>CM035115.1:134592195-136009695 GCA_020205555.1 Panax stipuleanatus | reverse complement strand
CTCCCCCTCAAATGATGACTCTACTGCTGCTTCCTTTTCCTTCTTCTGCTTCCCTTTCAGGTCCTTCGCTTTGCTGCTTCTGCTTCTGCTTCTGCTCTTTTCCTCTGTCTTCATTCTCTTCTTTGAGTGCCTCCTTGAGTACCTCTTTTTCTCCCCCTTTTTGTCATTAATCACTTTAGAGAGATGCTGGACACTAGACATAAGCTACTCCATCATATGAGATGTGTTGCCAACTTCAATCTTGAGTCCTTGTTGGCTGAGCTCTAGCTTTAAGGATAGAGACTGATTGAGGATGTCTATTTTCTCAGAGAGAGACTGAATAGATTCTGCACTTTGCTTCTGAGCTTGCAGGGCTTCTTCCTTCTTGATCTCTTATGGACTTCAGATAAATTTGATCTCTCTGTTGAAGCTTGAGAGATATATCTGAGATTGTGGCCTAAAGCTTGTTGTGAAGCTTATTGTCTTCTCCTCCTGACAGAACCTTAGCTTCTTCAGCAATGAGAGAGAATTTCTCAGCCAATTCTTTAGAGTTTTTTAGCAACTCTTGCTCTTAAAGAGTTTGGACAATTGGTTGAGTAGCCTCCTACTAAATAGATGGTTGGACACCACGTTTCTCACTCTTAGAGAGGCTTTCAAAAATAGTGAGAATCTTATAGAGATTTGAATACCAGTCACTGTTGGAGGACGAAGGGATATTTGATAGCATTGCTAGGCAGGGTTTGACTTCACAGGCTGAGCTCGATCACTTCCAATGGTAGAGTGCAGAGGCTCTACGAATGTGGACTTTGATGTCATCTTTCCACTTTCTAATTTTTTTCGTAGATCGCAGGGAATGTAGATGTTGCTGGCTTTTCGGTAGACCTTGAAGTGAGGCTGGTCTCTGATCAGCTTGGTTGCAAATGACTTGACACTTGGGAAGTTTTGTGATACCAGCTCGAGGTTGGGAAAGTGTGAGTAGCAACATCTGAATTAGCTTTTATCTCCAGTAGTGGATGCCTTCAGTCAAGGCATCAACGGATAGAACCACATTACCAGATGATTCCCAGAATTATATAGCACGGTTGTAAGGTCCAGCTTCATATCTTAAAGATTGTTGAGCAGATCTGCTGTGGACATCCTTACCACGTTGATTCTTTCATTGCCATGATCTACCCATCTTACTGGTAGCACATTTCGTGGTTCATCAAATACTTCCACCACTATTCTTGTTTTAACAAGTGAAGGAAAAAGAACATGATAGTCATCTGGCTCCTGATCTTCAAAACTAGAGTCTTCTTCCCTTCCTTCATGTCCTGATCTAGAGTCAGACTTGTGCAAGCTCCCTTCAACCGACTCATCAGTAGATTCCTGCATATGATCATTATTCCCATTACCCTCTGCTGAGCTAGCCTTCGTAGACCCACTGGTCATTTCCTGCTCTGCAGTCTTCAAACTCTCCATGTCTTTATCACTGCTGGAACTATCAGACATTTTCCTTCTTTTGCCCTTAACATCTTCTCCCATAGTCTCAGGCTCATCATCATTGTCATCACTGAGCTCAATGATCTTTATAGAAGATTCTCCTTTCTTCTTTAGGCCTGGTTGGGTAGGTAGTCTATTGTTCTTTCTTCTTCTTGGAGGTTCAATAACAGTAGGTTTAGGTTCTTCTCCTTCTTCAGATTATGAATCCTCTAAATCAACAGAAGGACTCCTTGGGGATTCAGCAATAGGAGATCCAGGTGCTTCTTCTTTTTGTGATCCTTATCATTCCTTATCAGCAGAATGACTACTTGGGGGGTTAGCCATAGGACTTTCAGTTGCTTTTTCTTCTTCTTATTCTTCTTCCTTTCTTTCAGCAGAAAGACTTCTTTGGGGGACCTTTGGTGACTTTCTCACCACCATAGCTCTCTTCTTTGATGGCTTCTTAGAAGTGGACTCTAGAACTTTGGAATCGTCAGAGTGAGATAGTTCATCCACTACACTGCTTGCCTTCCTCTTCTTCATAGTGCTCTTGCTGCTGCTGCCATACGTCATCAACTTCTTGTTCTCCATTGGATTCATCTTCTAGTTGTCAAAAAGCTTGGGAGACAACACCTTGTGAATATTCAGGGGTTCACCCTCATAATCCTTTATTTCGTTCTTTAACTTCTTCTTCAGAATGATGCTCAAGAATCTCCCATGGAAAACCATTGTAAGAGGTTTATTTGTTGGCTTCTTCTTCTCTGCCTTGTCTAGCCACTTGGACATTAAGTCGAACAGTATAGCTCCAAAGTTTATTTGCTTCTTTAGTACAATGTCAGACATGATTCTCAATTATTGATCACTCACAGTATCATGTGCAGTATCCTTGCTTAGTATACACTTCCATATAATCTCAGCAAGGAACTAGAACTCTTCCGGGAACTCCTTCTTCTTCATGTCTTTCAGACTAGGGTTCCTCTTGTAGTGCATAACCCTTTTTCCTTCTTCAATGTCAACTTCTTCAAGACTCTTCATACCCAGGTCAGGAAAACCTAAGCATTGATTGATGTCTGTAGGTTTTCTCTTCATAATTAGTCCTTTGACCTTTGTGGATAGAAGCCCAGAACTTGTCGTTGCATTTGAGTAGAACTCTTTCACCAGGTCGGTATAAATACGAGTGTTCGATTCAAGGCATTCAGAAAACCCAGCCTTCTTCTTGAGTTCAAGAATGTCTCTGAACTTCTTTTCTGATTTCTCGAATCTCTTAGTGCCCAGTTGAATGCCCGTGATGACACGCCAATCTTCCATTTGAAGGGTTAGGAGTATCTGGGTGTTTGCTTTTAGGAATATTGTAAGAGGTATCTGAGAGCGATTTGAGGATAGCTAGATGTTTAACAGTTTTAGGCTTTTGGATAGTGTTTAGGGTTTCAGTTTGAGAGAGAGAAGATGGATTAGAGAAGATTGCAGCTTTTTGGTAGACTTTTGTAAGTGTAACGGCCCATATTTGAATTTTCATTTAGTAACTATTCCCTCCTTGTTTCAATGGGACAGATGTAAGAGCCCAATAGGTTATTGTCTGTAACTGCTCATAAAAGAACAACTTTTCAGAGTTTACTTCCGCTTGGTTGACCATTGACTACTTTAGTTCATATAGTAGCCTCATGACACAGTTTAGTACTCCACGATTTCTTTGACTGGTCGACGATCCCTTTGTCCACTTCGACGATCGTCGTCTGTGGCCATACTTTGACAAACAACTCTTCATTGATCCCCAACATAGAGTTACATGATTCATCAGCAGCTTGTATTCTTTCGAGGGGTTACTATATGCTTCTACAGAGGTCCTTGTGATGCATTCAATATCAGCACTTCTTCTGGGTTAAGGTTGCTCAAAAAGGGCTGGCCTCTTAGTGTAACACTTAGGGTCAAGTTTGTCTCTGAGGCGATTATCAGAAGAAAGTCTTCTTAGACTCGGTGGTTACAATATCATCACAGTGGGCTTCTCTGCCAAGAAGTTCACTTACCAACTCTGGATATTCTTTGATGTTGGTATATGTATAGGCTGCGATCGTGGGGTCAGTATGCTCTTACACTACGATCAGGTGTTTGATCGTAGGTACTTCATGATTGGAGTGGATGGATGATATGGTTACCAGTAGCACGTTTTGGGACGATACTACTGGGGATGAAGATTTATTTGGTTCATCAGTCACAGAGTTTTGAGACTCTATAACTGGGATGTGGCTGTTTTGATAAGCATCTATTTAAGGAACTTAACAGGAGTGGACTGGATATTCGTTGAGTGGTCAACAAACATGCAAGAGAGGTTGGCCTGTCTTCTGAGCTTATCTCAATACTTCTTACAAGAATCACACTTCTTCATCTTCTCCTTAAACTCCACCATCTTCATATCTTCAGTTGTACTTCCATAATCTTCACCACCTCCATCTCTTCAGCTGTTCTTCTCTTGTCATTATATATAGCTAACTTCATTGTTTGGAAGATCTGAAGGGTTTGCTTCACTGTGCTCCTTTGTCAACAATTATGTTGCTATAGTTAGCAGACCACTGCTCCCCTATAGTTGATACTATCTTCTTAGAGAAAGATGGACTATCCTTCTTTACATACATAAGTAAGGTAGCCTTGCATTGAATAAGCTTCATTAGATCATAGAGTGCTTTCTTCAGAACTGGTCACTCCACGATTGCTGACTAGTCACTACGAACGTAGTTTCTATCATTCAGACTTTAGCATCTTCTGGACTCATGGAGCTTTGCTTCTATGATGCATACTTCATAACCATTAGTTGATGATTCCTTGCTATGAGCTTCCTTGATATTGCTTTTGAGATGATATGCTTTGTATGGATAAGCATGGAAGGTCTCTTACATCTTGACATAAATAGCCAGCTTCCTTATAATGATCAACAGAGGATTTTGGAATCCATTTAAGTTCATGTGATCTTCATTCATGGGGACTCTGCAAATCTTCAGGAGCAAGCTTTGGCATTGGATGACCTTGAATTAGAGCATTGCTGAGATATCTTTAAACTTACAGCTTGTTGAGTCTTTGTAACTGAAGTCATCTGTTTCAGTTTTCCTTATTGAGGTCAGATAGACCAAGTACATGCAGGTTAAACAAATTTCTATCTTGGTACCCATAGTTACTTGGGTCCTACTAGGTTCGTTTTCTTAAAATCCCTATTCCTCATATTCTTGGATTTACATCATATAAGCATCAACAATCATATTTATACATATATCAAGTTTAGATATGATAGTTATAATTCATGATTATGAGTGTGTGTACGATTAAGCATTTTGATATGATAATCTTCTTCTTTGGTTGTTACACCCTTTGCTTTGCCATGTTCACAGATTTTGAATGTTCCCAGAGTAAGGATCGTCTCTATTACTTATTTGCATCTGGTTGGTTTATGGAGTTGATTAATTTCTAAGAACCTTCAAGATACTCCTGTAATGTTGATCATACTCTACGTTTTATCAAAAACACAAAACATTGGCTTGTATGAATTTATATAAACCAACCCATCAGCAAAGGCAGAGCAACTTAAACTTCTTAGATTATAATTTGCTTATGGTATATTTTAGACTTCTTTCAAAAATTTATTTTCAACCTAAAACATGGGTGAAGAGAAAGTTTTTTAGCAATAAGTTTCCAACCTCAATGTACTTTCTCTCTTTCCTTTTTTAGGAAGAACATGATCTCTTGATAGAATAATGTTATAGTACATAAGGTGATACAATATGATGTATGTGTATATTATTGAGGAAACATACCTTGACACTGTCAGTTTCTTGACAATTATTTTTCCTGCTTATAAGCACAATGATATTAGGCATTGATGTGCATATCTTTGCATTTAGTGCTGATAGCTTGTTGCTCCATATGTCCTTAGATCAATCAAGCACAGTCTTGGAGTTATAATCAGAGGAAAGTCTTGGCAGCTTAAATTCTTTGACACCCTCGAACCTCAAGGTTCAGATCCATGCAATTAGCCAAATACATATTTGAAGAATTCTCCTTTCTCCTCTAGATAAGCATCTCATTGCATGTATAGGCATTTCATTTTTTAGAACAGTCGACGTCAAATTCTTTACTCTAGATGCTTCTTGACTTCCCCTAACTGGGCTGCAGACTGCTCATTGACTATAGGCAAGGATTTGCTTGATTGCAATAGCTTTTAAGGACCGGCACCAATCTGAAGTGACTTACTATTAAAACTAAGTTTAGAACTTTGTTTGTGCCTAGGACCAAACTCAAAGCGTTAGCTTTAGGATATAACATGAGAACCTACTCTGTTACCAATTATTAGTTCCCAAAGGGTACACAATAGAACTAGAAAGGGGGTTGAATAGATCTATTTGAATTTTAAAACCTTTTACATTTTATTTTATATTCCTAAGTAATTAGCAAATGACAAACATAAGAATCAGTTCAAGCACAGCGGAATAAGCTAAAGATCCCCTTCAAAGATATCTTGATAAACATAGTTCTAATGTTAGTTTAGGTGTAAGTAGTAGTAGTAGTTATAGCAGTTATAGTACATAATGTAAATGACATAAAGTAAAAGACACAAGGGATTTTTAAGTGGTTCAGAGACTAAAGCTCCTAATCCACTCTTCTGCTTCAACAAGCAGAGATTCCACTAAGGAACAGGTAACTCTTGAATCACTAAGATTACTTCAAGGCCAGCAGCCTTGGAGCTCCAGTTCACTAAGAACTCTTCAAGCCCAGCAGACTTGGAACTGTAGACTAAGCCCAGCAGACTTAGAATCTCTTGTACCCTTCGGTACTCAGCAAGCCAAGTAGACTTGACTTTGATTTAGTCATGAAGACAAGGACCCCTCAGGCCCTGGTTATTTGTTGGTTTGTTGTTGTTGGTGCTGAGCTGCTAAGATGACATTATGCTTGTTCATCTTCTAGTACTTAGCAGCTTGGTGTGATCTTCTGGCATTCTGCATCGAGACTGGATCACCACAGATGAACTGCTAAGATGTTCATAAAGCTCGACATCCTTGAGTACTTAGCAGTCTATCACATTTCCTTGGTGCAGCTGATCTTTGTTGTTAATGCTTGACTTCATCTGATTTCAGCATAGCACACTATCACCATTGATTGTCTGCTAAGTCTTTGCACTTCAGGTAGACTTCTTTTGGTACTTAGCATCCTTTGAACACTGGTTGACTTGTGTGCAGATTCTTCTCTGTAACTACTTCTCTTCAGCTCAGGTTGTCCATGGTGAATCGTAGAGTGGCTCAGGAGATCTGCTTTCTGGACTGCCACTCTATCTCTTGTCTTCTTGGCCTTCTCGGCTCTAAGTACAGATGCCATTGTGGTTGGCATTCTCCTTGGTGTTGAGTGAAGCCTTTAGCCGTTATAGCTCTTCATCATAATTGCTTCACTCCTACTATGGTAGTCTCACTGCCACTGAGACATTTTTTGTTAAGCTTTGTAGAAATCTCGTAGAGTCAACACCACCTTCACCTTTGAAGCTTCAGCTGTTATATACTCCTCCATCATCTTCCTGTTGGAATATAGTTGGAAGCTATTTGAATTTCTTCAAGGATTCTAAGTTATTTGCTGCAGACTGCTGACATGATGTGACAGCACCTTTTTGACTTTCCTTACACAGCAGTCTGTTACTTCACCTACCACCTCTGAGATGTCACTTTCACAAGTCAGGCTGGTAGTCACCTTTACTGCTCCTTTTTGTTTCCTTGATCTGAACCAAAGGAGTTGACTTACTGGATCGATGCTCTCAATCAGCAACGTTTGATTGTCAGTCTTTATATTGAGACATTTCTTAGACTCAATAATTAGATGACTGAACTCCACGATTATGATGCAGACGTCTATGTGCTTGATCGTAGTTTGTCTATGGATATTGCAAGTTTACTGGTTTTGACAACACTACGATTCTGAGAGTGTTCTTTAGATTGACAGTGTAGAACCTCTCGCTCTTCAATCTTGCAGCGCTTCTATAATTCTGCTTGCCTTGATTCACATCAGGAACAGACAGCCCTCTCAACATTCTGCTCTGTGATCTCCCGTTCACTCTTCATGGTGAGACTAAGCATAGACAATCCTTTTCGTCTGCTCTCTAAGTTGGCCAATATCTCTGTATGTGCTTCACTAGTTTTTGCTGCTCGTATGGTAAACACCACGATTGTAGTCACCACTACGATCGTTGTCTTCTGTTGGTTTGACAGACACTGCAATCGTTGTCTTCCTTTTGACAGTCACTTCATTCATTGTCTTCTAAAGATTGCTTGTAGAAAACTTCTCCTGAATGGCTTCACTTCTCAATCAGTCTTGCTGATAGAGTTGGTGCTTCGATCTACTGTTTGCTTTCAGGCCATTTAGAGAATGCTCTTTGATCTTCTTCAGGTAGACTGCTGTCTTAACCTTGACTACTCTTTCAAGAGATTACGATCTTTGTATACCTCAGTAGTGCTCAGTTTTTGAGAATTGTGGAGTGCTCTACGATTCTTCCTAGGCATTTGTGAGCACTTAACTGATTATGCTTTGGCCTTAGTTCTGTAAACTACGTTCTAGCTCTGGCTGTGCAGGCACTACGACTCTGAGAGCAGATCATATGACATACTAGGATTTCTGCCTTAACAACTGCAATCGCTTGATTGATCTGCTCGACTACGATTTTGCCTCTGTTATGATTTGCAGGCTCCACGACTTCGAGTGAGGCCTACGATTCTTGATTTAGCTCGGCAGGCGCTCGACAGGCTGTCTCCACGATTCTGAACTTGACTTCCTCATTAGACTACGGCTTCGAGAAAGTCTATCTCGACACACCACGATTCTGCCTTGTCTCTCTTGGCAGACTATGACTTTCAAGAGTGGCTATCTTTACAGACTACGGTTCTGCCTTGATAGACTTCGATTCTTCCTTGTCTCTCCTAGTAGACTATGAAGGCTAGTGCAGTACTCAACGATCAGACTGGCCTATCTATTACATTTTATAAGATCATCCTAATAAGCTTGATCTTTCTATTCATAGTCCTTGTACACTGTAATCTTTTGAAGGACTTCACAAAGCTGTTCATATATGTAGGATCAACCTACCACATTTGATTTTTTTAGTCTAAGTCCTTGTACATATATCTATTATCTATTAAGGACTTTATAGCTTTCATTAATACAGACATATTTGCATATTCATTCACTAAGTTCATAATCAAATATTATATAAATAGGAATAACATTCTCATGCATATTCCTAACAATTTATATATAGTTTGTTGTGCACACACAAGGTTATATACATTTAAAATGGGATCCTTATTCTCACTAGCAAATCTTTAATTAGATTTGTCGAACTATATATTATGAGGGTAATATAGTTTGATGAAAATAGTGGGAGATACCAATTTAAAAAAAAAGACCTAATTTATTTTGGTAATTAATTAAATGAATATTTGCTAAAATGTTGTTTTAATTTTACATGCAGAATTTAAAAATGTCACACTCACTATCACTGCGTAGCATACTTGATGCTAACAAACTTACTGGTCCATATTACACGGACTGGTTAAGGAATCTGAGAATTGTTCTCACTGTAGAAATGATTTCTTATGTCATAAATTCGTCTGTTCCTACAAATGTTGCAGAAGAAGCCTCTGAGGAAGAGATTGTTACTCTTAAGAAGTGGCAAGATGATGCATCTGTGGCTCAATGCATCATGCTCGTATCCATGAGTAACGAGCTTCAGCGTCAGCATGAAACTATGGATGCTCCTGCTATATTGTTGCACCTTCAAGAGTTGTATGGTGAGCAAAGTAGGACGGCTAGATATGAGATATATAAGGAGCTCTTCCAATCTCGAAAGACCGAGGGCACTACTGTTGAGTCTCATGTCCTCAAGATAATCAATTTGATTGATCGTCTTGGACAGCTTGGGTTCATCATGGATGGGGGGTTAAGTCAAGATTTGATCTTGCAGTCACTCCCAGATATCTTCTCACAATTTGTTGTAAATTTTCACATGAATAAGTTGGATGTCAGCTTGCCTGAATTACTTAACATGTTGAAAACTGCTAAAGGACACTTCCCGTCTAAGAAGAACCAAGTCTTACTGGTGGATGATTCTTCCAAGAAAAGGAAGAGGCCCAAGGTATCTTCTGAAAAGAAGAAAACTAAGAAGGCTAAGGGCATGGCGAAAGTGAAGGATCAAAAGAAACCTGATCCAGCTAGCAAAGGAATGTGCTTCCATTGCAACGAGCCGAGTCACTAGAAGAGGAACTGTAAGAAGTTTTTGGTATAGAAGAAGCTTGGAGAAGCTTCGACTTCCAACCAAGGTTTGTTAATGATTAAAATTAATTTTTTAGAAAGTCAAACTTCTACTTGGGTATTGGATACTGGCTGTGGTTCTTATATATGTAATACTATGCAAGGACTGGTCAGAAGTAGAAAGCTGAACAAGGATGAAGTTGTAAGACCCCAAATTTTATAAATAAAGATTGAATTTCCATTATATATTATTTTGAAATAGTAAGGTGTTGTCTTGATAAATGTGGTAAGTTATGGGTGAGATGTGCAAATTTTTCAAAGTTTGCAAGTAGTAATAAAATATTCGTTTGATCGTGAAATATTTTTGTTGTCGGGGAATATTCGTACGACGGCGCAGCCATTTGTGGTCCCCACAACATAATAACTGTCGGATGAAGAAAACGACAAGAATGAGTTTTCTAAAAATAACGGCATAGTTGTTACCATTAGAACTGTAATACAGTAATACGCGGTATTGCACAGTAGCACACGGTATTGCACAGTAGCACACGGTATTGCACAATAATTTAAATTATTAGTTCTTACGTAAGAAGGCACGTACTCAATTATTGTTACAATAATTACTATTCAAAATTTTATATTATTGATTCGATAATTGTTACAATGATATTTTATATTATTGATTCAATAATTGCTACGTTAATATTTTATTTAATTGATTCAATAACTGCTACCGTTGATATTTTGTATTATTGATTCAATAATTGTCATTGCACAGTATTTCACATTATCAAATCAATAATTCATATTATTTGAATAATATTATTAGATAGCATTATTGACAATATCTAAGAAAGTTCTGTCGAGGAGAGGGGTTAGGTTAATCTAATTGCGCGCCAGTAAGGAGAAATCCTTATCGGAAAGTCCCCTCTTTCCTAGGAACGACCTGGTTGTCAATATTGTAGTTCTGTAATATTATTTGCGAATAATTAATTATTGATTTATATGATAAGAAAAAAATATTTATTTTGTGGATATAAAAGAAGGAATTATTGCTGAGGTGTTTTTATCAGTATTTTGGTGTGAAAAATCATCCGTTTGTGGATTTCGACTATTTTTCGTTTGGAATTTGGAAAAACTTCATTCTACAAAGTTGTAGAGAATTAAATTTCCTATGGTAAGGACTTAGAATTTGTATTTTTCTGATAAAAGGTTATTTATTATGAATTATTGAAGTTTCAGAATAAATATTTTTTTAAATAAAATGGTGGGCCCCACTTTTGTTTTTTGTGGAAAATGCTGATTTTTAGAGGCTTTGAATGAAATGGGCAGCAACCAGAGAATAATCAAACCATGTGTGCGCTACGTACAATAAGTCAGCTTTGGCATCCTAAGTTTTTCCTATAAATAGGGTGCTTAGTTAGAAATGAATATCACACTAGAATCAGAAAATTTTATCGAGCGTATTTCTTGTGAGTATTTAGATACTTTGAGTATTGATAACAGTACAAGTTTTCGTTCACATAATATCCGATATTCTAGTCAAAACTACTCTCCGGTTAAGGTAAGGGATGTTATTTTCTTTCGTAAATGATGTTATTCTTTTCAATATCATTATACCAAAATATTGACATGGATTTTATTATGAAATTCTTACTTTTTCCGTCGGGGTTACTATTCACGTATACGATACTATTCACGAAAAAAATTAAATTTTCTTTTATTTGTCCAAATTGGCTATTATGGGTTGTATCTTTGATTGTATCCAAGTTTTAAGCTTTATTCTTTAATTTTGCTGCACAAAGTATTATTCAGGAATATTTTTGAACTTAGATAAACTAAATTATGAATCCTTAATCTTTGTCCTTTATTTCACTGAATTCGTTCTTTAAAATATTTTTCATCATCCTCAGTCCTAAATGGTGATATAAATGAATATCTTTGGCCTGTAGAGCAAAGATGAATGATTAACTGATGAATATCTTTGGCCCGTAGTGCACAGATGGACAGGTGTTGAGATGAACATGACCACTGGTGATACAAATGAATATCTTTGGCCCGTAGTGCAAAGATGAATATTTGATTTGGGATATTTATTGATTGATGTTACAGGAATAAAATATTGATGATGGACTTTTAAATCATAGAAGATAGTAGACTTCATTCTCTACGTAACTCTTCTAATGAATTGATATATCCGCTGCAGTTGTTGATCTAAAACTTGTTGTCCATAATATTTTATCTGAATTGTTGAAGACTAACGATAATTTATTTTCTATTATCTTATTCATAATATTCTTACTGGGCTAGTTGAGCTCATCCTTTTCATCTATTGTCCTCTTCAAGGAATGAGAATGTTGCGGGAACTAGTCGGGGAATAGTGCGATGGTCAGAGTTAGATCTGTAGAAGTTCTCACTATTCTATAAAACAGTGGGATAATAATTGTAATAAATAAGGGATGAATTTGAATGTTGATATTTCGTATTATATACAATTTGTATTGAAACTCATAGTTGTATGGTCGTATTTTTCACGACCTTTTGTTATTAAAGACTTGTATTTGGAATTCTGTACCATGTATTTGGCGACTCAAAATGGGTTGGTATTGAACCTATTTTGGGGGCGTCATAGTTGGTATCAGAGCTTAGGGATATGATCTCTGGCGGAGATCTGGGAATAGAACTAGGAGGGGAGAGACGAGTAAAACCTTCGCTAGTATGTCCTACCTAAGCTTATTTAGTATTTAATTGGTCGGTCGGAGCATATAAGGTTAATATGTGATATGTTAATTTGTTGAATTAACCCTTGTTTTATGGCAGTATTTGGGAATGGCAGCTGAAAATCTAAATAATGGAGTGAATGAGACCGTTGAAGCATCGCTAATCACCAACCAGGATAATGTGATATTGGGAAAAGAAGAAATTAGAAATATCCATGTGGTGAGTGAAGAATTAATAGTTGCACCCGAGCTAGTTGCAGAGGTAGCAGCTGAGAGTGAGGAAGAAGAGGAACCTGAGGAGGAGGATTTGTTAGGAGAATTTTATGATCGAAATGTAGAACTGCAAGATCGTATTCATGAGTTAGAAGAGCAGGGTGAAGAATGACAGACAGTTGTGGAACAAAGAGATTCAACAATTCAAGAAAGGGATACAAAAATTCAAGATTTTGCTACTCGATATGCGAGGTTTGAACAGAAGCTCTCTCTGGCAGAACATATGATATTAAAGCTGGAATCTGAAAATGCAAATGTCAACGTTCAGCTAAAAGAAGAAGCAACTGAACGAGTGAAAATTGAAGATGCATGGGTAAAAGCCGCACGACGCGTTAATATTTTAGAAAGAGACGTCCGATCTAAGAAGGCCAAAATAGACGACATGGATTTTACTTTTTGGACAGCAATTGGAAGAATCCAACATCGAGTTTGGAATTACACTGTGCATAGCGATTAACCCCAATTCGATATGGATCGAAGAGTAATGATTCAAATCATGGATCAGGAGTGCGACGAAGCAGTTGAGGGTGGAACCCGAATGAATTTATCACGTGTTAGTTAATCAAAATTTTTTGCGAAGTCTATACCTTATTAGATACCGGTTCTACCTATTCTATTATTTCACCTACTTGTGCTCAACGTTTGAACTTGAATTCTGAGAAATTAGACTTTGACTTATCTGTTGAAACTCCGTTGGGGGAAACCTTCGTTACATCTATAGTTTACAAATCTTGTTTGATTCAAATTGGTACCCTCACACTTTCTGTTGATCTTATATCTTTAAAAATTCTTGCATTTGATTTATTTTTTTGAATCGATTGGTTAACCACTGATCATGCCAAAATTTATTATTTCGTAAGGTTGTTAGATTTCATTCAAACAACCAGACCACTAAAATCAATCAATGTCATTTCAAGTCATAAAGATGTTCGTTTATTAAAAAATGGATGTCAAGCTTTCTTAGCCCATGTCACTGATTTAAATCAGAATACATCAAATTTGATTGATATTTCTGTTGTTAATAAGTTTCCTGATGTATTTCCCAAATAACTTCTTGGTCTACCCCTACACGTAAAGTTGAATTCTTTATTATCCTTGAACCCAGTATTAAACCCATTTCTAAAACTCCATATCGAATGGCTCCTATTGAACTTCAAGAGTTAAAGGTCCAACTACAGGAGTTGTTAGACATCGGTTTTATTCGTTCTAGTACTTCTCCTAGGGGTGCTCCTATTTTATTCGTAAAGAAGAAAGACGGTAGTATACAACGTTGTATTGGCTATCGGGAGTTGAACCATGTCACCATCAAGAATATGTATCCGTTATCTCATATTGATGACCTGTTCAACCAATTGCGAGGTGCTATGGTTGAAGCACCATGAGAGTTACAGTTGGTATCAAATATTTGGATCATCTTGTGGTTGTCATTATTGATAACATCCTAATATACTCCAAAAGTTTCATATATTTCTTTACTTATAATGAACTCAATATGCGAAAACGACGTTGGTTGGAGCTGTTGAAAGATTACAAAAATACCATTCAATACCATCCTGGAAAAAGCGAACGTGGTAGCTGACGCGTTGAGTAGAAGATCGTATGCGGGTACAAGTGTGATATTGTCAACACGAAGCCCATTTTGTATGACGTACAAAGGATGAAGACAGAGTTAAAGACTCCGGAGACCCACGTATTGATGTCAAATATACGTGTAGAACCAGCTTTAATGGATAGAGTTAAAGCTGCTCAATCTACAGATCTGAAGCTGACGAATATGAAGAAGAAGGTGCAAGAAGATACTATTTCCAAAGCAAGAATCGATGAAGAGGGAATACTTTGAGTCAAATCCAGACTTTGTGTTCCTAACGACTCTAAATTGAAGTATAGAATCATGATGGAAACACTCAACACACCGTTCGCAATCCATCCTGGAAGTTCCAAAATGTATCGTGATCGTCAACATACAATTTGGTGGAGCAATATGAAGAGAGAGATCGCGGAGTTTATCTCGAGGTGTTTAACGTGTAAACGTGTCAAGGCAGAGCATCGAGTGCCAAAGGGTCAGTTTGAAGAAATTTATGGACACCGATTTACAATTTATTGGTCCATTTGAAATCCTTGACCGAGTAGAAAATGTGGCTTATTGACTCGCTTTACCGCCAAACATGTCTCGTGTTCATAATGTTTTTCACATATCCATGCTATGTAAATATGTGAAAGACCCAAACCACATTATTAAGTTAGAACTAGACGAGGTAGCTGAAGATTTAATGTATGAGGAAGTATCTGTCAAAATCTTGGATAAGAAGGAATATGTCCTACGCTCGAAGATTATACCTCAAGTTAAAGTTTTGTGGGGGAACCATGATATCGAGGAAATGACCTGGGAGTTGGAATCGAAAATGAAAGCGAGGTATCCTCAGCTTTTCGAAATGACAGGTTCGCACGTCAATTTCGAGGACGAAATTTCATAAGGAGGGGAGGTTGTAAGACCCCAAATTTTATAAATAAAGATTGAATTTCTTCTATATATTATTTTGAAATAGTAAGGTGTTGTCTTGATAAATGTGCTAAGTTATGGGTGACATGTGCAACATTTTTAAAGTTAGCAAGTGGTAATAAAATATTCGTTTGGTCGTGAAATATTCTTGTTATCGGGGAATATTCGTACGACCACGCAGCCATTTGTGGGCCCCATAACGGAATAACTGTCGGATGAAGAAAAAGACAATAATGAGTTTTCTAAAAATAACTGCGTAGTTGTTACCATTAGAACTGCTGAAATAATCGGTGGTTAAAATACAGTAATACGCGGTATTGCACAGTAGCACACGGTATTACATAATAATTTAAATTATTGGTTCTTACGTAGGAAGGCACTTACTCAATTATTGTTACAATAATTATTGTTCAATATTTTATATTATTGATTCGATAATTGTTACGTTGATATTTTATATTATTGATTCAATAATTGCTACGTTGATATTTTATATGATTGATCCAATAATTGCTACCGTTGATATTTTGTATTATTGATTCAATAATTGTCACTGCACAGTATTTTACATTATCAAATTAATAATTCATATTATTTGAATAATATTATTAGATAGCATTATTGACAATGTCTAAGGAAGTTTTGTCGAAAAAATGGGTTAGGTTAATCTAATTGTGCGCTAGTAAGGAGAAATCATTATCGTAAAGCCCCCTATTTCTTGGGAACGACCTGGTTATCAATATTGTAGTTCTGTAATATTATTTGTGAATAATTAATTATTAATTTATATGATAAGAAAATATATATTTTGTGGATATAGAAGAAGGAATTAGTGCTGATGTGTTTTTATCAGTATTTTGGTGTGGAAAATCATCTGTTTGTGGATTTCGACCATTTTTCGTTAGGAATTTGGAAAAACTTCCTTCTACAAAGTTGTAGAGAATTAAATTTCCTATGAAAATGATATAGAATTCGTATTTTTCTGATAACAGGGTTATTTATTATGAATTATTGAAATTTCAAAATAAATATTTTTTAAATAAAATGGTGGGCCCCACTTTTGTTTTTTGTAGAAAATGCTAATTTTGAGGCTTTAAATGAAATGGGAAGCAGCCAGGGAATAATCAAACCATGTGTGCGCTATGTACAATAAGTCAGCTTTGGCATCCTAAGCTTTTTCTATAAATAGGGTGCTTAGTTATAAATGAAAATCACACTAGAATCAGAAAATTTTCTCTCTATAATATCGAGCGTATTTCTTGTGAGTATTTAGATACTTTGAGTATTGATAACAGTGCAAGTTTTTTTCCACATAATATTCGATATTCTAGTCAAAACTGCTCTCCGGTTAAGGTAAGGGATGTTATTTTCTTTCGTAAATGATGTTATTCTTTTCAATATCATTATACCAGAATATTGGCATGGATTTTATTACGAAATTCTTACTTTTTCTGTCAGGGTTACTATTCCCATATACGACATTATTCACAAAAAAATTTAATTTTCTTCTATTTGTCCAAATTGGCTATTATGGGTTGTATCTTTGATTGTATCCAAGTTTTGAGCTTTATTCCTGAATTTTGCTCCACAAAGTATTATTAGGGAGTATTTTTGAACTTAGATAAACTAAAATACGAATCTTTAATCTTTGTCCTTTATCTCACTGGATTCGTTTTTTAAAATATTTTTCATCATCCTTAGTCCTAAATGGTGACATAAATGAATATTTTTGGCCTGTAGAGCAAAGATGAATGATTACCTGATGAATATCTTTGGCCCGTAGTGCAAAGATGGACAGGTGTTGAGATGAACATGACCACTGTTGATACAAATGAATATCTTTTGCCCGTAGTGCAAATATGAATATTTAATTTGAGATATATATTGATTGATGTTACAGGGATAAAATATTAATGATGGACTTTTAAATTATAGAAGATAGTAGACTTCATTTTGTACGTAACTCTTCTAATGAATTGATATTTCCGCTGCAGTTGTTGATCTAAAACTTGTTGTCCATAATATTTTATCTGAATTGTTGAAGACTAACGATAATTTATTTTCTATTATCTTAGTCATAATATTCTTACTGGGCTAGTTGAGCTCACCCTTTTCATCTATTGTCCTCTTCGGGGAATAATAATATTGCGGGAACTAGTTGGGGAACAGTGTGATGGTCAGAGTTAAATCTGTAGAAGTTCTCACAATTCTATAAAATAGTGGGATAATAATTGTAATAAATAAGGGATGAATTTGAATGTTGATATTTCGTATTATATACGATTTTTATTGAAACCCATAGTTATATGGTAGTATTTCTCACAACCTTTTGTTATAAAAGATTTGTATTTGGAATTCTATACCATGTATTTGGCGACTCAGAATGGGTTGGTATTGAACCTATTTTGGGGGGGGGGGGTCACAGAAGGCGTCCTACAAGTGGAAAATGGAACAAAGGTTGCTGCATTAGCTGTAGGGACTTATTGTTTAGCATTACCTACCGACAAGTCCATTAATTTTAATAATTGTTATTTCGTTCTAACAATCATAAGAAAAATTATTTCTATTTTTGTATTGGATATGGATGGTTATAATATTATAATAAAGAACAATAGTTGTTCTATTTATAATAAGGATGTTTTATATGGAGTTGGAAAATTGTTGAATGGACTTTACATACTTGAATAGAATGAAAATATATTTCAAATTGAACAAGCTAAAAAACAGAAAAGAGATGATGTAAATTATACCTTCATGTGGCACTGTAGACTTGGTCATATTATTGAAACAAGATTATCCAAGTTACATAAAGATGGGCTCCTAGAGCTATCTGATTATGAATCATATCCAACTTGCGAATCTTGTCTCCTGGGTAAGATGACTAAATCTCCTTTTAGTAGAAAAGGAGAAAGAGTTATAGAGTTGTTAGCGTTGGTACACACAGATGTCTGTGGACCCATGACAATGTATGCACGAGGAGGGTATTTTTATATTATCACTTTCACTGATGATCATTCAAGATTTGGATATGCGTATTTAATTAAATACAAATCTGAATCGGTTAAAAATTTTAAAGAATTCAGAAGTGCAGTGGAGAAATAAACTGGCAAAAGTATTAAAATTCTTCAATCAGATCGAGGTGGTGAATACTTAAGTGGTGAGTATCTCAATTGTCTCAAAGAAATGATATAATCTCATAATGGACTCTACCAGAAACACCACAGTTAAATGGTGTATCTGAAAGAAGAAATCGAACATTGTTAAACACGGTTCGTTCCATGATAAGTTTTATCGATCTTCCAGTATTATTATAGGGTTATGCCCTAGAAGTGGCTACATATCTACTAAATAAGAACCTCTCAAAATCCGTCCCCAAGACTCCATATGAGATGTGGATGGGGAGGAAACCTAGTCTTAAGCATGTTAAGATTTGGGGATGTCCAGCTTATGTTAAAAGGTTTCAGAATGATAAGCTTTGTAAGACCCCAACTTTTATGAATAAAGATTAATTTTCTTTATATATTATTTCGAAACAGTAAGGTGTTGTTTTGATAAATATGAAAAGTTATGGGTGAAATATGCAAATATTTTAAAATGAGCAAGTGGTTATAAAATATTCATTGTTGTCGGGGAATATTCGTTTGGTCGTGGAATATTCTTGTTGTCGGGGAATATTCGTACGACGGCGCAGCTATTTGTGGGCCCCACAACGGAATAATTGTCAAATATAGAAAGCGACTGAAATAACCTCTTTATAAAATAACGGCGTAGTTGTTACCGTTAGTACTGTTGAAATACCCGGTGGTTAAAATACAGTGATACGCGGTGTTGGACAGTAGCACACGGTATTGCACAGTATTTCGAATTATTGAGTCTTACGTGAGAATGCACTTACTCAATTATTGTTACAGTAATTACTGTTCAATATTTTATATTATTGACTCAATAATTGCTACGTTGATATTTTATATTATTGACTCAATAATTGTTACATTGATATTTTATTGACTCAATAATTGCTACGTTGCTATTTTATATGATTGATTCAATAATGGCTACAGTTAATATTTTGTATTATTGATTCAATAATTGTCATTGCACAGTATTTCACATTATCAACTCAATAATTCATATTATTTGAATAATATTATTAGATAGCATTATTGACAATGTCTAAGGAAGTTCTGTCTAGGAGGGGTTATTTAATTGCGCACCAGTAAGGAGAAGTCCTTATCGGAAGGCCCCCTCTTTCCTGTGAACGACCTGGCTGTTAATATTGTAGTTCTATAATATTATTTGTGAATAATTAATTATTAATTTATATGATAAAGAAATATTTATTTTGTAGATATAAGAGAAGGAATTAGCGCTGATGAGTTTTTATCAATATTTTGGGTGTGGAAAATTATCTGTTTATGGATTTCGGATAATTTATGTTTGGAATTTGGAAAAACTTCCTTCTACAAAGTTGTAGAGAATTAAATTTCCTATAGAAGGACATATAATTTATATTTTTCCTACAAAAGGGCTATTTATTATGGATTATTGAAGTTTTAGAAAATAAATATTTTTTTAATGGATGGGCCCCACTTTTGTTGAAAAATTCTGATGTTTTGAAAGCCGCCAGGCGGCGAAATTTTTTTTAAAAATAATATTATTTTATTCAAAAGTCTACTTTGGCATCCTAAGTTTTTCCTATAAATAGGGTGCTTAGGTTAGAATTGAAAATCACACCAGTATTAGAAGTTTTCTCTCTCTATAATATCGAGCATATTTTTGTGAGTATTTAGATACTTTGAGTGTTACTATTCAGTGCAAGCTTTCTTCAGCCTTATATCCGATATACCAGTCAGAAGTACTGTTCTTTTGAGGTAAGGGATGTTATTTTCTTTCGTAAATGATGTTATTTTTTTCAATATCATTATACCGAAATATTGGCATTGATTTTGTTATGAAATTCTTACTTTTTTCGTCGGAGTTACTATTTACGTATACGGCACTATTCACGAAAAAATTAAATTTTCTTCTATTTGTCCAAATTGTCTGTTATGGTTACTATCTTTGGTTGGATCTAAGTTTTGAGCTTCATTCTTGAATTTTGCTCCACAAAGTATTATTATGGAATATTCTTGAACTTGAATAAACTAAAATACGAATCCTTAATCTTACCCTTTATTTCACTGGATTCGTTATTTATATGGTTTTTCATCATCCTCAGTCCTAAGTGGTGATATAACTGAATATCTTTGGCTTGTAGAGCAAAGATGAATGATTACCTGATAAATATCTTTGGCCGTAGTGCAAAGATGACAGGTGTTGAGATGAACATGACCATTGGTGATACGAATGAATATCTTTGGCCTGTAGTGCAAAGATGAATATTTGATTCGAGATGTATATTGATTGATGTTACAAGGATAAAATATTGATGATGGACTTTTAAATCATAGAAGATAGTAGACTTCATTCTCTACTTAACTCTTCTAATGATTTGTTATTTTCGTTACGAATATTGATCTAAAACTTGTTATCAAAAATATTTTATCTGAATTATTGAAGACTAATGATAATTTATTTCTCATTATCTTAGTCATAATATTCTTTACTGGGCTAGTTGAGCTCACCCTTTTCATCTGTTGTCCTCTTCAGGAAATGAGAATGTTGCGGGAACTAGTCGGGGGACAGAGTGATGGTCCGAGTTATCATTATTTCTGATAAATAGTGTGATAATAATTGTAATGAGGACTTAGTTTGAATATTAAAATTTTCTATATATTTGTATTGACACTCACAGTGGTGTGGTCGTATTTTGCACGACCGTGTGATATAAAGTTTGTATTTGAATTCTGTACCATGTATTTGGCGACTCAGAGTGGGTTGGGTTGATTGGACCTATTCTGGGGGCGTCACAGTTGGTATCAGAGCTTAGGGATATGATCTCTGGTGGAGATCAGGGAACAGAACTAGGAGGGGAGAGACGAGTAAATCCTTCACTAGTATGTCCTACCTAAGCTTATGTGGTATTTAATTGGTCAGTCGGAGCATAGGGTTAATATGTGATATGTTATTTGTTTAATTAACCCTTGTTTTATGGCGGTATTTGAGAATGGCAGCTGAGAATGTTAACAACGAAGTGAATGAGACCGTGGAGACACCTTTAATCACTAACCAGGAGAACATGCAACAAGAAGGCAATGTTCATCCTGAAAACAACGCTGGTCAGACATTAAACGATGAGATGTTTAGAAGTTTTTTGTAGTTCATAAAAAACCAGACGAGGGAAACTCGTGTACAAAATACAGGTGGAGATAATAACAACACGTGAATTGTCACTGCCAAGCAGTTCAAAGAATTGGGACCACCAGAGTTTCTTGGAAAGCCAGATCCAATCAAGGCGGAGACGTGGATTAAGCAAATTACCAAGATATTTGATGTCTTGGGATGCACGGAGGAACAGAAGGTTCCATTCGCCACATTTATGTTCCGTGGAGAGGCAGATTACTGGTGGGAGTCTGTGAAGCGTACCCAGCATGCTGCACTCAAGATGTCTTGGGAAGCGTTTCAAAAACTGTTCAATGACAAGTACTTTCCTGAAAGTATTCGTCATATGAAGGAGGCAGAGTTTATCAGACTAAAACAAAACAACATGACGGTATCCCAGTACGAGGCTAAGTTCGCGGAGTTGTCCAGGTTTGCACCTCATTTGGTGGAAAATGAGGAACATATGACGCGGATGTTTCTAAGAGGTTTAAAACCCGAAATACGTCAATACCTCATTTCTCATAAATTTTCTCTATATTCGGATGTAGTGAACAGGGCCCAGTTGTTAGAACGAGATAATGATTATGTTCAACCGAGGGACCACAACCAAGGTCGTACCGGTGGCAGTAGTCATCGGAGCAATGACAACTAGGAAGGAGGAAAGTATGACAGAAGCGGTAACCACTCCGGTGGTAACCGTGGCCATGATAGTAGAAAAAGCGAATCGGGAGGAGATTTCAAGAAGAGAAGGTACAACAATAAGAACGTGAAGACGTCGACATCAGCACTAGCATCAGCTGTTTCGAGGGGAGGAGAACGACCACCGGTCGTATGCTATAAATGAGGGAAAAAGGGACACATCAGCCCAAACTGCCCACAACAATACAAAGCATGCTATAACTGTGGAAAAGAAGGACATATAGCTCGAGATTGTCCTATTGCGAAACCAAATCCAGCGGGGGTGGTGATTCCAAAGGCGGTTTCGGACAAGTCAAAGTCGATGATTCCTGGAAGAGCGTTTGTCGTGACAGCCCAAAACGTGAGGAACCCGAATGAATTTATCACGGGTTAGTTAATCATAAATTTTTGCGAAGTCTATACCTTATTAGATACTGGTGCTACCCATTCTTTTATTTCACCTACTTGTGCTCAACGTTTGAACTTGACTTCTGATAAATTAGACTTTGACTTATCTGTTGAAACTCCGTTAGAAGAAACCTTCGTTACCTCTACAGTTTACAAATCTTGCTTGATTCAGATTGGTACCCTTACCTTACCTGTTGATCTTATATCTTTGAAAATACTTGCATTTGACGTTATTTTAGGAATTGACTGGTTAACCACTTACCATGCCAGAATTGATTGTTTTCGTAAAGTTGTTAGTTTTCATATTCCTAATCAACCTGTTGTGCAAATCCAAACCACCAACCCACTAAAATCAGTCAATATCATTTCAAATCACAAGGCTATTCGTTTATTGAAAAATGGATGTCAAGCTTTCTTAGCTCATGTCACTAATCTAAACCAGAATACATCAGATTTGAATGATATTTCCATTGTTAATGAGTTTCCTGATGTATTTCCCAAAGAACTTCCCGGTCTACCCCCAGAACGTGAAGTTGAATTCTTTATTGACCTTGAACCCGGTACAAAACTCATTTCTAAAACCCCATATCGAATGGCTCCTATTGAACTTCAGGAGTTAAAGGTCCAACTACAGGAGTTGTTAGACACCAGTTTTATTCGTCCTAGTACGTCTCCTTGGGGTGCTCCTGTTTTATTCGTTTGGAGCGAGGAATGCGAGAAGAGCTTCCAAGAGCTCAAGAGGAGACTTATTTCGGCACCTGTTCTGACAATACCATCTAGTTTGGATGGATTTGTTATCTACAGCGATGCTTCGGGCAAAGGGTTAGGATGTGTTCTCATGCAACATGGGAAAGTCATAGCCTATGCCTCGCGACAACTCAAAGAATATGAGAGGAATTATCCTACTCATGACCTAGAGTTGGCAGCTGTCGTTTTTGCGTTGAAAATCTGGAGACAATACCTGTACGGGGAGAAAGTGGAGATTTATACGGATCATAAGAGCCTTAAATATTTCTTCACACAGAAAGAACTCAACATGCGGCAACGACGTTAGCTTGAGTTGTTGAAAGATTACGATCATACCATCCAATACCATCCTGGAAAAGCGAACGTGGTAACTGACGCGTTGAGTAGAAGATCATATGTGGGAACGAGTGCGAAGATGTCAAGTATACGTGTAGAACCAGCTTTGATTGATAAAGTTAAAGCTCCTCAAGCTACGGATACGGAGCTGATGAAGATGAAGAAGAAGGTGCAAGAAGGTGCCATTCCAGAAGCAAGAATCGATGAAGAGGGAATACTTCGAGTCAACTCCAGACTTTGTGTTCCTAACGATTCTGATTTGAAGCATAGAATCATGATGGAGGCACACAACACACCATTCGCAATCCATCCTGGGAGTACCAAAATGTATCGTGATCTTCGACATACATTTTGGTGGAGCAATATGAAAAGAGAGATCGCGGAGTTTATTTCGAGATGTTTAACGTGTCAACGTGTAAAGGAGGAGCATCAAGTACCGAAGGGTCCATTGCAACCACTTGAGAATCCAAAATGGAAGTGGGAACACGTTACGATGGATTTTGTTACGGGTCTTCCCAAGGTTTCTCAAGGCATAGATGCGATTTGGGTTATTATTGATAGATTAACCAAGTCTGCTCATTTCTTGCCGATACGAGAGACTTATTCCTTTGAACGTCTTGCTCATATGTACGTGAATGAGATTGTGAGATTGCATGGTATGCCAGTATCCATAGTTTCGAATCGTGATCCAAGATTCACTTCACGATTTTGGATCAGTTTGCAGAAAGCTATGGGCACGGATTTACGATTCAGTTCGGCTTATCATCCTCAAACGGACGGACAATCGGAAAGAACTATTCAAACTCTTGAAGATCTATTGAGACTTTGTGTTCTAGACTTCAAAGGGAGTTGGGATAAGTACTTACCATTTGTGGAATTCTCCTACAATAACAGTTATCAAGCAAGTATAGGCGTAGCTCCATTCGAAGCGTTGTATGGGAGAAAGTGTCGCTCTCCAGTTTATTGGGATGAGGTGGGTGAAGCAACATTGTTGGGATCGGAGTTAGTACGTATGACTACGAAAAAGATCCAAATAATCTGGCAATGGATACAAACAGCACAAGATCGACAAAAGAGTTATGCGGATCTTCATCAAAAGGACGTGGAATTTAATGTTGGAGACCATGTGTTATTACGTGTTGCTCCGTGGAAGGGAGTTACTGTGACACCCCCAAATCCGGGTACTTCAATTTCCACGGGACTTGGTGTTCACTGTACAAATATCATCTATCTATCTACCCATAGTAAATGCAAACCATGAAATAAATAGAAATAATCCTCCCCTTATGGGGTTACAACATCTGAAAAGAAATACATCAATCCCAGGTCGTACTTAACCTTAAATCTCAAATGCGGAAATATAAATAATTAAATAAGTTTTACACAACTTTAACATAAGTCTGAAACATAAACACATAAATAAACAACAAGTCTTCATCACTTGTTGACTTTGCCCTTGCCTTTGCTAGTAGAAGGCTCGTCAGACCTTTCGTTCTTAACTGCAATGTTATTATTACGCAAGAGTGAGCACGGTTGCCCACAAGTATAATAATATGACAACAATATAATAACATGCGAGTGAATCAAGGACATCTGAATAAAGAAACTCAACTTTTGACTCGAGGATAAATAACAGGAATCAAAATAACATCTGAGGGTCATAAGACCTTGAACTATGTCCTAGGTTGTAAAGTGTTTATACTTTAAACCTTTAACAGTCATAAGACTATGGACTCTACTTCTCGTACTTAGGGGGATCAGCCCTTAGTACCATATTGTGCACAATATCTCAACGCTAAAGCGTAAATAATCCCCTTTTACAGGGTTGTTCATCTCAGTTTTGACATCAGAGTCCGCACCAAAGGAAGTTTGGTTTGGATAAGCTCAATAAGTATTTTAGAATTTAGAACGTTCATCAACTATGGACTAGTCGAATCAATAAGGGTTCACTAGTCCTATAAGGTTCAACAACAACATCGATATTCAACTTGAATAATAAATCTCAAGAGTATACAATCGAATAAGTATTGTATAACTGAATCATGCTTTTAAAAGAGTTACAATATGTAATATGAATTTCGAACTTGAACAATTAAAAACACGAGCTTACTCGATATAGAAACACAAGTCTAAGGCTTAATAAATGAATAAATTAGAATTTAGGGAACTTGCTAAATCAATAAGTTAGGGATAGGATACTTGCCTCTTGCACAAGCTACAATTATAATTCACGTTCTTTATTAAACCCTACACATCAATACGTTCACAATACAAATTAATCAATAACTCGATATACGTATCGAATCACACACATCGGTCTTGAGCACGTTATTGGACTATACAATTAACGATTCAAGTCATGTAATTAACTTATTAATTACTTACGTAATATAAGTTATTAACCTCTTATTATATGTTTAATCATGTCTTTATGTTCATTACATTAGGTTTTAAACCACCTCTTAGAACACACGAACACTTAGCAAAAAATTTCAAATTTCTGCAAGGGGCGCGGCCGCGCGCCAGTTACCCTTGGGACCAGCGCGGCAACGCAGACCCAGATTTCCAGTTCGCGAATGACACACAGAGCAACCCAAATAAATCCAAATTAAACTAACGTAATGAATTTAAGGCTACCCATAAGATATAGAATTTACAGAAACATCATACCATGTTCTAAGCATGCTTTTAACACTTTAAATCACGGAATTACACAAATCACAACATTTAATTTCACTATTTTCAACATTTTATAAAGTTTTGAAAGAAAACAAGAATTCAACGTTACGGATTCGTTATAACACCGAATCCATTCGTTTAACTTCTATTTTGTTCGTTTAAATGTACACAATCACATTCAAGTGTTAATTTAAGTTAAATAAACGCATAAGGTGTGTAAATTTTGTACGTAAGGGCCATATGGGCCATATGTACAATTTTTACACTCTGTAACTTTTGAAAAATCAAATTAAGCATAACTACATGGATTTAATCGCACTAAATCATGCATACATGATATACAACATGTTATGATCATACAATAACACATATAAAATCATATCATACATTAATTATCAAATTAGTTATTCACAGAGAATCTAACATACGTTAATGGAAAACTTTAAGAACTTGAATTTAAAAACTTAGGAGAAGGAATTACCCTTGCTAGTTTGTGAAGATGATTCAAGGATGATGATATAAACTTTTCAAATTCTTCTTCTTCAATCTTTTCTCTCAAAATTCTCTCTGATTCTTTAAGTTTTATTTCCTCTGATATGAATATATGAATTGATATAGTATATATGTATATAAGTATAATACGTATAATATATAATGGGTGAGTGGTTGTCAGTTGGTCCCTTAGTGGGTTAACTGACCAACTCCCCTTAAGGCCTTGTTTGGCTAGCTTAAGGAATCCCTTCTCATTTATTTTAATTAATTTATTATAATATAGTTAATTAATGTCACACCCAATTAAATCAAATAATGCTATTTAAATCAATTAAATAAAATAGCATAAATCTACATTAAATCACATAGTCACATAATTAAAATTCTTATTTATTAATTATGTCTAATCATAAATCTCTAATTAATTAATAAATTAATTAGAATAACATTATGCTTATTAATTAATATATTAATCAAATAAGCTCAATTAAATACATACTTTGAATATAAAAATTCACCACATTAATTTAACTAATGTGACACATATAATTAAATTAATCTACCACAAATTCATCAATTAATTATTTAACTCAATAATTAAATCATCAAAAAATATTTATTTAATTCAATAAATATTCAAAATAAATTACAAAAATCTTGTTTGTCACATCTTTCCCCCCTTAAAAGGATTCTGTCCCCAGAATCACGGTTCAATTAAATTTCGTCCCGTTACATTCTCCCCCCCTTACAAAGATTCTGTCCCCAGAATCGCATAAACAAAAAAATTAAGTAAATAAATCTGGGTAATTCTTCATCATATGCTCTTCGAGTTCCCACGTAGCTTCTTCAGCATTGTGGTTCCTCCAAATTACCTTAACAGAAGGTATAATTTTATTTCTGAGGACTTGCTCTTTCCTGTCAACAATCTGAACAGGAATTTCTTCATAGGATAAGTCTTTCTCAAAATGTAGGGGTTCATATTCAATCACATGTTTGTAATCGGGTTTGTAGGGGCGTAAAACTGACACATGAAAGACGTTGTGGACATTCTCAAGCGCCGGAGGTAAGGCTACCTCATACGCAACTTCTCCAATCCTTCGCAGTACTTCAAAGGGTCCAATGAACCTTGGGCTCAATTTTCCCTTCTTACCGAATCTGATCTTCCCCTTCCAGGGAGAGACTTTCAAGAACACATAGCTACCCGATTCAAACTCAACGTTCTTACGGTGTGGATCGGCGTATTTCTTCTGCCTATCCTGAGCTGCTACCAGTCTTGTTCTGATCACTTTGACTATCTCTGCTGTCTGCTGTACCAGTTCTGGACCTAATAGTTGTCTCTCGCCAACTTCATCCCAGTATAGCGGGGTTCTGCATTTTCTTCCGTACAACGCTTCGTAAGGCGGCATGCCAATACTAGCGTGGTAACTGTTGTTGTAACCGAATTCCACAAGCGGTAGGTGATCATCCCAATTTCCTTTAAAATCCATGATGCATGCTCTCAACATATCTTCCAATGTCTGGATCGTTCTTTCACTCTGCCCATCTGTCTGAGGGTGATAAGCCGTACTCATTCTCAACTGTGTCCCCATGCATTCTTGTAGTCGCTTCCAGAAGTTCGATATGAAACGCGGATCTCTGTCGGAAACAATTGACACCGGAACTCCGTGCCTCGAAACAATCTCTTTCACATATAGCCTTGCCAACTGGTCTAAGTTGAATCTGATTTTAATCGGAAGGAAGTGTGCGGATTTCGTCAGTCGGTCAACGATAACCCATACTGCGTCGTAGCCTTTCTGAGTCGTCGGAAGGCCAACCACGAAATCCATCGTAATGTGTTCCCATTTCCATTCTGGGATTTCCAGGGGTTGTAGCAAACCACTTGGTCTCTGATGTTCTGCTTTCACTTTCTGACAGGTTAGACACTTTGCAACACACTCAGCAACATCTCGTTTCAAATTCGGCCACCAGAAGTGCTGTCGAAGATCCTGGTACATCTTGGTACTACCGGGGTGAATTGAATACCGTGAGCTATGAGCCTCTCTCAAAATGTCATCCTTAATCTCTGGCACTGACGGTACCCGAACTCTATTCTCAAATCTCAGTAGTCCCTCACTGTCTATCTTGAATCTCGGTTCGGTTCCTTCAGATATCTTTTTCTTAACCTTCTCACATTCTTCGTCCTGAAGTTGAGCTTCCTTAACTTTATCCAATAGGGTTGTACCAGCTTGAATCTGAAACAACTTCTCGTCAATCTCCATCGAATACTTCACTTCCAATTTCAGCTTTTCCATTGCTGAAATTAGTTCCTCCTGAGTAGTCAACATCATCAATTTCTCCCGACCCTTTCTGCTTAAGGCGTCGGCAACCACATTAGCCTTACCCGGATGGTATAAGATTTCACAGTCATAGTCCTTAATTAACTCCAGCCACCTTCTCTGGCGCATATTCAAGTCCTTCTGTGTAAAGATATATTTCAGACTCTTGTGGTCTGTATATATTTCACACTTCTCCCCATAGAGATAGTGTCTCCAAATTTTTAAAGCAAATACCACGGCAGCTAACTCCAAGTCATGGGTCGGATACCCCTTCTCATAGTCTTTCAATTGTCGTGACGCATACGCAATGACCCTGCCATTTTGCATAAGCACACAGCCAAGTCCTTTATGCGACGCATCACTATAAACCACAAAATTGCCTGTGTCGTCCGGAAGGGATAACACAGGTGCTGAACTCAACCTCCTCTTGAGCTCTTGGAAACTTTCCTCACACTTCTCTGTCCAAACGAATTTCACCGATTTTCTAGTCAAATTTGTCAGCGGAGTTGCGATCTTGGAAAAGTCCTGAATAAATCTTCTATAATAACCCGCCAATCCAAGAAAACTCCTCACTTCCGACGGTGTTTTCGGCAGATCCCAGTTCATCACAGCTTCGACTTTAGAGGGATCTACCGAAATTCCGTCCTTGTCGATCACATGTCCAAGAAATTGCACTCTTTCAATCCAGAATTCACATTTAGAAAATTTGGCGTACAACTTCTCTCTTCTCAACGCCTCTAATGTTAACTTCAGATGTTCTACATGTTCTTCCTTGGTCTTCGAGTATACCAAAATATCGTCAATAAAGACCACCACGAATTTGTCCAAAAACGGCTTGAACACTCCATTCATTAAGCCCATGAATGCTGCAGGAGCATTCGTTAGACCAAATGACATTACCAAAAATTCGTAGTGACCATATCGAGTCCTAAATGCTGTCTTTGGAACATCCTCTGGCCTCACCTTCAGCTGATGATAGCCACTCCTCAAGTCTATCTTTGAAAAGTACCTTGCACCCTTCAATTGGTCGAACAGATCGTCGATCCTCGGTAATGGATATCTATTCTTAATTGTGACCTTATTCAGTTCTCTGTAGTCGATGCAAAGCCGCATCGTCCCGTCTTTCTTCTTCACAAATAACACCGGCGCTCCCCACGGCGATACGCTCGGTTGGATGTACTTCTTGTCCAGTAACTCTTGTAGTTGTACCATTAACTCTTTCATCTCTACCGGAGCCATCCGGTATGGTGCCTTGGATATTGGGGCCGTCCCTGGTGCCAAATCGATCACAAACTCAACCTCTCTGTCTGGCGGAAGTCCTGGCAGATCATCCGGAAATACGTCTAAGAAGTCCCTCACGACTGGTATATCTTCTAATTTCGAATTTTCTTTACGACTATCGACTATGTAGGCTAAATATCCTACACAGCCTTGTCTTAACAACTTCCTGGCCTGCATCATCGTCAGATAACTCGCTTGTCTAGGCGATTTACTGCCATAAAACACAACCTTTGACGGGGTCATAAGGTTGATACACTTCCTCTGGCAATCAATTACAGCCCCATAATTTACTAGCCAATCCATTCCCAGAATAACATCGAATTCCCCAAGTCTAATCGGGATAAGATTTACGTTCATAATGTTACCCTTAATATCTACTCTACAGTTCTTGTGTACATACTTAACAGGGATTACTTCTCTATTCGCAATCTCTATATTCATGGGGTATTCTAACTCGTCCATAGGAAGTTCTAAGTTCTTAGCAAAGTCATCGGATATAAATGAACAAGTAGCACCCGAATCAAATAGTACATAAGCATTAACTTTATTGATCGGAATGATACCTGACACCACATCGCGAGACTGCACAGCATCCTGCACGGTCATGTTGAAGGTCCTGGCGGTTGGTCGGTTGGTTGCGGTTGGTCCCGTGATAGTTAAAGCACTTCCACCGCTGTTTCCCCTGTTTCCACCTGATCCTTCCCTTCCAGATCCCTTCTTGGGACAGTCCCTTGCCAGATGGTCCTTTGAGCCGCAAGTGAAGCAAGCGCCCTTCTTTGGGTTCGGACAGTTAGGTGCTATGTGGCCTTCCTGACCACAATTATAACATACTCGTTTTCCCTTCATACAGACCCCCAGGTGAGCTTTCCCGCAGGTCGAACAAGCTTCGATCCTCTTTTTCTGACCACCTTGCTGATTCCCAGTCGATGAGTTATCATTCCACCTCCTCTTCTGATTATTACTCCCTCCCGTGTTGCTACCACTAGCCTTGTTAATTCCTTCACCTTCACTCTTCTTCTTTTTCTGATCTTGGTTATACTTTGTAACTGCATCACTCCCGCCTTCAGCGAGAATGGCCTTCTCCAACACCCCAGCAAAAGTGTTCAATTGGAACATTGACACTTTGCTATACAACCAGGGCTTCAGGCCCTGTTCAAACCTCCTTGCCTTCCTCTGATCGGTGTGCACTTGATACGTGGCAAACCTAGCCAACTCATTGAATTTCGCCGCATATTCTGGTACGGACATATTTCCCTGTTTCAGTTCCAAGAACTGGACCTCCATTTGATTCTGCGAGCTGGTCGGAAAGTACATCTCGAAGAACATCTCCTTGAACCTCTCCCAGGTAATCACACCTTCACCTCCCCGGACCTTATTCGCTTGCCACCAATAGCTGGCCTCAGATTTCAGCATGAACGTTGCATAGGCGGTTTTCTGGTCCTCTCTGACTCTGGCGACGTCAAAAACTTTTTCCATCTCCATGACCCAGGTTTGAGCTTCTATCGGGTTCATGGTGCCTTTAAACTCTGGCGGTCCCACCGCCTTGAAGTCCTTGAACGTTGTGGTCGGTGGAGCTTGAGGTTGGTTGTTAAGCGCTCCAGCAAGTAAGTTCGCCAACTGCTGAACGGGGTTAGCATTGGCGTCGTTGTTGTTGTTAGTTGACCCTTCTTGGGCCTGTTGACGGTTAGATCGTCTCCTTGGCGGCATTTTACTGTTAAGAAATACGCGTATTAGAACTTTATTCAATCTTTTAAATATCTAAGGCTTAACTTAAACATTTAGACACAATCAGTCAACACATTATCTCAAATAAACTCTGATATATTACTAAATCAAAAGTTTTAACATAATACGATAGCATCACTGCTATTTACATCAACTATCCTGAGATAAAGAATCTACAGGATTTAAAACATAAAATATTCCTCTGTTTATAAACACATTGGAATTTACATTATTAACTACCAGATAGGTTTCACAAAATCAAATGTTCCTATCACTGCCCATTAAGGCGACGAACAGCTTTGCCACGCTCTTCTTCCATAATCCGAGACATCGTCCTGCGATCTAGCATGTACGACGGTAGTCCTTCAAACTGAATTGGGTACCTCATAACCCGATCCTGGGCCTCGTCAATTGCATACTGAAGTATAGAGTACGTCTCTTCAAGCTTGGCCTTCTTCGCCCGACAATTATCTTCTGCGAGATCTGCTCGTCGTGATTCCCTTACCCAAGCCTCCTCTGCTATGGCCAGCCTTGCTGATTTCTCTTTTAGTTCATTCTTCAATTCCTCAATTTCCTCTGACTTCTGCTCGGTTTGGCCCTTCTCGTGAGCCAAATTCCACTCTACATTTCCCAAACGTGTGTGAAGAGCCTCAACCTCTCCATCCCTCAGCTCGATGGTAGACTGTTGAGTAACCGACCGCTCCCTCAGCTCCTGAACAGTCTCCCTCAGCTCCTGAACAGTATCACGTAACTCTATGTTACGGTCATACAGCTCGTCATACATCTCAGCACTGATAGAGCTCGGCGGGAACTCTTCAGGGTCTTCCTCCTCCTCTTCAGCTGCCTCAGCCTGAACTTCAATCTCCTCAGGGTCTTCCTCAGAGTCCTCCTCTGAATTAGACACCGGCACAATCTCCTGACCAATGACTGTGATCAAGGGTGATGGCTCTCGTCGGACTAACTGCTCCCAAACTACGTGGATATCTCGGGGCTCCTCCTCTCTAGCCTCTAGGGGTACAAGGTCCCTGGACTGACTAGGTTCTCCAGCATTCGTCATCCTGACAAATAAAATTTTAAGTTTTAGTAATTACGTGATGCTAATCGAGACTCGAATATATAAGTATAAGCACGTAGCACATAAGGTAAGTTATTATCTTTCTTAGAACTCGATAAGAGTTATCATTACTATGTTCTCGATCTCTAAAAAGGCTACTATCCTAAGGTTTTTCCCCACCTAAGGTTCATAACCTACAGCTCTGATACCAACCTGTGACACCCCCAAATCCGGGTACTTCAATTTCCACGGGACTTGGTGTTCACTGTACAAATATCATCTATCTATCTACCCATAGTAAATGCAAACCATGAAATAAATAGAAATAATCCTCCCCTTATGGGGTTACAACATCTGAAAAGAAATACATCAATCCCAGGTCGTACTTAACCTTAAATCTCAAATGCGGAAATATAAATAATTAAATAAGTTTTACACAACTTTAACATAAGTCTGAAACATAAACACATAAATAAACAACAAGTCTTCATCACTTGTTGACTTTGCCCTTGCCTTTGCTAGTAGAAGGCTCGTCAGACCTTTCGTTCTTAACTGCAATGTTATTATTACGCAAGAGTGAGCACGGTTGCCCACAAGTATAATAATATGACAACAATATAATAACATGCGAGTGAATCAAGGACATCTGAATAAAGAAACTCAACTTTTGACTCGAGGATAAATAACAGGAATCAAAATAACATCTGAGGGTCATAAGACCTTGAACTATGTCCTAGGTTGTAAAGTGTTTATACTTTAAACCTTTAACAGTCATAAGACTATGGACTCTACTTCTCGTACTTAGGGGGATCAGCCCTTAGTACCATATTGTGCACAATATCTCAACGCTAAAGCGTAAATAATCCCCTTTTACAGGGTTGTTCATCTCAGTTTTGACATCAGAGTCCGCACCAAAGGAAGTTTGGTTTGGATAAGCTCAATAAGTATTTTAGAATTTAGAACGTTCATCAACTATGGACTAGTCGAATCAATAAGGGTTCACTAGTCCTATAAGGTTCAACAACAACATCGATATTCAACTTGAATAATAAATCTCAAGAGTATACAATCGAATAAGTATTGTATAACTGAATCATGCTTTTAAAAGAGTTACAATATGTAATATGAATTTCGAACTTGAACAATTAAAAACACGAGCTTACTCGATATAGAAACACAAGTCTAAGGCTTAATAAATGAATAAATTAGAATTTAGGGAACTTGCTAAATCAATAAGTTAGGGATAGGATACTTGCCTCTTGCACAAGCTACAATTATAATTCACGTTCTTTATTAAACCCTACACATCAATACGTTCACAATACAAATTAATCAATAACTCGATATACGTATCGAATCACACACATCGGTCTTGAGCACGTTATTGGACTATACAATTAACGATTCAAGTCATGTAATTAACTTATTAATTACTTACGTAATATAAGTTATTAACCTCTTATTATATGTTTAATCATGTCTTTATGTTCATTACATTAGGTTTTAAACCACCTCTTAGAACACACGAACACTTAGCAAAAAATTTCAAATTTCTGCAAGGGGCGCGGCCGCGCGCCAGTTACCCTTGGGACCAGCGCGGCCGCGCGGCAACGCAGACCCAGATTTCCAGTTCGCGAATGACACACAGAGCAACCCAAATAAATCCAAATTAAACTAACGTAATGAATTTAAGGCTACCCATAAGATATAGAATTTACAGAAACATCATACCATGTTCTAAGCATGCTTTTAACACTTTAAATCACGGAATTACACAAATCACAACATTTAATTTCACTATTTTCAACATTTTATAAAGTTTTGAAAGAAAACAAGAATTCAACGTTACGGATTCGTTATAACACCGAATCCATTCGTTTAACTTCTATTTTGTTCGTTTAAATGTACACAATCACATTCAAGTGTTAATTTAAGTTAAATAAACGCATAAGGTGTGTAAATTTTGTACGTAAGGGCCATATGGGCCATATGTACAATTTTTACACTCTGTAACTTTTGAAAAATCAAATTAAGCATAACTACATGGATTTAATCGCACTAAATCATGCATACATGATATACAACATGTTATGATCATACAATAACACATATAAAATCATATCATACATTAATTATCAAATTAGTTATTCACAGAGAATCTAACATACGTTAATGGAAAACTTTAAGAACTTGAATTTAAAAACTTAGGAGAAGGAATTACCCTTGCTAGTTTGTGAAGATGATTCAAGGATGATGATATAAACTTTTCAAATTCTTCTTCTTCAATCTTTTCTCTCAAAATTCTCTCTGATTCTTTAAGTTTTATTTCCTCTGATATGAATATATGAATTGATATAGTATATATGTATATAAGTATAATACGTATAATATATAATGGGTGAGTGGTTGTCAGTTGGTCCCTTAGTGGGTTAACTGACCAACTCCCCTTAAGGCCTTGTTTGGCTAGCTTAAGGAATCCCTTCTCATTTATTTTAATTAATTTATTATAATATAGTTAATTAATGTCACACCCAATTAAATCAAATAATGCTATTTAAATCAATTAAATAAAATAGCATAAATCTACATTAAATCACATAGTCACATAATTAAAATTCTTATTTATTAATTATGTCTAATCATAAATCTCTAATTAATTAATAAATTAATTAGAATAACATTATGCTTATTAATTAATATATTAATCAAATAAGCTCAATTAAATACATACTTTGAATATAAAAATTCACCACATTAATTTAACTAATGTGACACATATAATTAAATTAATCTACCACAAATTCATCAATTAATTATTTAACTCAATAATTAAATCATCAAAAAATATTTATTTAATTCAATAAATATTCAAAATAAATTACAAAAATCTTGTTTGTCACAGTTACGAGATTCGGGAAGAGAGGAAAGCTCAATCCAGAATTCATTGGTCCATTTGAGATCATTGACCGAGTAGGAAAGGTGGCCTATAGACTCGCTTTACCTCCAAGCATGTCTCGTGTTCATAACGTGTTTCACATATCCGTGTTAAGTAAATATGTGAAGGATCCAAACTGCATTATTGAGTTAGAACCAGACGAGATAGCCGAAGATTTAACGTACGAGGAGGTACCTGTCAAGATCTTGGATAGGAAGGAGCATGTCCTACGCTCAAAAATTATACCTCAAGTTAAAGTTTTGTGGAGAAACCATGCAATTGAGGAAATGACCTGGGAGTTGGAATCGAAAATGAAAGCGAGGTATCCTCAACTTTTCGACATACCAGGTACGTACGTCAATTTTGAGGACGAAATTTCATAAGGAGGGGAGGTTGTAAGATCCCAACTTTTATGAATAAAGATTTAATTTTCTTTATATATTATTTCGAAACAGTAAGGTGTTGTTTTGATAAATATGAAAAGTTATGGGTGAAATATGAAAATATTTTAAAATGAGCAAGTGGTTATAAAATATTCATTGTTGTCGGGAATATTCGTTTGGTCGTGGAATATTCTTGTTGTCGGGAAATATTCGTACGACGGCGCAGCTATTTGTGGGCCCCACAACAGAATAACTGTCGGATATAGAAAGCGACAGAAATAACCTTTTTATAAAATAACGACGTAGTTGTTACCATTAGTACTGTTGAAATACCCGGTGGTTAAAATACAGTGATACGCGGTGTTGCACAGTAGCACACGGTATTGCACAGTATTTCGAATTATTGAGTCTTACGTGAGAAGGCACTTACTCAATTATTGTTACAGTAATTACTGTTCAATATTTTATATTATTGACTCAATAATTGCTACGTTGATATTTTATATTATTGACTCAATAATTGTTACATTGATATTTTATTGACTCAATAATTGCTACGTTGCTATTTTATATGATTGATTCAATAATGGCTACAGTTGATATTTTGTATTATTGATTCAATAATTGTCATTGCACAGTATTTCACATTATCAACTCAATAATTCATATTATTTGAATAATATTATTAGATAGCATTATTGACAATGTCTAAGGAAGTTCTGTCTAGGAGGGGTTATTTAATTGCGCGCCAGTAAGGAGAAGTCCTTATCGGAAGGCCCCCTCTTTCCTAGGAACGACCTGGTTGTTAATATTGTAGTTCTATAATATTATTTGTGAATAATTAATTATTGATTTATATGATAAAGAAATATTTATTTTGTGGATATAAGAGAAGGAATTAGCGCTGATGAGTTTTTATCAATATTTTGGGTGTGGAAAATCATCTGTTTATGGATTTCAGATAATTTATGTTTGGAATTTGGAAAAACTTCCTTCTACAAAGTTGTAGAGAATTAAATTTCCTATAGAAGGACATAGAATTTATATTTTTCCTACAAAAGGGCTATTTATTATGGATTATTGAAGTTTTAGAAAATAAATATTTTTTTAATGGGTGGGCCCACTTTTGTTGAAAAATTCTGATGTTTTGAAAGCCGCCAGGCGGCGAAATTTTTTAAAAAAATAATATTATTTTATTCAAAAGTCTACTTTGGCATCCTAAGTTTTTCCTATAAATAGGGTGCTTAGGTTAGAATTGAAAATCACACCAGAATCAAAAGTTTTCTCTCTCTATAATATCGAGCGTATTTTTGTGAGTATTTAGATACTTTGAGTGTTACTATTCAGTGCAAGCTTTCTTCAGCCTTATATCCGATATACCAGTCAGAAGTACTATTCTTTTGAGGTAAGGGATGTTATTTTCTTTCGTAAATGATGTTATTCTTTTCAATATCATTATACCGAAATATTGGCATTGATTTTGTTATGAAATTCTTACTTTTTCCGTCGGGGTTACTATTCACGTATCCGGCACTATTCACAGAAAAATTAAATTTTCTTCTATTTGTCCAAATTGTCTGTTATGGTTACTATCTTTGGTTGGATCTAAGTTTTGAGCTTCATTCTTGAATTTTGCTCAACAAAGTATTATTATGGAATATTCTTGAACTTGAATAAACTAAAATACGAATCCTTAATCTTATCCTTTATTTCACTGGATTTGTTATTTATATGATTTTTCATCATCCTCAGTCCTAAGTGGTGATATAACTGAATATCTTTGGCCTGTAGAGCAAAGATGAATGATTACCTGATGAATATCTTTGGCCGTAGTGCAAAGATGACAGGTGTTGAGATGATCATGACCATTGGTGATACGAATGAATATCTTTGTCCTGTAGTGCAAAGATGAATATTTAATTCGAGATGTATATTGATTGATGTTACAGGGATAAAATATTAATGATGGACTTTTAAATCATAGAAGATAGTAGACTTCATTCTCTACTTAACTCTTCTAATGATTTGTTATTTCCGCTGCGAATATTGATCTAAAACTTGTTATCAATAATATTTTATCTGAATTGTTGAAGACTAACGATAATTTATTTCTCATTATCTTAGTCATAATATTCTTTACTGGGCTAGTTGAGCTCACCCTTTTCATCTGTTGTCCTCTTCAGGAAATGAGAATGTTGCGGGAACTAGTCGGGGGACAGAGTGATGGTCCGAGTTAGAGCAGTAGTAGTTCTCACTATTTTTGATAAATAGTGTGATAATAATTAGAATGAGGACTTAGTTTGAATATTAATATTTTTTACATATTTGTATTGACACTCACAGTGGTGTGGTCGTATTTTGCACGACCGTGTGATATAAAGTTTGTATTTGAATTTTGTACCATGTATTTGGCGACTCAGAATGGGTTGGGTTGATTGGACCTATTCTGGGGGCGTCACAAGCATGGGATAAGATCTGATAAGTGCACGTTCGTAGGATATGCTAAAGAAAGTTTGGGATACTATTTCTACAATCCTACTGAGCAAAAGGTGTTTGTTGCGAAACACACTGCCTTCTTGGAAAAGGAGTTTATCCTTGAAGGGCACAAACCACTACAGATCAAGTGAATGAACCTGTCCAAGTAGAGACACCTTCTATACAACACCTTATCGTAAATCTAGAAAAGTACCAAAGATATATAAGAGGTATGGATTCGTCATAGAGGATGACGATGAGGTACGCATCATAAATGATGATGATCCATTGAATTACGAACATGCTATGAGTGGTAAAGACTCAGAGAAATGGCAAGAAGCTATAAAATCTGAGATGGACTCTATGTATGAGAACAGAGTATGGACTTTTGTTTAATCACCTGAGGGCATTAAACCTATTAGGTGTAAATGGGTCTTTAAAAGAAAGACTGGAGCGGATGACAAGGTAAAGGCCTATTGTTAGGTTTGTACGAAATCATGGGCACAACCAAATTACAAAATAAGCGGAAACATGATATATCAAAGTTTAAAAAAAAATCTACACACCAATTACCCGGATCATCCTTTATGCACAATTATTAATTAAAACGAAATAGAATGAGATGAGGTTCATACCCTTGTAGAACTAAGCTTACACAGGTACAAGTTCAACTCCTAGTTCTTCGTGATCTCCTTGAATTTTCGGGATTAATTCTTTCCTTTGATCAACGTTAGCCACCCAAGTGTTTGCCTCTAGAGGTGAACCACCAAGGAAGAGGAATTCTTCAAGAAGGAGGGTGGTTCGCTAAACCCTAGTTTTATATCCTATATAGAAAAGGAGTATTTTTCAACAATTGAAATTGCATCAACTGATATCTAACATAAGACTCCTCTTATATAGATATTGGTCAACCCTTCTAATCCTATTAGAAATAGGGTTTCATTTAATTAATTAAACTCCTTTAATTAATTAGGTTTCCCAACACATTGGGATTAATTAATTAAACTCCTTTAATTAATTTGCCTCCTAATTTTATTAGGAATAAATGAGAGTACTAATATTAAATTAATTTCTAAACTCCTTTAGAAATTAAAATAATAATAATTGTAATAAAATTAATGAGACTCCTCTTATTAATTTATATTTAATATTTTCAAAATATTAAATAATAAATATTAATCTATTTAATTTGTACTATCACCATAGATTAAATTAATTACACTTAATATATTATTACGATTATGTCATTACCTTCTTAAATAATTATTCTTCCTTTTATGGTGTGACCCTTTAAGTTCTCTATATTAAACTGACTGTGAATAAATCAATTAGAACAATTCTAATCTTATTTAAATAAATAAATAAAACTAATAATCTATTTAAATAAATAATATTTATTCTACAATAGAGATAAGCCTCCCTAGCGATCAACGACTTTTCAGATAATATAGATTTCAACATCAATCATAAAAGAACCTGTGAGTAAATAGTTACTGTACTATTCAATCCTTCTACCATATAATGTCCCAATTAAATATAAGACATGGAATTATTTTCAAGTCTTATTTTATTTAATTATATATATTTCGATTAGAAAATGCACAAATCCAAATAATGCAAATTAAAAACTCTTTTCTAATTTCATTATGCCTTGGTCAAGGACTACTAGGTTGTCATTTAACGAATCACATAGGACATATCTTTTCTTTTACTAGAAGTGGTAGATTCTTTATTAATCATTCATTATCTCTATATATAACTTATTACACCTAAGCATACCCTTTGATATACCCTAAGGGTCTTAAGGAATAAGTCAAAGTATAATTCATTACACACAAGATGTTATGATGATCTCAAGTCTGAGGATCACTTGTACTACTATCACATTAGAAATTTCTATTGACAGGCGAGTAAAACTCCATTAGGTATTCCTTAGCGAGTCACGTTCAGTGTACTTATTCTCCAATAGGCACCTACATACTTGCTTTAGTGTCTCCACATAAATGATCATGAGATCAATCATCCTCGTCCAATGAGCAAGCAATATATATACCAATCTATTCGGATTTACTAATCCCCTTTTTAGTAATCAAACGATTGGGAACTATTTTAGTTTTAAGCTTTCTAAGAATTTAGATCTCATTAGCATGATCAACATCATGATTCTAAAAGCATTGATTAAAACCATGGGTTATTTACATATTATAAAAATAGCATCATGTAGATAATTAAATGTCTTTAATAAATAAATACTTTTATTAATAAATAAATAAGATCGTTTACAAAGTATATGCTTTATCATCATACATGATTAGCTTGTATGCATTCTACTTTCATCTGTAAGGCCCGACTGGTTGTGAAAGGTTTCAAACAAAGATAAGGTGTTGCTTAAGATTAAACCTTCTCGCCAGTAGCAATGCTCAAGTCCATTCGGATTTTGCTTCTAATTGCAGCTTACTATGACTACAAAATCTGGCAAATGGATGTGAAAACGGCCTTCCACAATGGGAAACTTGAGGAGGATGTGTATATGACATAGCCAAAGAGTTTTGTTTCAACGGTTGGAACAAATCAAGTCTGTAAGCTACACAGATCCATTTTTGGATTGAAGCAAGCTTCTCGAAGGTGGAACATCCGTTTTGATGAGACAATCAAAGAGTTTGATTTTATCATAAATGAGGATGAACCATGTGTGTACAAGAAGGTTACTAGAAGCGCTGTTTCACTCCTAGTATTATATGTCGACGATGTATTACTGATAGGGAATGATATTCATATGCTATAGTTGATCAAAATTTGGTTATCTAAACACTTTTCCATGAAGGACTTAGGAGATGCATCCTATATTTTGGGGATAAAGATCTATAGAGATAGATCTAAAAAGATGCTTGGCTTGTCCCAAGGAACGTACATTGACACGATTCTAAAGAGGTTTAACATGGAAGATTCCAAGGGAGGTCTCATGCCGATGAGCCATGGAATACATCTCTCCAAGAAACAGGCCCCAAAGACACCTGAGGAGAGAGACCGTATGAGTAAGATACCTTATGCTTCTGCGATAGGATATATAATGTACAGTATGAGATGTACTAGACTGGATGTCGCTCATGCACTTAGTGTAACAAGCAGATACGAGTCGAATCCAGGAGAAGAGCACTGGAAGGCAGTGAAAAATATCCTAAAGTACTTAAGAAGTACTAAAGATATTTTTCTTGTCTACGGTGGGTCTGAATTAAAACTCGAGGGATTCACGGACTCAAGTTTTCAAATAGACCAAGATGACAGTAAATCTGTTTCAGGGTATGTGTTTACCTTGAACGGAGGTGCAGTGAGTTGGAAGAGTTCCAAGCAGCAAACGGTTGCTGATTCAGTGACAGAGGCAGAGTATATAGCTGCAAGTGAAGCTGCAAAGGAAGCTGTTTGGATGAAGAAGTTCATAACTAAACTTGGTGTGGTTCCTAGCATTGGAGAAGCAGTTCCCGTATACTGTGACAACACCGGAGCGGTTGCACAGGCTAAGGATCCCAGGTCTCATCAGAAATCTAAACACGTGTTGCGGCGATTTCACTTGATCAGGGAGATCATTGAAAGAGGAGACGTCACCTTGGAGCGTGTAGACTCTCAAGACAACATTGCAGATCCATTTACTAAAGCTTAACACAACAGCAGTTTGATCTTCACTTAGAGAAGATGGGTATGAGATACCATGGCGATTGGCTTTAGTGCAAGTGGGAGATTGATAGTAGTGTGCATACAAGCCAATCATGTATGATGATAAAGCACATACTTTGTAAACAATCTTATTTATTTATTAATAAAATATTTATTTATTAAAGGCATTTAATTATCTACATGGTGCTGTTTTTATAATATGTAAATAACCCATAGTTTTAAGCAATGCTTTTAGAATCATGATGTTGATCATGCTAATGAGATCTAAATTCTTAGAAAGCTTTAAAACTAAAATAGTTCCCAATCGTGGGATTACTAAAAAGGGGATTAGTAAATCAGGATAAATTGGTACATATGTTGCTTGCTCATTGGATGAGGATGACTGATCTCATGGTCATTTGTGTGGAGACACTAAAGCAAGTATATAGGTGCTTATTGGAGAATAAGTTCACTGAACGTGACTCGCTATGGAATACCTAATGGAGTTTTACTCGCCTGTCAATAGTAATTCCTAATGTGATAGTAGTACATGTGATCCTTGGACTTGAGATCATCATAGTATCTTGTATGTAACAAATTATACTTTGACTAATTCCTTAAGGCCTTTTAAGGCATATATAGGGTATGCTTGGGTGTAATGAGTTACATATGGAGATAATGAATGATCAATAAAGAATCTACCACCTCTAGTAAAAGAGGAGATATGTCCTATGTGATTCGTTAAATGACAACCCAAGAATCCTTGGCCAAGGTAGAATGAAATTAGAAAGAGGTTTCTAATTTGCATTATTTGGAGTTGTGCATTTTCTAATCGAAATACATATGATTAAATAAATTAAGACTTGACAGTAAATCCATGTCTTATATTTAATTGGGACATTGTATGGTGGAAGGATTGAATTGTACGGTAACTATTAACTCACAGGTTCTTTTATGATTAATGTTGAAATCTATATTATCTGGAAAGTCGTTGATCGCTAGGGAGGCTTATCCCTATTGTAGACTAAATGTTATTTATTTAAATAGATTATTAGTTTAATTTGTTTATTTAAATAAGATTAGAATTGTTCTAATTGATTTATTCACAACCGGTTTAATATGGAGAACCTAAAGGGTCACACCATAAAAGGAAGAAGAATTATTTAAGAAAAAAATGGAAGGTAGTGATATTTTTCACTACCTTCCAGTGCTCTTCTCCGTATAGATTGGTACATACGTTTTCTTGCTCATAGAATGAGGATGATTGATCTCATAATTATTTATGTGGAGACACTAAAGCAAGTATTTAGGTGTTTATTGGAGAATAAACGAGGCTCGCTAAGGAATACCTAATGGAGTTTTACTTCTTATCAATAGGAATTCCTTAAGTGATAGTAGTATAAATAATTCTTAGACTTGAGATCATCATAGTATCTTGTGTATGATGAGTTATACTTTGACATGTCCCTTAAGCCCCTAAGGATATATCAAAGGGTATGATTGGGTACAATAATTTATATATGGAGATAATGAATGGTCAATAAAGGATCTACCACTTCTAGCAAAAGAAGAGAATGTCATATGTGATTCAATAAATGATAACCAAGTAGTTCTTGGCCAAGACAGAATGAAATTAGAAAGTAGTTTCTAATTTGCATTATTTGGTGTTGTACATTTTAGAATCGAAATACATATAATTAAATAAAATATGACTTGATAGTAAATCCATGTCTTATATTTAATTGGGACATTCTATGGTGGAAGGAATGAATTGTACGGTAACTATGTACTCATAGGTTCTTTTATGATTAATGTTGAAATCTATATTATCTGAAAAGTCGTTGATTGCTAAGGGGGCCCCTTCTTGTAGAATAAATGTTATTTATTTAAATTAATTATTAGTTTAATTTATTTATTTAAATAAGATTAGAATTGTACTAATTATTTTATTCACAACCAGTTTAATATTGAGAACCTAAAAGGTCACACCATAAAAGGAAGAATATTTATTTAAGAAGCATATGACATAATCGTAATAATGAATTAAGTGTATTTAATTTAATCTATGGAGATAGAATAAATTAAATAGCTTAATATTTATTTTTTAATATTTTGGAAATATTAAATATAAATTAATAAGAGGAGTATTATTATTATTGTTATTACTATTTAATTCCTAAAGGAGTTTGGGAATTAATTAATAAGATTCTCTCTCTCTCTCTCTCTCTCATAAATATTCCTAATAAGATTTGGAGGCTAATTAATTAAAAGAGTTTAATTATTTCCAATAGGATTGGGAAGCCTAATTAACTAAAAGGGTTTAATTAATTAATATAAAATTCTAATCCTAAATAGTTTAGGAGGGTTGCCTATATCTATAAATAAAAAAGTCTTATTATAGAGCAAGGGGTACACACAATTATTCCTAGCATTGGGAGAACACAGAGATTCTATAGAGCTAGAATTAGGGTTAGCCAAACACCCATCTTCTTAGTTCATATTCTTCCTTAGTGGATAACCTCTATTGGCCAAACGCTTGGGTGGCTTGCATTGATAAAAGGAAATGAACCGATCTCATAGATTCAAAATGGAGGAGAACTCGTACCTGTGGAAGCTCGATCTACAATGGTATAATTCTGATCTCCTACTCTTTTATAGATTGATAATCAAGCACAAGATATGATCATGGTTTATGGTTTGCAAGAAAATTTTAAAATCCTATTTTATTACGCTTTCGCTTCATTTATATGTAATATGATTGCATGTGTGCGTTTTTAGCAAACCTAGCATGCTTGACTGGACAATTCCAAAATTCATAGCTAGGAAGAGCTAGCACATGCCTTCCTAAATCAATACAGCTTCCAGTCACAAATGGCTCTAGATAGATATTTGATTACCAAGGTTAAAAAGCAGAACAGTGAATATTTTCGTCAATATGCTCAAAGATGGAAACGTTTGGCTGCTCAAGTCATTCTATCAATGATAGAAATAGAGATGGTAATGACATTCATCGACAAACAAGAATCTCCATTCTATGAAAGAGCCCTAGCAGGCATAGGAAAACCATTCTCAGAGATGATCAAACATGGAGAAATGGCTGAGATGGGACTGAAGTCTAGAAATATTAAAGACCTTACTGCTTTAGAAGCCTTGGTTGAACACATTCAGGCCAGAAATTATGGGAATAATCCTCAGAGAGTTCATAAGAAGAAATTAGAGGATGTATCATTGGTACTCCCGGGTCAAATTCAGAGAAGTTGTAATACCCGAGAATTTTTATATATTATTAAATAAATATATTAATGGAAATGAGAATTTATTTGAATATAAATAATTTTGTGTTATGAGATGGATTAATTCAATTATATTAAATTGAATAATTATAATAATTGAGAAATTGATGGAGTTTGCGATAAACTCGTTGATAGCCTTGTGTGGCACAGTGACGTAATATAAGAATGATTATATTAAATTAAGCGAACAATTAATCTATATTAATTGTTAATTATAGAATATTAATTAATTGTTATCGTAGAATAATTATTATAGAATATTAACTGTGATTGATTAATAATATGTGATTATTATTAATGCAAGAAATATAATAATAATAATGAGCAACATGTCTATAATATAATAAGATTTATATTTATATACTGTGCGTGATAAATGAGCAATGGTTGTGAAAATTAATAATTTCATTAACTAACGAGGAATAGATTAATTAATATTATTGTTAATTAATCAATGAGATGAATAATTTATTTATTTGACATTATGAACAATAAAATAAATAAGTAAGTTATTAACGTAATAAGATTATATTAATCATTACGTGCAAGTATATTTAAACTATACTATATGATTGTACATAGTAAAACTATGTGTTTTGATACTTGAGGTGTAAACATGCATTATAATGCTACTTTTTGTAACATTAGCATGTGGGGGTATTCATATAATAAAGTTCCTTATTAGATATGAAAGGTAATGTGACACTAGTATATAAATAATTAATAAAGTTCCTTCATTCATTGGATAAGGCAAGATGTGTTGTGACATTAAAATAGCCTATGTGACAATATGTATGTAAGTATACATTAAAATATTGTATCATGAATATAAATAATAATTGATGATTATTTATATATATAATGGAATAATAAAATTTAAAAAATGAGATAATGTGATGTGATTATATCCGAGTAAATTATATCCGGTATTAATAAATGTACATGGATGATATGTATGTTACATTGTCATATCACATCTACTACCTTGAAATATTAAGCATGTGACTTACATTATAATGTTAATTATAATCTAAATATATAGTATGAATATATATGTAATAGCCTAAGTGTATGATATATGTATATATGGCCTTAGTGTTAATACACGTCATGTTGCAAAATGCTGGATACTTAAAAGCTTGTCCCATATTGATAGTCATAATCCTTGCACACGTGAATGCTCCAAGCTAGTCTACTCCCTATTTCTTCCTCAAACTCAGTATTTCATAGCTTATGATGAGCAAGGGAGTGGGAATCATGATGAGTTCTAACAAACAATTACCTACCATCTCTTAACCTCCATACAAATCAATTTTGCGTTGGTTTGATTCATGGGTAGATTGCATTATCTGGTTATGAAATTCTTCTATAAATAATGGCTCTTCTCCTCTCTATTCATTTGTTGAGATTTTTGTCTAAGTATTGGATTGAGAGTATACTGTGAGTTGATAGCAAGAGAATTCACAGAGAGTTGGGAATTCAAATTTAGCAAGCTTAATTCATAGCAAAGGTATAATTCCATGATTCATGTTCTTCATTTTCATTTCTGTCAAAACTCCATTTCTTATTTTCTATCAAAACTTTGATTCTTGAATTGAGTATGGAATTCATGATTATGCAATCAAGTAATGCTTGTTAGTTGTTACATAGTTGATATATTAGCTTATATACATGTTTAAACTATAATATGACTGATTACAATCGAATTGGTTGTGGAATTTAGAAATTGGCTTTGCTCTCTGCCGAAGCAGAAGATTTCATTTGGGTTCAGGCAACGGCGCAGCTGCGCCGGTTGTGAATTGAGGCGCAGCGCAGCTGCGCCGATACCCTGCACCAGACTTTGATTTTTGTTAATGCTGTGAGTGCTAGATAGTTAGACTACTACTTGAACCAGCTTGCTAGCATGAGTAACATATGTATGAGTATACCTAGACCTAAAAGAGAACTTGTTTTACTAAGATCGCATGCATAAATGATAAAGTTATAGACTTCAAGATAAACTTAGAATTTTGGAAACGAACATAAAGTTTCTTAAACAATCATTAACGTTCTAAAGTATGACTATATTCTGATTTTTGATACGTGGTAGAGCAGCTTAGAAATGCATGAAATGAATATTGACTTGTGTATACATGTTTCATAATATGACGTGAGCATGTCAAACCTCGTTAGTGAACATGCTAACAAAAATACAAGTTTTGAAGGTTGATATCGACATGTAAAGACCATACACACATTCTGATTTTTAGGGCATGTTTGTATAAACTTGAAATACATGTCGGACACATTAACTTACGTATATAGATTTCATAATGTAGCATGAACGTGTTAGAACGTATTAGCAAACTTTATTAATGAAAGTATAGGTGTTGAACGTGAACGTCGACATACTACACTGAGATTTGAATTTCGATACTTATGAACATGTTTGATAGAACTTGTAGACTTGCTAATGTATCATTCATGTTTGCCTACTATGTTACATGTAGTTAAACCAAATTTGTGTAAATGAAGCATGTTTTCAAACTAATGATAATGAGAGTTACATATATGTGAATATCTTATGTGATATTAATAATATGCGAGTATGTTTGCTAATTGTGGTAGTCTCACATGATAGTAATGATGTATAAATACGATCAACTTGAGAAAAAAGTATAGTTAAGGATAGAAGTTATATTAATATAATACTATATAACTGTGTAGCTAGGTTAAAACTTAGCTTATGTGTTGATCGTATATTCGAAAATAAAATATGAAGTTAAATTATATGACTAATGAATATCATATATATACGTAATTATATTACGATAGGAATTCGAAAGTGTTGGCTAGCTTTACGTGAGTAAACTACGCATAAGGCAAGTTCCTAACTTATACTCTTTTACGGTGCAAGAATTTTATCCTTATATATTGAGAACTAGTTTCTTTTCTTAAGCGTTTGAATTGAATTAGCATGCTTGAACTCTTATTTCATTAAAGCTATTATTCATGCTGAACTTGGTATTGTTCTTGAATATTGTGAAAGTGTCTATGCCATTTTATTCGGCTAGACTTATATTATTGAAAAGCGACCCAAACCAATTGATTGGTGCGGGATCTTGTATTTGACTCAGAAGAACAACTTTCTTTGAAGGGAATATATAATTGTCGGAGAACCGACGCGCGCACTTGGGTATGATTGATTGTTATGCATAACGATGGTACTTTAGGCTGATCACCTGTTGTACCTGTCTTTGTTGGATTTTCAGTTTATTACTGTCAATTCTAGTAGAAGTTCATGGTCTTTAGTGACTACCCAGTATTCAGTTATCTTGAAATCTTGAATTGATTTATTATTGAATCAGATTGATAGTATTCTGTCCTTAGAAACTATTATTGAAAACTATTGATATTCTTGTTATCCTAGAACTATCAAACCTTGTTATACCCTTTCGAGAATTGAGAATTATATCACTTACCCTTATTGTATATTACTTGCTGGGCAATTTGTGCTCATTCTTGCTTTCCCTAAAATATTTCAGTTAAGGCAAAGCATGGCAAACCTTCGGGCGTTGATAAGGGCAAGGGCAAGGCTACCAACTAGCTTGTTTCTTTTATGTTTTAAAAATTTTAATGTTGTATTAAGATGATGTAGTAAGACAGGATTTGGTTATGTTTAAGCTTAAGTTAAATTATGTAATAAGTCGTTAATTGATATTATTATGTAATCTATTAAGTACTGTAGATTGCGAGACTTGGGGGAATAATTATAATAAATCATTGTAAATTATTCTAGACTAGATTTTACGCTGTGATTGTGTGATATTTAGTTATTATTATTGTGATGTATTACCATGAGCACGTGATGAACCGAATTCGAGTGACCAAGTGGCAGTCCCAGATTTGGGGGCGTCACAGGTTGGTATCAATGCTGTAGTTATAAACCTTTGGAACGAGTGTCCTTAGAATATAACTTAGGCGAACTTAGAAGTTGGAAAGGAAATAAAACTCACATAGAGTTTTCCCTAGAGCAAGACTTAGCGTGTTATGAAATGTAACTTCATTCTATACAATGAACTTATGTTTTATTTAACATTCTAATGGAGTTGCTGTTTGTTGTCTTGTGTTTGTGATTGTAGGATGACAGACACAGGCGTACCTAGAAGAGCGATAGAGGAGGAGCCCAGGGATATACATGTAGTATACGAAGCACCTCTAGAGGCTACACCAGTGCAGGCTGTTGCACCGTTCGAGCCTGACGACGAGGACGAGATTGAGAGAGAGTCTGATCCAGAGGAGGAGCCGATGGAGGACGAACCGATGGAGGATGATCCAGTAGAGGACTTTGATGAGGCTACTGTAGAGGAGCATATGCTAGGAGAGTATGAGGAGCGGATCCTAGAGTTAGACTGCAGGGTTCAAGAGCTGGAGGCAGAGGCCCAAGAGAGAGAGTTCGAGTTCCAGAAACTGAGGGACGAGGACCACCAGAGGAAGCTAGCCATGTAGGAGTTAGAGGCAGGGATCCAGATGGGGACACTGTTTCACAGGTCAGTGGCTAGGAACGTGGATATAGTAGGAAATCTGGAAGAAGTAGAACAGAGAGAATTAAGTGAGAAGACTGAGAAAGAGGCACTCCGTACTCAGCTAGAGTTGGAGGTGATGGATAGGATACACTTTGAGGAGAAGTGGGAAACGACCAATGAGAAAGCTGACGACCTAGAGGACGAGGTCAGGTGCAAGAAGAGAAAGATGAACAAGATGTGGTATGTGTTCCGTTAAGCTTTTGAGAGGGTGAATGATGGTGTATACCACTACCCGGCAGAACAGGGACAGACTCTACATACTTTGAGTTGAGAACTGGTTGCGTATATAGCACAGTTAGAGTACAAGAGCGCTGTGGAGCACGGGATGATGTGATAAGATCTCCTTAGATGGTCTGGTGGTAGTTTAGTAGAATTTATCTTTATGTGTTCTACGTACTATGTTGTAATCCCAATTTTTTGTGTAAGATGTGGGATAATGATGTGAACCCCGTGTTAGCATTTGTTAGAGGGTTAGTATGGTAGTAGGTTGGTATATTTCCCGTCTTTTGTGATATTAGGGGATATATGTGATAACATTTATAGCAGTATGCTAGGAAAATCATGTAATGAAACGATTTGGCATATGAATATAAATGAAGTTTATTCAGAAACGTGTTATAATTTATTCTTTTAGTATTAAAAGAAATACTTAAGTAATATACTTGAATAATAATAAAATAAAAACTTGTGATGCAGATAATGCCGCCCAGACGTAGATTGACTGCACCTGAGGAGTCAGTGAACAATGAGAGGGAACAAGTTAACTCGATCCAGAAACTGGTAGACTTGTTAGGAGAAGCCTTAAGGGGAAGGAACAATGAACCCGTTCGCCCAAACCCTCAGGCTGTGCCAGTAACAACCTTTAAAGATTTTAAGAGTGTAGGACCCCCGAAGTTCGAGGGAACTACCGACCCAATCATCCCACAAACGTGGATCAAGGAGGTCGAAAAAGCTTTCACTATAGCTAGCATAGGTGAAGATCAGAAGACGGTGTTTGCCATGTACATAATGAGGGGATAAGCGAACTACTGGTGGGAGGCTAATCAACAAAGAGCTGGAGAAGGGATAATAGCTTGGGATAAGTTTAAGACGCTGTTCTTCGAGAATTACTTCCCGAAGAGTGTGAAGAATAGGATGGAGGTGAAATTCCTAGAGTTAAAACAAGGTGGGATGACGGTGGCGCAATACGCGGCTAGGTTTAACAAACTAGCGCGATTTGCGGAGCACCAAGTTGGGGATGAAGAGAGAAAGGCTAGACGCTTCGAACAAGGGTTGAAGCCGTGGCTGTTCAATAAGGTATCAGTTCTTCAAATTGATTCCTTTGCAACATTACTGGAGAAGGCAATCATTGCGGAAGGTGGCAGTGAGGCTTTAAGTCTGTATAATAAAGAGAAGAAAGGAAAGAATGCTGGAGGAGAGAATCGTACTCGAGGAAGCAACAGTAGAGGAAGTAATTTGGGAAAGAGAAAGTGGGAGAACAACAACAACAACAACAATAATCAATCAGGGAATTTTCGTGGAGGTTTTAAGAAGAGGGCTGAAGGATGTTCAAAGTGTGGGAAGAATCACCAGGGCGAGTGCTGGAAGGGACGTGGCACTTGCTACAACTGCGAACAGGAAGGGCACATCTCGCCCAACTGTCCGAAGCCAAAGAAGATCCAAGGGTGTTTTGCTTGTGGCTCAACGGAGCACCGAATTAAGGACTGCCCAAAGAAGGGAAGTGGCGGGGGTAGCAATCAGCAAGGAGGCAACAAGCTGATGATCAGCGGGCCGACACAATCCAACCGCCCAACCGCCAGGACCTTTAACATGACCGTCCAGGACGCCGTGGCCGCGAAGGACGTGGTGTTAGATATAATCCCAATCAATGATATAAATGCTTATGTATTATTTGATTCGAGTGCCACCTGTTCTTTTATATCTGAAGAATTTGCTAGTAAACTTAGTACACCCCGAGAACGATTAGAAAATCCTTTGAACATAGAAGTTGCGAATAAGGAAATAATCCCTGTAGAATACGTTTATCGAGATTGTCGCACAAACATTAGAGGACATGAACTGAGCGTAGACTTGATTCCTATTAGACTGGGAGAATTTGAGGTAATACTGGGGATGAATTGGTTATATAACCATGCTATGATAATTGACTGTCAGAATAAATGTGTGAACCTTCAGACTCCGAGCAAGTCTAAGGTAGTGTTTTATGGTAGCTCATCGCTTAAGCAATCGTGTTGCGTTACGATGATGCAGGCCAAGAAATTGTTAAGGAAAAGATGTGTAGGTTATTTAGCTTACATCATTGATACTCGGAAGAAGGGAGTAGAAATTAAGGATATATCCGTAGTAAATGAATTTCAAGATGTATTTCCGGACGATCTGCCTGGTCTTCCGCCAGACAGAGAAATCGAATTCGTAATAGACTTAGCACCGGGAACGGCACCGATTTCGAAAGCTCCATATCGTATGGTGCCGGTAGAAATGAAGGAATTAATGATACAATTGCAAGACTTATTGGATAAGGGTTACATTTGACCGACTGTTTCTCCTTGGGGAGCACTAGTACTATTCGTTAAGAAGAAGGACGGATCGATAAGGCTCTGTATCGATTATCGAGAATTGAACAGAGTAACAATCAAGAACCTATATCCGCTACCCAGGATAGACGACCTGTTTGATCAATTGAAGGGAGCAAAGTGTTTCTCAAAAATTGACCTACGAACAGGATATCATCAACTGAAGGTACGGGATGAGGACATACCAAAGACTGTGTTTCGAACCCGTTATGGACACTACGAGTTTTTGGTAATGTCATTTGGATTGACTAATGCTCCGACAGCATTTATGGACTTGATGAACCGAGTTTTCAAGCCATACTTGGATAAATTTGCAGTGGTTTTTATCGACGACATTTTGATCTACTCGAAGACAGAGGAAGAACACGCTGAACATCTGAAGATTGTTTTGGAGGAACTAAGGAAGGAGAAGATGTATGCGAAATTTTTAAAGTGCGAATTTTGGATGGAGAATGTTCAATTCTTAGGTCACGTGGTGGATAAGAATGGAATCTCTGTAGACCCTGCGAAGGTTGAAGCAGTAAGTAATTGGGAACAACCGAGAACACCGACGGAGGTAAGAAGTTTTTTATGGTTAGCTGGGTACTATCGAAGATTCATCCAAGATTTTTCTAAGATAGCAACCCCGTTGACCAATTTGACTAGAAAGACAGTGAAATTTATATGGACCGACAAATGCGAAGAAAGTTTTCAAGGACTGAGATTGAGCGAAGCACCTGTGTTATCATTACCAGATGATGCGGGAAATTTTGTGGTGTATAGTGATGCATCGCACAAGGGACTTGGCTGTGTGCTTATGCAGCACGACAAAGTCATTGCGTATGCATCACGACAATTGAAGGATTACGAAAAACGATACCCTACTCACCACTTAGAGTTAGCGGCAGTAGTTTTTGCGTTAAATATATAGAGGCATTATTTGTACTGGGAAAAATGTGAGATATACACGGACCACAAAAGTCTAAAATATATCTTCACACAGAAGGAGTTGAACATGCGGCAGAGAAGGTGGTTAGAATTAATCAAAAACTATGGCTGCAATATTCTTTATCACCCGGGAAAGGCAAACGTGGTTGTCGACTCTCTGAGCAGGAAAGGAAGGGAAAAGTTGTTTAATTTAACGACTCAGGAAGAATTGATAAGAGATATGTAGAAATTGGAGATAGAGGTGAAAGAACTAGAGAAGCCTGGAGAGAAGTTAATTGTAATGGAAGTTCGTCCAACGTTATTGGATAGAGTGAAGGAAGCCCAGAAAAAGGATGAAGAGTGTGAGAAAACCCGAAAGAGGATCACAGAAAATGAGGAAGAGAAATTTTGAATGGATAAAGACGGTATCTTAAGATTCGAAGGAAGAGTGTGGGTACCAGCGGTAACCGAGTTGAGGGAAGAGATTTTGCACGAGGCACACAATATGATATATTCCATTCATCCGGGAGGCACGAAGATGTACCGAGATCTAAGGCAACATTTTTGGTGGCCCAATTTGAAACGGGAAGTCGCAGAGTGTGTCAGTAGATGTTTGACTTGCCAACGCGTTAAAGCAGAGCATCAATGACCGAGTGGTTTACCACAACCGTTAGAAATACTAAAGTGAAAATGGGAGCATATTACTATGGACTTCGTGGTTGGACTTCCAGTTACACAGAAAGGTTATGATGCTATTTGGGTTATCGTGGATCGACTAAACAAGACGGAATATTTTCTACCAATCAAGATCCGTTACAGTTTGAATCAGTTAGCGGGTCTATACATAAAGGAGATTGTCTCACGACATGGAGTGCCGGTATCTTTTGTCTCTGATCGAGATTCGCGTTTCACGTTAAATTTTTGGAAGAGTTTGCAAGAGAGAATGGGAACGCAGTTGAGGTTGAGTACCGCCTATCATACTCAGACAGACGTACAGAGTGAGCGAACTATACAAATGCCGGAGGACATGCTTCGGACTTGCGTGATGGATTTTAAGGGAAGTTGGGACGACCACCTACCCTTAGTCGAATTTGCGTATAATAATAGTTACCATGCGAGTATCGGCATGCCGCCGTACGAAGCTCTTTACGGAAGAAAATGCAGAACGCCATTATGTTGGGACGAAGTTGGAGAACGACGAATACTCGGACCAGAGTTAGTTCAGCAAACCGCAGACGTGGTAACAGTAATAAGAGCTAGACTAGTAGCAGCTCAAGATTGCCAGAAGAAATACGCAGATTTGCATCAGAAGGATCGAGACTTCAAAGTTGGTAGTTTTGTATTTTTGAAGGTATCTCCATGGAAGGGAAAGATCCGTTTCGGCAAGAAAGGAAAATTGAGTCCAAGATTCATTGGACCGTTCGAGATACTGAAGCGAGTGGGCGAAGTGGCATACAAAGTTGTGTTACCACCCGAGTTGGAGCACATCCACAACGTGTTCCACATTTCTGTGTTGCGACCGTACAAGGCCGACTACAAGCACGTGATTTCTTACGAGCCCATTCAAGTGGAGAAGAACTTGGCATATGAAGAAATTCCTGTCCAGATATTAGATAGGAAAGAACAAACTTTGAGAAATAAAATTATATCTTCTGTAAAAATACTTTGGCGTAACCACGATGTCGAGGAGGCTACGTGGGAATTAGAAGATAGGATGATGAGGGATTATCCCCATTTATTTGTGTAACCTTATAGCAATTTCGGGACGGAATTTTTATAAGGGGGAGGATGTAATACCCGAGAATTTTTATATATTATTAAATAAATATATTAATGGAAATGAGAATTTATTTGAATATAAATAATTTTGTGTTATGAGATGGATTAATTCAATTATATTAAATTGAATAATTATAATAATTGAGAAATTGATGGAGTTTGCGATAAACTCGTTGATAGCCTTGTGTGACACAATGACGTAATATAAGAATGATTATATTAAATTAAGCGAACAATTAATCTATATTAATTGTTAATTGTAGAATATTAATAAATTGTTATCGTAGAATATTTATTATAGAATATTAACTGTGATTGATTAATAATATGTGATTATTATTAATGCAAGAAATATAATAATAATAATGAGCAACATGTCTATAATATAATAAGATTTATATTTATATACTGTGCGTGATAAATGATCAATGGTTGTGAAAATTAATAATTTCATTAACTAACGAGGAATAGATTAATTAATATTATTGTTAATTAATCAATGAGATGAATAATTTATTTATTTGACATTATGAATAATAAAATAAATAAGTACGTTATTAACGTAATAAGATTATATTAATGGTTACGTGCAAGTATATTTAAACTATATTATATGATTGTACATAGTAAAACTATGTGTTTTGATACTTGAGGTGTAAACATGCATTATAATGCTACTTTTTGTGACATTAGCATGTGGGGGTATTCATACAATAAAGTTCCTTATTAGATATGAAAGGTAATGTGACACTAGTATATAAATAATTAATAAAGTTCCTTCATTCATTGGATAAGGCAAGATGTATTGTGACATTAAAATAGCCTATGTGACAATATATATGTAAGTATACATTAAAATATTGTATCATGAATATAAATAATAATTGATGATTATTTATATATATAATGGAATAATAAAATTTAAAAAATGAGATAATGTGATGTGATTATATCCGAGTAAATTATATCCGGTATTAATAAATGTACATGGATGATATGTATGTTACATTGCCATATCACATCTACTACCTTGAAATATTAAGCATGTGACTTACATTATAATGTTAATTATAATCTAAATATATAGTATGAATATATATGTAATAGCCTAAGTGTATGATATATGTATATATGGCCTTAGTGTTAATACACTTCATGTTGCAAAATGCTGGATACTTAGAAGCTTGTCCCATATTGATAGTTATAATCCTTGCACACGTGAATGCTCCAAGCTAGTCTACTCCCTATTTCTTCCTCAAACTCAGTATTTCATAGCTCATGATGAGCAAGGGAGTGGGAATCATGATGAGTTCTAACAACCAATTACCTACCATCTCTTAACCTCCATACAAATCAATTTTGCGTTGGTTTGATTCATGGGTAGATTGCATTGTCTGGTTATGAAATTCTTCTATAAATAATGGCTCTTCTCCTCTCTATTCTTTTGTTGAGATTTTTGTCTAAGTATTGGATTGAGAGTATACTGTGAGTTGATAGCAAGAGAATTCACAGAGAGTTGGGAATTCAAATTTAGCAAGCTTAATTCATAACAAAGGTATAATTCCATGATTCATGTTCTTCATTTTCATTTCTGTCAAAACTCCATTTCTTATTTTCTATCAAAACTTTGATTCTTGAATTGAGTATGGAATTCATGATTATGCAATCAAGTAATGCTTGTTAGTTGTTACATAGTTGATATATTAGCTTATATACATGTTTAAACTATAATATGACTGATTACAATCGAATTGGTTGTGGAGTTTAGAAATTGGCTTTGCTCTCTGCCGAAGCAGAAGATTTCATTTCGGTTCAGGCAACGGTGCAGCTGCGCCGGTACCCAGCACCAGACTCTGATTTTTGTTAATGCTGTGAGTGCTAGATAGTTAGACTACTACTTGAACCAGCTTGCTAGCATGAGTAACATATGTATGAGTATACCTAGACCTAAAAGAGAACTTGTTGTACTAAGATCGCATGCATAAATGATAAAGTTATAGACTTCAAGATAAACTTAGAATTTTGGAAACGAACTTAAAGTTTCTTAAACAATCATTAACGTTATAAAGTATGACTATATTATGATTTTTGATACGTGGTAGAGCAGCTTAGAAATGCATGACATGAATATTGACTTGTGTATACATGTTTCATAATATGACGTGAGCATGTCAAACCTCGTTAGTGAACATGCTAACAAAAATACAAGTTTTGAAGGTTGATATCGACATGTAAAGACCATACACACATTCTGATTTTTAGGGCATGTTTGTATAAACTTGAAATACATGTTGGACACATTAACTTACGTATATAGATTTCATAATGTAGCATGAACGTGTTAGAACGTATTAGCAAACTTTATTAATGAAAGTATAAGTGTTGAACGTGAACGTCGACATACTACACTGAGATTTGAATTTCGATACTTATGAACATGTTTGATAGAACTTGTAGACTTGGTAGTGTATCATTCATGTTTGCCTACTATGTTACATGTAGTGAAACCAAATTTGCATAAATGAAGCATGTTTTCAAACTAATGACAATGATAGCTGCATATATGTGAATATCTTATGTGATATTAATAATATGCGAGTATGTTTGCTAATTGTGGTAGTCTCACATGATAGTAATGATGTATAAATATGATCAACTTGAGAAAAGAGGATAGTTAAGGATAGAAGTTATATTAATATAATACTATATAATTGTGTAGCTAGGTTAAAACTTAGCTTATGTGTTGATCGTATATTCGAAAATAAAATGTGAAGTTAAATTATATGACTAATGAATATCATATATATACGTAATTATATTACGATAGGAATTCGAAAGTGTTGGCTAGCTTTACATGAGTAAACTACGCATAAGGCAAGTTCCTAACTTACACTCTTTTACGGTGCAAGAATTCTATCCTTATATATTGCGAACTAGTTTCTTTTCTTAAGCGTTTGAATTGAATTAGCATGCTTGAACTCTTATTTTATTAAAGCTATTATTCATGCTGAACTTGGTATTGTTCTTGAATATTGTGAAAGTGTCTATGCCATTTTATTCGGCTAGACTTATATTATTGAAAAGCGACCTAAACCAATTGATTGGTGCGGGATCTTGTATTTGACTGAGAAGAACAACCTTCTTTGAAAGGAATATATAATTGTCAGAGAACCAACGCGCGCACTTGGGTATGATTGATTGTTATGCATAACGATGGTACTTTAGGCTGATCACCTGTTGTACCTGTTTTTGTTGGATTTTTAGTTTATTATTGTCAATTCTAGTAGAAGTTCATGGTCCTTAGTGACTGCTCAATATTCAGTTATCTTGAAATCTTGAATTGATTTATTATTGAATCAGATTGATAGTATTCTGTCCTTAGAAACTGTTATTGAAAACTGTTAATATTCTTGTTATCCTTGAACTATCAAACCTTATTATACCCTTTCGAGAATTGAGAATTATATCACTTACCCTTATTGTATATTACTTGCTGGGCAATTTGTGCTCATTCTTGCTTTCCCTAAAACATTTCAGTTAAGGCAGAGCATGGCGAACCTTCGGGCGTTGATAAGGGCAAGGGCAAGGCTACCAACTAGCTTGCCTCTTTTATGTTTTAAATATTTTAATGTTGTATTAAGATGATGTAGTAAGACTGGATTTGGTTATGTTTAAGCTTAAGTTAGATTATGCAATAAGTCGTTAATTGATATTATTATGTAATCTATTAAGTACTGTAGGTTGCGAGACTTGGGAGAATAATTATAATAAATCATTGTAAATTATTCTAGATTAGATTTTTCGCTGTGATTGTGTGATATTTAGTTATTATTATTGTGATGTATTACCACGAGCACGTGATGAACCGAATTCGAGTGACCAAGTGGCGGTCCCGGATTTGGGGTGTCACAGAAGTAACCAAAACCTGCCCATTCAGAGGAAAATTTATTCCCCTTTCCAAGCATCTGTACAACCTTCAAATCCTACGTTCCAAAGAATTGGAGAGGCTAAACTTCGAAAGACATTTACACCCTTAGGGGACTCACTTAAAAATATACTCAAGCTTCTGACAGCACAGAAGAAAATTGCTCAGCTCTTTCCACCATCCAATCCAAGTGCAAAGAATTTTGACCTAAGCAAGAAATGTGCTTACCATTCTGGGGCTCCAGGCCATGGCACCCAAGAATGTTGGTCTCTGAAGCATAATATCGAAGACCTGATAGATAGTGGTGAGATCGTGGTAACAAAACCAGAACAACCACATATTCAAGATAACCCTTTACCTCAACACAATAAAGAAGGAGTCAACATGATCAGTTTGGGGAATGGTGAAGGTTCCAAATACCTCAAATACATAGGGGATCCTCCCCAAACAAGCAAGGATAACTATGACAAATGGGACTATTCAGAATGTCAGTTTTTGATAGAACGAGAAATGAAGTCTATCAAGGAACAAATTGGTCAACTGGAAGAACTGATGGAAAATCAGCACCAAGTGACGTGACAGTTAATAACTCAAGTTAACCATGGGAGAACAAATCCTCCCACGCCCCAAATTCTTCTAATTGCAAGGAAGGATTACTATCAGTTCCATAAATACGAAACCTGGGCAAACAAAGTTGCTAGGGAAGAAAGAGTCTGAGCTCATAGAGAGTTTACTTTCAAGAGAAAGTTCACGGATTTGGATCAGCATATAGAAGAAATTCTCCAGATGTTGATCAATACGGGAAGAGTTACAGAACTGTTACCCCCTAGTGGACCCTCGATCAATGAAATTTAATCCTTCCAAAATATGTCAATATCATTCCAACACTCATGGTCACGATACAAAAGAATGTTGGGGACTTCATCACCTAATTCAGAACCAGATTGAAAGTGGTGAATTACTAAATAAGTCAAGACAATGGCTTTCCAGGTGAAGAAGTAATATTTCATCCTCCGGCATGGAGTTTGAAAGATATTGTGGTAGTCATTTCCTGTGAAAAAGATGTAGTCGCAGTACCCCTGACCATTCAAGGAAAGGGGGATAAAGGAAGCAAGAACCCTGTGAAAGTGGCTACACCAGAACCACTGATGTTGCCATTCAGATCGTAGTATCCCTTAATCAGCTTGAAAAGAGTCACATGGAATTATGGGGAGAATGAGGGATCAACATCAAATCACATTGCTGCTATATCAAAAGAAAACCTGCTATATTTACCTCAGCGAGTAATATAGCCAGACATTAAAACCAAGGGTAGAGTGCCCAAGGAGGAAATTGAAGAATTCCTCAGCAAAATGGGGCATAATGAAGCCAAGGTGGTGCAAAGATTAAAAGAGGCACCCCGACAGATATCCATTATGGATTTGGTTTTGTCTTCGAAAGATCATCGCAAAATCTTAATACAAGTGTTGGAAGAAGCACATCTGCCTAAGGCAGTGGACACAAAAAAGTTATGTCACTTTATAGAGCACTTCTTCAACAGCAATGTGATATCTTTCATTGATGATGACATACCAATGGAAGGGACTGGTCATTGCAAGTAATTGCATATAGCAGTGATGTCCTCTCGATACGTGATAGGGGGCGTGTTAATCGATGGAGGATCTTCCCTGAACATCTGTCCCTATGACACTTTGGAAAGAATGAAGATTAGTCCAAATCAAATTCAGAGCAACCATATAGTCATAAAAGCTTTCGATGGGTCTCGACAAAATGTTGTAGGACATATTGAACTCTCCGTAGAGATTGGTCCATATACCTTCTACGTATCCTTCCAAGTGCTGAACATTACCACGGGATATAACTTATTGTTGGGAAGACTGTGGATTTATATGGCAGGAGCAGTCCCATCCACCCTTCATCAACAGGTCAAGTACATTATCAATGGCAATCTAGGCACTGTTAATCCTGAACAAGAGTATCTTGTCTATGTACAAGGGGATATGCCTATGATCAGGCTCAATAAAGGAGTTGAGCCAACCAGTTTTCAAGCCTTCGAAGTGAGCAACACTCACTATCGACCCATTGGGGCTCCAGCCTTGAAGCCAAGAATTTATTTCGAAGTGATGTCCGTCGGTAAAGAAATGATGTCTTTAGATTTATGTCCCGGCAAAGGGTTAGGGAAAAATCAACAAGGGATCAAACATCCTGTCCAGATACCTAGCCAGACAGGGAAGGCTGGATTAGGCTATTCCTATGGATCAAACCACAAGAACCCGCACAAGCATCAGCCAATTCAGGCATCCACCATGCTGCTACCAGATCTCACAGATGCTGAATTTGTGAAACCAACGAGGAAAGTCCCTGCTTCTGTGTCAGGTATGCTGATTCCTAAAGTTAAACCGGCCAGTGAGAAAGAAATCCGGATTCATGTTAAGGAAAACAAAGAAAGGAATGAGAGGTTCCTACAAGAAGTGGAAGATCTATTTGCAAAGATGTATTTTCTGGCACATATTGAGGGTATGAACGATAATATCCCAGATGATGACTATTTAGAAGATTAAATCCTGATCCCTCGCATAAACAGGGCTAAGGAGAACAGTCCAAAGAAAAGCACTGACTCTGGTGTGAATTCAGTCATGGTCATCATCAAAGAGGAGGAGGATAAAAACAACCCCTTCAACATCTCAGTCAACAAGGACCTGACCCTGGGTAACTGGAGCAACACTCCTTGCATCAGTCGTAAAGGGTAAAAGGGCAGAGAGTCCATCTTCCCTGAAGCGTAGATATTATATACTGCTTACTTTTGTTGCATAGTACTAGTAGTTACTTTTGGCATGCTTTCATTGATGCTTTGTATGATTAAACAATGTCATATATTAAGTGAAAGCATTTTGTTTCCAGGACTCCCAATTTGGATTTGTTTAGCTTTGCCGATGAATTGCCAAGTCTCAACAATGACTACGACTTTGATGCAGAGTTGGACTTTAACTTGATGGGGATTGATCAAGAGGAGATAGATGACTATGAGGTGCCTGAGGAGATTAAGGAATGGGTCAAAGACAAACCCAAACCAAACCTCGATCATACCCCTACTGTCAATATCGGAACCTAGGGAAATCCTAAAAAATCCATATAGGCAACAACCTTACCCCAAACGAAATGACAGATCTGATTGACTTCCTAACGCAGTTCCAAAATGTGTTTTTATGGTCATACGAAGACATGGTCGGCCTATCTACTGACCTTGTCATTCATCGAATGCCCATTAAAGAAGGATTCAAGCTAGTCAAACAGAAACTCAGGAGACTAAAGCTTGAGTGAAGCCTGAAGGTGAAAGAAGAAGTTGTCAAGCAATTCAAAGCAGGCATTATTATAGTCTCAACCTATCAGGAATAGTATCCAATATAGTTCCTGTACCTAAGCCCCGAGGGAAAGTACGAGTATGCGTGGATTACCGAAATTTAAACAAAGCTTGTCTCAAAGATAACTTCCTAATACCTTTCATCCACATACTGATAGACAACACGACACAGTATATCATGTACTCATTTGTTGATTGTTTCACCGGATACCACCAAATCATGGTTGCCGAAGAAGATAAGGAGAAAATAGCCTTTATCACCCCTTGGGGAACCTCTTGCTATAGGTGATTGTCTTTCGGTCTTATCAATGTTGGTGTTATATATCAGCGAGCCATGATGGCCCTTTTTCATGATATGATACACAAGGAGATAGAGGTTTATATGGATGATATCATCATCAAATCCAGAAGGGAAGATGACCACATCGACCTTCTCATAAAGTTTTTCAACCGGCTTTGCAAATACGACTTGAAGCTGAATTAAGCCAAGTGTGCTTTTGATGTCAAATCTGGCAAATTATTGGGATTTCTAGTAAGAAATAGAGGCATTGAGCTGGATCCTGCCAAGATTAAAGCCATTACTGAGATGCCTGTACCCCAAACAGAAAAGGAGATATGGGGATTTTTTGGGAGAATCAATTTCATAAGCAGAATCATCTCTCAACTCAAGGTAACTTGTGAGCCCATCTTCAAGCTGTTAAAGAAAAATTCCTCCACAAAGTGGAATGAAGAGTGTCAAAAGCCTTCCTCTTCTTCAAGAAGTAGTTGATTGAAGCTCCTGTTTTGGTACAACCAAGGGACAAAGTTCCCTTGTTCATGTACATATCAGTCAATGCCAATGCTATGGGCTGCATGCTGGGGCAAAAAGATGATGGGGCAAGGAAAGAGCTATCTATTACCTCAGCAAGAGATTTAGCAGCGGTGAGGAGAAGTACACCTTGATTGAAAAGAGCTGTTGTGCTTTAGCATGGGCTGCCATGAGATTACAATATTATCTTCATGGACATACAACCTATCTCATATTTCGTATGGATCCTCTGAAATATATATTCAGCAAGCCAATGTTGAATTGCAGATTGTCCAAATGGCAATTGATCCTCCAACAATTTGATAACATCTACGTGACTCAAAAGTCCATCAAAGGTCAAGGAATTGCAGATCAATTGGTCGAAGCACCATCAGGGAACTTCGAACCCTTAGAAACTTATTTCCCAGATAATGGAATAATGGCAATTTAGCAGAACCCTCGAGAAGATACTAGCCAAATTTAGAAACTGTACTTTGAAAGGGCTGTAAACATGGAAGGTGCAGGAGCAGGGGCAGTTTTTTATCTATCACGGGAGAACAGTATCCCATGGCCATCAAACTATAGTTTGTCAACACCAACAACACATCTGAGTATGAAGGTTGTATAATGGGATTGAAACTGGCCCAATCCATTGGTATCCAACGGTTGGCAGTCTTTGAAGATTTCGAGTTGGTCATCAAATAAACCACCGGAGCATATCACACAAAAGAATTGCATCTTCTGTCTTATCATCGATAGGTCATCAAGATGGCTATAAAGTTCAAAGAAATATCCGTCATCCACATCCCTCAAAATTAAAATGATTTTGCGGATGCATTAGTAACACTGGCTTCCTTGATCCATATATCTGATAGGAGAGGAATTCCTGATATCAAATTTGTAACCCAGAAGGCATCAGCCTATGGAAATTACATTTGAGAAGTATCAGATGAACTACCTCCCATTAAAAAGCCTTGGTATCAGGACATCAAAGAATATCTTCGAAATGGATCTATGCCCACTGGAGCAAGTCAATCTGAAAGAAAGCAGATCCATAGAATGGCCATGAAGTTCTATTTGAACAGAGATGCACTCTACAAAATAGATGCTGGAATAGGCTTGCTAAGGTGCCTAAACAAAGATCAAGCCCAGATACTTATGGATGAATTCCACAGTGGAGTATGTGGCTCACATATGAGCGGTCCTTTACTTGCCAAGAAGATATTAAGAATAGGGCATTACTGGATTTCTCTCAAAGCCGACTGTGACGAACACGTTAGAAGATGTTATCAATGCCAAGTCAATGGGATGCCATCCACGTTCCTCCAAGTGAATTGCACAATATGAGTTCACCATGGCCCTTTTCCATGTGGGGGATGGACGTGATCAGGACAATAGAGCCCAAAGCCAGCAATTGTCATCGATTTATCTTCACCATGATCGACTACTTCACTAAATGGGTCAAAGCTGCCTCCTTTCCCAAAGTCACCAAGGAGGTAATCATTGGTTTCATCAGAAATAATGTAATCATTCGATACAGACAACCGGAGGTGATTGTATCAGATAATGCTAAAAATCTAAACAACCAGATAATGAATGAATTATGCAGCAAATTCCACATCAAATATCTTAATTCCATCATCTATCATCCCAAGATGAATTGTGTTGTCGAAGCAGCCAACAAGAATATTAAGAAGATCATGCAAAAGATGTTCGCCAACCACAAAGAATGGCCAGACTTATTACCTCTGACTCTGTTAGCCTACAGAACGTCCATACAAACTTCTACTGGGACTACCCCTTACTCATTGGTCTATGGCATGGAAGCAGTACTCCCCATAGAAGTGGAAATGGAATCATTAAGAGTATTGATATATGCTTAGATGGAAGAGGATCAATGGATACAAGATCGATACCACCACTTATCTCTGATAGACGAGAGAAAGGCGGCAGCCATTTTCCATGGGCAGTTATACCAGTAAAGGATTGTTCGGTCCTATAACAAGAAAGTCCGATTTAGGCAATTCAAGGAAAATGATTTGGTACTGAAGAAGATCCTCGCCAATCAAGACGAAGACAAAGGAAAATTTGCCCCAAACTGGAAGGCCCTTTCATCGTTAAGGAAGTATTAACAGGAGGAGCCCTTAAATTGCAAGAAATGGACGGAGAAGAATTTCCCCAGCTTATCAATTTAGATACCGTGAAAAGGTATTATGTCTGAGTTGCCTGTAAACCGCCATCCTGGTCCGAAAAAAAAAAAGAAAAAAAAAGAGAGAAAAAAATTCAAATCAAATCAATTCAGGTCTTTACTACTAGGCCTGAACTACAAAAGACCTGATCTCCACCATTCTCGGGAGTACGTAGGCAGCCATATATGGTGCGGTCTAACCTTCAAGAGAAAACCCAAACACTTTACCTACACACTCAAATATCCAATTAAATACTAGTCTCATAACACCAAACCTTATATAAAACCCAAATCCCATAAAGCTTACTTGATCAACGAACCTTTCCGAGAAACCCTCCGACATCTCAATGTCAGCCCATCAAGGAAGAGCTCATGATACATCATGGCAATAAGTCACGAATAAAGTGGCAATCATCAAGCAAAAATCAAAACATATGCAAAAGGGTAGTGAATCAAAATTTATTTCCTTGCCATATAATACTGTTTAATATATACAATGTGTCCTGTACATGACAAAAATGATAAACCTAGTCTATACAGGAAAATGAAAGATAGTCTATAAACCCGCGGTCAAAAGGAATAATAAATCCAACATAGCATCCCTCTCTAGAGATGGAGGCGCATCTCTAAGCTCATGACCTACAGACTTAATGTGAGATAATAGATCTACCGCCATCTGCAAGGTGCTACAGTGATCATCCATAAATGCACTCATATCTACAACAATGCCCACTATACAGGATCTGAGAGATGTACTATCAGCGACAGAAGCATCCCTGGTAGCTCGGGCCTCATCTCTATCAGCAATCAAAGCATCTCTGGTGGCACGACCTTTATCTCTCTCAATAAAAGCAACATTCCAACTGGAAAAAGGTTGTCAACACTAAGGCTCTAGCCTGATCTCTCTTAAAGGTCAAAAGTTGTATCACCTGCTCCAAAGACTCGACGAAAGGTGGGGCAGCAACAATTGAAGAACTAGGAACATCACTGATCAGGGCTGCTGTTAAACTAGCAAATAGCTCATACTCAGTGGGAGAAACAGGATCCACCATAGGCTCCTCCTCATCCAAATCAGGGCTATGCTCTGAATAAGCAACCGTAGATGATGCAATATCTGCCTCCATCCATACAGAATACTCCAAGGAACGACCCGGATGACTCGAGGAAAAATCAGCCCTCTCTCGATGGATCCAATAATCATAAACTCTAGATAAATCATCCTCTAACAAAGATGAGGCTAGCAACCACTGATCAAAAGCTCCATCAAAAGAATGAACATTCTGATACCGGTTGAGCTATCCCATGAAAGCCAAAGCATGATATTTAGTCACGCCTTTTAGACCAGCCAAGGGAAAAAAGTCCATGCCCACTGCATATGTGACAAAGCTGTAAGGGGAGCTAAATCCTAAGCAATGCAATATGGAGAAAGGATTCTCAATTACGGTCAGAATGAAAAACCAAGACGCAGAATCTACACAGTCAGTTGGTCAAAATAAATAAGACGCAGATATCTCATGTGTCAAGCAATATACATGGGGTCTGAAAATGCCGATCAGTCTCAGATGCATCTTAAACCATATGTAAAACAATACTGCACTACCTCTAAAGAACCCAGTAGTATTGTGACACCCCCAAATCCAGGTTCCCTAACCTCAAATTCAGTGCTCACTATCTATCATCAACATAAACATTCTATAAACTATTACGGAATAATAAACATACATTATTCATTAAAATAAAATTTCATAACATAATCCAAATGTCTTCTTAACCTTAACTTAAACACACCATTCATATTACACAAGGTTTACATAAGTAGTTCCATCAGATAATAATAATTAACACTCATTTTAAACTACTCGTGGGTCTTGCCCTTGCCTTTGCCTTTCGTATTCGATCCTTCAGGCTTAACTAAAATAAATGTCATGATATAGCAAGGGTTGCTTAGCAAGTTTATATACAAGGGAGATATATCATGATTAGAAAGAAGTTTCACTTTCAATGTTCAACAATAGTATAAGATTGTGAAGAAACATAAATTAATAATCACAGTTGAATATTCAAATAATTGAATAACATATACTGAGTGGTTTGAAATAACCATGAATATTTGCCAAAGTACTCAGTCATTTAAATTGAACCTCTTAATAAGTTTTGGTATTTAAGGGGATAAGCCATTTATACCACTTGATTTATGCATAAACACTTAATAATCCAGCATCTATATCATGCTTTAATCAAATTCGTCATTTTCTTAGTCAAGAGTTCTTATCATATCAATTTAATAAGAACAGCTTTTTAAAACACATTTGCTTTAACAAATTTAAACATGCTTGATCTAGCTGATACAATTAGCATAGATCTATCTCATAAACAGTTCGTGAATGAAGAACTTTAATATAATTCGTAGTTCAATAATAATAGAACAGGAATTCAATTGCACAAAGTGCGAATCTCAATAATCAGTATAGATGTGAATAATCAACAATATTTATTCACTAACATGCTTTAAAAATAATAACTCGAGTTTGAGTTAAAGAATTTGCCTGTTTGACGAGCTACGAATAACTAGCTTTAATTAAAACTTTTTGAATGACCTAACAATGATAAATGTAGATCTATCAATTAGAAATGGGTATAATCGTACGTCTATACGCTTACTCATGCCATTATCTAACAAATAATTCAATTACAATATACACGTAGTTTAATGTACAATCATTAGTCTTATAGGTTATTTAATAAACCTTAGGTTAATGATTAAATAAATTTATAAGGTTTTTCTTAAGTAATAAACACTTATTAGATCCTTAAACAAGTTAGTATAATTGTTTAATTAATTAGTTATTTAAATTATCTCCATGTATTAACTCTATTTTCCTTTAATTAATATTTAATATTAGTTAAATAGTAATTAATTAATTACCTTTAGTTATTATTAAATAATTAATAACTAGTTATATCTACTTATTATTTAATGTTAATTAAATATTAAATAATTAACATTATTCGTCTTTAATTATTATTTAATATTAATTAAGTAATAATTAATTATTTATTTATCCTTGAATAATAAATAATTAATTTATTAGTCTTTAATTATTCATTACTATAATAAATGAACAATTAATTAACCTTTGTCCTTATTTAATATTAATTAATTATTTATCCTTGAATAATAAATAATTAATTTACTTCATAAGCCTTTAATTATTCTTTCTTATTATCTTTAGAATAATTAATTATCATTTATTCTTATTAATTAATTAATTAATTTTTTATCCTTAAATAATAAATAATTAATTTACTTCATAAATCTTTAATTATTCTTTCTTATTAACTTAAGAATAATTAATTATCATTTATTCTTATTTATTACTTAATATTAACTAAATAATAAATAATTACTTTATAAATTTTATGTCAATGTAAGTAAGTAATTACATTATTACATAATCTTACTTAAGCATTCTTTAATTATTATTTAATATTAAATAAATAATAATTAATTAATTGTTTAACTCTAATTCTTAATTAAATAATAAATAGTTATTTTATTAACACTAACTCAACTTAATTATCACTTAATATCATTTAAATAATAATTAAATAGTTAATTACATTTAAATTTATATGTAATTAGCTTAATAATCAATTGTGGCTTTAAAAGTTATTTATTAGTAATTAAATAAATGATTTAAAGGAGTTTAAACCATTAATTACTCAATAAATGTAAATCTGTCCAGAAAAATTATAAATTAAATATTATAATTTTCTTCACATTTTTAGAAAAATTTGAGTTTCAGTCCCACCATCAGAATCGGTCGGAAAGTACCTGAACCAGTTGCTGGAAAATTTTCCGGTTTGCCGGAAAATGCTGAACCGGTCTATTTTCTTTATTTTTCTTAAATTTTCGCCTATGTTGACAGTTTTGGGGTCCTTCACTAAAACCTTCACAAAATAAAATCTACAATTCTGATTTAGGTCCAATTGATATTGTTGTATTCGTAGTTTCCCGAACTACAATTCTCATATATCAAACATCAATTTTGGACCTGTTTTGACCCCGGAAAACTGGCCAGAAGTGGCTAGTCAGTAGCATGTTTCAACAGTTGGGGTAGTTTGAAATTAAATTCATAACTTGCTCATTTTTAAACATATTTGAGTGATTCCAAAGGTGTTTTGTCCTTTACTCATGTATCTAGATTGTCAAGAAAGAAAATCACAATTATCACTTGTAGATTTCAAAATGAACATGTTATAGCACACTAGTTAAGTAAAAATTTCCTAAAAATCCATATAACTTCCTCTTTCCAAACTTTTTCATATAAACTCATACAAAACCACAAGTTTCACTTATTAAACTCAAGGTATAACATTCTAACATGATTCTAACCATTTACAACTTGAACCCCAAGAATCTAACATAAAAATACATATAGCATACAAGAGAAAGATTTTTCTTAACCTATTTTGTACAAAATTCTCTTTTCTCTCTTTGGATCTAACTTTCAACTTTAAAATGGTTGGATTCACATATGAAACACTAATACTCATGTAAATCAAGAGTTTTTAAAGATCCAACATAAAAGCTTCTTATTTCCACAAGATCTAACAAAATAAAGTGAACTAAACTATAAAATTTTGGAAATCTTACCTAGTCTTGTGGGATGTTCTTCTTTTCTTTCCAAAGTAGGTTAGGAACTTGGGATGCATGAACTATCTACTCTATTTCCTCTCTAAATTTCGGCCCTCTCTCTCTCTCTCTTTGCTCTCTTGATTTTCTTTTGCAAGCTTAGAAAGAAGGAAGAGAAGAAATAAAATGGAATAATGAATTAAAAGGATACTTGCAAAAAGTATAGATTACTCATTCTTCCTAATATCCCCCATACTTTTATTACTCCTTGGTTAAAAGGCTTCACCTTATCTCTTAGGATCACAATTAACCTTAATCTAGATTTCCAACCAATGATAAGGTGACAACATTGTACTATTGTAAGAAAGAGATTAGATTAGCAATAAAAGGAAAGTTGATTAGCAAGTTTCATGGCCATAAATGGCCTCCCAAAATTGCCCACTTGCTCTTCCCTTATCCTCCACTTTTCTTTTATTTTTAATGTACAATTTGATTTATCAAAGGTCTATAATACCCTTAATCAAGTGGCTAACTATGGGCTTGCATTTTTTATTTATCTCCCTTAATTATTTTGGGCTATGCAATAAACATAGTCTAACAATTTTATTATGTGTTACCCTAATTGTTTATTTAGGGTTTCCATTCCCAATGTTATGAAATTTAATTACTTATACATGTGACTTTAGCTCATAACCTAATTAGGTTTACTAGAAATAGATTTAAAATTATTAGTCACTTGAAATAACAAAATTACCCACTTAAGTTAGTATACATACTAAATACTAACCATTCCTTATTATCATAACACTTAGGTTATTTAATTGTCTCACCTAATGTATAATTAGGTTATGAAGCTTTTATTTTTAATAAAATCTATAATTGTATATATCCATAACTATAGTATATATATTTATTGAGCCATGCACTACCTCATACATGTTATCACATATTATATCACTACATAGCACAAAGTTTTAAATATCAACAATGTACATACTTATAAGGTGACTTGAAATTCATGGTTATTACATCCTCCCACCTTACAAGAATTTCGTCCCCGGAATTACACATAAGGTTACTCAAAAAGATGTGGATAATTTTTCCTCATCTTTTCCTCGAGTTCCCACGTAGCTTCTTCAGCGTTGTGGTTCCTCTAAAGAACTTTTACAAAATGTATAACCTTATTTCGCAATTTATTCTCTTTTCTATCTAAAATTTCTACCGGAATTTCCTTGTACGACAAATCCTTTTCGACCTGAATTGGTTCGTACGATATCACGTGCTTGTAGTCAGGCTTATATGGTCGTAACACTGACACATGAAACACATTATGAATATGTTCCAATTCAGGAGGTAGAGCTACCTCGTACGCCACTTCGCCTATCTTCCTTAAGATCTCAAATGGTCCAACAAATATCGGACTCAACTTACCTTTCTTTCCAAATCTCATCTTCCCTTTCCAAGGAGATACTTTCAAAAATATATAGTTTCCCACTTCAAAATCTCTCTTCTTGCGATGTAAGTCTACATACCTTGAGTTGCTACCAGTCGGGCCCTTATCACTTTGATGATCTCTACGGTCTGCTGCACTAGTTCTAGTCCCAACAGTCGACGTTCACTAACTTCATCCCAGCATAAGGGCGTTCTGCATTTCCTCCCATACAGTGCTTCGTATGGCGGCATTCCAATGCTGGCATGATAACTATTGTTGTATGCAAACTCTACTAATAGAAGATGATCCTCCCAGCTACCCTTGAAGTCCATCATATGAGCTCTGAGCATGTCTTCAAGTGTTTGAATCGTTCTCTTTCTTTGCCCACCAGTCTACGGATGATACGCGGTGCTCATCCGTAGCTATGTCCCCATTTTTTCTTGAAGACTCTTCCAGAACTTTGACGTGAATCGCGGATCTCTTTCGGATACAATAGATACCGGTACTTCATGTCTTGAGATAATTTCTTTGATATATAATTTGGCTAGCTGGTCCAAACTATACCTGATCTTGATCGGCTAAAAGTGAGCTGACTTCATAAGACGATCTACAATCACCCATCCGGCGTCGTGCCCTTTCTATGTTGCTGGAAGTCCCACAACAAAATCCATCGTGATATATTCCCACTTCCATTATGGAATCTCTAAAGGCTGTAATAACCCGCTTGGTCGTTGGTGCTCTGCCTTGACTCTCTGACAAGTTAGACATCTGCTGACGCATTCCGCAACCTCTCTCTTCATGTTTGGCCACCAGAAGTGTTGACACAAATCTTGGTACATCTTTACGCTTCCTAGGTGTATCGAGTACATCGTACTGAACGCTTCTTGTAAAATCTCCTCTCTTAGTTCTAGTACTAATGGTACCCAAATTCATCCTTCGAATCGAAGTAGTCTAGTACCATCGATCTTGTATTTTAATTCATCAGCTTCAGCTAACCGCTTCTTGATGTTGTCGCAATCTTTGTTATTCTCTTGTGCCTCTTTAACCTTATCTAATAAAGTTGGGCTCGCTGCTACTGTAAATAATATTTCGTTGGCCTCCATCGGATACTTAACCTCCAAGTCCAATCGTTCGAAATCTTTCACCAATTCCTCTTGAATAGTCAACTTCAATAACTTCTCCCTGCCTTTTCTGCTCAGGGCATCTGCCACTACATTTGCTTTGCCTGGATGGTACAAAATCTCACAATTATAATCTTTGATTAATTCTAGCCATCGGTGCTGCCTTATGTTTAGCTCCTTCTGTGTGAAGATATACTTCAGAGTCTTGTGATCCGTATATATCTCACACTTCTAACCATACAAATAATGCCTCCAAATCTTCAAGGCAAAAACTACCGCTGCTAACTCCAGGTCATGAGTGGGATAGCCCTTCTCATAGTCCTTCAACTGAAGTGAAGCATACGCAATGACCTTGCCATGCTGCATCAGTACACAGCCAAGACCCTTGTGTGACACATCACTATACACTACAAATCCTCCCGTGTTATCTGGTAAAGCCAACACAGGTGCTTGACTAAGCCTCTTCTTTAATTTTAGGAAACTCTCATCACATTTCTCCGTCCAAACGAACTTCACTGTCTTCCTAGTAAGATTGGTCAATGGCGATGCTATCTTTGAAAAATCCTGGATGAATCTCCGATAGTATCCTGCTAATTTCAAGAAACTCCTAATTTCTGTCGGCGTCTTCGGCTGCTCCCAGTTGATAACCGCTTATACTTTTGCCGGATCTACCGAAACACCATCCTTATCGATAACGTGCCCCAAAAACTGCACTCTCTATAACTAAAACTTATACTTGAAGAACTTTGCATACAGCTTCTCCCTCCTCAACGTCTCCAACACTATCCTTAGATGCTCAGCGTGCTCTTCCTCCGTCTCTGAATACACAAGAATGTCATCGATGAACATGACAACGAACTTATCCAAATACTGCTTGAAAACTCTGTTCATTAAGTCCATGAATGCTGCCAGCGCATTCGTCAACCCGAATGACATTACCAGAAACTCAAAGTGTCCATAATGAGTTCTGAATGCCATCTTCGGAATGTCCTCCTGCCTTACCTTCTGTTGGTGATAACCGGTCCTCAAGTCGATTTTTGAAAAATATTTCGCCCCCTTCAACTGATCAAACAAATCGGCGATCCTGGGCAATGGGTACTTGTTCTTAATGGTGACCTTGTTCAACTCTTGGTAGTCGATACAAAGCTTTACTGACCCATCTTTCTTCTTTATGAATAACACTGGTGCTCCCCACGGTGGTATGCTCGGTCGAATGTATCCGTTATCTAACAACTTTTGTAGTTGAACCATCAATTCTTTCATTTCTACCGGAGCCATACGATACGGCGCTTTGTATATCGGTGCTGTCCCTGGTGCCAAATTAATAACAAACTCTACCTCTCTATCCGGTGGCAATCCGGGAATCTCATATGGGAAGACATCAATGAATTCCCTTACAATAGGTATCTAACCCAGTTCACCCTCGACTCTGCGAGTATCCACGACGTGAGCCAAATAACCTATGCAACCCTTCCTAAGCAACCTCTTTGCTTGCATCGTCGTCAGACAGTAAGATTGTCTCGGCGATTTACCACCATGAAATACCACCTTCAATTTATTTGGAGTCTTCAGGTATACGCACTTTTTCTTACAGTCAATGACCGCTCCATAACTCGATAACCAATCCATCCCGAGGATTACATCAAACTCTCCAAGACGAATCGGTATCAAATCCACGTTAAGCTTAAACCATCTTAAATCACAACAAAAATTCCTATGAATGTGGTCTACATGGATAATTTCTTTGTTTGCTACTTCTACATTCATTGGGTGTTCTAATAGTTCGCGAGGTAAATTTAAACTTTGCGCAAATTCATCAGATACAAAAGAACATGAAGCTCCCGAATCGAATAACACATAGGCATTTATATCGTTGATCAGAATTATACCTGACACCACCTCCCTGGATGCCACAGCATCTTGCACTGTCATGTTGAAGGTCCTCGATGTTGGCTTATTTAGCTGGGCTGGTCCTCCACTAGTTGTCCTAGTGTTGTTGCCCTTATTGCCTCTTCTGCCATCCGTGCTTTTCTTCCTTGGACAGTCCTTGATCCGATGTCCCGCTTCTCCATAATTAAAACAACCTCCTTTCTTCGCGTTAAGATAATTGGGTGAAATATGCCCTTCTTGTCCATAGGTATAATATACCATTTTTCCTGTCATGTACTCTCCCGAGTGACCCTTTCCATAATTCCCATATACCTACTTCTTCTGCGGCACGCTCTCTTGCTGAATTTCAGAATTTCTACCCCCGCTGTTAACATTCAAATTTCCTTCTTCTACCTTTTTCTTGTTCTTTTCCCGATTATATTACAAAACTGCTTCACTCCCACCTTCAACAATGAGAACTTTCTCCAACAAAGTTGAGAACGATGTAATTTATAAAACTGCTACCTTGCTATAGATCCACGGCTTTAACCCATTTTTGAATCTTCTTGCCTTCCTCACCTCAATGTCCACCTGATGTGGAGCGAATCTGGCTAATTCATTGAATTTTGCAGTGTACTTCGACACTGACATATTTTCCTGTTTCAGCTCCAAAAACTTGATCTCCATTATATCCTACGTACTCTCAGGGAAGTATTTCTCGAAAAACAACGTCTTGAATGCTTCCCACGTCACGATTCCAATTCTAACATGTTACTCGGGCTTTATTATCATATAAGTATTTAGCATAAAATACAATACTGTATTCGAACAATCACATGATCATCAGGTGAGAGTTTTAGATTACCAAAATTTGGAAGTCTTTCTCCCCAATTAGTGGTTAAGTTTGTTATTTTTTTAAAAATAATTACCGATTCAGTTTACTGAATTCACATAACATTAAATAGACAATTTACTATTTAAATTCTCAAACACATATCATAATAATGCATTTATATTCATATACCAATCTTTTAATACAGACCGACTCAACATATGGCATACTTCTATAAACGCTCAAGGCATAAACTGTCCACCACCAACTATCCTCTAATGGACAAAAAGTGAGGATTCACTACCATCTACCCTTCTATCAAAACAAAAGTTGGGGTCTAACTGCCATCCTATGCATACAGCAAGCATAAGGATTTACAACAACTAAATTGTCCCTATTAGAAACAAAAAGTGGGACTATATCGAACATGAATACAAATTAAAGCCTGCTCTCGCTGCTGGAGGGCAGCTCCATCCATTTGGCATCGAATTGCATAAAGGCGATGTCTAAAGCTCGCTCCAAAGTACATATCCTCACATCTTTAGCTTCTACCTCATCCCTCAACTGTCCTAGCTGTAGCTCTCTCTACTCCAGCCTCCCTCGCAACTCGGTTAACTCAGCTTGGGCTTGGTAAGCAGCTTCCTTGTACTGCTGCTCAAAAATCTGGAGGGTGTGGTTCTGCGCCTCCACTTGCTCAGCCCTAACCTCTAGCTCGACGTTCCTCGCCAGCAAATCTCCTATCACCTCATGCTCTATGAGCTCCTCCCTAGAGTCCCTCAGCTCCTGGTTCACTGAATAGCTATCTTCTCTCTCGTCAGCCATCCTATAACCATAATAAACAATCAAAACAACATCAGTACCACAATAAAATATATTCATTGATAAAATAAAATGATATTTTATTCAGTACAACTAAAACTCGATGGATCTCCTCAACCCATCACCTATATACTCTGTATGAGTTTTCTACTATGGTTATAACTTAGGTTTCGCATTCCTATTGTTTATAACCTACGGCTTTGATACCAACCTGTGACGCCCCCAAATCTAGGTTCTCTAACTTCAGATTTAGTGCTCACGATTTATCATCATCATAAACATTCTATAAACTATTGCGAAATAATAAACATACATTGTTTATTATAGTAAAATTTCATAACATAATTCCAAGGTCTTCTTAACCTTAACTTAAACACACCATTCATATTACACAAGGTTTACATAAGTAGTTCCATCAGATAATAATAATTAACACTTATTTTAAACTACTCGTGGGTCTTGCCCTTGCCTTTGTCTTTCGTATTCGATCCTTCAGGCTTAACTAAAATAAATGTCATGATATAGCAAGGGTAAGCAACTGATTTGCTTATCAAGTTTATATACAAGGGAGATATATCATGATTAGAAAGAAGTTTCGCTTTCAATGTTCAACAATAGTATAAGATTGTGAAAGAACATGAATTAATAATCACAGTCGAATATTCGAATAATTGAATAACATGTACTGAGTGGTTTGAAATAACTATGAACATTTGCCAAGCTACTCAGTCATTTAAATTGGACCTCTTAATAAGTTTTGATATTCAAAGGGATCAACCTTTCATACCCCGTGATTTATGCATAAACACTTAATAATCCAGCCTCGATATCATGCTTTAATCAAATTCGTCCTTTTCTCAGTCAAGAGTTCTTATCATATCAATTTAATAAGAACATCTTTTTAAAACACATTTGATTTAACAAATTTAAACATGTTTGATCTAGCTGATACAATTAGCATAGATCTATCTCATAAACAGTTCGTGAATGAAGAACTTTAATATAATTCGTAGTTCAATAATAATAGAACAGGAATTCAAGTGCACAAAGTGCGAATCTCAATAATCAGTATAGATGTGAATAATTAACAATAATTATTCACTAACACGCTTTAAAAATAATAACTCGTGTTTGAGTTAGAGAACTTGCCTGTTTGACGAGCTACGGCTAACTAGCTTTACTTAAAACTCTTTGAATGACCTAACATTGATAATGTAGATCTATCAATTAGTACTGCGTATAATCGTACGTCTATACGCTTACTCATGCCACTATCTAACAAATAATTTAATCACAATATACACGTAGTATAATGTACCATCATTAGTCTTATAGGTTATTTAATAAACCTTAGGTTAATGATTAAATAAATTTAAAAGATTTTTCTTAAGTAATAAACACTTATTAGATCCTTAAACAAGTTAGTATAATTATTTAATTAATGAGTTATTTAAATTATCTCCATGTATTAACTCTATCTTCCTTTAATTACCATTTAATATTAGTTAAATAGTAATTAATTAATTACCTTTAGTAATTATTAAATAAATAATAACTAGTTATATCTATTTATTATTTAATGTTAATTAAATATTGAATAATTAACATTATTCATCTTTAATTATTATTTAATATTAATTAAGTAATAATTAATTAATCATTTATCCTTAAATAATATATAATTGATTTATTAGTCTTTAATTATTCATTATAATAAATGAATAATTAATTAACCTTTGTCCTTATTTAATATTAATTAATTAATTATCCTTGAATAATAAAAAATTAATTTACTTCATAAGTCTTTAATTATTCTTTCGTATTATCTTAAGAATAATTACTTTATTATTAATTCTTATTAATTATTTATTTATTTATTTATCCTTGAATAATAAATAATTAATTTACTTCATAAATCTTTAATTATTCTTTCTTATTAACTTAAGAATAATTAATTATCATTTATTCTTATTTATTACTTAATATTAAATAAATAATAAATAATTACTTTATAAATTTTATGTCAATGTAAGTAAGTAATTACATTATTACATAATCTTACTTAAGCATTCTTTAATCATTATTTAATATTAAATAAATAATAATTAATTAATTGTTTAACTCTAATTCTTAATTAAATAATAAATAGTTATTTTATTAACACTAACTCAACTTAATTATCACTTAATATTATTTAAATAATAATTAAATTGTTAATTATATTTAACTTTATATGTAATTAGCTTAATAATCAATTAGTGGCTTTAAAAGTTATTTATTAGTAATTAAATAAATGATTTAAAGGAGTTTAAAACATTAATTACTCAATAAATGCAAATCTGTCCAGAAAAATTATAAATTAAATATTATAATTTTCTTCACATTTTTAGAAAAATTTGGGTTCCAGTCCCACCATCAAAACCGGTCGGAAAGTCCTTGAACCGATCGTCGAAAAATTTTCTGGTTCTCCTAAAAATGCTGAACTGGTCCATTTTCTTTATTTTTTTAAAATTTTCACCTATGTTGACAATTTTGGGGTCCTTCACTAAAACCTTCACAAAATGAAAATCTACAACTTCGATTTATGTCCAATTGGTATCGTTGGATTTGTATTTTCCAGAACTACAATATCCATATATCAAACATCAATTTTGGACCTGTTTTGACCCTGGAAAATTGGCCATAAGTGTCTAGTCAGTATCATGTTTCAACAGTTGGGGTAGTTTCGAATTAAATTCATAACTTGCTCATTTTTAAACATATTTGAGTGATTCCAAAGGGGTTTTGTCCTTAACTCATGTATCTAGCATGTCAAGAAAGAAAATCACAATTATCACTTGTAGATTTCAAAATGAACATGTTATAGCACACTAGTTAAGTAAAAATTTCCTAAAAATCTATTTAACTTTCTCTTTCCAAACTTTTTCATATAAACTCATATAAAACCACAAGTTTCACTTATTAAACTCAAGTTCTAACATTCTAACATGATTCTAACTATTTACAACTTGAATCCCAAGAATCTAACACAAAAATACATATAGCATACAAGAGAAAGATTTTTCTTAACCCATTTTGTACAAAATTCTCTTTTCTCTTTTTGGATCTAACTTTCAACTTTAAAAATTGTTGGATTCACATATGAAATACTAATGCTCATGTAAATCAAGAGTTTTTAAAGATCCAACATAAAAGCTTCATATTTCCACAAGATCTAACAAAATAAAGTGAACTAAACTACAAAATTTTGGAGATCTTACCTAGTCTTGTGGGATGTTCTTCTTTTCTTTTCAAAGTAGGTTAGTGATAAGTGGCTTTTATGACCACTTATTCGGATAGTAACCAACTCATTCTGTTGCTTAAACTCAAGTATCATTGTGCCTTTTATGTGTTTTTGCTTTGTTTTGTGATTTTCAAGTTTAGAAACTCTCTAGGTGCAAATTGAGCTTAAAAGGGCAAAAGAACGCTTAAATGGGACAAAGCACTGAAATGGGCTTAATGCATGAAGATAGCATGGGTAAGGAAGTAATGAAGGTGATGCCACGAGTCTAGAGGCCAAAAGGAGCAAGAATGGCCTTTGAAGCAAAAATGGGAAGGAAGTGCAATTCGTACATCATTTGGGTGGTTCACGTTCATTTCATCTTCTTGGTTTGGAACTTAGTTTATATTGTAGAGCATCTTATAAGCTTTCCGAAATATCTTGAATCATCCAAATCGGAGTTCGGAGGAGAGAGTTATGCCCCGTATACCAACGAACGTTAAACTTCACGGTTTTGAGTTTTCATGCATAGCTGTCACTTGGAGCTCAATTTCAGCCTTCATCCATCCAATATTTCTCAATTCTCAAAGAATGAAAGTTGTTGATCTCTTCGATTTCTTCGATTTGACAGGTGGCAGGCCTCGTAACTCCTCCCGGATCAAAAATTATGACCGTTTTACCAGAGGACTCTGCAGTAGAAAATCCTTGGCCCGGGCAAGCGAATTTTAGGCCATTTTTGGGCGCGGCCGCGCCAGTCCCCAGCTGTGCCAGACTTGACTTTTCAATTGAACGGGACTTGGCTTTTGATTGGGATATAAGGGGGCTCGTTTGTGGCCAGAAAGGGCATCATATATTGGCCCTAAGCTCTAGTTCCTCTCTTTTCTTCCTTTACATCTTGTTTAGTCTAGATTAGGAGTAGATTAGAGAGTAAATTAGTGCTAGTTTAGTGTTAGTTAGTTATATTCTAGCGTTTTGTAAGTGTGTGAAGATTGAAGCAAGTAATAACATCAAGATCCAAGCTTAGAGAAGATACAAGATTTGCATTTCTCTATCTCTTACTCTCCTTGTATTAAATTGTATTCGGATGATGTTTATCTAACTTGTGGATAATATATTCAAGTTATTTATGACTTAGTTTATATTTTGGGGTTTCAATGGAACCCAACACATAGTTTGTATTGATTGCTCTCTCTTTGCTATTATTATGAATTGGTTATCATAACTTGTGCTTTTAGATTGATTTCTTGTGAGCCTGTATGAACTTGACAAATGGATTATAGGTTTAGACCTAGTTATGATATCATGCAAAAGTTAGAGATTCTTGCAGGTAATCTATGAGATTATATGACATGTGTCTCATTCATTGTCCTAAAGAGTTGATAATTTGTTAGTGTTTAGGATAGAAATATACCTACATGCCGTATGCAACCATTTGAGAATCTAATCGTAATGACTTCCTATGCGAAAGTTGGTAATTGATAGAGTAGTTAACGAGATTTCCTGTGACATGTGTCTTGTTAATTGTTCTGGATATTTGTTGCTTGATAGTGTGTAGGATAGACATACCTATATGCCTCATTAGGAAGATTCATAGTTGTCCATCGAAAGAGGCTATTATGTAATTGTGATTGCTCGGCTGTCAATTCTAGGTGCTTATTATTCTAAGTGAGAGAGTTAAGAGATTTGAACGAAGTGTTGGGGGAAATTGTAATCCCATGTCTTCATTATCTGAATTTACCCTATGATTAGTTATTGTATGTTTTAATTCTTGCCTAGTTAGCGTAGTTTAATTCATTCTCCTTACCATCCATTTAAATAAGACTAAGATGATTATCAGCTAGTGCTTTGGCGACTGTTTATCCATTAATTCTCCATGGGAACGATCTTTACTTTCATTTTATTACTCGTTGGCCGCGTATACTTGCGCGTTAATTGTGTCATCTAATCGGACCAACAAGTTTTTGGCGCCGTTGCCGGGGAATTATTTGGATAACTGTTTGCCAACATTAGTTTAAATCAAATAAGTCTTAATTTAATCTTTCTATTTTTGTTTTAATTCTCTTCATTTGTTCTCTTCTCAGGTACAATGGACTTAAATTTCTATCCATGGAATGGTACAAGGCAAGAGCAATCAAGGGAAGCATGCACTGATGGCGTCAACCCAATTGTAACACTTTCAGTACAGCTAGAGGTTCTCTCGAGGAAGCTGGATACTGTCTCAGCTCAGCAGAATCGAGAGACGACAGTGACCTATGACTACGGTGCTGGGAGCTACGCGAGCCATCAGGAGCCTATCAGTTATGGACAGTAGCAGTATGGGGGTGGTTATTCCTACGCCGAACCTTATCCCACTTGTCAACAAGATTAGGGGTATCACCCAAACCCTTCATCAGACTACTATCAAGACCAACACTGGGATCCAAATCCCGCATACGCCCCAGAATGCACCTTCCAGACTCCAGTTTACGAGCCTCAACATAATTTTGAGGGTGACACAGAAAATGCAAGCTTGGAGGAAGGAAGTGGCATAGAATCACTAAAGGACATCTTGAATGAGCAACAAAAGTCATTCAAGAGTATTCAGAACTGGGAAGAGCAGATTAGCAAGGCCTTGATGATAGAGGATGAACAAGGGATGCAAAACTATACTATGAGCTATCAAGAACAATATGAGCCAAGTCCAACTTATGCACCAGAACCCCCATATCAATCCCCATGTTTACTAGGAGAACAGTCTCCATTGGAATTCATGTATAGGAGCTTAGAAAGCCAAGAGGAGAGGCTTAGGAGCCAAGAGCAATCAAGCCAGAACTTCCAGAATCAGATGGCCCTAATCCACAACACTCCTACTAATGAGCATCAGTACATGGAGCCCGAGGCTGAAACAAAAACGGAAGGATTGGAAATTATGTGGGGGAATTCCATAGCATCGACAGAGGAGACCTTGATTGAGCAAGAGCAATCGATTGAGGATCTTCAGATTTGGGTGGAACAGATTAGCATGGCATTAAGGAAGGAGGAGGTATGTGAACAAGAGACAACAGTGCAAGAATTTGTGCCTCCAATGACTAAAACCGTGAGTTATGACCCTCAAAAAGATTGGTGCTATGAGATAAATACAGATACTGATGAAGAGCTTGAGGTGCACTTAGAACTGGATGAGCGAAAGGTAATAGATATCAAGGAGCCAATTGGGGCTGTGGAGTATGAATGAGATTATATGACATGTGTCTCATTCATTGTCCTAAAGAGTTGATAATTTGTTAGTGTTTAGGATAGAAATATACCTACATGCCGTATGCAACCATTTGAGAATCTAATCGTAATGACTTCCTATGAGAAAGTTGGTAATTGATAGAGTAGTTAACGAGATTTCCCGTGACATGTGTCTTGTTAATTGTTCTGGATATTAGTTGCTTGATAGTGTGTAGGATAGACATATACCTACATGCCGCATTAGGAAGATTCATAGTTGTCCATTGAAAGAGGCTATTATGTAATCGTGATTGCACGGCTGTCAATTCTAGGTGCTTATTATTCTAAGTGAGAGAGTTAAGAGATTCGAACGAAGTGTTGGGGGAAATTGTAATCCCATGTCTTCATTATCTGAATTTACCCTGGGATTAGTTATTATATGTTTTAATTCTTGCCTAGTTAGCGTAGTTTAATTCATTCTCCTTACCATCCGTTTAAATAAGACTGAGATGATTATGAGCTAGTGCTTTGGCGACTGTTTATCCATTAATTCTCCGTGGGAACGATCTTTACTTTCACTTTATTACTCGTTGGCCGCGTATACTTGCGCATTAATTGTGTCATCTAATCGGACCATCAGTTAGGAACTTGGGATGCATGAACTATTTACACTATTTTCTCTCTAAATTTCGGCCCTCCCTCTCTCTTTGATCTATTGGTTTTCTTTTGCGAGCTTAGAAGGAATGAAGAGAAGAAATGAAATGGAATAATGAAATAAAAGGATACTTGCAAACAGTATAGATTACTCATTCCTCCTAATATCTCCCATATTTTTATTACTCCTTGGTTAAAAGGCTTCACCTTATCTATTAGGATCACAATTAACCTTAATCTAGATTTCCAACCAATAAGAAGGTGACAACATTCTACTATTGCAAGAAAGATATTAGTTTAGCAATAAAAAGAAAGTTTATTAGCAAGTTTCATGGCTATAAATGGCCTCCCAAAACCGCCCACTTGCTCTCCCCTTATCCTCCTTGTTTTTTTATTTTTAATGAATAATTTGATTAATCAAAGGTCTATAAACCCTTAATCAAGTGGCTAAGTATGGGCATGCATTTATTTATTTATTTTGGGCTTCTCCTTTAATTGTTTTGGGCTATGTAATAAACATAGTCTAACAATTTTATTTTGTGTTACCCTAATTATTTATTTAGGGTTTTTATTTCCAATCTTATGGAATTTAATTACTTATACATGTGACTTTAGCTCATAACCTAATTAGGTTTACTAGAAATAGATTTAAAATTATTAGTCACTTGAAATAACAAAATTACCCACTTAAGTTAGTATACATACTAAATACTAACCATTTCTTATTACCATAACCCTTAGGTTATTTAATTGTCTCACCTAATGTATAATTACGTTATAAAGCTTTTATTTTTAATGAAATCTATATTTGTATATATCCATAACTATAGTATATATGTTTATTGAGCCATGCACTACTTCACATATGTTATCACATATTATATCACTACATAGGATAAAGTTTTAAATATCAACAATGTACATACATATAAGGTGACTTGAAATTCCTAGTTATTACAAGTATGGGTACGGCAAAATGAGGCTGACATCAAGGTCTTCGCTAGTATCATAGGTAGGATGGTACGACCCTTTCTGAGAGCACTAACTACTATGATCAGCCGATGTCCAGACAATCCATGTACAGTGGCATGTACAACATGCCCTTCACAAAACCCATTGCAACTTGGAATGTTAGGAGGGCCATGGAATGTCCCAACATACGATCAACTGCCACGCGATCTAAATGGGGCAGACTATCATACCACGACCTCAAAGATGAGGCTATCAAAGTGGGAGGACTATGCCCGATCCTAGTAACGGTGGATGAAGACATCTGTAGAAATGTATCATGAGACCATCTAGGGGTTAATGCTAAACTCATCAATATACATGCATTTCCATGACATATAATGCATGCATCATGATAAATGACAATATAATGCAATGAATAGAAAGCATTATACATGCATTCCTAAATACATCATCATAAATATTAAATATATCATCTCTATCTGAAAACTAAAAATAAAAAGTACAGGAAAATGGGGTGCATCCGCCCAATATCTAACAGAGGCCTATCAAAAAGAGATAACGAGCCTATCAAAAAAATCTATGATATCTGCATCTAGCCTATCAACCTACTGTAACTCCGCTTAAGTTATCGTATCTCTGCCAGAGGGAATATCGGGTCGATACAGAGGCGGATCTGCTCTAGTAAAGCTATCAAAATATGGGCCACTTAAGGGGCCAGCGCTAGAGCTGGATGGATCAAAAGAATTTACCACCGAGGGATCTCTGCCTAAATGTCTAATGAAAAAATATGTCTGATCCAATCGTTGGGTCAAGCTGGTAATCGGCTCTAAATAAGTAGGCTCTCTGACACAGGCAATCCACTTTGTCATCATCACAGACCCGAGAACCATGTCCGCCAAGAACTGAGTGGCGCGGGTTTGAGCCTCAATGGTGCGAGGAGTCCACCAGTGATAAAAGGCATCCTAAGTGTATAGACCCTCTGACAATGTAAAGTTGTCTAAGCTCACCATGGGAATCTCTATGACTAGCTGAGGTAAAGACCAACGGCGTCTAGCAGGAGGAAGATATAGAATGCAAATCTTCCCTGTAGTGCTCCTGATGCCATGCTCTCCCAAGTAGATATCCCAACCTCCTACCATCAAGAAAGGGATTCGACGAGTGGATAATATATACTCCATCCCAGCCAAAAAACTATTCTCGAAACCAACTGTCAGATAATTGGGGGTGTAAGGAACCCATGTAACGACATCAGCAGTCAGAAACTCTCACTGTAAACGAGAATGGGTAAATCCCTCCGCTACAGGGACCCCTGCCAAGGTGGAATAATGCCATCGTCGTCCCCGTGGATAGGTCTCCAGACCTAAAGCAGTAACTGGGCGTAGGCAAGGGAGCCTTTTATATGCCCAAAACTGGAAATGCAAAGATTAAATATCCTCAGTGATAAAGATTGACAACCCGAATGAGGGGAATTGACAGATAACGGAGAAATTACTCACCAGCAGTAATGGGTAAAAGCCTAGCCAAGCCTCTATCAGGCGCATCCCTTGAATGATGCAGGCAATGGTGAATAAGCCCCAGTTAAAATCTCTGATGCGGTCCACATCACGAGTGGCACTAACCAAAGCAAAAGAAACCGTTGAGGAGTTATCCACTAGGAAACAACCCCTGATGATGACTAAAAACAATCGCTGAAGGATGCGATCTCTATCCCTCTGATTAGCAAGCAATGGCTCGGACAAAACTCCATTCACAGCATCAATGCTCAAAGGGCCAGAGTGGACAGCTCGACCTTTGAGGGTCGAAGCAGGAACTCCCAATAGGGATCGAACTACAGTCGGAGAAATATTTGTCGCTGAAGGCACCAGCTCCTCTGTAAACTCCATCCTAGTGATGAACCGCCAGTCCATCGGTGTCATCATCACCTCACAGCCCAGCAGATGGAGAGACTGAGACTGGTGGATTTAGCGCTCAGATAAAGCCCTTAGGTAACCCCACGGGCAGTGACGGGGTGGAATGGAAAAGAAGGCCTCAAAGCCCCAAGAGTGGACAATGGTCTGGTACTCCGGATGAAAGGTCCGGTACAAAGAATGAATGCTAAACCAGTTCCCCCTAGGCTGGGTGAAGCTAGGAACCGGTATCAAATGCAAAATTAAAATCAAACCATTATCCCAAAAGTCAAAAAAGAAGAAAGGCAAAAAATAAAAACTGATATTACCTCGTTCGCGTGAAGATAAATAGATGGATAACGTCTCAAATTATCCAGCAAATGTGGAATCGTCATATTAATTGCTGGAAGCTCCCGACGGGGAGTAGAAGAAGGAGTGGGATCCTCAATAGGAACATCAACCTCCTCGTCTATAGCCTCCGTCCTATCAACCTGAATGGGACGAATCACTGACTCGGTCAACCGGCGAGGTTGCCGGGCCAGACGATGCAAAGTGACATTAGAAGCCCTCCTGCTCACACCTAAAGAAACCCGGAGAGAACTACTCGGTCTATCTAGGTCCATAACCTGAACAAAATCTCCAAATCGCCTTAGAAAGGGTGAGGTACACTTAAAATTTAAAGCCATTAAATTCAAATCATTGCATCATACATAGGCTATATGAAAACATGCATTAGTTTAACATACTTCTCCAGTAGAGTTAAATTGCATGCCTATTAAATGCCCAGACTCATGAATTTTTTTTGCTATAGTCTCCTTTGTAAAACGGACTTTTCGCGTGCACATAGGCATGACTAGGTGGCCATTCAGTAGCACACCAACCCAAAATCATGAGAATTTTATATATATGAAAAACATCAAAATTAAGCTAACCATGGTAGCTAAATTACCATGTGTATTTTTATTTGAAAATCCATGATCATTTGTCCTCAAATAGGATGAATAAACCAACCAAAAAGGGTGCAAATTGACTGTCATGAAAATAAAAAAAATTTATACCGAAATGTTCAGCATAGAAAAATACATGTATTTACTAGGTCTGTTCATTTTTATTATGTCATCTATGCATACATATTTGATACATTGCGTTTAAACTCATATTGCATGAAAACTAATGTTCTAACAGTCAAAACTTGAAAAGAAAGGATGTAAACGTTACCGGAGTTGTGCAGAACATTTGTACGGTGATGGATTTCTTGAAAAGTAGCCCGAACTGAGTAGATTTGAGAGAAAATTTAAGATTTTTTAGAAGGTTTCAAGTTAAAAATGATTTTTTAAAAGGCAAAGGGGGTAAAAATCCACCCGCGATCTACTGCGAGTCTACCTGCGACAGTCAGAGGTAGACCTACGGCAACCTAGGGTGGGTCTCACCCCCTCCGGCTCTATCAAATTTGAGTTACAGTGGGGTCCCCTAAGGCCAAGAAGTTAAATAAGCAAAAAAGGTTCTACGCAATTTAGCAAAAAGGGCCTGAAACCCTGAAACGGGACATCAAACTTGAAAGTCTAAAAATCTTATGTAAACCGTTGATAACAGCTCTAGCGTAGCATCGGAGAGGGATGTGGTGATTTAAAGCGTTGGTAACAGCTCTAGCGTAGCATCGGGGAAGGATCCGGTGATGAAAACAGTTAAAAACGGCTTCGACGAAGATCTGAGTACCTGATAGTGTGAACCATTGGCGACAACTCCAGCGTAGCATCGGGAAGGGTCCTATGGTGTAAGCCGTTGAGAATTACTTCAGCGAAGACCAGAGTATCTGATGTTGCAAACTGTTGGTGATAACCCCGGCGTCACATCGGGAAAAGGCCGATGTTGTAAATTGTTGAAAGATACTTCTGCCAAGATCAGTGGATTTAACATTACAGGTCACCGGCATCAATCCAGCATGATCTCCGAAATACCTGACAAGAACGACAGTGGAAAACTATCTTCATCGGGAAGGACCGATGATGGAATCTATTATAAAAGAAGTCTCCAGCTGAGACATCAAAGCAAAGTTCAGTCGACCGTTGTAAACTACCGTTCGAGTAGGCGTCGAGGAGGTTCGTTGATGGTCAATCTTGTAAACTATCGTTCGAGTAGGCATCAAATCAGTTCAGTCGACCGTTGTAAACTACCGTCCGAGTAGGCATCGAGGAGGTTCGGTGATGGTCAACTTTTTAAGCTACCGTTTGAGTAGGCATCAAATCAGTTCAGTAGACCATTGTAAACTACTGTTCGAGTAGGCATCGAGGAGGTTCGGTGATGGTCAACCTTGTAAACTACCGTTCGAGTAGGCATCAAATAAATTCAATCGACTGTTGTAAACTACCGCTCGAATAGGCATTGAGGAGGTTCGGTGATGGTCAAACCCTGTAAACTACCATTCGAATATGTATCAAAAGTTCTATCCCCGGCAGGAACATCAGCATCAACCAAATAGAAATACAAACCATTGGTAACAGCCCCAGCATAGCATCAGGAAGGATCTGATGATATAATTTGGTGCAAGTTACCGACAGGATAAACATTAGGAATCCCCACTGCGGTCACTCGTAAAAAAAGGAATATCCACATCGGAGGTAAAACCATAAAGCGTATCTGGAAAAGAAAGAATTGATGACAACCCCAACGTTAAATTAAGAAAGGTATAGTGGTATCAGCCGTGAAAGTCATCCCTAGCAGAAAATAGGGAATGGACGTTGATACAACCTGTGACAGCTAACCCAATAGAGGCATATAGCATTTATACCATATCATGCCATGCATTGCATTACATTTGCATTTATTATATTTCCAGTGTCTATCAATCTTTATCCTGTTAATTCCATTGCATTGCATAACATGATAAAGAGGGGCATCTGTAGACACTCGAAATTTTGCATTCCTGTTACTAACCATGCAGGAGGGCAGAATCGTCTTCTACCTTCCAAAGACAACCCCGAAAGTCTAACATATCAAACCAGACCCCCAGAGACAGCACCAAAAAATCATCAAACCAGACCCCCAAAAACAGCACCGAGAAATCATAAAACAAGACACCCGGAGATAACCTCGGGAAATCATCAAACCAGACCCCAAAGACAGCACCGGGAAATCATCAAACTAGACACCCAGAGACAGCACTGGGAAATCATCAAACCAGACCCCCGGAGACAGCCTTAAGAAAGTATAAAACCAGACCCTAGAGACAACACCGAGAAATCATCAAACCAGACCCCTAGAGACAGCACCGGGAAATCATCAAATCAATCTCCCTGGAGACAACCCTGGGAATCATCAAATCAACTTCAAAGACAGCCTTAAAGACAGATAAAAGTTAACAGCAGTCAAACCCTAGAGATAACCCTAAGAAAGACAGCTGCAGCCACATCAAGCCCGGAACCAATCCGGAATGGAAAAAGAGTAATTTTTCCAACTCAACATCAAATCATATCAAATTACTACAAAGAAGGTCACGCAGAACCATCACAGCAATCCCGGGTGAAAACTGCGCTAGACATCTCAACGGACTGACTGTGAAGATTCGAAGATCTGGTCATGTACCCATCTTTCTGGACTCAAAAAAAGTCAAGCCCCATGCCATAGCATAGCTCCCGAAAAGGGTGTTGATCAATTTCGCAATCAATAAAACATGCACAATATACACGGTCCACAAGTAATATAATGATAAGATGAGTGTCGAACCCACGAGGAACTATTGCTAATATTTACCAAGTACCAACTTTATATCGCTCAAGTCTTATTTAAACACTTACATAGAAGATATGTAATTAATCTAGTTAATTCTAATTATCAAAGCAAGTAAATGGATAACGACTAGTATCTAAGGCGCTACAAGCTAAGATCATAACTTCCCCCCACACTAGCATTTTGTCAAACACTTGGCATACCATGTTTCATTAAACATCCTAACTCTCTCTTTGGTCTTAGTGGTCACAATGAATTATCGATGGAGAACTCACAAGTGCTCATACGCCTCTTTCGAGGTTTGTATAAACCTATCCTCTCTAGATCTACCTGAAAGGGAATAGAATAGAAAATAACACCCTAGCTAGATAATCTGACACATTCCTATGCGAATTAATCATAAACAAGGAACTCAAGCTCAGATTCTCAAGTAGGTCATAAATGGCATATAAGTATATTCCTATCTTACACACAAATTATGCAGTGCATTGGTATAAACAAATCATAATCACATGCCAATATACCAAGGTATAAATCTACAATCCATTTCCCAATTTCTTATAGATTACCAAAATAATCACTAATTCATTAGCAATTAATCATTAAGCATAAATATGTTGAGCCAAACCATATGGTGCCAACCTGTAACAAACGAGATTATTAATTTAATTTTAAATATTTATTGAATTGAATAAATATTTTAGTTGATTTATTTATTGAGTTGAATAAATAATTGATGTGATTATGTTGTGGAGTAATTGAATTAAATGTAATATGTTAATTAGTTGATGTTTAATAATTTTGTAGTTGAAGTTTTAATTTAATTGAGATAATTAAATTAAATTAATTATTAAGTTTTAATTTTATAGTAATGATTTAATGAATTGATGAATAATTATAGTGGTGTCTAATTTAATTTGAATAATTAAATTGGAGATTTACTAATTTGTTACATGAAATTATGATTAATAAATAAATTAAAAATTGTGCAGCAATTTGAATTATGTGACAATTTGATTTAATAAGTTGATATTAACTTTAATTTAATTGAATTTGAATATTGGGATTTTACTGAATAAAGTGTGACATTAAAACTATATAGTAAATGAGTTATTAAAATAAATTAAAAGGGAGTTTAATTTAGTTTTACCAAACAAGGCTTAAGGCTTTTGAAATTATATTTTAATTTAGTTTCGCCAAACAAGCCTTAGTGGCTTTTGATTTTCAAAAATATGTAACTAACATGTATTAAAAATAGATATTATGTTTTGTCAGTTTTATTATATTTAATTATACGTATTATATCTATAGTTGTTATATTATATTACGTTAAGAAGAATAGAAAGAATAGAGTTGGAAGAATAGAGTATCAGAGAGAAAAGAGAGAAGGAAGAAGAGAAGAGAGAAAGAGTTTTCTGTGAAAACAAGAGAAGGAATCCATCATCTTTTTCTAAAACTAACAAGCAATTCAAAGGTATAATTCTACTTCTTAATAGTTTTAGTTTTAGTTTTGTTTTAGAACTTCTCTATGTTTGAGTTTTCATAACAATTTATTGAGAATATGATTTATATATGTTAATTATATATATAAACTGTTTATATATGATTTGTATGAGAATTTAAGTGTTTAATTCATGTAAACATGATGAATACGAAGAAATCATGTTCAAGGTGAGTTACATTGAAGTATTTTGAAAAATAGCTTATCTGATACAAAATTTATTGTTTAATTCATATTATTATTTGTAAATTGATTGTAGATTGTGATAATATGTTAAGAAACGAAAACAACATGATTTAAACAAAGTAATTTGGTTTAAAATTAAAGTCACAGTGATTGTTTTTTTTAAGAACGTTTAACAATGGAGTTTTTTTTCAAAAACATGGAATTAAAAGGTTTTAAGGTTATTGTTGTGATGTTTATATAGGTAAAATCATGTTAGAAGTGTTAGTTTATGATTTTGTAAAGTTTTATGTAATTTATATCAGTAAGATTTGTTGTTTGAGCAAAGTTATTAAGCCAAATTGGCTTTTCATGTATTTTCGCGAAGCTGTCTGCATCCCACTATGTCGTGGCACTATAGCGCTTGTTCTGTGAGTAAACAGAGCGCTGCAGCGCCACAGCAGTATCTGGTTACGTGTCACGACGCCGCATCGCCGATTATGTGTGTTAACTGCAACGCTGCAGCTCTGACACCGGACTGTAGAGCTTGATGACTTGGCATGGCGCAGCAGCGCCGGTTCCATGACATTTCACTCGCACTGTAGCACCGAGGCTGCGCCGCAGTGCCATTTGTAGTTCATTTTATGGCGCTGCAGCGCCACTTAAGCAGTTTAGCAAGAGATTTTTATTTAACTGTACAAATGTTTGGGAATGTTAATCTAATGATTATAAAAGCATGTTAATAAAATTATATGTTGATTAAGCAGTATATAATCATATTTGTAATATGAGATTGACGATTTTAAATTGTTACTTGATTAATTATTAACAAGTTTAGGTTTGACGTGGAAGTGTGGTTTACTAACCGATATTGTGATTAAACCTAATGACTAAAAGTTGTAAGTTAACTTAGATTTGTTAACTAATTATGTGACTTAGCTATGTGGTAACTAATTTGTATTGCTATTGTTAATAACATGTGTGTAGGATAATTGAGGAACAAATTATTAATTTGCTAGCTTACGCACGAAGCAAGTTTCTTAACTCCACTTTTTTAGTTAAGCAAGTTGTTCTATTCTTTCTTGTTTACGTTTAAGCAAGTTCTTGAATCTTAATTTAATTTCCTTATTGAAAAGAATGTTACCTTGGCTTATTATTATTGTTCAAGTAAGGTTTATTGTATCTTTCGAATGCTTTCAAGTTTACTCCTTAAGCATTACTTTTAAGTATGATGTCTATTCGTTTATGACTCATAATTATTCCATAACTCTTTTGTTATCGAACTCTTAAGTTATTGTTAAGTTTGATTCAACTACTCCTTAGTTGATGATTGTTGAACTCTCAAATTATCCATTAAGCTAATCTAAACCAAACTTTCTTTGGTGCGGACTCGATAGTTAAAGCTGAGTTGAACAACCTATTATAGGGAATTATTATGCGAAAGCGTTAAGATGTTTGTGCACAATACATGGTACGAAAGGCTGATCCCCCTAAGTACGAGTTAGAAGGTCCATATAGTCTAACGACTATTAAAGGTTTAAGTAGAAATATTTATAACTTGGGACATAGTTCAAGGTTTTATGACACTAAGATGAATCCTAAATCTTGTTTTCAATTCTTGATTATAGATGACAGAGAATGTTATTCAATTCGATTGAACTTATTAAGTAACAGTATTATGTGAGCTTTTGTTTTGCTCACTCTTGCATATATAACCATTGCAGCCAAAGTTGAGAAAGTTGATGAGCCGTCAACCAATAAGGGCAAGGGCATGATGAACAAGTGATGAGGACTTGTTCAGTTTATTATGTGGTTTATGTAATAAGACTTAGTTTATTTATGTGATGTTTTATTTTCGCAATTGATGATTGTTTAAGGTTAGAAACCTGGGAACGTTTTATGATTATGTAATCCTTTTATAAGGAAGATTTTGAATAAAGGTTGTAATTTATTTTGTTTATGGGAAGTTAGTTATGTTTTATTTAGATAGTGAACACCAAATCCTGAGGAAATGAAGTACCCGGATTTGGGGGTGTCACACAACCAAAGAGATAAGATAATCAATTCAAATTAACAATGGGTTCCATTATAATCTTAGAGCAAATATTTAGTTCATATCTTTTAAGCTAAACATCAGTAGCAATATATACAACATTTATAGATTACAAAACCAAAAGAAATAACTAGAGAAGAATAAACTATGTCGAAGCTTTCTTCAATCTCAAAGAAATCCAATCAATTCATGCTCTCCATTATTTGTTGCTAAGTTGCTCTTGAGCTCCCTTGAATCCCATTCATATCCCTAATCTATCTTGTAACCAAAAGCTATCTACAAAATCTAGAGAGAAAATATATTAAGCTATGAGCTATGGGGTGGTCTCTATGTGAGAGAGAATGAGAGATTCTGAAAGGAGGCTAATAATGATAGATATGCTATCTTCCTTCCCTCTAGTTCATTTCCACTTATTTCTGTCTGAAAACAGGAGGTGGCGCTGCGGTGCCAAGATTAAGCTTTGGACAGGCACTGCAGCGCCTGGTCAAGGGCACGGGTCAATAAGTGGGCGCTGCGGAGCCAGATTGTGAAGGATTTGGGGGCGCTGTAGCGCTGAAGATGGGTGAGCTGGCACAACAGCAGGGTTGCGGTGCTAGAATATAACTGGGAACCGGCGCTGCAGCGCCAGTGCTATAAAAATGCCATTTTTGCCCCTGAAAGCTAGAAATGATCTAAAAGCCCCTGCAAAACATATATTAAGCAAACTAATAACAAAACACTATAAAAGCAATAGAAAATAATAAGAACATGCAATTTCTTAAGTATTAAAGATTCCGATTCAAGAGTATAAATCTCACTCATCAAATACCACCAAACTTAAGCCTTTGCTTGTCCTCAAAAAAAAATATCATAACAAAAAAATCACAAGTAAATATAATTGCGAATCACACCGAACTACTATATACCTGCATTACGGCCTCAAGGATAAGAATAAAGATTTCAAAGTAGAAGCAAAGTTATAAATAAGGCTTCGATCAAATCTCTAACTTAAACTGCTACTGATCCAAATCTATGTGTCAGTGACTACCAACTATTCTAACCAACTATAGTTTATGCACATAAATAATTGCAAAAAGGAAAATTCTAACTCAATACACTCAAACTCAATCAAGTATTCAGAACAAGACACAAATGCAAGAACAGACCATCTGGCATTAGCATGAGAACGGCTAAATTTGACTTGTACAAAATTCGGCTACCTTTGGCTGAGTTACCCATGTAACAAGCTTTCGATCAATGACTCCCAAGCCAGATGGCTTTAGGCTACTAGGCGTAGAACACCCCTAAGGATCTATTAACTCAAGTAACACTACCCACGTAACCAAGCTTAAGCCAAACTAGAATTTTTCCGTTATATTTTAACTAATGCAACCTCAAGCATGACCGTGCAATGTCAAATTACATTAGGCTATTCATAGTTACCCCGTGTAATGAGCTTTTGATTAATGACTCCCAAGCCAGATGGCTTTAGGGCACTAGGTGTAGAACACCCCTAAGTATCTATTAACTCGAGTAACAAAAGTCACGTAATCAAACTTAGTCAACTAAGGTTATCAATTTATTCTTTTTATTTTATTTTTATTTTTATTTTTTATGCTATCAGCCCACAATTGTATCCGAACTTGCATAAGAATCTAAATCTTACTATCACCGACTCACTTAAGTTCGTAAGAGCTAAAGCAAAAAATTTCATAAAAAATTACCAATTAAGTCTATTAGAAGAATAACTAGCCATAACAGTTGGCATGTGCTCAATATACTAGACATGATCAACAGTAGTCTTAACTAAAAATTATTCTAAGAATCTCATTCATAAATGCTTGACCTCTTTGACAAAGTCATAACACAAGCATATCATTGGCCACAATATAAAATTTAACTATATATAACCCACTAATCATATTAACAGTTCAAGAAAGGGTTGAAAGGCATATCATTGCCCAACTAGATAGATCTAAATAAATATATAAACCCTTGCAATAATAAAAGCTCAAAATAGGGTCTAATACTATCATAGCACAAAAAGATAGAGACACATCCATTCATACTAATAAAGCCATAACATGGATAGAAATAGGCAATAAGCATTTCATACATAATCCATACATCAAAAACTAATAATCCAATACTGTAATTTATACAATACTTTGCAGCCCAAAATAGATAGCATACTACTAACAGTTCCTAACATAGATAATAGATAGATAAAGATAGATGAAACGCAAAATGACTCCCCAAAACTTCAGATGGCCAATGCCCTCATTGGCTAAATAAGCGAAAGAAGAACCGCAAATGCTAAGTCTTTGTCTCTTTGGAGGCATTTTCAAATTTTCAGCAATTATTTAGCACAACTATCCAAGTACAAACCAAAACCAAGCCAAAATTAAATCCCAGCCAAGCTGTGCCAAAGATAGCCAAAAATAATGCCAAAATGTACTCTGATGCGAAGCTTTCCCAAACTGAATAACAACTAGCAAGCCCAACTGAAACCTAGCCAAAATGTTACCCAAGACAAGCCAATACTTGCCCCAACTGAATTCCAACACCAAAGTAGAAATATCCCAGCTGAACTGAATTGCCTAGCCAAAATCTTTAGTAAAACGTGCTCACATGCCAAAATAAAACTCAATCAATTTAAGACAACACCCACTATGCAGTCGTGAATGCCGAAACTAAAAACCAAAGCAAGCAACAAGCCAATCAAACCTAATTTTCACTCAGCCAAATCACTAAACATTTGGCGTGCGCTGCCTTGAACCAAGTTTCCTAGCCTCTGTCTTAGGTGCCACAAACCCAAAAATTTCTCAAAGCATGGGAATACAACTCAAATAGCAGCCAACAACAATTCAAGATGAATCCCCAGAAATTACCAGACCAACAGGTAATGAAAACTTCAAATACCTTAATAAATGGAAATCTCAATTCCCTGGCAGAATGAAGAACCCTAGTGATGAGGCAATTCAGGAGCCCAATCCTTGAATTTGAAAATATTTTGAGATTGAGGTGCTTAGTGTGAGAACAGGTTGGACGGGTTGTGGCATGGGGGGGTTGCTGGGGTAAAAATGGGTTGGTGTCAAGGAGCTACGGCGCTGATTAAAGCACATTGTGGGGTGCCGCGACGCATATTAACAATAGGGTTTGCAGCTCCAGGCGCTGCGGCTCGGTATAATAAGCTTTTTGGGGTGCTGCGGCGCAGGCTGAAGAATCTGGGCTTTAAAGGAGGCACTGCAGCGCGACTTCTAGAGAAAACTAAGGCGCTGCGGTGCCGACCCAGCATCAGTCAAATTTTTTTATGTTAATCTGCAGGCAAACCATAGCTCATGGCCAATACTTAGCCTATAAAATTTTTCTACCAAAAACTGTACACAAACTAAACAAACTAAATAAAACTAAACTCAACTAAGAAAACTAAAAGCTATATATAGACTAATAATTTTATAAGACTAACTACAACCAATAACTCAAAAATTTTATATTAGACACTTAAGAATCTCTTTGACATGCAATCACCAAAATAGAAATTCTACTGAACCTAGACATTTAACAAAAGCATTACTAAAATTTCAAGCATATAACTATATCAAAGTTGAAACTTTGTTCAAAAACATACATTATACAAAAATGAACTATATTACTAAAATACTACCAAAACATGTTGGCAAGCTACATTTTACACGCTACTGGTGTCAACGCAACCTAATATGATGCAAAACTATGACGCTCATACTAAACTACTATAATATAGGAAAATATATAATTAAACTACGGAAAGCATGAAAGTAGAAAAATGATACTGAAATTAAACTAGCACTTGGGTTGCCTCCCATAAAGCGCTTGTTTACAGTTGTCGGCCCAACTACTTTATTTTCTTTCAATCCGGCTCATATGAAAAGATGACCATATCATGCCTTCTCTTTGTCTTTTCTTTAATTTTCATAGCGGACATAGATGATTGGCGATCTTCAAACTCCACTTCATCTATCGGCATGAAGAAACTTTTATGGCCCGAATTATCCACTAATTCGCCTTTTAAAATTTGAAAAAGTCCTTCATGCTCTATTGGGTTCTCTATGGTCTCGACTACCTTGAGTGTGGTTTTTATATTTTCATCATTCTTGACATTACACCCACTCATGCTCCCTTTTTCTCCAACCTCGACATCCACATTCACATCAGGATGCATTTCCACGTTGCCTTTAAGAATTTCATAGAATGCCTCGCCATTTCCCTGCGTATCCACCGTACATTGTTCTTCACCCTCCTCAGTAGGATTCAATTATGTGAGGCTCGGTAACATGCTATGCAGTCGATTAAGGGTAATATTGACAAGTTATCGTAGTTGATTCTCGAGATTTCGCAATGAGGCTTCTTGGCTAGTCATCCGAATCTCATGTTGCTCTATGAATTTTGAAAGGAGCTCCTCCAGTCTTCTTTCTTCTTCATGCTTTAAGTACTGGTTAAGAGTCTCCTCCAATCTTGATGTTTCCTCATATTGTGGTGGAGCTTGGTATGCATATTCTGACTGTTATGAAAATGTTAGAGCGCAGGCTTTCTCTTGGTCGTTATCCCATGGAAAGCTTAGATAGCTTGATCCGTAGTTAGCTTGATCCTGACAGTAGGTATTCTGAGTGGATTGACATTCAAGATTGTTAGGGAACCTTGAGAGATTTGCGACTTGTTCTTGCAATCGCTCAAGTATTCCTTCTGAATATGGTTGTGTCGTCCTCTCAAAAGACCGTTGATAGTTATGCTCATCCATATCTGAAATAACATAAAAACAAAACAAAGAAAAAATAGATTAAATATAAATATACACGTTCAAATTAAGATAAAATTGATTAAAGTCCATATTGGATAATATTAGAATAAATAGTTCCCCGGCAACGGCGCCAAAAACTTGTTGATCGATTTCATAATCAATAAAACACGTGCAAGTATACGCGGTTCGCAACTAATATAATGATAAGATGAGTGTCGAACCCACGAGGAACTATTGCTAATATTTACCAAGTACCGACTTTATATCGCTTAAGTCTCATTTAAACACTTAAATAGAAGATATGTAATTAATCTAGTTAATTCTAATTATCAAAGCAAGTAAATGGATAACGGCTGGTATCTAAGGCGCTACAAGCTAAGATCATAACTTCCCCCCACACTAGCATTTTGTCAAACACTTGGCGTGCCATATTTCATTAAACATCCTAACTCTCACTTTGGTCTTAGTGGTCACGACGAATTGTCGACCAAGAGCTCACAAGTGCTAATACGCCTCTTCCGAGGTTTGTATAAACATATCCTCTCTAGAGCTACCCGAAAGGGAATACAACAGAAAAGAACATCCTAGCTAGATAATTCGATACATTCCTATGCGAATTAATCATAGACAAGGAATTCAAGCTCAGATTCTCAAGTAGGTTACACATGGCATATAAGTATACTCCTATCTTACACAACAATTATGCAATCCATTGGTATAGACAAATTATAATCACATGCCAACATACCAAGTTATAAAATCTACAATCCATTTCCCAATTTCACCGGGAAATCATCAAACTAGACCCCCAGCAACAGCACCGGGAAATCATCAAACCAAACCCCCAGCGACAGGCCCGGAAAATCAAATCAAATCTCGGAGACAACCCCGAAGAATTAAATCAATCCTCGGAGACAACCCCGAAGCATCAAATCAATCCTCGGAGATAACTCTGAAGCATCAAATTAACCCTCAGAGATAACCATAACCAAAAATAGAATCAACTATGATTAAACCTCAGAAACAGCCCCGAGAGACAGCCAAAAGACCTGTCAACCCTAGAGACAACCCCCAGGAAGGGAAAACGGTCATTTTAACAAGTTAACTTCAACAATCTCAAAAAAAGCTGCAAATAGGGTTACAAAGAGCCATTACAGCATATAGACTACCTTTGAAGACCCAAAGATACCATTTTGGTCTTGGACCCATCTTCACGGATTCAGAAAAGGGAAAGCCCTAAGTCATTGTGTAGCTATCAAAGAGAGCTTTTCGGAATGGTATGGTACATCTCTATCGAATTCCCAGATTATAAGTTATAAGTGTTTTTGCAGATTGCACGTCGATCGAGATTGCACGTATTTTGAGATGGCGGGACCCATTAGGTATTTTCGCATCTATACTCGCGGAAGCCCGTGGCTTTATATACAAAGCTTCCATCAGCTTGTAGAAAAAGAGGAAGAAGAAAAAAAAGAAAAAGAAAGAGAAAGAGAAAGAGAGAAGAAAGAAAAAAGAGAGAAAAGAGGGGGATTTCGTGACTGAAATTGCCCGATTCTTGATTCAAAACCTGTAAACCCTACTTGTAAGCTTTTATATACGGATCTATTGTAACATATCAAGATTTAACCGGTGGAAATCGAGTCTAAGGGCATTTAAAGCCGTTCAATAGCCAGTCTCGTGTAAGACCGTAAGGTTTCTATAAATTTTCATGTTTTCTTACTAATATATATATATATATATATATATATATATATATATATATATATATATATATATATATATAGGATAAGGCTCTGGAATGAACAGTTCGTTTACGAACATATGTAGTGCCTAGTGTTGAAGGTTGTTGATTGGATGAGAATATTTAACACTAATTACTAATATATGATGGTACATAATTGGGCCAATCAAAAACCTTGAACACTGGGCCGTACATATGTTCGTAAATGAACTGTTCGCTCTAGAGCCTTATACTATATATATATATATATATATATATATATATATATATATATATATATAAGTAATATATATGTATATTAGTTAGTTTTACCGTTTAAATATCAATTTTTAGCTTTGTGTTACTATATATATAAATATATATATATATATATATATATATAAATATATATATATTTATACCATTCAGTTTGTCTGGATTGCAAATCTGTGGCTTTTATTACTTTAATATATATATATTTATATATATATATATATATATATATATATATATATATATATATATATATATATATATATTGCTCAGTTTGCCTGGATTTCAAATATGTGGCTTTTCTCGCTTTATTATATATATAAATAATATATATATATATAGTTAGTCTTTATATAATTGTTTATATATATATATATATATAAGTTTTATCGATTTATTATATATATATATATATATAGTTAATCATTGTGATTAAATATCAATTGTAATTCATGTGATGTAAATTTGCAATATTTAATGTGTGTTGACTAGATTTATATAAATCTAGCCATACCTAGCTTTTAATCTGTTCAAAAGTTGTAAAACTGGAACCTTTAAGCTAGAATGGCTAAGATTTATTTAATTCTAGTTTTCTTTCTAGTTTGTAAATATTTGGCAATTACGGGACCCTAGATCAGTATCTAGAGGAAACGTGAAACCACGGTTACGCGCATGCAAGGATTTAACTGATGAATCTCATGTTTTGCGATGAATATGCATTTTATTTTAAGTTATGCATTGTGCAAGCTTGTAAAACATCTTCTGTGAGCCTAGGAATCACAATATCTATGGTTAAATCTATGAATCTAGGTTTGGTTCCCATAATGGACATGTTCAAATTGTAAAGTCAGCTTGCAGCCCTCTGTAAATGTAAATGTCAGGGACCTTAAAATGGTTATCTGGATTTAAGCTCTCAATATAGTAAGAGCATTGATTGTGGTGTTCGGGTCACTTCGATGGCTTTTATGCCCATAAGAGACCCGACACTTATATATATATATATATATATATATATATATATATATATATATATATATATATATATAATTTTGTCGAGGATGCTTTGCATCCCAAGAATAAAATCAAATCAAGCCGAATGTGGAATAAAATGGAAGTATCAAAATGCTTCAATTCTTATACGAGCGAAAGGGTTTGAAAACCACCTTTTAAAACATCACTTTCATATCTTGTCTAAAAAAAGGACTTTTTAAATAAATCAAACCCTTCGTCTATAGGTCCAACAAAGTACATCATTACTTTCAAATAAAACACTTAGGCTCAATTACTGTAACACACACACACACACATACACATAAATTAGGGAATGAAAAGTGCGGTAACCGTGTTTCACGGAAGTCGGGGGGTTCCTAACACCTTCCCCCTGCTTAATCAAGCCCCCAAACTCTATGAATTGGGTTCCAAAGACCAATTAAACAGAATCCAATAATTGGGCTATATTGCAAAACCTTTTAAAACTCGGTTGAGTTGGTACAACCATTTCACTCTTACCAAATGGCGGTTCTATCTAATTTGGACCAATAAATTAATCTTTTCAAATCGTTGACAATATATGTCGACCTTTTCCTGAAAATTCACCCTTCAGATTAAACAAAACCAAATAGAATACATAAAGGGTAGAAAACACTTAGGAAAAGGGAACCCAAAATTTTCCCAACGTCGAAAGGTGGCGACTCCGCTGGGGACACTAGAGGGATTAAGCCGCATTTTCAAACTTTTCAATTCCCTTCTTCGTGTTTGTGTGTGAAATGACGTCTTTACATTGAATGAATATGAATGTCTCTTTACCACGATTTATATTTGTGCTTCGCACAATGTCATCATTTTGCATGCGGTGAGACGCGATGAATGTATGTTGTGTGTTCCTCCACCAGAAGGCGAACCCGTCGGTCACTGATTAATGGACTCCGGTGGCGATTTAGTCCAAGTGAAGCTCAGGAAAGGTACCACTCAGATCCGCTCCAATTGAAAGATCGGATTAGCTTCCCATCTAGTAGATTGTGAAAGTAGTATACATACAAGTCAATCATTTATGATGATAAAATATATACTTTGTAAACGATCTTATTTATTTATTAATAAAAGTATTCATTTATTGAAGGCATTTAATTGTCTATATGATGCTATTTTTATAATATATAAATAACCTATAGTTTTAAGTAATGCTTTTAGAATCATGATATTGATCATGCTGATGAGATCTAAATTCTTAGAAAGCTTAAAACTAAAATAGTTCGCAATTGTTGGATTACTAAAAAGAAGATTAGTGAATTCAAATAGATTGGTATATATGTTGCTTGCTTATTGGATGAGGATGATTGATCTTATGACCATTTGTATGAAGACACTAAAGCAAGTATGTAGGTGTTTATCGGAGAATAAGTACACTGAACGTGACTCGCTAAGGAATACCTAATGGAGTTTTACTCGCCTGTCAATAAGAATTCCTAATGTGATAGTAGTACAAGTGATCCTCAGACTTGAGATCATCATAGTATCTTGTGTATAATGAATTATACTTTGACTTATTTCTTAAGACCCTTAGGGTATATCAAAGGGTATGCTTGGGTGTAATAAGTTATATATGGAGATAATGATTGATCAATAAAGAATCTACCAATTCTAGTAAAAGAAGAGATATGTCTATGTGATTCGTTAAATGACAACCCAGTAGTCCTTGGCCAAGTCAGAATGAAATTAGAAAGGAGTTTCTAATTTGCATTATTTGGAGTTGTGCATTTTATTATCGAAATACATATAATTAAATAAAATAAGACTTGACAGTAATTCAATGTCTTATGATTAATATTGAAATCTATATTATATGGAAAGTCGTTGATCGCTATAGAGGCTTATTCCTATTATAGAATAAATATTATTTATTTCAATAGATTATTTGTTTAATTTATTTATTTAAATAAGATTAGAATTATTCTAATTGATTTATTCACAATCGGTTTAATTTGAAAAACCTAAAAGGTCACACTATAAAAGGAAGAATAATTATTTAAGAATGTAATGACATAATCGTAATAATATGTTAAGTATAATTAATTTAATCTATGGTGTTAGAATAAATTAAATAGCTTAATGTTTATTATTTAATATTTTAAAAATATTAAATATAAATTAATAATATGAGTCTTATTAATATTATTACAATTATTATTATTTTAATTTATAAAGGAGTTTAGAAATTAATTTAATATTAGTACTCTCATTTATTTCTAATAAGATTAGGAGAAAAATTAATTAAAATAGTTTAATTAATTATTTTCAATGTGTTCGGAAGCCTAATTAATTAAAGAAGTTTGATTAATCAAATGAAACCATTTTTCTAATTGGATTAGAAGGGTTGACCAATATCTATATAAGAGGAGCCTTATATTAGATATCAGTTGATGCAATTCTAATTGTTGGAGAGTTCTCCTTTTCTATAGAGAATAGAAAACTAGGGTTTAGCCAATCACCATCCTTCTTGAACAATTCCTCTTCCTTGGTGGATCACCACTAGAGGCCAAACACTTGGGTGGCTAACGTTGATCAAAGGAAGGAATCAATTCTGGAGATTCAAGAAGATCGCGAAGAACAAGGAGTTGAACTCGTAGTTGTGGAAGCTTAGTTCTACAAAGGTATGCATCTAATCTCCTTCTATTTCGTTTTAATTAATAACTGTGCATAAATGATGATTCGGGTAATTTGTTTGTAAAAAAATTTTATACTCTAATTTTACCATATTTTCGCTATTTTTGTAATTTGATTACGCCATGATTTCTTACAAACCTAACAGTGGCATCAGAGCCAAACCTTTATGCGAGTTATTAATTGTTTAGATTTTATATATATACTGATATGTGTTTTGAACAATTTAATTGGGCATAATAGTTAGCTAGGAATTAAGTTTTTCAAGAAAAACTGCACAATTCGCGAACAAAAAAAACAGACACCGCTCAGCGGCGCTGCAACGCCAGTTACAGGCCTTAAAGCAGTGCCGCAGCGCCGGCTTCGTGTCCCTGATGGTGACATGGAGCTGCAGTGCCTGAAGACAGTACTTTAGCAGTGTCGTAGCGCCAACTCCGTGTCCCTGGCGCTAACGTGGCGCTATAGCGCTTGAAGCCAGTACTTCAGCAGCGCCGCAACGCTAGCCAATTATCTCAGTTTTTGGTGACGTGGCACGACAGCGTTGGATGCTAGTTCACAAGTGGCGCTGCAGTGCCTCCCCGTTGAAAATATTTTTTTTTTATTTTTTTGTTTAATCAAAATAAAAGGTTTATTATAATTAAAATTAAAAGTTTTTTGTTCTGTAATTTCAGATTAATAAAGGAGTTTATTAGATTTGGAATTGGATTAAAATAAAGATATTTATTTTAATAAGAATTGGATTTCATGCTAACTAATTAGAGTTGGAATTAGATTCCATGATAACTAATTAGAGTTTAAATTGGTTTTTGAAACTAACTAGGATTGTCCATTAAATCGATATCAATGTATATTTTAAATGTTTTATTTATTGATGTTGTCGACGTCGGAAAAAAATCTGTGGGTCGGGTCACAACCCGGATCTTTCTCTCTTCTTAAGTTATCTTTACCCTTACTCTTTTTATTGCGAAATAAGGTTTTGAAGGGTTTTTAGAAAAAGGCCAACATGTATCATGTCGACGATTGAAACGTTTTACAGAGTCGCCAGTTGGTAGATTTGAAATGGTTGTTCCAACTCTACCGAATTTTGTTTTAAAGAGGCCCAATTGTTGGATACTGTCAAAACTTGATCTTTGAAACCAAAGTTTTGAGCTCGGGAGCTTGGTTAAGTGTGGGGAAGGTGTTAGGCACCCCTCGATTCCCGTGTAAACACGGTACCACATCTTTTCAATATTTCCCTTAAAAAAACTAAAATGTGTGTGAATGCTGTTTGAAAATTGGGCCTATATTTAATGAAAAGTATGTCTTATGCATTGTTAAACCTATATATGAAAGGTTTGATTTGATTTACAAAAAGTCTTTGATTTGATTTGCAAAAGTCTTTGATTTAATTTGCAAAAGCTTCTCTTTTCGAAAAGATTATTGAATGATGTTTTGAAAGAAGGTTTTCATACCCTTACGCTAACATAGGAATTGAAGCATATCGATACTTCAGTTTTATCTTTTCAGCCTTAAGGCTTAATTTGAATGGTGATTGTCGAGCTGCGAAGCATCCTCGACAACAACATATATGCAAATGTCGGTCTCCTATAGGCATGATAGCCATCGAAAGGACTCTAACGCGACAAACCATATTTTCACTATGTTGAGACCTTAAATCCGGATAACCATTTTAAGGTCTTTTGTGTGACGCCCCCAAAATTTGGACCGTCACTGATCTAGAATTCGGTTCGTCACGTACTAATTCCAATAACAATTAAAATCTCAAATAATGGAATAACAGAATAGTTTACATTGATATAACATAAATATTCTCTTCCCAAGTCTCGAAACTATTACTAATACACTGCATAACTTAATCCAAGCATATCTTAATACCTAACATTAATTAAGTCTCAATACAACATAAAGGAAACATCCTAATATAAAAGAGCACAGCTACTTCATAGCTTTGCCTTCGCTCTTGTCTTGTCTTGGGGTTCCACCTTGCCCTGCCCTAATTGAAATATTTATGGGAAGCAAGAGTGAGCAACAAATTTGTCCAGCAAGTAATATGCCAATAAATGTGAACAAGAATATATATGGTTCTTAATCTCAAGGGTAAATAGGTAATTAATTGCTCATAAATTTAAATAAGAATGTTGTGAACAAAATAAATAGCAGTGACTTCCAAATCTATTATGTGAGGATGAATAAGGACCACTACGGGTCGAGAAGTTATTAAAGGATTCAAAAGTTTCAACAATTTTAAGTGAATGAATAGATATCACTGAGTGTCGTTGTGGACCAAGGATTTATAAAAGAATCAAACGAGTTCGAAGTTTGAAGTTAATAAATACTGGATACTGAGTGGTTGCTAAGAATCACGAACTTCTACTAGAATCACCAAAAAATATTTTTGGTAACCCAAACAAGTATAATTAAGGGATTAGCCTATCGTACCTGGTGTTATACATAACCTATCACACTACTGTCGGCACCACGACTATATAGTTTCCCTTTCTACGAGGGTTGTTCATCTTAGTCAAATTATAAGAGTCCGTACCAAGGCAATTGGTGTGGATCGCTTTCCAATTCATGATATTAGTCTAGCCGAATCAAATGGCGTAGATAATTTCAATAATGTATATAAGAACAATTTATGAGTTCAATACTCGCAACAATAATTCGAAGAATATAATCGTGATTTAAATCAAGCTATGAAATATAATTTTAAAAGGCAATAATTATTCTAGCACCTATTTACTCTTACAATCAATGATAGTACAAGCCCAAATATGTGTTCAATAAAGAGTATGTATCAAATACTTGCTCAATAAAAAGAGTAGTCAGATACTTGCATTCAATATATAAATCAAATGAAGTTAGGAATCTTGCTCGATAAAAGTAGGGTAAGAACTTGCATTAAAGAGATAAGGTTTAAATGCTTGCACAAAATATAAAGTTTTATAAGTTAAGAGACTTGCTTACAAGATTCATCGAATAAAGAAATGCAAGGGTTTGGGATACTTGTAATTAATAATACAAGAACGGGTTTAAGGAAACTTGCACAATAAAAGAGTGTAAGTTGGAGAAACTTGCTTACAATATCCGTTGAATAAAGTAATGCAAGGGTTTAAGATACTTGCCTTATGCGTAGTCTATCCACGTAAAGCTAAATCAACACTTTTCAAATCCCTATCGTAATATAGTTATATGTATATGATATTCATTAGTTACGTATACTCATACATGATATGTAAGTTTAAAAGCATTCATAAACGTCTAACTTAGTTGTATACTCTTTACATACTCCATTACACACCTTGCTTACTTATAGCACAAAAAAATTAGTTTTTAAATCACCATGAAGTCAAATAACATAGTTTCTAATCATTGCTTTATAGTTTGCAAATACCTTTTGGACTTAACATTCAAAAGTTTATAAACATATATCAACATACTTTTATTATACATATGTTTATCTATGTATTCGACACGCATTTAAAATCATAGATGTATAATCCACATTGTTTCGAAAACCTTAGAAACACCTTGGCAAAACTTAGTTCCATAAAGTCACTATATGCTTGAACACTTAAAACATTACTTGAGCCATGTATTATAGCTTAATGCATTCATACATACATGTTGAGGAACTTTTAAACTAGGTTTGGTCTTTTCTATTTACTTTCAACAATGGATAGTTCTATTTATAAATCTTCATTTTACAAAGCCAAGAAAGCTTGTTATGTCAAAGACTAACTATAGTACTCATGCTACGCATGCTTGCATGTATTAGATTTGGTTGTCTAATTCTCTACTTAGAAACTCTTTTAGTTCATGCTTGCGTAGTTTATAACGTGTCTAACTAGATGTGTGAATACGTCGGTTATCTCTAAAGGCATAAAGTATCCTATCATAGTTTGTTCAATAGTTCACAATACAAGTAGTAGAGTTTTCAACTTAATTGGTTTTCAAATACTAAGATCTCATGACCAACAAGTTAAGCATGCAAGGTATCTTGATTTCACATTTCATATGTATTCATAAAACTAACTAAGTTGCGAATATATGCTAAAAGGTTAGATTTCAAAAAGGCGTAAGGTTTTATAAACATGGTCTTCGTCCTTTAACTTTTCTTTCAAAAGATTATAACTCAAACTCTAGTTCTAATAAAACGTTAACATCTTGCAATACGCATTGACACATGTTTAAGGATTATGTAAGCTCCTTAAGTTAAGTTAGGTTAGATTACAAGGTTTGAAAAAAACATAACAGCACAGTCTTGGTTCCCTGGCCACCCCCCGCCAGGGCGGGCAATTGAGCTACAGGAGGCCCGCCGGGGCGGCATTGCCCAGACAAGACCATTGAAATTCTCTGGCCACCCCACGCCGAGGCGGCAATAGAGCTTATAGGAATCCCGCCGGGGCTAGCATAGCCATTTCAGCTCGAAATCCCCTTTCCCCTGCTATGAACCAACATCCCAAAATCACAACAAATAGCAATTTTAAGCATACCCACTATGTATAATCTCCATAAACTTACTACCCAACATTCATAGCATAATTCTAACAACCATTTACAAACTTCCACAAACTTAGCTCAACAATTTGGACATTAAAAGTAAGTATTCATGATATTTCTAAAACTTGTAAAACTTAAAATTTGATAGCATAGAACATGTTCAACACCTTAGCAACAAGTATATGAGCTTGACTAACAACATGGTATCTGTTATCAAACTAACTAACAAGAAATTTCAAGACTTTGAAGAAAAAATGATACCAAAACATAGAATGAGAATATTACTTTTTATAGCTTGAAACTCCTCACACTTGCTCCTAACTTTTGATTACTCACTCAGTCAGTCTTCACTTGAACAAATTTTAGATTTCTAGCAACCCATTTGAGAAGGGAAGGCTCCAATTTATAGGGAAATGAAAACCCATACAAATCCATTGCCCTTGAGTTTGAACCCAAGGGAAGAAGAAGAAGAATGGTGGACAAAGAAGAGTAGATAGCTTGGCAAATTATGGCAACTATTTTGCCTACACCCCTCTTCATCATTACCCTCATGAATGGCTGAGATTTGCAAGGTGGAAGAAGGCTAGGTTTTTAGCCTTTTTGCAATACACGAAAATGAGAAATGAGGGGAAAATGACTATCAATTTGGGACAAGAGCAAAAACTCAGCATTTATAAAACCCTTACTTAGCATGCATGGGTTTATTTGATATTTGTCCACAAATGAGTATACATATACATCCACTCATATAATACACATAGAATTATATAATCCATGTACATTGGTTTAATGCAATTAATATTTACATTAGACTAGAATATAACTTAGTTGGGTATCAATATTATTCTTTATAAAACTCATTAATCCAATTCTAAATAAATATTAAAATAATCATTTAATATTAATTATTTATTTAGTCAATGTCATTTTCTCTCATAGGTTGAGAAAACCAATTTAAATACTCCCACCCACATCATGGGGTCACATAAGACTCTTTCATACCACTTAGTAATTTACATAAGTTGAGCTTACTTTTATCATATAGTTTTATATAATAATTATTCACATTCCAATATCACACCTCATTTTACAACCTCTATTATACAACTACATACATATATATCTACATGTATATATATATATATATATATATATATATATATACACATATATTCCTATCATCATACATTACACATTGGGCCACATCAAATTAAATCAATTGGGCTAAGCACACTAAAGCACATGGACTCTTTTATTTAATCTAGCACATAAATTGATTGGGCCACATCTCTTAATTCTTATAACATATCACATTAATGTTGTTGGGCTTGGATATATATTAGGTCCAATACATTATTAATTCAATGACCCAACTAGATTAGGAAATTAATTAGGCCACACAAGGCATATCACTTAAGCTTAATTAAGCTCATTATTGTTTCTATTCTCGTACCACACAAGACATTTCAACGAGTGTATCAGAAACTTCATATTCTTCCTCAATTATTATATATTCAATTTGAATTTATTTGAATGAGCTCATCCCGCAACACATATATATTTATATTCAGATAAATATTCATTTCCATTAATATATTCATTTACTCTTTAACCGGTTATTATTTATAATAACACTTAATAACATTATTGTATAATTAACTATCACATGTATTGCACTCAACAAATAATCAAATAAATATAACTCTTATTATATTCATCAATTACTTACTCGTAAATGTTTTGTTACTCATAATAACATATTATTAATAATTACTCTTTAATAACAACAATTAATTAACAATATAATATTAATTAATCCTTCGCTTATTGATTTCCCTCTTGAATTAATTAAATCATCATCATTTCCATTCTCATGTCACATAAGGCATTCTACAAGTTCGTTGAATTCCTCTATATTTTCTTCTAAATTCAATTTAATATAATCGAATTACTTTTCTCATAACTCATAAACATTTATGTTCCAACAAGTATTCATTTTCTTATTATATCAATAAATAAAAAAAATATTCATGAAATTCACGGTTCTTACATTTTGTATGTACATTTTTACAGAAAAACTGGCAGGGTACATCTGTAAAGTAAAGTTTATCCATCGTGGGATTCAGATTCTAATCAGTTTGATCATGAATCCCACGATTCTTAGGCTCACATAGGGAGGCCAATAAACATGCACAGCTCAAATTTGTAAAGAAAAGATATCCAAATATCGCCAGAACCAAGGATTCATCAGTAAATTATGGCTCGCACCTGGCCGAAGCATCTCGTTCCCACTAGATAGTGATCTACAGGGCCGCGAGGTTGCTTTTGTAACTTAAACTAGAAAAATGCTAGATTTAAATAAATCTCAGCCATTCTAACTTCCCGGTTTCGTCTGTACCAATTTTGAACCGTTTAAAAGCTAGAGTTGGCGAGATTTAAATAAATCTAGTTCGCCCGCAGATAAGTCAGTGCCGTATCATATAAAATGAATATTTAAAGTAACAATTTAATAAAAGCGAGTAAAGCGATATATATATATATATATATAATTATATATACGAAAGCTGTAAAGAGCGATGGGTTTTAACACCGGTGCCCGGACTGGAATTGAAATATATATATATATATATATATATATATATATATATATTTATAAAAGATGTATAAAAGCCACGAAATGATCCAGGCTGGACAGAATTGAAATATATATATATATATATATATATATATAGAAAAACAGTAAAAAGGCCGATGAGTTTTCACGCCTGTGCCCGGACTGGAATGTAAATGTACAAAAATATAGTCAACCAAGACTGGGAAGATAACGCAGTGTGGTGAAGGTAACTTATATATGCATAAATATATATAAAAATAATAAAAAGGCCTCAGAATGATCTAGGCCTGACTGAAATATAAATGTACAGAAAAGTAGTCAACCAAGACTGGGAAGATAACCCAGTGGTGGTGAAAGTTGCTTATATATGTATATTTATATATAAAAGCAATAAAAAGGCCACAGAATAATTCAGGCCGAACTAAAATATAAATATATATATAGAGACAGAAAAGTAGTCAACCAAGACTGGGAAGATAACCAAGTGGTGGTAAAAGCTGCTTATATATGCATATTTATATATAAAAGCAGTAAACTACCGCAGATTTGACATCCGGGCTTGACAAAATTGAAAAATTAGTATATATACAGTTAAATATATACAAAAAAGCCAAACCCAGACTAGGAAGATAACCCAGTCCGGTGAAGTTGCTCAGTATGAAGATGCAAGTATATGCAAGCTGCTGGAAGCGACAGAGTTATAAAAATGCCAAAAAATGCATTTATGTACAAAAATATACCAAAAGTTGACGAAAACGGTCACGAAACTGAGTTTCGGGCATATTTAGAAAACAAAACTTAACGGGCAAGTGCATAAAAGTGAGAAGTAGTATTATTGACTTGCTGATCATAAAAATACTCACAATGGACAGCTACACGGGGTTTTTGCCAAATCGTAGGCTTTAAACGTCCGAATCTACCGGTTATTTTCTGATATGTGGTAGTATATGGGTATATCTATGTGTTAGAGTGAAAAAATCTCGATTTGGAAAACAAGAAAATAGATAGAAAACCATCCATGTAGAGGTTCGAAGCATTTCAGAATTTTTAAAATGAGAGGGGGGTGCACCTCTATATATAGGCCAGGGAGCCTCCACTCTACCTGCTACTGTCATAGGTAGAGGTGCGGCTCCACGTGGTGGGGACCACGTAGCAGGTACCATCGTCTCAAAGTACGTGCACTTCGAGCAACGCAAGGTCTGATTCAAAACTTTCTAATTTTTGATCAGAGTGTCCGTTTGAGTCGTGCTATACCTTTTTGGAAAGCCCTCGCCGAGAGTGTCACAATGATATGGGATAAAACATTTTATGGGTCCAAGACGATGGGTTTATAACCAGGTCTTTGATTCCCTGCAGTTTGTCCGTTGAGTTGTCTTGCGCTGTTTGCACTCAGGATCATTGTTATGGTTCGTTCTGACCTTAGTAGCATTAATTCAGCTTCAGTTTAATTGAGTCTAAATTTGGTAAAATGACTATTTTTCCCCTCTCGGGGTTGAGTTTAGTGTCGGCATGGCCTTCGGTTAAATTCCTGGTGTTGTTTCCAAGGTTTGGATCCCATTCGAGTCTGTTTGTCCTCATGGTTGTCTCTGAGGCTGACTTGGTCATTCTAGATTTTCCTTTGGAGATGTTGTGATGCTTCAGAATTATTTTTGAAGTTGACCTATCCTCCTGGGTTGAGATCGGGGTTGATTTATACCTCCCAGGTTGAGACCGGGGCTGATATGTACTTCCCAGGTTGAAATTGGGGCTGACTTGTACTTCTTGGGTTGAGATCAGGGCTGACCTGTACCCCCCGGGTTGAGACCGGGGATGACCTATGCCTTCCAAGTTGAGATCGGGGTTGACCTGTACCTCCCGGGTTGAAACCAAGGCTAACCTATACCTCCTGGGTTAATACCGGGGCTAACCTGAACTTCTCGGGTTGAGACCGGGGCTGACCTGTACCTCCCGGATTGAGACCGTGGTGGACCTATTCCTCCCAGGTTGAGACTGGGGCTGACCTGTACTTCCCGGGTTGAGACCGAGGCTGATCTGGACTTCCCAGGTTGAGACCACGGTTGATTTGATAGCCCGATATTGAGACTGGGGTTGATCTAATGGCCTGGTATTGAGACCAGAATTGATTTGATGGCCCGGTATTGAGATCGGGATTGATTTGATGGCCCTGTATTGAGATCGGGGTTGATTTGATAGCCCGGTATTGAGACCAGGGTTAATTTGATGGCCTGGTATTGAGATTGGGGTTGAACTGATGGCTCGATATTGAGACCGGGGTTGATTTAACTGCCCAATATTGAGATTGGGGTTGAACTGATGGCCCGGTATTGAGGCCGGGGTTGAGTTGAATGCGCGGTATTGATAGCGGGGTTGATTTGATGGCCCGATATTAAGATCGGGATTGATTTTATGGCCCGGTATTGAGACCAGGGTTAATTTGATGGCCCAGTATTGAGACCAGGGTTGATTTGATGGCCCTATATTGAGACCGGGGTTGAACTGATGGCCCGGTATTGAGACCGGGGTTGATTGGAAAAGATAATCTTGCCCTCCTATAGTGTTAGTAACAGGGACAGGAAATTTTGAGTGTCTACAGATTTCCCTCTTTATCATGTTCATGCATTGTAATGAAATGGACAGGATAAAGATTAGTAGACACAAGAAATGCAAATACAAAGGGGGAGGTAATGCACGATATGGTATGTCATGAATGTTTGATACCTTCGAGGGGGTAGGGTTATCACTGATTGATTACATTAGCTTTTGCTGGGGATAAAGTTATTCATGATAACCCTTGGAGCGGCATTGTCAGCCTGTTGCTGGTAGGACATCCACTGGCAGGTTATCAGAGTTAGGCTGCTATCTCGTTCTGTTGGGGATGTCAATAAAATTCTACCGTGAACTATTTTCGTCACTTTCTGCTGGGGATGACATCATCCATGATAGCCTAGGTGACTCTGATGAGGACGACATTGTTGCCATCGAGTTATTCCAATGAGTGCTCCCGATGCCTATCTTGACGATAATCTACACCGGTAGTTCGCCACAGTAAGTTGAATCACCACTTCATATCGGTGCTCCCTCTAAATATGTGTATAACATATTCCATCATTGGGGATGGATTATTATATTGGCTTCATCGCCGGTTCCCTTCCTATGCTTTGTTGGGGTTGTGCCAACTGCTGAACTGTCTCGGTCTGTACCCGACGCTTCACTGGGTTTGAGCCAACAGTTGAACTGTCTCGGTCTGTACCCAACGCTTTGCTGGGGTTGTGCCAATGGCTGAACTATCTCGGTCTGTACCCGACGCTTAGCTGGGGTTGAGCCAATCGCTGAACTGTCTCGGTCTATACCCGACGCTTCGCTGGGATTGAGCCAACGACTGAACTATCTCGGTCTATACCCGATGCTTCGCTGGGGTTAAGCCAACGGCTGAACTATCACCGGTCTGTACCCGGCGCTTCACTAGGGTTGTGCCAATGATTGAACTATATCGATTTGTACCCGACGCTTTGTTGGGGTGTGCCAACGGCTGAACTATCTCGGTCTGTACCCGACGCTTCTCTAGGGTTAAGCCAATGGCTGAACTATCACCGGTCTATACCCGAAGCTTCACTGGGGTTAAGCTAATGGCTGAACTATCTCAGTCTGTACCTGACGCTTCGCTGGGGTTATGCCAACAGCTGAACTGTCATCGGTCAGTACCAGACGCTTCGAAAGTGGCAGTTTTGCTCAATTTTTTGTTAATTTTTCAGTATTCTTCATCGTTGGTCCCCGAACATTACTTCGGGATGAATACCAAGGGTTTTTAGAGAGTTTCCTCTTCCGTCTGGATTATGCTGCTTAAACGCAGGATTTCAGGGTAAACCACTCAATCGCGTAGCGGTTTTTCTTCAGATTTGACTCGGCAGCTCATATAAACTCCATTTCAACTCGAATCGAACCGAGCCCAGGGGAGTGGGACCCACCTTGGGGAGCCGTAGGTAGAGGTGTGGCTGCCATAAGTGGGCCTGCTTCTACCTGTGGCTTTATATTGGGCAGCGAGAGCTCATTTGAATCAGTTTCATTTTGAGTTTGGGCAATCTTTTTTTGATTACGTCAGTTTCTACGCTTTTAGCTCATCGTACATAACGTTTTACATTCTTTTTTTGCATGTTTTGATAGTTAAAAGCATGTGAACCAAGTAGGGGGCTTTTAGACACAATGTATGAAAAATGTATGCCTATATGACCTGGTAAAACTTTTCTGACTTCATATGTATGCATATTTGACTGTAATGCACGTTTTGATGTAAGAAAATTTAGATTTTGAGATAGTCATACTTTGCTCTTTTTGATCAGTTTACTTATCCTTTTTGAGGCCTAGTGAGCCTGAATTTTCAAATGAAAATGTCCATGGTAAATTGGCTACCATGTGAAGTTTATTTTTGATTTTATTTCCTAAATATGAACTGTTCTTGTTTTTGTGAAGGTGTGATACTGAATGGCCACCTAGACATGCCTATGTGCATGCGAACAATCTATTTTACAAAGGAGACTCTGGAAAAAAAATTTCAAAAGCCCGAGCATTTAATAAACACGCAATTTTGACTCTACTGGGGATTCTTGACTGACCCATGCAAGTTTTTAGATTTTAGCTTTTTCAAAAACTTGCAGCTTTGATTATGTTGGGTATTTTTTGACTGACCCATGCATGTTTTAAGACTTAGAAAAGCATAGAGTACTGATTTAAAATAAGCCACATATTTTGGGCTTACCACGCCATTTTTGAGGTGATTTGGAGACCTTTATCCAGGTGATGGATCGAGATAGACCCGGCAGTGCTAGTAGGGTAGTTTCAGGCATTAGACGTATGCGAGCTTCTGATGTTCCTCAGCCACATCCCGCTCGACTGCCTCGTAGATTGGCAAAGTCAGTGATTCATCCAGCCCAGAACGAGCCGTCGATTGATATTGAGGATGAGCAGGCTCCTTTTGTTGCTCCTGCCCCTGCTCAGGCCCTACGTGCTGAGGTTCCGGGCATTGTTGTGCCGACCCAAGAGTTGCTGAGAGACTTGAGTCGGCATCCATCGAGATTTCTTCACGCCAATGAGGTGACTTAAAGTTTTCTTCTCTCTAGATTCTCTTTCTTTTTTTGTCATTCTCGGGGCCTAGGTTTTTGACATGGGTTAGTTTTTTGATGCAGGTTTCTGGCTTTATGCAGCCTCAAGGGAACTGGTTTAATGTGTATTCCCTTTATCATACTTTACACCATGACTACAGGGATATCATGGATGGCTGGGGATTTCAGGCCTTCTTTTCTATTCTTCCCCGTCGTTGCCCCTGGGGGTATATGAGGGCGTTGTCTGAGTGCTAGTTCCACCAGACTCAGTCCCTTTATTTGTTAGACTGTGAGGTGATGATGACCTCTATGGACTGGAGGTTCATCACAGGCATTGAGTTCGAGGGTGAGCCAATGCCTGTTATGGCTGACATCACATCTACTGCCGTTCGATCCTTGCTGGGAGTTCCTGCGATGGCGATCAAGGGTCAGATGGTCTTATCTGGTCCCTTGAGTATAGATGCCCAGAGTGGGACTTTGCTTGAGCCTCCGCCTAATGATCAGAGGGTTAGAGATCACATCTTGAGGTAATTATTTTTGGTGATCATCAGGGGTTATTTTGTGGCGGACAACTCTTCGACTGTGTCCTTCCCCCTGGTCAGTGCTACCCGACATGTAGAGAGCCTCAATGACTTTGATTGGGGTTCTTACACCTTTGCCTATTTTCTCCAGGGCATGCGCATGCTTTTCGAGACGGAGGCTTGGTTAGGGTTCTACCCATTTTTGTTGGTGGGTACATATTTCTTGTACCTTTTTGATTTCTGCATTCACATTTGTCAGTCTTGGTCACTAAGGACTTTTGATATTTATATGGCCAGTTCTGGGCGTATGAGAGGCTTCCTTGCCTATGGCTTGCCACTACTTTAGGTCTGGAGACCTATCCTTGAGGACAGCGTTGGCACCACTCCACTTTGACGGAGGTCCATGTTGCTGAGGGATTCACCCATTCCCGCCTACAGCTGGAGCTTTTGACAGTTGGATCGATCTCCTGGATGCCGTATACCTCCTAGTTTTTGATCGTTGGATTTGAGGGAGGCTTCCCTATTGGTCATGAGTTTGCATTATCGACCCGCAGAGTCCCAATTTTGACAGAGGAAGGCTGGGAGCTCTATTTTGGAGAGCGTGCGATCAGGAGCATTACGGGGTAGATCCATATTCCCATTGTTCCTCCTGCTTGGCATCATTGGCCATTGATCCTGCCACTGACAGATATCCCTATGGAGGGCGTGGATAGCTTTACCCTATCAGAGGGCCCTTATAGCCAGAAGGCATTCAGCAGCTGGTGGAGTCCTCGCACTATTGGAGCTCAGACTCAGGCTACCCAGTTTATGGCAGATATGGTGCCTGGGTCTGTTATAATGATAGACTGGATAGCTTGCCTCAAGGAGCCGACTCATTTGGACCAGATCATAGGATTGACCCAGCAGTTGGAGAGAGCTCACTTGTTTATCAGGCATCTTGGCAGAGATCCGTCAGAGGCATCTTCTTTTGATCCTTCCAGCTCAGGAGCTGGCCCCTCTTTAGGTCCATTTTCTAGCATTTTTGTAGGGGCAACTTTTTCCCTTGAACCGCCCAGATATGCCTAATGACAGCGGTTTTGTGTTCACGGAGGACATGGAGCAGGTTAACCACCTGAGCGTAGATATTTTAGATCTTTTTGGATAGCTTTTGTAGCTATATCTTTTGGTCGGCCACTATTTTGGCTTTTGGGCTGCTGTGTCCCATTTTGATAGACCACTGTAAGTAGTTGGGTGGTGGTGCCCCATTTCCCTGTACTTTTTATTTTGCTTTGTATTATCAGACATGGGTGATACTTGTAGTATATAGTTTGTTGTAGATATGCATTATATTTCCTATCTATCGCATCATATTTATCATTGTAATTATACATATATTATGTCATGTGTATGCATTTAGACATATGAGTACAGATTTGACCCCTGGATGGTCTTGTGATACGATGATACAGATGGCATCGTCTACCGTTAGCCGTATCGAGCACTTACCACCATCTGAGGTGGCATTGTCATTGAAATTGTGGTATGAGAGCCAGCCCTTCCTAGCCAGAGGGATAGTTGATCAGATGTTGGGGCATTCGTTGGCCCTCGCAGACTTTCAGGTGCCATATGGATTTGTGGATGGCATTTTATCCTGTTGGATACCTGATAGACATGTTTTTTGCTTCGGGCTCAACGAGTTAACTCTGACCCTTGAGGAGTACCAGTGGTTCACTGGCTTGGCTTTGGAGTTGCCATGCGCTCGCATGGCGATTAGTGACATGAGGAGACCATTTATACGGATGTCAGGTCTCCGTTAGAGCGTAGTGATGGAGGAGATTATCTCTGGACGCGTGATCTCCATTGATTTTTTGATCGATCGCTTTGGTTAGCTCAATAGTTATGATCGACATGCTGGGGATTTTATTGTGTCGGCAAAGGCGTGGCATTTGGCCAGGATAGACATTTTGCTGATGTACATTGTATCCTATATATATATGCCGCTACGCTTGGACCACTTGGATGTGGGATTGATAGTTGTGGTTTAGGCCCTTAGGCAGGGTAGCACCATCATACCAATGATATTGGCTGAGACACTGAGGTCAGCCACTCACTACATTACCCACCAGGAGGGGTTTTTCAGAGGCAGTTTGGTCTTGTTGTATATATGGCTCATGTCCCATATTCGATCGATTATATTTTTTAGGCATCAGGGATATTATTTTTCCCATGATATATCTATGTTATACTCCTTTCAGTCAGCGGAGTGTACCGATTCAGATACATGGTCAGCATTTTTGTCTGACATTGTGCATCCATTTTTGATTTTATCATGCACAGGGCTAGTTTCCCCTTATAGCTTCATCACCCATACATCTGGCATGGACTATTTACCCCTAGCGGGATTGAGGGGATTGACTACTTATCATCCTATGGCTGTTATGAACCAGTACGACCAATTTTAGAGCCTGCATCTGTTTGAGGGGGCTATTAATCAGAGGATGTCAGCTTTGTCTATGTCATCTGCTAATTTGATCAGAGTATATGAGTGTTGGACTCACAGAGAGAGGGATAATTTCTCCAGTAGCCATACGGATCGTTCTCCAGGGTATTCGGTATGGTTATAGGTAGATATAGCATCAGCTGCATTCATCCAGTCAGCTCCTATAGTGGATTCAGACGAGGAGGAGCCTATAGAGGATCATGAGTCTCCTACTGAGGCTGAGTTGTTCATGGGTTTGACAGTAGCACTAGTTAGTAATCCGCTGATTGTTCCTACAGGCACAGATCCCGCTTTGGTAGACTCGCTAGCTCGGATGACCTTTGAGATGGATTAGGTTAAAGCGCTGATGTTGACCGCCTTGTCTGGCAGGGATATAGCTTTGGCGAAGAGAGACGCTTCTCGAGCCTCTCAGGATGTCGGATTGATTGAGTGAGAGGCGATCCAATCTGCCAGAGACACAGCTTTTGTTGGGATCGAGGAGACTTTGATTGCTAGGGATGCAGCTTTTGTGGAGAGGGACGAGGCCATAGCTTCCCGGGATTTCCACATTGCCAATAGTACTGCTCTTTGGTCTTATACACATGGTTTGGTTACCAAGATGAATGCCTATATTGATGACCACAGTGCCACACTGCAGATGACTGTGGATATTTTGAGCCTTACGGAGGCTGAGGGTATTGCACTTGCAGCTGCTTCTCCATCTTCAGAGATTGCTGACCCGCTTATCCTTGGGTCCATAGACTAGCTTTGCTTTTCATGCGCATACTAGATCAGCCATTTTTGTCATGTACAGGACACTATGTATATATCAAACAGTGTTATATATTAGAGAAATATATTTTTAATTTATTTCCCTGTTTGGATATATATTGTCATTGTTGAGTGATTACCACTTCTCTCATGACTCGTTGTTGTTGATGTATCTTGAGCTTCTCCTTGATGGACTGACAGTTGAGAGGTCAGAGAGAATCTCAGATGGGCCTGTTGACCAGGGTAGCTTGATAGGACTTAGCTTTTATATGATTTCAGTGTCTTGGAACTAGTTTTTATTTAGTTTTTATTTTTTCTTGAAGGTCAAACCGCACCGTAAATGGCTGCCTACGTACTCCCGAGTTGAGGGAGATCAGGTCATTCGTAGTTCAATTTTTGTGTGAGAGAGGTTTGAAAAGTATTTGTCTTGTGTTTTGAGTTTGGCTTGATGAGTTTTAAATTTTTATTTGGTTTGACCTCGCCAAAAATGGCTGCCTACGTACTCCCGGGTGTTGGGAGATCAGGTCATTCGTAGTTCTGGCTTCTAGTGAAAACCGAACCTGATTTGATTTGTAGGACCCCGATGTGGGCATGCATGTTCTTCAGACATAGTACCTTTTCACGGTGTCTGAGTTAATGAGTTGGGGAAATTCACTCCCATCCAGTTCTTGTAGTTTGATAGCTCCTCCTGTCAACACTTCCTTGACAATGAAAAGGGCCTTCCCAATTCCTTTGGCTTCTTCTTGATTGGCCAAAATTTTCTTCAGCATAAAGTCCTTTTCTTTGAATTGTCGGATTCGAACTTTCTTGTTGTAGGATCGAGCAATCCTTTTCTGATATAACCGTCCATAAAAAATGGCTATAGCCCTCTTTTCATCTATCAGGGACAGTTGGTGGTACCGGTCTTGCAACCACTGATCTTCGTCCATTTGAGCATTGATTAACACTCGCAAGGACTCCATCTCTACTTCTATGGGGAGGACTGATTCCATGCCATAGACCAATGAATAAGGGGTAGCCCCAGTAGAGGTACGCATTGAGGTCCTGTATGCTAACAGGGTTAGAGGCAGCAGGTCAGGCCATTCTTTGTGATTGGCGGACATTTTCTGCATGATCTTCTTGATGTTCTTATTAGCCACTTTGACAGAACCATTCATCTTAGGCCGATAGATGATGGAATTGAGATGCTTAATGTGGAACTTACTGCACAGTTTTTTCATCATTTGATTGTTCAGGTTCTTGGCATTGTCTAATACGATAACCTCCGGTTGTCCATATCAACAAATGACATTATTTCTGATGAAACCAATGATTACCTCTTAAGTAACTTTGGGAAAGGAGGCAGCTTCAACCCATTTGGTAAAGTACTCGATCATGGTGAAGATGAATCAATGACCATTGTTGGCTTTGGGTTCCACGGGACCGATTACATCCATTCCCCACATGGAGAAAGGCCATGGTGAACTCATGTTATGTAGCTCATTTGGGGGAGCATGTATGGCATTTCTACGTACTTGGCATTGAAAGCATTTCTTGACGTGATCAATACAGTCAGCTTTGAGCGAGATCCAATAATGCCCTGTTCTTAATATTTTCTTGGCTAGTAGGTGATCGCTCATGTGTGGACCACAGACTCTAGCGTGGACTTCATCCATCAATCTATGAGCTTGCTCCTTATCAAGGCATCTTAGCAGGCCTATTCTAGCATCTCTCTTATAGAGTGCATCTCCGCTCAGAGAAAACTTCATAGCCATTTTGTGAATCCGTTTTTCCTTGGATTGGCTTGCCCCAGCGGGTGTAGATCTATCTCGGAGATATTCCTTGATGTCTTGATACCAAGGATGTTTGATAGGAGGTATTTCATCTGATATGTCTCCAATGTAATTCCCGTATGTCGGCGCCTTCTGATTCATGAATTTGATGCAGGGAAATCCACTCCTATCGGATATACGGATCAAGGATGCTAACGTTGCCAATGCATCAGTGAAGTCATTCCTACCCCGAGGAATATGGATGAAGGTTATGTCTTCAAATTCCAGGGATATTTTGATGACTTGCCTATGATAGAGCAGCAAATGCAGTTATTTGGGGTGATATGCCCAGTGGTTTATTTGATGACCAACTCAGAGTCTCTAAAGACCAGTAAATGTTTGATACCCATGGATTGGGCTAGTTTTAACCCCATTATACAGCCTTCATACTCGGTTGTGTTCTTAGTGTTGCCAAATTGAAGTTTGGTAGCCACAAGATACTATTCTCCTGTACCAGATATAAGAACTGCTCCAGCTCTGGCACCTATCATGTTTACTGCTCCATCAAAATACATTTTCCATGGTTGGACTGTATTCTCTTGTTGGAGGTGTTGAATGGTCATGATCCCATCATCTAGGAAATAAGTCTCCAGGGGCTCGAACCCTCTTGAAGGTGCTTTAGATAATTGATCTGCAATGCTTTGACCCTTGATTGACTTCTGAATCACGTAGACAATGTCGAATTATTGTAATATCAACTGCCATTTGGACAGTCGACAATTTAACATTGGCTTGTTGAATAAGTACTTGAGTGGATCCATGTGGGATATGAGGTAGGTCGTGTCCCCATGCAAATAGTGTTGCAACCTCATGGCGGCCCATGCTAATGCACAACACGTCTTTTTGATCAGGGTGTATTTCTGTTCACCGCTGCTTAATCTTTTATTGATGTAGTAGATAGCTCTCTCCCTACTACTATCATCCTTCTGTCCTAGCATGCAGCCCATTGCATTGGCATTGACGGATAGGTACATGAACAAGGGAATTCCATCCCTCGGGGGTACCAATACAGGTGCTTCGACCAACTGCCTTTTTATGGCAAGGAAAGCTTTCTGACAATCCTCATTCCATTTGGTGGAGGTCGGCTTATGAAGTTTATCCTTCCCAGGAGCCCACATATCTCCTTCTCTGTTCGAGGTACTGGCATCTCGGTGATGGCTTTGATCTTGGCAGGGTCTAGGTCGATGCCTAGATTACTCACCAAGAATCCCAGCAACTTGCCTAATTTGACGCCAAAAGCACATTTGGCGGGATTTAGCTTGAGGTTGTACTTACGCAACCTGTTGAACAGCTTCCTGAGATGGTCTAGGTGATCATCCTCCCTCCGGAATTTAATGATGATGTCATCCACATAGACCTCTATCTCCTTGTGCATCATGTCATGAAACAAGGCCATCATGGCTAGGTGATACGTGGCTCCGACATTGATGAGGCCAAAGGATAGTCGCCTATAGCAGAAGGTTTCCTAGGGAATGATGAACTCTGTTTTATCCCGGGTTTCTTCAACAACCATGATTTGATGGTAACCAGCAAAGCAATCTAGGAAGGAATACAGGCCATACTGCGCTGTATTGTCTATCAGGATGTGGATAAAAGGTACAGGGAAATTATCCTTGAGGCAGGCTTTGTTCAAATCCCGGTAATCCACACATACTCGTACCTTCCTTTCGGGTTTTGGCACAGGGACTATGTTTGACAGCCACTCCGGGTATGTTGATACCATGATGATTCCGACTTTGAATTGTTTAACGACTTCTTCTTTGACTTTTAGACTCCGTTCAGGTTTCAATCGCCTGAGCTTTTGTTTGACTGGCTTGAATCCATCTTTAATGGGCATTCGATAGATGACGATGTCAGTTGACATGCCAATCATATCTTCATGTGACCATGCAAACACATCCTGGAACTGTGTTAGGAGTTCGATCAGGTCAGCTTTTTGGTCTTGGGTGAGGTATATGCCTATCTGGATTTCTTTGATGTTTTCGGAGGTTCTTATGTTGATAGTGGTTGTTTGGTCGAGGTTTGGTTTGGGCTTGTCTTCGACCCATTCTTTGATCTCCTCGGGCACCTCATAGTCATCTTCCTCCTCTTGATCAATATCCATGAAGTCAAAGTTCAGTTCTACATCAAAGTTGTAGTCACTTTGACAGGTTAACATCTCATCAGCAGAGACAAACACATCCAATGCTTGAGTCCTGAAAACAAAAATGCTTTCATTTTAATATATACAACTGCTTAAATATACAGAGCATTTGACAAAGCATAACAAAAGTTACTACTATAGTTGTGCAATCAAAAGTAAGCAGTAAATGAAAGCATGTTTAAAGGGCAGACGGACTCTCTACCCCTTTACCCTTTTCGACTGAGGCAAAGGACACTGCTCTAGTTATCCAAGGTTAGATCCTCATAAATAGGGAGTATCAAGGATTTGCGATCATCCGCCTCATCTCGGATGATGACTAAGACATCCTTCGAAATAGGGCCATAATTTTTCTTTGAACTGCCCTCTTTTTCCTTCTTGATGCGAGGAATTTTAATCTGATCCTCATCGTCACTTCCTGGGATTTCATCATTCATACCCTCGTAGTTAATGATAACCCGCATGTTAGGAAATGGGACTTGTCCTTTGTACAGGATCTTTTCTTTTCCCTTTTTGCTATCCATCTCGGATCTAGGAGTTGTTCTCTCACTTGCTGGTATAATGGGAGGAAATAACATGGTTGATACCACCACTGGGATTTTCCTTATGGGTTTCACCCATCCGACACCCGTAAGGTTTGGCAAAAAAAATTGTAGAAACATGAGCCTTAGGAAGCTTTTGTAGGTTCCGGCGGCTTGACTCGATGAATAACCCATTCTGGCTCTCCCTGTCTGGCTCGGGATTTGGACTAGACTCTTGATACCTTGTCGATTCTTCCCTAACCCTTTTCCAAACCCAAAGATACCATCTCCTGGCCTACTGTCATCACCTCGGTGGAGACTTTAGGCTTCAATGTTGGTGCTCTGATACGTAGATACTGAGTATCACTCACCTCCAAGGCTTGAAAACTTGCAAGTTCAATCCCTGTATCCAGGCTAATCACTGGCATGTCTCCCTGTATGAAAATAGGGTATTTTAGTTCGGCGTTGACAGTGATAAGATTGTCGTTGATAATGTATTTGAGTTATTGATAGAGGATGGATGGCACTGCCCCTGCTATGTGGATCCACAGCCTGCCCAACAACAAGTTGTATCCAGTGGCGATGTTGAGCACCTGAAAGGACACATACAAAGTGTGTGGGCCAATCTCTAATGGAAGCTCTATTTCTCCCATAGCTTGTCGGCGAGATCCATCGAAAGCCCGGATTACCACATGACTAATTTTGATTCGGTTCGGGTTGATCTTCATTCTCTCTAAGGTGTCGTAGGGACAAATGTTGAGGGATGATCCTCCATCTATGAGCACACCTCTAATCACATACCCGGAAGACATCACAGCTATATGCAGGGACTTATGATGGCCTGTTCCTTCTGTAGGGATGTCATCGTCAGTGAAAGATATCACGTTGTTGTTGCAAATGTGTTCTACCACGTGACAGAATTTCTCGGCATCCACGGTATACAGCAAATGAGCTTCTTCCAGTACTTTCACCAGAATGTTGCGATGATCCATCGATGATAAGACCATATCTAAGATGGACATTTTCTTGGGTGCATCTTTCAGACTTTGCAATATCTTGATTTTATTAAGTCCCATTTTGTTGAGGAAATCTTTGATTTTCTCTTCAGCCACCTTTTCTTTGGCTTTGAGGACTGGTTTGATCACCCGCTGAGGCAGGTACAATGGATTATCCTTTGGTACTATGGCAATGTTGTTTGCGGTGGAACCGTCGTTCCCGTAGTTCCATGGGACCCTCTTCAGACTAATAATTGGATACTGATGTCTGAAATGCAAGATTAAAGTCTCTGGTGCGGCCACCTTTATAGGATTTTGTACTTCTTAGACCCCTTTCCCTGGTAGTACTAAAGGTGTGAGGGATGGCTCCTTATCACAGGAAACCATAGCCACTGTATCCTGATTCCCTGTGGTGGGGATAAAGAGAGTGTCTTCATCTGGGAGGCCATAATCCCAATTCCCTCTTATCAATTCACCGCTTTTAATCATATTCTGAATCAAGTTACGAAGTGCCCAGTAATCTTCAGTATCATGGCCGGGTGCATTGGAGTGGTACTGACAAGTTTGGTCAGGCTTGAATTTTTTGGATCGCGGGTTGAATGGGGGTAATAGATCTGCAACCATTCCCTCGTTGATTAACATCTGGAGGATTTCCTTCATTGGCTGGTTCAGGTTGGTGAAGTTCCTTTGAAATAATAATTTCCTGCCATCTTGGCAATTCTCATCTTTATCCTTCTTGTCGGTCCAGAATTCATGCTTATGAGACCGGTAGTGATCCCTCATGGGAATGGGACTGATCTCCTATGTGGGAGGCTTTTCTTCAAAATGGTTGGTCTGGTTTATCAGCTGCCTGGTGACCTGATGTTGGTATACGACCAGCTCTGCTAAATGTTCAATTTTCTCCTTGATATACTTAATATCTTGCCCTATCAGGAATCTCTTTTCTGAGACTTCCCAACTTTCTGGGTTGTTGCTGCTGGATAGAGTTGACTCTCCGACATATTGGAGGTATTTGGATCCTTCTCCATTTTTGGTGCTGATCATGTTGACATTCTCCTCTTTATGCTGAGGGAGGGGATTGTCTTGTACGTGCGGTTGCTCGGGCTTTGTTACCACAATCTCTCCATTGTCAATCAAGTCTTGAATTTTGTGCTTGAGAGACCAACAGTCTTGAGTGTCATGGCCCAGGGATCCAAAATGATAAGCACATTTCTTACTTGTGTCAAAATTTCGTCCACCAATGTTGGTTGGTGGAGGAGTTGTACAATCTTCTTCTGTGCCGTTAACAGCTTTAGCACAATCTCGAGTGAATCCCCTAGAGGGGTGAAAGTTCTTTGACGCCTGACCTCCATGTTTTTCTAAAATGGAGGATTTGGAGGCTGTGCAGGAGTTTGAAAAGGGGTATAGTTCCTCCTTTGAATGGGCATATTGTTTGACTCGCCCATGGGATTCTGTTCTTGTAACACTAAGGACACTTTTTCATCTTTCTTTTTGTGTACCCTCTGGGGATTACTCCTGTAATTTTCGGACTGGATATGTTCAGCAACAGCTTTGAGGGCGGTTAGATCCTTTATCTTCACGGACTTTAGCCCCATTTCAGCCATCTCTCCATGTTTGATCATTTCAGAGAATGGTTTTCCTATGCCTGCTAGGACCCTCTCATAATATGGAGCTTCTTGAATATCGATGAAGGTCATGACTATCTCAGACTCAGTCATGGATGGGGTGACTTGTGCTGCAACCCGCCTCAATCATTGAGCATACTCTCTGAATGATTCAGTGTTTTGTTTCTTGATTTTGGTTATTTAGTATCTATCTAGAGCCAGCTGAGATTGGAAGCTTTATTGACTAAGGAAAGCATGGGCTAACTCTTCCCAACTGTGAATCTTATAGTTGTCTAGACGGGCATACCAGGCTTTAGCCTCTCCGATCAGACTCTTCGGAAATAATTACATTTGAAGCTTCTCGTCCTCTGCATAGGATCCGAGTTCTCCAATGAATACTTTTAGGCGAGTATAAGGGTCTCCCAATCCATCGTATTTCTCAAAATCAGGAGTTCTAAATTTTTTGGGATAACAAACCCCAGGGAATATACAGAGGTCTGAATAATTAACACTGCTGAATGTCCCAGTCCTTTTGATAGACCGGATGGTTTCTTCCATCTTCTGTACTTTCTTCAGAATGTCACCAGCTTCTCTTTGTTGAGGATAGTGATTTTCAGGGGTTTTGTTGGTTGGGTCCCGATTTTGTGGTCCAGGGATCTGAGTCTCTACTTTTTTGGTCTCTTGACCGCCGCCACTACTACCAGGTGTTCCCGGTTCTGTGTGAGCTTGGGCTTGCTTCCCTTTAAGGGCCTTGCTTTGTTCTCTCAGAAAACTGGCCAATTCAACTATTTGATTCTTTAGTCCTTTAAACTCTTCCCTAGATACAAGGGTGGATTCTGGTTGAGCACTGGAAGTAATGTCCGAGGATGGACTTAGTGCTTTCTTAGACTTAGATCTAGTGACAGTACCAATTTTTTACCTACAACAAAACGTAGGCGTGTCAATTTCTTGATGTAGGTAGAGATAGGATGCATGCCATGATGTGTTTTTGTACCATTTTAATCTTATCCTGCAAAACAGAGGTCAGTTATTTTGATGACAGGATAACATGATATGATGTATATGACAAGGAATGTAAATCTTTCATTATGATATTTACATTGTGCTCCTTCACATTTGGAATTTGAAAACTTGACATTGAATTAAAAGAGGAAGGCATGAAGAAGCTTCCCATCGGATTTGGTTAATTAGAAGCTGACCTATCTTAGGCTACTCTCGCAGCTTTTTGGCATGAAGGTCCCTAGATCATTGCAATCTACTAGAGGGGAAATTAATTCGATCTTTCAACTGGAGCGAATCTGGGTGGTGCATTTTCATGAGCCCCCAGAGACTTAGTCGTGTCCCCAGAGTCATTACTTATCATCGACGGGTTTTACCTCCCGAAGGAAGAATCACAACATACATTCACATACATTGCGTCTCACCGTTATGCATATGATGATATTGGTGCAAAGCACTAATATGGATGTGAAGCACTAAAAAAGCAAGAAAGCATTCATTCATATTCAGTCAATGTAAGTACGCAACATTAATGCATTCATTCAATGTAAAGACGCAACATTCACACATTCATAGCTTTGAAAAGGAAATGTTTGAAAAGATTTGAACTCGGCCTAAGCCCTCTACTGTCCCCAGCAGAGTCGCCACCTGTCGACGTCAGGAAAAAATCTGCAGGTCGGGTCACAACCTGGATCTTTCTCTCTTCCTAAGTTATCTCTACCCTTACTCTTTTTGTTGCGAAAAAAGGTTTTGAAGGGTTTTTTTAGGAAAAAGGCCAACATATATCATGTCGATGATTTGAACGTTTTACAGAGTCGCCAGTTGGTAGATTTGAAATAGTTGTACCAACTCAACCGATTTTTGTTTGAAAGAGGCCCAATTGCTAGACACTGTCGAAACTTGATCTTTGAAACCAAAGTTTTGAGCTCGGGGGCTTGGTTAAGTGTGGAGAAGGTGTTAGGCACCCCATGACTCCCGTGTAAACACTGTACCACATCTTTTCAATATTTCCCTTAAAAAATTGAAATATGTATGAATGCTGTTTGAAAATTGGGCCTATGTTTAATGAAAAGTATGTCTTATGCATCGTTGAACCTATATACGAAGGGTTTGATTTGATTTGCAAAAGGTCTTTGATTTGATTTGCAAAAGTGTTTGATTTAATTTGCAATAGCTTCTCTTTTCTAAAAGATTATTGAATGATGTTTTGAAAGAAGGTTTTCAAACCCTTACGCTAACATAGGAATTGAAGCATATCGATACTTTAGTTTTATCTTTTCAGCCTTAAGGCTCAATTTGAATGGTGATTGTCGGGCTGCGAAGCATCCTCGACAACAACATATATACAAATGTCGGTCTCCTCATGGGCATGATAGCCATCGGAGGGACTTTGACATGACAAACTATATTTTCTCTATGTTGAGACCTTAAATTAGGATAATCGTTTTAAGGTCTTTTGTATGTACATTTTTACAGAAAAATTGGCAGGGTACATCTGTAAAGTGGAGTTTGTCCATCGTGGGAATCAGATTCTAATCAGTTTGATCATGAACCCCACGATTCCTAGGCTCACATAGGGAGGCTAATAAACCTGTACAGCTCAAATTTGTACAGAAAAGATATCCAAATATCGCTAGAAACAAGTATTCATCAGTAAATCCTGGTCCGCACCTGGCCAAAGCATCTCGTTCCCACTAGATAGCGATCAAAGTGTCGCGAGGTTGCTTTTGTAACTGAAACTAGAAAAATGCTAGATTTAAATAAATCTCAGCCATTCTAGTTTCCCAGTTATGTCTGTACCGATTTTGAACCGTTTGAAAGCTAAAGTTGGCGAGATTTAAATAAATCTAGTTCGCCCGCAGATAAGTCAGTGCCGATTCATATAAAATGAATATTTAAAGCAGATATTTAATAAAAATGAGTAAAGCAATATATATATATATATATAAAATAATTATATATACGAAAGCTGTAAAGGGCGATGGATTTTCACACCGGTGCTTGGACTAGAATTGAAATATATATATATATATATATATATATATATATATATATATATATATATATAAAAGCTGTTTAAAAGCCACAGAATGATCCAGGCTAGATAGAATTGAAATATATATTTAAAAAAACAGTAAAAAGGGCGATGGGTTTTCACGCATGTGCCCGAACTGGAATGTAAATGTACAAAAATATAGTCAACCAAGACTGGGAAGATAACCCAGTGTGGTGAAGGCTACTTATATATGCATAAATATATTTAAAAGCAATACAAAGGCCACAAAATGATCCATGCCGGATTGAAATATACAGAAAAGTAGTCAACCAAGACTAGAAAGATAACTCAGTAGTGGTGAAAGTTGCTTATCTAAGCATATTTATATATAAAAGTAGTAAAAAGTCCACAGAATAATCCAGGCCAAACTGAAATATAAATATATATATATAGAGACCGAAAAGTAGTCAACCAAGACTGGAAAGATAACCAGTGGTTGTGAAATCTGCTTATATATGCATATTTATATATAAAAGTAGTAAACTACCGCGGATTTAACATTCGGGCTTGACAAAATTGAAAAATTAGTATATATACAGTTATATATATACAAAAAAGACAAACCCAGAATGGAAAGATAACCCAGTCCGGCGAAGTTGCTCAGTATGAAGATGCAAGTATATGCAAGCTGCTGGAAGCGACGGATCGTCAATTCGAGCTATAGAATTTTTAGAAAATGTGTTTATGTACAAAAATATACCAAAAGTTGACAAAAACGGCCAAGGAACTAAGTTCCGGGCATATTTAGAAAACGAAACTTAACGTGCAAGTGTATAAAAGTGCGAAGTAGTAGTATTGACTTGCTGATCGTAAAAATACTCACAATGGACTACTACACGGAATTTTTGCCAAATCGTAGGCTTTAAACGTCCGAATCTACCGGTTACTTTCTGATATGTGGTAGTATGTGGGTATATCAACCTATTAGAGTGAAAAAATCAGGGTTTGAAAGACAAGAAAATAGACAGAAAACCAAACGGGCAGAGGTTCGGAGAGTTTCAGAATTTTTGAAATAAAAGGGGGGGGGGTGCATCTCTATATATAGGCCAGGGAGCCTCCACTCTACCTGCTACTACCGCAGGTAGAGGTGCATCTCCACGTGGTGGGGCCCACATGGCAGGTCCCATCATCTCAAAGTACGTGCACTCCAAGCAACGCGAGGTCTGATTTAAAACTTTCTAACTTTTGATCGGAGCTTCTGTTTGAGGTATGCTATACCTTTCCTAAAATCCCTCGCCGAGAGTGTCACAATGTTATAGGATAAAACATTTTCTAGGTCCAAGAAGACGGGTTTATAACCAGGTCTTCGATTCCCCGCAGTTTATCCGTTGAGCTGTCTTGCGCTGTTTGCACTCGGGATCATTATTATGGTTCGTTCTGACCTTGGTTGCATCAATTCGGATTGAGTTTGACCAAATCATCTTAGATTTGGTAAAATGATCATTTTGCCTCTCCCGGGGTTGACTTTAGTGTCGGCATGACCTTTGGTTGACTTCCTGGGGTTGTTTCCAAGGTTTGGATCTCATTCGAGTCTGTTTGTCCTCAGGGTTGTCTATGAGGCTGACTTGGTCATTCCAGGTTTTCCTCTAGAGATGTTGTGATGCTTTAAAATTGTTTCTGAAGTTGACCTATCCTCCCGGGTTGAGATCGGGGTTGATTTATACCTCCCGGGTTGAGACCGGGGTTGATCTGTACTTCTCGGATTGAAACTGGGGCTGACCTGTACCTACTGGGTTGAGAGCGAGGCTAAGTTGTCCCCACTGGGTTGATACCAGGGATGACCTGTGCCTTTTGGCTTGAGACCGAGGCTGACCTGTACCTCCCGGGTTGAGACCGGGGCTAATCCGTACCTCCCTGGTTGAAATCGGGGCTGACCTATACCTCCCGGGTTGAGACCGGGGCTAATATGAACTTCTCAGGTTGAGACTGAGGCTGACCTGTACCTCCTTGGTTGCGATCGGGGCTGATTTGTACCTCCCGGGTTGAGACCGGGGCTGACCTATACTTCCCGGCTTTAGACCGGGGCTGACCTGGACTTCCTGGGTTGAGATCGGGGTTGATTTGATAGCCCAGTATTGAGACCGGGGTTAATCTGATGTCCCGATATTAAAATCGAGAATGATTTGATGGCCTGATATTGAGACCGGGATTGATTTGATGGCCCAGTATTGAGACCGGGGTTGAACTGATGGCCCAGTATTGAGACCGGGGTTGAGTTGAATGTTTGATATTGAGACCGGGGTTGATTTGATGGCCCGATATTGAGACCGGGATTGATTTGATGGCCCAATTTTGAGACCGAAATTGATTTGATGGCCCGATATTGAGACTGTGGTTAATTTGATGGCCCAGTATTGAAACTGGGGTTGATTTGATGGCCCGGTATTGAGACCGTGGTTGAACTGATGGCCCGATATTGAGACTGAGGTTGATTTGACTGCCCGGTATTGAGACCGGGGTTGATTGGAAAAGACAATCTTGCCCTCCTACAGTGTTAGTAATAGGGATAGGAAATTTCGAGTGTCTACAGATGCATATGGTGATATGTATGAAATTAAATGGGGTTAAATATGGACTATTGACCAATGTGATTGGAATTTATTTTAGTTGAATGCTTGAATGAATGGGTTTTATTAAATGGGGTCTGCGTATCTCGTCTTCTCTAATTTTTCTTGATGTAAAATTATATCTCCCCCCTATGTACTTCCCTTTGACTGTTGATCAAGGTTTCTATTTAAATTAAATAGTTTATGTAATAGGACTAGTTAGAATTATTTTGAATAATTCATGAACAAGGAGCAAGGAGCACTTGAAAACTCATTTGTATGAAGCCCGGGTTTAAATGTAATAGTTATGTTTAAATTTAATTCTTGCACTCCTAGGTTTAAACTTTTGGTTCACTTGGTGGCTATAGTGAACCAAACTAGAATAAAAGTCCATAATCAATCTGGGTATAATATAGTATTCTATATGTGCATGCTAGTATTATATATATATATATATATATATATATATAATATTTTATGCAAACATGCTTCGCATGTTTTAATAAAATGATGCATATTATATATATATATATATATATATATATATATATATATATATGTGTGTGTGTGTGTGTGTGTGTGTGTGTGTGTGTGTGTGTGTGTGTGTGCATGTGCGCTAAACAAGATGAGACTATTAATAACAAACCTCTCAAAGAAATTATTTTAAGTCTAAAGTGTTCAAAGATAATTGGAATATCGAATGTCGCCTTCTAGCATGATAAAATTAATAGAGTATTAAATATTTAATATGAGTTTGTTGTGATATCCACAAGACAAGTATTAAGTAATAAAGATGTTAATTTATCACATTTGATGCTTATAAAGAAAATTAAAAAATATTATTTTGTTGTGTCATCCACAAGGACAATATTTTTCTTTTTTGAATATATAGAAGTGCTAGGTTGGACTTAACTCAGACTTGATCAAAATAATCTGAGAGGCAAAAGAAAAGGAGTTACATGTTGATGTAATTGACAAATAGTTGTCTATCTATTTATTTATATATGGTGTAGACACTCAAAATTTTCCTTGCCCCAATACTAACACTGTAGGAAGGCAAAGCCATCAATCAAATCAACCCCGGTACCGATACCAGGCTTCCAATCCAAATCCGGCCACCAATGCCGGTCATTCAGTTAAATCTAATCCCCAATATCGGTAGACCCAAATCCGTTCCCCAATATCGGTAGATCCAAATCCTATCCCCAATATCTGTATACCCAAATTCGATCACCAATGTCGGTACTCCAGTCAAATCCGATCACCAATGTCGGTACTCCAGTCAAATTCGATCCCCAATGTCGGTACTCCATCTCCGATCTCCAATCGAACCGTCTATTCAGCTCCGATCTCCAATCGGATCGTCTATCGAGCTCCGATATCCAATCGGACCGTCTATCCAGCTCCGATATCCAATCGGACCGTCTATCCAGCTTCGATCTCCAATCGGACCGTCTATCTAGCTCCGATCTTCAATCAAACAGTCTATCCATCTCCGATCTCTAATCGGAACGTCAATCCAGCTCCGATCTCCAATCGAACCGTTAATCCAGCTCCGATCGTCAATCGAACCGTCAATCCAGCTCTGATCTCTAATCGAACAATCATACCAACCCCGATCTTCGATCGGACTATCAGTTCATACCCCGATCTCAATATCGGGCCTTCAAATCATCCTTGGCAGCAACCCGAGAGGTACAAATTCACCCCCAGTAGCAACCCGGGAGATATCGATCAATCCCGATCTTAATATCAGGCCGTTAAGTCATCCTTGGCATCAACCCGGGAGGTACAGGTCAACCTTGACATCGATCTAGAATGTGTCAAATCATCCCCCTGTCTCAACCCAGGAAATACAGATCAGCCTCGGCATCAATCCGGGAAGTGCAGTTCAGCCCCAGAGATAACCTTGGAAAGCCAAATCCACCAAGAACCACCCCGGTAGGGGAAAAATGACCATTTTATCAACTCTCAGTCGATTCGGTCAAACTCAAGCCGAATTTATGCCATCAAAGTCAAAATGAACCATAACAACGATCCCGAGTGCAAACAGCGCAAGATAGTTCAACGAATAAACTGCGGGGAATCAAAGACCTGGTTATGAACCCGTCTTTTTGGACCGGGAAAATGTTTTACCCCAAGTCATTGCGATACTCTCAGCGAGGGCTTTCCGAAAAGGTATCGCACGCCTCAAACGGACGCTCTGATCAAAAATTAGAAAATTTGGACTTTGACTATGCGTTGTTCGGAGTGTACGTACTTCGAGACGATGGAACCCAGCATCGCGGGCCCCACCAGGGGAGCCGCACCTCTACCTACGGTAGCAGCAGGTAGACTGGAGGCTCCCTGGCCTATAAATAAAGGTGCCCCCATTATTTTCAAGATTGAGAAAGGCATCGAAGCTCTGCCAGTTCAATTTTTTGACTTTTACACCTCTCCCAAACCCAAATATTTTCACTCTAACACGTAGATATACCTATATACTATCACATTAAAAAAATAACCGGTAGATTTGGACGTATAGAGCCTACGATTTGGCAAAAAGCTAGTGTAGCAGTCCATTGTAAGTATTTTCACGATCAGAAAGTGAATATTACTTCTTCGTACTTTTATACACTTGCACGTTAAGTTTCATTTTCTAAAAATGCCCGGAACTTAGTTTCGTGGCCATTTTCGTCAAAATTTGGTATATTTTTGTACATAAACTGATTTTCTAGCATTTCTACAACTCGGATTGACGATCCGTCAGCTCCAGTAGCTTTACTGCACTAGCACACACGTTCTGGCAACTTCGCCGGACTGGGTTATCTTCCCAGTCTGGGTTTGGCCCTTTTTTGTATATATTTAACTGTATATATATACTAACATTTCAATTTTGTCAAGTCCGGATGTCAAATCCGAGGTAGTTTACCGCTTTTATATATATCTACGCATATATGAGCGATTTTCACCATAACTGGGTTCTCTTCCCAATATTGGTTGACTACATTTATGTCAATATATATTTTTTAATTCTAGTCCGGGCACCGACGTGAAAACCCATCGCTCTTTATATTGTTTTTGCACTCTTCGCCATACTGGGTGATCTCTCCAGTCACTAGTTGACTACTTTTCTATAATTTACATTCCAGTCTAGCCTACACTATTTCGTGGCCTTTATACTATTTTTGCACACTTCACCATTACTGGGTTATCTTCTTAGTCCCTGGTTAACTATTTTACTGTATATTTACATTCCAGTTCAGCCTGGATTATTCTGTGTCCTTTTTACTACTTTTATATATATTTATGCAGATATAAGCAGCCTTCACCATCACCGGTCCTCTTCCCAGTCTTGGTTGACTACGTTTCTGTCGATATATATATATATATATATATTTTAATTTCAATTTCAGTCCGGGCACCGGCGTGAAAACTCATTGCCCTTTACAGTTTTTATATGTATTTGTATATATATATATATATATATATATATATATATATATATATATATTGCTTTACTCGCTTTCTATTCAACTGCTGCTTTAAATATTCATTTTATATGAATTGGCACTGATATATCTGTAGGCGGACTAGATTTATTTAAATCTCGCCAATTCTAGTTTTTAAACGGTTCAAAACATCCAGACTGAACCCGGAAGCTAGAATGGCTGAGATTTTCTTAAATCTAGCATTTTTTCTAGTTTCAGCTTCAAAAGCAACCTCGCGTCCCTTAGATCGCTATCTAGTGGGAACTAGACGCTTTGGCCGTGCGGACCGGGATTACTGAATGAATCCACGATTCTGGCAGTTTTGGGATATATATCTATTTTATTGAGTGAATAAATATTTTATGTGATTTATTTATTGAGTTAAATAAATTAATTATGTGATGATGTGAATTGATTTAATTAAGTACTATATATTTAATTAAATTGATATATTAACAATGGTGTAGCATAATTTTAATTTAATTGAGAATAATTAAATTAGAGTTATTATTATGTGCTAAGTGTTACATGTGTTATGATTAATAAAGAAATTGTAATTGTGTAACAATTTAGTATTGTGTGTTTTATTAAAATAATGGAAAAGGGTTTTAAATGGTTTTACCAAACAAGGCCCTTGTACTTGATTAACCCTATTTCTCCAAACAAGGCCTTTGCTAAAAAGTGGTTTTTAAAATAGCTTTGTTTTGCCAAACATGGCCTTATGACCTTTCAAATCCTATAACTTATGTAATTAGTAATACTTATTATTTGTTATAAGTATTATATTTATTATATATATGTTACATATATATTATATATTATATGTATATGATTATATATGTCAGTTAGAAAACAAAAATACGTTAGTCTTTTCTAAAAGCTTAAGTCTAAACTAAGAAGAAGAGAAAGGGTTAGGGAGAGAATTCTCAGAGAAGAAGGAAGAAGAAGAAGAAGGGAAAGCTTTGAAGAAGGCAAAGCAAGCCCATTATCATCATCTCTATATCTATATTTTTTTCAATCAAAGACTAGCAAGGGTATGATACTAACCCTAAATTCAAGTAAGATGTTTTATTTGGGATTTTTTTAAAATTAGGTTTTCATGAGATTATATGTTTATATCATGTTCATATATTTTCATATATATAATTATATGCCATAAAAAGAATTTCGGAACTCAATTGTCTTAAAAACAAGTTTCTCAAGCATGTTCTTCTATATGTTCATAGTTTTGGAATTCTATGTAAAAATCTCTTTGTAAAACTTCATGATTTTGTTATGTGAATGGGATATGTATGTATATATATATATATATATATATGTATATATGTTTACATGAGAGTTTCATAGTGGTTTAAGAATTTCAATTCACAAGTATATGATGAACACCATGAAATTCAGGTTCATAGTGTTAGATTATGTAGTTTCGTTGAAAATTGTTCTTAAATCCTTGATGTGAGCATGAGATATGTGTAATATGTGATATAACATGATTATATATGAATTATATGGTTGTATTAACAATTCAAACCATGGATTTTTGATAAATAATAGGAATCGTGTTCATAAGCCCAAAGATCGAGACAAACAAACCCACCAGTGGTCGGACAATAATCAGGGGAGGACGGATAATCAGGGGAGAAAAAACTACAATGGTGGGGGATCGGGCAGTGGCCGACCACGCTTCCCAAGTAGAAGCGTCAACAGGGTTTACACCCCCCTCAATACCGATCGAGCAAAGTTATTGGATGACATTAGAAACAAGCCCTTTTATGAGCCCTGCTCGACGAGACTGAAGCCGGGGAACCTGAGTAAAGACAAGTTTTGCCAGTACCATCAGAATTCGGGCCATACGACAGAAGAGTGCCATGACTTAGGTGATCTGATAGAGAAGAACATACAGAACGGGAAGTTGATTTAATATGTGGCTGGTAGGGAAAATACCAAGACTCGGGCGAGGGAGGAAGACAGAGTTCAGGCCCGAGACACATAGCCAAAACAGAACCAGCCTGCTCGAGGAGTGATTGATGTTATATCGGGCGGTTCAGTGGGGCGTGTGACCAGGAAGAAAAGAAGCGAACATCTCGATGCCATACTATCAGTTGCTGGATCCTCAGTAAAAAAGGACAGGGCCTTCCCAGGAACAGTTATCTCTTTCTCAGACGAAGACTACCCTTCAAATCCCATAAAATCACATGATGGGGCATTGGTGGTAACTGCTCAGGTCAGACCGGTGGACATGAGACAGATGATGATCGACAACGGGTCTTCGGTCGACATATTGTATACACATGCCCACCAAAGGATGGATCTAGAAGGGAAGAAAGTGGAACTAGGGGGAGAAGGACCCTTGTATGGGTTCAGTGGCAACCCGGTGCATGTATCGGGCACCATTAAGCTGCCAGTTAGGTTCGGCACAACACCTCAGCAGGTGGAGGTTATAGTCAGATTCTTTGTGGTCCAGGTGGATTCGGCTTAAAATACAATCTTGGGAAGACCGACCCTGGCCGCCTTGCAAGCAGTTACGTCTATACCCCCACTTCAAAATCAAGTTTCCAACACCGAACGGGATCGAGGAGGTAAAAGGTGATCTTGACATTGCCCGAAGGTGTTATCGGAGTACATTGATCTCTTCAGGGGTCGGGGTAAGCAAGCAAAAATAGACAATGGCTATTAAAATAGAACCATTTACTGAAGGCAGTACAGAGCCACTTGTCCTGCCAGCCGAGGAGACAGAGGACGTATAGTTGATCCTGGGGAATGAGGAGAAACTGATAAAGATAGGTTCGGGACTGACAGAACCCTTTCGGACCGGGTTGATAAATGTACTTCGGGTGTACGCGGATATCTTTGCATGGGTACCTAGTGATATACCCGGGGTTGACAGGGCAATAGCAGTGCACAGGTTGGAGGTGGATCCCAGTAAGAAGCCAGTCATACAGAAGAGGAGAATTTTTGCCCCAAAGAGACAGAGGATCATAGATGAAGAAATTGCCAAACTCCTGGAGGCAGACTTCATCTTCAAAATTGACTACCCGGAGTGGCTGGCGAATGTGGTATTGGTTCAAAAACAGAACGGGAAATGGAGGATGTGCATCGACTACACGGATCTGAATAAAGCCTGCCCGAAAGATTTCTATCCATTGCCCAACATCGACTAGTTAATTGATGCCACTTCGGGGTACGACATGCTAAGCTTCATGGATGCTTTCTCGGGATATCATCAAATCTCGATGAGGAAGGAAGACATCCCGAAGACTAGCTTCATCACACATCGAGCCATTTATGCTTATCGAAAAATGACCTTCGGGCTACTCAATGTCGAGGCCACTTACCAGCGGATGATGAACTATGTGTTTACAAAATAGCTAGGCCGAAGCATGGAGGTCTATGTAGACGACATGATTGTAAAAAGCGTATTTTCCCGAGACCATCTGGCGGACCTAGAAAGCTGCTTTGAAACAGTTCAGAAACATAAGCTACGTCTGAATCCAACTAAGTGTACCTTCGGCTTGGGCTCAGGGAAATTTCTGGGTTATTCGATCAGCAAAAGGGGCATCGAGGCAAATCCGGATAAAATTCAAGCAATATTAGATATGAAATCACTAAAGTCATACAAGGATGTGCATAGGTTGATGGATCGGATAGCGGCTCTTTGGAGATTTGTGTCAAAATCGGCAGAAAGGTGTTTGCCATTCTTCGACACTCTAAAGGGGCCAAAAAATGAGAAGAGTTTCCAGTGGACCTCTAAGTGCGAAGATGCTTCCAGGGGATCAAGAAATACTTGTCTTCAGCACCTCTGTTGATGAAACCGATCCCTTCAGAACCATTGTACCTATATCTAGCAGCAAGCTCGATGGCAGTGGGGGTGGCATTGGTACGGGAAAAAGGGGAAACCAGTTCCCGGTAAATTATGTCAGCCACATCCTTCGAGACTCATAGACCAGATAACCGAACCTGGAAAAGTTTACCTACGCTCTGATTATTACAAGTCAGAAGCTTCGACACTATTTCCAGGGGAGGTTGATGATTGTGTATACGGATCAACCCTTGAAGAAAGTACTGCACAGGCCAAAAGTCTCGGGTATGCTCGCCGCATGGGTGATGGAATTAACTCAATTTTCTCTAAAATATCACCCCAGAACGACAATTAAGGGTCAGACCTTGGCAGACTTTGTTGTAGAGTGCTCTTTCTCCGAATTGGATGTAGCTTCGATCACTGAAGCACAACTGCTACAAACAGCATAGACTCTCTATGTGGACGGGTCATCTACTTCGGACATCAGCGGAACAGGGGTTATTCTGACAAGTCCCGAGGTATTCCGAGTCCAACAAGCCATTCGGTTTCGGTACAAGGCCACTAACAATGAGGCCAAATACAAAGCCATTTTTGCCAGACTACGGTTGGCCCGGAGCCTGGAAGTTCAGAAGCTAGTGGTGTATAGTGACTCCCAGCTGGTGGTTAAACAGATATCAGGGGAATATGAAGCTCGGGGGCCCAGGATGGAAAAATACCTGGCAGAGGTAAAGGACAGGCTCACATACTTTGGTTGGCACAGTTGCCTAGGGATTGACCAGTCAGACAACACAGTAGCAGACTCCCTAGCACGACTGGCTACAACCAAAGTAGGCTCTTTTACCGGCTTAGTATATTTGGAAGTGTTGGACAAACCTAGTGTTCAGAGGGTGGACGTATTAGCCTTGGATCGGTTGGACTGTTGGCTCACACCTTACATCTCCTATCTGGTCGATGGGGTTCTGTCGTTGGATCGCATGTACCCTAGAAAAATCAAGTACAGGAGTTCTAACTTTTTTCTCATTGACGGGGATCTGTACCGAAGGGCGTTCACTTCTCTATTGCTCAAGTGTTTGACACCTTCGAAATCCGAATATACTCTAAGGGAAGTGCATGAAGGAATATGTAGGGATCACATGGGAGCCAAGTCATTGGCTTGCAAAATTCTGAGGCATGGGTATTATTGGCCGACCATCTTCCAAGAAGCAAAGGACTATGTTAAAAAATATCCTAAGTGCTAGTTAAATAGTTCTATCCCTCGTCAGCCTCCCGAGGAGTTATATTGGGTCCTATCTTCGATTCCATTTGCTATGTGGGAGATTGATATTTTGGAACCATTGCCGAAGGCCAAGGGACAAGCCACCTTCGTGATCGTCGCCATCAACTACATGACCAAGTGGGTGGAAGCCAAACCGTTACAGAAAATTACCGAACAGGAATGCCTTAAATTCTTCAAAGCGTATGTTATGTACTAGTTCGGTATCCCGATGGTCCTGGTTTCAGACAATGGCAGACAATTTATGGGGTCAAAATTCAAAGCTTTCCTGAAGGAGCTGGGCATCCAACACAGAAAGACTTCAGTTTCCCACCCTCAGTCGAACGGACAGGTAGAAGTCACCAACCGGACTCTACTTAATGGAATTAAATGAAGGCTGGATGAACTGAAGGGACGATGGCCAGAAGAGCTACTCAGTGTCTTATGGGCGTATCGGAGTACCCCGAGGACAACAACAGGGGATTCACCTTTTAGACTGGCTTATGGGATCGATGCACTGATACCCGTCAAGATCGGGTCTCCTACACTTTGGGTCAGTCAATACCAAGAGTTGTACAATGATGATGGCTTACGACTGAACTTAGATCTATTGGAAGAAGTTCGGGATTTGGCACTGGTAAGGCTAGCTATCTACCAAAGGCGAACTGCCCAACACTACAATCAGAATATGAAACAAAGGAGGTTTGAGATCGGGGATTTGGTACTTCGGGAAGTAGAGGCGTCTACCCCCCAGAACGCAGGCAAGTTAATGCCAAACTGGGAGGGACCTTATGAAGTGACTGAAGTGCTGAAACTTGGAACTTATCGGCTTCGAACACTGGATGGCACAGAGATAAAGAATATATGGCACGCTAGAAGACTTAGAAAATATTATCAGTAAGAGTTATGTAATTCTTTCTTTTGCTTATATAAGTTGCTTCATTCATCAATAAAGGAACACGGATTTCTCTTCGAAAAATTTTTGTACTTCATTTATATTCATAAGTTTCTACAAAACCCATCAGGCAAGCGATGAACAGAATCGATCAGACAAGTTACAAATAACTTAACGGATCGGACAAGTTACACGCAGATCTGATTGGGAAAGTTACAAAAAAAAATAATGAAGACAAAAAATTACAAGTAAAAATCCTAAAACAACTAAAGGTGAGGGGCTCTGCCATCAGCATCATCTCCGGCATCGGACTCTTCATCGGAGGAATCAAGGACAGAAACATCAAGTCCAGCAGCTGTCATTTCACCCGGACCCTCTTCTTATGAGCTTCGTAGCCTTCAGCAAATTGAGCTATAATGGCATCTCGGAGCTCAGGCGATTCTTGATATTCTCGAACAGCTTGCTGCCTGGCTTCGGCACATTCTGACCCCAGAGCAGCATTCTCCCTCATCAACACCATTTGTTGGGCGTGAATTTTAGATACTTTGCTCTGGAGGATCAGAATGGCGTTCTGTTGATCCAGATCCTTCTCCTTCGGAAGAGTCCTCTCCTCGAGGAGTTGCTTGTTATAGCCGTCAAGGACAATGAACTTCTTCTGAAAATTGTAGTGGAGTTTTTTATGTTCGTTGGCCTGACGCTCGATGAAAGTCACTTTAGTTCGGCGTGATCCTCTTTCTCTTTCTTCAGCTCAGCCGTCAAACCCCGAACCTCAGCCCCGAGCATCTCCACCTCGGACCAGAGTTGAACTTCATGTCTTGTAGCCTTGGCCAGAGGTGGGATGGCTCGTGATAGGATGGCATTAGCCTGTAGTAAAGGGGGAAACAGGTGTTACTCATCATCTCACAGATAATTAAAATGAAAAAGTTAAGGCTTTCGGGAATACCTAACACTGGGCTTTGATATATGCCACCAGCAAGCCCTCAAAAGTATGCCCTTTGAACCGGGCGTTATCTCCAGGTAGTTTGAAGTGCTCCAGTTGTTCAAAGGGGAACACTTTCGAAGGGCTCTTCAGCCAGAAAGTTGATGGAGGCGACCCTTTGGAAGGACCAGTCTCGGTAGAGGGACCCGACCTCAGTGGAAGGTGGGCGGGAAAACGTTTGTGCGATCGCCTGAGGGGCCTCGATCATTTGCAGGTCAGACTCATCGGTTAGCTTCAGTCTCTTGGGATGAGACCTCAGAGTTTCCTCTTCAGTTTCCTCAAGATCCTCAAGGACAGTAGCTTAGGGAAGTGGTAGAAGAGTCAGCTTAGGGATGTCCGGCTTCGGGAGAGATGGCTTGGAGGGGCCCTTGGCAGGTGCCTTCTTCTTGCCCTTCTTCAGCTGAGCCATCTTTTCAGCTTTTGACATCTTCAGGGCATTCTTTGGTTCGGCCGGGGAAGAGTCGGCAGAGAGCTCAGAAATAAGAATGGTCTCCTCTTCGGCCGCTTCGTCCCCGAGGGGAAGGCAGATTGGGCCGGACCGAATGGGGAGAGGCCCTTCGGGTATGAAAATGGTCACTGCAAAAACAAGTAAACAGATCAGAAAATTAGCGAGATAAATCAGAAAAAATTACAGGACAAAGGAGATCGGGATAGAGTACTTACATTCGTGCCTGTACAGCCAGGCCTCATCGGCCAAGATATCCAAACTCCACAAGGTCTTCTTCACCTTCTGATAGAAAGTTCTGAACTCATCCCGTCGGTTCGTCGAAAAGGTGGACACTTTCACGATCGGATCTTTGGAGGTAGCCCAGTTCGAAAGAAGTTGGAGGTCGATCCCCTTGGAAAAGATCCACTGCTCGTGCCAACCTTTGTTGTTGGAAGGAGTTTTAGCAAAGGTGGCCCGACCAAAGACTCGGTTCAGCTGTCGAAGGCCTGGTTCTTTGGACCTGCCGATAGTGAACAAGACAAAGAAGAAATCAAGACCAGGGCTGACCCCTAGCTCTTGATAGATGGCGATGAAGCTGACTAAGTGGATATATGAGTTCGGCACAAGTTGTGCAAACCCGATCCCCACGAAGCAGAGAAAGAAGACGATGAACTCATGAATTGGGAATTGGACCCCGTACTTCAAAGCCCAGATCGGGATGGCCACCCATTTGCCTTCGGGGCGCCAGTACATCTTCTCGCCAGCCTCCGACACCCGAAGCTTGTACTCCTTTGGAATGTTGAAAAGGTTCGGATGTCAGAGATCTGGGAGGGAACGAGGGTGGATTTGGTGTTGACATGGGAAAAGTCCTTTTCGGGGCGGTAAGCGGCCCGAATTATCCTCAATACCGTCGGCGGTGTCACCGGTGGGAGCTTCTGGCAGATTGACAGGTACCAAATCGGTGCTGGTGATAGTTACGGTGGCGGCGATATCAGCAGTGATGGGGGTTGCGTCGACGGTCGAAGTGATGTCAGTGGTGGAGGAGGCTGGGGGAATGCTGGAGTCTTCCATTAGAGCAAGAAATAGCTAAAATGTGAGGTTGTTGAGGCTGAAAAAGCTCTAAATCGGAGAATTAGGTGGCTGTGCTACCTTGCCGGAAATCGCACTTGCAAAGAAAGTTTGAGAAATAAGGCTAAGATAGGAGAAGTTTGTAAAAATAACGGTTGAGCAAGGAGAGGGGTATCTATAAGTGCTGCTACACGGAACCCAAAGGCGGCTAATGATAACATATCTCGGGTAATGTGTCCCGGGTAACGTGTACTGCATTAAATAGGTCGGTTGAATTCCCCAGGCGTCCCTTCAAATCTCTCATTATAAGCTTGTTATAATGAGAGACTGGGGGTCAATGTTAGGATATAATCCACCGACCCCCACATGGGCTGAAGGCCTGGGCCGAGAAGGGTTTATCGAGCTCAATGGGCCTAAGCCAGACATGGAGTAGTAGGGTTAGGGATCGGGTATCCGAGCCCTTTGGGCCGGAACCCAGACCCAACTAGTGATATGTGGATCGGGCATCCGAGTCCTTTGTGTGATACCCCCGAATCTGGGTTCTCTAACCCCGATTCGGTCGTCACGATACAATACAAATCTCCACCTCTAAACAACATACAATAACTAAATGCAGAATATAATAAACGTATGTCGTTCATTCAAAAGGTGTTACTAGTCCCAAGATTTGATAACGTTAATACAATCATACAAGCATACCCTAGAATAATCATTAGGGTTCATATTACATAACAGTAATTAAACTAATCATAAAGTAAAGTCTGCTCCTTGCAAACTAATCCTACATCTTTCCTTTACCCTTGTCCTTCCCTGAAGTCTCGGGCTTAACTATAATAGAAGTCATGATATAGCAAGAATGAGCAACAAGTTTGCTCAGCAAGCTTAAATACAATAATAAAGGATATATCATGATGAACGAATATATCTGACAATGAATTCAACAATATGAATATTGAAATCAAGGATAATAATTGCTTTTAGAATAACTGATAGCCAAGTAGACTTTGAACTATAAAACTCCAATGGAATCAATAGTTGATTGACCCTTTGGTTACTGGCTACAGAATAAGTATTTGAGGGGATCAGCCTCGCGTATGCCATGTATATGCATAACATTCAACTCTGATGTTTGTATATTATATTAGATACCTGGGGTACTCCCCTATAATACAAGGGGAGTTCTTTTCAGTCTAAGAATCCATACCATCAATTGGTCTGGATAGCTTTTATAAAATTTTATACAATTGTCTGACCAAACAAGGGTTCAGACTCTATCTGATGCAGTTCAAGAATTATAGAACTTTAAATAATGTACAAGTCCAAAACTGTACAAACTCAAGTGCACCAAGTGCGAGTGTGAATAAGATCGATGTGGAATAATTGTAAAGTAATTAAACCACTTAAAGCATGCTTGGAAATAAGTTCAAGCTTAAATAAATAACTTTTAATTCAATAATAACCTGCTCAATACAATATGAGAAGGATAGGAAACTTGCACAATAACGAGTGAAGTTTAGAAACTTGCTTTCAATATAACAATCAAATGAAGTTAAGAAACTTGCATATTATACGAGTTTGTGTAAGTTAGAGAATTTGCCTGTTTGCTCAGATATAAATAATTCTAGCTTTAATTAAACTGCGTTGAAACGACCTAACATTAACAAGTCGGTCTTTCAATTAGCATGTGTAAACTAATATGAGTCTACACTTACAAGAATCTAATCATCATATAGGTCTATTATATAGTTCACGTAAGTCAATTTACTATGCCTGAGTCCATAAACATCTAATCATGTCTTAGATTTAATAACTATAGAATATCTAGCCTCTATGCATCAACATAGGCTTGAACACATAGCACTTCAATTTAAGCATGCAATACAGTTTAAGATACATATATTGCAAGGTTCTATCCATAATTGAAAGTTATAAGGTTCAATACCGGTCATTCTTACACTTTAAGCAAATCAAGTTCATACTTAAAGGGTCCGCTACTACGGTCATATTACCACATAACGAGGCTAATACTAAGTATGCATTCTCGTGCGTATACTACACATGTATACTTTAATCACATAGTTCATACTTGAAATTCATTTCTTGAATACGTGTGCATAGGTGATATCCATGTTTAACCAAAATGATTCTCACGTCACCATGTCTATAGGCATAATGAATTTTAATATACATGCTTGCATAATCATAACGTAACTCAGATGGTAATTGATGATATTAGCTTCCAAATCCTAAGTTTTCTTTGAAAATTGCACTAAGTCAACTTAGTACATGCAAGGCATCTCAACATATAATTCAGATGCATTTAAAACACATATCTAAACCATATAAACGTATTCAAATGGTCAGAATTTACAAGACATAAGTTTGTTAAGTTTACTTTCAAGGTTCTTAAGTTTTTTTCCTTTGAAATCATTTGAATCTTTCAATCATGTATGCTAATGTGTGCTCAACACTTTAGACTTAGTTCTCACGTCAATATAGACTATATGATCATGTTCACAAAATCAGAATATACACATGATACACATATGTCAAAGTTCATATTCAAAACTATAAGTTTCATTTTAAAACATACGTTTTCCTTTCATAACACATACTAACATGGCCATGAATATACATGTAGTATCAAGAAACATATACTATGAGTTACCACCAACTTCCATGCTTGTTCAAAGTGGTACCAACAAGTTAGTATGAACAGATTGTAACTGGAAACAAAAAATTTGGTTCAGGGCCTGGCGCAGCTGCGCTGCTGCCCAGTACAAAACTAGCGCAGCTGCGCCGGTGTCCGGCCAGAAATAGAAACTGTTCTGCTTCATCAGAAACTTAAGCCAAACTCAGAAATTCACAACAAATATCATTCTAAGCTACTACATTACAGTTCTAACATGGTTGTAGGCTATCATAGCAACTAATAAGCATATCCCAATTAACTTAACATCTCATCTAGCAAAATCAAGAATTTGAAACTTGAAGAACATGGATAGGAAGTTATACCTCTGCAATGATTGTTTGCTGCTATCTCTCTCTCTCTCTCTCTCAATTCAATAGAAAACTCAGTATGCTAGCTCTATTTACCACTATCTCAGCAATTCAAAATAAGAAGGAGAAGAGTTCATTATATAGGCAAATGTTTACACAGACATTTCAATTCCACCTCAAATTAAACCAAAAGAATGCAAGATTATATAATGGATAAGAAAGAGTGGTTGGGAGTTGGTGATTTCATCATGAATCCCACTCCCCTTATAATCATTAGCTAGATTATTGCTGAAATTGAGAAGAATATAGAGTAGCTAGCCATGTGGTGTTCACGTGAAGAAGAAGGAGAAGAAGAGTGACTCTAATATTGGGACAATGTTCACATCTCAACAACTTGAATGCAATTACAACATACTAATATTATATATATATATATATATAGTCTACCATGCTTACTAAGGCTATATCACATTTCATTTCATAAACACATAGGTTATAAATGAATTACAATTGAAATTTCTAATTATAATGTATCAAGTAGGGGTACATTTAGATATATCAACATATAATCAATGTACATTTTATTAACACCTAATATAATACAATTGGGTATTACTCATTATTATAATGGTTATTATTACAATTATAATAACTTATTGAAATCATTATCAATTAACAATTGTTTATTGATATTACTATACATTAATAGGGTATACCTTAATGTCTACCCACATACCTGTTGTTACATACGCACTAATATTATGTAACTCACATAGTACAATTAATCTTACTATATAGTCTATATATAATATATAGCCATATTACTGCGTCACCTTGCACTTTATATAATATAGATAACTACCATATATTAAAGGTTTAATTATCGCATGTTTGCACAAAATAATTAATCGAGTAAATATAATCTTATTATATTTATTAATTCTTTGTTCATTAATTTACTATTTATTCACAATAACAATTAATTAACACGTTTAAATCCCTTCACTATATTCAAGTAAATTGAATATTTAATTACTAACACTTTCATCAATTCTCTGATATGAGAGCCTTAGGGCTAGTCCACTAATTTAAATAAATCATTATTGACTCCTTTTAATTATTCCTAGCAATTATTCGCATAGGCATAAACTCACATAAACACATAACCACACAAGGTTTAAAAAAGCTCACAAAACTACCTCATTAAAATTAAATCATATATTTAATTAATAATGGAGTTTAAAAATTCTCGATCATTACACTTTGGATCGGAGCTCGGGCCAGTATGAACGTGTTCGGGGTCCGACTACCGAGCCCCTTAGACCAGAGTCTAGACTAGATTGGCGATGATTGGGATCGGACTACCTAGCCCTTCAGGCCGGAGTCCAAACCAGTTTATAAGGCCCATACCGAAGGTTATTCCTCGGATGGAGTCCGAAACAATAAGGAGTCTAAATGATTAAAGACTCAAACCCTAATCATATCTAAATACCAACTCCTAAGGTAAGTGGTTGGATTGCAACCAACTTGCACTTTTAAAGGAGATTGTGTTGGACCCAAACAATGGCAACTGCCATGTTTAGGAGTCCTAATCCGATTGGGAAATGGACTCTAAAGCGGTGAGAATGGCTATAAATACAAGGCTTGACCTAGGTTAACAGGTAATACTCACTTGAGCACTAAATTAATATTGCCTCCATTATTAAACCTTGTGACCGTCCTGCACTCATTTTCACACTGGAGCTATCACCCGACGGCCCAAGCCGTCAAGTTTCGTGTGTGTCCCGTTATTATGCAGGTTTAAGCGCGTAGATTCTGTGATTGGACGCTTCGACAAAACTTGGCGTTAACACTGAACATTCTTATGATTAACACTTCTGATGCAAAATTGCAAATAAAGAAATTGAAATCTTTTACCTGGCACAATAATGAACAACAGTTTGCACACCATGGTAATTCCAACCTTGAAGTGTAACTCGTGGGGTGACACCTGGAGGTACCTCAAAGGAGAGAGTGATGGGCATCACCTCACCTGGTACCAAAGAGAAGTAATTGTCAGAATAATGAACTGGAAGAATTCTTGTGTCTTCCCCTTCCTTTTGATCTTGCTTTGAAGCATGAACAGAAAAATTGAGAAAAAAATCAACTCCAACCTCAAACCCATTAATTTATGCAACCCTCAAATTATTAGTTTCCCTTGAACAATTTCTGTAAATCCTCTAAATCAAATTAGCTTCCTGTTTACTCTCAGCATGATTATCTACAGGTTCCGGTGAGGCCATATCAAAATCATTTTCACCGTTATTTCCAATGAAATTATTCTTGTACAGCAGATTTCTGAAATCTGGCTTCTTCGAAGTGTTCTCTATATGCATCCGCATTTCATAACTGGACCCAGTGGCGGAGCCAGGGGGCACGGGGTGGTGGCCGCCCCCCTCGCTGAAAAATTTCAGTGTATATACCAACTCTTTCCCCCACATCATTCCCACCGCCGCCCCCCTCTCGCCGGTGTCCGCCCCTCCTTTAGGGATCCTGGCTGTAATAACCCAATATTTTTATATAATTAAATAAGAAATTTTACGTATAATTTTTTTTATCAAAGATAATATGTGGGAATACGTGCAAGGTAAAGAATAAGCATATGTGTGATAAATATATAATTATTTATTGCACGAATAATTTTAAATAAATTTTTCAAGAAATGAATTGTTAATTATTATAAATTATATTATTATAATAAATTAATTTTGTAGTAAAAATATTTTACTATTTATTTTTCCATGAAAATATGATTAATATATTATTTAAATAATATATGAAATAATTTCTAGAATTATTATAATAATTATTTTATTATATGAATTAATCAAGATTAATTAAGTTAAGTATTTTAACTTAATTAATAATAGGATATAAGGTAAAGTGTTATTATAGATCAAAACCCTAATTTTGGTCTATGTTATGAAATTTCATGGATTAAAACAATTATTGTATAATTGTATTTAAAAGGAAAGTGTATTTATGTTATATATAATAAGAATTTATTTTCTTAAGAAATTTGAATATTAAATATAATTAATAATTATATTTGTCTCTGTATATATGTAAGTATGTTAATACAAGATGTGATTATGAATTATAGATATAATTATGATAATTAACATAATTATATGAATATATGTTATAAATTTATTTATTTTATTTGGTTTAAATATTAAACATAATAATTGATATGTTTGTATTTAAATGCAAGTGTGGATATTATGTGAGTAAGGGTAATAATTAGGGAACACTAATTTATAATTTTAAAACCCTAATTATAGCAAGAAACCCTAATTGTTAAGTTAAAAACCCTAATTTTATTAAAAATCCTAATTATTAAATTGGTGTGATTTAATTTCATTTTTATTTAATTCCTAATTAATTTTTCAAACCCTGGAAATTATTTGGAAAACCCTAAGGGTTAAAACCTAAGGATTAAACCCTAGATTCAAGTGTCATGGTCTAGAATACCCCTAAGGGTTTGGTTAATTACAAAAATGATTAATTTTAATTTTTGTTTTATTAAGTTACTTGTGAATCTTGCCAAAATATTTTGCTTACCAACTCTAGATATCTTCCATGTGCCACAAATCTCAACAATCAGCCAATTGATGACACCTAGCGAGCATAGATACATTGAATCGAAGATTAGGATTTGCAAAAGAAAAAAAAAGAAAGCTTTTATTTTATGTTTCAAACCACAAGCCAAGCTTCTCTTTCTCTCTCTAAGACCCACGAAATTCTCTCTCAAACCTTGTCCCAATATCAACCAGAAACAACTCATAAACATTCAAGGATCAGATTATAGAGAGAGAAAACAAAAATTTTCAAGAAAGGTACAAAATCCTAACCATGCTAGATTTTTAAATTTTTCGTTAAATGTTATGTTTAAGTGTTAATATATGTTGTATATTATGTGTATTGATGATCTGGGTTGTTATATTGTGGATCCATAATAACTAGATGCACGAAATTGCAGATTTTAAAAATCTGGAAAAATGTTGTCTGACAGCCATATGTCAGAGCTCATAGATCTTTGTGTGTTAGATGTTATGTGTGTTTGATGTTATAAAATTGTTCTATGCCATGAGGAGAGTAGACTGGAAGTGGAATCAAGTCCATAACATGTCTAGATCTCAAGATATAAGTGGTCAAACATGGTTGACCGATCAGATTTTTAATTTCTGGAAAACCCAGAAATTTTTTAAGTGTTGAATAGTTTCTGACAGCGTTTTTGCAAGCCTTGAATCTTACTGTGGTTAAGGTTTTAGGCCATGTTGTTGTTTTGATCTTGTAGTCTGACATATGTAATACACATACATGCCTTTAGATCACCTATATCATGTATAGAATCAAAGATAATCGTGGTCAAAGTAGGGTTGACCAAACTGCTTGAAGAACAAATTTGGAAAACCCAGAATCTTCAAGAACGAATTTTCTGACATGGTTTGACCAGCTTGGATCTGATGATTGTGATGTAGTTGGACTGATTAAGTGTAATAGATCTCTTCCTTGACATGAGTATTACAATCTGAGATCATTAAACCACCAAATGGTTACATGGATAGAAATTTGTGGAAGCCCAAAAGTGGCCAGACGAACTGTTCTTATTTTCTGGGTAACCCAAAAAATGAAGAACAGCTCTGACAGTCACTTTGAAAGCTTAGATCTCCTTATTGTGATGCAATATGACCCTGTTTATTGTTGATTCTTGTAGTACTACATCAGTACTACAAGATCAAAGCTTTATCTTTCCCAGAAACAACATGATCAGTGAATGATTGTTGATCAAACCTAGCAACTCGATCACTGTCTATGCATGTTCTTGAGGCTCAAGAACACCTAAGGCGACACTTTCCGTCGCGATAGCCCTTTAGCGACAGTTTTAAATTAAAATTAATTATATTAATTAAAATAAATAAAAAAATAGAAATTAATTATTAAAAATTCATAAAATTATTTTAAAAATTATTTTAAGTTATAAAAATTAACTTTTAATATTTTAACATAAATTTTATTAATATTTTAATTTAATTAAATATTAATGATATTTAATTTATTTAATAATTATATTAAATAAATAAGTTAAAAATGATTTTAATATATTAAAAATTATTTTAAATAATATTAAAAAATATTTTAAGTTATAATAAATGACTTTTAATATTTTGAGATGAATATCATTAATAATTTAATATTAATGATAATAAATTTATTTAATAATTATATTAAATAAATTAGTTAAAAATGATTTTAATATTTAAAAATGATATTAAAGTTTTAAAAAGTATTTGAAGTTATAATAAATAACTTATAATATTTTGATAAGAATTTTATTAATAATTTAATATTAATGATAATAAAGTTATTTAATAATTATATTAAATAAATTATTTAAAAATGATTTAAATATTTTATAAATCATTTAAAGGTGAAATAAATGTAATAAAAATATTTTAAGTTATAATAAATAACTTTTAATATTTTGATATGAATAACATTAATATTTTAATATTCATAGTAATTATTTAAAAATAATTTTAATACGTTAAAAATTATTTGAAAGTGATATTGATGTTTTAAAAATGTTTTAAGTTATAATAAATAACTTTTAATATTTGAAAATGAAATACATTAATATTTTAATATTAATGGTAATTATTTAAAAATAATTTTAATATCTTAAAAAAATTATTTAAAGGTAATATTAAGGTTTTAAAAATATTTTCAAGTTATAATAAATAACTTTTAAAGTGTTGACATGAAGATCATTAATATTTTAAATTATTTAAATATTAATGATAATGATATTAATTGACAATTAAATCATTAAAAATGATATTAGTGTTTGAAAAATTATAATAAATGATTTTACTGTTTGAAAAAATATTATGAATGATAATTAAATTATCTAATATAATATTTAAGTTCTTGAACAAAGTTTCATTAAAAATAAAATCGTTAATTATCCGATAATGCAATCGGGATGCCGAAATTATATCGAACTCAAACTAAATTGACATAGTTTGACTAGGTATACGTTCTTATGTGTTTTAATGACTGATATGAATATGTGACAACGTGTTTAAGCTGTATAATGACTGCAAATAAGTAGTATTATGTGTTAAGTTGTATTATTCTAATTAAAAGAATAATTCTATTGATGATAGAACTTTGTATTAAAGATAACAGCTTAAGCTATACTACGTAGCAGTAATCAGCTATCAAGGCAAGTTCCTTAACCTTACTCAAATTTTATATTGAGCAAGAATCCTAACTGTTGCAAGTACTATATGAAATGAATCTTTGTAGGCAAGTTTCTTTACTCAAATTATTAGTGATATCCATGATTCCATTATTTCTTATTATTATCTCATTATTGTCTATTGTCATACAAATGTCCCCACTTGTATGAACTATTGTATTCATGCAAGAACTCTTGAACTAGAATTTTTTTGATATGACAAATTCTGTTACATACTATTAAACTTCGGTATATATTTATGGTTTAAAGGTTGTCTAAGCTATTTGACTCGGCTAGGCAGAGTTGAATTGTACTGCTAAATATTATTGGTTATGATAAGGTCATCCAACTGAATTGTTTAGTTATGATTCCAGACTGAGTATGAACAACCCTTATGGGAAAATTGTTTATGTGCCCAAGGCGAACAGAGTGAACGAATTATCGTTCAAACAGATAGTATTGATCAATACATGACATAATGGGGCTGATCACCCTACATGTCCGTAAGACCAGAGCGGTTTACAGATGAATTTCTGTTTAACCTTTTTGAAAATGAAAAATAAAAGTTCATGGTCCATTGACCGCTCAGTATTTATAGGCAATACGTCGTTTCAAAATTTTAAACGATTTGATATGTTATTAAGATATGTTTCGAAAGACTTCACAACTATTGATTCGTTGTAGAAGTATACCTCAAGGAAAATATTTACTTCTTTCAGCTAAAGTTTATTAACTGCTATTACTTGCTGAGCAATTGAATGCTCATTCTTGCTTTAAATTAAATATTTTCAGCTAAGCGTGATCAACCAGAAGGCTCTGGCAAAAACAAAGGGAAAGGAAAGCTGCAAGAATAAGTTTTATGGTATTGTGTGTAATAGTTAGACTTTATTAAGACAATATTACTTATTATCTATCATGTAAAGAATGTTTAAAGGTCGTGTACCTGGGATTAGACAACTCTGATATGTAAATTAAGTTTGTAGAGAAGTGAGCCTATCATACCTCTATATTGAGTAATATCAATACCTTTACCTTTCTCATCTTTGTCAAGCTTAGTTGCTGGAGCAATTGGTGTTTTCATGGGAGAGGCTAATTCCATACCATACTTATTAAGTAAGTCTTTGATGTACTTGGCTTGGCTTATGAAGATACCTTCATCAGTTTTCTTCACTTGTAATCCAAGGAAGAAGTTCAGCTCACCCATCATGCTCATTTCAAACTTGCTCTGCATAAGCTTGGCAAATCTCTTGCACAGATTTTCATCAGTAGAACCAAAGATAATATCATCTACATATATTTGAACTAGTAAGACTTTATCTTTGTGTTTCCTAAGAAATAGTGTAGTGTCTACTCTACCTCTAGTGAATCCTTTTTCAATAAGAAAGTTTGTTAGTGTTTCATACCATGCTCTATGTGCTTGTTTAAGTCCATATAAGGCTTTATCTAATCTATAGACATGATCAGAGAGGGTTGGATTGACAAAACCTGGGGATTGCTCTACGTAGACTTCTTCTTGAAGTTCACCATTTAGGAATGCACTCTTGATATCCATCTGGAATACTTTGAACTTCATGTGAGCAGCAAATGTAAGGAACATTCTGATAGCTTCAAGTCTGGCAACTGGTGCGATGGTCTCATCGTAGTCTATGCATTCTTCTTAAGAGTAACCTTTGGCCACTAGTCTTGCTTTGTTTCTAGTGATCAATCCATCTTCATCCATCTTGTTTCTGAAGACCCATTTGGTGCCGATGACTAGGTAACTCTTTGGTCTTTGAACAAGTCTCCAGGCTTTGCTTCTTTCAAATTGATTTAGTTCCCCTTGCATGGCTTCAATCCAGCTTGCATCTTGCATAGCATCTTTAATCTTCTTGGGTTCTATTTGAGACAGAAAACTCAAATAGAAGCATTCATTCTGAGTTGAGGATCTTGTTCTGATTCTGGCAGATGGATCACCAATGATTAGATCTTGAGTGTGATCTCTTGCCCACCTATTCCCTGTTGGAATATCTGTTCTGATGCCTTCTTGTCTAAACTCCTCAAGATTGACTTCTAGTTCTTGTTGTTTAGAATCGTCGATTGGTTCAGCTCTCTCTACGATTTCTTCTTCGGACAGTACGATTCTTTGTTCAGGAACTACAGTCGTAGTGCTAGGCTTGACTGCTTCATTCGTAGTGTCGGTGTCGCCAATCGTAGTGTCTTGTGGTGCAGACTTGTCCAGGTCTGTTTCATCAAAGAAGATATGGATCGAGACTTCAACACTCAATGTCTTCTTATTGAACACTCTATATGATTTGCTGTCTGTGGCATAACCAAGGAAGATTCCTTCATCTGACTTTGGTTGGAACTTAGTCAGATATTGCTTTCCATTGTTGAGAATGTAGCATGAACAGCCAAACACATGGAAGTAACTGACATTTGGCTTTCTTCCTTTTCACAGCTCGTAAGGGAGTCTTTTTTAGCGTAGAGTGTACAAGAGATCTGTTCTGTGTGCAGCATGCAATGTTGATGGCTTCTGCCCAAAAGTATTCAGGCAGATGAGCTGCTGCTAGTAGATTTCTCCCAGCTTCTATAAGTGTTCTGTTCTTCCTTTCACCCACTCCATTTTACTGAGGAGTTCGTGGTGCTGAGAAGTTGTGACTGATGCCATTGTCTGCACAGAACTGATCCATTTATGAGAAATCGAACTCTCTGCCATGATCACTCCTTATTACCTTGATAGTCTCTCCTTTTTCATTCATCACCAGCATAAACATCTTTATCAGTTGGGAGCTTATCTTATCTTTTGAGTTAAAAAAAAACACCGATGTGTATCTGGTATAGTCATCCACTACGACCAGTGAGTATCTCTTTCCTCCTAGGCTCACAGTTGGAATTAGCCCAAAGAGATCCATATGAAGTAACTGTAGGGGCCTGTCAATTGAGTTGACTGCTTTGCCTTTGAATGAGCTCCTTGTTTGCTTTCCAAGCTAGGATGCATTACATGGTCTTTCTTTGATGAAGCTGAACTTTGGTAATCCTGCTACCAGATCTTTGGAGGCCAATTTAGACATACTCTTGAAGTTGAGATGAGATAATCTTCTATGCCAAAGCCAACTTATTTCTTCAGTGGCTTTAGCAAGGAAGCATATTGTCTCATCAGAACTGAGCTGAGCAAGATTGACAATGTTTACATTTCCTTTTCTTGTTCCTGTCAGCTTGATAGAGGATGTCTCTAGATCTCTGACTTGACACTAATTGTTGAGAAATGTGACTATATGGCCTTTATCACAGAGTTGGTTGATGCTAAGAAAATTCTGCTTTAAACTATCAACATAAGCCACTTTGCTGAAGGACACTGCACCATTTCCAACTGACCCATAACCTCTTGTCTTGCCAGAGCTGTTATCTCCAAAGATAACTGTTGGTCCCTCCTTCTCTATGTAATTTGACAGGAGGGCTTTTTTTCCGGTCATATGTCTTGAGCAACCACTATCCAGATACCATGTTGTAGTTGTGGTGCTCATTTCTTGCAAACATAGTCAGCATTTGTTAGGTATTCAACTTTTGAATATATTTTGATGATAACACTAAAAATAGCAAATCAATTAGAATCCTCTCCTTAGGTGGTATATGATATAATCAATTTTTATTTATTATACTTCTTTTGCCCAAAACCTTTTTCATCCTTAAAATTGAATTATTTTTAATTGACCTTGATAATTTAATATCAAGTGTTAAAAATTAATTCAAATAGTAACATTTCCTAAGGCAAGGAGAATCCCTATTCTTAAGATAATTTTCCTCTTATTAAAATATATTATATATATTATTTTATATCAAAAACCTTCCAATAAAGACCTTGTCTTTATTCTTTGTCCATCCGAAAAAGCTTGTTGGCAAAATTGGTTGTTATAACGTGGGGCCCATAGAAGTTATACTTATGTTTGTTGCTTATGTTTGTGGCATTGACGTTATGTTTGTTTGAGGGGCCCATGGTCTAATAACTTGACTTGCTATCATTAGGGAACAAGTTTGTATTGAACAAATCTTGTCTGCATGAAGAAAGAAGAGCTGGGCAGATTTTTGTTAATGCCGGGCGAAATTTTGTTAAGGCTGGGCGAATTTGTTTTTGGCTGATATTTCATCCGAACCTTTCATTTCAAACAAAAACAATCTTGGCCATTTAATTAAAAAATATTTTTCTATATACCGAAAATGCACTTGGCCAAGGCTTTCTATAAATAGGGAAGCAATTCTTCAAAATCAAATCACCAATTTCCAAAAAAAGAATAGCTTGCACTCTCCTTGCCTACATATTCTCTACTTCTAAAAAGCTTACTCTCTTCTGATTAAAAAGTTCTAACAAGTTGAAGAGAAAATTGGTCAAATTACTTTTGAGATAAGTTCTTGAAATATATCATTTGATAGTATATCATATTTGTGAATTCATACTTACATACAATTAGAAATTATTATACACATTTATATATATTCATGTTTCATCTATTCATATCAATAAAAAGCCAGTTTTAGATTCCGTACATTGAAAGTATTTCTTAAACAAGAATATTATTCAATCGGTCATTCAAACTCTAAGTGGTTCTTTATAGATATATATTTTATTTATATAAATATCCCAAAATAGATCAGTTTTAGATTCTGTACATTGAAGTTATTCTTCAAACAAGAATATTCTTCAATCGGTCATTGAAATTCTAAGTGGTCTATTTAAAATATTTATACAAATATAAACTGAGAAACTTTAAATTTGGTCAGTTTTAGATTCCGTACATTGAAGCTATTCCTTAAACAAGAATATTCTTCAATCGGTCATTAAAACTCTAAGTGACCTTATTTAATATTCATAGGATAGATAAAATATATTATCATATATATTTTAAAGTATAGTGAATTCATTTGTTATAACAAGTATTATTCCAAATCATTTGAATTACAATATTTGATATCTATCATTTACACATTCACAAGTTATCTGTTGCATAATACAAAAGTTACTCACATCATACACTTTTGTGAATTTGCTTGCTAAAAAAAGAAAGGAAAAACTGAATTATAAAAGTTATTCAAACTTTTATAGAAAAATATTCCTTATTTTATAAAGAGATTTAAATCTCTATAATTTGAGCTACAGTTATATACCTGCTTATAAAGAAGCATCTTTATAATCAAAGCTTAAATTTATATACTGGCTTATTCAAGAAGCACCTCTCATACAAGATAAAAGTTAATCAAACTTTTATACATCTGTACTTAAAATCATATCTGCCTACTTTAGAAGCACATTATATCAAACATCTTGTAAAAAGGAAAAAGAATAGAGTTAGTATATTTTATATACCTGTGAGAAAAAGAGTAATTCTTTGACCAAGATCAGAGTCGTGGAGAGGTCAGCTGGGAGTTGAATCTCTAGTGTACTTGTGAGGTGAGGAAGAGACTACTGTTTCAAGATCAGATCATAGAATAGGACTGAACTCAAAAAGAAGATACAACTAAACTTAAGGAAGGAGCTGAGAGCTTGCTGTCCGAGATAGATAGTTGTGAGTAGTTGTAAGTTTGTCTATAAAATTTTGTAAAGGCTTCTCCGCCTATTGAAGGAGTATTTATTACTGATAGTAATAGGATCTCAAGTCCCGGAGAGGAGCTTGAGACTGGATGTAGCAACATACCCGAGATGTATGTTGTGAACCAGACAAATCTCTGTGCATTGTGTGATTGAATTTTTACTGTCTTGCTTATTAATTTCTAACACTGCAAATTAATTATTTAAAAAAATTCAAAAAGGCCTAAGATAATTTTTAATTTGTAATAATCTATTCAACCCCCCTTCTAGATTATTATTGGACTTTCAATTGGTATCAGAGCAGTGCTCTTTAACTTGTTTGTTGAATATATACAGGCATACCTAAGAGTAGATCCATGGCCTACAATGCTACTGGTTACGGAGAAGGACTATCAATGTCCAGACCTCCACTATTCGATGGCATAAATTTTGCTACCTGGAAGAATAGATTCAAACTCTATGCCAAATCTCAAGGAATCAAAGTTTGGTTCGCTATAGAACGAGGAGTCAAAATTCCCACAAAGATCTCAGGAGAAAAGACTGTTAAAAAAGATATTGATGAATTCACCACTGAAGAAGAAGAGTCCATGAATATAGCATCCAGAGCTGAGCAAGTGCTAACTAGTGCTCTAATTGAAAAAGAGTACAAAAGAGTTAGTAACTGCAAAAATGCTAAGGAAATCTGGGAAAATTGATTGTAACCTATGAAGGAACCAATCACATTAAAGAAACCAGAAAAGATGCTTTAATTCAAGAATATGAAAGCTTCAAGCTAGAAGAAAATGAAAATATAATTGATATGAAAACACGTTTTTCCAAGATCATTGATGAGCTAGAACAGTTGGGAAAGATATACACTACAAATGAGAAAAATAGAAGAATCGTCAAAGCTCTTCCTTCCATCTGGAAAATGAAAGTGACAGCTATCAAAGAAATGGAAGACTTAACTGTCTATCCTCTGGACAGTCTTATCGGGAATCTCCGTGCTCACGAAGTAGATATGCTAGTTGAAAACACTGGATCAGATACAGATCTTAAAAAGAAAGGAATTGCATTCAAAGCTCTTCTTGTTGATCAAGAAAGCAATGATGAGGATCTAAATGAAGAACTCCTGAGTCTAGACAATAATGAAGTTGCCTTATTATCAAGACAACTCAGAAGAGTTATTCAAAGCAAAGCTTGAAATTATGGAAAGGGATTTCTAAAAACAAACAACAAATTCAACAACTTTAAAGGAAAACAAGTCTTTAAACCAAAAGCTCAAGGAGGAAATTTTAAAGCCAACTACAACAATAATTTTAGAAACGTCAACTCCAACGAAAATTCAAATACATGCTTCGAGTGCAATCAGCCAGGACATTTCAAAAAGGATTGTCCAAAGTTAGCCAACAACAAAGTATTAGTTGTCGAAGAAGGTTGGAATCTAAGTGATGAAGAAGAAACTGCTGAACAAACTGAAGAAATTACAAATCTATGTCTGATGGCAGACAATGAGTCATCACCAAGATCTGAGGTAACCTCTGAATATCAATTACCTAGCACTTCATTTAATACTTATTCTCCTGACAAGGAATACTGTGAATTACAAGAAGCATATAATTACTTATATGAAAATAATGAAATAATTAAAGAGGATTTCATCAAAATAAAAATATCTCTAGATAAATTAACTGAAACTAATAAAAATCTTGAAATAGAAAATTGAAGTCTAATTACAACAATTGAAAATATAAATGAGGAAAAACTAGAAAATGATTCTTTACTAAAAGAAGAAATAGAAAAATTAAAGAAAATAAATAAAGAATTAGAAATTGAAAATTCATATTTAATTATAAAAAAGGAAGAAAATGAGTTATCTTTAGAAGAAGAACTGAACAAATTAAGAAAAATAAATCAAAATCTCAAGATAGAAAACTCAAGCTTAATTATTACAAATGAATGTATAAATGAGGATAAAGGGAAATTAGAAAATGATTACTCAGAAAATATGTTAGCAAAGGAGGAATTAGAAAAATTAAAAATAATAAATAAAAGTCTTGAAATTGAAAATTCAACTGTGATTATTTCCATAGAAAACCTTGAAGTTAAAAATTCAACTCTTGAATTAATTAATGAAGATACTCAAATAGAAGATCAAAAGATAAAAAATGATATTAACAATCTTAAAATAGAATTAGAAAAATATAATTCTTTAATTGAAAATCTAACAAAAGAACGTGATGATTTAAATACTATAGTTCTTAAATTTACAAAAAGAAAAGAAAATCTTGATGTCATGTTAAATCAACAAAGATGTGGATTCAATAAAGAAGGACTAGGATATATTGGAAATCAAGTAAAACAAAAGATAAGGGATTATATCATGTGAAAAGTCAAGAAAAAGAAAATTATATTTCCACTTTCACTAAATGTTCTTATTGCAACAGAAACGGTCATTTACCTCATATGTGCAATGCCAGAAATGGAAACTATAAAGGAAAAATGATTTGGGTTCCCAAGGGAACATTCACTGCACCAATTATTACAAGAAGAGAATTTCATAGAAATTATTATCAAACTTCTTATAATTCTATAACTCATAGAATGCTTGTCTCTACTAAAACAAATTATCCTATGCCCAGTTTTGTTAAAGAAAGAACAAATATTCCTATTACAAAATGAAAGACTCACCCAAAGGACCCTCCTTGTTAAAGGATACCAGTATGTAAAAGTATTATATATTGCAGGTATGTCTTGCAACTGATTTAAATAAAAATAATTGGTATCTTGATAATGGATGTTCAAGACATATGACTGGTGACAAATCCAAGTTAAAGAATCTGCAAGCCACAGAATATGGTGAAGTAACGTTTGGAGATAACAATAAAGGTAAGGTGGTTGGAATCGGGAGTGTTGGAAATAAACACATAACTATCTCTAACGTCCAACTAGTCACAGGACTCAGGTATAACCTTTTATCTATTAGTCAACTGTGTGATAATGGATTTAACATATCTTTTAGTCCTCATAACTGCTCAATATTTGATCAAACTGGAAAATTAGTTCTATTATGTCCTAGATATCAAAATGTATACACATGTGACTTAGATACATAATCTCACTTAGATAATGTATGTCTCATGTCTACAAATGATGATCCTTGGCTATGGCATCGAAGATTAGGGCATATCAATATGAAATTAATTAACAATATTTTCTCTAAAGAACATGTTCAAGGCCTTCCTAAGCTGAAATTCTTAAAGGACCATATTTGTGAAGCATGTGAATTAGGCAAACAAATTCATGCATCTCATAAACCTAAATTCATTGTGTCAACCTCTCGACCTCTAGAATTGTTACACATGGATCTAGTTAGACCTATTCCTAAACATAACATGGGTGGTACCGTATACATTCTAGTTTTGGTTGATGATTACTCAAGATTTACATGGGTTGATTTTCTAAAATTTAAAAATGAAGCCATAAATTCATTTTCTTCTTTATGTAAGAAAATTCAGAATCAACAAGGAAGCTCTATCATTTATATTCGGTCTGATCACGGAAGAGAATTTAATAATTCTAATTTTATTATGTTCTGTGATGAGCAAGGTATAAGCCATAACTTTTCTGCTCCTTATACGCCACAATCAAATGGTGTCGTAGAAAGGAAAAATAGAACTTTACAAGAAATGGCTAATACAATGTTAAATGAATATCGACTTCCTAAATATTTTTGGGCTGAAGCAGTGGCAATATCATGTTATATTTTAAACAGAGTTTTATTAAGACCTATTTTACTCAAAACTCCCTATGAGCTTTATTACAAAAGAACTCCAAAAATAAATTATTTTTGTGTTTTTGGGATTAAATATTTTATTCTAAATACTAAAGGACATTTGTTGAAATTTGATCCAAAATCTGATGAAGGAATTTTTCTGGGATATTCTCTAAATAGCAAAGCCTATCGAGTTTTTAACAAAAGAAGTCTAGTAGCGGAGGAATCAATGAATGTAACGTTTGATGAATCTCAGCCTCCTCCTAAATATAAAGAACTCGTTGACAGTGATGTTATCATTGAAGACATTCTCAGAAATATGGAAGAACAAACTAGATAATTCTTCACCACCTATCAGTGATAATCCCCATGAAATACCTAACCCACATTTAAATGACTTACCCAAAGAAACACACATTATTAAAAATCATCCTATAGAAAATGTGATTGGTGATATTGATAAAGGAATTCTTACTAGATCACAAGCACATAATTTAGCTGGTCATTTATCCTTTTTATCTCAAATTGAGCCGAAAAACATAAAAGATGCTGTATTGGATGAAGATTGGATACTGGCTATGCAAGACGAACTTGAACAATTCTCAAGAAACAAAGTCTGGGAATTAGTTCCAAGACCCGAGGACACTTCCATTATTGGAACTAGATGGGTTTTCAGAAATAAACTGGATGAAAGTGGTACTGTAATACGAAATAAGGCAAGATTAGTAGCATAAGGTTATAATCAACTTGAAGACATTGATTATGATGAAACATATGCTCCTGTTGCTAGAATTGAGTCTATACGTATGTTATTAGCATTTGCTTGTCATAAAAATTTTAAATTGTTTCAAATGGATGTCAAATCTGCTTTTTTAAATGGTGTTATTGAAGAAGAAGTTTATGTTAAACAACCTCCTGGGTTCGAAGATTTTGAACATTCTGATTATGTTTAGAAATTGCATAAAGCTCTATACGGATTAAAACAGGCTCCTAGAGCATGGTATGAAAGATTAAGCAAATTCTTATTAGAAAATGATTTTAAAAGAGGAACTGTTTATATTACTTTATTCACAAAAAATAAAGACAATGATTTACTTATTATTCAAATATATGTTGATGATATTATTTTTGGTTCAATTAATATTGATATGTGTAATGAATTTTCTAAGAGCATGAGCAAAGAATTTGAAATGAGCATGATGGGAGAATTAAATTTCTTTCTCGGACTGCAGATCAAATAATGAGAAAAAGGTATTCATATCTCTCAATCTAAATACCGTAAAGAAATGATCAAGAAATTTGGTTTGGAATCTGCAAAACCTCTTAACACCCCTATGTCCACTACTGATAAATTAATTGCTGTTAAAAATGGAAAAAGTGTTGACACAAAGAAATATAGAGGAATGATCGGAAGCCTATTATATATAACTGCTAGCAGACCAGATATCATGTTTAGTGTTTGCAAATGTGCTAGATTTCAAGAAAATCCTAAAGAATCACATTTAATTGAAGTAAAACGAATTTTTCGATATCTTAAAGGTACCACAGACTTATACTTATGGTATCCTAAAAATCAAGCATTTAATCTGGTATATTTTTTAGATTCTGACTATGCAGAACATCATGTTGATCGAAAAAGTACTAGTGGAACTTGTCAGTTTTTGGGAGGATGTTTAGTTTCTTGGTTTTCCAAGAAACAAAACTCGGTATCAATTTCAACCACTGAAGCTGAATATATTGCTGCTGCACGTTGTTGCGCACAAGTACTGTGGATGAAGCAAACTCTTGCGGATTACAATTTGAAATTTGACTGTGTCAATTTTATGTGATAATACTAGCACTATTAACTTAAGCAAAAATACAGTACTGCATGCTAGGTCAAAGCATATTGATGTTAGACATCACTTTTTACGTGATAATGTGAATAATGATTCCGAATTAAATATTGCTGATATATTCACTAAACCATTAAGTACAGATAGATTTTGCAAATTAAGAATTAAATTAGGTATGTTAGATATTACCTCTTAACTATGTGCTATTTTTAATATTTTATTATATTTAGTTAATTCTATTTTACTTTATTTAAACTATAATAGTTATAATATATGCAATTTTTTTCACATGTCTCTTATTATTCAAAATACTCATGTATAGTTTAATTCATATAATTATTATTACACTTAAGTAGATTAGAATATTTTTTAAATAATATGTACTTATATGAATATTTTAATCTATTATATAAAGATTTACCTATAATTATAATTAATTAATTTATAATTATGTGTTAAATAATTTACTTGTTAAATTATAACTATAAATTATTAAAATATGATATACTTTACATTTTAATTTATTATCCTAAAGTGTTAATCAGATCCATCCATTTCTTTTTGATCTAAAGGCTACAAAGCTGTCAATCCTTGAAGTTCTATATTGACTAATCACCTCTCATGCAAAGGAGCACATAGATTAACGTCATCACCGTCAAATCAACTCGTCAAAACCAATCCACACCCTCGGTTCAGTTAAGGCAGCTTAACTTAATCAGAGCCAATCACTGTGATGCACACAGATCAACCTGTCCTCCGTTCGATCATGAAGAAGATCAACCCTCAGCCCTTCGATCAAAATTAGCTGTGTTTGTTTAAAACACAATCTGTCCAGCCCGTTGATCATCTCTCAGATTCATTTTCAATCATTCGATCTCAACAGTAAGTTAAAATATAAATGCCAACAATAATTTTCTTCTGTAATTTTCTCTTCTCTCATTTCTCTCTCTTCAGACGCTCTCTCTTCTCTCTCTCAACTCCTCCAAAAATTTTCTCAAACCCTAACATCCTCTTCACTCAAAAAAATTGATTATACATATTTTTTGTACTAAATTTCTTCAATTGAAAGAATCCTTGCTATCAAGCCTATCTTAATACAACCTCTGTTCTTTAAATCAGGTTAGATTTTTGTTTCATTCTTTTTAAGTATTGTTCATCAATTCAAACTTTCTTCAATAGCCTCTGAATTTTTTTTAATTTTTTTTTTGTTTTATAAGCTCGTTTGTTTCTGATTTAATAAATTTATTTGCTTTCCATCTTTTCTATTTCGGATATATTTATGATTATCATTTTTTTGTTTTGAAAAATTAGTTACTATGTACTTATTTTTATTTCAGATTATTAATGAAGTAAAATATATATATATATATATATATATATATATTATATGTTTTTTTTCCGGTAACAAACTCTAAAATAAACGTTAGTCTTTTAGTTCAAGATTTTATAAATTGTTAATTTTGTTTACCGAATTTTTTTTACTTAACTTCTTCTCAGATTAATCTTCCTCATGTCTAAATCTTTTAAAAAATAAAGGGGTTTTAAAATTTTATGTGTCTGATCAGTTTGATATTTAAAAAAATTTATATATATCCATATATATATACATTTCGGATTTCGGCCAAAGCTGTGAAGGATTATGAACTGAAATGCTTGAATGATTCTGTGACTGCTCAGGTAACTTCCTTATATTATTTCCCATATCTTATTTTTGACTGCGAGTTTGAGTTAAAATTTCTTGTAAGATAACGTGTATATATATGCATATCTGACCTTAGTAGATACTTGGTTTAAATGGATACATGATAATAATTGCTTACCTACCATCTAGATTGTGATTCAAAATATTGTTGTAAACTGTATTTTAGTATGGTCTAAGGCTCATATTTTTCTGACATTCTGAACTTGGAAACTTTGAAATTTGTCATAACTGTGTTGGTATGTGCATACTTTTTTAAGAAATATGCAGAGTTGTGCAAAGACAAATTGTGAACTTTGGTTTCCTTATTGTGTCTGGATACACTACTTTGAAAAGATATATGTCGTATGAATCTAACTACAATCTGCATTTATAAGTTGCTATAAATGGGGCATTACAATTCATTGCTGTCCTTTTTCTGACTTCAAATAGTTAAATTACTATTATATATTGGACTTTCAATTGGGATTGCTGACTTAAGAAATTTACAGAGTTCCATACCTAGTTACTATATACCAACTTTCATTGTCAGACTGAACTAAAATGAGTAGTCTTTGACTGACTAATTTTACTATCACTAGTTATTTCTGCAAATATGTTGCACTGTTCTTAAAAGATTTGCATAGAATAATTGATTTGGCTTTACTGTCATTTGAAATCTACATATATAAAAGCATGCATACCTTTCATTTGTTTCTTACACCTCCTCAGTTGCACTCTTACATGTTCACATCCCAATCTTGTTCTCTTTTTCTTAAATTCTACATGGAAAGTTCTTCATCTTTTAAAAGAAAAAGGTCTACTTTATATGAAGTTCATCCTGATGCCTGTCAGCCACACTTAGTAACCCCTCATGCACAGTCCAAATACAAACTCATTAGGCATTGCATGTGTCCTGGCATTGGTATTTCTTTCAACACCTTTCCCAATCTTCTTGAAAAATTTGTTAACATTGGTTGGGAGTCATTAGTTCTGTTTTATGATAAAACTATCTATCCTGGCTTAATTGTTGTATTTTGTTGAAAGTGTTACTACTTATATTCAAGGTATTGAGTATTCCATTGATGAAAAGTTTTTGGTTACTGCTTTAAAACTTAGGCAGTCTATGATGGACTTACCTAAACTCAATGAGTATGTTTATCCTGTAGGTTACTCATTACTTGAATGTACAAGTTTTAAGCAAAATTTGGCCACAGCCACTGAACAAATAATTCCTGCTGTTGTTTTTGACTATCCTCAGAATATTGGCCCTGAGTTTTTAACTGCCACTTCTCAATTTCTTGGAAAAATTTTAAGATCAAATTTTATACCTGTTTGAGCAGATAAGTATTTGTGTCCATTTGACTTAGAATTGATAAAGTGTATTCTGCATGAAATTATGCCATACAATCGGCCATATTTTCTATAGACTGTTTTGAACATTGTTTCAATAACAACTGCATGGGTTTTGGTCTTGTGTTAACTCATATCCTTAAGCATCTAGGCATTGATCTTAGTAACCAAAAATCACAACCAATCTCAAACAGTAACCTTGTAACCCACCTTAAGCTCCCACCAAAACCCCTTATCACATATAAAGGCCCAAACCAGAATCATATTGCATCCCATATTCATATGTTAGCTCAAGTAGAATATCTGGGTAATATAACTCAACTGCTGCTACAAAATCAGGGGACTTTGATGACTAAAATAGAGGAAATCCAATAGTCTCTGAATCAGATTCGTGATATGCTAATTCTGTTGATGGGTGTCCCTCCCATTCCATCTCCAACTCTTCATTTTACCAATCTGGCATCTAATGACCATGTTGACCTAAATGAGCCCCTTCATTCTGATGCTTTGCTGGAAATCAATGGGCATCAGTTTTCACTTCTTGATCTAAATGATTACTAACTATTTGGGTCTGTAATATAATTAGTATACTAACTATTTGGGACTGTAATAACATTCATACTAACTTCTGTTCACTTATGCTAACTATGCAGGTACCTTAAAACTGTTTACAGTTTTCAGTTTTCTTAAAACTATCTTATTATTATCTAACCATCTTATGCAAGATATATGCTTTGTTTATCTTTTTGTGATGCCAAAGGGGGAGAACAAAAATATAGATATATGTATCTATAATATAACTGCTATTATAACTGCTAACTGACATATGTATATGATACGCTGCTAATTAAATAAATATAAACTATAAACTATAATATCATATTTATTTAAACAAATTTTTTTTAAGAAAGAGACTCATATATTAAGGGGGACTCTTGACATAATTTTTAGTAGAGTTGTCATCATCAAAAAGGAGGAGATTGTTGGGTATTCAACTTTTGAATATATTTTGATGATAGCACTAAAAATAGCAAATCAATTAGAATCCTCTCCTTAGGTGCTATATGATATAATCAATTTTTATTTATTATATTTATTTTGCCCAAAATCATTTTTCATCCTTAAAATTGAATTATTTTTAATTGATCTTGATAATTTAATATCAAGTGTTAAAAATTAATTCAAATAGTAACATTTTATAAGGCAAGGAGAATCCCTATTCTTAAGATAATTTTCCTCTTATTGAAATATATTATATATATTATTTTATATCAAAAACCTTCCAATAAAGACCTTGTCTTTATTCTTTGTCCATCCGAAAAAGCTTGTTGGCAAAATTGGTTGTTATAACGTGGGGCCCATAGAAGTTATACTTATGTTTGTTGCTTATGTTTGTGGCATTGACGTTATGTTTGTTTGAGGGGCCCATGGTATAATAACTTGACTTGCTATCATTAGGGGACAAGTTTGTCTTGAACAAATCTTGTCTGCATGAAGAAAGAAGAGCTGGGCAGATTTTTGTTAAGGCTGGGCGAATTTATTTTTGGCTGATATTTCATCCGAACCTTTCATTTCAAACAAAAACAATCTTGGCCATTTAATTCAAAAATATTTTTCTATATACCGAAAATGCCCTTGGCCAAGGCTTTCTATAAATAGGGAAGCAATTCTTCAAAATCAAATCACCAATTTCCAAAAAAAGAATAGCTTGCACTCTCCTTGCCTACATATTCTCTACTTCTAAAAAGCTTACTCTCTTCTGATTAAAAAGTTCTAACACGTTGAAGAGAAAATTGGTTAAATTACTTTTGAGATAAGTTCTTGAAATATATCATTTGATATTATCTCATATTTGTGAATTCATACTTACATACAATTAGAAATTATTATACACATTTATATATATATATATATATATATATATATATATATATATATATATATTCATGTTTCATCTATTCATATCAATAAAAAGCCAGTTTTAGATTCTGTACATTGAAAGTATTTCTTAAACAAGAATATTATTCAATCGGTCATTCAAACTCTAAGTGACTCTTTATAGATATATATTTTATTTATATAAATATCCCAAAATAGATCAGTTTTAGATTCCGTACATTGAAGTTATTCTTCAAACAAGAATATTCTTCAATCGGTCATTGAAATTCTAAGTGATCTATTTAAAATATTTATACAAATATAAATTGAGAAACTTTAAATTTGGTCAGTTTTAGATTCCGTACATTGAAGCTATTCCTTAAACAAGAATATTCTTCAATCGGTCATTAAAGCTCTAAGTGGCCTTATTTAATATTCACAGGATAGATAAAATATATTATCATATATATATTTTGAAGTATAGTGAATTCATTTGTTATAACAAGTATTATTCAAAATCATTTGAATTACAATATTTGATATCTATCATTTACACATTCACAAGTTATCTGTTGAATAATACAAAAGTTACTCACATCATACACTTTTGTGAATTTGTTTGCTAAAAAAAAGAAAAGAGAAAACTGAATTATAAAAGTTATTCAAACTTTTATAGAAAAATATTCCTTATTTTATAAATAGATTTAAATCTCTATAATTTTAACTACAGTTATATACCTGCTTATAAAGAAGCATCTTTATAATCAAAGCTTAAATTTATATACTGGCTTATTCAAGAAGCACCGCTCATACAAGATAAAAGTTAATCAAACTTTTATACATCTGTACTTAAAATCATATCTGCTTACTTTAGAAGCACATTCTATCAAACATCTTGTAAAAAGGAAAAAGAATAGAGTTAGTATATTTTATATACCTGTGAGAAAAAGAGTAATTCTTCGACCAAGATCAGAGTCGTGGAGAGGTCAGCTGGGAGTTGAATCTCTAGTGTACTTGTGAGGTGAGAAAGAGACTACTGTTTCAAGATCAGATCATAGAATAGGACTGAACTCAAAAAGAAGATACAACTAAACTTAAGGAAGGAGCTGGGAGCTTGCTGTCCGAGATAGATAGTTGTGAGTAGTTGGAAGTTTGTCTATAAAATTTTGTAAAGGCTTCTCCGCCTGTTGAAGGAGTATTTATTACTGATAGTAATAGGATCTCAAGTCCCGAAGAGGAGCTTGAGACTGGATGTAGCAACATACCCGAGATGTATGTTGTGAACCAGACAAATCTCTGTGCATTGTGTGATTGAATTTTTAATGTCTTGCTTATTAATTTCTAACACTGCAAATTAAATATTTAAAAAAATTCAAAAAGGCCTAAGATAATTTTTAATCTGTAATAATCTATTCAGCCCCCCTTCTAGATTATTATTGAAATTTAAGCATTCATGTTGGTACCCAGACTAGCATGGGTTTTGCAATGTTAGTACCCTTAGGAACCCAAATCTGCTTGACTTTGGGTCTCCCATGCACAGTATTATGAAAGCATAATGCAGTTTTATGACCAAATCTTCCACAAGTAAAACATCCAAAATAGTTTATGTTTGTGTGTGTATGTGGATGCTTTCTCCAATTGGACTTGTGTGGGTATTTGTTGGTTTTACTCATATATTGCATCTTCCCTTTCCATGCAGCCCTAGAGTTCACGTTCTGTGCTGAGTGAATCTCAACACTATGATTCCTTCCAAGCTGAACCGTGGAGTCAGTTTTACTTGACTCTACGATTCGTCGAGGTCGGGCAGTGATGACTGAATTACTCTTCACCTCTCTGAACCCTAGGCCAGCATAAGATCCGAGTGTTTAGGAAAACGTCTTGGTTCAGAAGAGCAGGGTTGCACTGGTCCATCATTCTGTGTGGATTTTACAAATGTAATGTTGGGTTTGTACGAAATCGTGACGCAATCAAATGGCAAAATTAACGGAAGCATAGTATATCAGAGTTTAAAATTTACTTACAAAACAATTACCCGGATCATCCTTTATGCAAATTATTAATTTAAAATGATAAATAAGAACTTATAGAATCATACCCTTGTAGAACGAAGCTTCCACAGGTACTAGTTCAACTCCTTGTTCTTCGTGATCTCCTTGAATTTTCGGGTTAGATTCATTTCTTTGATCAACGTTAGCCACCCAAGTGTTTGGCCTCTAGAGGTGATCCACCAAGGAAGAGGAATTGTCAAGAAGGAGGGTGGTTGACTTAGTTTTCTATCCTCTATAGAAAATGAGTACTCTCCAAAAATTAGAATTGCATCAACTGATATCTATTATAAGACTCCTCTTATATAGATATTGGTCAATCCTTCTAATCCTATCAGACATGGGATTTCATTTTATTAATTAAACTCCTTTAATTAATTTAGGCTTCCCACCACATTGGGAATAATTAATTAAATTCATTTAATTAATTTGTCTTCTAATCTTATTAGGAATAAATGAGAGTACTAATATTAAATTAATTACTAAACCCCTTTAGAAATTAAAATAATAATAATTATAATAATATTAATAAGACATCTCTTATTAATTTATATTTAATATTTTTAAAATATTAAATAATAAACATTAAGCTATTTAATTTATTCTATCACCATATATTAAATTAATTACACTTAATGCATTATTGCGATTATGCCATTACCTTCTTAAATAATTATTCTTCCTTTTATGGTGTGACCCTTTAGGTTCTCCATATTAAATCGGTCGTGAATAAATCAATTAGAACAATTCCAATCTTATTTAAATAAATAAATTACACTAATAATCTATATAAATAAATAATATTTATTCTACAATAGGGATAAGCCTATCTAGCGATCAACGATTTTCCAGATAATATAGATTTTAACATTAATCATAAAAGAACCTGTGAGTAAATAGTTACCGTACAATTCAGTCCTTCCACCATATAATGTCCCAATTAAATATAAAATATGGATTTACTGTCAAGTCTTATTTTATTTAATTATATGTATTTCGATTAGAAAATGCACAACTTCAAATAATGCAAATTAGAAACTCCTTTCTAATTTCATTTCACCTTGTCCAAGGATTCCTGGGTTGTCATTTAACGAATCACATAGGACATATCTCCTCTTTTACTAGAGATGGTAGATTCTTTATTGATCATTCATTATCTCCATATATAACTCATTATACCCAAGCACACCCTTTTATATACCCTAAAGGGCTTTAAGGAATAAGTCAAAGTATAATTCATTACATACAAGATACTATGATGATCTTAAGTCCAAGGATCACTTGTACTACTATCACATTAGGAATTTCTATTGACAGATGAGTAAAACTCCATTAGGTATTCCATAGCGAGTCACGTTCAGTGAACTTATTCTCCAATAAGCACATACATACTTGCTTTAGTGTCTCCACACAAATGATCATGAGATCAATCATCCTCATCCAATGAGCAAGCAACTTATGTACCAATCTATTCGGATTTACTAATCCCCTTTTTAGTAATCCCCCGATTGGGAACTATTTTAGTTTTAAAGCTTTCCAAGAATTTAGATCTCATTAGCATGATCATCATCATGATTCTAAAAGTATTACTTAAAAATATGGGTTATTTACATATTATAAAAACAGCACCATGTAGATAAATAAATGCCTTTAATAAATGAATATTTTTATTAATAAATAAATAAGATTGTCTTCAAAGTATATGCTTTATCATCACACATGATTGGCTTGTATACATACTACTTTCAATCTCCCACTTGCACTAAAGCCAATCGCCATGGTATCTCATACCAACTTCTCTAAGTGACGATCAAACTGCTGTTGTGTTAAAGCTTTAGTAAATGGATCTGCAATGTTATCTTGAGAGTCTATATGCTTCTCTTTCAATGATTTCTTTAATCAAAGTACCGCAACACATGTTTAGATTCAAGATGAGACTTAGGAACTATTCCTAGTTCTGTAATGAAATTTTCATCCAAAACATCAACTTGCAGCTTCACTTACAGTTATATACTTTGTCTTTGTCACTAAAGCAGCAACCTTTTGCTGTTTGGAACCTTTTCAATTCACTGCACCATCTTTCAAGGTAACGACTTACCCTAAAGTGAATTTGATATCGTCTTGGTCAGTCTGAAAACTTGAGTCTGTTTAGCACTCTAGTTTAATTCAGACTCATCATATGATATGATGACATCCTTAGTGTCAGTTAAGTACTTTAAGATATTTATCACTGTCTCACAGTGATCTTCTCCAGAATATGAATGATCAACATCAAGTCTCGTATATTTCATTGCATACATGATAGTAGCTCATGCGATCTCTCTTTTATTGAGGATAATTTTAGAGAGATTCACTCCATGACTCATCATCATGAGACACCTTTTGGAGTTTGTTATGCTAAACTCCTTTAGCATCTAATGAATATACGTTTCCTTGGGTTAAGCCGAACATCCTTTTAAATCTTTCAATACAGATTTATATTCCCAATGTGGGATGTTCTACTAAAATCATTCATGGAGGAATGTTTAGAAAACTTTATTTTGATTGATTATAGCATAGGAATTTCATTCCCTATCAGTTATATATCATCAACATATAGTACAAGGAATGAAGCAGCGCTCCCACTAACCTTCTTGTACACACATGGTTCATCCTCGTTTTTGATAAAATCAAACTCTTTGATTGTCTCATCAAAACGAATGTTCCATCTACGAGAATCTTGCTTCAATCCATGAATGGATTGTTGTAGCTCATATACATGATTTGTTTCAACCATTGAAACAAAAAATCATCTGGCTGTATCATACATACATTCTCCTCTAATAATGTATATTTGAGGAAGGGCGTCTCCACGTCCATTTTTCCAGATTAAGTAATAATAAGCTGCAATCGCAAGTAAAATCCAAATGGACTTAAGCATAGTTTCAAAATCTATTTTAGATTTTATGGTCATCTACCATTTCTCTGAGTCTTTATTACTCATAGTCTGTTCGTAATTCAATGGATCATCATCATCCATGATGTGTACCTCTTCGTCATCCTCTATGACGAATCCATACCTTTCAGGTATCTTCGGTACCTTTCTAGATTTACGAATAGGGTATTGTACAGTAGGTGTCTCTACTTGGACAGGTTCATCCACTTGATCTGTAGTGGTTTGTGGTTCTTGAATTTCTTTAACATCTATTTTTCTCCCACTAGCCCCTTTAAGGATAAACTCATTTTCCAAGAAGGCAATGTGTTTCGCAACAAACACCTTTTGTTCTATAGGACTGTAGAAATAGTATCCCAAACATTCTTTAGGATATCCACAAACATGCACTTATCAGATCTTGTCCCAAGCTTATCATTTTGAAACCTTTTCACATAAGCTGGACATCCCCAAATCTTAACATGTTTAAGACTAGGTTTCCTCCCTGTCCACATCTCATATGGAGTCTTGGGGACTAATTTAGTGGAGACCTTATTTAGTATATATGTAGCCGTTTCTAGGGCATGACCCCAGAATAAATTTGAAAGATCGGTAAAACTCATCATGGAACGAACTATGTCCAACAATGTTCGATTTCTCCTTTTAGATACTCCATTTAATTGTGGTGTACCTGGTGGAGTCCATTGTGAGATTATACTATTTTTTTTTTGAGACAATCGAGAAACTCACCGCTTAAGTATTCACCACCTCGATCTGATAGAAAAATCTTAATACTCTTGCCCGTTTATTTCTCTACTTCACTTCTGAACTTTTTGAACTTTTCAAATGATTTTTATTTGTATTTCATTAAATACACATATCCAAATCTTGAGTGATCATCAGTGAAAGTAATAAAATAAGAATACCCACCCTGTGCATTCGTTGTCATAGGTCCATAAACGTCTATGTGAACCAACGCTAACAACTCTGTAACTTTTTCTCCTTTTCCACTAAAAGGTGATTTAGTCATTTTACCCATGAGACGAGATTCACAAGTTGGATATGATTCATAATCGGATAGCTCTCAGAGCCCATCCTTATGTAACTTGGATAATTTTGTTTCATTAATATGACCGAGTCTATAGTGCCATATATAGGTATAATTAATATCATCTCTTTTCTTTTTCTAAGTTTGTTCAATTTGAAATTTATTTTCTTGTAAGTCAAGTGTATAAAGTCCATTTTGCAAATTACCAACACCATATAAAATATTGCTTTTATAAATAGAACAACTATTGTTCTTTATTATAATGTCAAATCCATCCATATCTAATACGAAAATAAAAATAATGTTTCTAATGATATTCGGAACAAAATAACAATTATTTAAATAAACGGACTTGCCCGTAGGCTGTGCTAAACAATAAGTGCCTACAGCTAATGCAGCAACCTTTGCTCCATTTCTCACTCGTAGGACAACCTAATCCTTGTTCAGCTTTCTACTTCTGACCAGTCCCTTCACATTATTACATATGTGAGAACCACAGCCGGTATCCAATACCCAAGTAGAATTTTGACTTTCTGAAAAATTAATTTCAATCATGAACAAACCTTGATTGGAAGTCGAAGCTTCTCCAAGCTTCTTCTCTGCCAGAAACTTCTTGCAGTTCCTCTTCCAATGACCAGACTCGTTGCAATGGAAGCACATTCCTTTCCTAGCTGGATTAGGTTTCTTTTGTTCCTTTATTTTCACCTTATCCTTGGTCATCCGAGATTGGAAGAGCTCCTTAGATATCTCATATCTAGCAGTCCTACTTTGTTCACCATACAACTCCTTGAGGTGAAGCAACATAGTAGGAGCATCCATTTTTTCATGCTGACGCTGAAGCTCGTTATTCATGGATGCGAGCATGATGCATTGAGCCACAGATGCGCCATTTTGCCACTTTACAATGGTGGCAATTTCTTCCTCAGATGCTGATTCTGGAACAGTTCCAGAGATAGGTAAATTTAGGACATAAGAAATCTTTTCAGCAGTGAGAATTATTCTCAGATTCCTTAGCTAGTCCGTATAATTCGGCCCGGTAAGTTTATTAGCATCAAGTATGCTTCGCAGTGAAATTAGTGATTTTGACATTTTTAAAATTTCTGTATGTGAAAAGACAACATTTTTAGCAAACATTCATTTTATTAATTTTGCATACCAAAATAAATTTAGGTCTTTATTTTAAATTGGTATCTCCCACTATTTTTATCAAACTATATTACCCTCACTTATATAGTTCGGCAACATCTAATTAAAGATTTGCTAGTGAGATTAAGGATCCCATTTCAAATGTATATAGCCTTGTGGATAGCACAACAAACGATATATAAATAAATAGGTAGACAACTCTTGTCAATTACATCAACAAGTAACTCCTTTTATTTTGCCTCTTAAATCATAATGGTCAAGTGTGTGCACATCCGAACTAAAATGATTTAAGTTAAGTCTAGCCTAGCACTTCCATAAATTCAAAAAAGAAAAATGTTCATCCTTGTGGATAACACAAAAAGACTATATTGTTCAATTTTCTTGATAAGCATCAAATATGATTAATTGATATCTTAAATACGCAATACTCGCCTTGTGGATAGCACAACAAACTCATATTAAATATTTAATACTCTATTAATTTATCATGCTAGAAGGCGACGTTCGATATTTCAAATATCATTTGAACGTTTCGGACTTAATATAATTTCTTTGAGGGGTTTGTTATTATTTGTCTCATTTTATTTAGCGTGCATGCACACACACACACACACACACACACACACACACACACACACATATATATAAAATACGCATCATTTTATTAAACATGCGAAACATGTTTGCATAAAATATAATATATATAATACTTAGCATGCACATATAGAATACTATATTCTACCCGGATTGATTATGGACTTTTATCATAGTTTGGTTCACTATAGCCACCAAGTGAACCAAAAGGTCAAACCTAGGAGTGCAAGAATTTAAATTTAAACATAGCTATTACATTTAAACACGGGCTCCATACAAAAGGGTCTTTACGCACTCCTTGCTCCTTGGTCTCCAATTTTTAAAGATAATTCTAACTATTTCTATTACATTAGACTATTTAATTTAAATAGAAACCTTAATCAGTAGTCAAGGAGAAGTACATAGGAGGGAGATATAATTTTACATCAAGAAAAAACCAGAGAAGACGAGGTACGTAGACCCCATTTAATAAAACTCATTCATTCAAGCATTCAACTAAAATAAAATCCAATCACATTAGTCAAATAGTCCATAATCAATCCCCATTTATTATCAATAGTATCACCATATATATCAATAAATAAATATTCATCTCATGAACTAAAACATTCCATATATATATGAGTATCATTTAATGGGCAATTTTAAATTGCATGAAATCCAATTTTAAGATTAAAATAAACTCTTTATTTTAATTATAAAATTATTTAGAATATAATATTTAAATATATCATATATATATATATATATATATATATATATATATCATATATATATATATTAGATATTACCGTATATATTATATATATAATATAATTTCACGTTTATTTTTTAAAAAGAAGTCACCTTCTTTTATTAAAAGAGTCCTGCAGGTTTATTAAAAGAGTCATTTCCTGATGGGTCACCTTCTTTTTGGAGTAAGAAAGAGACAACGCCTTTTCTTTGCAGAATTCAAGATTAGCGCCCATAAAAAAAATTTATGATTCGTCCCAAAAAAAAAAGTTAATTTTTTTCTTAAAAAAATAATTTTATACGATAAAATTATGCCCAATAAATTATTCTAAATACATACCCATATGTATATGAAATCAAAAATAAATTAATAATTGCATAAAGATTTGGCTCTGATGCCATTGTTGGGTTTGTACGAAATCGCGACGCAATCAAATTGCAAAATTAGCGGAAGCATGGTATATCAGAGTTTAAAAATTTCTTACAAAACCATTACCCGGATCATGTTTTATGCAAATTATTAATTTAAAACGATAAATAAGAAGTTATGGAATCATACCCTTGTAGAACGAAACTTCCACAGGTACTAGTTCAATTCCTTATTCTTCTTAATCTCTTTGAATTTTTGGGTTAAATTCTTTTCTTTGATCAACGTTAGCCACCCAAGTGTTTGGCCTCTAGAGGTGATCCACCAAGGAAGATGAATTATCAAGAAGGAGGGTGGTTGACTTAGTTTTCTATCCTCTATAGAAAAAGAGTACTCTCCAACAATTAGAATTGCATCAACTGATATCTATTATAAGACTCCTCTTATATAGATATTGGTCAACCCTTCTAATCCTATTAGACATGAGATTTCATTTAATTAATTAAACTCCTTTAATTAATTTAGGCTTCCCACCACATTGAGAATAATTAATTAAATTCATTTAATTAATTTGTCTCCTAATCTTATTAGGAATAAATGAGAGTACTAATATTAAATTAATTACTAAATCCCTTTAGAAATTAAAATAATAATAATTATAATAATATTAATAAGACATCTCTTATTAATTTATATTTAATATTTATAAAATATTAAATAATAAACATTAAGCTATTTAATTTATTCTATCACCAAAGATTAAATTAATTACACTTAATGCATTATTACGATTATGCTATTACCTTCTTAAATAATTATTCTTTCTTTTATGGTGTGACCCTTTAGGTTCTCCATATTAAACCGGTTGTGAATAAATCAATTAGAACAATTCTAATCTTATTTAAATAAATAAATTAAACTAATAATCTATTTAAATAAATAATATTTATTCTACAATAGGGATAAGCCTCTCTAGCGATCAACGACTTTCTAGATAATATAGATTTTAACATTAATCATAAAAGAACCTGTGAGTAAATAGTTACCGTACAATTCAGTCATTCCACCATATAATGTCCCAATTAAATATAAAACATGGATTTACTGTCAAGTCTTATTTTATTTAATTATATGTATTTCAATTAGAAAATGCACAACTCCAAATAATGCAAATTAGAAACTCCTTTCTAATTTCATTCCACCTTGGCCAAGGATTCCTGGGTTGTCATTTAACGAATCACATAGGACATATCTCCTCTTTTACTAGAGGTGGTAGATTCTTTAATGATCATTCATTATCTCCATATGTAACTCATTATATCCAATCATACCCTTTTATATACCCTAAAGGGCTTTAAGGAATAAGTCAAAGTATAATTCATTACATACAAGATACTATGATGATCTCAAGTCCAAGGATCACTTGTACTACTATCACATTAGAAATTCCTATTGACAGGCGAGTAAAACTCCATTAGGTATTCCATAGCGAGTCATGTTCAGTGAACTTATTCTCCAATAAGCACTTACATACTTGCTTTAGTGTCTCCACACAGATGATCATGAGATCAATCATCCTCATCCAATGAGCAAGCAACATATGTACCAATCTATCCAGATTTACTAATCCCCTTTTTAGTAATCCCACGATTGGGAACTATTTTAGATTTAAAGCTTTCTAAGAATTTAGATCTCATTAGCATGATCATCATCATGATTCTAAAAGTATTGCTTAAAACTATGGGTTATTTATATATTATAAAAACAGCACCATGTAGATAATTAAATGCATTTAATAAATGAATATTTTTATTAATAAATAAATAAGATTGTCTCCAAAGTATATGCTTTATCATCACACATGATTGGCTTGTATGCATACTACTTTCATGTAATACTAATACTTCTATTTAAGTTGGAAGCACTACTTACATTAATTCTCTTTGTCTCTTCCACACAGGGTTCTGAGGTTGGTTCCTCAAACCCTAAGCCTGTTCTATCAGAGACACTTCTCTGATTGGATGTCAGGGAGTCCATGGATGAAGAAGATTTATTCCATGTAGAGATGGCCTTTTCTAGCTCCTCAATCTTAGAGGTTAGATTTGACTCTCTCTGTATGTTCAGTTCATTTGTCTCTCTTAAGATTTTATTCTCAGCTTCAAGTTTAGAGAGAGAGTTAGAACTTAGTAGAGCTACTTCCAGCTCTTTCTGAACTTTTTTTTTCTCCTCTTGAATATCAGTGTAATCTTTGGATATAACTCTTAGCCACCTCATATTTTGATATAGATCAGTTGACATATCACGAATGCCAGATCTTAAATCATCAATGTCTATATCAGGAGAGTTAAAATCAAATACCTTGTCTATGACAGCTTCAGCATCTTTCCTGCTTAGTGCATTTTTGGCCATTAGACATATGTTGGCTTTTTGAGGTGCTTCATCTTCTTCAGACTTAGTAGTAGTGTCATTGTCTGAGTCACTCCACGAACTTCCAGCTACAAGCCCTTTGCCTTTCCTCTTATTCTTTTTGTAGCCCTTGAGCTCCTTCTTAGGGTTTAATTTTTTTTTTCCAGCTATTCTCTAATAGGCTTGTTGTAGTTGGCAATGAAATGCCCAGGCTTCTTGCAGTTGTAGTATAGGTCGTTAATCTGCTCCTGACTGCTGTAGTTGTTGAACCTTTTAGGTTTGCTGCTTCTGCCTTTGAGCATAAGTCTTTTAAATCTTCTGGCCAGCATTGCAGCTTCATCATTATCAATGTCATCTTCTTCATCAGAGTCTGACTCATTTTCCACCTGTGCTTTGGAGATCTCTTCCTTTTCTTTGAAAGGAACTCCCTTGTCCTTCCTTCTTCCTTTTAATAGATTTTCTGCACGTTATGTCAGTTCTAGCTAATAAGTGAGAAGGTTTCCATAGTGTTGTTGAACTGTCATCTCATGCAGATTTTTTAAATCTCTGATTGCAGTGGTCTTGGCATCCCATCTGCTTGGTAAAGACCTCATGAACTTGATGACCAGATCTTTGTTTGGATAGGTCTTTCCATAGGCTCTGAGAGAGTTGAGCAGTGCAGTGAATCTTTCATAAGTGGAAGTGACATTTTCTCCTAGAACATGAGCAAACATCTCATACTGTTGAGTTAGTAGAGATTGCTTGTTTTCTCTGACTTCTTCCGTTCCTTTATGCATGATGAGCAATGCTTCCCAGACTTCCTTTATAGTTTTGCAGTTGACCACATTCTCGAACAGATTGTCTTCCAAAGACTGGAACAAGATGTTCTTAGCCTTCTTGTCAAGTTGAACATTTTTCTTTTCAGTTTCAGTCCATTCAGATTTGATTTTGACCACCGTGTTGTTTGGATCTTCTACAGTTGGTGCAAGCCTTCTTGGTATATAGGGCCCATTCAGAATAGTTTCAAATAGATCATCATCTATTGAATCCATGTAGGCCTGCATCTGAACTTTCCAGTTGGCAAATTTATCTTTGTTGCACATGGGTGGTTTGCTTCCTCCACCTGTTTTGGTCTCACTTATCAGTTGTGCCATAGGATCTACTCAAGCTTTTATGCTTAGATATGAGAACCTGCTCTGATACCAATTGTTAGTTCCTAGAGGCACGTTAGTTATCAACAAGGGGGATTGAATAGATATTTTAAAATTTCTTTGTTTAAAATTCTTAGTCAGTATTGATGATACTGACTACAGCGGAATATGTTTTGTTCCCCTTCAAGATAATGCAATTATGGTTTGATAAGCAGTTATAACAGTTATAACAGATATAGCAGTTATAGCAGTTAATGAGAGACAAAGAGACAGAAGGTTTTAAGTGGTTCAGAGCCAATAAAGCTCCTAATCCACTCTTCTACTCCACGAGTAGAAAAACCAATAAGGATGTCTTCTTACAACTAGATCACTTTAATCCCTTCAAGGCCAGCAGTCCTGGAACTTCACTTAGTTCACTTTTGAACTCTTCAAGTCCTTTGACTTGGTTCTTCACTTAGTTCACTTTTGAACTCTTCAAGTCCTTTGACTTGGATCTCCTCTTAGTTCACTTTTGAACTCTTCAAGTCCTCTGACTTGGTACCTCACTTGGATGGGCAGTTGATAGTTGAGGTGTGCTACTCAGTTGCAGTTCAGCTTATGTCTTTTAAAAGACTGAGTAGCGAAGCAAGCTTTCTTCAGGATCGTAGTGTTTGCTCGTTGAGTGTTCTTGAGCTTTTTTCAATGTAATCTTTCTTTTTGCGTCTTGCTTGCTTAGTCTGAATCCTTATCTGATTTCCTTATAAAAGAGTCATTCAAAAATAGCCGTTTGAATGCTCTCGTTGCTGCATTTAATGCTTCAGACGTTTTCTGTGCAGCGATGTTGACGTCCTGCTTTTTCTGCTGCACTGCCGCCTGACCCACTTACACGGCAGACTGTATCTTTCACCTAACACCTGAAAAGGTGTTTTCTACAGGCAGCTTTAGTCCTTTCCTTAACTTCTTTAATACGCTTCTTCGATTTGGACTAAGAATGAATATGGCAGTATTTGGACTATCACTTTGTCAATGACTATAAGGCTTTCTTCATTTGTTGCTCTTCCTCCCTTTATCAGAACTACGATCTTTGATGCTTATTGGAGGAACACTACGATTATGGTCACTGTGACATAATCGTTGTGTGTTGGCTTTGCACAGCTTGATTCAGATTTGATCGTAGAGAACACTACGATTTCTCTTAAGCTCTTGGTAGACTACGATTTCCTGCTTGCTTGTCTTGCAGTCTCCACACTCCTGATAGCACTTTGCGGTTCTTAACTTGACTCGGAAGATGCTTCTTGTCTTTGTGATTCTCAGTGTGGTTCCCAAGGCAGACTACGATTCTTTAATGCTTTCTCTTGAGCTCAATGAATCTTTCCTTGGCCTCTGCAGACTTAATTCTTTGGCAGACTCCTTATCTGGATATCTTCACTTAAGCTCCATGTTTCTGCCTTAACTTTCGTAAACTTGAATCCCTTGGCAGACTACGGTTCTAATATGATCATTCAAGCTCCACAAGTCCTGCCTTGTCTTCTGCAGATTCGAATCCCTTGGCAGACTACGATTTCGGATCTCTTCGTTCAAGCTCTACGATTCTGCCTTGTCTTCTGCAGACTCAAATAACCTGACAGACTACGATTCTCGATATTTTTGTTCAAGCTCTACGATTCTGCCTTGTCTTCTGCAGACTCAAATAAACTGGCAGACTACGATTCTCGATATCTTTAACTTTTACAGCTTAAATAGATCAACCTAACAAGTTTGATCTTTTCTTCTATACATTCATTTACATAAATGATAAACATTAAAGCTTAGATCAACCTAACATGTTTGATCTATCAACTAAGTCCTTGTACAATGATTCTCTTAAGGACTGTACACTTAAGCATTTATATTTACTTTCAATATCAAATCTGAATATGCAATTCCCAACAAAATACACTCAAAATTCTTGCTAAATAGCCTTTAGGGATCATCCATGTGAACAAAGAACTAAATATTCATAAGGTCCCATTGATCTTCTCCAAGAAACAATATATCCCAATCACACACAAAATATTACCATAAGCGCATTCAAACATCATCACAAGTCTAAACCACAATATTCACACTTTAACTAAAAGAATCAGTCTCAAATGTACTTGCACTCTGCTCAATCATCCATTCCCAAAAACTATTTTATGGAGAGTGATAGAGAGAGACACAAACAGCGCGAGAGCTTACCAGCAAACCATAAATATCACAGTATAATAGAACTCTGGCCTCTCAGCCAGTCCCCCACCCCAACAGCGTATCATGTCGAAGTTCATATCTGCATGAAATTAGATATCTATTTTGTAGCGTTTCTTTGAAAGTCGTAACAGTCCATCAGACAATATCCAGTTGCCCCCACGAATGAACACTGGTTGCCCATTCACCTCAAATAACCTGTAAAATATAAAGACACAAGTTATCAGACATACCTACATCACGTCAAAAATAAGTTACCTTTTACGTAAAAATTTATCAACAAATTATACCTTCCACCAGTTGCACTGTCGATATGACTCTCTATTTTTCGAAATCCAAAAGGATTGCTCCATGAATCAGATTCTCCGTAACCCTTCACCTCAACAGAAATTTCAGCATTGTACAAGGATTGTTTTCCCATACCATTTGGCCACCATAATTTGGGCTTGTAAAAGAAAACCTGTATATAACCATTAACATTTCAACTGGAGTAATGCGACAGGAATAAAATTAGCTTTCTTTTTGGGTTGCATGCCCTAGGTAATGCTTTTTTTAGATTGAGATGGATTGATCTCAATCGCTATATCATGTATTTTTGTTGCATGATGATTCCCCTTTCCAATATTCTGAAGCTTGATGGGAACTCTTTTTCTTGGGATTTCAATTTTTTTAGAAATCTCACGGACATGGAATCCAGTGAACAGGTATTTGTGCTTATATTGATTGATTTTTTTCCAATTATATCCTCCACTAATAAGCACACGTGAACATTAAATTAATCTGGTACCTTTTTCTTGTAAGATTATTCTTCTTTCTTTACTATCTCTGTTGTTCCTACTCTTTCCCATTGGTTTCGTACATTTAGAAAGCCCGTCTCACTTCCACAGTCGAGGCTTTTCTTCGGTATTTAGTAGTAGAAAGATGCTTCCGTACATTTAGAAAGCCAATCTCACTTCCACAGTCAAGGTTTTTCTTTGGTATCCATTTTTAGAAAGATTGAGTACTAATGATCCTTATTAGGGTCGCAGACAGCCATACACTATAAGGCATTGTCTCGAAATATTTATTTTATGTGAAAATAGAATAATGAGACACATGCTCATTTATTTTTGTATTATTCTGTTCCTTGGGGTTCGTGGATCTCTCTGTGGAGTGTTCACAGAGGAATGAGTGTGCGCTGTTTTGCTGGAAAATATGTTGTTATCACTTTTGAGAATTTGAATGCGAAGAGGGATGCTAAAATTTTCTGGAAGTGTGCTATTTTTCCAATGTTATGGGGAATTTGAAATGTGCGTAATGCTATACTGTTTAGAGGGAGTTCCTCATCTTTTAAGTTTGTTATAGGAAAAGATATTTTTCTTGCTTACTTTTGGAATTCTACTATGGCCTTTAGGGTATTTATGCCATGGGTTTGTGTAGGGCTGAACTTTCTAAAGTGCTTTTTTAGCCTTGTTTTTCATGAGATTGATGAGGGTGGACTCCATGTTTACCTAGTTTATTGTACTCTTTTTTCTATTAATAAAATTTTTTTCTTTGTTAACCTGAATAAAAATTAATGCAATGAATGGCAAGCATGAAATATGAATAACAAATTGAAGAATCTTTGGATATGTTATAACACATCAAATTTAATGACTATAATAACAAGGTTTTTGTCAAGCTGAGTTATATTACATACACATCTTGCCAGTTCTCTGACAATCATGCAAGTGACTTGACAATAGGAACATGTATTAATTTGTGTAGAATTTCTTAAGGGAGATATAGTGGTTTTCAGCAAAAAGAAAGACTACTATGGCAAATAGAAAAGAAAACAAAAACAGAGGGTGTAGCATGTAACAGAACAAAAAAAAATTATTCCAAATTGCCCATGCTTATTCATAATTCCCAAATTGAAAAAGAATACTCACTCCGTCCAAAAAAAAAGTCCTACTATTTTTGTTGACTTTTTAAGCAATTTTAAGGTTTGCATAAGAAACATCTAAATATGATTGTTTTCTAATGCGGAACGGAAGAAGAAATTTAAAAAATTAATTATTAATTTTGTATTGTTATTTAGAGATAAATGTAGAGTTATTAATGAAATTATTTAGTAGAATATTATAGTAGTAGCTTTTCATTAGAAAAATTTTAATTTTAGTAGTAGATTTCAATTAGGAGAGTTATTATAATAGTAGATTTTAGTTAGGAGATTATTTCTTTTCTAAATTAAGGTTTTTACTTAACCCCAAATATTGAGTTTTCTATTAAGCGTTGTAATACTTCATTATTTTTTAGATTATTGAATATATTGATTTTAGATTAAATTTGTGTGCTTTTGTGTGTTTCTTTATCGATTTCTTCTTCCCACCTTGTCCTACATCATAATGGTATCAAGAGCCAAAATTTTTGATTTCACCCAATTCTTTCTTACCCCTATTTTTCTGGCCTCCATCAAATTGTCGAAGTTCGCTAGAGAATCGACAACAACTTTTCGAAACGAAAGCACGATATGCATCAGGAATCGTTGTCGCAGTAGTCTCAATATATTTAAAAAAAAATAGTGTTACTGTTCATCTCTCTAGTGCGAGACACTGTTTGTCAAATTATTGATGTTATGCCAAATTACAGTTTGGTACCCCAAGTTTTTGAAAATTTTACTTCAGCCCTTTAAGTTTTTGAAATTTATAATTCTGCCCCCAAAGTTTCTAAAACTTTCAATTCAACACCTAAAATTTATGAAATATTCAATTTAGCCCCCACAATTTTTGAGTTTTCAATTTAACCCCTAATATTTTTGAAATTTTCAATTCAGCCCCTCTTGATATATATAATGTCTTCTAGGTTTAACAATCCAGACTTTCTTTGGCTAAGATAAAGCAACTTGAGCATCGAACTTTGATCATATGCGAGCAACTTAAATGGTCTTGTGTCCCGTATAGTGCTGAGTATTGGAAATTATGCGATGAGCTTGCACTTTCTGAAAACAAGTCTTGCAAGTTTAAAGGCACATTACGAGTACATAACCATGTGCTATGTTCGTCCATATTTTTTTCAAGTGCAAAATAATGTTCATCTTAATCGTGTTTGTTCAACTAAAGCGACACGTTCATAAGAGAAGACCCGCAAAATAAATTCTTACAAGACAATTGAAGAAGAGCAAAATAAAATTGGTGAGGATAAAGAAGAGCAAGTACTCTCACGTATTGATGTTCGCGAGAAACATAAAGCAGAAGTTAAGTGTATTGAACAACTTTCAGATTCAGAGATGATTTGAAGTGAGAAAATTGAAATTAAGTTTGACCCCAAATGCGAAAACATCAAGGAAGATAAAGTTGTGGTCAACCATATTGATTTTCTCTTTCCGGTTGATACATTTGAGTCCCCAACTGCTTCAAATTTGTATATTATGTCATTGTTATTCCCGAAAATTATGCTAATGACATTAAAACATCGGATGCGAAAGTTTTGTTCGAAGACATCTCTCGGACTGTGGTTTATTATTCTACGATATTTCAAAACTCGAGGACGAGTTTTTTTTCAAAGGCGGGGAGGAGAATGATGCGGAACGGAAGAAGAAATTCAAAAAAATTATTATTAATTTTGTATTGTTATTTAGAGATAAATGTTGAATTATTAATGAAATTATTTAGTAGGATATTATAGTAGTAGCTTTTCATTAGGAGAGTTTTAATTGTAGTAGTAGATTTCAATTAGAAGAGTTTATTATAGTAGTAGATTTTAGTTAGGAGATTATTTCTTTTCTAAATTAGATTTTTACTTAATCCCTAAGTATTGAGTTTTCTATTTAAGCATTGTAATACATCATTAAATTTAGATTATTGAATATATTAATTTGAGATTAAAATTATGTGTTTTTGTATGTTTCTTTACTGATTTTATGCGGAGATAGGTACTCTTATTTCTTCTTCCCGTCTTATCCTACATCATTTTCCCAATAACAAATTACTAAGTTTAGTCATTATATAAAGCCTAATATTGAAACAAAAAATTATTGAAAAAAATTATGCCCAAGTTTGCCATATTCAAGACTTTATATTTGTAATACAAGTCAACAAATATTAGAGTTCTCCCTCTCTAAGGACTGATTGAGTATTGAGTACTTAAATCAAATAGTGGATGCTAATTGAAGCCATCTGCTTTGTAAAATATACTATTAGTTATTATTGGGTAATAATGAGCATAACACTAATATACTAATGAAAGAAAGGATCATAGAAATCCCCAGCCCCTCAAACCCTCCCCCCGCCACCCCCGGGAAAAAAACAAAAAAGAAGTGAAATCCATTCCAAGACAAACTACATAACCATAATACCAACATAGACTTCACCTACCCTTTTTAATCCAATTAGTTGCTAGATTGAGCCAATTCCAACCCAAAAAATCATGACTGGACTGAATACTTGCCAAAAGAAATACAGACTGAGTAAATACAATCCCTGTAGTTTCTTTATATTCCTTCGATATTGAAGCTTTACTTTATAGATTCATGTTTGACTTTGAGCATAGAGGTACATTCATCGCCCAAAGTATATAGACAGAAAACACAATAGTCTGTATGAAATAATCTGCAAGTCATCATTTTCTCATCCTACAACATACGAACATACTAAAAAAAACTATGGTCTGCTTAAACTAAAGTAAACATGTAAAAAACTGACCCCAGGAAATGTATATTGGACACGAGCTCCTGGAGGGATAGACACGTGTTCCTTCTGAAGATGCTCCACTAAGCAAATGTTTCCTTCGAGTTCAGTTGTCACTTGGATAGTCAAAGCACACTCAGCAACCCAGGCACTTCTGTTTACCAATTCAGAGGTTGTATGCAAATAAACTCTCTTATAACCATCAAAGAACGATGAAACCAAGTGAGGATCCACTACTTTCACAGGCTGCGAAAATGTTTATAGAAAGAAAATTATCAGATAATGGAAGTGAGCACAAATATAATAAATTTTCCTATTTAGGCTCACTGGTACCATTGATCACTTGATAGCTTTTATCTAAAGTAGCATATGGAAGTGAATCCAATAAATTGCATGAGATATTAACTTTCAAAAAATAAATGAATATATTATAAACAAGGAGAAAAGACATAAGTAAACTATTCTGCTTAATTTAAACCCGGATACATATATTAAGGAATTAAAGCTAACAATATGCTTAAATATGGCTGATATTAAATTATAATCAATTTTAGTAGACAGATCACTTGCTTTACTAAACAATTTGCACCTTGAATTGACTATCGTCCAGCAAAAGTAGAGTTTTAAGTAGTAAATGAAGAGAATAGAGTAAGAATAACACATAAAAGGTTGTTAAGAAAAATTTAAGCATTTCAAAATCCAATCAAAACTCACCCCAGCAATGGAAATGGATACTTCATCCCAGATGCCAGTGTTCCTATCCCTGTAATAATAGCACGCTGGTCATAAGCTCCAAAAAATCTGCAAAACTCTATGATGCAAACTCAATGGACCGGGGCTCCAAGGTTCTGTTCAAATATTAAGATTGTTAACGCCACAATCTCGCCACGCGCCTCAACCACGAAAAGTACACCTAATCCTGTACAAGGAACACGTCAGCACCGGATCTCGACGGTTTTGGGCCGCCGGAGATCGCTCCGGTGTGAGAATAAGTACAGGTCGGAGAAAATGGTTTAACAATGGAGGTTGTGTGCTCTAGTGTCTGGAGAGAAGAAAAATATTTTTTTTTCAGTTACCTCCTTTGTGTAGTGCCTTGTACCCATATATCATCTCACCAACTTGCATGTTTTCTCCCGATGCTTACGTCAGCCGGCTGCATGCAGGCTTTTTCATACTTGCTCTCCACCCAGTCAATATTATGTCAATTCCTCATAAATGCTAGACGGCTCAAGACGGCTTGGCCCATCTAATCCATCAGCCGCCTATCAAACACCTTTCTAAATGACCCCTCTTTGGTAAGCTACCCACTTACAATCTGCCACATGTCCCCCACTACTGGCCCCAGCCCAAACTTTACCTGAGTAATCATTTAGACAATAGCCCAACACCCCAAGGGTAAAAATGGGTTTGACCCGGAAGGTCCAAGATAAATAAGATTTGACCGGCCCAACATATTCACGGCCCAACATTGCCCCCTAGTCTTTTATTAAACAGAGTGTTTGATAAAAGAGTATAAGAGTTCAGCACAACCATCAAGAAGAATCTAAACAGATTCGGCAAAGCCCAATTAATAAAAAGCCCGTGTCCAAATGCAAACCCCTTAAACTCAAAATCAGATACCAACTCTTCGAATTTTCAAAAATAAATGATAACTTTCTCAATTCCAAGAGCACACGCCGATTGTTAATCTCCCCCATCATTATCTCTATTAAATGTGCAACCTTTGGGTTTCGTGAGTCTTCAAAAAAGACAACTCTATAAAATGTTCAAACCCTCAACTCAGATAACTTTGCCTGCTCATTTGAAATTCAAAGCACTCCAGCTTCCTTCTTATTCCGGCTCTCTTTCCCTTTTTCAAATCGTCATCAATGGATGCCCAAAACACAGAAAACACTGCTTTGACCTCTGAGATTCCTCCATCTTTCAACCTGACTGTCCCAAACCCTAGGTCTGTACCATCCTCCGTCAAAAATCCTACACCCCCTGCTTTTGTACTTCCTCCTTTCAATTTCGAGGATGAAGAACAGCACCCCATCGCTAACAGCCCTTCAAAACTGACAGAAGATGATCTCAAATCCATCCGAGAACATTATTTTATTCCAGATACACACCATTTAAGAGTGCCAACCCTTTCCGACCGAATGTATCATCGTCCCGATGGTTGGACCGCCATGCCTCTCATTTTCTTAGAATGAGGAATCCGATTTCCTCTTCATGCTTTCATTGTTACCCTTCTGGGGTTTATGGGCGTGGGATTTGCCCAATTGGTCCCCAATTCCTATATCCACATTCTAGCCTTTGTTGCTTTCTGTAGTGAAGCAGGGGTCTCTCCCTCCATTGACTTTTTCTTCACCCTGTTTGTCTTTGGCAAATCTCGCGAACAGGGCTTCAAGGTGCTGGGTAAACAAGCCCCAAAACCTAATTCTAAATTCGGTAAACGTCCTTTAATGGATACACCTTCGAGTAACAAGAAATGGTATGAGAAATGGTTCTTCATCAAAGGACCTGAAATATCATCTATTCCCGATTGGACCACTTCGGCGCATGCCACTGCAGATCTAGGCGATCTCCCAGAAGATCGCATAAGGGAGATAGCGAAGCTTATGGAGAAGCTTCCCATGAAGGAATGGAGCTTCAACCTTCTAAGCGACCACGCCTGGTTATTCAATCACAAATGTAAGTTTCAAACCCAAGTTTTGTATGATTTTCTCAATTTTTCTTTGATTACTATCCTGAAATATTTTTCTTTGTGTACAGTGTCCTTGATCAGGCCTTCATCTCCTGACCGAAGGGATGTAGAACAATCCCTGTCTACCCCCTCAGCTCAGGATTTTCCTAAAAATCAAGAAATCGAAGTACAAGCTTTCGAGTCTCAGTCTACCGACCCATCAATAGCCGAATTAGACATGGTAGAAGGGCCTAGCCAGCCTCGCCGAAAAAAGAGAGATGCCAGAAAGCCTAAGCACACTTCAACCCCTGTTCTTACCGAGAGCCTCCTCAACATGCCTGTTGCTGATCGTGCTTAGGTTCTCCTTACTAAGAAGCGAAAGGCTAAAGTTAACATTGTACCTCTCACAATTGAAGAATTGAGAGTGCCTCCTTCTAAATCGAATCAACACCTCCCTCCACCTTTGTCCACCGAACTTGATGAATTTGAGTTTGAACCTAGTTCTCCCCTTATTCGAAAGAAAAAACATCCTTCAGATGACCAACCCTTACCGGAGAATCAGCCACCACCCTCTCCTCAACGAGCAAATCCCCCTTTCTTTGGGTCAATGCCTGGAGCTCCCCTGTCACCTAGCCTATGGCCTGACCAGAACGAAGACTTCCCCCTGCACCTCTATAATTCTTTCGTTCTGGATACAGACAACCATAGGTTCGGTAACAGCACCATTGCCGATCTGCTGGAAGAAGGCTTGGCTCATCAGGCTAGAGTAAGCTTTTGACCATTTATGCTTGTAAATATATTCTTTAAGTATTTCATTAACTCAGGATGACTTCAGGCAAATGGGATCTTCGGGCGTCTCTATCAGAAGTATAAAGAAGCCGAAGGCGAGGAAGAGGCGGCCCGAAGAGAAAACGTCATTTTAAAGTCTTCACTGGCCAGGGAGAGGAGTGAGCACGAACATGTCCGCTTCAACTGCAAGGGTCTTCAAAATGACCTTGCCGGGATGGAAGAGCAGCTGGTCGCATCTGAAGCTTCACAAAGCATAATTAGGCAACGAAATGAAGAACTTCAGCGGGCCAATAAACAATTAGCTGACAGTAACCGGAATCTGGCCTTAGTCGTGTCAGATGCTAAGAAATCCGAAGAACATCACCTGGATCTTCGAGGAAAAGCTGAGAAGGAGCTTCGTGACCTGAGGTCGATGGGTCCTCCTCTTATCGAAGAACTTCGCAAGGAGATTCAGGCTGAGTATCGGAAATCTCATTCTTTAACTAACGAAATAATTCAAATGTACGCGGAGGGATATGAAGTGGCCCGAAGCAAGGGTAAAGCTAAATTAGCAGCCGTTGCTGTAAACCCGTTGCTCCTTGACTCTTCTGAAGATGAAGATGAGGAGTAATGGTGACAGAAATTTATCCTTCGTACACTTGTATAAATTTTAATGACAATGTACTGACTTTATTATATTTAATGATATATATCTTATCCCTTGTTGTTTCTTGTTGTCCAATCAGCATATGATTTAACTTCGGTACTTCAAACATAGTCAAGTAATATAATATAAAACTTACTTATTATCGAAGAGCGTCACATACCATTGTTGGAATGAATAATTCACTGTTCTTTCAATAAGAATATCAACTCCGATGAGTTTATAATGTCATCCAGAATTATAACAATTTGATAATCCCATTCTTCTTCAAGAGCCGAAGAGGTTAAAAATAAAGTATTTACTTCGTCGTTCTTGGGCCGAAGAAATCCGATCTTATTTGGCCAAGACTATGTTATATTCCACTACAATGGGTCGAAGGAATACGGCCTTATACCAGGTCGGCAACCTCGTTCTCTCCGAGAACCGAATAGGTTCAACCCAAAAAATATTCCGCTTCGCTACGAGGAGTCGAAGGAATCCAACCTTATAACTAGTGACCACGCTTTCTCCGAGAGCCGAACGAGTTGGACCATCAATAGTTCACTTCGCTACGAGGAGTCGAAGGAATCCAACCTTATACCAAGCTGGCAACCTCGTTCTCTCTGTGAGCCGAACAGGATCAACCAAAGAGATATTCCGCTTCGCTACGAAGAGTTGAAGGGATCGAACCTTATAACTGGTGACCATGTTCTCTCCGAGAGCCGAACGGGTTGGACCATCAATAGTTCGCTTCGCTACGAGGAGTCAAAAGGAATCCAACCTTATACCAAGCTGGCAACCTCGTTCTCTCCGAGAGCCGAACAGGTTCAACTTAAGAGATATTCTGCTTTGCTACGAGGAGTCGAAGGGATCCAACCTTATAACTGGTGACCACGTTCTCTCCGAGAGCCGAACAGGTTGGACCATCAATAGTTCGCTTCGCTATGAGGAGTCGAAGGAATCCAACCTTATACCAAGCCGGCAACCTCGTTCTCTCCGAGAGCCGAACAGGTTCAACCCAAGAGATATTCCGTTTCGCTACGAGGAGTCGAAGGGATCCAACCTTATAACTGGTGACCACGTTCTCTCCGAGAGCCGAACGGGTTGGACCATCAATAGTTCGCTTCACTACGAGGAGTCGAAGGAATCCAACCTTATATCAAGCTGGCAACCTCGTTCTCTTCGAGAGCCGAACAGGTTCAACCCAAGAGATATTCCGCTTCGCTACGAGGAGTCGAAGGGATCCAACCTTATAACTGGTGACCATGTTCTCTCCGAGAGCCGAACGGGTTGGACCATCAATAGTTCGCTTCGCTACGAGGAGTCGAAGAAATCCAACCTTATACCAAGCTGGCAACCTCGTTCTCTCCGAGAGCCGAACAGGTTCAACCCAAGAGATATTCCGCTTCGCTACGAGGAGTCGAAGGGATCCAACCTTATAACTGGCATGAAGGAAAACCATTATTTGAGAGAAAAAGAGAGCCACTTTTATTAATAATTATCGTGGTAGTTACAGACTTCTGGACTTTGACACTAGGTCTACTGAAAATACTTGCGGAGCCTTCCAGCATGCCAAGTATTCTTGACTTCAGACCCATCTAAGGTTCGCAAACGGTAAGTTCCGGGCTGTAGTACGCCAACGACTTCATAAGGGCCCTCCCAATTTGGCATGAGTTTACCCATATTCTGAGGTGTAGAAGCTTCTACCTCCCGAAGAACAAAATCCCCAACTTTGAATCTCCGAAGCTTTACCCCTTTGTTGTAGTATTTAGCCACACGACGTTGATATGTGGTCAATTTTATCAAGGCTGCATCTCGGACTTCTTCGAGCAGATCTAAGTTAGCTTTGAGTCCCTCATCATTGTATAATTCTTTAAATTGACTGACCCGAAGACTTGTAGATCCAATTTCTACCGGAACTAAAGCATCAGAACCATATGCTAATCTAAATGGGGAATCTCTCGTTGTAGTCCTTGGTGTAGTTCGGTAAGCCCATAGCACGCTAAGTAATTCTTCAGGCCATCTTCCTTTGGTGACATCCAGCCTTCTCTTGATCCCATTCAGGAGTATTCTGTTAGTTACCTCAACTTGCCCATTAGATTGTGGGTGGGCAACCGAAGTCTTTCGATGCTGAATCCCTAACTCCTTCAAGAACGCCTCAAATTTTGGTCCCACAAACTGGCGTCCATTATCTGAAATTATCACCATAGGAATTCGAAATCAGAATACTACTGACTCCTTGAGAAACTTCAAGCATTCTTGTTCTGTTATCAGTCGAAGAGGTTTCGCCTCTACCCACTTAGTCATATAATCAATTGCTACTATAACAAAACTGACTTAACCTTTTGCTTTCGGAAGTGGACCGAGTATATCTACCCCCCAGACAACAAAGGGTATAGGAGATAAAATCGAGTATAGCTCTTCTGGTGGCTGATGTGGGATTGAACTATTCAGCTGGCATTTCGGGCATTTTTTCACATAATCAGTAGCCTCTTTGAAAATTGTCGGCCAATAAAAACCTTGAAGAAGCACTTTATATGCTAACGACTTCGCGGCCATGTGATCACCTCAGATACTTCATGAACCTCCCGAAGGGCATATTCAGCTTCAGACGGGACCAGACACTTTAGTAATGGAGAAGAATAAGCTCTTCGATACAGATCTCCATCAATAAGTATGAAGTTTGCACTTTTGTATCTCACCTTTTTAGCCAACATCTGATCTGAAGGTAGTACGCCATCTGTTAGATAGTTTATGTATGGAGTCATCCAACAATCAGACCGTTCTACGCACATCACTTCCCTATTTTGGATGCTAGCTTGTTTCAGAGTTTCCAAGTAAACTGTTCCCTCAAAGGCGCTTAACTCAGTAGTAGCCAGCTTCGACAATGCATCAGCATTGGAATTATCAGTTCGACTAATACCTTGAAATTCACATGAGCTGAAGTGTTGAAGTCGATCGTTCAATTCTGCAAGATATCTAACCATTTTAGAGCCTCGAGCTTCATATTCCCCCAAAACTTGCTTGATGACCAGTTGAGAATCACTGTAAATGATCAGCTTCTGAACTTCCAGACTCTGAGCCAGACGCAATCCTGCTAATACTGCCTCGTATTCAGCCTTATTATTTGTTGCCTTGAATTCGAATCTAATGGCTTGTTGTACTTTGAATCCCTCCGGGCTCGTCAGAATTATCCCTGCACCACCAAGATCTAAAGTAGAAGATCCATCCACATATAAAGTCCAGGAATCGTGCACCTGCTGAAGTGTAGCCACTATTTCTGTAGATCCTTGTATTTCTTTCATGCTGCCATCAGCTTCGGAAAACGAGCATTCTACCACAAAATCAGCCAAGGCTTGGCCTTTAATAGCTGTCCGGGGATAGTATTCTATGAAGAACTGGGACAATTCCATCGTCCATGCAGCAAGCCTCCCCGAAACCTCTGGCTTTCCCAGCACCTTCTTCAGTGGTTGATCAGTGTATACCACTATTATCCGACCTTGAAAGTACTGTCAAAGTTTTCTACTAGCAATGATCAAAGCAAAGGCAAACTTTTCAAGGTTTGGATACCTTGTTTATGCGTCCCTAAGGGCATGGTTTACATAGTAAACCGGGTGCTGCTTACCCCCAACTTCTCGCACCAAAACTGCTCCTACTGCCGATGAACTCGCAGCCAGATACAAGTACAAAGGTTCAGTAGGAACCGGCTTCACCAACAGAGGTGCCGAAGATAAGTACCTCTTGATTCCTTGGAAAGCTTCCTCGCACTCCGAAGTCCATTGGAACGTCTTCGCATTCTTTGGCCCTTTCAACGTGTTAAAGAACGGCAAGCACCTTTCTGCCGATTTAGACATAAACCTTCGCATCGATGTTATTCTACCAGTTAAACGCTGGACATCCTTGTACGACTGTGGTGATTTCATGTCTAAGATAGCCTGGATCTTCTCTGGATTGGCTTCGATACCTCTCTCACTGACCAAATATCCCAAAAACTTGCCTGTCCCCAGTCCAAAAGTACATTTAGTGGGGTTTAGCTTCAATTCATAATGGCGAACTGTCTGGAAGCACTCCTCCAGATCATCCAGATGACCACAAATTGACAGGCTCTTAACGATCATATCGTCAACATAAACTTCCATATTTTTCCCGAGTTGCTTTGAGAAGACATGGTTCATCATTCTTTGATAAGTAGCCCTTGCATTGATCAAACCGAACGTCATTTTCTTGTAGGCATACACCAATCGATGAGTGATGAAAGCTGTCTTCGGTATATCTTCTTTGCACATGGAAATTTGATGATATCCTGAAAAAGCATCCATAAAACTAAGTAAAGCATACCCTGAAGTTGCATCAATAAGTTGGTCAATATGAGGTAGAGGATAGAAGTCCTTCGGGCATGCCTTATTCAGATCGGTGTAATCTATACAAACTCGTCACTTGCCATTATGCTTTTGTACCATAACTACGTTTGCCATCCACTCAGGATAATCAATCTCGAAGATGAAGTCTGCATCCAGTAACTTAGTGATTTCCTCATCAATTATCTTCTGTCTTTCCGGGGCGAAGATTCTTCTCTTCTGTCTAACTGGCTTCTTTGTTGGATCCACCTGCAGTCTGTGTTCAGCTACTTTTCGACTTACTCCTGGCATATCACTAGGAACCCAAGCGAAGACATCGGCATAGCACCGAAGCAACTTCATCAGACTTGTCCGAAAGGACTTTGGAAGCCCCGAACCGATTTTCACTATTTTTTCTTTTCTTCCCGGAATCAACTCGATCTCTTCAGTCTCCTTCATGGGCATGACTAAGGATTCAGTTCCGCTTTCTGTAAATGGTTCCACTTCAATGGCCATTGTATGCTTCTGTTTACTGATTCCTACCCCTGAAGTGATCAAAGCATTCCAATAACACCTCCTTGCCAAGTCCAGATCTCCTGCGACTTCACCAACTCCGTGGGGCGTAGGAAACTTAATTTTAAAGTGAGGGATTGAAGTAACCGCCTGTAGAGCTGTCAAAGTAGGTCTCCCCAAAATAGCGTTGTAAGCCGAATCAACATGTATAACATAAAATTTACAGGTGATTTGAACCAATTGGGGGACTGTCCCGAAGATAACTGGCAGCTCGATGGTTCCTGCTACCTTGATGGGATCGTTGCTGAAACCATACAAAGGGGCCTCCTGCACAATTTCCATCTTCTGACCATCTAGAGGCATTCAGTGATAAGCATGAGCATATAATATATCCACCGAAGAGCCATTGTCAATCATCATCCTCTTCATATCTACCGAACCAACTTGTGCAGTGATTACCAAGGCTCCTTCGTGTGGTTCGATAGGTTCCGAAGGGAAATCTTCATCTGTGAAGGAGATTATGGAACCCGAATATGCCCTTTCGGCCTTCATAGGCTTATCTGCCAGAGATATCACCGAGTCTAGACACTCTCATCTCTTCTTACCTGTAACCTTTCCCATGTTCCCCCCAGATATTACATCTACAACATGTCGCACCGCCTGGTTCGGCACTGGTTGAACAGGCTGGGCGTCTTGAGCTAAATCCCTATTCCCCGGCTGATCCCTTTGTTGTCCTCGCCCTACTACATACTGTATCAAAGTACCACTTTAAACTTTCCTCTCAATGAATTCCTTTAAACTCCAGCAGGAATTCGTATCATGTCCGACCGTCCGCTGGTAATTACAATATAAAGCAGGATCTCCAGACCTTGGTCGGGGGTTGTTTTTGGGTGGATCGAAGTACGGTTGGTTTTTTATTTGTTCCAAAATGGTAGCTCGATCTGTGTTGAGTTGTGTATATACCTTATTCACCTTCTGAGTCAGAATAGGTGGACGATCTCCTCTAGGTATCCAGTTATTGTTATACCTCTTTTGATTCCCTTCGAATTGATCATTACCGCCGTTACTCTTTTTATGAATACCGTCTGGCTTCTCCTGGCCCTTCTCCTTTGCCTTTTCCGAAGAGCTCTGCTTCAAGCTAGCCATCGCCTCTTCCACCACGATGAAACCTTTGGCCTTTTCAAATGCTTCGGCCAGACTCTTCGGATGCTTGAACATTAGCTTCTTTACCAGTTTTTCTGATTTCACCAAATCTAAACCATTCTGGAACAGTCCTACTGCCTGAAGATCGTTGAGATCTGCAACCTGCCCCACAGCTTCTCGGAACCTCTTCACATATTGCCCCAGAGTCTCGTTCGAATACTGCCTTACTTGGGCCAACGATCCCGTGGGCCTTCCCCTCCTCTTATTGCTCCCAAAGCGAGCATGGAATTTGTCACACAAATCCACCCATGATGTAATCGAATCTGAAGCCAGAGCCCCCATCCATTGCCTTGCGTCTTTCCTTAACGTCAATTCGAATGTCTGACATTTAGCTGCATCTGAAGAGTCGTAATAGTCCATCAATCTGTCAAATGCTTGGCTGTGGTCGAATGGATCTCCAGAGCCGTCATAACTTTCCATATGAAGTAGCTTTTTGCTAGGATCCGCTTTCTCCTTAAGAATTTCCGATGAGAAGGGAGACGTCTTTTTGTCCGAAGTCTTCCTCCTTTGTTGAACTTCTGTTACCTGCTTCCGAAGCTCCTTTATTTCTTTCGCTAGGTCCTCCACCATCCCGGGTGAAGAAGCAACTTCCCTCCCTGGAGAATTCATCTTATTGTGTTTAATCCGATCTTTTCCATCCGGGTTAAACGATGCCGAAGGACTTTGTCTTGTACTTCGGCTAGAGCGAGAACTCCCTGTGTGGTGTACCCTCTTCGAATTCTTTGGAGAATGACTTCTCGACCAGCTTCGTCACCCATCTCTTCTACTGCCTCTATGATACTCAATACGAGGCGTCTTTTTTGAAGTTTTGGGGGAATATTCTTGCAACATACTTCGTTTCTTGTCAGGAGAATGGCTACAAGACTCGCTATCATTTTTCCTGGAATATTCATTCCTCCTTGCTCTTCGACCATATGATCTACTCCGTCTTTCCGGTCGAGTGTGACTGGAAGCTTCGTCTTTTTTCTTAGCCACAAGAACCATCTGTTTAGAAATCTCCTCCCTCTACTGCAAAAGTGCTTTAAAAGCCGTGTCGGTCTCTTGTGCCTTCTTTGCCAAGGTAGAAATTTTGTCCATATGGCCTTCTCGGTGTTGGGTTTTAGGTGGTGTGCCCACCACCCTTTTTCGATCGTTGTCAGGACCTTTGCTAGCAGTAGAAAATAACTTCCTCTTGGCATCCCCATGGTCTCTAGCCTGAGAATCTCCTAGAACCCTCTGTGATCCAAGTCTATCATGAATACTTCTTGAGGGTCCTAGTCTGTCTTTCACCGAAATTCTTTGCAAAGAAGAGCTAGCATCCGTCGGCTGTCCTTTAGCCTTGATCGTTTTACTTTTCACCATGGCTTTCGATGTAAGTCGTTCAGTAAGTTATGATTGAAAACCAAAAACACCAAAGGGCCCTCCTTCTAGCGCCAATGTTAACGCCACAATCTCGCCACGCGCCTCAACCATGAAAAGCACACCTAATCTTGTACAAGGAACACGTCAGCACCGGATCTCGATGGTTTTGGGCCGCCGGAGATTGCTCCGGTGTGAGAATAAGTACAGGTCGGAGAAAATGGTTTAACAATGGAGGTTGTGTGCTCTAGTGTCTGGAGAGAAGAAAAATGTTTTTTTTTCAGTTACCTCCTTTGTGTAGTGCCTTGTACCCATATATCATCTCACCAACTTGCATGTTTTCTCCCGATTCTTACGTCAGCCGGCTGCATGCAGGCTTTTTCATACTTGCTCTCCACCCAGTCAATATTATGTCAATTCCTCATAAATGCTAGACGGCTCAAGACGGCTTGGCCCATCTAATCCATCAGCCGCCTATCAAGCACCTTTCTAAATGACCCCTCTTTGGTAAGCTACCCACTTACAATCTGCCACCTGTCCCCCACTACTGGCCCCAGCCCAAACTTTACCTGAGTAATCATTTAGACAATAGCCCAACACCCCAAGGGTAAAAATGGGTTTTACCTGGAAGGTCCAAGATAAATAAGATTTGACCGGCCCAACATATTCACGGCCCAACAAAGATAAATACACTTTTGAAGCAAGACAACAGAGATCGTTGATTTTGACGAGTTTTTAGACGATAACTTTTCAGAAAATAAATTTTCAATGTGATACTTGAGTCAACGACAATAAGCCATCTCCATAGAAAACAATATCACACTAGCCTCCAATTTAACAGACTAAGAACCAATATTTAATGTTCGATACTAACATTAGCATATAAAAATAATTATATTCCTTACTTCCTTTGTAGTAACAAACTTCATCTAATGAAAAGGTGCAAGAAGATAAAGAAATATGAGGTGAAATGCTTTTGACTATCAGGAGTTTAAGCAAGAAAGTGGTCCTCATAAAAAGTTCAAATACAAGAAAACAAAATAATAAATAAGATACATTACTGTATGCATCAGGGAATCATGCATATTTTTAGAAAGTATGTCTTCAACTTTATAATCATATAACATCCATTATAAAGTGCAGGAAAATTTTTAAGGGAAAGGATGTTCAAAAATTGTGAAACACATGAGAAGAGTTATAGTTATCCTATCCTTTCCTTTCCCATCTATCCCATGTCCATCACAGCAGAAAAAGGAGAACTACGGTACATAGAGAGTGTTGTGTAGGAGAAAAACTGATATTCTTATATATTAAAGATACATCATAGGAGGGCTATATATAACCTGTACATGAAGCTAATTTGAAAGAAACTAATCACACTAATCTAGGCTACAATCTTGGACGATTTACAATCAAATAAAACTAAATTGGTAACTAGAATATTTTATTCCTATAATTGCTCCTTCAACAACTCACGTCAATACTCTCGCTCAAGTTGGTGCATAGATATCATCAATACCCAACTTGTCAAGTGAGTTGTGAAATATTTTGGTAGAGACAACCTTTGTAAGAATATCTGCTAGCTGATCTCCTGACTTCACAAAAGGAAACTGAATGACCTTGTCTTCGAGCTTCTGCTTGATGAAATGCCGATCCACTTCAACATGTTTCATGCAGTCATGTTGAACTGGGTTGTGCGCGATTGCTATGGCTGCCTTATTATCGCAAAACAAGTTCATTGTATCCTGAGATAAACACCCAATTTCCTCTAATAATCTTTTTAACCAAAGTAGCTCACACAATCCTTTAGCCATGCCTCTAAACTCGGCCTCTGCACTAGATAAAGCAACTACCTTCTATTTTTTACTCCTCCAGGTGACGAGATTGCCTCCCACAAATGTGAAGTAGCCCACTATAGATTTTCTGTCAGTAATGTTCCCTGCCCAGTATGTATCCGTATAACCGTCAATGTGCAGATGTTATTTTTTCGTGAACATCAGTCCTCTTCCTAGAGAAGACTTCAAGTACCGTAAAATACGAACCACTGTACTCATATGATCTTCGCTAGGACAATGCATGAATTGACTCACCAAGCTCACCGCATAAGCAATATCAGGCAGTGTGTGAGATAAGTATATCAGCTTTCCCACAAGGCGTTGATACCTTTCTTTATTGGTAGGGGTCTGATTAGGAAATTCTCCCAAGCCATGGTTTTGATCAACTGGTGTATCAGCAGGTTTAAAATCAAGCATTTCTATTTCGGACAACAAGTCAAGCACGTACTTTCTTTGGGATAGAAATATGCCTCGTTTTGATCGGGCTACTTCAATCCCCAAAAATACTTTAACCCTCCAAGATTTTTCATCTCAAATTCAGTTGCTAATTGCTCTTGTAATTTAGAGATTTCTTCCTCGTCATTTCCTATAATTGTCATATCATCAACATAGATTATTAGAGCTGTTACCTTCCCTCGTTGGTGCTTCAAGAAGAGAGCATGATCTGAATTACTTTGCTTGAAACCGTGCTTTCTCATGGCAAGGCTAAATCGTCCAAACCATGCTCTAGGAGACTTTTTCAATCCGTATAACGCCTTTTGTAACTTGCAAAGTACCTTCCCTTGTGTCGAAGAAACAAAAGCAGGTGGAATGTCCATATACACCTCCTCTTCAAGATCCCCATGGAGAAAGGCATTTTTGATGTCAAATTGGTGCAACGGCCAATCCAAGTTTGCAGCAAGAGAGATTAGTACTCTCATAGTATTTAATTTTGCTACAGGTGAGAAAGTTTCTTGATAATCTATTCCATATGTCTGAGTATATCCCTTCGCAACGAGCCTTGCTTTATATCTTTCAACTGATCCATCTGCTTTGTGTTTGACAGAGAACACCCATCGACATCCCACAGTTTTATTTCCCTCGGGCAATGGCACGAGTGCCCAAGTATCATATTTCTGTAATGCTTTCATCTCTTCTTCTATCGCTTGGATCCACTTGGGACTATTCATGGCTTCACTCACTATATTAGGAACACCATCTGTAGATAATTTATGAACCAATGCCTTGAGAGGTTCGGATAATTTTTGAGTTGAGATATTGTTGGCAATTGGGTACTTTGACTTGCTCATTCCATGATCGGGTGAATAGTGGTTCGGTGGTTGCCCGCGGTTATGCCTGAAAGGTAGTTTGTAACCAGCAGAAATATTATGAGGAGAGTTTAGAACTTGTACCTCAGGAATATTCTCAGGAGATTGGTCTGATTGTGGTATTGTCAGGTCATGGAAGGACTGTTCACTTTTAATTTTCGTAGTTTCTTCAGTTTCATCCAGTTTTGCAGGTTGTTGTTCAATCTCTGCTTCGACATGCTCAACATTTTCAACTTCTCCTCTTTGATCTATCAGTATTGCCATTGGTTCCCTTGGCTGTACCTCACCTACATCATTTGCCATTGGTTCTCTTGGTTGAACCTCCCCTACATCATTTGAAGTTTCGTCGAAGCATGACTAATTTTCCAAATTTTGCTCTTCACTCATCATCTCCCCCTGAAGAAAGGAGCGGGAAGATTGAGAAGTGAAGAAATTCTATGATTCAATAAAGGTGACATCCATGGTGGTATAGAGTTGCCTTGTAGCTGGATCGTAACATCGGTATCCTTTCTTGTGACCTGCATAGCCAAGAAAAACACAACGGACAACACATGGATCAAGCTTTGTCCATTGATTCTTGTGTATATGAACATATGTAAGACAACCAAACTTTCTTGGAGGAAGCATTAGAATTGATGGTAACGTCACATGTTGTGCGAGAACTTGAAGAGGGGTTTTGTAATTCAAAACTCGGGATGGCAGTCGGTTCGTTAAGTATACATCAGTTATTGCTGCATCTGTCCAAAAACGTTTAGGGACATAAGCAGCGGTCAAGAGAGCTCGAGTGATTTCCAAGATGTGTCTATTCTTGCGCTCTGCAACACCGTTCTATTGCGGTGTTTGAGAACAAGATGCCTCATGATGCAAACCACGTTCCTGAAAGTATATGTGAAATGGTGTATTATCATATTCCCCGCCATTATCAGATCAAAGAATCTAAAGTTTAGTAGAAAATTGTGTTCGAATCATATTATGAAATGAGCGAAATACTTCAAACACTTCATGTTTATTCTTCAACACATAAAGCCAAGTCATTTGTATACAATTATCAACAAAGGTTACAAACCAGCGAACGCCAGAAGAAATAGTAATAAACGTCAGAATGAATAATCAAAAAAGGATTATCACATTTATTCAAACTGATTGGATAAGGTGCACGCTGACTCTTAGCTTGAATACAAGCTTCACACTTAAAATCTGACTCATTATACTTTGTAAATAAATCTAGGAATAAACATCTCAAATATCAAAATGAGGGATGCCCCAACCGATTATGCCATAACATAATTTGCCTTTCCTTCACTTCAGTGGAATGCATATTATTTGCTCTACTATAATTAAAATCATCCATGTAATACAACCCTTCCCTTTTAGTTCCAAGACCAATAATCTCCTTGGTGAGAATATACTGAAATAAACAGAAGTTAGGATATATTAGAGCACAACAATTCAATTCCTCAGTCACTTATCCAATAGATAACAATTTATTGGAAAGTTATAGAACTAGTAAGGTATTTGGTAACAAAAAAGGAGAGAGAGTCACTGTTCCAGCCCCTGTTACTGGATATGTTACTGCATTAGCATTGGTAATGCATATTCGTTTCGGTTGGGTGGCTTCAGAGAAGTCACAAGGGTCAAAGGTCATGTGGTCTGTTGCCCTAGAGTCAATGATCCAGCCATCATAGTCCCCTATTTTCGAGCAAGAAAAAACATAACCTTGGTTACCTGAGTCATACTGAGCAATCCGTTCACTAGTGGAAATAGAAGATTCTTGTTGTGGTACAAGAGATAGTTGAGGCTCTATGCTCATAAGAGCTGTAAGACCAGGATTGTCTCCTCCACTTGCTTCATGCTTTTTCTTTGCCTTGAGTTCATACCACCAATCTGGATAACTATGTATTTTGAAGCATGTTTCATTGGTGTGTTTTGTATTCCCACAATGTGTGCAGCCTCCTCCTTCCCTTTGTGACCTTGATTTTGTAGTTGTGTCAGGCTTTCCTTTTGATGGCGTTTGAAAAGATAATTGGTGTTGAGGTTTCTGCCCTCCTCTTGAAAGTATAGCACCACCATATATGATATCTTCATTTGTCATCATTATGGATTGCCTCAAATCCTCTCTTCGGACTTGTGTATATTCCTGTTCCACTGTTGGGAATGGTTGTATCTAGAGCACATATACTCAGATTTTGGCAAGCCGATCATCGAGTCTGTCTAAGAAGTTATAGACTCGTTCCTCCTGCAAGATAGAGTAATATTTTTGTATATCAATATCATATTCCATAGGATTTGTTCGACGAAAGTCGATTTCTCTCCACAAGCTATGCAGATTATTGTAGTATGTCTCGATAGACCCTCCTATTTGTTTGGGTTTGGTTACTCTTCTTTTGAGATCATATACTTGTGATGTATCAATACCATCAAAGTATGTAATAGCAATATTATCCCAAACAGCCTTAGCCGTTGAGAATCTGATAAAGTTACTGATAACTTTGGATCCATAGAATTGATTAGCCATCCCTTTACCACTGCGTTTTTAGTTCTCCCATTTTCTGAATGCAGGATCTATTTGCAGAGGCTGTGGAAGATCTCCATGTATGTATCCCAACTTATATTTACCTGAGATATACATCTCGATAATTTGGGACCATAGTGCATAATTGGTACCATCTAACTTGATTCCAATCTGTGCAGGAGGTTCATGACTTGTGATCTGGTTCTGAGTTCGGTTGTGGTTTAGTACTTGTGTCATTCTTGTCGTAAGATCTGCGAGAATTAAATTTTCCCCTTCGTGTTTTTCTACCCCAGTAAGAGGTTTTTCCATTTTCCTCTTTTCTATTTTTTCCCAGAAATTCTATGGCCCTAGAATCTATGCTCTGATACCATGTTGTGTAGGAGAAAAAAAAATGATATTCTTATATATTAAAGATATATCATAGGAGGGCTATATATAACTTGTACATGAAGCTAATTTGAAAGAAACTGATCAAACTATTTAAAGTTATTAGTGCTCTTTTTATTTATTCTGAGGAGCGTGGTGTTACACTATGGCTCATAATTTCCATATTCTTCAATATTCTGATGAAAGCCTAATGATTCGGGTTCATTATCAACATTCCATATTCGTTTGGAAATCATAGCTAACTACGATTTCAACAGTTAGCGTCATTTACTAAATTTTTTTGTCATAACTTCATTATAACATATTTTTTACTCCGTTCCAATTGGAACATTTCCACAACTTACTCGTCTAACATCTCCTAACCAAATATATTGCAACTAAGCTATATACGATGGTTTTAAACTTTTCCATCAACAACAAGCTCTAAATTTTTATACGTTCTTCGTTTAGTTCGTTACTAATGATTACGATTCACTTGTCATGCAATTATTAGTGTTTTAAGTCCACTAATTCTTCCTTATTCCATCGGAACATACATATATGATTCAAACGAATCATCAAACAACCTTCAATAATCATTTTATATCAATCTATAACTTTGAAAAAGATGAAGACTTAGGGTTCTTAGTTATTACCTCTTGATGTTCTTGGTTGGTTTGATGAATTAGCTAGCTTCCGTCTCCTTGATTCACATTGCTCTCACTTCTCTCTCAATATATGGCTTTCTCTTATGCGTTGGTTGATTTTTCAAAGAAGAAAATGAAGACAAAGGCTTTATATTTAAAGAAATGCAAGACATAGGGCTTTAAGGTCATTTGGACAACCTTGCTAAAGTTTATTAATTGGTCACTTTACTTTGGGTCTTGTACGGTTAACACCCTTAAGTTTACATAACTTACTAACCATCCCCTTCTTAACTGTCATCATTTAATCCTAGTTGAGTTCAAATGATGAAAAACAACTTTTGAGTCACAATGCATTAACTCCCACCTCCTTATTCACTAGATCTTTTGGCCAAGCTTCGCAAGGAAGCTTGGTGGCACGATTCCACCTCCATTGGGGGACCCACTGTGACACCCCCAAATTCGGGTACTTCAATTTTTACGGGATTTGATGTTCACTATACAAATATCATCTATCTATCTACCCATAATAAATGCCACCATGCAATAGATAGAAATAAAACCAATATCTCCCCTTATGGGGTTACAACATCTTATTAAAAATACAAAATCAATCCCACGTCATACTAACCTTAAATCTCAAATGCAAAAACGTAAACAAATAAATAGTCTTACACAACTTTAACATAAGTCTTAAACAATGACATATCAAATAAACAACAAGTCGTCATCACTTGTTGACCTTGCCCTTGCCTTTGCTAGTAGAAGGCACGTCTGACCTTTTGTTCTTAACTGCAATGTTATTATTATGCAAGAGTGAGCACAATTACCCACAAGTATAACAATATAACAATAATATAATAACATGCGAGTGAATCAAAGACTTCTGAATAAGGAAAACTCGGCTTTTGAATTAAAAATGAATAACAAGAATCAAAAGAACATCTGAGGGTCATAAGATCTCGAACGATGTCCTAGGTTGTAAAATGTTTATACTTTAAACCTTTAACAGTCATAAGACTATGGACTCTACTTCTCGTACTTAGGGTATTTTGCCTTTAGTACCCATACTGTGCACAATATCTTAACGCTAAAGCATCGTCAATCCCATATAATAGGGTTGTTCATCTCAGTTTGACATCAGAGTCTGAACCAAAGGAAGTTTGGTTTGGATAAGCTCGCTAATAGTTCTAGAATTTAGAACGTTCATTAAATATAGACTAGTATAATTAATAAGGGTTCGCTAGTCTCACAAGGTTTAACAATAAACGATATTCAAATTGAATAATAACTTCTCAAGAGTATACAATCGAATAAGTATTGTATAACCGGAACCATGCTTTTAAAGGTAATATAATATCTCATATGAAATCTCAACTTGACTAACAAGTATAAGAACTTGTATCATGATAATATTTTAAGAATAGAAAACTTGCTCAATAAAAGTAAACTTTGAGTTTAGTAACTTGCTTGAGATAATAATAAGGAATAGAACGATTATTCAACTTAAAGAGTTTAGATAAAAAAACTTACTTAACGATAATAAGTTAGGGATAGAATACTTGCCTCGTGCGCAAACTACAAATCTAGTTACAATTCAATTCCTCAACATCCTACACATTACATTATGCATACGATGTCGATTAGTTTCATCACTTCTATGTTCAACTGTTGAACTTTTCATTTAAGTCAGCTTGAAACTTGGTTTATAGTGTTAACTTATTAACTAACCACATAACATGAGTATGAATTCACAATATACATATCATATAGGTATAATCCTTCAAACAATCATAATCAAGTTTTACAATCACAATATTCAAGTTTGCACTTAGTTTGTTAACTTGTACCTTCACATTATCTTATACATGTCAATAACTTAGTTTATTAATCATGAATTTCAAATCATATAATATTCATATTTATAACTTAGAACAACATCTTTTATTGTCGAGAGCACTACACTTGCGTACGTGCATGTCCGATGCCCTCTGATTGCCTCCGAATAAGCATTAGTCACAAAGATGGCCATTTTGACCCTTGTTAACGACTTAAAATCAAACAACTTAAAGAATGAAAGTTGTAGGCCTACTCATTATCTTTCCGAATCATCCTGAATTGCCTTAATCGGAGTTCGTATAAAGAATTTATGCTTATCTTACTACAGGAGGTTAAAACAGTCTTGGTTTACATTTTTTTCACTCTGGACAGCACCCACCCCGCTGGGGCGGGGATTTAAACCTACACAGCCTTGCTGGGGTGGGGCCGCACACTGGTGGAACTCTGGTTCTTGATTTTGACAATTCGTTGGCCCAATTAATTCTAATTAAATACAAATTAAACTAGTACCGTGATTTCTATGAAGTATAAACTTCATAGAAACATCATATCATGTTACTAACATGTTTTTAACATCTTAAATCATGCAATTACTCTAATCAAATCATGAAATTTCACTGTTCTTGGTGTTCTTGACGGTTTTGATGAAAAACACGAAATTTAACGTTACAGATTCTTTATAACTTCGAATCCGTCCGTTCAATGTTTGTTTTCTTTGGTTTAACATGTATTATCATAATTTACTGACAAATTTAAGTTAAACAAACAATTCATGGCATACAATTGTTCGTAAGGGCCATATATACAACTTTTATACTCTATAACTTTTGAAAAATTCAATTAAAACATAATAAATGAAATTGATGGTTTAAAAACATACATTGATGGTAGAAAACTTGTTATGATTATATCTTAACATTTATATACACATAAATCATCAATTCATGCATTGATCACAAAATAATTATTTTACAGAGAACTCAAAATAGTCGTTAATGGAAAATTCTGATTATAGCATGTCTATATGAAATTGGTTACTCTAACACATGAATACATGAAATAAACCATATAATATACATATACTAATATATATATCATCATATACCAACCAATTATAAATTTCATCAATCATAGAGGACTTGAATAGTTTTCATAAAAATATAAGATCATAATTTAAGTTCTGGTTGAAGAGATTACCCTGCTAGATTGTGATGATGAACTCTCTTTTGATTTTTATAACCCTTGATCTCTTCAACTCTCTCTCAAAGTTCTCTCAAATTTTCTCTCAACATTTTCTAAGTTTCTCTCTTCTCTTTCTTCTGATATGAATAGAACTGGTGTATATATGATATATGTATATAATGTTTACGTGAAAAGAATTCGTGAAATCATGGGTCGTCAGTTAACTCTCACTATGGGTTAACTGACCAACCTCTTATAAGGCCATGTTTGGCTAGCTTAAAGAGTCCCTTTCTCATTTCTTTTAATTAATCTCTTATAATATAGTTTAATAATGTCACACCCATTTAAGTAATTAATCAAATATCTTACTTAATTCAATTAATTAAAATAGAATAATTCCACAATAAATCACATAGTCACATAATTAAAATTCTTATTTATTAATTATGTCAAATCATTAAATCTCTAATTAATTATTAAATTAATTAGAATAACATTATGCTTATTAAATAATTCATTTAATCAAATAAGCTTAATTAAATTCATACTTTTAATAATAAAATTATCCACATTAATTTAATCAATGTAACACATATAATTAAATTAATCTACCACAGATTCATCGATTAATTATTTAATTCAATAATTAAATTATCAAAAAATATTTATTTAATTCAATAAATATTCAAATTATATTACAAAATCCTGTTCGTCACATGTTTCCCCCCTTAAAAGGATTGTCCCCAGAATCACGGTTCAATTAAATTTGTCCCGTTACATTCTCCCCCCTTACAAAGATTTTGTCCCCAGAATCGCTTACACATAAATTAAGTAAATAATTGTGGGTAATTCTTCATCATATACTCTTCGAGTTTTCACGTAGCTTCTTCAGCGTTGTGGTTCCTCCAAATTACCTTAACAGAAGGTATAACTTTATTTCTGAGAACTTGCTCTTTCCTGTCAACAATCTGAACAGGAATTTCTTCATAGGATAAGTCTTTCTCAAATTATAGGGGTTCATATTGAATTATATGTTTGTAATCGAGTTTGTAGGGTCTTAACACTAACACATGGAAGACGTCGTGGACATTCTCCAGCGGCGGAGGTAAGGCTACTTCATATGCAACTTCTCCAATTCTTCGCAGTACCTCAAAGGGTCCAATGAACCTCAGGCTCAATTTCCCCTTCTTATCGAATCTGATCTTCCCTTTCTAGGGAGATACTTTCAAGAAAACAAAGCTACCTGATTCAAATTCTATATTCTTACGATGTGGATCTACGTATTTCTTCAGCCTATCCTGAGCCGCTACCAGTCTTGTTTGGATCATTTTGACTATCTCTGCTGTCTGTTGTACCAACTCTGGACCGAGCAATTATCTCTCGCCAACTTCATTCCAGTATAGTGGAGTTCTACATTTCCTGTCGTACAATGCTTTGTAATGCGGCATGCCAATACTAGCGTGGTAACTGTTGTTGTAACTGAATTCAACAAGCGGTAGGTGGTCATCCCAGTTGCCTTTGAAATCCATGATGCATGCTCTCAGTATATCTTCCAATGTCTGGATCGTTCTTTCACTCTGCCCATCTTTCTGAGGGTGATAGGCCGTACTCATTCTCAATTGCGTCCCCATGCATTCATGTAGTCGCTTCCAGAAGTTCGATGTAAAGCGCGGATCCCTATCGGAAACAATTAACACCGAAACTCCGTGCCTCAAAACAATCTCTTTCACATATAACCTTGCTAACTGGTCTAAGTTAAATCTGATTATGATTGAAAGGTAGTGTGCGGATTTCGTCAATTGATCAATGATAACCCATACTGCGTTATAGCCTTTCTGAGTCATTGGGAGGCCAACAACGAAATCCATCGTAATGTGTTCCCATTTCCATCCTGGGATATCTAAAGGTTGTAGCAACCCACTCGGCCTCTGATTTTTTGCTTTCACTTTCTGACATGTCAGACACTTTGCAACACATTCTGCCACATCTCATTTCAAATTCGGCTACCAAAAATGTTGTCAAAGATCTTGGTACATCTTGGTACTACCGGGGTAAATCGAATACCATGAGCTATGAGCCTCGCTCAAGATGTCTTCCTTAATCTCTGGCATTGGCGGTACCCAAACTCTGCTCTCAAATCTCAGCAGTCCGTTACTGTCTATCTTGAACCTCTATTCGGTTCCTTCAGATATCTTCTTCTTTACCTTCTCACATTCTTCGTCCTGAAGTTGAGCTTCCTTAACTTTATCCAGCAAAGTTGTACCAGCTTGCATCTGGAACAACTTATCGTCAATCTCCATCGGATATTTCACTTCCAATTCTAGTTTCTCCATTGCTGAAATTAGATTCTCCTAAGCAGTCAACATCATCAATTTCTCTCGATCCTTTCTGCTTAAGGCGTCGGCAACAACGTTTGCTTTACCCGGATGGTATAAAATCTCGTAGTCATAGTCCTTAATTAACTCCAGTCATCTTCTCTGGCGCATATTTAAGTCCTTATGTTTAAAAATATATTTCAGACTCTTGTGGTCTGTATATATTTCACATTTCTTCCAATATAGATAGTGTCTCCAGATCTTCAAAGAAAATACCATTGCAGCTAACTCCAAGTTATGGGTTGGATACCCCTTCTCATAGTCCTTCAATTATCGTGACGCATACGCAATGACCCTGCCATTTTGCACAAGTACACAGCCAAGCCCTTTATGCGACGCATCACTATAAACCATAAAATTTCATGTGTCATCCGAAAGAGATAACACAGGTGCTGAACTCAACCTTTTCTTAAGCTCTTGGAAGCTTTTCTCACACTTCTTCGTCCAAACGAATTTCACCGACTTCCTAGTCAAATTTGTCAGTAGAGTTGTGATCTTGGAAAAGTCCTGAATGAATCTTTTATAATAACCTGCCAATCCAAGAAAATTTCTCACTTCCGACGACATTTTCGGCTGATCCCAGTTCATCACAGCTTCGACTTTAGAGGGATCTACCAAAATTTCGTCCTTATCGATCACATGTCCAAGAAATTGCACCCTTTCAATCCAGAATTCACATTTTAAAAATTTGGCGTATAACTTCTCTCTTCTCGAGGCCTCTAATGTTAATTTCAGATGCTCTACATGTTCTTCCTTGGTCTTCGAGTATACCAAAATGTCATCGATAAAGACCACCATGAATTTGTCTAAAAATGGCTTGAACACTGCGTTCATTAGGCCCATAAATGTTACAAGAGCATTCGTTAGACCAAATAACATCACCAAAAATTTGTAGTGACCATATCGAGTCCTAAACGCTGTCTTTAGAACATCCTTTGGCCTCATCTTTAGCTGATGATAGCCACTCCTCAAGTCTATCTTTGAAAAGTATCTCGCTCTCTTCAATTGATCAAACAGGTCGTCGATCCTCGGTAATGGATATCTGTTCGTAATGGTGACCTTGTTTAACTTTCTATAATCGATGCAGCGCTGCATCGTCCCGTCCTTTTTCTTCACAAATAACATCGGCGCTCCCCACGATGATATGCTCGGTTGTATGTACTTCTTGTCCAGTAGCTCTTGCAGTTGTACCATCAATTCTTTCATCTCTATCGGAGCCATCCGATACGGTGTCTTCGATATTGGAGCCGTTCCTGGCACCAAATCTATCACAAACTCAACCTCTCTGTCTGGCAGAAGTCCTGGAAGATCGTCTGAAAATATGATTGCGAAGTCCCTCACGACTGGTATCTCTTCTATCTTCGGGTTCTCTTTACGAATATCGACTATGTAGGCTAAATATCCTACACAGCCTTGTCTTAACAACTTCCTGGCCTGCATCATCGTCTGACAACTTGCTTGTTTAGGCGACTTGCTGCCATAAAACACAACCTTTGATGGAGTCATAAGGTTAATACATTTCTTCTGGCAATAAATTACAGCCCCATAACTGAATAGCCAATCTATTCCCAGAATAACATCGAATTCCCCAAGTCTTTTCGGGATAAGATCTACATTCATAATGTTACCCTTAATATCCACCCTACAGTTCTTGTGTATGTACTTAACAGGGATCACTTATCTATTTGCAATTTCTATGTTCATAGGGTATTCTAACTCATCCTTAGGCAATTCTAAGTTCTTAGCAAAGTCATCGGATATAAATGAACAAGTAGCACCTGAATCAAATAATATATAAGCATTAACTTTATTGATCGGAATGATACTTGACACCCGTGATAATTAGAGCATTGCCACCGCTGTTTCCCTTGTTCCCTCCTGTTCCTTCCCCTCTAGATCCTTTCTTGGGACAGTTACTAGCCAAGTGGTCCTTTGACCCACATGTGAAGCAGGCACCCTTCTTTGGGTTAGGACAGTTAGGTGCTATGTGGCCTTCCTGACCACAATTGTAGCACACCCATTTTCCCTTCATACAGACCCCCAGGTGAGCTTTTTCGCAGGTCGGACATGCTTTAATTCTCTTCTTTTGACCTCCTTGCTGATTTCTAGTTGACGAGTTGTCATTCCACCTTTGTTTTTGATTATTACTTCCTCCCGTGATGCTACCACTAGCTTTGACACTTTCTCCTTCACTCTTCTTCTTCTTCTTCTGATCCTGGTTATACTTGGTTATGACGTCACTACCACCTTCAGCGAGGATGGCCTTCTCCAATACTCCAGCAAAAGTGTTCAACTGGAACATTGACACTTTGCTATACAACTAGGGCTTCAGGCCCTGTTCAAACCTTCTTGTCTTCCTCTCGTCGGTGTATACTTGATACGTGGAAAACTTAGCCAACTCATTGGATTTCATCGTATAGTCTGGTACAGACATATTCCCCTGCTTGAGCTCCTGAAATTGTACCTCCATCAGGTTCTGTGAGCTGTTCGGGAAATACATCTCGAAAAACATTTCTTTAAACCTCTCCCAGGTCATTACGCCTTCTCCTCCTCGTACCTTGTTTCCCTGCCACCAAAAGCTGGCTTCTGATTTTAACATGAACGTTGCGTAGGCAGTCGTCTGGTCCTCCCTGACTCTAGCGACGTCAAACACTTTCTCCATCTCCATAACCCAAGTCTGAGCTATCAGGTTTGTGGAGCCTTTAAACTTTGGCAGTCCTACCACTTTGAAGTCCTTAAACGAGGTATTTGGTGGAGCTTGAGGTTGGTTATTAATTGCTCCGGCCAGTAAGTTCACCAACTGCTGCACGGGGTTAGCATTAGCATTGGCGTCGTTGTTGTTCGTTGACCCTTCTTGGGTTGGTTGACGGTTTGGTCTTCTTCTCGGCGATATATTTCTGTTTAAGATATACGCTAATTAGATCTTTATTCATTCCTTTAAATATTAAAGGCTTAACTTAAACATTTAAACATAATCACTTAACACATTATCTCAAATAAACTCTGATATTTTATTTAATCAAAAGTTTTAACACAATACGATAGCATCATTGCTATTTACATCAACTATACCGAGATAAAGAATCTATAGGATTTAAATTATCAAAATATTCCTATATTTATAAACACATCGGAATTTACATTATTAACTACCAGATAGGTTTTCACATAATCAAACTGTTCCTATTACTGCCTACTAAGGCGTCGAACAGCTTTACTGCGTTCTTCTTCCATGATGAGGAACATCGTCCTGTGATCCAGTATGTACCAGGGCAGACCTTCGAATTGGATTGGATAGTACATCACCCGATCCTAGGCCTTGTCAATTGCATTCTGAAATGTATTGTCTGTCTCCTTAATCTTTGCTTTCTTTGCGCGGACATTATCCTCTGCAAGATCGGCACGTCGTAAATCTCTCACCCAAGCCTCCTCTGCTATGACAAGCTTTGCTGATTTCTCTTTCAATTCATTCTTCAATTTCTCTATCTCCTCTGACTTCTGCTCAGCTTCGCCCTTCTCATAGACTAACTCCCACTCTACGTCTCCAAGACGTGTGTGAAGAGCCTCAACCTCACCATCCTTCTTCTCAATGGTAGACTGTTGAGTAACCGTCTGCTCCCTCAGCTCCTGAACAGTATCTCGTAACTCTATGTTATGGTCATACAGTTCGGCATACATCTCAGCACTGATAGAGTTCGGTGGGAACTCTTTAGGGTCTTCCACATCCTCCTCAGCTGCCTCAGCCAGCCTGAATCTCTATCATCCTCAGAGTCCTCCTCTGAATCAAACACCGGCTCATGCTCCCAACCAACTACTATGATCAAATGAGATGGCTCTCGTTGAATTAACTGATCCCAAACTGTGTGAATGTCTCGGGGCTTTTCTTCTCTAGCCTCTCGGGGTACAATGTCCCTAGGCTAACTAGGTTCTCCAGCATCTGACATCCTGACAAATCAAATTTTAAGTCTTAGTTATTATGTGATGCTAATCGATACTCTCGCAAGTATATAAGTATAAGCACATAGCACATAAGTAAAGTTATTATCTTTCTTATAACTCGATAAGAGTTATCTTTACCATGTTCTCAAAGGCTACTATCCTAAGGTATTCCCCCACCTAAGGTTCATAACCTACAGCTTTGATACCAACCTGTGACACCCCCAAATTCGGGTACTTCAATTTTCACGAAATTTAGTATTCACTGTACAAATATCATCTATCTATCTACCCATAATAAATGCCACCATAAGCTCGCTAATAGTTCAAGAATTTAGAACGTTCATCAACTATGGACTAGTCGAATCAATAAGGGTTCGCTAGTCTTACAAGGTTTAACAATAAATGATATTCAAATTGAATAATAACTTCTCAAGAGTATACAATCGAATAAGTATTGTATAACTGGAATCATGCTTTTAAAGGTAATATAATATCTCATATAAAATCTCAACTTGACTAATAAGTATAAGAACTTGTATCATGATAATATTTCAAGAATAGAAAACTTGCTCAATAAAAGTAAATTTTGAGTTTAGTAACTTGCTTGACATAAGAATAAGGAATAAAACGCTTATTCAACTTAAAGAGTTAAGATAAGAAAACTTTCTTAACGATAATGAGTTAGGGATAGAATACTTGCCTCGTGTCAAGCTATAAATCTAGTTACAATTTAATTCCTCAACGTCCTACGCATTACATTAGGCATACGATGTCGATTAGTTTCATCACTTATATGTTCAACTGTTGAACTTTTCATTTAAGTCAACATACAACTTGGTTCATAGTGTTAAATTATTAACTAACCACATAACATGAGTATAAATTCACAATATGCGTATCATATAGGTATAATCCTTCAAACAATAATAATCAAGTTTTACAATCACAATATTCAAGTTCGCACTTAATTTGTTAACTTGAACCTTCACATTATCTTATACATGTCAATAACTTAGTTTATTAATCATGAATTTTAAATCATATAATATTCATGTTTATAACTTATAACAACATCTTTTACTGTCGAGAGCACTACACTTGCGTACGTGCATGTTCGACGCCCTCCGATTGCCTCTGAATAAGCATTAGTCACAAATATGACCATTTTGACCCATGTTAACGACTTCAAATCGTAAAACTTAAAAATGAAAGTTGTAGGTCTACTCGTTATCTTTCCGAATCATCCTGAATCACCTTAATTGGAGTTCGTATGAAGAAGTTATGCTTATTCTACTAAAGGAGGTCAAAACAGTCTCGATTTATGATTTTTTCACTCCAAACAGGACCCACCCCCGCTGGGGCGGAGATTTAAGCCTACACATCCCCGCTGGAGCTGGGCTCCACCCTGGTGGAACTCTGGTTCTTGATTTTGACAGTTCGTTGTCCCAATTAATTCCAATTAAATACAAATTAAACTAGTACTGTGATTTCTATGAAGTATAAACTTCATAGAAACATCATATCATGTTACTAACGTGTTTTTAACATCTTAAATCATGCAATTACTCGAATCAAATTATGAAATTTCACTGTTCTTGGTGTTCTTGACGGTTTTGAAGAAAAACACGAAATTTGACGTCATGGATTCGTTATAACTCCGAATCTGTCTGTTCAAAGTTTGTTTTCTTTGGTTTAACACGTATTATCATAATTTACTGACAAATTAAAGTTAAAAAAATAATTCATGGCATACAATTATTCGTAAGGGCCATAAGGGCTATATATACAACTTTTATACTCTACAACTTTTGAAAAACCAATTAAAACATAATTACATGAAATTAATGGTTTGAAAACATACATAGATGGTAGAAATATATGTTATGATTATATCTTAACATTTATATACACATAAATCATCAATTCATGCATTGATCACAAAATAATTATTTTACAGAGAACTCAAAATAGTCGTTAATGGACAACTCTGATTATAGCATGTCTATATGAAATTGGTTACTCTAACACATGTATACATGATATAAACCATATAATATACATATACTAACATATATATCATCATATACCCACCAATTATAAATTTCATCAATCAGAGAGGACTTGAATAGTTTTTATAAAAATATAAGAACGTAATTTAAGTTCGGGTTGAAGAGATTACCCTGCTAGATTGTGATGATGATGAACTCTCTTTTGATTTCTACAACCCTTGATGTCTTCAACTCTCTCTCAAAGTTCTCTCAACGTTTTCTAAGTTTCTCTCTTCTCCTTCTTCTGATATGAATAGAACTGGTGTATATATGATATATGTATATAATGTTTACGTGAAAAGAATTCATGAAATCATGGGTCGTAAGTTAACTCCCACTATGGGTTAATTGACCAACCTCCTATAAGGCCATATTTGGCTAGCTTAAAGAGTCCCTTTCTCATTTATTTTAATTAATCTCTTATAATATAGTTTAATAATGTCACACCCATTTAAGCAATTAATCAAATATCTTACTTAATTCAATTAATTAAAATAGAATAATTCCATATTAAATCACATAGTCACATAATTAAAATTCTCATTTATTAATTATATCAAATAATTAAATCTCTAATTAATTATTAAATTAATTAGAATAATATTATGCTTATTAAATAATTCATTTAATCAAATAAGCTCAATTAAATTCATACTTTGAATAATAAAATTCTCCACATTATTTTAATCAATGTAACACATATAATTAAATTAATCTACCACGAATTCATCAATTAATTATTTAATTTAATAATTAAATTATCAAAAAATATTTATTTAATTCAATAAATATTTAAATTATATTACAAAATCTAGTTCGTCACACCCACATGGGTTGCCCCATTTCCTTTTACCCACCCATGACTAATGGTTCAACCCATCTTTCTCGGATTTTGATTTGGGCTTGATTTGAAATCAATATGGGCCATTCTTTGGGCTAGAATTAACATTCCTTTGGGCCTTGATTTAATTTATCATTGGGCCTCCTATATTTTCCATTTGGGCTTCTCAAAGTCCAAGTCCATTAGCAAAATAGTCAACATTGACTTCGGTTGACTTTTATTGACTTTGACTTTCCATATTTCTATTGTATAATTTTTGTATTATTTACATATTTACTTCGTATAATTTTTGTATTATATGTCGTATTATTCTTCGTATTATACTTTGTATTATATTCTTATTCTTCTCGTATAATAATTCGTATTCTACTTGTCGATGTCGAAAAAAAAATCTTCTTTGGACAAATCTTCCTTTTCCTAAATTTTGTTGTTTTCGACCCTTATTTGTCTTATCTATTTTATGAAGGGTGAAACTTTTAGGAAATGGGCAACATGTATCATGTCAACGATTTTGAAAGGTTACAGAGTCGCCAGTTGGTATATTCTGAAATGGTTGTACCAACTCAATCGAATTTTATTTGATTTTTGCAAGTAGGCCCAATTACTGGAAGCTGTCAAAACTTGGCCTTGGAAATCGAGATTCTTAAAGTTCGGGGGCTTGGTTAAGTAGGGGGAAGGTGTTAGGAACCTTCGACTACCGTGAAACACGGTTACCGCATCTTTTTAATATTTTCCTTTTTATTTGCAAATGTGTGTGTATGCTAGAAGTAATTGAGCCTACTTTTGTTTGATTTGAAAGTAGTGCCGTGCTTAGTTCGACCTATATACGAAGGGTTTGATTTGTTTGAAAAGTCCATTTTTAGATAAGATATGAAAATAACATTTTGAAAGGTGATTTTCAAACCATTTCGCTCGCATAGGAATTGAAGCCTGTTGATACTTCCATTTCTTTTATTCTGTTCAACCTTTGGCTAGATTTGAATGTTTATTTTTTGGATGCGAAGCATTCTTGACCGCAGAATATATATACAAGTGCTGGTCTTCATATGGGCATGAAAGACATCCAAGTGACTCTAGCACTACAAACCATATTTTATTATGTTTGAGACCTGCAATCCGGATAACCGTTTTAAGGTCCCTCGGATGTACATTTTAAAGAAAAACTGCCAGGATATGTTTACAATGTGGAGTTGTCCATCGTGGGAATCAGATTTAGATCAGTGTGGCTGATCATTAATCCCACGATTTATAGGCTTACAGAGAAAATCAAAGCACCTGCACAGCAAAGATATTGACATATAGTACAAATTGTACCCTAGATGTCGCAAAACAAAGGATTCATCAGTCAAATCCTTGCATGCGCATAGCTAAAGCTTCTCGTTTCTGCTAGATATGGATCTAGGGTCACGTAGTCGCTTTAATATTTACAAAGTTAGAAAGAAAGCTAGATTTAAATAAATCTTAGCCATTCTAGCTTCCCGATTCTAGTTTGACTGATTTTAAACCGTTTGAAAGTTAGAAAGTGCTAGATTTAGATAAATCTCGTTCACAATATTTACATCAGTGCGGATTTCTGTCGAATGAATGTTTAAAGCAAATATTTAATCACATTAAATAAAGAATATATATATACTTATATATATGTAAAAGCCGTAAAGGGCCACAGATTTCCACTCCAGGCCCGATGAAGGAATGTAAAAATACATATATATATATATATAATTGGTAAAGAGCCACGAATTTCCAATCCAGGCTCAACTAAGAAATGTAAATATATATATATATATATATATAAATTATAAAGAGCCACGAATTTCTAATCCAATCTCGACTGAGAAATGTAAATATATATACATATATATATATATATAGGGCAATATGACCATACACAGCTGTGTATGTTTTATTTATACACAGTCTGCTAAAACTACGTCGTTTTGGAAGATTTGTATCAGACATCTCTTCTCCCAAATCAGAAATCAAAAATAAATTTGCCAAAACGACATAGTTTTGGCAGACTGTGCAGAAATAAAACATACACAGCTGTGTATGACCATTATTCCAATATATACCTTTTACAGCTTTTATACATATATATATATATATATATATATATGTATAAAAGCTGTAAAAGGCCACAAATTAGCAATCCAGGCCTGACTGAATGGAAAGTTAGTATATATATAGTCAGTTATATATATAATAAAGCTGAAAAATGCCACGAATCAGCGATCCAGGCCAAATGAAATAGTACAATATATATATATATATATATATATATATATATATACATACATAGTTATATATATGTAAAACCAGTAAAAAGCCACGGATTAGCAATCCAGGCTATGCAAACAAAGAAAAACGTGTATATATACTTATATATACTAAAAATTAAGCGAAAAGGCCATGTATTTGAGATCCAGGCAAAACCAGAAGATGAAATTTTATATGCACGTTCACATGTACGTAATAAATTAAAATAGGAAATAGTTTCTGATCGTAAAAAAACTTAAAATGGACTGCTCCATGGGCCCTTTTGCCACTCGGAGGGCTTCAAATCTCTGTTTCCACTTGTTAATTTTTGATATGTTGTAAAATATACGTATGCAAACGTATTAGAAGAATTAAATCGAAGTTTGGAGTACTAGAAGTAGGGCTAAAGGTCGAAATGGGCAGAGTTTTTCTGTGTTTTCTATTTTTTCTCTTTCTTTGTTGGTGGGGGGGGGGTTTATTTATAGACCCGATGGTAGCGGGTCTACCGGCGGCTATTTGTGGTGGGCCCCTCCTGGTGGGTCCCGTTGTCTCGAAGTACGCACTCCAACCAATGCGCAGTCTGCTGGAACCTTCATAACTTTTTATTTGGGAGTCTGATTGAGGCGTGCTATACCTTTTCAGAAATTACTTTTCGAGAGCTACATAATGACATGGGATTTGACCTTTTCTAAATCTTAGAAGATGGGTCCATGATCAGATCTTCGAATCTTCGCAGTCCGTCGGTTGAGCTATGTTGTGTTATTTTCACTCGGGACTGATGTTGTGGTTCTTGCTGACCCTCATTGCATTGATTTGGCTTGATTTGATGTCAAGTTGATAACAAAACCATTTTGCCTCTCCAGGGGTTATCTCCAGGATTGACACAATTTTTGACTATTTCTCGGGGCTATCTCCGTGGTTTTGATCCCAGTCGACTTTGTTCTTTAGTGTTATCTCTAAAGTTGGCTTGATGATTTCATGGGGCTGTCTTCGGGATTCTGGTTTGATGTTGTAATCCTCCGGGGTTGTTCTCCAGAGTGGAAAAATACGCTTTTACCCTCTTGTATGGTTAGTAACAGGAAAACAAAATTTTGAGTGTCTACAGATGCCCCTCTTTATCATGTTTATGTAATGTAGTAGAATGAACATGATAAAGATTTACTAGACACTTGAAATATGACAAGATATATATTTCATGATGCAAATTGCAATGCAGTGAATGTTAAAATATTTTCTCAAATCGCATTTTGCACTTCCCAAATTGCATATCGTATCGCAAATCGCATCGCAAATCGTATATCGCATCGCATATGACATCGCAAATTTCTTACCCTTACCGGTCATGGATGATGCTTATGTTGGGGCTGATTTCAATGGTTGATTTTCATCAATGCTGCTGATGTCTATGCTGGTGTTGACTCCAACTGTTAGATTTCCATCGGTGTTGCCGATGCTTGTTTGATGAAGATAAATTGAAATGTTTTTTACTTTTTTATTGGGGATGATGTTCTGAAATCATCGGATCTTCCCGATGTTTACACTGGCAGTTTACAATGGTGCCTACCCTGCTGGTAGTTGACAACGATGCCTACCCTGCTGGTATTTGACAACGGTGCCTACCCTGATGGTAGTTAACAATGGTGTCTACCCTGCTGGTAGTTGACAATGGTGCCTACCCTGATGGTAGTTGACAATAGTTGATCACCGGACTATCTCGATGCCTACTCAAACGGAATTTACAAAGCTTTATCTCATCGAACTATCTCGATGCTTACTCGAACGGTAGTTTTCAATAGCAGAATTTTTCCTTGAGTCTAGGTATTTAATGCGTATGCATATTTAACTCTACTGGGTATGCATGCTCAACTTTTTAGTGGAGATGTGCTCTGATATAGCGCTCGTTGCACATGTACAGACCAGGCATGATGTGATGATCTTAATTTATCCTAGGTTGATGCATATGCTTAATAGAATTGATGTAGAACCATACCTCACCCTTTCTGAGGAGATTTGGATTTTCTTTTCAGGCATGGATTTTGATAGGCCTATTAGCTTTAACTCCCGTATGGCTCCTCTTGTCATTCGCAGAGCAGATTCGGATGTTCCCCTTTCATATATCGTCTTTGGTGGGGATCTCGTAGAGGCTACTATTTTTCTTTCTAAATCTGGATCTGGTGCTGGTATCTCTGGCGATTCAGACACTGATGGCTTTACTAGGAGATATCCCGATATATTCGCTGAAGTAGTGTTCAACGTCTTACATCACCGAATCTTTCCCCGATGCTACACTGGATTGACGCCAACGGTTTGATCATTGATTATAAAAAGGGGTGAGATCTTTACTTGCGACCCTACTAGATTAGATACTGGCTTAGCTGATGACCCGGGTGTTGCTGACGTCTTAGAGGATGTTGCCCGTTCTCTCATTGACCAAATTTGAACTTCGGTGTAGAGGCCTGGACTTGTGAGGACTTGGCGCAGGTTGACATATTTGATGATATAAATTTCATTTGCCAGACCTTTTATCATCGACCATCTATTTTTTCCAAGTTAAGGACTCTCTTTAGAATTTTTCCTTTCTTCTGTCGGGGCAGGCTTATGTTGCAGTGATTTCTTTTAGGAGTTCTCCCTTTTCTTTTAACGAGGAGCTTGGTCCCGTCGTAGACTCCTTCCATTTCATTGAATGGTGAAATGCCCTAGCCTTTTCGCATGTTGTTATTGGTTTATAGAAGAAACTCGATTTGTTGACCACATCTAGAGTGAGCAATATCCTGCACATTGGACAAATAACAAAATGCGCCAAAAGCTTGATGGCTCGGGCCGTCGGGATTAGTATGATCTTGTGAATGAGACATTTGAAGTTAAAGTTTATGAAATTGAATGCTTGTATTCACTGAGCTTTTATCTTATCTCTAAAGATCTTGAAATTGAGTATGAAAATGATATTTTCCTAAGGAAATTAAAATTTTTATTTGACAAGTTATGAAATTGCAAGAAAACTTTAAAGCATCCATGGTCATTTTTCATGGGTAGGATCAGATTCAAAAGACTTATCTCCCTTTATCAGAGACACCTCATCTTCGCTTTAGACACCGCTCTTCACAGAATTAACAACATATGACATGTGCACTATGAGTGACGCAACCTTTAGCAGAGATTTTCTATGACTTTAGATGATCTCATTTCTATCTTGCAAAAATTTTTCTGCTTTCCTCGCTTAACTTTGTCTTGTTTTCTTAGGCTATTCAGGGTAACCCATGTAACGAGTTTTGGACCAATGACTCCTAAACTAAACGGCTCTAGGGCACTAGGTGTTAAGACACTACGTCGGGTTTACTGGCTCGAGTAATAATGGCAACACTTCGAGACAAGTCAGCCGGTCTACTCTATTTGATCCTCCCCTGAGCTTATACAAGATTCATTTTCTTAGGTTCTAAATTACTCGTGTAGCAAGTATTGGGCCGGTGACTCCCAAACCAGACGACTTTAGGGCACCAGGTGTAGAGACACCCCTCGGGCTTAATTACTTGAGTAACCTAGTCCACGATTCGGATCTGCTCAAGTTTTGCCTTCTTCTTATTGCAATGCTCGTTTTCTTAGGCGCTAATAATGGGTCTCCAAATCTGGTTATTTTATTTTGATGATAACAAATTAGGTAAATAGGTCAAAAGGGTAGAATCCTCTCTATAGGATTAAAAATATTAAACTTGATTTTAATTACCTCATTTATTTTGGCCAAAAATATTTATTTTCTAAACTCCATTTGAATTTATTTTCTAACCTTGATAAAACTAATATCAAGTGTTAATAAAATAAATTCATATATTAACATTTCATATGGCAAGGAGATTTCGATTTCTTTTCAAAATGATTTTATAAATCTTTTATGGGCAAAAAAAAATTCTAAATATTTATATATATATATATCCGTATATATGTATATATTACATATATATGTTAAAATATATATATATATATATATATATATATATATATATAGATGTTAAAGAATATATTATCATGTGAGTGTGTGACGTGTGTGTGTGTTGTATGTTAATATGTTGGGCATGTGTGTGCCTGGTGAAATGTTTTGCATGCAAATGATAACATAATTGTTATCAACAAAATTTAAATTCAAAAATGAATTTTCAAATTACCTTTTCACCCTAAACTCAAAAATCCTATATATAGGAGGCTTTTTATTCATTTCAACTTACCAATTCACAAATCAGAAAAGCTTACTCTCCTTGCCTACATTCTGTCCAATTAAGCTTTCACTCTCTCTTCTTCTAATCAAAGTTCTAATTTTATTTTGGAAGAGAAAAATTGGTCAAAGTATCTGAGATAAGTTATTAATTTATTACTGTTTATGTTATCTCATACTTGCTTCTATATATAGATATTCAGATATAAATTGCTATACACATCTATATATATCTATATTCATCTATTTATATCAAGTAAAAAATCAGTACTTAGATACCGATATAATTCGAAAGTAATTTCTCTAAAATTCTTTGAACGGTCTTTAAAATCCTAAGTGACCTTTTACTGATATAGTTACATTATATAAATATTGTATAATATTTATATGATTATCAAGTTGTGAAACGAACAAATTAGTCAGTACTTAGATACCGATATTCGGAGATATTCCTTAACAAAAAATATTATCTGGACGGTTTTTGAAATCCTAAATGGCCAATTTTTTCACAACATAGATCAAATATAAAATAATATATATAAGTGGGTGAAACAAGTTTCTTCAAGTATTATTTAAATTGATTAAATTATTATACTTGATAAACTATCATCAAGAGTATATTGCTCACAAAATTATTTATAGATTATTTGTTGTATTATATGTAAGTTTATATGGTTATTTAAGCTCAAAGTTATATTTGTTTAAAAACCATAGAAACACACTCTAAAAGAGAAATCCTTTTCTAAATCTGTTTTAAACCATAAAAACACATCCTTTATTAAAGAAGAGGAAAATCTTTGTAAAAAGTGCTTAAATCTCTATATTTACTTACACAGAAGCACACCACATAAAAGTCTTGAACTGTTATCAAATACTCAACTTCTATACCTACTTATTTGAGAAGTATCTGTTCAGAATTTTATCTACTTACTTTAGAAGTAAAAACTGAAACAAACTTTTGTAAAAAAGGAAAAGGTAGAGTTAGTTTATTTTATGTACTTGTGAGAAAGACAAAAATTCTTTGACCAATACCAGAGTCTTAGAGAGGTTAGCTGGGAGTTGGGTCTCTAGTGTACTTGTGAGGTAAGGAAGAGATTGTTGTTTCAAGACCAAATCATATAATAGTTCTAAGCTCTAAAGAAAGATTCAACTAAGCTTGAGGAAGGAGCTGGGAGTTCGCTGTCCGAGATAGTTAGTTGTAGATAGTTGTAAGTTTGACTATAAAATTTTGTAAAGGCTTCTCTGCCTATTGAAGGAGTATTTATTACAAGGAGTAATAGGATCTCAAGTCCTGGAGAGGAGCTTGAGACTGGACGTAGCAACATACTCTAACTGTATGTTGTGAACCAGATAAATATCTGTGCATTGTGTGATTGAATTTTTTACCTACTTATTAAATTCTAAACACTGTAAGTTAATCTACTAAAAAAATTCAAAAAGGCCAAAGATAATTTTTTAAAACAGTGATAATCTATTCAACCCCTTTTCTAGATTATTATTGGACTTTCAATTAGTATCAAAGCGGTGCTCTTTAACTTGTTTGTTAAGTGATTACATGCATATCTAAGAGTAGATCCATCTATGGCCTACACAAATGCTATTGGTTGCGAAGAAGGACTGTCAATGACCAGCCCTCCACTATTTGATGGCACAAACTTTGCCACTTAGAAAAATAGATTCAAAATCTTTGCCAAATCACAAGGAATCAAAAGCTAGCAATAGAACAAGGTGTAAGAATTCCCGCAAAAATTGAAGATGAAAAGATTGTCAAAAAAGATGCTGGAGAATTCACCACCGAGGATGAGGAGATTATGAATATAGCCTCCAAAGCTGAACAAATGGTAACGAGTGCTCTTATAGAAAAAGAATACAAAAGAGTTAGCAAGTGCAAGGATGCTAAAGAAATCTGGGAAAAATTGATTGCAACTTATGAAGGAACCAGTCATATCAAAGAAACTAGAAAAGATGCTTTGATCCAAGAGTATGAAAGCTTCAAGTTAGAAGAAGGTGAGAAAATCATTGATATGGAAACACATTTTTCCAGAATCATTGATGAGCTAGAACAACTGGAAAAAGCTTACACAACAAATGAGAAAAATATAGTTTGTCGTGTCAGAGTCACTCCGATGGCTGTCATGCCCATGAGAAGACCGACACTTGTATATATTTTTTGTGGTCGAGGATGCTTCGCAGCCTGACAATCACCATTCAAATGGAGCCAAAAGGCTGAAAAGATAAAAATTGAAGTATCAACATGCTTCAATTCCTATGTTAGCGCAAGGGTTTTAAAAATTTAAAATGCTTTCAAAACATAATTTTAATATCTTGTTTAAAAAAGGACTTTTGCAAATCAAATCAAACCCTTCGTATATAGGTTCAACGAAGCACGACTATACTTTCAAATAAATCAAACATAGGCCGAATTTCTTCTAGCATTCACATACACACATTGCATATTTAAAAGGGAAATATTGAAAAGATGCGGTACTATGTTTACACGGGAGTTGTGGGGTGCCTTACACCTTCCCCAAACTTAACCAAGCCCCCGAACTTAGAACTTCGATTTTAAAGATCAAGTTTTGATAGTGTCCAGCAATTGGGCCTCCTTTCAAACAAAACTCGGTTGAGTTGGTACAACCATTTCAAATCTAGCAACTGGCGACTCTGTAAAATGTTCAAATCGTCAACATGATACATGTTGGCCTTTTTCTAAAAAACCCTTCAAAACAATTTTTAAACAAAAAGAATAAGTGTAGACAAAACTTAGGAAGAGAGAAAGATCCGGGTTTGAACCGACCCGAATTTTTTCCTGACGTCGACAGGTGGCGACTCTGTTAGGGATAATAGAGGGCTTAGGCCACGCTCAAATCTTTTCAACATTTTCCTTTCAAATCTATGTATATGTGAATGCTATGTCTTTACATTGAATGAATGCGTGAATGTTGCGTCTTTACATTAAATAAATGTGAATGAATGCTTTCCTACTTTATTAGTGCTTCACACCCATATTAGTGATTCGCACCAATGTCATCATATGCATACGGTGAGACGCAATGTATGTATGTTGTGTGATTCCTCCACCAGAAGGAAAACCCGTCGGTGATAGAGTAATGTCTTCGAGGACGGCTAAGTCTTCAGGGCTCATGAAAAAGCACCACTCAGATTCGCTCCAGTTGAAAGATCGGATTAATTTCCCCTCTAGTAGATTGGAATGATCTGGGGACCTTCATGCCAAAAAGCCGTGAGAGTAGCCTAAGATAGGTCAGCCTCTGATTAACCAAACCCGAAGGGAAGCTTCTTCATGCCTTCCTCTTTCAATTCAATGTCAAGTTTTCAATTCCAATGTAAATAGCATAATGTAAAAATGCATTCTGTATTTTGTACATCCTGTCATCAAAACAACTGACCTCTATTTTGCAGAAGAAGATTAAAAAACCTCAAAAACACATCATGGCATGCATCCTATCCCTACTTACCTCAGAAATTAACACGCCTACTTTTTGTTGTAGGTGAAAAATTGGTCCTGTCACTAGACCTAAGTCTAAAAAAGCACTAAGTCCATCTCCGGACATGGCTTCCAGTGCTCAGCCAGATTCCACCCCTGTCTAGGGAAGAGTTTGAAGGACTGAAGAACCAGATAGCCGAATTGCCATTTTCCTGAGAGAACAGAGCAAGGCCCTTAAAAGGAAGCAAGCACAGGGTCATAAAGAACCAGGAACACCCGATGGCAGTTAAGATGCCAGGAAAATTGATACTCAAGCTCTTGAGACACAAAATCAGGACACAACCAACAAAATCCTTGAAATCACCACCCTCAACAAAGAACAGGAAGCTGGTGACATTTTGAAGAAAGTGCAACAGATGGAAGAAACCATCCGGTCTATCAAAGGGACTGGGGCATTTGATAGTGTCAATTATTTTGACTTATGCATTTTCCCTGGGGCTCGTTACCCTGAAAAATTTTGAGCTCCTGATTTTGAGAAATACGATGGATTGGGAGACCCTACACTCACTTGAAGGTGTTCATTAGAGATCTTGGATCCTATGAAGAGGACGAGAAACTCCGAATGTAGTTATTCCAGAAAAGTCTGACCGGAGATGCTAGAACCTGGTATGCCCATTTAGACAACTCTAAAATTCACAGCTGGGAAGAGCTGGCACATGCCTTCCTCAATCAATACAGTTTTCAGTCTCAACTGGCTCTAGACAGATATCAAATAACCAAGATCAAGGAACAAAGTACTGAGTCATTCAGAGAATATGCTCAGCGCTGAAGACAAATGGCAGCACAAGTCACTCCACCTATAACTGAGTTCGAGATAGTCATGAACTTTATCGACATTTAAGAAGCCCCATATTATGAAAGGGTCCTAGCAGGCATAGGAAAGCCATTTTCAAAAATTATCAAACATGGCGAGATGGCAAAAATAGGGCTCAAATCTGGGAAGATAAAGGATCTGACCGCCTTAGAAGCTGTTGCCAAGCATATTCAATCCGAAAATTATGGGAATAATCCCCGGAGGGCATACAAGAAGAAAGACGAAGAAGTGTCCTTAGTATTACAAGGACAGAATCAGAGGAGCGAGTCGAGCAGTATGCCCATTCAAAAAAAAGAACTATTCCCCTTTTCAAGCTCCAGCTCAACCTTCTAACCCGCCATTCCAGAAAAATGTGGAGGCCAGGCGTCGAAGAACATTCACCCGCTAGGGGATTCACTCGAAAATGTGCTAAAACTGTTGACGGCACAGAAAAAGAATGTGTAACTCCTTCCACCAACCAATACAGGTGGACAAAATTATGACCCAAGCAAAAAAGTGTGCTTATCATTCCGGAGCTCTGGGACATTATACACAAGACTGTTGGTCTCTTAAGAACAAAATCTAGGACTTAATTGACAATGGAGAGATTGTGGTGACAAAGCCTGAGCAACCGCACGTGCAAGATAATCCCCTCCCCTAGCACAAAGAGGAAGGTATCTATATGATTAGCACGCAAAATGGAGAAGGATCCAAATACCTCCGATACGTCGGAGAATCAACTCAATCCAGCCTAGACAGTTGGGAAGTCTCAGAAAGGCGATTCCTGATAGAACATGAGATCAAGTTTATCAAGGAATAGCTCGGACAATTTACAGAACTGGTCGTATACCAACATCAGGTCACCAGACAGCTGATAAACCAGACCAACCAGTATGATGCAAATCCTTCCACACCAAAAATTAGTCCCATAAGGGACCGTTATCATTTTCATCAACATGAACCCTAGGCGACAAGATGGCCAAGGAAGGAAAGTTCCAGGCTGATAGGGAATTCGCGTTCTAGAGGAATTTCACCAACCTAAACCAACAAATTATAGAAATCCTCCAGATGTTAATCAATGAGGGAATGGTGGCTAACTTATTAACCCCAGTAAATCCTCGATCTAGGAAATTCAAACCTAACCAAATCTGTCAGTACCACTCCAATGCACCCGGCCATGATACTGAAGACTGTTGGGCACTTCGTCATTTAATTCAGAACATGATTGAAAGTGGTGAACTGATAAGAGAGAATCGGAATTATGGCCTCCCAGATGAAGAACTCTCTTTATTCCCACTGCATGGAATCAGGATACAGTGGCTATTATTTCCTGTGATAAGGAGCCAACCCTCACACCCTTAGCACTGCCAGGGAAAGGGGTCCAAGAAGTACAGAATCCTGTGAAGTTGGTGGCACCTGAACCTTTGATATTACCAATCAGACCCCAGTATCAAGTGATCAGTTTGAAGAGAGTCCTATGGAACTACGGGAATGATGAGGGTTCCACCTCAAACAACATTGTTATTGTACCAAAGGAAAATCTATTGTATCTGCCTCAGTGAGTGATCAAAGCAGTCATCAAGGCCAAAGAAAAGGTGGCTAATGAGAAAACTGAAGAGTTCCTTAGTAAAATGGGATATAATGAAATCAAAATGGTGCAAAGCTTAAAAGACGCGCACCCGAGTTGATGTCCATTCTAGATCTGGTCTTATCATCGGTGGATCATCGAGACATTCTGCTGAAAGTACTGGAAGAAGCCCGTCTGCTATATACCATGAATGCCGAGAAATTTTGTCACGTGATAGAACACATTTTTAACAGTAATGTGATATCTTTCATTGACGATGATATACCTGCAGAGGGGACTGGTCATCACAAGTCACTGCACATAGCTGTAATGTCATCCGGATATGTGATCGGAGGTGTGCTGATAGATGGAGGATCATCCCTCAACATCTGTCCCTACGATACCTTGGAGAGAATGAAGATTAACTCGAACCTGATCAAAACCTGTCATATGGTCATCCGGGGCTTTCGATGAATCTCGCCGATAAGCTATGGGAGAAATTAAGCTTCCTTTGGAGATTGGTCAAGAGCTCAACATCACCACATGATACAACTTATTGCTGAGAAGGCCATGGATCCATATGGTAGGGGCAGTGCCATCCACCCTCCATCAGCAACTCAAATACATTATCAATGGTAACATAATCACAGTGAATGCCGAACCGAAATACCCTGTCTGTATACAGGGAGACATGCCAGTGATCAGCCTGGATGCAGGGATTGAACCTGCTAGTTTTCAAGCCTTGGAGGTGAGCGATACTCAATACCTACCAGTTGGGGCACCAGCCTTAAAGTCTAAAGTCTCCCCCGAAGTAATGACAGTGGGCCAGGAAATGGTATCTTTAGGTTTCCACCCCGGAGAAGGGTTAGGAAAGAATTAGCAAGGTATCCAGAGTCCAGTGCAGAACCCGAGCCAGTCAGGGAGAGCCGGATTAGGTTATTCATCTGGGTCAAACCGTCGAAACCCACATAAGCATCTTAAAGCTCATGATGCCACTATACTATTGCCAAACCTCATTGATGCAGGATTTATGAAGCCAATGAGTAAAATCCCTACTATGGTATCAGCCATGCTGTTTCCTCCAATCATACTGGGTGGTGAGAGAAATACCCCAAAGCCTGAGGAGGATAGCAAAAAGGGAAAAGAAAAGTTCTTGTACAAAGGATGAGACCTATTTGCTAATATGCGTGTTCTCATACACTACGAGAGAATAAACGATAATCTCCCCGACAGTGACGAGGAGGATCAGATCCAAATTCCTTGCATCAAGAAAGGGAAGGGAGTCAGTTCAAAGAAAAACCTCGGCCCTATTTTGAAGGATGTCTTAGTAATCATCCGAGATGAGGCAGACAAGCACAATTCCTTGATCCTTCCTGTTCATGAGGATCTGACCTTGGACAACTAGAGTAGCGTCCCTTGCCTCATTCAAAAAGGGTAAAAGGGCAGAGAATCTGTCTGCCCTGTAACATGGTTTCATTTACTGCTTATTTTGATTGCACAACTATAGCAGTACCTTTTATCATGCTTTGCCAAATGCTTTGTATGTTTAAATAGTTGCATATATTAAAGTGAAAGCATTTTGTTTTCAGGACTCTAGAGTTGGATTTGTTTGTTACTGCTGATGAGATGCCAACCTGTCACAGTGACTATAACTTTGATGTAGAAATGAACTTTGACTTGATGGAAATTGATCAAGAGGAGGAAGATAACTGTGAGGTGCCCGAGGAGATCAAAGAATGGGTCAAAGACAAGCCCAAACCAAACCTCGACCAAACCGCCACTGTCAATATCGAAACTTTTGAAAACCTCAAAGAAATCTAGATAGGCCTAGACCTCACCCAAGACCAAAAGACCGATCTGATCAACCTCCTAACACAGTTCCAGGATGTGTTTGCATGGTCACATGAAGATATGATTGGCATGTTTACTGATACTATCATCCATAGAATGCCCATCAAAGATGGATTCAAGCCCGTCAAGCAGAAGCTCAGGCGGTTAAAACCTGAATGGAGTCTGAAAGTCAAAGAAGAAGTTATTCAACAATTCAAAGATGACATCATCATGGTATCAACATACCCAAAGTGGCTGTCAAACATAGTCCCCGTGCTAAAGCCCGGAGGGAAAGTACGAGTATGTGTAGATTATAGGGATTTGAACAAAGCCTGCCTTAAAGACAATTTCCCTGTACCTTTCATCCACATCCTGATCGACAATACGACGCAGTATGGTATGTATTCCTTTGTAGATTGCTTTGCTGGTTACCATCAAATCATGGTTGCTGACGAAGACCTAGAGAAAATAGCTTTCATCACTCCCTGGGGAACCCTCTGCTATAGACGACTATTCTTCGGCCTCATCAATGCTGGAGCTACATATCAGTGAGCCATGATGGCCCTATTTCGTGACATGATGCATAAAAAGATAGAGGTTTATGTGGATGACATTATCGTCAAATCCTGGAAAAAGGACGATCACATTGACCATCTCAAGTAGCTATTCAACATGTTGCGCAAGTATAACATCAAGCTGAATCCTGCCAAATGTGCTTTTGGCATCAATTCAGGCAAGTTATTTGGATTTCTGGTGAGTAATAGAGGCATTGAGCTGGATCCTACCAAAATTAAAGCCATCACTGAGATGCCAGTACCTAGAACAGAGAAGGAGATATGTGGGTTTCTGGGAAGGATCAATTTCATAAGTCGATTCATTTCCCAACTCACAGCAACTTGTGAACCCATCTTCAAACTACTAAGGAAGAATTCCTCCACCAAATGGAATGAGGATTGTCAGAAAGCCTTCCTTGCCATCAAGAAGCAGCTGATCGAAGCACCAGTCTTGGTATCCCTAAGGGATGGAGTTCCCCTGTTTATGTACTTGTCCGTCAATGCCAATGCAATGGGCTGTATGCTGGGATAGAAAAATGATAGTAGTAGGGAGAGAGCTATCTACTACATCAGTAAAATATTTAGCAGTGGCGAACAGAAGTACACCCTGATCGAAAAAACATGCTGTGCGTTAGTATGGGCCACTATGAGGCTACAACATTATTTGTATGGGCACACGACCTACCTCATATCCCGCATAGATCTGCTAAAATACGTATTCAATAAGCCAATGTTGAATTATCGATTGTCCAAATGGCAGTTGATCCTCTAACAGTTTGACATTGTCTACGTGACTCAGAAGTCCATCAAAGGTCAAGGTATTGTAGATCAACTAGCCGAAGCACCATCAGGAGGGTTCGAGCCTCTAGAGACTTATTTCCCGGATGATGGGATTATGACAATTCAACAAAGTCTTCAAGAAAATGCAGTCCAACCATGGAAAATGTATTTTGATGGAGCAGTAAACATGGAAGGTGCCGGAACTGGGGCAGTCCTTATCTCTGGTACAACAGAACAATATCCTGCGGCTACCAAGTTGTAGTTTGTCAACACCAACAATACAGCTGAGTATTAAGGCTGCATAATGGGGTTGAAATTAGCCCAATCCATGGGTGTCAAACATTTATTGGTCTTTGGAGACTTTGAATTGGTTATCAGGCAGACCACTGGGCATATCACGCATTTCCTACCTTATCATCGGCAGGTTGTCACAATATCCATGGAGTTTGAAGACATAACCTTCATCCATATTCCTCGCAGTAGGAATGACTTCGCTGACGCATTGGCAACATTGGCTTCCTTAATCCGCATATCCGATAGGTGTGGGATTCCCGACATCAAATTCACAAACCAAAAGACCCCGACATATGAAAATTAAATTGGAGAAGTATCAGATGAAATACCTCCTATCAAACAGCCTTGGTATCAAGACATCAAGGAATATCTCCGAGATGGATCTACACCCGCTGGGGCAAGTCAATCCGAATGAAAGCGGATTCACAAGATGGCTATGAAGTTCTATCTGAGTGGAGACGCACTCTATAAGAGGGATGCCGGAATCAGACTCTTAAGATGCCTTGATAAAGAGCAAGCTCAGAGACTGATGGATGAAGTCCACGATGGAATCTATGGTTCACACATGAGCGGTCATCTGCTGGCCAAGAAGATATTAAGAACAGGGCATTACTGGATCTCTCTCAAAAGCTGACTGTGATGACCACGTCAAGAGGTGCTACCAATTCCAAATCCATGGAAATGCCATACACGCTCCTCCAAATGAGCTTCACAATATGAGTTCGCCATGGCCTTTCTCTATGTGGAGGAATGGATGTGATAGGTCCAGTAGAACCCAAAGCCAACAATGGTCATCGATTCATCTTCACCATGATCGATTACTTCACCAAATGGGTTGAAGCTGCCTCTTTTCCCAAAGTCACCAAAGAGGTCATCATTGGTTTCATCTGAAAAAATATCGTCTGTCGATATGGACAATTGGAGGTGATCATATCAGACAACGCCAAGAACCTAAACAATCAGATGATGAGAGAACTATGCAGCAAGTTCCACATCAAGCATCTTATTTCTGTCATCTATCGGCCCAAGATGAATGGTGCTGTCAAAGCGGCCAACAAGAACATCAAGAAAATCATGCAAAAAATGTCCGCCAATCACAAATAATGGCCTGATCTGTTACCCTTAACCCTGTTAGCATACAGGACATCAATGCGCACTTCTACTAGGGCTACCCCCTATTCATTGGTCTATGGCATGGAAGTAGTACTTCTCATAGAGGTAGAAATAGAGTGTCTAAGAGTGTTGATAGACGCTCAAATTGAAGAAGACCAGTGGTTGCTAGATCGGTACCACCAACTGTCCCTGATAGATGAAAAGAATGCTACAGCCATTTTCCACGGGCAGTTATATCAGCAAAGGATTTCTCGATCCTACAACAAGAAAGTTCGAATTCGGCAATTCAAAGAAAATAACTTGGCGCTGAAAAAAGTTCTGGCCAATCAAGATGAAGCCAAAGGAAAGTTCGGCACAAATTGAGAAGGCCCTTTCATTGTCAAGGAGGTGTTGACAGGAGGGCTATCAGATTGCAAGAGATGGATGGGAGCGAATTTCCCCGACTTATCAACTCAGACACTATAAAAAGATACTATGTCTGAAACACATGTATACCAGCATCTTGGACCTGCAAATCAAATTAGTTCATCTTTCACACAACAGATGGAACTACGAATAATCTGATCGCCCTTAATCCGGGAGTACGTAGGCAGCCATTTCTGGTGCGCTCAAACCAAACAAAGACTCAAAAACTCATCAAACCAAACTCAAAAGAGACACTTCTCAAGCCTCTCCCATACAAGAACGAACTACAAATGACCTGATCTCCCTCAGCCCGGGAGTACGTAGGTAGCCATTCACGATGCGATTTGACCTTCAAGAAAATATAAAAAACTAATAAAAACTAGTCCCAAGACACCGAAACCATATAAAACCTAAATTCTATCAAGCTTCCCTGGTCAATAGGCCCATCTGAGATATTCTCTGACATCTCACTGTCAATCCATCAAGAAGAAGCTCATGGTACATCAACAACAGCAAGTCATAAATGAAGTGATAATCACTCAGCAATGACAATACATATCCAACAGGGAAGTGAATCAAAATATATTTCTCTGATATATAATACTGTTTAATATATATACACGGTGTTCTGTACATGACAAAAATGGCTGATCTAGTATATGCAGGAAAAATAAAGCTAGTCTATGGACCCATGGACAAGCGAGACAGCAATGCCAATATGGCATCTCTCTCTGAAGATGGGGGAGCAGCTGCAAGTGCCATACCCTCAGCCTCCATACGAGCAAGCATATCCACAGCCATTTGCATAGTGGCACTGTGACCATCAATGAAAGCATTCATCTCTCCAACCAGGCTGTCTGTATATGACCTAAGGGCTGTGCTGTCAGCAATATATACATCTTGAGTGGCTATGGCCTCATCTCTCTATACAAAGCAGCATCCCGGGCAATCAATGTCTCCTCAATCTCGACAAAAGAAGAATCTAGAGAAGATCGAGCCTCACTTCTCTCAACCAATGCCGTATCCCGAGTGGCTCGAGCCTCATCTTTATCAGCAAAAGCTATATCTCTGCCAGACAGGGCAGTTAACATTAGCGCCCTAGCCTGATCTCTCTAGAACATCATCCTAGCTAAGGAATCTACCAAAGCTGGATCTGTCCTGGCAGGAATGATCGGCGGGTCACTAACTAAGGCTGCTGTCAGACCCGTGAACAAATCATCCTCTGTAGGAGAATCAGGATCCTCCATAAGCTCCTCCTCATCTGAATCCACAAATGAAGCTGACTGGATGAATGCAGCTGATGCTATATTGGTCTCCAACCACGCTGAGTACTCTGAAGAACGATCCGGGTGGCTAGTGGAGAAATCAGCCCTCTCCCTATGAGTCCAACACTCATAAATCCTGATCAGGTCGGCTGATGACATAGAAGAAGCTGACATCTGTTGATCAATAGCCCCCTCAAACTGGTGCAGGCTCTGGAACTGATCAAACTAACCTATAACTGCCAACGGATGATAGGTGGGCACCTCTCTCAATCCCGCTAGGGGCAAGTAGTCTATGCCAGATGCATGGGTGATGAAGATATAAGGGGAGACTAGTCCTGAGCATAGCAGAATCGAAAAAAAAATGCTCAATATCTGACAGAAAAGCTGACCATGTCTCTACATCCGAACACTCCGCAGGCTAAAAGGAGTATGATATGGTTATCTCATGGGTGAAACAATACCCCTGGTGTCTGAAGAAGCCAATCGGGCGCAAGTGGGACATGAGCCACACGTATAACAAGACAGAGCTATCTGGGTACGATAATAGGTAGCTGACCATAGTATCTCAGCCAATATCATCGGCAAGATGGTGCAACCCTGTCTAAGGGCCCGAACCACAACCATCAATCCGACGTCCAAGTGGTCCAAGGGTAGTAGCATATAAACGTAGGCCACGATGCACATCAACAAGACGTCTACACAGGCGAGTTGCCACTCATCTACCGAAATGATAAAATCCCCAGAATATCGCTCGTAGCTGTGTAGCCGGTCGAAGAGATCGATCAAAAAGTCTATGGATGTTATATGTCCTGTAATAATCTCCTCAGTGATAACTCGGCGTCTCAGACCTAACATAGTCATAAATGGTCTCTACATATCACTGATGGCTATACGAGCACAAGGAAGATCCAGCGGTAAGAATGTAAGATGTTCATACTCCTCTAAGGTAGGAGTCAACTCGTGGAGCCTAAAATGGAAAACCTATCAATCAGGTATCCAGCATGATAAGATGCCATCCAAAAACCTATACGAAACCTGGAAAGCTAAAAGGGATAGAGAATGCCCTAGCATCTGGTCTACTGTCCCTCTGGCTGTGAGGGGCAGACTGTCATACCATGACTGCAATGAAGATGCCACCGAGGATGGTGGCAAGTGCTCAATACGGCTGACAGTGGAGGACGACATCTGTATCACCGAATCACAAGACCATCCAGGGGTCAAATCTGAACTCATCTGTCTAAAGGCATATCCTTGACAAAATACATGCATAATGACAATGATAAAACATGATGCAATAGATAGGAAATATCATGCATATCTATAAAAAACTGTCTACTACAAGCATCATCTCTGTCTGCTAATAAAAGTGCAAAATAAAAGTACAGTGATATGGGACATAACCCCAAAACTAATAACAATGACCTATCAAAATAGGGCACAACCGCCCAACAGCCAAAACAGTGGCCTATTAAAAGATATAGCTATAATAGCTATCCAAAAAGATCCAAAATATCTACACTCAGGTTGTTAACCTGCTCCATCTCCTCCGTGGACACAAAGTATCGGCCATCAGGAATGTCAAGGCGGTACAAGGGAGGATCAGCCCCTGTATAACTGCTAGAAAATGGACCTATGGAAGGGCCTGTTCTGGAGCTGGATAGATCAAAAGAAGATGCCTCTGATGAATCTCGACCAAGATGCCTGATAAACAAATAAGCTCTCTCCAACTGCTGGGTCAGTCCTGTAATCTGGTCCAAGTGAGTAGGCTCCTTGAGGCAAGCTATCCAGTCTGTCATCATCACAGACCCCGGCACCATATCTGCTATGAATTGGGTAGCACGAGTCTGAGCCCCAATAGTGCGAGAACTCCACCAGATGCGGAATGCCTCCTGGATATATGGACCCTCTAACAGGGTAAAGACATTTACGCCCTCTATCAGAATGTCTGTAAGTGGCTGAACTAGTGGCCAATGGTGCCAAGCAGGAGGAATAATGGGAATACGGATCTGACCCGTGATGCTCCTGATAGCACGCTCTCCTAAATAGAGTTCCCAACCTCCCACTGTCAAAAATGGGACTCTACGAGTCGACAATGCAAACTCCTGGACAGTGGGGAAACTGCCCTCAATCCCTACTATCAGAAAGTCTGAGGTATACGGTACCCATGATATCGATTCTGCTATCAAAAGCTCAAGCTGCAGGCGGGAATGGGTGAATCCCTCAGCCACGGGGACCTCCGTCAGAGTGGAGTGGTGCCAACACCGTCCCCGGGGATAAGTATCCAGGCCTAAAGTGGTAGCAGGACGAAGTCAAGGAAGCCTCTCATATGCCCAGAACTGGCCATGTAAATATCAAAAGTCCTCAGTGACCAAGACTGACAAATATAAATGCAGAAATAAAAAAGGTACAAGAATAATATACTCACCAGTAGAAATGGGTAGAACCCTAACCAGGCCTCCGTCATACCTTTCGAGCGCATGCGAATGCCTCAGAGAAAATAAGCAAAGGTGTTGGAACCCAATCAAAGTCACTAAGGCGCTCCACATGTCGAGTGGCACTGACCAGGGCAAAGGACACCGTCGCAGAGTTGTCTGCCAGAAAACAACCCTTAATGATCACCAAAAATAGTCGCCATAGAATGCGATCCCTAACCCTCTGATCATCAGGTAGAGGCTCAAGCATAGCCCCACTTTGGGCATCGACGCTCAAGGGACCAGATCGGACCGTCCGACCCTTGATCGTCGTCGCTTGGACTCCCAGCAGGGACTGAATGGCAGTGGGTGTAATGTTAGCCACAACAGGCACGGTCTCACCCTCAAACTCTATCCCGGTGATGAACCTCTAATCCATCGACGTCATCATCACCTCAAAGTCTAACAAGTGGAGAGACTGAGTCTGGTGAAACCAGCGCTTAGATAAAGCCCTCATATAACCCTAGGGGCAACGGTGAGGAGGGATAGAAAAGAACTCCTGAAACCGCCAGGTGTCAACTATGTCCCTGTAATCCTGGTGCAGAGTGTGGTAAAGAGAATGCACATTAAACCAGTTCCCTCTGGGCTGCGTAAAGCCAGGAACCTGCATCAAAAGCCAACCCATATCGAACCTGTGCCTCAAGAATGGAAAAAGGAAGAAAGAAAATAAAAAAATAAAAAAAGCTTCAGTCACCTCGTTGGCGTGGAGGAACCTCGTGGGATGACGACTCAAATCTCCCAGCAGATCCTGGGTTGGCACAACAATACCTGGAAGCTCCGTACGTGGGGCCTGGCCTTGAAATGGAGTAACAAATAGAGCATCCTCATCGTCTATATCGACCAGCAGCTCATCTTGGGCCAGACGAATCATCGACTCCGCTAACCTACGAGGCGACTGGGCTGAACGTGGCTAAGGAACATCAGAAGCTCTCCTCCGCTTAACGCCTGAAACGACCCTGCTGGCACTACCAGGTCTATCTCGGTCCATAGCCGAGACAAAGACTCCAAATCACGTTAGAAAGGGTGTGGTAAGTTTAAAACCTGTGGCTAATTAATTTAAATAAGCACTTTATGCATTTCTAAATCCTAAAACATGCATGAGTCGGTCAAAAATCTCCAGTATATTTAAAACTGCATGTTTATTTAATGCTCGAGCTTTTAATTTTTTTTTAGCCAGAGTGTCCTTTGTAAAATGGGCTATCCACATACACACAGGCATGTCTATGTTGCCATTCAGTAGCATACCTTCACAAAAATAGGAACAGTTCATATTTATAAAAAAAATCAAGAATAAACTTCACACGGCAGCCAAATTACCATGGACATCTTTTAGTTGAAAATCCAGGCTCACTAGTCCTCAAAAAGGATGAGTAAACTGATCAAAAAGAGAAAAAATTAACTATCTCAGAATTTGAATTTTCTTACATCAAAACGTGTATTGCAGTAAAATATGCATACTTATGAAGTCAGAAAACTTTTAGCAGGTCATATAGGCATACATTTTTGATACATTACGTTTGAAAGCACCCTACGTGGTTTACATTCTTCTAACGATAAACTTTAAAAGAAAGGATGTAAACGTTACCTGAGATGTGTAAAACGCGTGGACGCTGACAGAATCTGTAAAAAGCTACCCGAACTTCGTAGATTTGAAAGAGAAAATCGGATTTCTATCAAAACTAAAAACTAAAAATAACTTATGAGTGCTAGTGCTGCCCAATATAAAAATGCAGGAGGGAGCGGCCCCATCCGTGGCAGTCGCACCTCTACCTGCGGCCCCCCAGGGTGGGTCCCGCCCCCTCCAGCTCAGTCAAATCTGACAAAATATTGCTACGCGATTGAGCGGTTTATCCTGAAATCATGCGTTTAAGAATTAGATTACTGACAGAGGGTGGAACTTCGTGAAAGCCATTGGTATTCATCCCAAAGAAATATCCAGGTACCAATGATGAACACTGTTGAGAAACTGGGCAAAACTGCCAAAAACTACCACTTTCAAAGCGTCGGGTACTGACCGATGACAGCTCAGTCGTTGGCTCAACCCCAGCGAAGCATCGGGTATTGACCGATGACAGCTCAGCTGTTGGTTCAACCCCAGTGAAGCGTCGGGTACTGACCGATGATAGCTCAGCCGTTGGCTCAACCCTAGTGAAGCGTCGGGTACTGATCGATGACAGTTCAGCCATTAGCTCAACCCCATCGAAGCATCTCGTACAGACCGGTGAAAGTTCAGTCGTTGGCACAACCCCAACGAAGCGTTAGGTACTGACCGATGATAGCTCAGCATTGGCTCAACCCCAGCGAAGCGTCGGGTACTGATTGATGATAATTCAACCGTTGGCTCAACCCCAGCGAAGCATCGGGTACAGACTAGTGACAGTTCAACTGTTGGCTCAACCACAGTGAAGCGTCGGGTACTAACCGATGACAGCTCAGTCGTTGGCTCAACCCTAGCGAAGCATCGGGTACTGACCGACGATAGCTGAGCCGTTGGCTCAACCTCAGCGAATCGTTGAGTCTTGACCGATGACAGTTCAACAGTTGGCTAAACCCCAGTGAAGCATCGAGTACTGACCGGCTAAAGTTCAGCTGTTGGCACAACCCCAACGAAGCTTCGGGTACTGATCGATGATACCTCAGCCATTGGCACAACCCTAGCAAAGCGTCGGGTACTAACCAATGACAGTTCAACCATTGGCTCAACCCCAGCGAAGCATCGAGTACAGACCGGTGATAGTTCAGCCGTTGGCACAACCCCAACGAAGCGTCGGGTACTAATCGATGACAGTTTAGCCGTTGGCACAACCCCAGCGAAGCGTCAGGTACTGACCGATGACAGCTCAGCTGTTGGCTCAACCCCAGCGAAGCGTCGGGTACGGACCGATGATAGCTCAGCCGTTGGTTCAAACCCCACGAAGCGTCGGGTACTGATCGATGATAGTTCAGCTTTTGGCTCAACCCCAGTGAAGAATCGGGTACAGACTGGTGACTGTTCAGTCGTTGGCACAACCCTAGCAAAGCATCGGGAACTGATCGATGATAGCTCAGTTGTAGGCACAACCCCAGCGAAGCGTTGGGTACTGACCAATGACAGTTAAGTCGTTGGCACAACCCCAGCGAAGCGTCGGGAACTGAACGATGATAGCTTAGCCGTTGGCTCAACCCCAGCAAAGCTTTGAGAACTTAACGATGATAGTTCAGCCGTTGGCAAAACCCCAGTGAAGCTTCGGGTACTGACCGATGATAGCTCAGTTATTGGCACAACCCCAGCGAAGCGTCGGGTACTGACCAATGACAGTTCAGTCGTTGGCACAACCCCAGCGAAGCGTCGAAAACTGAACGATGATAGCTCAGCCGTTGGCTCAACCCCAGCGAAGCGTCGAGAACTTAAGGATGACAGTTCAGCCATTGGCACAACCCCAGCGAAGCATCGGGTACTGACTGATGACAGTTCAACAGTTGGCACAACCCCAGCGAAGCGTCGGGTACTGACCGATGACAGCTCAGACGTTGGCTCAACCCCAGCGAAGCGTCGGGTACTGACTTATGATAGCTCAGCCATTGGCTCAACCCCTGAGAAGCGTCGTATACTGACCGATGATAGTTCAGTTGTTGGCTCAAACCCAGCGAAGCATCGGGTACAGACCGGTGACTTTTCAGCCGTTGGCACAACCCTAGCGAATCATTGGGTACTGACCGATGATAGCTCAATTGTTGGCACAACCCCAATGAAATGTCGAGTACTGACCGATGACAGTTCATCCATTGGCACAACCCCAGCAAAGTGTCGGGTACTGACCTATTATAGCTCAGCCGTTGGCTTAACCCCAGCAAAGCGTCGGGTACTGACCGATGACAGTTCAGCCGTTGGCTTAACCCCAGCGAAGCATCCGGTACATACGGATGATAGTTCAGCCGTTGGCACAACCCCAGTGAAGCGTCGGCTATTGATCGATGACAGTTCAGCCGTTGGCACAACCCCAATGAAGCGTCGGGTACTGATCGATGACAATTCAGCCATTGGCACAACCCCAGTGAAGCGTCGGGTAGCGAAGCGTCGGGTACTGACCGATGACAGTTCAGCCGTTGGCACAACCCCAATAAAGCGTCGGATACTGATCGATGCTAGCTCAGCCGTTGGCTAAACCCCAGAGAAGTATCGGGTACAAACCGATGATAGCTCAGCCGTTGGCTCAACCCCAGCAAAGCGTCAGGTACTGATCGATGACAGTTCAGCTGTTAGCTTAACCCCAGCGAAGAGTTGGGTACAGACCAATGATAGCTCAGCCGTTGGCATAACCTCAGCGATGCGTCGGGCACTGACCGATGACATTTCAGGAATTATCACAACCCCAGCAAAGTATCGGGTACTGACGAATATAGCTCAGCCGTTGGCTCAACCCCAGCGAAGCGTCAGGTACTGACCGATGACAGTTCAGCCGTTAGCTCAACCCCAGCAAAGCATTGGTTACATACCAGTGACAGTTCAGCCATTGGCACAAACCCAGCGAAGCGTCGGGTACAGACCGATGGCAGTTCAGCCATTAGCATAACCCCAGCGAAGCGTCGGGTACTAACCGATGATAGTTCAGCTGTTGGCACAACCCCAGCGAAGCTTCAAGTATTGACCGATGACAGTTCAGCCGTTGACTCAACCCCAACGAAGCGTCGGGTACTGACCGATGACAGTTCAGTCGTTGGCTCAACCCCAGCGAAGCGTCAGGTATTAACCGATAACAGTTCAGCCATTGTCACAACCCCAATGAAGCGTCGGGTACAGACCGGTGACAGTTCAGCCCTTAGCTCAACTCCAGCGAAGCATCGGGAATGATCCAGTGGCGAAAACAATACATTAATCTATATTTAAAAAGGACAGATGATGGAATCTGTTATACACATCCTCAGAGGGAGTATCAAGAAGGATTGATGATTCAACCCCCTGTTGCAAACTTTTGGTGTAAATTATCGTCAGGATAGACATCAAAAGCACCCACTAAGGTAACTTGGCAACAGAGATACGTCCTTAGCAGAAGAGCCTTCAGAGATGTACAATAGAGAGTATTGACAGACGGAGGAAACTATTGGTCTCAAACCAAGGTAGCATCAATAACATCATCCCCATAATAGTCGACAGGTCTATCACGGATAATGTCATCCCCAGCAGAAAGAGACGAGAATAATATATGATAGCCTAACTCTGATAGCCTATCAGCGATATCCTACCGGTAAATGCCTGACAGTGCTGCCCCAAGGGTTATCATGAATAACATTATCCCCAGCAGAAAATAACGTAAACATTCAATGATAACCCTAACCCTTAGAGGCATCTAACATTCATCACATATCATGCCATGCATTATATTACATTTACATTCATCATATTCCTAGTGTCTAGCAATCTTTATCCTGTTCATTTCATTACATTACATAAACATGATAAAGAGGGGCATTTGTAGACACTCAAAATTTTCTTCAGTTCTATTTTAGACAATCGAGATTTTGTGTTCCTGTTACAAACCCTCCAGAAGGGCAAAACAGTCAACTCAGCCTCGGTCTCAACCCGGGAGGTACAGATCAGCCCCGGTCTCAACCTGGAAAGTACAGGTCAGACCCGGTCTTAACTTGGGAGGTACAGGTCAACCCCAGTCTCAATACCGGGATGCCAGGTCAGCCCCGATCTCAACCCGGGAGGTACAGGTCAGCCCTAGTCTCAACCCGGGAGGTACAGGACAACCCCGGTCTCAACCCGGGAGGTACAGGTTAGCCTCGGTCTCAACCCGGGAGGTACAGGTAAACCCCGATCTCAACACTGGGATGCCAGGTTAACCGCAGTCTCAACCTGGGAAGTATAGGTCAACCCCAGTCTCAACTCGGGAGGTATAGGTCAGCCCCAGTCTCAACCCGGGAGGTACAGGTCAACCACGGTCTTAACCTAGGAGGTACAGGTCAACCCCGGTCTCAACCTGGGAGGTACAGATCAACTTTTGAAATAATCCTGAAACCTCATAACATCTCCAGAGGAAATCCTAGAAGGGTCAAGTCAGCCTCAGAGATAATCCTTAGGACAAAAAAAATCAACTAGGATCCAAACCTTAGAAACGACCCAGGAAGTCAACCGAAGGCCATTCCAGCACTAAAGGCAACTCCGAGAGGGGTAAAATGGTCATTTTTACCAAATGGAAGCCTATTCGGTCAAACTCAAGCTGAATTGATGACACCAAGTTCAGAAAGAACCATAACAATGATCTCGAGTGGAAACAGCGCAAGACAGCTCAACGGATAAACTGCGAGGAATCAAAGACCTTGTTATGAACCTTTATTTTGGACTCGGAAAAGGTTTAATTGCATATCATTGAGACACTCTCGGCGAGGGCTTTTTGAAAAGTTATCGCACGCCTCAAACAAACGCTCCGATCAAAAGTTAGAAAGTTTCGAATCTGTCCTCGCGTTGCTCTGAGTGCACGTAGTTCGATGCAATAGAACCGCCATATGGGCCCCGCTACATGGAGCCGAACCACTACTTACAGCTGCCGCAGGTAGAGCTACTTCTCCTGGGTCTATATATATGAGGTGATCCCCAGCGCATTTCAAGAATTGAAAACGCTCTGAACCTGTGCTCGTTTGGTTTCTCAGCCCCATTCTTGTACTTCAAACCCAAATTTTATTACTCTAACAAGTAGATATACTCACATACTACCACATATCAAAAATTAACTGGTAAAAACATACGTTTGAATCCTACGATTTGGCAAAAAGCTCGTGTAGCAGTTCACTGTGAGTATTTTTACGATCAACAAGTTTATATTACTTCATTGCACTTTAATGCACTTGCACATTAAGTTTCACTTTCTGATTATGCCCGAAACTCAGTTTTGTGGCTGTTTTTGCTTACGTTTTGTACATTTTCGTACATAAACTCTTGTTCTAGCATTTTTACAAATTGGATTGACGATCCGTCACTTTTAACAGCTTATATATATATATATATATATATATATATATATATATATATGTAGGACCCCAACTTTTATGAATAAAGATTTAATTTTCTTTATATATTATTTCAAAATAATAAGGTGTTGATTTGATAAATGTGAAAAGTTATGGGTCAATGTGCAAATATTTCAAAATGAGCAAGTGGTTATAAAATATTCATTGTTGTTGGGGAATATTCGTTTGGTCGTGGAATATTCTTGTTGTCGGGAAATATTCGTACGACGGCGCAGCTATTTGTGGGTCCCACAATGGAATAACTGTCGGATATAGAAAGCGACAGAAATAACCTTTTTATAAATAAACGGTAAAATTGTTACGGTTAAACTGTTAAAATACCCGGTGATAAAAATACAGTAATACGCATTGTGCACAGTAGCACACGGTATTGCACAGTATTTCGAATTATTGGTTCTTACGTAAGAAGTCACTTACTCAATAATTGTTACAATAATTACTGTTTAATATTTTATATTATTGATTCAATAATTGCATGATATTTTATTGGTTCAATAATTGCTACGTTGATATCTTATATCAATAATTGCTACGTTGCTATTTTATATGATTGATTCAATAATTGCTACTGTTGATATTGATTCAATAATTGTCACTGCACAGTATTTCACATTATCAACTCAATAATTTATATTATTTGAATAATATTATTAGATAGCATTATTGACAATGTCTAAGGAAGTTCTGTCTAGGAGAGGTTATTTAATTGCGCGCCAGTAAGGAGAAATCCTTATCGGAAGGCCCCCTCTTTCCTAGGAACGACCTGGTTGTCAATCTTATAGTTCTGCAATATTATTTATGAATAATTAATTATTAATTTATATGATAAAGAAATATTTATTTTGTGGATATAAAAGAAAGAATTAGTGCTGAGGTGTTTTTATCAGTATTTTGTTGTGAAAATACCCATTTGTGGATTTTGGCCATTTTCGGTTGGGAATTTGGAAAACTTGTCTCTGCAAAGTTGTAGAGAATTAAATTTCCTATAAAAAGGACATAAGATTCGTATTTTTCTGTTAAAAGGGCTTTTTATTATGAATTATTAAAGCGTCGAAAATAAATGTTTTAATATATATATAAATATATATTATATAACATGTGGAGATTTATTTTCAAAAGAGATGGCTGAGGTTTTTTTTCAAAACTTGTGTTCTGCTAGTTTTCTACGTAATTTCATTTTTGTCAACCATTGTGTGCTATCTCTTTCCTATAAATAGGGTGCATAGTTTAGAATTGAAAATCACACCAAAATCAGAAGTTTTTTCTCTCTATAATATCGAGCGTATTTTTGTGAGTATTTAGATACTTTGAGTGTTGCTATTCAGTGTAAGTTTTCTTCAGCCTTATATCCGATATTCCAGTCAGAAGTACTATTCTTTTGAGGTAAAGGATGTTATTTTATTTCGTAAACGATGTTATTCTTTTCAATATCATTATACCAAAATAGTGTCATGGATTTTATTATGAATTTTTTATGTTTTTCGTCAAAGTTACTATTCACATATACGGCACTATTCACGTATACGGCACGATTTACGGGAAAATTAAAATTTCTTATATATGTCCAAGTTGCTTGTTAAGGTTCCTATCTTTGATTGGATCCAAGTTTTGAACTCTATTCTTGAATTTTGATCCACAAAGTATTATTATGGAGTAGTTTTGAACTTGGATAAACTAAAATGCGAATCCTTAATCTTTGTTCTTTATCTCACTGGATTCGTTATTTATATTATTTTTCATCATCCTCAGTCCTAAATGGTGATATAACTGAATATCTTTGGCCTGTAGAGCAAAGATGAATGATTACCTGATGAATATCTTTGGCCGTAGTGCAAAGATGGACAGGTGTTGAGATGAATATAACCAACTGGTGATACAAATGAATATCTTTGGCCGTAGTGCAAAGATGAATATTTGATTCGAGATGTATATTGATTGATGTTACAGGGATAAAATATTGATGATGGACTTTAAAATCATAGAAGATAGTAGACTTCATTCTCTACTTAACTATTCTAATGAATTGTTATTTTCGCTGCGAATATTGATCTAAAACTTGTTGTCAATAATATTTTATCTGAATTGTTGAAGAATAACGATAATTTATTTTCCATTATCTTGGTCATAATATTCTTTACTGGGCTAGTTGAGCTCACCCTTTTCATCTATTGTCCTCTTCAAGAAATGAAAATGTCGTAAGAACTAGTCGGGGGACAGAGTGATGGTCCGAGTTAGAGCAGTAGTAGTCCTCACTATTTCTAATAAATAGTGTGATAATAATTGTAATGAGGACTTAGTTTGAATGTTAATATTTTCTACATAGTTGTATTGACACTCACAGTTGTGTGGTCGTATTTTGCACGACCGTGTGATATAAAAGATTGTATTTGATTTCTGTATCATGTATTTGGTGACTTAGAATGGGTTGGGTTGACTGGACCTATTTTGGGGGTGTCACAGTTTGTATCAGAGCTTAGGGATATGATCTCTGGCAGAGATCTGGGAATTGAACTAGGAGGGGAGAGACGAGTAAATCCTTCACTAGTATGTCCTATCTAAGCTTATGTGGTATTTAATTGGTCAGTCGGAGCATAGGGTTATTATGTGATATGTTAATTTGTTTAATTAACCCTTGTTTTTTGGCAGTATTTGAGAATGGCAGCTGAGAATGTTAACAATGGAATGAATGAGACCGTGGAGACACCTTTAATCACCAACTAGGAGAACGTGCAACAAGAAGGCAATGTTCATCCTAAAAATAACGCTGATCAGACGATAAACGATGAGATGTTTAGAAGTTTTTTGCAGTTCATGCAAAACCAGACAAGGGAATCTTGTGTGCAAAATACAGGTGGAAATAACAACTCGCGGCTTGTCACTGCCAAGCAGTTCAAAGAGTTGGGACCACCAGAATTTAAGGGAAGCCAGATCCAATCAAGGCAGAGACGTGGGTTAAGTAAATTACTAAGATATTTGATGTCTTGGGATGCACGGAGGAACAGAAGGTTCTATTCGCCACCTTTATGTTCTGTGGAGAGGCAGATTACTGGTGGGAGTCTATGAAGCGTACCCAGCCTGCCGCACTCAAGATGTCTTGGGAAGCATTCCAGAAACTGTTCAATGACAAGTGCTTTCCTGAAAGTATTCGTCATATAAAGGAGGTAGAGTTTATCAGACAAAAACAAAACAACATGACTGTGTCCCAGTACGAGGCTAAGTTCGCGGAGTTGTCCAGGTTTGCACCTCATTTGGTAGAGAATGAGGAACGTATGACGCAGATGTTTCTGAGAGGTTTGAAACCCAAAATATGTCAATACCTCATTTCTCACAAATTTTCTCTATATTCGGATGTAGTGAACAGGGCCCAGTTGTTAGAACGAGATAATGATTATACTCAACCAAGGGACAACAACCAAGGTCGTACCGGTGGCAGCAGTCATCGGAGCAATGACAATCAGCGGAGAGGAAAGTATGACAGAAGCGGTAACCACTCCGGTGGTAATCGTGGCCATGATAGTAGAAAAAGCGAATTAGGGGGAGATTTCAAGAAGAGAAGGTACAACAATGAGAACGTGAAGACGTCGACATCGGCACCAGAATCAACTGTTTCTAGGGGAGGAGAACCACCACCGGTCGTATGCTATAAATGCGGGAAAGAGGGACACATCAGCCCAAACTGCCCACAATAATTCAAAGCATGGTATAACTATGTAAAAGAAGGACATATAGGTCGAGATTGTCCTATAGCAAAACCAAGTCCAGCGGGGGTGTGATTCCAAAGGCGATTTCGGACAAGTCAAAGCCGGTGATTCCTGGAAGAGTGTTTGTCGTGACAGCTCAAAACGCGAGGAACCCACACGAGGTGATTACGGGTAAGCTAATCATAAACTCTTGCGAAGTTTACACCTTGTTAGACACCGGTGCTACCCCCTTCTTTTATTTCACCTGCTTGTGCTCAACGTTGAACTTGACTTTTGATAAATTAGACTTTGACTTATCTGTGGAAACTCTGTTGGGAGAAACCTTTGTTACATCCACAGTTTACAAATCTTGCTTGATTCAGATTGGTACCCTTACCTTACCTATTGATCTTATATCTTTGAAAATACTTGCATTTGACGTGATTTTAGGAATTGACTGGTTAACCACTTACCATGCCAAAATTGATTATTTTTGTAAGGTTGTTAGTTTTCATATTCCTAATCAACCTGTTGTGCGAATCCAAACCACCAAACCACTAAAATCAGTCAATATCATTTCAAGTCACAAAGTTATTCGTTTATTAAAAAATGGATGTCAAGCTTTCTTAGCTCATGTCACTAATCTAAACCAGAATACGTTAGGTTTGAATGATATTTCAGTTGTTAATGAGTTTCCTGATATATTTCCCGAAGAACTTCCCGGTCTACCCCCAGAACGTGAAGTTGAATTCTTTATTGACCTTGAACCCGGTACAAAACCAATTTCTAAAACCCCATATCGAATGACTCATATTGAACTTCAGGAGTTAAAGTTCCAATTACATGAATTGTTAGACATCGGTTTTATTCATCCTAGTACGTCTCCTTGGGGTGCTCCTGTTTTATTCGTAAAGAAGAAAGACGGGAGTATGCGACTTTGTATTGACTATCGGGAGTTGAACCATGTCACCATCAAGAATAGGTATCCGCTACCTCGTATTAATGACCTGTTCGACCAGTTACAAGGAGCACAATTCTTTTCAAAGATTGATCTTCGTTCTGGATATCATCAGCTGAAGATTAAAACTGAGAATATTCTGAAGACTACCTTCAGAACTCGGTACGGGCATTATGAGTTCTTAGTCATGTCTTTTGGATTGACTAATGCTCCTGCTGCTTTCATGGATATGATGAATCGTGTATTTAAGGAATATTTGGATCAGTTCGTTGTTGTCTTTACTGATGACATCCTCATCTATTCTAAAATCCATGAAGATCATGAGCACCACTTGAAGTTGGTACTTCAAAAGCTTCGTGAAAACAAGCTATATGCCAAGCTGAAGAAATGCGAGTTCTGGCTTGAGGAAGTAGCATTCCTTGGGCATGTGGTATCGAAACGTGGAGTATCTGTTGACCCGACGAAGATTGAAGCAATACAAGGCTGGGAGCAACCTAAGTTGGTGACCAAAGTACGAAGCTTTCTAGGCTTAGCTGGTTATTATCGGAGGTTCGTAGAGGGATTTTCTTGAATCGCTACTCCATTAACTCAGTTGACTCAGAAAGATACAAAATTCATTTGGAGCAAGGAATACGAGAAGAGCTTCCCAGAGCTCAAGAGAAGACTTGTCTCGGCACCTGTTCTGACAATACCATCTGGTTCGGATGGATTTGTTATCTACAGCGATGCTTTGGGCAAAGGGTTAGGATGTGTTCTCATGTAACATGGGAAAGTCATAGCCTATGCCTCGCGACAACTCAAAGAATATGAGAGGAATTATCCTACTCATGATCTAGAGTTGGCAGCTGTTATTTTTGCATTGAAGATCTGGAGACATTACCTGTACGGGGAGAAAGTGGAGATTTATAGGGATCATAAGAGCCTTAAATATTTCTTCACTCAAAAGGAACTCAACATGCGGCAATGACGTTGGCTTGAGCTGTTGAAAGATTACGATCATACCATCCAATACCATCATCGAAAAGCGAACGTGGTAGCTGACGCGTTGAGTAGAAGATCATATGCAAGAATGAGTGCGATGATGTCAAGTATACTCGTAGAACCAGCTTTGATTGATAAAGTTAAAGCTGCTCAAGCTACGGATCCAGAGCTGAAGAAGATGAAGAAGAAGGTGCAAGAAGGTGCCATTCCAGAAGCAAGAATCGATGACGAGTGAATACTTCGAGTCAACTCTAGACTTTGTGTTCCTAACGATTCTGACTTATAGCATAGAATCATGATGGAGGCACACAACACACTGTTTGCAATCCATCCTAGGAGTACCAAAATATATCATGATCTTCGACAAACATTTTGGTGGAGCAATATGAAAAGAGAGATCGCGGAGTTTATTTTGAGATGTTTAACTTGTCAACGTGTAAAGGCGGAGCATCAAGTGCCGAAGGGTCCATTGCAACCACTGGAAATTCCAAAATGGAAGTAGGAACACATTACAATGGATTTCGTTACGGGTCTTCCCAAGGTTTCTCAAGGCATAGATGCGATTTAGGTTATTGTTAATAGATTAACCAAGTCTGCTCATTTCTTGCCGATACGAGAGACTTATTCCCTTCAACGTCTTGCTCGTATGTATATGAATGAGATTGTGAGATTGCATGGCATGCCAGTATCCATAGTTTCGGATCGTGACCCCAGATTTACTTTACGATTTTGGATCAGTTTGTAGAAAGCTATGGGCACGGATTTACGATTTAGTTCGGATTATCATTCTCAAATAGACGGACAATCAGAAAGGACTATTCAAACTCTTGAAGATCTATTGAGACTCTGTGTTCTAGACTTCAAAGGGAGTTGAGATAAGTACCTACCATTGGTGGAATTCTCCTACAATAACAGTTATCAAGCAAGTATAGGCGTAGCTCCATTCGAAGCGTTGTATGGGAGAAAGTGTCGTTCTCCAGTGTGTTGGGATAAGGTGGGTGAGGCAACATTATTGGGACCGGAGTTGGTATGTATGACTATAGAAAAGATTCAAATGATCCGACAACGGATACAAACTGCACAAGATCGACAAAAGAGTTATGCGGATATTCATTAAAAGGACGTGGAATTTAATGTTGGGGATCATGTATTGTTACGTGTGGCTCCATGGAAAGGAGTTACGAGATTTGGGAAGAGAGGAAAGCTCAACCCACAATTCATTGGTCCATTTGAGATCCTTGATCGAGTAGGAAATGTGGCCTATAGACTCGCTTTACCTCCAAGCATGTCTCGTGTTCATAACGTTTTTCACATATCCGTACTTCGCAAATATGTGAAAGACCCAAACCACATTATTGAGTTAGAACCAGACGAGATAGCCGAAGATTTAACGTACGAGGATGTACCTGTCAAGATCTTGGATAGGAAGGAGCATGTCCTACGCTCGAAAATTATACCTCAAGTTAAAGTTTTGTGGAGAAACCATGAAATTGAGGAAATGACCTGGGAGTTAGAATCGGAAATGAAAGCGAGGTATCCTCACCTTTTCGACATACCAGGTACGTACGTCAATTTCGAGGACAAAATTTCATAAGGAGGGGAGGTTGTAAGACCCCAACTTTTATGAATAAAGATTTAATTTTCTTTATATATTATTTCGAAATAGTAAGGTGTTGATTTGATAAATGTGAAAAGTTATGGGTGAAATGTGCAAATATTTTAAAATGAGCAGGTGGTTATAAAATATTCATTGTTGTTGGGGAATATTCGTTTGGTCGTGAAAATTTTTTGTTGTCGGAGAATATTCGTACGACGGCACAGCTATTTGTGAGCCCCACAACGGAATAACTGTCGGATATAGAAAGTGACAGAAATAACATTTTTATAAATAAACAGTAAAAATGTTACGGTTAAACTGTTGAAATACTCGGTGATAAAAATACAGTAATACGCGTTGTGCACAGTAGCACACGGTATTGCACAGTATTTCGAATTATTGGTTCTTACGTAAGAAGTCACTTACTCAATAATTATTACAGTAATTACTGTTCAATATTTTATATTATTGATTCAATAATTGCATGATATTTTATTGGTTTAATAATTGCTACGTTGCTATTTTATATGATTGATTCAATAATTGCTACCGTTGATATTGATTCAATAATTGTCACTATACAGTATTTCACATTATCAACTCAATAATTCATATTATTTGAATAATATTATTAGATAGCATTATTGACAATGTCTAAGGAAGTTCTGTCTAGGATGGGTTATTTAATTGCGCACCAGTAAGGAGAAATCCTTATCGGAAGGCCCCCTCTTTCCTGGGAACGACCTGGTTGTCAATATTGTAGTTCTGTAATATTATTTGTGAATAATTAATTATTAATTTATATGATAAAGAAATATTTATTTTGTGGATATAAAAGAAGAAATTAGTGCTGAGGTGTTTTTATCAGTATTTTGTTGTGGAAAATCACCTGTTTGTGGATTTCGGCCATTTTCGGTTGGGAATTTGGAAAAACTTCCCTCTGCAAAGTTGTAGAGAATTAAATTTCATATAAAAAGGACATAAGATTCGTATTTTTCTGTTAAAAGGGCTATTTATTATGAATTGTTAAAGCTTCAAAAATAAATGTTTTAATATATATATATATATATATATATATATATATATATATATAACATGTGGAGATTTATTTTCAAAAGAGATGGCTGAGGTTTTTTTTCAAAACTTGTGTGCTGCTAGTTTTCTACGTAATGCCATTTTATCAACCATTGTGTGCTATCTCTTTTCTATAAATAGGGTGCTTACGTTAGAATTGAAAATCACACCAGAATCAGAAGTTTTCTCTCTCTATAATATCGAAAGTATTTTTGTGAGTATTTAGATACTTTGAGTGTTGCTATTCAGTGTAAGTTTTCTTCAGCCTTATATCCGATATTCCAGTCAGAAGTACTATTCTTTTGAGGTAAAGGATGTTATTTTCTTTCGTAAACGATGTTATTCTTTTCAATATCATTATACCAAAATAGTGTCATGGATTTTATTATGAAATTCTTACTTTTTCCGTTGGAGTTACTATTCACGTATACGACACTATTTACGGGAAAATTAAATTTTTTTCTATATGTCCAAATTGCTTGTTAAGGTTCCTATCTTTGATTGGATCCAAGTTTTGAACTCTATTCTTGAATTTTGATCCACAAAGTATTATTATGGAGTATTTTTGAACTTGGATAAATTAAAATGTGAATCCTTAATCTTTGTTCTTTATCTCACTTGATTCGTTATTTATATTTTTTTTTATCATCCTCAGTCCTAAATAGTGATATAACTGAATATCTTTGGCCTGTAGAGCAAAGATGAATGATTATCTGATGAATATCTTTGGCCGTAGTGCAAAGATGGACAGGTGTTGAGATGAACATAACCAACTGGTGATACAAATGAATATCTTTGGCCGTAGTGCAAAGATGAATATTGGATTCGAGATGTATATTGATTGATGTTACAGGGATAAAATATTGATGATGGACTTTAAAATCATAGAAGATAGTAGACTTCATTCTCTACTTAACTCTTCTAATGAATTGTTATTTCCGCTGCGAATATTGATCTAAAACTTGTTATCAGTAATATTTTATCTGAATTGTTGAAGACTAACAATAATTTATTTTCCATTATCTTAGTCATAATATTCTTTACTAGGCTAGTTAAGCTCAACCTTTTCATCTATTGTCCTCTTCAGGAAATGAGAATGTTGCAAGAACTAGTCGGGGGACAGAGTGATGGTCTGAGTTAGAGCAGTAGTAGTCCTCACTATTTTTAATAAATAGTGTAATAATAATTGTAATGAGGAATTAGTTTGACTGTTAATATTTTTTCATATTTGTATTGACACTCACAGTTGTGTGGTCGTATTTTGCACGACCGTGTGATATAAAAGATTGTATTTGATTTCTGTACCATGTATTTGGCGACTCAGAATGGGTTGGGTTGACTGGACCTATTTTGGGGGCGTCACAATATATATATATATATATATATATATATATATATATATATATATATATATATATATATATATATATATATATGTATATATCTTCATTTCTAGTAACTTCGCCGGATTGGGTTATCTTCTTAGTCCGATTTTGGCTTTTAATATATATATTTAACTGTATATATACTAACTTTTCAATTCTGTCAAGCCCGAATGTCAAATCTGTGATAGTTTACTGCTTTTATGTATATAACTATATATATATATATATATATAAATTTTTTTGACTTATTTGGGCCTGGATTTCTACTTTGTGGGCTTTTTATTGCTTTAATTTATATATACTAGTTGCATATATTAACTTTTTACATTCCAGTTTGGCCTGGATTATTGTGTGGCCCTTTTACTACTTTTATCAATATATATACTTACATTTCTGTCCGGGCAAATGATAAAATGTTCGTCGCCCTTTATATTTTTTATATGTATATCTTTCAATATTGTCGAGCCTGGATCATTCTATGGCTCTTTTATAGCTTATATATATATATTTCCATTCTAGTTTGGGCCTCAGAGTGAAAACCCACCGCCCTTTACCGCTTTTGTATATATATTTCTATTATGTCAAGCCTGGATTACTTCAGGGATTTTTCCAGCTTTTATAAATATATATATATATATATATTTCCATTCTAGTTCGGGCCTCGGAGTGAAAACCCACCGCCCTTTACCTCTTATATCTATATATATATATATATATATATATAAATCCTGTTCAGCCTGGATTACTCCGTGTCTTTTTACAGCTTTTATGAATATATATAAATATATATATATATATATATATATATATATATATATATATTGCTTCACTCATTTTGATTAAATTTTTACTTTAAATATTCATTTGATATGAATCGGCACTGACATTTCTGCGGGCGAACTAGATTTCTTTAAATCTCGCCAACTGTAGCTTTCAAACAGTTCAAAATAGGTCCAGACAGAACCGAAAAAATAGAATGGCTGAGATTTATTTAAATCTAGTATTTTTCTAGTTTCAGTTATAAAAGATACCTCGCGGCCCTTAGATCGCTATATAGTGGGAACGAGACGCTTCGGCCATGTGTGAGCCAGGATTTACTGATGAATCCTTGGTTCTGGCGATATCTGGATGTATATATATATATATATATATATATATATATATATATATATATTTCGATACATATTTAAGCTGTGCAAGTTTCATTCGCTTCTCTCTGTGTGCCTAGGAATCGTGGGATTCATGATCAAACTGATCAGACTCTAATTCCCATAATGGACAAACTCTCCTTTACAAATGTACCCTGCCAGTTTTTCTGTAAAAATATACATCCAAAAGACCTTAAAGCGGTTATCCGGGTTTAAGGTCTCAACATAGTGTAATATGGTTTGTCATGTCAGAGTCCCTCTGATGGCTGTCATGCCCATGAGAAGACCGAAACTTGTATATATTTTATGTGGTCTAGGATGCTTTGCAGCCCGACAATCACCATTCAAATGGAGCCAAAATGCTAAAAAGATAAAAATGGAAGTATCAACATGCTTCAATTCCTATGTTGGCGTAAGGGTTTGAAAAATCAACCTACTTTCAAAACATCATTTTAATATCTTGTCTAAAAAAGGACTTTTGTAAATCAAATCAAACCCTTCGTATATAGGTTCAACGAAGCACGACCATACTTTCAAATCAATCAAATATAGGCCCAATTTCTTGTAGCATTCACACGCACACATTGCAGATTTAAAAGGGAAATGTTGAAAAGATGCGGTACCGTGTTTACACGGGAGTTGTAGGGTGCCTAACACCTTTCCTACACTTAACCAAGCCCCCGAACTTAGAACTTCGATTTTAAAGATCAAGTTTCGATATTGTCCAACAATTGGGTCTGCTTTCAAACAAAACTCAGTTAAGTTGGTACAATCATTTCAAATCTACCAACTGGCGACTCTGTAAAATGTTCAAATCTTCGACATGATACATGTTGGCCTTTTTCTAAAAACCCTTCAAATAAAAAGAATAAGGGTAGACAAAACTTAAAAAGAGAGAAAGATCCGGGTTTGACCCGACCCAATTTTTTTCCCTATGTCGACACTCATCTCAAAAAGTAGAAAAGAAAAATAAAGAATCCACTTTAATGAATCAAATTAGAATGTTAACTATAGAACGTGATGATTTAAAATCAGCAGTCATTAAATTTACAAATGGAAAAGAAAATCTTGATGTTATGCTCAGTCAACAAAGATGTGGTTTTAATAAAAAAGGATTAGGATATATCGGAGAACCTAGTAAGATAAAAGATAAATGACTCTATCATGTTAAAAGTAAAGAAAAAGAAGGTCATGAATCTCCCTTTAGTAAATGTTCTTACTGTAATAGAAATGGCCATTCTGTTTACTCATGTAATGCCAAAAATAGAAACTGCAAAGGAAAAATGATTTGGGTACCAAAAGAAAGTTACACTACACCTATTACCACAAAAAGAGAATTTCTTTCTAATGAAACATCATCTAGAAACTTTCGTCAAAATCTTTCAAATAATAGAGCAAATCATGCATATTATAGATCTGCTACCCATAGAACACTTGTGTCTACTAAAAATTACTATCTTGTACCAGAGTTTGTAAAGGAAAACACAAATAATCCTTATACAAAATGGAAAACTTACTCAAATGACCCTTCTCATTAAAGGGTACCAACTTGTGAATATAATACATGTTGCAGGTATATCTCATAGCTGACTCTAGTAAAAATAATTAGTACCTTGATAGCGGTTGTTCAAGGCACATGACAGGCGACAAAACAAAATTGACTAATCTATAAGCTACAGACTATAATGAGGTAACCTTTAGAGATAGCAACAAAGGTAAAGTTATTGGAATTGGAAGTGTGTATAATAAACACATAACAATCTCTAACGTTCAATTAGTCACAGGACTCAGGTACAATCTTCTATCTATTAGTCAACTGTGTGATAGTGGTTTTAAAATAACTTCCAGTCCTCATAACTGTTCAATATATGATCAGACTGGGAAATTAATTTTATTATGTCCTATAAGTCAAAATGTGTACACGTGTGATTTAGAGACATACCTACACCTGGACAATGTGTGTCCTGTATCTGCAAATGACGATCCATGGCTTTGGCATCGTAGATTAGGACACATTAACATAAAATTGATTAATAACATATCTTCTAAGGAACATGTTCGTGGTCTTCCAACACTAAAATTCCTAAAAGACTATATCTGTGAAGCCTGTGAATTAGGAAAATAAATTCATGCATCTCACATACGTAAACTCACAATATCAACCTCTCGACCACTAGAACTCTTCCATATGGATTTAGTAAGACCTATCCCTAAACATAACATGGGTGGTTCTGTCTATATTTTAGTCCTAGTTGATGATTATTCACGATTCACATGGGTTGATTTTCTAAAATTTAAAAATGAAGTGATAAAATCCTTCTCTGCATTATGTAAGAAAATTCATAACCAACACGGAAGCTCTATTGTTTATATTTGGTCTGATCATGGAAGCGAATTTGACAATTCTGATTTCATAATGTTCTGTGATGAGCACGGCATAAGTCATAACTTTTCTGCGCCTTACACACCACAATCAAACGGCGTAGTTGAAAGGAAAAATCATACTTTACAAGAAATGGCCAATACTATGCTAAATGAATATCGGCTTCCTAAATATTTTTGGGCCGAAGCAATTGCAACATCCTGTTATATTTTAAATCGAGTCTTGCTAAGACCAATGTTGCTCAACACTCCCTATGAACTTTTTTATAAAAGAATTTCAAAAATAAATTACTTTCGTGTTTTTGGGAGTAAATGCTTTATTCTAAATACTAAACAATATCTAGTAAAATTCGACCCCAAATTTAATGAAAGAATATTTCAGGGATATTCACTAAATAGTAAAACATATAAAGTTTTTAATAAAAGAACTCTAGTCGTTTGAGGGTCAATGAATGTAACCTTTGATAAGTCTAAACCCCTCCAAAATACAAAGAACTGATAGAAAATGATATAGTCATTGAAGACATTCTTAGAAATATGGAAGAAATAAAAATAGATAATATATCTCCACCTGTCAATATAATCCTCTTGAAAATCCTAATCCTCAGTTAAATGACTTGCCCAAAGAATCACATATTATTAGAAATCATCTAATAGAAAATATAATTAGTAATATCGATGAAGGATTTCTTACGAGATCACAAGCACAAAACATGGCCAGGCATCTATCTTTTCTGTCCTAAATTGAGCCTAAAAATATAAAACATGCATTGCTTGATGAAGACTGGATATCAGCTATGCAAGATGAACTTGAATAGTTCACCAGAAACAAAGTCTGGGAATTAGTTCCAACACCCAAAGAAACTTCCATTATTGGAACTCGATGGATTTTTCGTAACAAGTTAGATGAAAATGAAACTGTTATACGTAATAAGGCAAGATTAGTTGCACGAGGGTAAAATCAACTTGAAGGAATTGACTATGATGAAACATATGCTCCTGTTGCTAGAATTGAGTCTATACGTATGTTATTAGCTTTTGCATGCCATAAAGATTTTAAACTATTTCAAACGGATGTCAAATCAGCTTTTCTAAATGGTGTCATTGAGGAAGAAGTTTATATTAAACAACCCACTGGCTTTGAAGATTTTGATCATCCTGAATATGTGTATAAACTGCACAAAGCTTTATATGGTCTAAAACAAGCTCCCAGGGCATGGTATGAGAGACTAAGTAAATTCTTGTTAGAAAATGGTTATAAAAGAGGTACCGTAGATACTACTGTAAGAACCGTGAATTTCATGAATAATTAAAATTTTTCTTTTATTTGATATAATAAGAAAACGAATTTGTATTGGAACATAAATGTTTATGAGTTATGAGATAAGTAATTCGATTATATTAAATTGAATTTATAAATATGGAGAATTGCGATGAACTCGTAGAATGCCTTGTGTGGCATGAGAATGAAAATGGTGATGATTTAATTAATTCAAGAAGAAAATCAATAAGCGAAGGATTAATTAATATTACATTGTTAATTAATCATTGTGATTAATAAATAGCCTACTAATGAGTAATTGGTAATAATATGTTATTATAAATAACAAAACATTTACGAGTAAGTAATTGATGAATATGATAAGAGTTATATTTAATTGATTATTTGTTGAGTGCAATACATGTGATAGTTAAGCATACAATAATGTTATTAAGTGTTATTATGAATAATAATCAGTTATAGAGTAAATGAATTATTAAGTGAATAATTAATCTATATTAATTATTAATTATAATTATGAGAAATATAATAATAATCTGTTGATTTATTATTTTTGCAAGTAATAGTATAATAATAAGAAAATGATTTATAAGATTTGTATCTATTAAACTATTAAGGAATGTGATCATTTCTCGCATAATAATAATTGATAAGGAATTACTACGCGAACAATTAATCTATATTGATTGTTAATTGTTCTTATAGAATATTAATTAATTGTTATAGAATATTAATGATGATTAGTTAATGATATGTGATTATTACAATTGCAAGAGACATAATAATAATAAGCAACGTGTTTATAAATATAATAAGATTTATATTTATTTAACGTGATAATTAATCATGTAAATGTTAGTTCATTATTATGAAAATTAATAATCAATGAGGAATGGATTAATTAATATTATCGTTAATTAATCGATGAGATGACTAATTTATTTATTTGACAAATAAGTAAATTATTAATATTGATTGTTATGTTCAAGCATGCGAATTAAATGTATAGCGTATAGTAGTTAACTATATAATATATAAAGTTTAAAGTGCGGTATGACTATATTATATAAAAATCATATAATAAGAATTATATTTATTGAAACCATATGTTATGAATTATGAAAGTTACATGAAATGCCTATGTAACAATGTGAATATACATTAAGGTGAGACATCATGAGTATGTGGTAGATAATTTAATAATACTTAACTATCTTATGTTATCTTTATTAATTATTAAACAATTATTTTTAATAAAGAAAATGATGTAATTTGAGAATACTTGATAAATTATATCCGGTATTAATAAATGTACATAGATTATATGTATGTTACATTGCCATATAACATCTACTACTTGAAATATTAAGCATGTGACTTACATTATAATGTTAGTTATAATCTAAATATATAGTATGAATATATATGTAATAGCCTAAGTGTATGATATATGTTATAACATTTCATTGTACAATTGCTAAAATGATGAGATTGAAATTGGCTTGTCCCATTATATGAGACCCATTCCCCTTCACGTGTGTAGCATACAAGCTACTATATTCTATATTCTCACTTTCAGCAAACAATTCATAGCTCTCTATTCCTCAAACTCAGCAATCCTAGCTCATGATTAAGGGGGGGAGTGGGCACCATGATTTGATTCACCAACCATTCCATAACCTTTATGCAATTTATAAATTCGTTGGTTTGATTCATGGGAAGATAGCATTGTTTGTATATTAGTTTCTCTATAAATATAACCCATCTCCTTCAATTTGATTTGCTGATAAATTTCTTGAGTTAAAAGTAATACACATATTAGTATAATAGCATTGTGAAGTAGCAGCAAGTTCAGATTGTAATCAGAGAGTTGGGAATCCAGTTGGAGCTAGTTTAATTCATAGTAGAGGTATAAAACTCTTCATTCATGTTCTTCAGTTTTGCTTCTATGAGATTTGCTAATTCTTGAATTAAGCATGGTTATCATGATAAATTGATTGGGTTGTAATTGTTGGTTGTTATATAGACTTAGTAACACCTTAGAATGCAATGTGGCTTACTAGCAATCGAATTCATACAACAATTTCCATGTTCTTCATTTTATCTCTAAGATTTCTTGGATTTTGAATGTCACATGGAATTCATGATTCTGCAATTTGATAATGTTAAATTGTTGCTATATTAGCTTGTAAACATATTGGTTATACAATGATGCTAGCTATAAATGAATTCGTGAAGAATTTCTGTGAATTGGGATAAAGTCTGCTGAAGCAGACTATGTCTTGAACTGAACCAGGCACGGCGCAGCTGCACCGGCATTACACTGCGGCGCAGCGCAGCTGCGCAGGGCCCCTGCTGCAGATTTTGATTTTTTGTATACTGTTTGCTGTTTGCTAAATGTTAGTTGATGAAATGAATTAGAACAAGCATGTTGGTATGATTATTACATATTAGTGTGACCTAGAAATGCATGAAGAGCATATTAACTTACGTATATGCGTTTCATAATGTAACATGAACATACGGGCCTCACTAGCGGACATTTCTAAATGAAAAGTTAAGTTTCAAAGGTGAACACTAGCATGTAGGTATCATATATATAATCTGATTTTTGCGAGCATGTTAGTATAATTTAGAGATTCAAGAAAGATGTATTACCTTGTGTATATAGGTGTCATATTATAACTTGAGCATGTGGACCTTAATAGTGTATATTTAACTAAAGGAAAGTATACGTTGAGAATGGACTTTGACATATAAGTATGGTATTCATATTTTGATCATATGAGCATGATAATATACTTATATGACTAATTATGACCATAAGCTAGCATGATTTGTAATATATAGTTTTCTTGCTCGTGTCCAATTGTTTAACTTTAAACTAAATGGTTTTTCAAAGGAAACTTGATATATTTGAAACTAATATCTATAAATACCATATGAGAGATGTTCTAACCTCGTGAGCATGTAAATTTGACTTAACTACCTATGCAATGTGAATATAAGGTGTTGAGTTTACGCTAGCATACATGATTAAGTCGTAACGATTTCAAAAGCAAAGTTTAGAATTTTTGCAAACTAAGTTGCATGATCATAGTCTAATAACATCGCTAATATATCATGTATGTACACATACTTGTTAAAAATAATGCGAGTTAATCGAGTATGAGGTTGATTAAGTTTTCAAACCAATAACGATGCTAGTTATATATATGTGATGTGAATACTCGTGAGCATGCCTAACTTGGGTTATATGACTACCGTATAGGTTTAAATGACAAGCATGATAACTTATGTGAATTCATGGCGTTGTATGACCCTAAGTTGTTAGGAACCATGAATTAGGACCTATATCATGTAAATTGAACGTGACAAGGTTGAACGAGCATGAAAGTATCCTTTAAATTGAATACATGCTATGTGATATCATATGTTGACACTTGAATTTGATTTTTACGGTTAACTTATAGAAATGCCATAACTTACTAAAATAAAATATATTTAGTATTGATTATGAGATGTTAATGATATGAGAATATATTTAAACTCAAAAAGAGAAACATTGAGGATAAAGGTATATTAGTAAAGACTCGTGAATTAAATATGATACTATATATGACTGTATAGTAAGGTTAAAGATTTGACTTATATGTGGATGGTATATATGAGATAAAGTACAACGTTAAACTGTATGACTAATGGATATCATATATATATATATATATATATATATATATATATATATATACGTAACTATATTATGATAGGGATTCGAAAGTGTCGATTTATTTAACGAGGATAAACTACGCATAAGGCAAGTTTCCTGACTTACACTCATTTATAGTGCAAGTATCTAAACCCTACTTTTATTGTGTTGCAAGTATCCTATCCTTGTGGTTACTGATTCGAGGAACGTCGTAAGCCAGTTCTCTAACTTATACTCTTTCATTGTGCAAGTTTCCTTGAAACCGTTCTGGTATATTAATTGTAAGTATCTGACTACTTTTTTATTGAGCAAGTATTTGATTCATACTCTTTATTGAATATATATTCGAGCTTGTACTAACTTTAGTCGTACGAGTAAATAGGTGCTAGAATATTTCTTGCCTTACAAACTTATGTTTCATAAGTTTGATTTAAATCACGATTATATTCTTCGAATTATTGTTGCGAGTATTGAACTCATAAATTGTTCTTATATACATTGTTGAAATTGTCTACGCCATTTAATTCGGCTAGACCAATATCATGAATTAGAAAGTAATCCACACCAATTGCCTTGGTGCGGACTCTTATAAATTGACTGAGTTGAACAACCCTTGTAAAAAGGGAAAATATATAGTCGGGGTGCCGACAGTGGTGTGACAGGTTATGCATAACTCCAGGTACGATAGGCTGATCCCCTAATTATACTTGGTTAGGTTACCAGAAATATTTTTGGTGATTCTAATAGAAGTTTGTGGTTCTTAGCGATCACTCAGTATCCAGTATTTATTAACTTGAAACTTTGAATTCATTGGATTCTTTATTAATCTTTGGTCCACAGCGACACTTAGTGATATCTATTCATTCACTTGAAATTGTTGAAACTTTTAAATCCTTTAATAACTTCTCGAATCGTAGTAGTCCTTATTCAACTTCACGTAATAGATTTGGAAGTCATTGCTATTTATTTTGTTCACAACATTCTTATTTGAAATCCTGAGCGATTAATTATCGTTTTACCCTTAAGATTTAGAATTGTATATATTCCTGTCACATTTATTGGCATATTACTTGCTGAGAAAATTTGTTGCTCACTCTTGCTTCCCATAAACATTTCAGTTAGGGCAGGGCAAGGTGGAACCCCAGGATAGGACAAGTGCGAAGGCAAGGCTATGGAGTAGCTGTGCTTTTCTATATTAGGATGTTTTCGTTATGTTGTATTAAGACTTATTTAATGTTATGTATTAAGATATGTTTGGTTTAAGTTATGAAGTGTATTAGTAATAGTTTCAAGACTAGGGACGAGAATATTTATGTTATATCAATGTAAATTATTCTGTAATTCCATTGTTTGAGATTTTAGTTGTTATTAGAATTAGTACGTGATGAACCGAATTCGGGATCAGTGACGGTCTGAATTTGGGGGCGTCACAGGTTAGTATCAAAGCTATAGGTTATAAACCTTAGGAGCGAGTCCTTAGACTATAACCTTAGAAGAATTTAGAGAGTAGCAGATAAAACTCATGTAGAGTTTTCTTAGAAAGCTAGAAGTGTTATGAAATATATTTTCATTCCATACAATGAAATTATGTTTTATTCGAAGATGATAATAAAGTTTATTGGTTATGTGAATATGGATGTCAGAGATAGGTAAACCTGGTAGAGTCATGGATGAGGAACCATGTGATATACATGTGTTGTCCGCAACACCCCTTGAAGTTAAGCCTTTTTCAGCAGTAACCTTAACCTAGGAGGAGATGGAATCGGAATATAACCGAAAATCCATGGTGGAAGTTTTCTTTTAGGATTGAGACATGTTTGAGTTTCTTTAAAATGAAAAATAAGATACAATAGTGGGAGACGAAGTTCCAGACCTTCAGATTAGTAATTAATAGTTACAGACATAGTAGGAGGAAAGGTAGTAGGTAGTTATTGGAATAAGTGTCACGAAAGATACAATAGATGTTTATAGATATGGAACAGTGTTGTGGATCCCAATTTTAGGGATAATGTGGAAAGTATCTTTCTAACCCCAACTTTAGTAGTACCCGAGAGGGGATGAGACTAGCAGATTGCTATACGATGTGATATATTTTCTTGTGGTATATGTTTATTAAACGTGCGTGTAGTAACCAGATTATGTTAAATAATAACAAGGGAGAATAGCAATAAAACTTATACGTCTTAAGAAGTATTAGATGTTTAACAAAGAGATGATAATACCATTTTATTTCTACGCAGAGAAATGTCAATACCCTAAGGAGGAGAGACTCGTCAAGCAACGGAGAATGGAGATAGGGAATTGAATCAAGAACCCTTACGACAATTGGTAGATCTTATAGTAAATGCTTTTGAAGAAGGAATTAATGATTATAAGAACAGACAGACGGAAACTTCAGAGGTAGGAAAAGATATTAATTTGACTAAAGAAAGAGAGGATAATAATTCAATGAAAGCGAATGAAGGTAGAATGGGAGAGAGTAGTAGTGGTAGCAGCAAGAATTTTAAGAGGAAGTGGAATGAGAATAAGTATGTAAGAGAAGAAGGACAATCACGGAAGAAGAAGGTAGAAGCATGTAAAGAATGTAGAAAGAACCACATGGGAGCGTGTTTGAAAGGAAAACATGTATGTTATAAGTGCGACGAGAAGGGTCATATTTCTCCTAACTGTCCTAGGGAGGAGAAAACCAAAGATTTCTTTGCGTATGGATCTAAAAAAGGTCAAATACGTTATTGGCAGAAAGAAACGAACGAGAAGAGAAACGGAAACAAAAGAAGACGGGACAACAACAACATCAACGACAATCCGAGGGGAAGTCACCTAGAAGGACTCAAGAAAAAGAGCAAGGTTTGCCCGAAATGTGGAAAGAGTCATCAAGGAGAGTGCTGGAAGGGACGAGGCGTTTGCTATAGCTGCAGCTAGGAATGGCATATTTCCCCGAATTGCCCAAACCTGAAGAAGATTGAAGGATGCTTCGCTTGTAGGTCAACAGGTCATCAGGTTAAGAACTGCCCAAAGAAAGGAAGTAAGGAAGAAGACAGCAACAAAGGAAGCCATAGCGGGAAGCCGACGATAATTGAACTAGCTCAATCGAGTGAACCAATGCCAAGTACGACTAACGTTAGGATACATGATGCAGTGGTTTTCCAAGTTGTGATGTCAGGTGCTGTCTTAATCTATAATATAAATGCGTATATATTATCTAATCCGAGTGCTATCTTTCCTTTTTGCATCTGAAGAACTGTGAAACGACTAAGTTACCACAAGAACGATTAGAAGATTCTTTAACCATATAAGTTGCAAATAAGGAAGTAATTCCCGTAGAAATTCGTTTACCATAATTGTTACGCATAAATTAGGGGATGTAAACTAAGCGTAGACTTTATTCCGATCAAATTTGGGGAGTTTGATGAGATACTAGAAATGGACTTATTATATAACCATAATACGATAATTGACTGTTAGAAGAAAAAGTGTGAGCCTTCAGACTCTAAACCGGTCTAAGGTAGTGTTATGGTAGCTTGTCGCTTAGACAACCGTGTTGCCTTACGATGATGCAGGCCAAGGGATTGTTAAGAAAAGTTTGTGTAGATTGTTTCACCATATTGTAGATACTAAGAGAGCGAAAGTAGAAATAAATAATGTATTAGTAGAACCAGAATTTCAAAACGTATTCCCAGACGATCTGCCCGGCCTTTCGCCAGACAGAGAAAAACAAGTCGTAATAGATTTAGTACCGGAGACTGCACTGATTTCGAAAGCACCTATCTTATGGCGCCGGTAGAAATGAAGAATTGATAATACAATTACAAGAAATGTTAGATAAAGGATATATTTAGCCGAGTGTGTTTTCCCTTGTGGAGCACCAGTGTTGTGTGTTAAGGAGAAGGTTAGTTTCAGGGCACGTCAGATCTGGCAGAGGTAAAGGCGGTAAGTAATTGGGAGCAGACGAAGACTACCATTGCGAAAATTCTCTGTCACCTAGAAAATGCGAACGTAGTAGCCGATATGCTAAGTAGGAAAACGGGAATGGGGAAATTATTCAAATTGATAACTCGAGAGGAACTAAGCAGGAAGATGAAAAGATTGGAAATAGAAGTGAAGGGACCCAGAGAGTCAAAAGGGAGGTTTATAACGGAGGTTTGTCCAACGTTGTTGAATAGAGTGAAGGGATAACAAGATAAAGACAAAAAGTGCAAGAAGATAAAGAGGAAAAGTTCAGAAGAAATAATAATGGTATCTTGAGAATTGTAGATCGAGCGTGAGAGTCAACCGTAACTAAAATTGTGAGATAAGAGTTTTCATGAGGCATATAGTTGGACATATTTCGTTTACCCAGGAAGTATGAAAACGTACCGGGATCTTCGAAGACACTATTGGTGGTCAATATGAGACGAGAAGTTGTAGAATATGTCGACCGATTGGAAAGGACAACGCACTCCTTACCGATAGATATTCGATTCAATTTAAATCAGTTAGCAAAATTATACGTTAAGAAAATCGTTTTGCAATACGAAATGACGGTGTTAATAATTTTTGATCGCAACCCGCGCTCCACTTCAAAGTTTTGGAAGAGTTTGCATAATGGATTTCAAAGGTAACTTGGAATATCACTTACCCTTAGTAGAATCCGCTTATAGTAATAATTATTATACAAATATCGGTAATCCATCGTATGAAGCTCTCCACGGAAGAAAAAGCAGAACACCGCTACATTGGGATGAGGTCAGAGAACGACTACTTCAATTGGGACCGAATTTAGTACGACGAATGGCAGACGATGTGAAGACAAAAAGTGCCAGATTAGTAGCAGTTCAAGATCAACATGGGAAATACGCAGATTGCCATCGTCATAATCAAGATTTTGGAAGACGGTAGTTTCGTATTTCGTAAATGTTTCCTTGTTAGGGGAAGATAAGATTAGGTAAGAAAGAAGAATTGAATCTGAGGTTCGTGAAACCATTTGAAGTATTGCAGAGAGCAGGAAAAGTGGCGTACGAGGTAGCCTTATCTCTTGAACTGGAACATATCCACAGTGTGTTCTATATTTCTATCTTATGATCATATAAGCCTAATTATAAGCGTGTGATACCCTATGAGCCAATCAAGTAGGGTAGAATCTGACATATGAAGAATTCCTGTCCAAATACTAGATAGGAAAGAACATATATTAGGAAATAAAATTATATCTTTTGTGCTAGCGCTTTGGCGAAACCACGACGCCAAGGAGGCCACGTGGGAATTGGAAAATAGGACAACGAGGGACTATCCCCATCTATTTGTGTAGCCTTGTACCAATTCCGAGGACGAAATTTTTATAAGGGGGGAGGATGTAAGAACCGTGAATTTCATGAATAATTAAAAAATTTCTTTTATTTGATATAATAAGAAAACGAATACATATTGGAACATAAATGCTTATGAGTTATGAGATAAGTAATTCGATTATATTAAATTGAATTTATAAATATGGAGAATTGAGATGAACTCGTAGAATGCCTTGTGTGGCATGAGAATGAAAATAGTGATGATTTAATTAATTCAAGAAGGAAATCAATAAGTGAAGGATTAATTAATATTACATTGTTAATTAATCATTGTGATTAGTAAATAGCCTACTAATGAGTAATTGTTAATAATATGTTATTATAAATAACAAAACATTTACGAGTAAGTAATTGATGAATATGATAAGAGTTATATTTAATTGATTATTTGTTGAGTGCAATACATGTGATAGTTAATCATACAATAATGTTATTAAGTGTTATTATGAATAACAATCAGTTATAGAGTAAATGAATTATTAAGTGAATAGTTAATCTATATTAATTGTTAATTATTATTATGAGAAATATAATAATAATCTGTTGATTTATTATTTTTGCAAGTAATAGTATAATAATAAGAAAATGATTTATAAGATTTGTACCTATTAAACTATTAAGGAATGTGATCATTTCTCGCATAATAATAATTGATAAGGAATTACTACGAGAACAATTAATCTATATTGATTGTTAATTGTTATTATAGAATATTAATTAATTGTTATAGAATATTAATGATGATTAGTTAATGATATGTGATTATTATAATTGCAAGAGACATAATAATAATAAGCAATGTATTTATAAATATAATAAGATTTATATTTATTTAACGTGATAATTAATCATGTAAATGTTAGTTCATTATTATGGAAATTAATAATCAATAAGGAATGGATTAATTAATATTATTGTTAACTAATCGATGAGATGACTAATTTATTTATTTGACAAATAAGTAAATTATTAATATTGATTGTTATGTTCAAGCATGCGAATTAAATGTATAGCGTAAAGTAGTTAACTATATAATATATAAAGTTTAAAGTGCGGTGTGACTATATTATATAAAAAATCATATAATAAGAATTATATTTATTGAAACCATATGTTATGAATTATGAAAGTTACATGAAATGCCTATGTAACAATGTGAATATACATTAAGGTGAGACATCATGAGTATGTGGTAGATAATTTAATAATACTTAACTATCTTATGTTATCTTTATTAATTATTAAACAATTATTTTTAATAAAGAAAATGATGTAATGTGAGAATACTTGATAAATTATATCCGGTATTAATAAATGTACATAGATTATATGTATGTTACATTGCCATATAACATCTACTACTTGAAATATTAAGCATGTGACTTACATTATAATGTTAGTTATAATCTAAATATATAGTATGAATATATATGTAATAGCCTAAGTGTATGATATATGTTATAACATTTCATTGTACAATTGCTAGAATGCTGAGATTGAAATTGGCTTGTCCCATTATATGAGACCCATTCCCCTTCACGTGTGTAGCATACAAGCTACTATATTCTATATTCTCACTTTCAGCAAACAATTCCTAGCTCTCTATTCCTCAAACTCAGCAATCCTAGCTAATGATTAAGGGGGGGAGTGGGCACCATGATTTGATTCACCAACCATTCCATAACCTTTATGCAATTTATCAATTCGTTGGTTTGATTCATGGGAAGATAGCATTGTTTGTATATTAGTTTCTCTATAAATATAACCCATCTCCTTCAATTTGATTTGCTGATAAATTTCTTGAGTTAAAAGTAATACACATATTAGTATAATAGCATTGTGAAGTAGCAGCAAGTTCAGATTGTAATCAGAGAGTTGGGAATCCAGTTGGAGCTAGTTTAATTCATAGTAGAGGTATAAAACTCTTCATTCATGTTCTTCATTTTTGCTTCTATGAGATTTGCTAATTCTTGAATTAAGCATGGTTATCATGATAAATTGATTGGGTTGTAATTGTTGGTTGTTATATAGACTTAGTAACATCTTAGAATGCAATGTGGCTTACTAGCAATCGAATTCATACAACAATTTCCATGTTCTTCATTTTATCTCTAAGATTTCTTGGATTTTGAATGTCACATGGAATTCATGATTCTGCAATTTGATAATGTTAAATTGTTGCTATATTAGCTTGTAAACATATTGGTAATACAATGATGCTAGCTATAAATGAATTCGTGCAGAATTTCTATGAATTGGGATAAAGTCTGCTGAAGCAGACTATGTCTTGAACTGAACCAGGCACGGCGCAGCTGCGCCGGCATTACACTGCGGCGCAGCGCAGCTGCGCAGGGCCCCTGCTGTAGATTTTGATTTTTTGTATACTGCTTGTCGTCTGCTAAATGTTAGTTGATGAAATGAATTAGAACAAGCATGCTGGTATGATTAATACATATTAGTGTGACCTAGAAATGCATGAAGAGCATGTTAACTTACGTATATGCGTTTCATAATGTAACATGAACATACGGGCCTCACTAGCAGACATTTCTAAACGAAAATTTAAGTTTCAAAGGTGAACATTAGCATGTAGGTATCATATATGTAATCTGATTTTTGCGAGCATGTTAGTATAATGTAGAGATTCAAGAAAGATGTATTACCTTGTGTATATAGGTGTCATATTATAACTTGAGTATGTGGACCTTAATAGTGTATATTTAACTAAAGGAAAGTATACGTTGAGAATGGACTTTGACATATAAGTATGGTATTCATATTTTGATCATGTGAGCATGATAATATACTTATATGACTAATTATGACCATAAGCTAGCATGATTTGTAATATATAGTTTTCTTGCTCGTGTCCAATTGTTTAACTTTAAACTAAATGGTTTTTTAAAGGAAACTTGATATATTTGAAACTCATATCTATGAATACCATATGAGAGATGTTCTAACCTCGTGAGCATGTAAATTTGACTTAACTACCTATGCAATGTGAATATAAGGTGTTGAGTTTACGCTAGCATACATGATTAAGTCGTAACGATTTCAAAAGCAAAGTTCAGAATTTTTGCAAACTAAGTTGCATGATCATAGTCTAATAACATCGCTAATATATCATGTATGTACACATACTTGGTAAAAATAATGCGAGTTAATCGAGTATGAGGTTGATTAAGTTTTCAAACCAATAACGGTGCTAGTTATATATATATGATGTGAATACTCGTGAGCATGCCTAGCTTGGGTTATATGACTACCGTATAGGTTTAAATGATAAGCATGATAACTTATGTGAATTCATGGCGTTGTATGACCCTAGGTCATTAGAAACCATGAATTAGGACCTATATCATGTAAATTGAACGTGACAGGGTTGAACGAGCATGAAAGTATCCTTTAAATTGAATACATGCTATGTGATATCATATGTTGACACTTGAATCTGATTTTTATGGTTAACTTATAGAAATGCCATAACTTACTAAAATAAAATATATTTAGTATTGATTATGAGATGTTAATGATATGAGAATATATTTAAACTCAAAAAGAGGAACATTGAGGATAAAGGTATACTAGTAAAGACTTGTGAATTAAATATGATACTATATATGACTGTATAGTAAGGTTAAAGATTTGACTTATATGTGGATGGTATATATGAGATAAAGTACAACGTTAAACTGTATGACTAATGGATATCATATATATATATATACGTAAAGATATTACGATAGGGATTCGAAAGTGTCGATTTATTTAACGAGGATAAACTACGCATAAGGCAAGTTTCCTGACTTACACTCATTTATAGTGCAAGTATCTAAACCCTACTTTTATTGTGTTGCAAGTATCCTATCCTTGTGGTTACTGATTCGAGGAACGTCGTAAGCCAGTTCTCTAACTTATACTCTTTCATTGTGCAAGTTTCCTTGAAATCGTTCTGGTATATTAATTGCAAGTATCTGACTACTCTTTTATTGAGCAAGTATTTGATTCATACTCTTTATTGAATATATATTCGAGCTTGTACTAACTTTAGTCGTACGAGTAAATAGGTGCTAGAATAATTCTTGCCTTACAAACTTATGTTTCATAAGTTTGATTTAAATCACGATTATATTCTTCGAATTATTGTTGCGAGTATTGAACTCATAAATTGTTCTTATATACATTGTTGAAATTATCTACGCCATTTAATTCGGCTAGACCAATATCATGAATTAGAAAGCAATCCACACCAATTACCTTGGTGCGGACTCTTATAAATTGACTGAGTTGAACAGCCCTTGTAAAAAGGGAAAATATATAGTCGGGGTGCCGACAGTGGTGTGACAGCTTATACATAACTCCAGGTACGATAGGCTGATCCCCTAATTGTACTTGGTTGGGTTACTAGAAATATTTTTGGTGATTCTAGTAGAAGTTCGTGGTTCTTAGCGATCACTCAGTATCCAGTATTTATTAACTTGAAACTTTGAATTCATTGGATTCTTTATTAATCTTTGGTCCACAGCGACACTCAGTGATATCTATTCATTCACTTGAAATTGTTGAAACTTTTGAATCCTTTAATAACTTCTCGAACCGTAGTAGTCCTTATTCAACTTCACGGATTAGATTTGGAAGTCATTGGTATTTATTTTGTTCACAACATTCTTATTTGAAATCCTGAGCGATTAATTATCGTTTTACCCTTGAGATTTAGAATTGTATATATTCCTGTTCACATTTATTGGCATATTACTTGCTGAGTAAATTTGTTGCTCACTCTTGCTTCCCATAAACATTTCAGTTAGGGCAGGGCAAGGTGGAACCACAAGACAGGACAAGTGCGAAGGCAAGGCTATGGAGTAGCTGTGCTTTTCTATATTAGGATGTTTTCGTTATGTTGTTTTAAGACTTATTTAATGTTAAGTATTAAGATATATTTGGTTTAAGTTATGAAGTGTGTTAGTAATAGTTTCAAGACTTGGGACGAGAATATTTATGTTATATCAATGTAAATTATTCTGTTATTTCGTTGTTTGAGATTTTAGTTGTTATTAGAATTAGTACATGATGAACCGAATTCGGGATCAGTGACGGTCTAAATTTGGGGGCGTCACAACTACCCTTTTTACAAAATATAAAAATGATGATATTCTTATTTTATAAATATATGTTGATGACATCATTTTTGGATCTACTAACATGACTATATGTAATGATTTCTCTGAAAGCATGAGTAAGGAATTTGAAATGAGCATGATGGGAGAATTAAATTTCTTCCTAGGACTACAAATCAAGCAATGAGAAAAAGGTATTTATATCTCTCAATCCAAATACTACAAAGAAATGATTAAAAAATTTGGGCTAAAATCTGTGAAATCTCTTAATACTCCTATGTTAACTACTGATAAACTAACTGCTGATGAACATAAAAAAAGTGTTGACACCTAGTCGACCTGACATTATGTTCAGTGTCTGCAAATGTACCAGATTTCAAGCGAATACTAAAGAATCACATTTGGTTGCAGTAAATAGAATATTTCAATATCTTAAAGGTACTACAGACATAGTTCTATGGTATCTTAAAGGTCAACCATTTGACCTTGTGTGTTTTTTTGATTTTGAGTATGCCGGTCATCATGTAGATCGAAAAAGTACAAGTGGCACTTGTCAGTTCTTAGGCGGATGTTTAATTTCTTGGTTCTCTAAGAAACAAAACTCGGTATCTATTTCAACCACCGAAGTCGAATATATAGTTGCTGCACGTTATTGTGCACAGATATTGTGGATGAAACAGACCCTAACTAATTACAATATAAAATTTAATTGTGTCTCAATCTTATGTGGTAGTACAAGCACTATAAACTTGAGTAAAAATACAGTATTACATTCTAGATCAAAACACATAGATGTTAGACATCATTTCTTACGTGATCATGTAAATAATGGTATTATTAAGCTAGAACATATTGGCACAAAATTAAATATTACTGATATATTTACTAAACCCTTAAGTTCTGATAGATTTTGTAAATTATGATTGGATTTAGGAATGTTAGATATTATCTCATAAAATATTCAATCTTTTTCTTATTAAAAAAATTATTAATTAAAAAATATATGTTATCATTACTATCATAATATAAATATAATTTTCTTGATTTATATAGTCATATTATTAATACTATTATTGAAAAAAAATTATATTTTAAATATATATATATATATATATATATATATATTTTAACATATATTTTTTAATTATCTTATTTTCTTAATATACAATGCTATTATATATATATATATATATATATATATATATATATTATAGAATATCTTATATATATATATATATATATTTAATATATTTTTTTCTGTATATGTCAATATATCTATATACTTATATTATCTAATTAAGTATGTATTTTTATTTTTATTAACAAAATTATTATATATATCTTTTTTTTCATTTATTGCACCTTTATCTATTAATATATATATTTTATTACTATCATAAATTTCTTATATATATATATATATATACACATAATAATTAATATTATTAATTTATAAAGTTTAGTATAAAAATTTTAGTATTTTTTATTATTATCAAAAAATCACATTTTATAGCATATATTATATATTTATATAAAATTAAATCAAATCTGATCTGAGCCGCTGATCAAGAAACTCATCTAATGGTCAAAGCAAAGCACAATCCGTGTCTACGCGTCTCGACCAATCAGAAGGAAGCACTCGGATTCAAGCTACCAGCCGTTCGATCATTAAAGGAAAACACAAATCCATCGTAACCGTTCGATCAAAGTCAACCGGTCAGTTGAAACGTTTTAATCTTCTGATTCAATCTCAATCGTTGATCAAATCTCAGATTAACTCTTAGCCTTTGGAACACTCAGATTTGCCCAAATATAAATACTGAAAATCTTTTTTTTTATTTCATTTCTCTCATTTCTTTCTCTCTTTTCTGCCGGTCACGTCTCTTCTCTCTCTCAAACTCTCTCAAACCTTAAAACTTTCTCAGCTCAAATCGATCGATCTAGTGAATTTTTCTCTAAATTTCACTCTGATTAAATGAATCCCCGTTGTCGATTTCATATTTCTACCGATCCATTTTACTTATTTTTGTTGTTTATGGGTTTGATTTTTGCCTAAATTTCATTTCTGTTGTTTCTTTTTTGTTTGTTTTCTTTCAAATAAAAAAAATAGATCTATTTTCTTCAATCTCTGCTTATCTGATTTTTTTTGGCTTCCTAAAATTCTTTTTCTCTATCTTCGAAACCCTAGATCTATTGAGATTTTTCAGATATTTTTTTAAAAAGGGACTCTCGAGTTTTTGACTTAGTGAAATGTTCTTACGAGTTCAGTGATATATATATACATATATTCGAGTTCCTGACTTGGTGAAATGTTCTTGTAAGTTCAGTGATATTATATATTTATATATATATTCAAAAAAAAAATTCCGTGTTCTGAAACTTTAGATCCAAAATGTTTTTAAAAAAAATTTATATCTACTAAGTTTTTGTTCTTTAAAAAAAAAGGTTCGGTCTGACGATAATAGATCTAGTGAGTTATTTAACTGATCTTATGTGTTCTATCTGATATTTTATGTCATTAGGTACTATTTTTTAAAAACCCTAGATCTAGGGGTTCGGTGAAAACTAGTATATATATATTATTATATATATATATATTCTTAATCTTTGCTTAATAAATTTTCAAAACCCAAGATATATTGTATTGATTAGTTTTTGAGTCTAAATTTTTTTTGGGATACAAAATATTTTCGGCCAAATACTTTTTTTTTGTTCGATTACATTTTTTTTTAAAAAAAAACCTAAAACACTTGAGTTTCTAACAGATTGTTTGTGTCTATGTGTTTGATATTTGAAAAACCCTAAGTCTAGAATCTTTTAATCAAACCCTAAATTTTATAAGTTTTTAACTGATTTACTAATTTTTTTAATTTTTATATCTATTTTCGAAGCCCTAAATTCCAAAACTAGTTTTTCAAAACCCTAGATATGTTCTTATTTTATCAGAATATATATATATATATATATATATATATATATATATATCTATGAGTCTCTTTATTAATCAGTCTTTGTCTATATACATATATCTGTGTGACTCACAAGCTTCAGTATACATATCTTATATATATATACATGTACATATGTGTATCTTCATCCACTGATGTTAAGTTTACTTTGATTTTTTTAAAAAAGGGGGAATACTTCTTTGCTATACTATGGAGCAACTGAAAGCTACTTAGCTCGATTACCTCAGCTTCGCGCAGGTAATAAATGTCTACCTCTCTCTCTCTGATAAACTGTATGGGTATTAAATGGTGATATCATCCCTCTAGACATTGACATTGGATGATAGAGATAATTTTCATTTTTTTGTATCTCACTGTATTTGACCATCTATGCTATCATTGTTATGTGTTGCATTTAACACTGACTTGTTGAATCTCTGTGTTGGTTTATTATCCTCTAATATGGGCCAAAGCAATGATAACATATCTCTTTATTGATATTGGACCATACGTGTTCTGCCTATAACCTGTATATCTCTGAAATATTTATGTCTTATGATTGGACATCTGGTTTAATTTTTTTAAACACTGATATAAGACTCAAGTGGAACTAAGTTAGTCTAATCCATCATTCCTACCCATCTGATTTTTTTTTAAAATTTATATAATGGTCCAAATCTTAAAAACTGAACTGACAAATGATTTGATTTTAAACCTACTACAGTGCTAAGTATGATTTACTCTCTTACTTCTCTCTGTGCATATTTTCTACTTGAGAACTATATGTTTTGACAAGCAAGTCATATCATAATTTTAAGTCTTTACCTAAACTGATAGTATTAGCAATATAATCTTTCTATAAAAGGATAGTTTTTCAAACTGATTGCATCAATACCTAGTTTTATTTCTCTGCAGTCTTTGCACTTTTGTCTCTCTCTACATACATTGTCTTTCTAAAAATGCCTCCAGTCTATTCATCTAAAAGAATGAAACTTGAATTACATAATGACTCTCATCCTGATGTCTATACCCTTTTGTTACTTACACTTACTGCTAAAGATAAATATGAGCATATGAGACATAATCTAAATCCTGGGGTAGGTACCTCTTTCAACAACTTTCCTCACTTGTTGGAAAAAATAACCAATATAGGCTGGGATTGCCTCATTACTTTCAAAGTCAGAGAAATTTTGCCTAGTCTGATTGCAGAATTTTATGCTCACATGACTTTTGTTCGTGACTCAACTGGTTTCCTAACTTGCATAAATACTTGCATACAAGGTCAGGACTATGTCACTGATGAAATGCTTATTCTACATACACTAAATCTCAGAAACAATTTCTTAAATTTTCCAAAAATCAATGAATACATCTATTCTATAGGGATCTCTACTAGTGACTGTATCACTTTCAAATACAATATATCTGTCACCACTGACCAACTTGTGCCTGTAACTTTATTTAACTATCCATGTAAAGTTCATCTTGATTTTTTCACTGCTGACTGTTAATTTTTAGGAAAAATTATTTGACATAATTTTATGCTTGTTAGAAATGATAAACTTTTGCATCCCTTTGATATAGAACTCATAAAATGCATTTTAGTTGAATGTATGCCATATAGTCTTCCATACTTTCTTCTATCCTCTTTTGAGTTCTACTACTATAACAACTGTCTGGGCTATGGTCTTCTGTTAACTCGAATTTTCATTCATCTTGGCATTCAAGTTCATCATCATAAGGCTCAAATTGTTCAAAACAGCAACGTTGTGTCACATTTGAATCTTCCCCCTAAGCCTTTAATTATCTTCCAACCCAATGATACTGATTATATTGAGTCTCATCTAAATCTATTGTCACAAATTGATACTCTGAACAGTATGAATCAACTTTCTTTGAGGAATCAGACTGCTATTATAAATCAATTAGAAGATTTATAGTTATCTGTGCATAAGATTCAAGATATGATGAGTGTGTTGATGGAACATTAGAAGGTATCCAATCCTCCATATAACTTTACAGCTACAACAAGCTCAGCACAAGTTGATCACACTGATCAAACTCCTTAAGATCCTCATCTTCCAACTCTCGCTTTGAATTTCTCCCTTCTCACCTTTGATGAAGTCTAACTATTTGGGAAGAATGTATCTATATATATTAACTAACTATTTGGGATAAATATATAACATACTAACCTAACTACTAATACTTAGCTTTATCTATTATGTTTCCTTACTATTCTGACTCTGCAAGTAAAAATCAGATTGTGTGTATATACTATTTAGTATATACTGATGAGATGGGCAGTAATGAGTATGATGGATATAAACTGCTATATATCTTACTGTTTGATGGTTTACCTGATAGTTTTTCAAAAATTTGAAATTTCTTTTAAAAATCGATTCATAATCCAAGGGGGAGCGTCATGAATTAAGGGGGAGTTTTAAAAACCAAAATATTTTTATTTATTGTCATCATAAAAAGGGGGAGATTGATAGGTCTCCAAATCTGGTTATTTTATTTTGATGATAACAAATTAGGTAAATAGGTCAAAAGGGTAATCCTCTCCATAGGATTAAAAATATTAAACTTGATTTTAATTACCTCATTTATTTTGGTTAAAAATATTTATTTTTGAAACTTCATTTGAATTTATTTTCTAACCTTGATAAAACTAATATCAAGTGTTAATAAAATGAATTCATATATTAACATTTCTTAAGGCAAGGAGATTCCTATTTCTTTTCAAAATGATTTTAGAAATCTTTTGTGCGTAAAAAGAAAAATTCTAAATATATATATATATATATATGTTAAAGTATATATAATATATATATACGGATATATACAAACCGTGTGTGCATGTGAGTGTGTGACGTGTGTGTGCTGTGTGTTAATATGTTGGGCATGTGTGTGCCTGGTGAAATGTTTTGGATGCAAGTGATAACATAATTGTTATCAACAAAACTTTTTGGGCTAAACATTGCTACCCAATCCGGGTGATTCAAATAGATCCGGACACTTCAAAAATTCATCATGCAATCCAGACCTTTAAATTCAAAAATGAATTTCCAAATTACCTTTTTGCCCTAAACTCAAAATTCCTATAAATATGAGGTTTCATTACTCTCCTTGCCTACATTCTGCCTAATTGAGGTTTCATTCTCTCTTCTTCTAATCAAAGTTCTAATTTTATTTTGGAAGACAAAAATTGATCAAAGTATCTGAGATAAGTTATTAATTTATTATTGTTCATGTTATCTCATACTTGCTTCTATATATAGATATTCAGATATAAATTGCTACACATACACACACACACACATATATATATATATATATATATATATATCTATATCTATATTTCATCTATCAATATCAAGTAAAAAGTCAGCACTTAGATACCGATATAATTCGAAAGTAATTTCTCTGAAAGTCTCCGAACGGTCTTTAAAATCCTAAGTGGCCTTTTACTGATATAGATACATTATATAAATATTGTATAAAATTTATATGATTATCAAGTTGTGAAACAAATAATTTAGTCAGTACTTAGATACCTATATTCGGAGATATTCCTAAACAAAGAATATTATTTGGACATTTTTTGAAATCCTAAGTGGCCAAATTTTTCACAACATAGATCAAAAATAATATAATATATATAAGTGGGTGAAACAAGTTTCTTCAAGTATTATTTAAATTAATCAAATTATTATACTTGATAAACTATCATCAAGAGTATATTGCTCACAAAATTATTCATAGATTATTTGTTGCATTATATATAAGTTTATATGGTTATTTAAACTCAAAGTTATATTTGTTTAAAAATCATAGAAACACACTCTAAAAGAGAAATCCTTTTCTAAATCTGTTTTAAACCATAGAAACACATTCTTTATTAAAGAAAAGAAAAATCTTTATAAAATCTGCTTAAATCTCTATATCTGCTTATACAGAAGCACATCACATAAAAATCTTGAACTATTATCAAATACTTGACTTCTATATCTGCTTATTTGAGAAGTATCTGTTCTAAATTTTATCTGTTTACTTTAGAAGCAAAAACTGAAACAAACTTTTGTAAAAAAGGAAAAGTTAGAGTTAGTTTATTTTATGTGCTTGTGAGAAAGACAAAAATTCTTTGACTAAGACCAGAGTCTTAGAGAGGTCAACTGGGAGTTGGGTCTCTAATGTACTTGTGATGTAAGGAAGAGATTGTTGTTTCAAGACCAAATCATAGAATAGTTCTAAGCTCAAAAGGAAGATTCAACTAAGCTTGAGGAAGGTGTTGGGAGTTCGCTGTCCGAGATAGTTAGTTGTAGATAGTTTTAAGTTTGACTATAAAACTTTGTAAATGTTTCTCCGCTTATTGAAGGAGTATTTATTACAGGGAGTAATAGATTTTCAAGTCCTGGAGAGGAGCTTGAGACTGGACGTAGCAACATACCCTAGCTGTATGTTGTGAACCAAATAAATATTTGTACATTGTGTGATTGAATTTTTTACCTACTTATTAAATTCTAAACACTGTAAGTTAATCTACTAAAAAAATTCAAAAAGGCCAAAGATAATTTTTTAAAATAGTGATAATCTATTCAACCCCTCTTCTAGATTATTATTGGACTTTCAGCTAAGTTACCCATGTAGCAAGCGTTGGGCCGGTGGCTCCCAAACCAGATGGCTTTAGGGCACCAGGTGTAAAGACATCCCTCAGGCTTAATAACTCAAGTAACCCAGGCCACGATTCGAGACATCAGGCTGGCTACTAATTGTCATCCCTGTCGCCATAGTTTCATACCTCACAACTAAGAGTTAGGGTGATCGCAAAGTGCAGACATGCATATGAATCTAGTTTATTCCAAAAAACGCTTTAAACTAGGAAGTCGTGCCTAATCAAAAGGTTAAATTGTCTTATTTCTCTAATCGTTCCCGTGATTATTGTTCCACGGACGCTTATCGAAATTAATCCAATTCATAACAAGTTAAGCAAAAATCTTCTCTTTTAAAACATTTTTCTAAGATTCTAACGTAAGATTTATCTATACTTAACATTTATACCATTTCCAATGCATGTAACTAGAAAAAGCACATAAAGAGATAAAAGAGTCGTACCTTATCAGTGGATCACAGTATTCTAAGAAAAATATGATTGGAAAAGATTGATTGATCATATCGGATCTCCAATAATGTAAGCTTTGATGATGACCAACCATGCTAATGGTTGCAACTGGTGCATTTTCATTGGATGGGTGACAAATGCCCCAGCGTTAAGTTGTCGTGATTTCCAAAATTGCCCCAGTCTTGTTGTAAGGACCTCAACATCGGGTTGTCGCTGATTCTGAAATTATCCCAGTTTTGTTTGTCATCTTGGGCGATTGCTTTGTTGTATGTTTGACAGATGGGCCGATAAGACGCCAAGATCGTAAGAGTCTTTTACCTCATAACCCACATGGTGAACTGGTAGTAGACTTTTGACATTTGGTTTTCCCCAATCCTCATTTTGACTTGTAGGCGCAATTGGCTTTGATTATTTTCTTCTTCTAATTTGATGAAGGTTTCAGATTGAGGATATCAGCTCTTTAAAGGTTCTTGCTGATGATCATACTTGATATATCGATGTGTTTGTTGTTACAACTTTGATGATTGGTATTGAGATGCCTTCGGACTCCAATGAATTGGACCTAAGAGCTCAACTTGGTTGGTGATGTCTTCAACCAGTTTTAGTTTGATCTGTAAGGTTTGATAGGTGGCCTTTTTATCAAGGAACAGATCATCGGGTATGAGATAGACTTTTTCATGATGGTCGCCCTTATTCTTCTGTAGGTCAAAAGAGATTAAGTCTTCTCGCACTTCAAGAGTGAGTTGCTGAAGGTTTACATCTTATGTTGATTGCCATTTCCTCCTTGTGACTGGTCGTCTTGTTGTATCGCTGTCTCTTCCTTTTCGGGACTTAAGCCAGATTTAATGGAAATGACATTTGAGGTGTCGTTGGGTCCTCTCAACATGGGTCATCGATCTTGAGTGTCTTTCTTGGATGTAGGCTTTTCAGGTTTGATTTGGTGTCTTGAGACTTATATTTGGGTTTATGTTTGGAGTTGGAATTTTGGATATTTCTTTTGAGGGTTAGACCGCACCAGAGATGGCTGCCTACATACTCCCGTAGCTGGGGGAGATCAGATCTTACGTAGTTCAGGCTTCGCATGAATAGTTAAAAAGTGTTTATTTGGATTTGAGCTTGGTTTTAGTGGTTTTTGGATTTAATTTGACCGCACTATTGATGGTTGTGTACGTACTCCCGTGGTTGAGGGAGATCAGGTCTTTCGTAGTTCATGCTTGGCCTGAAAGGTTCAATTTTTTGATTTTTTGATTCTTCAATATCTACATGCATGGAAAATAAAATGCATAATGCTAAGAAAGTGATAATGTCCCAACATCTCCTGGAACTCGCAACTTTCCTCTGTATCTACGTCTTCCTGGCTAGCTGAGGCATGATAGTCCAGTTGCCAGTGGTTATGTTGCCTTCGAGGCTCGTGATAGAGGTTATCTCCTGGTTCTAAATATCTTTAATCTTGGCCATAACTTGATCGTCTTCTGATTCAGCATATCCCTTAAGGAGGCTAAAATTGGACTCGTCGAAAAAAGGGATGAACTCTTGATTCCTCGATGGGTTGGCTTCCTCGAGAACTTCACCACCTTTTTCTTCATCTGTTCCTTCACCTTTCTCATAGGCTTGAGAAGATTTGTGTATGAAATCACTCTTGAACTGTTGTTGTATTTCTCGCAAAGAACTTTCCTTTTTGGCTTTTTCCACACTAGGAAGGATCAGTATTTCCTCCTCATTATCCAGGAGGGAAAAATCAGTGATATGGTTGCTGGCTTTGGGCAATAAGAAATTTGATAGTGGCAGATGAATTTCGTTAAAGGACTTTCTTGTCTCCTCTGTCACTCCTAGCATTAGGATCAGTCCACCTTGTGTTCTGCCAGGATTGGTGCTCACAACCGTCACCTCCTTTGAACTGCCTGTCTCGAGTGGACATCTTAAGCTCTTTATTTCCCTTTCGCCATTTCTAGTCACGGGGAATTAAATATTTAGTTCTCTATTTTTAATGAGATCCTGAATTTTATGCTTTAGAGACCAACATTCCTTAGTTGCATGTCCAGGTGAGTTAGAATGGTATAGACATATCTTGATGGAATCATAACTTTTTATCCCGGGGTTTGCAGGAGGCAGCAACTCAGTAATCTTTCTCTGCGCAACCAACAGTGCTAACACATTTTCCAATGAGTCCCCCAAAGGCGTGAATACCCTTCTCCGCCTACTCTCCCCGACTCTCGGTGCTGTAGGTTTTTGAGGGTTGGCCAGTGTTTGGAATGTTGCTTGATATTTCCTATTTGGGAATTCGCATTCCTCCAGATAATTTTTCCTTTGGCAAGATCTTCTAGTAGTTTTATCATTCCACCTTTCTTGTCTATTCAGCATGCTTTGATCTTCTTCATTTAGCTGGCTAATCTTGGAGGGAGATCGACTTACATTCTGAATAACCTCCTTTTTCTCTTGGCTTTCTGATAGTTGAGTGAAAAGCTGCCTTGTATCCTGATGTTGGCGCACTATCAGATTAGACAACAAAGTTATTTGAGGCTGGATCGTATCCAATTTTTGCATCACTGTCATACCCTCCTCTGAATTTTCCAACTCTAGGACATTTGTTATGTTCTTTTGGGGGTATTCCTCCATTTAAAATTTGGACACATTTCTGCGCTTCCTAACCCGATCATGTTCACTTCCTCCGCACCATGCTGTAACAGAAGATTGGTGTTGACATTTGGATGGTCAGGTTGTTGGGCCACAACTTCACCGCTTTAGATCAGATTTTAGATTTTATGCTTTAAGGACCAACAGTCTTGTGTATCGTGTCCCAGAGACACTGAGTGGTAAGCACATCTCTGTCTTAGATTGTATCTTTTGCTTTTTGGATCCAGAGGTGGAGCCAGTTCGGTAATTTTCTTGTGATCCTTTAACATCACCAATACATTTTCAAGGGAATTTCCAAGTGGAGTGAACACCCGATTTTCTGTTCTTTCTAATTTTCTCTTTTTTTCCTGGCATTGGTTGAATGTAGTTTGTTGTTGTAATGACAGATTGCCTTCCTTCTTCTAAATGGGGGGACTATGGTTGGGTCTCCTACCTTGACCCTGTAAAATGAGGGATACTTCTTCATCGCCTTTCTTGGGTACCCTATCGGGAGCGTTCGCATAGTTGCCAGACTGTATATGCTCGGCGAATGCTTCCAAGGAAGTGAGATCTTTAATCTTGCCTACTTTCAGGTCCATCTCTGCCATTTTTCCGTGTTTAATCATCTTTGAGAATGGTTTTCCTATTCCAGCTAGGATCCTCTCATAGTAAGGTGCCTCTTGGATGTCTATGAAAGTCATCACCATTTAAGTTTCTGTCATAGGCGGGCTGATCTGTGCTACCAGATGTCTCCATCTTTGGGCATACTCACGGAAAGACTCGTTTCTTTGCTTTTTGACCTTGGTCACTTGATATCAATCCAGAGCCATCTGAGACTGGAAGCTGTATTGATATAGGAAGGCATGAGCTAGCTTTTCCCAGCTATGGGTTTTGGCATTGTCAAGTCAGACATACCATGTCCTAGCCTCTCCAGTGAGACTCTTTTGGAAATGCTGCATTCTGAGGCTTTCATCTTCAGCATAAGACCCTAGCTCGCCAATGTATACTTTCAAGTGCGTATAGGGATTGCCTTCCCCATTGTACTTTTCAAACTCTGGGACTTGGAATTTTTCAGGATATCTAGCCCCTATGATTATGCAGAGATCTGAATAGGTGACACTTCCAAGTTTTCCAGTCCCTTTGATTGCCTTGATGGTTTCTTCCATTTGTTGGACTTTCCTTCGGATATCTTCAGTTTCCCGATCTTCCCTGAGATTTGTGATTTCAGGGGTTTTGTTGGTTTTTTTACTGGATCGAGGTTCGGGTATCTGTATTCCCCCCATTTTGTCAGCACTTTGACTGCCATCCTGTGAGGAGAATCCGATTTGATTGGGCATTGTTTGGCCCTGAGTGCTTTTACTTTGTTCTTTAGGAGGATATCTAACTCTATTATTTGATTCTTAAGTCCCTCAAACTCCTTTCGAGATACGAAACCTGATTCGTGTTGGGCACTTTCAGCCATGTCGGTGGAAAGGCTTTGTGCTTTTTTATATTTCGATTTGGCAATGGGACCAATCTTACCTTCAAGACGAGTAGGTAGTTTAGCCTTGATAGACACTAGCAATATGCATGTTATGCAATGTGTTAGTTTGTAGGGGTTTTTTTTAATGTTTTTCTGAAAAACAGCTGTTAGTTATTTTGCTGACAGGATAGTATGACAAAATTGGATATCTGTGAAAAAATAAAATTGACGGGAAAGAGAATTTACATTTACATTTTCTTTTCTTTTTCTTTTCTTTATATTTACATGGAATCGTAATTTACATTGAATCGAACTTTATATGGAATTGAAAGGGAAAGATATGAAGAGACTTCCCTTCGAATTTTGTTTTATTAGAGGCTGACCTATCTTAGGCTACTCTCGCGGCTTTTCGGCATGAAGGTCCTTAGATCTTCGCAATTTACTAGAGGAGAAATTAATCCGTTCTTTTAATTGGAGCGGATCTGAATGGTGTCTTTCCTGAGCCTCGCAGGATTAGTCTCCTTTGAGTCCAGTAATCAATCATTGACGGGTTCGCCTCCTAGTGGAGGAATCACACAACATACATTCACATACATCGTGTCTCACCGTATGAAATGATGATATTGTGTGAAGCACTAATATAAAGCATAGTAAGACATTTATTTACATTCATTCAATGTAAAAACAGCATCCACACACGCAGATAAAAAAGAAAATTTTGAAAAGATTTAAAGTGCGGCTTAAGCCCTCTATTATCCCCAGCAGAGTCGCCACCTGTCGACGTCGGGAAAAAAATCTTCTTTGGACAGATCTTCCTCTCCCTAAATTTTGTTGTTTTCGACCCTTATTTGTCTTATCTATTTTATGAAGGGTGAAACTTTTAGGAAAAGGCTAATATGTATCATTTCGATGATTTTGAAAGGTTTACAGAGTCGTCAGTTGGTATATTCTGATATGGGTGTAACAACTTAATCGAATTTTGTTTTATTTTTGCAAGTAGGCCCAATTACTGAACTCTGTCAAAACTTGGCCTTGGAAACCAAGATTCTTAAAGTTCGGGGGCTTGGTTAAGCTGGGGGAAGGTGTTAGGCACCCCCCGACTTCTGTGAAACACGGTTACTTCATCTTTTCAATATTTCCCTTTTTATTTGAAAATGTGTGTGTATGCAGGAAGTAATTGTGCCTACGTTTATTTGATTTGAAAGTAGTGTCGTGCTTCGTTGGACCTATATACAAAGGGTTTGATTTGTTTGAAAAGTCCATTTTTAGACAAGATATGAAAATGACGTTTTGAAAGGTGTTTTTCAAACCCTTTCGCTCGCATAGGAATTGAAGCCTATTGATAATTCCATTTCTTTTATCCTGTTCAGCCTTTGGCTTGATTTAGATGTTTATTGTCGGGATGCGAAGCATCCTCGACCACAGAATGTATATACAAGTGCTGGTCTTCTTATGGACATAAAAGCCATCCAAGTGACTCTAGCACTACAAACCATATTTCACTATGTTTGAGGCCTTAAATCCGGATAACCGTTTTAAGGTCCCTCGGATGTATATTTTACAGAAAAACTGGCAGGATATATTTACAATGTGGAGTTGTACATCGTGGGAATCAGATTTTTATCAGTGTGATTGATCATTAATCCCACGATTCCTAGGATCATAGAGAAAATCAAAGCACCTGCACAACAAAGATATTGACATATAGTACAAATTGTACTCTCGCAAAATAATGGATTCATTAGTTAAATCCTTGCATGAGCGTAGCCAAAGCTTCTCGTTTCCGCTAGATATGGATCTAGGGTCACGTAGTCGCTTTAATATTTACAAAGCTAGAAATAAAGCTAGATTTAAATAAATCTTAGTCATTCTAGATTCCCGATTCTGCTTTGACCGATTTTGAACCGTTTGAAAGTTAGAAAGGGCTAGATTTATATAAATCTCATCCAAAATATTTACATTAGTGCAGATTCATATCGAATGAATATTTAAAGCAATATTTAATCACTTTGAATAAAGAATATATATATACTTATATATATATATATATAAAAGATGTAAAGGGCCACATATTTTCAATCCAGGCTCGACGAAGGAATGTAAATATATGTATATATATATAGAGCAATCTTTAAGTGCTGACCAACCCGCATGCGGACCGAAAAATATTTATGCAATGCATGCATACACGTGTCTTCTTTAATGAAATATGTACCTCTGAAAATGTAAGTGCGAACCGAGAAAATGAATGCAAATATGTAATTCGATAAGGCATGAATAAGGTTTTACAAGTGATCGATGATACCTTTTATTAATGGATATATTTCACTAAAGAAGACACGTGTATGCATGCATTGCATAAATATTTCTCAGTCCGCATGCGGGTTGGTCCGCACTTGAAGCTTGCTCTATATACATATATATATATAAGCTATAAAAAGCCACGAATTTCCAATCTAGGCTCGGTTGAGAAGTGTATAAGCTGTAAAAAGCCACAAATTTCCAATCCAGACTTGGCTGAGAAGTGTATATATATATACATATATATATATATAAGTTGTAAAAGGCCACGAATTAGTAATCCAGGCCTGACTGAATGGAAAGTAAGTATGTAATATATATAATAAAGCTGAAAAAGGCCACAAATCAGCGATCCATGCCAAACAAAATAGTATAAATATATATATATATATATATATATATATATATATATATAAGCGATAAAAAGCCACGGATTAGCAATCTAGGCTGTGCAAGCAAAGAAAAACGTATATATATAATTATATATACTAAACAGTAAGCTAAAAAGGCCACAGATTTGAGATCCAGGCAAAACTAGAAGATAAAACTTTATATGCACGTTCACATATACATAACAAAGTAGGAAATAGTTTCTGATCGTCAAAAAACATACAATGGACCGCTCCACCGGCTCTTTGCCACTCGGAGGGCTTCAAATCTCCGTTTTCACCAGTTAATTTTTGATATGTTGTAGAATATACGTATGCAAACGTATTGGAAGAATAAAATCGAGGTTTGGAGTATTAGAAGTAGGGCTAAAGGTTTAAATGGGCGAAGTTTCTCTGTGTTTTCTATTTTTTTTCTTTCTTTGCTGGTGGGGGGTTTTACCTGATTGTTGCGAGCCTACCCACGGTAGCCGTGGGTCTACCTACGGCTGTTTGTGGTGGGCCTCGCCTTGTGAGTCCCGCTGTATCGAAGTACGTGCACTGCAACCAATGCGCAGTCCGTTGGAACCTTCATAACTTTTTATCCGGGAGTCCGATTAAGGCGTGCTATACCTTTTCGGAAAGCCCTTTCCGAGATCTACACAATGACATAGGATTTAAACTTTTCTGAATCTTGGAAGATGGGTCCATGACCAGATCTTTGAATCTTCATAATCCGTCCATTGTGCTGTCTTGTGCTGTTTTCACTCGGGATCGATGTTATGGTTCTTTCTGACCCTCATTGTATTGATTTGGCTTGATTTTGACTTGATTTAATGTCAAGTTAGTAAAATAACCATTTTTCCCTTCCAGGGGTTATCTCCAAGATTTACACGATTTTTGACTGTTTCTCGGGGCTGTCTCCGAGGTTTTGATCCCAGCCGACTCAGTTCTTCAGTGTTATCTCTGAAGTTGGCTTGAATATTTATCGGGGCTATCTCCGGGGTTCTTGTTTGATGTTGTAATCCTCCGAGGTTGTTCTCTAGAGTGGAAAAAGATGATTTTGCCCTCATGTATGGTTAGTAATAGGAAAACAAAATTTCGAGTGTCTACAATACTTTAGTCTTTTCTTTTAGTTCTGGTAATTAATTACACAGTCTAAAAACTGCGTTTCTCGTTCTCAAATTTTATTTGACTTTCCTTCTTTCCTCATCTTACTAATTTTTACGCGTTGTTCGAAAAATCAAAAATACGCAAAAGCTTTTTTGGATGAATAGTATTTTTACGTCTTTTTCTCAGAAAATTTTTATTTTCCCATACATTCTCGGATTCATAAACCCTAACATTCAAATATGTTCTAGGTCATCAAATTGACCTTTAAACACATAATACAAATAATATTCATAAAATATTATTTTAATCATTAATATTCTACAAAACTTATTTATAAGCTAAGTAAAATTTCTCGGTCGTTACAGATTATATCAAGGTTGATCCTTCCAAAGGTTTTCGATAAGGTCAAGGAAACTAGGAGTTATTTGTAACAACTTTGCCAGCAAGGACAATGATATAAGTCTGTAACTACACAATTTAACATGGTCCAGCAGATAACAATGCAGAGTCAACAATAAAAATTCAGTAGGTTCTTTAGACAAGATTAAAGTTATAATAAAAATCACAATAGGAAGATTCCAATGAAGCTCTATAAAAGGTCAACAAACTTCAAATATCAGAAGAAATCAAATCAAGCCAAAACATTGCTTAATCTAAAAGTTGAAAAAGCTTCCTACTTTGCGATTCTAAGAAAGTTCACCTGCTGCTATGTTATTCGACAAAGAAGCTCATTTTCACTTAGCAGCAGCTCAAACCAACCTTATTCCTTTGTAATTGTGATGTTAGTGATCAATGTAATCCAAGTCTGTGTGACTTAAGAGATTCTTAGTGAATTAGTTATAAAACAGTTCTTTCTGAATAATAGTTATTTATCAAAGTAATGCTTTCAGAAAGAATTAGAAAGCTTGCAAGTACTTGGGAAATTATTTCAAGTATGAAAGGATAACACGAATTAGGAAACTTTTCTCAATATTGAAATATAAGCAAAAGTTAGGAAACTTGCCTTGAGCGCTTGCTATAAAGTTAGATTACATTTCCTTTAAATACCCTACACATTTAAGTCACATTGATAAATCGATTAATCACATATCAACACTTGCTAAACACCTTCATTAACTCCTTACCACAAACCATAATTTTCTATCTTTTAACCGACACTTAGTCTCTAATTAAGTGTCTAAGGTCTATTAGGATGTTACGTTATAATTAAAATGTTCATTACATAATTACACGCCTAACACATCAAAATAGATAATTTAAGCTTGTCGTATCTTCACTTAAAGTATTTTATGATCATTAGGATTAATAATATATAACTCCTGTAAACCATCCTTTTAAACCCTCCCTGGCTCGACCGTGCCACTTTTGCTCCTGTTCACTGCGCGACAACGCCCTAGTGCACGGTGGCGCTGCATTTGTTCCTTATTCCAGCGCGGCGGCGCTGGAGCACATACTAAGTTTCTGCAGTTCGCGAACTTAAACTCTATTATGCCCCAAATTCTACAACTTCATCTAAGGTCCAAATTAGTTGATTTTTGATTCTATAAATTCGTGACACACAAAAGTATATGACTACAGAACAATTACCATATTCCATAAACTCTAATAAGCCATTTTAAGAACTCAAATTCAATATTCAACCTCTATTTCCATGTTTTGACATGTTTTACTAATTCTTCCACCACGAATTCTTTTAAAGTCCGATTGGATTCATTCAACTTTGGTTGTTTTTGAAACTTAGAGGAGTATAACAATCTACTATTAAATCAAAACTTTAAACATGAGAGCACAACCAATTTAACCTCTAAAACAGACCAAAATTGACTAACTTCAATCCAATAGTCTAATTCTTCCTCTTTACGCACAAATTCGGATTTGATTACTTCGATTTCAGATATGGATGATACTAAACAGATTGTTTACACCGAAAAACACATTTTCTAAATTTTCATCAAATCAAACAACCAAATTAATTTCTAATAGTGTAAAACTTTAAGAAATAGAGACTAAGATATTTAGAGTTGATTTCTTACCTCTTTGATCTTCCTAAGCTTAGATACGTAATGTTTAATAAATCACTTCATCCTTCTTCCTTGCTCTCCTAAACACATCCTCTCAAATTCTCATTGAACATTAATTTCACGTTCTTTTTCTTTCTCTTTGTATCTTCTTTACATATGCAAACTGGTGGGATGAAAATAAACTGATAATTATACAAGTGCTATTACTCAACGTTACTAGGAAGCATAATGTCTGAGCGTTATTGACTGTTTAAAGGTTTTTGCCTGCATTTTTTTCCAAATGATTGATAAATGTCACGCTTAATTTCTGTTGAGTAGGACATATTTAATTTCCAGCAAAATTATTTAGCCAATTACACTTCTCCAATTATATCTGATAATTATCCCAAATACTGATATTTATATCCCGTGTAATTACCCATTTAACCACTCTCAGCTTTACAAATTGGATTTATACCAGCTTTATTATAAACTTAAATTGGATATTCAATTCCCATACATTAGAAATATTTATTATAAACTTAAATTGGATATTCAATTCCCATACATTGGAAATATTTAATTCTTTACATTTAGACTTTATCATATCAATTAGATTTTTGGTTTATCCCAAACTAAATTTAGTTCTTTTAATTGGTTTAAGTATATTCTTAATTCAATAGCATACTAAAATTACGCACTAAAATATATCAAGAACCCTCATAAATTTAAGTAACATAAATACACCCAATAAATTATTTCTAAAATAATTCCCATCAAAATATTTATTTAATTCAATAAATATTTAAAATTCTTATTGAAAAAATTTGCAATCGTTACATTCTTCCCTTCTTATAAGGATTCTGTCCCTAGAATCGCAGACATATACATTTATCACACACATGTAGATAAAAGGGAATTGAAAAGATTGAAATGCGGCTTAAGCTTTCTACCGTCCCCAGCAGAGTCGCCACCTGTCGACGTCGGGGAGAATTTCTCTTTCCTAAGTTTGTTCTTCTACCCTTTATTATTTCGCTATGTTGATTCATTTGTTTAAAGGGTGAGATTTTGAAAAAAGACCGACATATATGTTGGTGATTTTGAAAAGATTGATTTTATGATTGGGCCCAATTAGATAGAGCCACCAATTGGTATGAATTTAAAAGGTTGTACCAACTCAACCGAATTTTGAAAGGTTTTAGCAATATGGCCCAATATGTGACTCTGTTTAAGTGGTCTAAAACCCGAGATTCATAGAGTTCAGGGGATTTCTTAAACGAGGGAAAGGTATTAGGCACCCCCCGACTTCCGAGAAACACGATTACCGCTACTTTTTCACTCCCTAACCATGTGCTGTGTGTGTGTGTGTGTGTGTGTGATTAAATATGTAAAAGTGCTGAGTGCTTTATTTTGAAATTAGTGTTGTGCCTCTTTGGACCTATGTACAAATGACTTGATTTATAGAAAAGTTCATTTTTTTTAGTTAAAGCATATAAAAGTGAGGTTTTGAAATATGGTTTTCAAATCCTTTCGCCAAATAGAAATCAAGGCCGTTTAATGCTTCCAATTTTATTCTAGAAGCGAATTGATTTGATTTTATTGAGATGCGAAGAATCTTTGAGAGTATTGAAACTATTATCTACAAGGGTCGGGCTTCTTGTGGGCATGGAATCCATCTAAGTAAGCCCGATCACCCACAGCTGTCTTGCGCAGTTTGCACTCATGATTTTTGAGGTTGTTCTTGTGACCTTATCCACAGCTGGATGATAATTTATTTATGTTGTCTCCAGGATGTGGTTGTAGCTATCTTTCCTCAACGTTGTCTCCGGGGTTTGACTGCTGTAAATTCTGTCTTTCCTCAAGGATGTCTCTGAGTATTGATTTCATGTCCAATGGGGCTGGCTCTGGGGTTTGATTATGGTTTTAGTTTTCTGGGGTTATCTCCGGGGTGTAAAAAGATGCTTTTGCTCTTCTGCGTAGTTAGTAACAAGAAAACAAAATTTCAAGTGTCTACAGCATGGAAGCAGTGCTTCCCATAAAAGTAGAAATGACATCATTAAGGGTATTAATAGATGCCCAGATAGAAGAAGAGCAGTGGCTGTAAGATCGGTACAGTCAATTATCTCTGATAGATGAGAAAAGGGTTGCCGCCATCTTCCATGGTAAGTTATATCAGCAAAGGATAGCTTGGTCCTACAATAAAAAGTTTTGGTTTCATCAATTCAAGGAAAATGACCTGGTACTGGAAAGGGTCATCTCAAATCAAGATGATGCCAAAGGAAAATTCGCCCCAAACTGGGAAGGCCCCTTCATTATCAAAGGAGTGTTATCCGGAGGAGCCCTTAAATTGCAAGATATGGACATCGAAGAATTTCCTTAATTGATCAATTCAGACGCCATGAAAAGGTACTATGTATGAACCTTCTGCAGCAACCATCCAGTTTCTAAAAAAACATTATCATCATCAAATTAGGTCTTGAAAGTTTAGCTTGAACTACGTAAGACCTGATCTCCCCCATACACGGGAGTACGTAGGCATCCATCTATGGTGCTGTCTAACCTTTAAAAGAAAAGACAAACACTTTACCTCTCAACTTAATACTAGTTCCAAGACACCAAAATCATACTTGAAAGCATATACACCAGAAAAACCCGAAGATCGATGACCCATACTGAGAGACCTTACGACATCTCAACGTCAGTCCATCAGGGAAGAGACCGTGATGCATCAAGACAACAAGTCTCGATGATAAAATGGCGACTGTCAGACAAGGTCAAAACATTCTCAAAAAGGGAATTAAAATATGTTTAATTTTTATATGTTACTATTAGATATATACAATGTATCTATTATATAACAAAAGGGACTAATCTAGTCTATGTAGGAAATAAAGGCTAAGCTATAAACTCGAAGTCAATCGGGCTAGCAACTCTAAAAGAAAAGTTGTCTCTACAGACTAAGGAGATGATTTGAGCTCCTGTACTATCACAACAATGCGGGTCAGAAGCTCCATCGCATTATGCATGGTACTGTCCAGATGATCCAAGAGCTCCCTAGCCTGATCTGCAATCTCATCAAGCAAAGCCCTGAGAGCAGCACTCTCAGCCATAGAAGCGTCTCTTGCAGCCTAGGCCTCATCCCTTTCACGATAAACCGAGTCCTAGCTAGACAAAGTTGTCAACATCAATGTACGCGTGTGATTCCTTCAGAAAGTTAGAAGTTATACCCGATGAGTCAAAACCTCTAAAGATGGCGGTGTAGAACACGAGGCAGAGCTAGGGGCTGAGCTGACTAAAGCTGTTGTCATCTCAGTAAACATCTCATCCTCTGTAGGTGAAGGTGGAGCCTCCATAGGCTCATCATCATCTGAATCCATACACAAATCATCCTCAGCAACAACAACCATATCCGCCTCCAACCAGGCTCTACACTCGGCTGAATAACTAGGGTAACTATCGTGGAACTCAGTTATCTCACGATCAACCCAAACCTCATATACCCTCGCCAGATCATCCTCAGACAAAGACAAAGAAGATGACCGATGATCTGTAGCCCCGTCAAAAGATTGAAAGTCCTAGCACTGGTCAAACTGTCCCATGACATCCAATGGATGATAAGTCGTCACACCTCGTAAGCTAGCTAGCGGAAGAAAGTCCATACCCGTAGTATGTGTGATGAAGCTCATAGGAGAGCAGTAGCTGTGACGAATGAGAATTTGTAATTTAATTTGAATATTTATTGAATTAAATAAATATTTTTCGATGATTTAATTATTGAGTTAAATAACTAATTGATGAAATTCTGGTAGATTAATTTAATTATATATGTTACATTGATTTAATTAATGTGGAGAATTTTATTATTCAAAGTATGTATTTAATTGAGCTTATTTGATTAAATGAATTATTTAATAAGCATAACGTTATTCTAATTAATTTAATAATTAATTAGAGATTTAAAGATTTTACATAATTAATAAATGAGGATTTTAATTATGTGATTATGTAAATTAATGTGAATTGTCATATTTTATTTAATTGAATTTAAATAAGATTATATGATTAATTGGGTGTGACATTATTAAACTATATTATAAGCATGCAATTAAAATAAAGGAAAAAGGAATAATAAAGTAATAGCCAAACAAGGCCCTATGGGGAGTTGGACCAGTTAACCCATTACGAATTAACTGACGCCACTAACTTACCGTTATATACATATATTATATACGTATATCATATTCAGACTTATATTATATATCCGTTTATATCGTATTAGTTGTAAGTTCAGAGAGAAAAGTTGAGAGAGATTGAGAGTCTAAGGAAGAAAGATTGAAGAAGAATCGAAGAGATTGTATCATCATCCTTGAATTATCATAACAACTAGCAAGGGTAATCTCTTCTCTTGAGTTTTCAAAATTTAGTTTTCAAAGTTTCCATTAATGTGTTTTAAAGTTCTCTATGAAGAACGATTTTTATGATTAACTTAAGATATGATCATATGTATGTTATTATATGTTAATAACATGTTTTATATCACGCATACATGGATTACAGTGATCAACACCATGTAATTATGTTTTAATTGAATTTTGTGAAGTTACAGAGTATGAAAGTTGTATATATGGCCCTTATGAACAAATTGTATGCTTTGAATTTATTGATTAACTTAAATTTTACAATATATTATGATTATACATGTTAAAACAAAGAAAACAAACTCTGAACGGACTGATTCGGAGTTATAACGAATCCGTGACAATGATTTTCATGTTTTTCTTCAAAACTTTCAAACATACCAAGAACAGTGAAATTATGTGATTTGATTTGAGTAATTACATGATATTAAGTGTTAAAAACATGTTAGAATCATTATATGATGTTTCTATGAAGTTTATACTTCATAGAAATCACGGTACTAGTTTAATTTACATTTAATTGGCCTAAAACTGTCAAAAATCACGAAATGGGGCTGAACCGCCAAGGCACACCCGCCCCAGTGGCTCTAGACCCGCTCCAGCGGGCCCTATGCAGTCCCTAGAATCGCCCCAGCCAGTATTTACCCTTCCCAACGGGTAAACCTGCTGTCCAGAATAGTGTAAATAGTGTAAGGCGAGATAATTTTGACTCCCTGTAGCAAAATAAGCATAACTTCTTAATACAAACTCCGAATAAGGCGATTCAGGATGATTCAAAAAGTTAACGAGTAGACCTACAATTTTTATTCTTTAAGTTTTTCGATTTAAAGTTGTTAGCAGGGTCAAAATAGCCATCTTTGTGACTGATGCGTATTCAGAGACAATCGGAGGGCGTCAGACATGCACGTACGCAAGTGTAGTGCTCTCGGCGATAAAAGATGTTGTTCTAAGTTATAAAAAATGAGTATTATGAAATATAATGTTGTTTAACATTAATCAATGATATTTTAGACAAGTTGTATGAGCATGTTAAGCGTACGCAAGAGGGACGAATAGGGCGTGCGACGAATGAGCGTCGAAACATCGTGCCAATTGTAATACTATGCTATAACATACTTGAGGACTTAATGAACATGTGATGCTATGCTATAACATATTATTAACACTTACTATATGATTTGAAGTTCATGTTAATAAACTAAGTTATTGACATGTATAAGATAATGTGAAGGTTCAAGTTAACAAACTAAGTGGGAACTTGAATATTGTGATTGTAAAACTTGATTATGATTGTTTGATGGATTATACCTATGTGATACGCATATTGTGAATTCATACTCATGTTATGTGGTTAGTTAATAAGTTAACAATAGGAACCAAGTTATAAGTTGAACTTAAATGAAAAGTTCAACACTTAAACATAGAAGTTATGAAACTAATCGACATCGTATGCATAATGTAATGTGTAGGACGTTGAGGAATTGAATTGTAACTATATTTGTAGCTTGCGCACGAGGCAAGTTTCCTTACCGTAACTCGTTTATGATTACGCAAGTTTTCTTATTCATACTCTTTAAATTGAGCAAGCTTTCTAACTTCAAAGTTATTCGTTGAGCAAGTTCTATACTTATGATTCTATATCAATCAAGTTCTTGTTCTTAATTATTCAAGTTCAAGGTTTCATATGAGATATTATAATTCTTTTGAAGTATTACTTTAGTTATACAATATTTATTTAATTGTATACTCTTGAGATTTATTATTCAAATTGAATATCATTTATTTTTAAACCTTGTAAGACTAGCGAACCCTTATTGATTCGACTAGTCCATAGTTGATGAATGTTCTAAATTCTAGAACTATTAGCAAACTTATCCAAACCAAACTCCCTTTGGTGCAGACTCTGATGTCAAACTGAGCTGAACAACCCTATAAAGGGGATTATTTACGCTTTAGCGTTGAGATATTGTGCACAGTATGGTACTATGGGCTGATCCTCCTAAGTACGAGAAGTAGAGTTCATAGTCTTATGACTGTTAAAGGTTTAAAGTATAAACACTTGACAACCTAGGAAATAGTTCAAGGTCCTATGACCCTCAAAAATTCTTTTGATTCTTGTTATTCATTCTTGATTCTTATTATTCATTCTTGATTCAAAAATTCTTTTGATTCTTGTTATTCATTCTTGATTCACTCGCATGTTATTATATTGTTATATTTGTTATACTTGTGGGCAATCGTGCTCACCCTTACATAATAACATTGCAGTTAAGAACGAACGGTCTGACGAGCCTTCCACTAATAAAGGCAAGGGAAAGATGAACAAGTGATTGAAGACTTGTTCTTTATTTAATGTTGTGTTTAAGACTTTATATTATTTAAGACTATGTATTTTTTTACGCTTCCGCATTTGAGATTTAAGGTTAAGTATGACCTGAGATTATTTATGTATTTGATTTCAAATGTTGTAACCCCATAAGGGGAGATGATGGAGTTTTCTATCTATTTCATGGTTTGAAATTATTATGGGTAGATAGAAGTATAATATTTGTACAGTGAACACCAAATCCCATGGAAATTGAAGTACCTTGATTTGGTGGTGTCACAGTAGCTAGAATAAACCAGAATAGAAAACGGCTCCTCAATATCAGACTGAAAAATAAACCAGGATGATGCATCTACATAAATGACAGGTCTGAAAGAATAGGACATCACAATGCCATGACCAAAATAATACCCATGGCGGCGAGTAGTACCAATCGGCCTCAAATGCATTATAAACCATACATATAACAACAGTAAACTACCATAGAAATACCCATCCTCATGGGCATAGAAATAAGAAGCTGAAATGTAAGTCTCTGCTAAAATTATGGGAATAATAGTGAGATCTTCCCGCAAAGCTCGGACAACCGTAACCAAGCCAATATCAAAGTGATCCATATAAAGCGGCATGTATAAGTATACCGTAATACATATCAATAAAAAATCCACTTTGTCTAGCCTCCATCGATCCTCCGGGATGGTAAAATCCACCCGATGTGAATAAAAGCTCTCATCATATCCAAAGTGGTTGATCATAAAGTCCAAGGACACCACATGTCCTGATGTAACCTCATCCGAAACAACTGATTGCCGCAACCCGATCATGGTCATAAACTGACGGCGTAGGTGACCAACTGCCACTCTGGCGTAAGGCCCGTCCAAGCGTAGGCCAATAATACGCTGATACTCCTCAAGAGTAGGACTCAACTCATCTGATCCGAAGTGAAAAATATGCCTCTTTGGAACCCAATATGCAAGCATACCCTCAACAAAGCCCTCTAGAACATGGAACGACAGGAATGACATAGATTTCCCCATCATACGGTTCACTAAAATATGATTTGAAGCTGGAAAGCTATCATACCAGGACCTCAAATAAGAAGCAATCCATGTAAGTGGACTGTGATCTATGCGAGCCACCGAAGATGAAGCCATCTGTAAAACAGTGTCATAAGACCAAATAGGGGTCAATTCTAACTCCATTTATAAATGCAAATCCATGACATATAATGCATGTATCATGATAACTAATAATAGGTGAAATAAATGAAAAGTATTATATATATCATAAAACTGTAAGCATCTTTGTCCTACAAATAAAAGTAAAAAGTACAGGGACATGGGGCAGAACTGCCCAACCGCTAAAGCCTATCTAAAGAAATCTAGGATATTTATATCCCCAAGCTGATCAACCTTTTCCCACTCCTCATGAGTCACGGTATCTCTGCTAAAGGGTATATTTGGACGATATAGATATGGATCTCCTCCAGCAAAGCCACATGTGTCTAGACCGCCAGAGGGACCAGCGCCAGACCCGGAGGGATCAAAAGTAGCAGCCTCAGCAGGATCGTTGCCCAAATGGTGTATAAAAAGAGATATCTGCTCCATTTGATGTGTTAAGCTGGCTATCTACGCCAAATAAGTCAGCTCCCTGACTCATGTGATCAAATCCGTCATCATCATTGATCCTGGTACTATGTCTCCCAGGAACTGGGTAGCACGGGTCTGAGACCCAATAGTACGGGGATTCCACCATAAATGAGAAGCATCCTAAGTACAAGGGCCGTCTGACAACATGAAACCATCTAAGCCCATCAAGGGAATGTCTGTAATGGGCTGAGACAAAGGCCAGTACCACCGAGCAGGAGGAAAAAATGGGATGCGGATCTCCCTGTGATACATATGATAGCTCGCTTTCCCCAATAAAGCTCCCAGCTACCTTCCGTCAGTAAAGGAATTCGTTGGGTAGACAAAGTATACTTGACTCCTGTTGAAAAACCCTGCTCAATACCCTCTATAAGATGCTCGGGTGTATAAGGGCCCAAGGCACATCGGAGGCAGTCAACAGGTCCAGCTGAAGGCGACTGTGAGTAAAACCCTCATCCACAAGGACCTACGCCAAGGTAGATTGGTGCCATCGACGTCCCCATGGAAAATTCTCCAAGCCTAAAGTGGTGACGGGACGAAGGCATGGAATCCGCTCATAAGCCCAAAACTAAAAAAATTCTGAAGATAACTACATCAGTCATGAAATGACAACCCGAATGTGGTAAATTAAAAGACAATTAAAGTTACTTACTAACAGAAATGGGTAAAAGCCCACCCAAGCATCTGTAATGCCCTCGGAGCGCATCCGTATCCCGCGAAGGAAATACGCAAAGGTAAATGATCCCCAGTTATAATCCCCTATTCGGTCTACTTCGTGAAGAGCACTGAATAAGGAAAAAGACACAGTCGAGGAGTTATCTGCAATGAAATAACCCTGATGATAGTAAAAAATAATCGCCTCAAGATGAGATCTTGATCACTCGAATCAGCAGGGATGGACTCTAACAAGGCTCTGCTAGAATCATCAATACTCAGAGGACCTAAAAGAACGGTCTGACCCTTAATGGCTTAAGGAGGAACTCTGAGAAGTGAGCGGACAGTAGTAGGGTAAATATCAACCACGTAGGGCATCCTCTCTCTAGTAAACTCCAAGCCTGTGATATAGCTCCAATCCATCGGCATCATCATCATCTCATAATCGACAAGATGGAAAGACTAAGTCTGATAAAACCATCTATCGGATAAAGCCCTCAAATATCCCTATGGGCAGCGATGGGGTGCAATAGAAAAGAAAGCCTCAAAGCCCCAGGCATGCACCTGAGCCTGATAATCTGGATGAAGGGTCCTATACAAAGAATGAATGTTGAACTAGTTTTCTATTGGCCGAGTAAACCCCGAGACGTGCGTCACATTTCAAATCAAGGTTCAAACAGTACCAAAAATAGAAAGAAGATAATTCAGCTTGATATCTCATTTGCGTGTAAATAGACTGACGGATGATGGCTCAAATCGCCTAGAAGGTCAGGAATAGTCACGTGAATGCCAGGAAGATCTCGGCGCTGGGAAGAGGAGATGGAGCCGGAGCGGCAGCAGGAACATCCTCCTTCTCATCTAGAAGGTCTGTCCTATCAATTGCTATAGGACGGATCACGAACTCTGTCAATAGACGCACCTGTCGGGTCGGGCGAGGTAAGGGAACATTCGAAGCTGCCCTACAAATGCCATAAGAAGCCCTACGGGAGCTGGAGCTACTGGCCCTATCTGAATTCATGCCTGAAAAGAAACTCCAAATCGCCTCAGAAAGGATGAGGTATATTCTAAATCTAGTCAAATTTAATTAAGCAAGTGCAGCAACATAGGACAACAGAATCCCAAGTATAAATTTAGATCATCACATCATGGTCTACACGTGTAAACTTGCGTTATTTTAACATGCATCCCTAGTAGAGTTAAATATGCATGGACATTAAATACCCATACTCATGATTTTTTTTTCCATAGTCTCATTTATAAAATGGACTATCCACATGCATATAGACATGACCAGGTAGCCATTTAGTCGCACACTAACCCAAGACCAATACATAAATGTTAACATTAAACTAAGCCCACAATGCTAGCTAAATTACCCTGGGCAATTGAAAATACGTTCATGAGGACATCATGATCATTTATCCTGAAATAGGATAGCGAACTAGCCAAAATGCGTTGAAAATTATTTCCAAAAAACTGATTTTTTTTTCACATGATAATGTTCAACATGGTAAAATACAAACATTTACTAATCCTGTTAATTTTTATAAAGTCATTTATGCATACATATTTGATACATTGCATGTAAACCCATTAAACATGAAATCTAGCAATCTAACAATCAAAACGCAAAAGAAAAGGATGTAAACGTTACCTGCGATTTGCAGAACGTTTGTAAGGTGATGGATTACACGAAAAGTAGCCCAAAATGAGTAGATTTGAGCTAGAAAGTTTGGATTTTTTAAAATGAAAAAGTTTAAAAGTGACTTAAAATGAAAAAGAAAGAAGCCAGGCGGGTTAAATCCACCCACAGCCAGCCGCGAGTCTACCTACGACAGCGGTAGGTAAACCTACGATTGGCTGGGGTGGGTCCCACCCCCTCTAGCTTAATCAAAGTTAGGTCATAGCAGGTTCCCTTAAGCCAAAAAGTCAAATAAGTGAAAAAGGTTATACACAATTGAGCGTAAAGTGCCTGAAACCCTGAAATATGGTATCAAACTTTGGAAGCTTGTAAATCCTGAGTTAAACCATTGAAAACTACCGTCAGGGTAGGCATCGAGATTATCCGATGATGTAAGCCGTTAAAAACAACCGCCAGGGTAGGCAATGAGATGGTCCGATGATGTAAGCAGTTTAAAACTACCGTCAGGGTAGGCATTGCGATTATTCGATGATGTAAACCATTGAAAACTACCGTTAGGGCAGGCATCTAGACTATCCGATGATGTAAGCCCTTGAAAACTATCGTCGGGGTAGGCATCGAGATTATTTGATGATGTAAGCCATTGTAAACTACCTTCAAGGTAGTAATAGAGATGGTCCGATGATGTAAGCTGTTTAAAACTACCATCAGGGTAGGCATCGGGATCCGATGATGGAAGCCATTGAAAACCACCATCAAGGTAGGCATCAAGATCCGATGATGTAAGCCGTTGAAAACTACCGTCAGGGTAGGCATCGAGACTATCCGATTGTATAAGCCATTGAAAACTACAGTCAAGGCAGTCATCTAGATTATCTGATGATGTAAACCGTTGAAAACTACCATCAGCGTAGGCATCGAGATCATCCGATGATGTAAGCCATTAAAAACTAACGTCAGTGTAGGCATCGGGATCCGATGATGTAAACCGTTGAAAACTACAGTCATGGTAGGCATCGAGATTGTCTGATGATGTAATCCGTTAAAAACTACCGTCAGGGTAGGCATTGAGATTGTTCGATGCTGGAAGCTATTGAAAACTATCGGCAGGGTAGGCATCGGGAAGACCTGGTGATGCAAACTGTTGAAAACTACATCCAGTGTAAGCATCGAAAGGTCCAATGATGTAAGCTATTCAAAATTGCCTTTAGTGAAAACATCGGGAAGGGTCGGTGGTGTAAACCTTTGGTGTAAGCTCCAGCATAGACATCAGGTACCAGACGTTGCAAACTCTATCCCCAGCAGAAGGATCGAGAGTGGCTGATGATGAAAACCTTTGAGTATTATCTTCAGTGAAAACATCGAGAATGACTGTTGGTTAATTTCACAATCAATAAAACACGAGCAAGTATACGCTGTCCATAAGTAATATATGATAAGTTGAGTGTCGAACCCGCGAGGAATTATTACTAACAGTTACCAATTACTACCGCTTAAGTCTTATTTAAACAGCTAAATAGAAGATAGTTAATTAATCTAATTAATTCTAATTATTAAAGAAAGTAAATGGCTAACGATAGGTATCTAAGGTTCTACAAGCTAAAATCATAACTTCCCCCCCCCCCCCCCCCCCCCCGCCGCACAAGAATTTTGTCAAACATATGGCATGCAAAGTTTCATTAAATATCCTAACTCTCTCTTTGATTATAACGGTCACAACGGATTGTCAATCGAGAATTCACAAGTGTTCATACGCCTCTTCCAAGGTACATATAAACTTATCCTCTCCAGATCTACCCTAAAGGGAATAGAACGGCAAGGAACATCCTAGCTAAATAATCTGACATATTCATATGCGAATTAACCATAGACAAGGAATTCAAACTTAGATTCTCAATTAGGTTACACATGGTGCACAAGTATATTCCTATCCTATACACAAATTACGCAGTCTAATGATGTAGACAAATCATAATCACATGCCAAATATTCAAGGTATAAATCTATAATCCATATCCCAATTTCTCATAGATTACCTATTTAATTACTAATCCCTTAGTAATTATCATTAAGCACAAATATAATTGCCCAATCAATATGGTGCCAACCGAAGAGATAAGAAAATCAATTCAAATTAACAAGGGGTTCCATTATAATCATAGACAAATGCCTAGTTCATAGCTTTTGAATTAAACATATGTAGCAACATATACAACATTTATAGATTACAAAATCAAAGGAAATAACTAGAGAAGAATGAACTCTGTCAAAAAATTCTTCAATCTACAAGGACTTCAATCAATTCATGCTCTCAATTCCTTATTGCTAAGTTACTCTTGAGCTCCATGGAATCCCAATCATCTCCCTAATCTATCTTGTTTCCAAAAGTTATGTACAAACATTAAAGAGAAATACTAAGTTCTAAGCTATCTGGGAGTGATATCTATATGCGAGAGATGATAAAAGAAGGATAAGTTTCTATATATATCCTTCCTTCCTTTAGTTTAGGTCATTTCCTCTTGTGTCTGCTTGAGAACCGGAGGTGGTGTTGCGGCGCCAGGATATAACCTTGAACAGGCACTGTAGCGCTTGGTCAAAAGCATTGGTCAATAAGTAGGCGATGCGACACCAGTTTTGTGAATGAAAATGGGCGCTGCAGTGTGACATGTGGCTGAGCTAACATCGAAGGGGTGCTGCGGCGCTAGAATAATACTAGGAACCGGCTGCGAGGCCCCCAAATTCAGGTTCTCTAACCTCGAATTCAGTGCTCACGATTCTCAACAACATACATACTTTCTATCTATTGCGGAATAATAAACATATATTGTTCATCATAAATAAAGTCTTACATCATAATCAGGGTTTTCTTAACCTTAACTTAAACATACCATTAATATAATAAAGATTTCCATATCCAACTGCATAAAAGTAAAATAATACTTAAACAATTTCATTAACTACTGTTGCACTTTTCCTTTGCCTTTGTCCTTCTTGGACGTCTCGGGATTAGCTGAAATAAATGTCATGATATAACAAGAGTAAGCAACTAAGTTGCTTAGCAAGTTTAAATACAAAGGGGATATATCATGATTAGAAAGGAATTTAGCTTTCAATGTTCAACAATAGAAATCGATTGTGAAAGAACATGAATTAATTCTCAATAATTGAATATTCGAATATTTGAATAATAGAAGTTGAGTGATTTGAAATAACCATGTACATATACTAAAGATATCAGTAGTTAAACTAGTCCTTTTAATAAGTTTTGGTAATTAAAGGGATCAGTCATTCATACCCGGAGTATTCTGCATAAACACTTAATAATCGAGCAACAATTATTTTTCAATATCATGCTTTAATAAAATTTGTTCTTTTTCTCATTCAAGAGTCCATACCCAATCAATTGATTAGGAACATCTTTTAAAACATATTTGATTTAACAAATTTAAACATGCTTGATCTAGCTGATACAACTAGCATAGATCTATCTCATAAACAGTACATGAATGAAAGAACTTTAATTAATTCAAAATTCAATAATAGTAGAACATGAATTCAATTGCACAAAGTGCGATTTAACCATATTCATTAAAGATGTGGAATAATCAACAATAATTATCCACTAACATGATTCAAAAATAAGAACTCAAGTTTGAGTTAGGAAACTTGCCTCGTTTGTAGTCTACTGCTACGAAATTAAATTTATCCGGTTAAGCAGTTTAACTATCTTCCTTGAAAAAACCTATAATTGATTTTTCATTTAGTAACTCATATAATATCATTACTCTATGTTAAATGGTTGAACACTTGGTCATTACGTTAATTCCTTAGTCATATTATCACCCCTTGATAATATTACTATCACATAACATTATTTTAAACTCATCTAATATTATTACCCTCAATAATATTTTATTCACCTCTTAGTATTATTAATTGACTAATAATACCTTACTTATTTACTAATACTATTTATCATTAAATAATATCTTATCCTTTTAATAATATTTTATTCAATTACGAATATTATTAATCATTTAATAATATTTTAATTCTTAACTAATATTATTAATCTTTTAATAATATTTTATTCAATTACGAATATTAATATTCATTTAATAATATTTTAATCCTTAACTAATATTATTAATCCTTTAATAATATTTTATTCAATTTTGAATAATATTAGTCATTTAATAATATTTTAATCATCTAATAACACTTTAATATAATATTATTAATCTTTGAATAATATTATTAATCTAATATTATTAATTACATTAATAATATTTTAATCTAATATTATTAGTTTTTTAATAATATTTTAATCATTTGTTAGTACTTTAATATAATATTATTAGTCAACTAATAATATTTTAAATCTACTTTTAATCTAAATATTATAAATTATTTAAGAATATCTTAATCTAATATTATTAATACCTTAATAATATTTCAATAATTTATTAGGCCAATAAATAATTTATTTTAATTATTTACCCTTTAACAATTCACTTATTTAATTACCATAAAAGGTCATACATATTACTTCTCATCAAAAATTATCAAAATACCCCCCAATAATCAGAATACCATATATTAGGAGTGTTCAAGCATACAAATCACATTTTCATTATTTATGACATCACTTAACTAATTATTTCTATTTATTCAAAGCTACATCATTTCCATGAAAAATACCAAATTAGTTCCAAAAAATTTCATTTTCTGGAGTTAGACAGAATATGATCTCATGATGATCCCCAAATTTTTCTAAAATTTACCAACTTGATTTACAGTATTTAAAGTGCTTAAAATAGCTGGATCTTGCCACATTTTTTATAAATCGAATTTTTGTCCACATATTATGAACTTTTCAAGGAATGCTCTCATGACATATATGAACTTACTGTAAAAATGTCACATTTTTATGAGTTACACACAATGAGATATTCGGGTTTACTTTTAAAAGAGTATTTTCTTGCAAGAGGCATTACTTTTATTCTACACATCAATAAATGTCCGTCTTTGGGGATGTTGTATTTAATTCATCAAAGTACCTTTCCAAATTTTTTTAGAAATTTTAAATAAACATAAATGGACAAAAATGCCATTGTAAAAACATGGCCAACAACTTTTCCTTATTTTCATTTTCAACATGGGGATGACTGTTCAGTATATTTGAGTGCTATCACTCGGGTTTACTAGATAACTTGTATATCCATCACCCCCCATTTGATGGATCACAAATTAGAGTTGTAGATCTCAAGTTATAGGTGATCCAAGTGAAGAAAAGCTAGGGTTTTTCACCCTTTAAGAACTTAAGTTCATTTTCTTCTTTTGGTTCTTCATTCTAACACTCAAGAGGGTTAGATCCTTACATGAAACATAAAGATCTAAGGATTCTTGAGTCTTAGAACAAAACCCCTCTATAACTTTGAAAATAAAACAAAATAAGAAAAAAGATATTAGTTTAGGGTTTCACCTTGATTTCTTGGCTATCCTCATTTCTTTACCAAAGTAGTAAATGAACTTTGGGTGCATAAATGAAGGAACTCACTCTCCCTTTTCCTTCCTTACCCCCCGGCCACTCTCTCCCTCCCCCTCTCTCTCTTGTTTTCTTTTGTTATGCTAATAAGTGAAATGAAGAAGAAATGAAATGAAAATGAACTAAAGGGATATTAATTTGTTAGTTGTTTTAGCTAGCCAAATAGACACACACATGTATCTATATTTTATTTTTCCCCTAGTGCCCCTTATCTCTTATCTTTTAAGATTACAAAAATCCTAATTAAGATTTTGGACCAATGAGAGCTTGACACCTTAGTGGATTGTGTAAGATTACTCCCCTCTTTTGTCCCATTTTGCTTTTGTTTTTAATGCCAAATTTGATTAATCAAATGTCCAAAAAGTCCCTTAACAAATTGGGTAAAGTTTGGACTTTCAATTTAATTCTTTTGGGCTTCTTAATTAATTATTTGGACCATGTAAGTAACATTTGTCCAATACTTTTAATCTATCTTGCCCTAGTTATTTTTTAGGGTTTATATCCCCAATCTTTTGGAATTTAAATACTTACTCATGTCCATTTAACTCTATAACCTAATTAGGCTTGCTTTAATTAGGTTTAAAATAAACAATCAATTGAGATAATAAAATTAATCTCTTAAGTTAGTATAACTTTTAAATACTAATATTTCTCCATACCATAACCCTTAGGTTATTTAATTACCATACCTAAGGCATAGTTAGAGTATGTAGCTTTCCTTTTAAGTTAATTTGCACAAATAATAATTATACATATCCACACATACAATATAGATATTTATTTAACCATATACTCTTTCCACATAAGTTACCACATATATATTCACCATATGCGACAAAAATTTTCAATATCATTCATATATTTACTTACAAAGTGACTTAAAATTCTTGGTTATTACATCGGAGCCCTTTATAAGAATTCTGTCCCTGGAATTTTGATAAGGATGAAATATGTTATATTTTAATCCCTTAATACTTATTGTTTTATATTTATTTTGTACCTAAATATATTCATTGTTCTTATATTTTTATTTTAGGTACAATTAAACCAAGCAAGTAAAATGAATACAAAAAGGGGCGAGAAAAGATTTATTTTTAGCATACCATGCAAGTGGGTCACGAAATTATAGCAGCTAACTTTCAATTGGGCTATGCAGTTCGCGAATTAGGAGTCCAGCAGCTTGCAAATGAAATCAGCTTGCATAGAATTCATGCGGGCCACGGGTTTAAGTCCATTAAGTAGCTTACGGTTTGGAGGAAATTAAAGGAGCAGCTTAAGCCAATTAAGAGGATGGCAAATAAAGGAATATGGTGGTGGGCCAGAGCATATAAGGGATTAAGCAACTTGGAACAATGAAATAACTGAGTCATGCAAATGGGGCCCACGGTTGCAACACATGCAATCAGTCAGCCTTTCATCATGCCATCAGCTTATAATCCATGCATGCAAAGGAGAATCAAGTGGGTCACGGTTTGCTTGTGATTGGGCTACGGAACCAGCAGCTTAAGTATTGGTCTAGTAACCTTTTAATTCCATGTAACTCCTTATCATCATCATGGGCCCAAATATCATGGAGAATAGAAATTAGCATGCAGCCACGAAATTAAAAGGCAATTGAAGCCGGCTGGGCAGTGGGATCTTCCGCCCCAGCGGGAATGCGGAAATAAGTTACACATCTCCTTTCGCGAAGTGGAATTGGAAGCAAGCTAGGGTATAGTTAGGGCTGAAATATTATTGATATAAATAGCGGATGAAGTAGTACATAAAAGGGGGCTTGGATCTATTCAATAGAATAATTTTTTTCTCTATTCCTTTGGTGATTTTCATAGCCATGTGTAGCTAATTTATTGTTCTTGGATTAAGGAGACGGAAGCCTTGGATTAAATACACTGTGAGATCTAATTGATTTTAATTGTTCAATTATTATTTTGAGTATTGATTATTTTTCTGTGCTTGAATTATATGATTGATTTGTTTAATTGCTAGGTGCACACTAGTTTATTATTCATTGAAATCTACTGCTAAATTAGATATCAAATCCGTAATTGTTTGGTCACTCTAATTTGCGAAGCAACTAAGATTAATAATTGACTGCAGATCACGAGATTATTATATCTTAGGAAAAATATTCAACTAAATTAAATGCAACCGCTTGTGCTTGTGTTGTTTAGCTTCATCGGTTTTTCTAATTCTTAAAGCTTCTACTAGATTAAACTTTTAGCGCTTGTCTGAAGTTGTTTAGTAGTTAGGGTTATTTAGATCGCTTGTTTCTATCTAACTAAAATTAAGGAAAAACATGGGAGTGATTCTAACGATGAATATTCAAAATATTAATTGTGTATGCTTGAGTCAATGATCAGTGTATGTTTCTAAGGTGGAAGTTGACTTAACCCAAGGTTTGTTCTCTTGATTTATTTCGTTACCTTATTTTACGCATTAGTTTATTTTAATTAACAACACTCAAAAAATCCCCTCTTTTGGAATACAAAGTATATAAAAATAGATTAATCAGTCTCTGTGGGATCGACTCTTACTTGCACTACTACATTATTATCGTTCGCAGTAAGGTTTATTTTTGGTTGTCTGCGACAGCACACCAAATTTCACATTAGGTTAATCGAAAAGCTTTGGATAATTCTTCCCCATCTTTTCCTTGAGTTCCCACGTAGCTTCTTCAGTATTGTGGTTCCTCCAAATAACTTTTACAGAATGTATAACCTTATTTCTTAACTTTTGCTCTTTCCTATCAAAAATTTCTACATGAACTTTGTCGTACGATAAATTGTTCTCGACTTGAATCAGTTCATATGATATCACGTGCTTGTAATCAAGTTTGTACGGCCGTAACACTGACACATGGAACACGTTATGAATATGTTCCAGTTCAGGAGGTAGAGCTACCTCATACGCCACTTCACCTATCTTCCTCAGTATTTCGAAGGGTCCAATAAATCTCGGACTCAGTTTACCATTCTTTCCAAATCTGATCTTTCCTTTCCAGTGAGATACTATACAAAACGCATATTCCCACTTCGAAGTCCCTTTTCTTGCGATGCAAATCTGCATACAACTTTTGACGGTCCTGAGCTGCTACTAGTCGAGCTCTTATCACCTTGATAATCTCCACAGTTTGTTGCACCAACTCTGGCCCCAACAGTCTGCGTTCACCTACTTCATCCCAACATAAGGGCGTTTTGCATTTCCTCCCATACAGTGCTTAGTACGATGGCATACCAATGCTCGCGTGATAACTATTGTTACATGCAAACTCTACCAGTGGAAGATGATCGTCCCAGCTTCCCTTAAAATCTATCACGCAGGCCTTGAGCATGTCTTCCAATGTTTGAATTGTTCTCTCACTCTGCCCATCGGTCTGTGGATGATACGCGGTACTCAACCTTAGCTGTGTTCTCATTCTTTCTCAAAGACTCCTACAAAAGTTTGACGTAGAGCAGATCTCTATCAGACACAATTGATATCGACACTCCATGTCTCAAAATAATTTCCTTTATTTACAGTTTGGCTAACTGATCCAAACTATACCTGATCTTGATTGGCAAAAAGTGTGCCGAGTTTGTAAGACGATCTATAATCACCCATATGGCGTCGGAACCTACTTGCGTTGCTGGAAGTCTCACTACAAAATCCATCGTGATGTGTTCCCATTTCCATTTTGGAATTTCTAACTGCTGCAACAATCCGCTCGGTCGTTAATGTTTTGCCTTGACTCTCGGAAAAGTTAAACATCTGCTGACATATTCTACAACCTCTCTTTTCATGTTTGGCCACTAATAGTGTTGACGTAAATCTTGATACATCTTCGTGCTTCCTGGGTGTATCGAGTATCTCGTACTTTATGCCTCTTAAAAAATCTCCTCCCTAAGTTCTGGTACTAAAGGTACCTAAATTCGTCCTTTAAATCTCAGCAGTCCGGTGCCATTGATCTTGTACTTCAATTCATCGCCTTCTTCTAATCTCTTCTTGATGTGACCACAATCTTCGTCATTTTTTTGTGCCTCTTTCACCTTGTCGAGTAAAGTTGGCATTGCTTCCATTTCTATTACTTCATCCGAATTCTTCGGATTTTTCACCTCCAACTCCATTTTCTTCATTTCTTTTACTAACTCTTCTTGCTATAACAAAACGAATAACTTCTCTCTGTTCTTTCTGCTTAAAGCATCAGCTACTATATTGGCATTCCTTGGATGATATAGAATCTCACAATTATAGTCTTTGATCAATTCTAACCACCTATTCTGCCTCATGTTTAACTCCTTTTGTGTAAAGATATACTTCAGACTTTTGTGGTCTGTGTATATCTCACACTTCTCTCCGTAGAGATAATGTCTCCAAATCTTAAGGGCAAACACTACCGCAGCCAATTCCAAGTCATGGGTAGGGTATCCCTTCTCATAATTCTTTAATTGTCGTGAGGCGTACGCAATAACTTTACCATTCTACATCAATACGCAACCTAGTCCCTTGTGTGATGCATCACTGTATACTGTAAAACCTCCTGTATTATCTGGTAAGTATAGCACATGTGCTACACTCAATCTCGTCTTTCACTCCTGAAAACTTTGTTCAGACTTCTCCATCCATATGTAATTAACTGCCTTCCTAGTTAGGTTCGTCCATGAAGTTGCTATTTTCGAGAAATCTTGAATAAATCTTTGATAATATTCTGCTAATCCTAAAAAGCTTCTGACTTCTGTCGGCGTCTTCGGTTGTCCCCAATTCTTTACTGCTTCTACCTTTGCTGGATCAATAGAAATTCCTTTGTTGCCGATAACATGTCCCAAAAACTAAACTCTTTTCAACCAGAATTCACACTTTAAAAGTTTTGCATAAAGCTTCTCCTTCCTCAACGTCTCCAGTACTATCCTTAAATGTTCGGCATGCTCCTCCTCAGTCTTTGAATACACCAATATGTCAACAATGAACACGACCACAAACTTGTCCAAGTATTGCGTGAACACTCTGTTCATCAAGTCCATAAAAGCAGCTGGTGCATTCGTCAGTCCAAACGACATTACTAAGAACTCATAATGGCCGTAATGAGTCCTAAATGTCATCTTTGGTACATCCTCTGTCCTCACCTTCAACTGATGAGAACCAATCCTCAGATCAATCTTTGGAAAACATCTCGCTTCTTTAAGATGATCAAACATATCATCTATCCTTGGTAGCGGGTATTTATTCTTGATTGTCAACTTATAAACTGCCTATAATCCATACACAACCTCATTGATCCATCCTTCTTCTTTACAAACAACACCGGTGCTCCCCACAGAGATACACTAGGTTAAATGTATTTCTTGTCCAATAAATTCTGTAGTTGGACCATTAACTTTTTCATCTCTACCAGAGCCATACTATACGGTGCTTTCTATATCGGCGCTGTCCCTTGTACTAAGTAGATCACAAACTCTATATCTCTGTCTGGTCGAAGTCTTGGAAATTCCTCTGGAAAGACATCCCCAAACTCCTTAACTATAGGTATCTGTCCTATGTCAGAATTCACTATCCGTGTATCCACTATATGAGCCAAATAACCTTCGCACCCTTTCATTGATATTCTTCTGGCCTACATCATCGTCAAACAACTCATTTGCCTTGGCAACTTGCTACCATAAAACACCACCTTAGACTTCTTCGGTGTCTTAAGGCGTGTGCTTTTCTTCTGAAAGTCAATAACTACCTCATGGTTAAACAATAAATTCATTCCTAATATCACATCAAATTCTCCTAAGCGTATCGGAATCAAATTCTTGCTTAACTTATGTCCCCTTATTTCCACACAACAGTTCCTATGGATAAACTCCACATGGATCACTTCTTTGTTTGCAACATCTATATTCAATGGATTTTATAACTTCTCGCGAGGTAAATCTAGTCTTTTAGAAAATTCATCAGATACAAAAGATCAGGTAGCTCCCGAATCAAATAACACATATGCATTTATATTTTTAATCGAAATTATATCTGACACCACCTTTCTGGATGCCACTACATCTTGCACAGTCATATTGAAGGTTCTAGCTGTCGGCTTGATGGGATGAGCTGGTCCTCCCATGGGTGATTTGGAGTTACTGCCCCTAATGCCGCTTCCTCCATCAGAGTTCTTCTTCAGTGGACAGTCCTTGAATCGATGTCCTTTTCCTCCACAAGAAAAGCAACTTCCTTTCTTTACCTTAGGATATTTGGGTGTAATATGTCCTTCTTGCCCACAGTTGTAACAGACACTCTTTCCCTTCATACACTTTCCCGAGTGACTCTTTCCATAATTTCCACACGTTTGCTTCTTCTGTTGTACACTTCCTTGTTGACTTTTAGAATTGTTGCCATTGCTATTCTACTTGCGCTTCTTACTATTACTACCACCGTTGCTGGTATTCAGATTTCCTCCTTCGACCTTCTTCTTAATCTTTTCTCGATTGTACTTTAAAACTGATTCACTCCCACATTCTACAATGAGAGCTTTCTCCAACAAACCTGAAAATGATGTAATTTGCAATACTGCTACCTTGTTGTAAATCCGCGGCTTTAACCCATTCTCAAATCTCCTTGCCTTCCATACTTCAGTGTCCACCTGATGTGGAGCAAATCTGGCTAACTCATTAAATTTGGCAGTGTATTCTACCACTGACATGTTCTCTTGCTTTAACTCAAAAAATGTAACCTCCATTCTTGCTTGCATACTTTTCGAGAAATAGTTTTCGAAGAATGGGGTTTTGAATCTTTCCCATGTCACCACTTCTTCTCCGGCTCTACTCTGGTTTGATTCCCACCAAAAATTAGCCTCACATTTCATTAAGTAAGTGGCAAAAACTGTCTTCTGGTCCTCTGCAACTCTTGCAATCATAAATGCTTTCTCCATCTCCTTAACACAAGTTTGGGCTTCAATAGGGTCAGTGGTTCCCCTAAACTCTGGCAGTCCCACTGCCTTAAAGTCTTTAAAGCTTGCTAATCTATTAGCTAGCTAATTCCTTACTGCTGGTGCTCTGTTTTGCATTGCTTGAGTTAACATGTCAACAAAATCTTGCATTGGGTTTACTTCTTGACCTCCTCCATTGCTAACGGATTCCTATATCCTTCAGTTTCGTGTTTCTCTTCTTGGAGGCATTATCTGATTAAGCAAAACCCTAGCACGGTACTTTGGGTTTATTATATGACATATTATATTAGTGTTTAGTATGTAACACATAATTTGAATTTAAACAATCATATGTTCATGATGTGACAATTTAGTTCACTAGACTTTTGAATTCAGCTTACTGGATTAATGGATTTAGTTTGCTAAATTAGCAATTCAATTTGCTGAATTTACATATTATCGGATAGACAATTTACTATCTTAATTCTCAAAACACATAACATAATACTGCATTTATATTTATATACCAAACCTTTGTGTCTTACACTTTCATACCTGGTATATTACTATAAATGCTACTATCCCATTTAAAACACAACAGATGGGATCTACTTAAAACGTTACTCCCCTATATGCACTAAGAGGAATACAACATACTTGCATACTACCTCACACCTACTGAGGTTTACATAAAACCCTAATAAACAAAAGGGGTACTATTGCATCTATCTACATAACAACTAGTCCATCCCATAACCTCATTGGTGGCTCTGCTAGGTCACATGCACATGCTCCTGGGGAAATGCTCCCTTCATGACTCGACGTCAAACTGATCGGCTTGACCCCCTAACTCCATGTGAGGCCTCCTGGTACCTACTCACTGACCCTCATAAGCTGAATCTAGTGCCAGCCCCATAGTATCGATCCTGACCTCCTTATCCTATAGCTCAAGCTCTAGCTGGTCAACCTTATGAGAAGCATTGAACCATGCTTCTCCAATTCTGGTCCTCTCAACCTTCTCTAGCTCGATCTCAGAAAGCATCTCCTGATGCTCCACCCCTAGCACTCCCAACTATAGCTCTAACTCCTCTAGCTTTCCATTCAGCCCAACCACCTCCATCTAGGTCTGGTAAGCCACATCTTTGTATTGCTGCTCCGAGTACTGTAAGGTGTGATTCTCCACCTCTAACTGTCCTATCTTGCTCTCCATCTGATTGTTCCTCAACAGAAAATCCCCTATCAAGGTCTCATATAGGGTATCCTCCAGTAGCTCATGCTTTACTGGTCCCTGCTCGACGAAGTGGCTATCCCGCTGGTCTTTCGACATCCTATAACCACCACAAACAAAACCAACATCAGTACCCCAATAAAATATATTCATTGATAAAATAAAATGATATTTTATTAAGTACAACCAAAACTCGATGAATTTCTTCAAACCATCTCCTACCATAATCTATAAGAGTTTTCTTCTAAGGTTATAACCTAGGTTTCGCATTCTTAATGTTTATAACCTACAACTCTGATACCAACCTGTGACATCACCAAATCCGGATTCTCTAACCTTGAATTCAGTGCTCATTATTCTCAAAAACATACATACTTTCTATCTATTGCGGAATAATAAACATATATTGTTCATCATAAATAAAGTCTTACATCATAATCTAAGTTCTTCTTAACCTTAACTTAAACATACCCTTAATATAATAAAGGGTTACATATCCAACTACATAAAAGTAAAATAATACTTAGACATTTTCATTAACTACTCTTGCACTTTTCCTTAGCCTTTGTCCTTCTTGGACGTCTCGGGCTTAGCTGAAATAAATGTCATGATATAGCAAGAGTAAGCAACTAATTTTCTTAGCAAGTTTAAATACAAAAGGGATATATCACGATTAGAAAGGAATTTAGCTTTCAATGTTCAACAATAGAAATCGATTGTGAAAGAACATGAATTAATTCTCAATAATTAAATATTCAAATATTTGAATAATAAAATCTGCGTGGTTTGAAATAACCATGCACATATACTAAGGTTACCAGTAGTTAAACTGGTCTTTTTAATAAGTTTTGGTAATCAAGGGGATTAGCCTTTCATACACGGTGTATTATACATAAACACTTCATAATCAAGCAACAATTATTTTCCAATATCATCCTTTAATAAAATTTGTTCTTTTTCTTAGTCAAGAGTCCATACCCAATCAATTGGTTAGGAACAGCTTTTAAAACATATTTGATTTAACAAATTTAAACATGTTTGATCTAGCTGATAAAACTAGCATAGATCTTGTTAACGTCAGGAAACAATCCTGTCTCTTTGGACTAGATATTCCTCTCATCCTAAATTTTGTTGTTTTCTACCCTTATTATCTTATCTGTTTTATGAAAGGTGAAGATTTTTTAGGAAAAGGCCAACATGTATCATGTCGACGATTTGAACGGTTTAGAGAGTCGCCAGTTGGTAGATTTAAAATGATTGTACCAACTCAACCGAGTTTTGTTTAAATTTTGTAAGTAGGCCCAATTACTAAACGTTATCAAAACTTGGCCTTAAAATCGAGATTCTTAAAGTTCGGGGCCTTGGTTAAGCGGGGGGAAGGTGTTAGGCTCCCCCCGACTCCCGTGAAATACGGTACCGCATCTTTTTAATATTTCCCTTTTTATTTACAATGTGTGTGTGTGTATGCTGGAAGTAAATTGAGCCTACATTTGATTGCTTTGAAAGTAGTGTCGTGCTTCGTTGAACATATATACGAAGGGTTTGATTTGATTTGCAAAAGTCCTTTCTTAGGTAAGATATGAAAATGGCGTTTTGAAAGGGGGTTTTTCAAACCCTTATGTTGTCATAGGAATAGAAGACTATTGATACTTCAGTTTTATTCTGTTCATCCTTTGGCTTGATTTGAATGTTTATTGTCGGGATGCGAAGCATCCTCAACCACATAATGTATATACACGTGCCGGTCTTCATATGGGCATTACAACCATCGAAGTGACTCTGGCACAACAAGCCATATTTCACTATGTTTGAAACCTTAAACCCGAATAACCGTTTTAAGGTCCTTTGGATGTATATTTTACAAAAAAACTGGCAGGGTACATTTGTAATGTGGAGTTGTCCATTGTGAAAATCAAATTTAGATCAATTTGATCATCAATCCCACGATTCCTAGGCTCACAAAAAAAAGCCAAGAAAACCTGCACAACACATATATTCACATAAAAGACATATTGTACTCTAGACGTCGCAAACCAAATGATTCATCAGTCAAATCCTTGCATGCACGTAGCCAAAGCTTCTCGTTCCTGCTAGATAGATCTAGGGTCGCGAGGTTGCTTTAATATTTACAAAACTAGAAAAAACTAGATTTAAATAAATTTTAGCCATTCTAGCATTTCGGTTCCGATTGGACCTATTTTGAACCGTTTGAAAGGTAGAAAGGCCTAGATTTAGATAAATCTAATTCGCCAAATTTACATTAAAACAAATGCATATCAAATGAACATTTAAAACAGATATTTAATCACAATGAATAAAGAAATATATATATATATATAAAAGCTGTAAAGGGCCACAGATTTCCAATCCAGGCCTGACTGAATATATATATATATATATATATATATATATATATATATATATATATATTAAAAGCTGTAAAAGAGCCATGAAGTAATCCAGGCTCGACAGAAAAGTATATATATATATATTAAACCGAAAAAGGCCACGAATTAGCAATCCAGGCCAAACGAAGTCAGAAAACCGAAAAAGGCCACGAATTAGCAATCCAGGCCAAACAAAGTCAGAAAAATTATATATATATATACATATATATATATATATATATAGTTATATATATAAAAGCAGTAAAAGGGCCACGAATTAGCAATCCAGACACGACTGAATTGAAAGTTAGTATATATATAGTCAATTATATGTATAATAAATCTGAAAAGGCCACGAATCAGCGATCCAGGCTGAACAAGTTAGTACATATATATAAATACACACATAAAAGTGAGTAAAAGCAACAGATCGACGATCCATGTTGTGCAAATAAAGAAAAACGTATATATATGCTTATATATACTAAAAAATTAGCTAAAACGGCCACAGAACTGAGCTCCGGGCAAAACCAGAAGATGAAACTTGATATGCATGTTCAAATATACGTAATAAAGTAGAAAATGAGTTCTAATCGTAAAAATATTTACAATGAACTGCTACAGGGGATTTTTGTCACTCAATAGGCTTCAAATGGACGTTTCCACCGGTTAATTTCTGATATGTCATAGAATATACGTATACAAACGTATTGGAAGAATAAAATTGAAGTTTGGAGTACAAGAAGTAGGGCTAAGGGACGAAATAGTAGAAGTTTCAAAGCTTTTTCTTATTTTTTTTTCTTCATTTTTCTTTGCTGGTGGGGGGTTATATTTCAAGATCCAATGGTAGCGGGTCTACTCGCGACACCTGCGGCTGTTTGTGGTGGGCCCCACATGGTGGGTGCTGTTGTTTCAAAGTACGTGCACTTCGACCAATGCGTCATCTGCTTGAACCTTCATAACTTTTGATCGGGGAGTCCGATTGAGGCGTGCTATACCTTTTCCGAAAGCCCTTTCCGAAAGCTACACAATGACATGAGATTTTACCATTTTTGAATCCAATAATATGGGTTTATAACCAGATCTTCATTTTTTTCTCAGTCTATCCGTTGAGCTGTCTTGTGTTGTTTTCACTTGGGATTGATGTTATGGCTCTTTCTCATCCTCATTGCATCGATTAGGCTTGATTTTGACTTGATTTGATGTCATGTCGGTAAAATGACCATTTTTCCTCTCCAGGGGTTGCCTCCAGGATTGACATGGTTTTCGACTATTTCTCGGGATTGTCTACGAGGTTTTGATCCCAGCCAACTCTATTTTTCCTTAGGTTTATCTCTGAGGTTGACTTGGTCTCTCAAGGTTGTCTCTGGGGATGATTTGATGCTTTGGGACTGTCTTCGAAGGTTGACTGTACCTCCCGGGGTTGTTGTCGGGGCTTGACGTGGCTACAACTGCCTTTCTCGGGGTTATCTCCGGAATTCGACTGCTGCCGACTTTTGACTATCTTCAGGGTTATCTCTGAAGTTGACTTGATGATTGCCTGGGGATTTCTCCAGGGTTCTAGTTTGATGTCGTAAACCTCTGTGGTTGTTCTCTAGAGTGGAAAAAGATGCTTTTGCCATCCTATATGGTTAGGAACATGAAAACATAATTTTGACTGTCTACAAATGCCCTTCTTTGTCATGTTTATGCAATGCAATGAGATGAACATGAAAAATATTACTAGACACTTGAAATATGACAAGATATATATTTAATGATACAAATCGCAATGCAATAAATGTTAAAATGTCTTCGTAAATCGCATTTTGCACTTCGCAAATCGCATATCGTATCACAAATCGCATCGTAAATATCATATTGCAGCACAAATTGCTTACCCTTACCGGTCATAGATGATGCCTGTGTTGGGGCTGATCTCAACGATTGACTTTCATCTGTGTTGCTGATGTCTATGCTGGTGTTAAATCCACTGGTTTGATTTCTTTCGGTGTTACCGATGCTTGTTTGATGAAGATAAACTGAAATGTTTTCCATATTTCTGCTGGGGATGATGTTCTAAAATCATAGGATCTTCCCGACGTTTACACAGGTAGTTTACAACGGTGCCTACCTTGCTGGTAGTTGACAACGATGCCTACCCTGTTGGTAGTTGACAACGGTGCCTACCATGATGGTAGTTGACAATGGTTAATCACCGGACTGTCTAGATGCCTACTTGAATGGTAGTTTACAAAGCTTTGTCTCACCGAACTGTCTCGATGCCTACTCGAACTGTAGTTTTCAACAACATAATTTTTTCCTCGAGTTTGGGTATTTAATGCTTATGCATATTTAACTCTATTGGGTGTAGACACTCGAAATTTCCTTTTCCTGTTACTAACACTGTAGGAGGGACAAATTGTATTTTTCAAATAAACTCTGATCTCCAATCGGGCCATCAAATCAACCCCGATCTCCAGTCGGGCCATCAGATCAACCTCGATCTCAATATCGGGCCGTCAGATCAACTCCGATTTCAATATCAGGCAATCAAATCAACCCCGATCTTCAATCTGGCCATCAAATCAACCCCGATCTCCAATCGGGCAGTTAAATCAACCCCGATCTCAATATCAGGCTGTCAAATCAATCTCGATCTCCAATCGGGCAGTCAGATCAACCCCAATCTCAATATCAGGCCATCAAATCAATCCTGATCTCCAATCGGGCTGTCAAATCAACCCCGATCTCAATATCGGGCAATCAAATCAACCCCGATCTCAATACCGGGCCATCAAATCAACCCCAATCTCTAATCGGGCCGTCAAATCAACCTCGATCTCAATATCGGGCCGTCAGATCTGTGACAACCCGAGAATTTATAAGTTATATAAAATCTTAAATGGTTAAATAATAAGTCCTAGACCGAAAATAGAGTATGGATTTAAAAATTTTGTGAATGACTTATATGGTTTTGTGTATTGTTTATATATTTTTTTAACACATAAAGAGAATTAAGAATAAAGTCTTGTAACCTAATATATATATTAGGTATGGAAATTAAATAACCTAAGGGTTATAAGATGGAAGGATGTTAGTATTTAAAATATTAACTAACACTAAGAGATTAAGTTTATTATCTCAATTTATTAATTTTATTAAAGCAAGTCTAATTCGGTTAAGTAATTAAATGTATATGAGTAAGGAATTGAATTACAAATGTGGTAAATAGAAATCCTAATTAAATAATTAGGGTAGGATAGAATTAAAATTTGTGGACTATGCTAATTTACATAGCCCAACTATTTTTTTAGCAAGCCCAAAAGAATAAATTTGGAGCCTAAGACTTTAGTCCAATTGTTAAGGTATTTATGTGGGGCATTTGTTAAGTAGATAAAGCGTTAGAATTAAACCAAAATGGGAAGAAAAAATGCCCAACATTTTCAGCCCATAAAGAGAGGAAAAGGAAGGAATGTATGTAATGATTAATTATTACCAAACCTTACTAACTCTCACCAACTTTTTCATGTGTCAACCCATAAGTCAAGCCACTTATTTTAACAAAGGTTACAAGTAATCCTTTGCTTGCAAGTAATCACAACATGATTGAAAGAGGAGATAAGAGAGTTGATGGGGGATGTATGCTAGATATACAAAGTATATCTCTTAATTATACAAAAATCTATTTTACTTTCTCTTTCATCTATTTCTCTCATGCTAGTCAAAAAGAAAACTAGAGAGAGACAAAAGAGAGGAGGAGATTTTGGTGGGAAGAGGGAGAGAGAGGAGGAAACTTTGATTTTCTTCTACTCAAAATCATCATCCACTTTGATAAATCAAGGAAGTATAGCAACAAATCAAAGGTATAAACACTTTTTTATCAAAGTTAATTTTTTAGTTGTTTGAATCAAAACTTGGATCTATGGTTCAAAACTCCAAAATCTTAGATCTATGTATTAATAAGTGTGTTATGTTTATATCTATCACTTTTGATGATCAAAAGTTAGATCAAAAACAAGAAAAAGGAAACTATGTTTTAAAAGTTAGAAAATCTTGATTTTCCTAGCCTAAATTATGTTTTGCTTGGATTTAGTCTATGTTTGGTGTAATATATAATGGATTATGGTAGATCTATGATCTCAAGGGGTATTAGTATGTGTTATGATAGTTTATGATGGTTAATATTTGATAAATCAATAGATCATGAAAGTTTTCTTATAAAACACAAAGATTAGAAAATCAGATTTTTGAGAAAACATAACATGAAATTCAAACGACCATAACTCTTATTGTATTTTGAATTTTTGAGTGTGGTCAATTTTTTGAGTTAGATCTCTTCTAACTTTTCCAAGTGAAATCACTAAAAAATTCTTTGTAGATTTCCGTGTGGACTGTTTTGAACAAAGGACGCCAAATCTGAAAAAAGACAAAAGTGGGCTGTCCGGATTTTTTAAGGGCTGTTTCATCCACTTATTTTATGAAATAAATTCCATTCTTTTGGAAAATTAAAATATATATTATAAAGTAGCTTGTGTCCAAAAATGAGCTCATTCCGACTTAAATTGAGCAAGTTATGACTATTTCAATATTTATATTTTTTTGACAAAAGTCGCTATAACCGGAGTTGTATAACTCCGATGGCCACAAAATTTAAACTGGAGGCTCAAGATAACTTGTGTAAGATCCCGCCAAGAGTTGAGAATTTTTAGAGTTAAACGTGATGTAGCAAATTTCTTAAGGAATTAACTATAAACGGATTTTTCAAAAATACTCAAGGAAATTGAAAAATTCCTAAAAAATTATTTTTGTGTATGAAATACATGTATTTATGTGTGTACAAAAGATAAAAATATAATAAGATGATTTGGTTAAAAAGGGGGAGTCTAGCTTACTGGATTGCAATCTAGTTTATTGGTTGGCCATCAGGTTGCTGGATTGAAGGACTAATGAATCCAGGCATGCTGGATGAGGTGTTTGGATAATCTAGGATGCTAGATTGGTTTGTTTAGATTATACAGTTTACTGGATTGGATGTTAGTTGAATCCAGGCTTGCTGGATTGAAGGTAAGTTGAATCCAGGCTTGCTGGATTGGATGTCAGTTAAATCCAGTTTGCTGGATTGGAAAATAGTTACTAAATTGAAATTCAGTTTGAATCCAGGTTGCTGGATTAGTTATATCAGTTTTGTTATGTTGGAAAACAACAAGTTGTTTGAATCTAGGTTACTGGATTAGGTATTCGACTTACTAGATTATAAAGAAAGACTTATAAAATGAAAGACTAAGTGTTAATTCACAAGTTATATGATATAGTAGTGTTAAGTCTAAGGTAGTACACTCGTACCCTTTAATGGTTGATGTATAGTAGCTGGGCTAAACGACTCCTTCATATGGGGAAGGGATCTACGAATTAGTAACCGATCTAACTCACTGTGAAAATAGTGTAGATGAGACAGAAGCTAATTTGTTAGTTGTTTGTGGGAAACCACTCAGTATACTATATTGAATACTATTAATGACTCGATGTGTGCTAGGTTTAGACTTGTAAATAAGTATGGTGTTAATGATATCTAATATTTGACAATGTGTTTAAATGTTAGATAGTTTACTTATAAGGTATGTTATGCTACTTGAAAGATCAATCTTATAAACTAATAGGTCTTTACAATAAAGCGATTAACTTAAATTGCGTAGCAGTAATCGACGGTACAGGCAAGTTCCTATAGTCTTTTATTGAGCAAGTTTCCTAACTCGAACTCGAGTTGTTATTGTAAGCATGTTCGTGATTAATCATTGTTGATTATATCACATCTATGATTTATTTATTTGCACTTAGTGCATGTTGCATATGTTTATCAGGTATGAAAGGCTGATCACCTTCATTACCATTTGGTCAAGCTAATATTGTTCATGTTTATTGTTGGCCATTCATCATTATTGACTCGGTCATTCAGTTATGGAAAATGATTTATATTCTTTCACGATTATTTTATTGTTGAAAGTTTGTCAGCTTATTATTCTTTTCAATCATGATATATCTTCCTTTGTATTTAAAACTTGCTGGGCAAATTTGTTGCTCACCCTTGCTATATCATGATAAAACTTTTAGATTAAAGACGAAACTTCGGATACAGTCAAAGGCAAAGACAAGTTCCATGATAGAATTATTGTACGGTTAAATGGTAATAGTATAGGATACAAATGACATTATATGTCGTGTAGGATATTGAATGCAGGTATTAAGTTAAGGTTACAGACCTTGAAAATTATGTTGCAAAAGTTATTGTATAAACAATTTATGTTTATATCTTCCGCAATAATTATAGAAATGATGTATCGTAATGTACCAGGTCCGAGGTTTTAAGGACCCAGATTTGGGGGTGCTACAAGATCAACCCCGATCTCAATATCAGGCCATCAAATCAACCACGATCTCCAATCGGGCCATCAAATCATTCCCGAATTCAATATTGGGTCGTCAGATCAACCCCGATCTCCAATCGGGCTATCAAATCAATCCCGATCTCCAATCAGGCCATCAGATCAATCCTGTTCTCAATATCGGGCCATCAAATCAACCCCGATCTCTAATTGGGCCATCAAATCAACCCCAATCTCAATATCAGGCCGTCAGATCAACCCCGATCTCAATATCGGGCAGTCAAGTCAACCCCGATCTCCAATCGGGCAGTTAGATCAACCCCGATCTCAATATCGGGCCATCAGTTCAACCCCTGTCTCAACCCGGGAAATGCAGGTCATCCCCGGTCTCAACCTTGGAAGTCAAGGCAACTTCAGGAACAAACCTGACGCTCCACAAGCCCTCCAGGAGAAAACGTGGAATGACCAAATCAACTTCAGAGACAACATTGAGGACAAATAGACTCGAATGGCATCCAAGTCTTAGAAATAACTCCCAGAAGTCAACCAAAGGCCATACTGACACAAAGGGCAGGGCAGCCTCGGGAGGGGTAAAAAGGTCATTTTACCAACCCTAAGCTGATTTGGTCAAATTCAAGCCGAATTGATGCCACCAAGGTCAGAACGAACCATAACGATGATCTCGAGTGCAAACAGGACAAGACAGCTCAACGGACAAACTGCGGGGAATTGAAGACTTGGTTATGAACCCGTCTTCTTGGACCTAAAAAATGTTTTATCCCTTATCATTGTGACACTCTTGGCGAAGGCTTTTTGGAAAGGTATAGCACGCCTCAAACGGAAGCTCCGATCAAAAGTTAGAAAGTTTCGACTTCGACCTCGCGTTGCTCGGAGTGCACGTACTTCGAGATGACTAAACCGAACACGTGGGCCCCATCAGGGGAGCCGCACCTCTACCTGCGACAGTCGTAGGTAGAGCAGAGGCTCCCTGGCCTATATATATGAGGTGACCCCCCTCATTTCAAAAAAGAAAAATCACTTCTAACCTCTGCCCGCTTGGTTTTCTGTCCAACTTCTTGTCTTCCAAACCCAAATATTTTCACTCTCACACGTAGATATACACACATACTACCACATATCAAAAAATTACGGGTAGATTCAGATGTTAAAGGCTTACGATTTGGAAAAAAAGCTCGTGTAGCAGTCCATTGTGAGTATTTTTACGATCAGCAAGTCAATACTACTACTTCGCACTTTTATACAGTTGCACGTTAAGTTTTTTTTTCTAAATATGCATGGAACTCAGTTCCGTGGCCGTTTTTGTCAACTTTTGGTACATTTTAGTACCTAAACGCCTTTTCTGGTATTTCTACAACTCGGATTGACGATCCGTCACTTCTGGCAGCTTTGACATACTTGCATCTTTGTTACTAGCAACTTCTCCGGACTGGGTTATCTTCCCAATCCGGGTTTGGCTTTTTATTGTGTTTATATTACTGTTTATATACTAACTTTTCAATTCTGTCAAGCTCGGATGTCAAATCTGTGGTAGTTTACTGCTTATATATATATTTACGTATATATAAGCAGCCTTCACCACCACTGGGTTCTCTTCCCAATCTTGGATGACTACATTTCTGTTATTTCAGTCTGGCCTGAATTATTCTGTGGCATTTTTACTGCTTTTGCACCCTTCACCATTACTGGGTTATCTTCCCAGTCCCTGGTTGACTACTTTTTGTATATTTACATTTTTGTTCGGCCTGAATTATTCTGTGGCCTTTTTAATGCTTTTATATATAACTATGCGTATATAAGCAGCCTTCACCACCACTAGGTTCTCTTCCCAGTCTTGGTTGACTACTTTTCTGTCAATATATATATATATATATATATATATATATATATATTTCAATTTTAGTCCGAGCACCGGTGTGAAAACTCATCGCCTTTTACAGCTCTTGTATATATAACTGTGTATATATATATTGCTTTACTTGCTCTTTATTAAATTAATGCTGTAAATATTCATTTGATATGAATCAACATCTTTTAGTCACAAAAGTAACCTCGCCTCCCTTAGATCGCTATCTAGTGGGAACGAGTCGCTTCGGCCAGGTGCGAACCACGATTTACTGATTAATCCTTGGTTCTGAAAATATTGAGATATATATCAATTTCTGTACAAATTTGAACTGTGCAGGTTTATTGGCTAATCATATGTGAGCCTAGGAAACATGGGATTCATGATCAAATCGATCAGAATTTGATTCCGACGTTGGACAAACTCTAGTTTAGGAATGTACCTTGCTAGTTTTTCTATAAATATACATACAAAGACCTTAAAATGGTTATCCGGATTTAAGGTCTCAATATAATGAGAATAATGGTTTGCCGTGTCAGTGTCCCTCCGATGGCTTTTATGCCCATGAGGAGACTGACACTTGTATTTATTTCTGTGGTCGAGGATACTTTGCAGCCCGGCAAATCACCATTCAAATGCAAGCCTTAAGGCTGTAAATATAAAAATGGAAGTATATACAGGCTTCAATTCCTATGTTAGCGTAAGGGTTTGATGACCAGCTTTCAAAACATCATTTTTAATTCAATCAAAAGAAAAGCTTTTGCAAATCAAATTAAATACTTTTGCAAATCAAATCAAAGACTTTTTGCAAATCAAATCAAAACCTTCGTATATAGGTTCAAACAAAGCAAAACACTACTTTCAATAAATCAATAAAACATAGGCCCAATATTCGAACAGCAGTCACACATGCATTTCAGTTTTAAGGAAAATATTGAAAAGATGCGGTACCGTGTTTACACGGGAGTCGTGGGGTGCCTAACACCTTCCCCACACTTAACCAAGCCCCCGAGCTCAAAACTTTGTTTTCAAAGATCAAGTTTCGACAGTGTTCAGCAATTGGGCCTTTTTCTAACAAAACTCGATTTAGTTGGTACAACCATTTCAAATTTACCAACTGGCGACTCTCTAAAATGAACAAATCGTCGACATGATACATGTTGGCATTTTCCTAAAAAACCCTTCAAAACCTTTTTTGCAATAAAAAGAGTGAGGGTAGAGATAACTTAGGAAGAGATGAAAGATCCGGGTTGTGACTCGAGCCGTGGATTTTTTCCCGACGTCGACAGGTGGCGACTCTGCTGGGGACAGTAGAGGGCATAGGCCGCTTTCAAATCTTTTCAAATATTTCCTTTTCAAAACTATAAATGCTTGAAATTCTGTGTCTCCACATTAATGAATACATGAATGCCGCGTCTGTGCATTAAATGAATGTGAATGAATGCTTTTCTGCTTTTTTAGTGCTTCACACCATATTATTGCTTCACACGAATTTTCATCAGATGCATAACTGTGAGGTACGATGCATGTGAATGTATGTTGTGATTCCTCTCACAAGGAGGCAAAACCAGTCGGTGATAAGTATTATCTCTGGGGATCGGCTAAGTCTCTGGGCTCATGAAAATGCACCACCCATGTTCGCTCCAGTTGAAAGATCTGATTAATTTCCCCTCTAGTAGATTGCGATGATATGGGGACCTTCCTGCCAAAAAGCCGCGCGAGAGTAACCTAAGATAGGTCAGCCTCGGATTAACCAAATCCGACGATAAGCTTCTTCATGCCTTCCTCTTTTAATTCAATGTCCAGTTTTCAATATTTACCTCCTGTCATCAAAACAACTGACCTCTGTTTTGCAAGATAAGATAAAAAAAAGCATCATGCATCCTATCCCTTCCTACCTCAGGAAATTGACACGCCTACGTTTTGTTGTAGGTGAAAAATTGGTCCTGTCACTAGATCTAATAACTCTACAAAAGCACTACGTCCATCCACGGACATGACTTCGAGTGCTCAACCAGAATCTACCCCTGTCTCTAGGGAGGAGTTCGAAGGACTGAGAAATCAGATAACTGAACTAGCTGGTTTTCTAAAAGAATAAAGCAAGGCCCTTAAAGGGAAGCAAGCCCAAATTCATACAGAACAGGAGCACCTGGTGGTAGTCAAGTGAACGAAAAGGCCGAGACTTAGATTCGTGGACCACAGAAACAAGACACAACCAACAAAACTCCTGAAATCACCAACCTCAGCAAAGAACAGGAAGCTGGTGAACTTCTCAAGAAAGTAAAACAAATGGAAGAAACTCTCCGGTCCATCAAAGGGACTGGGGCATTCGGCAGTGTTAATTACTCCGACCTCTGTATTTTCCCCGGTGCTCATTATCCCGAAAAATTTAGAACTTCTAATTTCGAGAAATACGATGGATTGGGGGACCGTTATACACATATAAAACTATTCATTGGAGAACTCGGATCCTATGTAGAGGACGCGAAACTTTGAATGCAACTATTCTAAAAAAGTTTTACTGGAGAAGCCAGAGCCTGGTATACCCGTTTGGACAACTTTAAGATTCACAGTTGGGAAGAGCTAGCCCATACCTTCCTCAGTCAATACAGCTTCCAATCTCCATTGGCTCCAGACAGATACCAAATAACCAAAATCAAGAAAAAGAACACTGAATCATTAAGAGAGTATGCCCAACGATGGAGATGGGTCGCAGCACAAGTCACCCCAGCCATGACTGAGTCAGAGATAGTCATGACCTTCATCGACATCCAAGAAGCTCTATATTATGAGAGGGTCCTAGCAGACGTAAGAAAACCATTCTCTAAAATGATCAAACACAGTGAAATGACAGAAATAGGGCTCAAGTCCGGGAAGATAAAAGATCTGACCGCCCTAAAAGCTGTTGCTGAACATATCCAGTCCACGAAATTACAGGAGTAATCCCCAGAGAGTACACAAAAAGAAAGATAAAGAAGTGTCCTTAGTATTACAAGGCCAAAATCCAAGAGGTGAGGCAAACAGTATGCCTATTCAACAGAGGAATTATACCCCTTTCAAAGCTACAGCACAGCCTTCAAACCTTCCATTCTTGAAAAATATGGAGGTCAGGCGTAGAAGAACTTTTACCCCTCTAGGGGATTCACTTGAAAACGTATTCAAACTTCTGACAACTCAGAAACAGTTTGTACAACTCCTTCCACCAACCAACACTGGTGGACAAAATTTCGACCCAAGCAAGAAATGTGCTTATCATTCTGGATCTCCAGGCCATGACAGACAAGACTGTTGGTCTCTCAAGCACAAGATCCAAGACTTTAATTGACAACGGAGAGATTGTGGTACGTCCAAGATAATCCTCTCCCACAACATAAAGAGGAGAATGTCAATATGATCAGCTCCACAAGTGGAGAAGGGTCCAAGTACCTCTGTTATGTGGTAGAATCAACTCCATCCAGTAACAGCATCCCAGACAGTAGGGAGGTCTCCGAAAGAAGATTCCTAATAGAGCATGAAATAAATTCTATCAAGGAACAAATCGAATAATTGGCCGAACTAGTCGTCTACCAGCTTCAGATCACTAGGCAAATGATAAAACAGGCCAATCAATCTGACGTTAGTCGTCCTCCCACACAGGAAATCAATCGCAAGAGGGATCATAACCAGTCTCATGAGCATGAGCCTTGGACCAACAAAATGTTTAAAGATGAGAATGTCCACACTGGTAAGAAATTCCTATTTCAAAGGAACTTCACCAACCTAAACCAGTCGATGGAAGAAATCCTCTAGATGTTAAATAATGAGGGAATTGTTGTAGACTTGTTACCTCCATTGAACCCTCATGCCAGAAAATTTAAACCTAATTAAATATGTCAGTACCATTCCAATTTACCCGGCCATGATATCGAGGATTGTTGGGCACTTCGTAACCTGATTCAAGACATGGTTGAAAATAGTGACCTGATAAGAGGAAATCAAATTCTCAATCTCCCAGATAACGACACTCTCTGGATCCCCACTGTGTGGAACCAGAACACAGTGGCTGTCATATCCTGCGATAAGGAGTCGACCCTCACACCCTTACCCCTGCTAGGGAAAGTGGTCACAGACCCGAGCCTTTAATCTTGCCCTTCAGACTCCAGTACCCAATTATCAATCTAAAGAGGGTCCCATGGAACTATGGGAACGATGAATGGTCCACCTCAAACACATTGCCATTGTACCAAAGGATAATCCCTTATACCTGCCTCAATGGGTGATCAAACCAGTCATCAAAGCCAAAACAAAGGTGGATGATGTGAAAATTGAAAAGTTCCTCAACAAAATGGGACACAATGAAATCAAGGTGGTGCAAAACTTGAAAGATGCACCCAAGAAAATGTCCATCCTATACTTGGATTTATCCTAAGTGGATCATCATAACATTCTAGTGAAAGTACTAGAAGAAGCCCATCTGTCACATACCGTAGATGCCGAGAAATTCTGTCACGTGGTGGAACACATTTTCAACAATAATGTGATATCTTTCACTGATGATGATATTCTTGTAGAAGGAATGGGACATCATAAGTCCCTTCACATAGCTGCGATGTCTTCCGGGTATGTGAACGGAGGTGTGCTCATAGATGGAGGATCATCCCTCAACATTTGTCCCTACGATACCTTGGAAAGAATGAAGATCAACCCGAACCTGATCAAAACCAGTCATGTGGTCATCCGGGCTTTCGATGGATCTCGCCGACAAGCCATGGGAGAGATAGAACTACCCTTGGAGATTGGCCCACACACTTTCTACGTATCCTTTCAGGTGCTCAATATCACCACTGGATATAACTTGTTGCTGGGAAGGCCCTGGATCCACATGGCAGGGGCAGTGCCATCCACCCTCCATCAACAGCTCAAATACATTATCAATGACAATCTCATCACGGTCGATGCCGAACCAGAATACCCTGTTTACATACAGGGAGATATGCTAGTAATTAGCCTGGATGCAAGGATTGAACCTGTAAGCTTTGAAGCCCCAGAGGTTAGTGATACGCAGTATCTACCTATTGGAGCACTAGCCTTGAAACCAAAAGTCTCCACCTAAGTTATGACAGTGGCCTAGGAAATGGTATCTTTGGGTTTCTAACCTGGAGAAGGGTTAGAAAAGAATCACAAGGTATCAAGAGCCCGATACAAATCCCGAGTCAAACTGGGAGAGCCGGATTGGGATTTTCATCCATGGCAAATTACAGGAACCCACACAAGCATCCTAAGGCTCATGCTTCCACCATATTGCTGCCAAACTTCACTAATACCGGATGGGTAAAACCAATGAGGAAGATCCCTAATGTGGTATCAGGCATGCTGTTTTCTCCAATTATTACTGTTAAGGAAAGAAAAGCCCTCAAGCATGAGGCAAATAGCGAAAAGGGAAAAGAAAACATCATGTACGAAGGACGAGACCCATTCGCTAACATGCAGGTCATCATAAACTACGAGGGTAAGAATGATGAGATCCCAAATAGAGAAGACGAGGATCGGATTCAAATTCCTCGCATCAAGAAGGAAAAAGGGGGCAGTTCAAAGAAAATCCCTGGCTTTATTATAAAGGATGTCTCAATTATCATCCATGACGAGATAGATAATCACAAATCCTTGATCCTCCTGGTTCATGAGGATCTGACCTTGGATAACTGGAGTAGTGTCCCTTGCCTTAGTTGAAAAGGGTAAAGGCGCAAAGAGAGTCAATCTGCCCTTTAATCATGCTTTCATTTACTACTTACTTTTAATTGTACAGCTATAGCAGCAACTTTGTCATGCTTTGCAGAATGCTATGCATATTTAAGCAGTTGTATATATCTAAGATGAAAGCCTTTTTTTTCAGGACTCAAGTGTTGGATGTGTTTGTCTCTGTTGATGAGATGCCAACCTATCAAAGTGACTGCGACTTTGATGTAGAAATGAACTTCAACTTGATGGATATTGATCAAGAGGAGGAAGAAGACTATGAGATGCCCGAGGAGATCAAAGAATGGGTCAAAGACAAACCCAAACTAAACCTCGACCAAACCACCACTATCAACATAGAAACCTCTGAAAACATCAAAGAAATCCAGATAGGTTTAGACCTCACACCAGACCAAAAACCCGACCTGATCGAACTCTTAACACAGTTCCAGGATGTATTTGCATGGTCACATGAAGACATGATTGGCCTCTCTACTGACATAGCCATCCATCGAATGCCCATCAAAGACGGGTTCAAGCCAGTCAAACAAAAACTCAGGCGATTGAAACCTGAATGGAGTCTAAAAGTCAAAGAAGAAGTTGTTAAACAATTCAAAGCTGGGATTATCATAGTATCAACCTACCTAGAGCGGCTATCAAACATTGTTCCAGTACCTAAGCCCGGAGGGAAGGTACGAGTATGTATGGATTATCAGGACTTGAATAAGGCCTGCCTTAAGGACAATTTCCTGGTACCTTTCATCCACATCCTGATCGACAATACTACGTAGTATGGCATGTATTCCTTCATAGATTGCTTTGCTAGTTACCATCAAATCATTGTTGCTGAAGAGGATCGGGAGAAAATAGTTTTCATCATTTATTGGGGAACCTTCTGCTACAGACGACTATCCTTCGGCCTCATCAATGCCATAGCCACGTATCAGCGAGCCATGATGGCCCTGTTTCATGACATGTTGCATAAAGAGATAGATGTTAATGTGGACGACATCATTATTAAATCCCGGAGGGAGGATGATCACATCGACCATCTCAGGAAGCTGTTCAATAGGTTGTGCAAGTACAACCTCAAGCTGAATCCCGCCAAATGTGCTTTTGGTGTCAAAGCAGGCAAGCTGCTAGAAATCCTGGTGAGTAATCAAGGCATCGAACTAGACCCTGCCAAGATCAAAGCTATCATTGAGATGCCAGTACCTCGAACAGAGAAAGAGATACGTGGGTTTTTGGGAAGGATCAACTTCATAAGCCGATTTATTTCGTAGCTCACAACAACCTGTGAGCCCATATTCAAGTTACTAAGGAAGAATTCTTCCACCAAATGGAATGAGGATTGTCAATAAGCCTTCCTTTCCATAAAAAAGAAGCTAATCGAAGCACCAGTATTGGTACCTCTGAGGGATGGAGTTTCCTTGTTCATATACCTGTCCGTCAATGCCAATGCAATGGGCTGCATGCTAGGACAGAAAAATGATAGTAGTAAAGAAAGAGCCATCTACTACATCAGCAAAAGATTCAGCAGTGGTGAACATAAATACTCTCTGATCGAGAAAACATGCTATGCATTAACATGGGCCGCCATGAGGTTACAACACTACCTCCATGGGCACACGACCTATCTCATATCCCGCATAGATCTACTCAAATATGTAATCAACAAACCAATGTTGAACTGTCGACTGTCTATATGGCAGCTGATCCTACAACAGCTCGACATTGTCTACGTGACCCAGAAGTCAATCAAGGGTCAACGTATTGCAAATCAATTAGCTGAAGCTCCTTCAGCAGTGTTCGAGCCCCTAGAGACTTATTTCCCAGATGATGGAATCATGACAATTCAACAACTCTAGCAAGAGAATACAGTCCAACCATGGAAAATGTATTTCGACGGGCAGTGAAAATAGAAAGTGCCGGAGCTGGGGAAGTCCTTATCTGTGGTACAAGAGAATAATATCTTGTGGCTACCAAACTTTAATTTGGCAACACCAACAAAACATCCGAGTATGAATGCTGTATAATGGGATTGAAACTAACCCAATCTATGGGTATCAAAAACCTACTGGTCTTTGGAGACTCTAAGTTGGTCATTAGACAAACCACCAAGGCATATCACCCCAAAGAGCTGCATTTGCTACCTTATCATTGGCAGGTAGTCATAATATCTATGGAGTTTGAAGACATAACCTTCATCCATATTCCTCGAGGTAGGAATGACTTTGTTGATGCATTGGCAACGTTGGCTTCATTAATTCGCATATCCAAAAAGAATGGGATTCCATGCATCAAATTCACAATTCAGAAAAGCCCCGACATACGGGAATTACGTTGGAGACGTATTAGATGAAATACCTCCTGTCAAGCAGCCTTGGTATCAAAACATCAAGGAATATCTATGAGATAGATCTACACTCGCTGGGGTAAGCCAATCCGAGCAAAAGCGGATTCACAAGATGGATATGAAGTTCTATCTAAGTGGAGATGCCCTCTACAAAAGAGATGCTGGAATATGCTTGTTAAGATGCCTTGATAAAGATCAAGCCCAGAGACTGATGCATGAAATTCACGGTGGAGTCTGTGGTCCACACATGAGCGGTCATCTGCTGGCCAAGAAAATATTAAGAACCAGGCATTATTGGATCTCTCTCAAAGCTGACTGCGAAGATCACGCCAAGAGATGCTTTCAATGCCAAGTACATGGAAATGCCATACACACTCCTCCGAATGAGCTCCGCAACATGAGTTCGCCATGACCTTTCTCCATGTGGGGAATGGACGTGATTGGTCCAGTAGAACTAAAAGCCAGCAATGGTCATCGATTCATCTTCACCATGATAGATTACTTCACCAAATGGGTTGAAGCAGCTTCTTTTCCCAAAGTCACGAAAGAGGTCATCATTGGTTTCATCAGAAACAATATGGTCTGTCGGTATGGACAACCAGAGGTGATCATATAAGACAACGCCAAGAACCTGAACAATCAGATGATGATAGAATTGTGCAGTAAGTTCCACATTAAGCATCTCAATTTCGTTATTTATCGGCCCAAGATGAATGGTGCTATCGAAGCGACCAACAAGAAAATCAAAAAGATCATGCAGAAAATGTCCGCCAATCACAAAGAATGGCCTAACCTGCTGCCTCTAACCCTATTAGCATACAAGACATCAATATGCACCTTTACTGAGGCTACCCCCTATTTATTAGTCTATGGCATGGAAGCTGTCCTCCCCATAGAGGTAGAGATGGAGTCCTTCCGAGTATTAATCGATGCTCAGACAAATGAACACCAGTGGTTGCAAGACTGATATCACCAATTGTCCCTGATAGATGAAAAGAGAGATATAACCATTTTCTATAGGCAGTTATATCAGTAAAGGATTGCTCAATCCTACAACAAGAAGGTCCGAATTCGACAATTTAAAGAAAATGACTTGGTGCTGAAGAAAATCCTGCCCAATCAAGATGAAGCCAAAGAAAAGTTCACCCCGAATTGGGAAGGCCCTTTCATTGTCAAAGAGGTGTTGACAGGAGGAGCTATCAGATTACAACAAGTAGAAGGGAACGAATTTCCCCAACTCATCAACTCAGACACCATAAAAAGGTACTATGTCTGAAGCACATGCATACACGTATCCGAGTCCTACAAATTAAATTAGGTTCGATTTATCCACTAGAAAACCGGAACTACGAATGACCTGATCTCCCTCAACCCGAGAGTACGTAGGTAGCCATTTCTGATGCAGTAAAAAAAAAAAAAATTCAAAACTCATCAAACCAAAATCTAAACCCAAGATAAATACTTTTCAAACCTCTCTCACACAAAAATTGGAACTACAAATGACCTGATCTCCCTCAACTAGGGAGTACGTAGGGAGCCATTTACGGCGCGGTTTAACCTTCAACAAAAAACAAAAAACCAATAAAAAACCAGTCTCAAGACACCAAAACCCTATAAAACCTAAGAACTATCAAGCTGCCCTTATCAAAAGGCCCATCTGAGATACTCTCTGATATCTCAACTTTCAATCCACCAAGGAGAAGCTTAGGATACATCAACCATAGCGAGTCATGAAAGATGTGGTAATCACTCAGCAATGACCATACATCTCCAAACAGGGAAGTGAATCAAAAATATATTTCTCTAATATATAAAACTGTTTGATATCTAAATAATGCCCTGTACATGAAAAAAATGGTTGATCTAGTCTGTGTAGGAAAAATAAAGCTAGTTTATGAAAAGAAGGATAAGCGGGCCAGCAATGCCACCATGGCATCTCAACTGCTTCAACAATTTTGACAACCCATCTCAGAAATTCTTAATAACTTCGATTCTATTGCAGCTACATTATATAACTAACATGTTTATAACTTTATATAACACTTAACAACATATCCCAATCCATTAATTAGTAAACCCATGATCAATTTAATAATAAAAAACTAGAAATTTTTATAGAAATTGAAAATGGAGTTATACCTCTGCTACAGAAATGGACTTGCTGCTATATCTTTCTCACTCTCTCAATCCAATAGAACTCAGAATGTAAAGCTCAGCAAAAGAAAATGAAAGGAAGAGAGACCATATTTATAGGCAAATGGATATCCATACAATGTTATCTCCCACTAGTTTATACCAATGGATTGCACAAGAACATGGTGGTTAACAAGAAGTTATTGAGGAGTTGGTGATTTCACTCATGAATCCCACTCCCCATTTATTCATTAGCTCTATATTGCTGAGATTGAGAGGAGTAGAGTAGTATAGGTAGCTCCTTAGTGTTCACGTGAAGGAGAAGTTGAACACTCAATGTGAGACTTAACAATAAGAACTCAGCAACTTGCAATTCAATATACTAATGTTATATACATATAGTATATACTTAAGCAACATGTATCCATTCCATATATATTTAAATGGGTGCTACAATGTTATTTCTAATGAGCAAATAATGATATAATGTATCAAGTAGTGTACATACATATAATAATCCATGTACATTTTCCTTAATACCAAATATAGTTCAATTAGGCATTATTATTACTTACCATCATAACTGTTATTATAATAATTATAATAACTTATTGAAAGAATTATCAATTAATAATGTTTATTGATATTAATATAAGGTAATAGGGTATTCGTTAAATTTTACCCACACATAACATGTAACTCACATAATGTCATTACTCTTACTACATAGTATATATTCGCATTAATGTGTCACATTGTACTTTATATAATATATAGTTAACTACCATATATATAAGGTTTAATATATCGCATGCTTGCACAAACTAATTAATCAAGTAAATATAATCTTATTATATTTCTTAATCCTTTGCTTATTAATATATTATTCTCAACAATAAATTTATATGTTATCGATTAATCATTCAAAATATCAATTAATCAAACACGCTTAAAATCTCTACACTATATTCAAGTAAATTGAATATTTAGTTAACAACACTTTTTTAAATTCTTTGATATAAAGATCTTAGGGCTAGCTCACTAATTTAAATAAGTATTAGTGACTCCCTTTAATAACATCCTAGCATTTATTCGCATAGGCTCAACTCACATAATCAAATAACCACATAAGGTTTAAATATGCTCGCAAAACTAACTCATTAAAGATTAAATCACATATTTAATTAATAAGGAGGTTAAAATTCATGGTCGTTACAATAAGGACGCAAAACTGATACGTGAAACACGTTATGGATATGTCCCAACTATGGAGGTAATGCTATTACGTACGCTACCTCTCCTACCCTTCTAAAAATCTTAAAAGGTCATATAAACCTAGGGCTTATATTTCTCTTCTTCCCGAAGCGTATATTCCCTTTCTAAGGCGAAACCTTCAGGAATGCGTACGAACCGACTTCGAACTCTCTATTCTTTCGATGCAGATCTGCATACTTTTACTGTCTATCTTGAGCTGCTACTAGCCGCGTTCGTACCAACTTAAACACCTCCGCCATTTGTTGTACCATTTCTGGTCCTAACATTCGACGCTCTCCTACTTCATCCCAACACAGTGGAGTTCTGCACTTCAGTCCATATAATGCTTCGTAAGGCGGCATGCCTATACTGGCGTGATAACTGTTGTTGTAGGCAAACTCTACCAACTGTAGATGATCGTCCCAACTTCCCCTAAAATCCATAACGCAAGACCTTAACATGTCTTCTAGCATTTGAATTATTCTTTCACTTTGTCCATCCGTCTGTGGATCATACGCCGCGAACAACCTCAATTGTGTTCCCATCTACTCTTGCAAACTTTTCCAGATATTCGAGGTGAATCGCAAGTCACAATCTGACACAATCAAAATTAGCATTCCATGTCTTGAAATAATCTCCTTTGCATAAAGCTTAGCTAACTAATCCAAGTTATACTTGACTCTTATTGGCAAGAAATGAGCCAACTTCGTCAAACGATCCACTATTACCCAAATAGCATTGTACCCTTTCTGCATTGTCAGAAGTCCCACCACAAAGTCCATCGTGATATGCTCCCACTTCTATTCCAGAATCTCCAATAATTGTAGCAAACCACTGGTCGTTGATGTTCGGCCTTAACTTTCTGACAAGTTAAGCACCTACTTACATACTCTGCTATCTCCATCTTCATGTTTGTCCACCAAAAATTCTGTCAAAGTTCTTGATACATCTTGGTACTATCAGAATGAATCGAGTACCTCAAGTGATGTGCTTCGTATATTATCTCTTCTTTCCACTCTATATCATACGAAACCCAAATTCGTCCTTCAAATCTTAATAACCCCTCGTTATCAAGACTGTACTTATCTTCTGTACCGTCTGGAATTTTTTTTTTATCTGCTCATACTCATCAGCTCGGAGTTGTACTTGTTGGGTTTGTACGAAATCGTGACGCAATCAAATTGCAAAAATTAGCGGAAGCATGGTATATCAAAGTTTAAAAAAATTTCTACAAAACCATTACTCGGATCATCCTTTATGCAAATTATTAATTTAAAACGATAAATAAGAAGTTATGGAATCATACCCTTGTAGAACGAAGCTTCCACAGGTACTAGTTCAACTCCTTGTTCTTCGTGATCTCCTTGAATTTCCGGATTAGATTCCTTCCTTTGATCAACGTTAGCCACCCAAGTGTTTGGCCTCTAGAGGTGATCCACCAAGGAAGATGAATTATCAAGAAGGAGGGTGGTTGGCTTAGTTTTCTATCCTCTATAGAAAAGGAGTACTCTCCAACAATTGGAATTGCATCAAGTAATATCTATTATAAGAATCCTCTTATATAGATATTGGTCAACCCTTCTAATCCTATTAGACATGGGATTTCTTTTAATTAATTAAACTCCTTTAATTAATTTAGGCTTCCCACCACATAGGAAATAATTAATTAAATTCATTTAATTAATTTGTCTCCTAATCTTATTAGGAATAAATGAGAGTACTAATATTAAATTAATTACTAAACTCCTTCAGAAATTAAAATAATAATAATTATAATAATATTAATAAGACTCCTCTTATTAATTTATATTTAATATTTCCAAAATATTAAATAATAAATATTAAGCTATTTAATTTATTCTATCACCATAGATTAAATTAATTTCATTTAATGCATTATTACGATTATGCCATTACCTTCTTAAATAATTATTCTTCCTTTTATGGTGTGACCCTTTAGGTTCTCCATATTAAACCGGTTGTGAATAAATCAATTAGAACAATTCTAATCTTATTTAAATAAATAAATTAAACTAATAATCTATTTAAATAAATAATATTTATTCTACAATAGGGATAAGCCTCCCTAGCGATCAACGACTTTTCAGATAATATAGATTTCAACATTAATCATAAAAGAACCTGTGAGTAAATAGTTACCATACAATTCAATCCTTTCACCATACAATGTCCCAATTAAATATAAGACATGAATTTACTGTCAAGTCTTATTTTATTTAATTATATGTATTTCGATTAGAAAATGCATAACTCCAAGTAATGCAAATTAGAAACTCCTTTCTAATTTCATTTTACCTTGGCCAAGGATTCCTGGGTTGTCATTTAACGAATCACATAGGACATATCTCCTCTTTTACTAGAGGTGGTAGATTCTTTATTGATCATTCATTATCTCCATATGTAACTCATTATACCCAAGCATACCCTTTTATATACCCTAAAGGACTTTAAGGAATAAGTCAAAGTATAATTCATTACATACAAGATACTATGATGATCTCAAGTCCAAGGATCACTTGTACTACTATCACATTAGGAATTCCTATTGACAGGCGAGTAAAACTCCATTAGGTATTCTATAGCGAGTCACGTTCAGTGAACTTATTCTCCAATAAGCACCTACATACTTGCTTTAGTGTCTCCACACAAATGATTATGAGATCAATCATCCTCATCTAATGAGCAAGCAACATATGTACTAGTCTATCCGGATTTACTAATCCCTTTTTAGTAATCCCATGATTAGGAACTATGTTAGTTTTAGAGCTTTCTAAGAATTTAGATCTCATTGGCATGATCATCATCATGATTCTAAAAGCATTGCTTAAAACTATGGGTTATTTACATATTATAAAAATAGCACCATGTAGATAATTAAATGCCTTTAATAAATGAATATTTTTATTAATAAATAAATAAGATTGCCTCCAAAGTATATGCTTTATCATCATACATGATTGGCTTGTATGCATACTACTTTCAATCTCCCACTTGCACTAAAGCCAATCGCGATGGTATCTCATACCCAACTTCTCTAAGTGACGATCAAACTGCTGTTGTGTTAAAGCTTTAGTTAATGGATCTGCAATATTGTCTTGAGAGTCTACACTCTCCTCTTTCAATGATTTCTTTAATCAAAGTGCCGCAACAAATGTTTAGATTAAAGATGAGACTTAGGACCTATTCCTAGTTCTGTAATGAACTTTTCATCTAAAACATCAACTTGTAGCTTCACTTACAGTTATATACTTTGTCTTTGTCACTAAACCAACAACCTTTTGTTGTTTGGAACCTTTTCAATTCACTGCACCATCTTTCAAGGTAAACACATACCCTGAAACAGATTTACTGTCATCTTGGTCTGTTTGAAAACTTGAGTCTGTGAATCCCTTGAGTTTTAATTCAGACCCACCGTAGACAAGAAAAATATCTTTAGTCCTTCTCAAGTACTTTAGGATATTCTTCACTGCCTTCCAGTGCTCTTCTCCAGGGTTTGACTGGTATCTGCTCATTACACTAAGTGCATGAGCAACATCCGGTCTAGTATATATCATACCGTACATGATAGATCCTATTGCAGAAGCATAAGGGATCTTACTCATACGGTCTCTCTCCTCAGGTGTCTTTGGGGCCTGTTTCTTGGAGAGATGTATTCCATGGCTCATCGGCATGAGACCTCTTTTGGAATCTTCCATGCTAAACCTCTTTAGCATTGCATCAATGTGCGTTCCTTGGGATAAACCAAGCATCCTTTTAGATCTATCTCTATAGATCTTTATCCCCAAAATATAGGATGCTTCTCCCAAGTCCTTCATGGAGAAATGTTTAGATAACCAGATTTTAATCGATTGTAGCATAGGAATGTCATTCACTATCAGTAATATGTCATCAACATATAATACAAGGAATGAAACTGCGCTCCCACTAACCTTCTTATTCACACATGATTCATCGTCGTTTTTGACAAAATCAAACTCTTTGATTGTCTCATCAAAACGAATGTTCCATCTACGAGAAGCTTGCTTCAATCCATAAATGGATCGTTGCAGCTTACAGACTAGATTTGTTCCAACCTTTGAAACAAATCCCTCTAGCTGTGTCATATACACATCCTCCTCAAGTTTCCCATTTAGGAAGGCCGTTTTCACGTCCATCTGCCAGATCTCATAGTCGTTATAAGCTGCAATCGCAAGCAAAATCCGAATGGACTTGAGCATAGCTACTGGTGAGAAGGTTTCATCATAGTCAACTCCTTGTCTTTGTTTGAAACCTTTTGCAACCAGTCGGGCCTTATAGGTCTCTACCTTGCCGTCCGCTCCAATCTTTCTTTTAAAGACCCATTTACACCTAATAGGCTTAATGCCTTCAGGTGGTGAAATCAAAGTCCATACTTTGTTTTCATACATGGAGTCCATTTCGAATTTCATAGCTTCAAGCCATTTCCCTGAGTCTTTATTACTCATAGCCTGTTCGTAATTCAATGGATCATCATCATTTATGATGTGTACCTCATCGTCATCCTCTATAATGAATCTATATCTCTCAGGTATCTTCGGTACTCTTCCAGATTTACGAACAGGGTGTGGTATAGTAGGTTCTTCTACTTTGTCAGGTACCTGACTTTGATCTGTGGTAATTTGTGGGTCTTGAACTTCTTCAAGATATATCTTACTCGCACTGACCCCTTCATGGATAAAATCCTTTTCCAAGAAGGCAGTATGTTTCTCAACAAACACCTTTTGATCAGTTGGATGATAGAAATAATACCCTAAAGTTTCTTTAGGGTATCCCACAAATCTACACTTATCGGATTTAGTCTGTAGCTTATCGTTTTCAAACTTTTTGACAAGCTGGACAACCCCAAGTCTTAACATGCTTAAGATTTGGTTTCCTCCCCTTCCATATCTCATATGGAGTCTTTGGGGCGGATTTGGTAGGTACCTTGTTAAGTAGGTATGCAGCCGTTTCTAGGGCATATCCCAATAAGGAAATTGGAAGGTCGGTAAAACTCATCATAGATCGAACCATGTCCAACAGTGTTCGATTTCTCCTTTCAGATACTCCATTTAACTGTGGTGTACCTAGAGGAGTCCATTGTGAGATTATACCATTTTCTTTGAGATAATTGAGAAACTCACCGCTTAAGTATTCTCTACCTCAATCTGATCGAAGTATCTTTATACTCTTGCCCGTTTGTTTCTCTACTTCACTTCTGAACTCTTTGAACTTTTCAAATGATTCTGACTTGTATTTCATTAAATACACATATCCAAATCTTGAGTGATCATCAGTGAAAGTAATAAAATAAGAATACCCACCCCATGCACTTGTTGTATAGGTCCACAAACGTCTGTGTGAATCAATGCCAACAACTCTGTAACTCTTTCTCATTTTCCACTAAAAGGAGATTTAGTCCCCATGAGACAAGATTCACAAGTTGGATATGATTCATAATCAGATAACTCAAAGAGCCCATCTTTATGCAACTTGGATAATCTTGTTTCATTGATATGACCGAGTCTACAGTGCCACATGTAGGTATAATTAATATCATCTCTTTTCCTTTTCTTAGTTTGTTCAATTTGAAAAATATTTTCTTGTAAGTTAAGTGTATAAAGTCCATTTCGCAAATTTCCAACACCATATAAAATATCGTCTTTATAAATAGAACAACTATTGTTCTTTATAACAACGTTAAATCCTTCCATATCCAATACAGAAATTAAAATAATATTTTTAATAATATTCGGAACATAATAACAATTATTAAGATAAATGGACTTGCCCGAAGGCATTGCTAAATAATAAGTTCCTACAGCTAATGCAGCAACCTTTGCTCCATTCCCCACTCGTAGGATCACCTCATCATTGTTCAGCTTTCTACTTCTGACCAGTCCCTTCACATTATTACATATGTGAGAACCACAGCCGGTATCCAATACCCAAGTAGAATTTTGACTTTCTGAAAAATTAATTTCAATCATGAACAAACCTTGATTGGAAGTCGAAGCTTCTCCAAGCTTCTTCTTTGCCAGAAACTTCTTGCAGTTCCTCTTCCAATGACCCGGCTCGTTGCAATGGAAGCACATTCCTTTGCTAGCTGGATCAGATTTCTTTTGTTCCTTTATGTTCACTTTGCCCTTGGTCATCCGAGATCGGAAGAGCTCCTTAGATATCTCATATCTAGCAGTCTTACTTTGTTCACCATACAACTCCTTGAGGTGAATCAACATAGTAGGAGCATCCATGTTTTCGTGCTGACGCTGAAGCTCGTTATTCATGGATGCGAGCAAGATACATTGAGCCACAGATGCATCATCTTGCCACTTTACAATGGTGGCAATCTCTTCCTCAGAGGTTGTTTCTGGAATAGCTCCAGGGACAGGTGAGTTTAGGACATAAGAAATCTTTTCAGCAGTGAGAACTATTCTCAGATTTCTTAGCCAGTCCGTATAATTCGGCCCGGTAAGCTTATTAGCATCAAGTATGCTTCGCAGTGAAATTAGTGATTTTGACATTTTTAAAATTTTGCATGTGAAAAATAACATTTTAGCAAACATTCATTTTATTAATTTTGCATACCAAAATAAATTTAGGTCTTTATTTTAAATTGGTATCTCCCACTATTTTTATCAAAGTATATTACCCTCACTTATGTAGTTCGGCAACATCTAATTAAAGATTTGCTAGTGAGAATAAGGATCCCATTTCAAATGTATATAACCTTGTGGATAGCACAACAAGCGATATACAAATAAATAGGTAGTCAACTCTTGTCAATTACATCACTATATAACTCCTTTTATTTTGCCTCTTAAATCATAATAGTCAAGTGTGTGCACATCCGAACTAAAATAATTTAAGTTAAGTCCAGCCTAGCACTTCTATAAATTCAAAAAAGAAAAATGTTCGCCCTTGTGGATAGCACAACAAGACTAGATTGTTCAATTTTCTTGATAAGCATCAAATGTGATTAATTAACATCTTAAATACGCAATACTCGCCTTGTGGATAGCACAACAAGCTCATATTAAATATTTAATACTCTATTAATTTATCATGCTAGAAGGCGACGTTCGATATTCCAAATATCATTTGAACGCTTCGGACTTAATATTATTTCTTTGAGGGATTTGTTATTATTTGTCTCATCTTGTTTAGCGTGCATGCACATATATATATATATATAAAATACGCATCATTTTATTAAACATGCGAAGCATGTTTGCATAAAATATAATATATATAATATTTAGTATGCAATATAGAATACTATATTCTACCCAGATTGATTATGGACTTTTATTCTAGTTTGGTTCACTAGAGCTACCAAGTGAACCAAAAGGTCAAACCTAGGAGTGCAAGAATTTAAATTTAAATATAACTATTACATTTAAACCCGGGCTCCATACAAACGGGTCTTCACGCGCTCCTTGCTCCTTGGTCTCCAATTTTTTCAAGATAATTCTAACTATTTCTATTATATTAAACTATTTAATTTAAATAGAAACCTTGATCAGCAGTCAAGGGGAAGTACATAGGAGGGAGATAGAATTTTACATCACGAAAAAAAAAATTAGAGAAGACGAGGTACACAGATCCCATTTAATAAAACTCATTCATTCAAGCATTCAACTAAAATAAAATCCAATCACATTGGTCAAATAGTCCATAATCAATCCCCATTTATTATCATACATATCACCATATATATCAATAAATAAATATTCATCTCATTATTTAAAACATTCCATATATATATGAGTATCATTTAATGGGCAATTTTAAATTGCATGAAATCCAATTTCAAGATTACAATAAACTCTTTATTTTAATTATAAAATTATTTAGAATATAATATATAAATATATCATATTTATTTTTTTAAAAAGAAGTCACCTTCTTTTATTAAAAGAGTCCTGTGGGTTTATTAAAAGAGTCCTTTTCTGATGGGTCACATTCTTTTTGGAGTAAGAAAGAAACAACACATTTTCTTTGCAGAATTCAAGATTAGCACCCCAAAAAAAAATTTGTGATTCGTCCCAAAAAAAAAAAAAAACGTCATTTTTTTTTCTTAAAAAAAATAATTTTATACCATAAAATTATGCCCAATAAATTATTTTAAATATATACCCATATGTATATGAAATCAAAAATAAATTAATAATTGCATAAAAGTTTGGCTCTGATGCCACTGTTGGGTTTGTACGAAATCGTGACGCAATCAAATTGTAAAAATTAGCGGAAGCATGGTATATCAAAGTTTAAAAAAATTTCTACAAAACCATTACCCGGATCATCCTTTATGCAAATTATTAATTTAAAACGATAAATAAGAAGTTATGGAATCATACCCTTGTAGAACGAAGCTTCCACAGGTACTAGTTCAACTCCTTGTTATTCGTGATCTCCTTGAATTTTCGGATTAGATTCCTTCCTTTGATCAACGTTAGCCACCCAAGTGTTTGGCCTCTAGAGGTGATCCACCAAGGAAGATGAATTATCAAGAAGGAGGGTGGTTGGCTTAGTTTTCTATCCTCTATAGAAAAGGAGTACTCTCCAACAATTGGAATTGCATCAAGTAATATCTATTATAAGAATCCTCTTATATAGATATTGGTCAACCCTTCTAATCCTATTAGACATGGGATTTCTTTTAATTAATTAAACTCCTTTAATTAATTTAGGCTTCCCACCACATGGAAAATAATTAATTAAATTCATTTAATTAATTTGTCTCCTAATCTTATTAGGAATAAATGAGAGTACTAATATTAAATTAATTACTAAACTCCTTTAGAAATTAAAATAATAATAATTATTAATAATATTAATAAGACTCCTCTTATTAATTTATATTTAATATTTCCAAAATATTAAATAATAAATATTAAGCTATTTAATTTATTCTATCACCATAGATTAAATTAATTTCACTTAATGCATTATTACGATTATGCCATTACCTTCTTAAATAATTATTCTTCCTTTTATGGTGTGACCCTTTAGGTTCTCCATATTAAACCGGTTGTGAATAAATCAATTAGAACAAATCTAATCTTATTTAAATAAATAAATTAAACTAATAATCTATTTAAATAAATAATATTTATTCTACAATAGGGATAAGCCTCCCTAACGATCAACGACTTTTCAGATAATATAGATTTCAACATTAATCATAAAAGAACCTGTGAGTAAATAGTTACCATACAATTCAATCCTTTCACCATACAATGTCCCAATTAAATATAAGACATGAATTTACTGTCAAGTCTTATTTTATTTAATTATATGTATTTCGATTAGAAAATGCATAACTCCAAATAATGCAAATTAGAAACTCATTTCTAATTTCATTTTACCTTGGCCAAGGATTCCTGGGTTGTCATTTAACGAATCACATAGGACATATCTCCTCTTTTACTAGAGGTGGTAGATTCTTTATTGATCATTCATTATCTCCATATGTAACTCATTATACCCAAGCATACCCTTTTATATACCCTAAAGGACTTTAAGGAATAAGTCAAAGTATAATTCATTACATACAAGATACTATGATGATCTCAAGTCCAAGGATCACTTGTACTACTATCACATTAGGAATTCCTATTGACAGGCGAGTAAAACTCCATTAGGTATTCCATAGCGAGTCACGTTCAGTGAACTTATTCTCCAATAAGCACCTACATACTTGCTTTAGTGTCTCCACACAAATGATTATGAGATCAATCATCCTCATCTAATGAGCAAGCAACATATGTACTAATCTATCTGGATTTACTAATCCCCTTTTTAGTAATCCCATGATTAGGAACTATTTTAGTTTTAGAGCTTTCTAAGAATTTAGATCTCATTGGCATGATCATCATCATGATTCTAAAAGCATTGCTTAAAACTATGGGTTATTTACATATTATAAAAACAGCACCATGTAGATAATTAAATGCCTTTAATAAATGAATATTTTTATTAATAAATAAATAAGATTGCCTCCAAAGTATATGCTTTATCATCATACATGATTGGCTTGTATGCATACTACTTTCAGTACTTCCTTCTATGTGAAGATATACCTCAGACTTTTATGGTCTATGTATATCTCACATTTCTCCCCATATAGGTAATGCCTCCAAATTTTTAAGGCAAAAACCACCGCTACAAGTTCTAGGTCATAAGTAGGATAACCTTTCTCATACTCCTTTAACTGCCGAGATGCATATGCAATGACCTTGCCATGCTGCATGAGCACGTGACCCAGCCCTTTATACGAAGCATCACTATAAACTATGAAATCCCCTATACCATCTTGTAAAGATAATGCAGGTGCTTGACTTAACATCTTTTTGAGCTCTTGAAAGTTGTCTTCATAATTCTCTGTCCACACGTACTTCACAGTCTTCCTTGTTAAATTTGTCAACAGAGTAGGTATTTTAGAGAAGTCCTGAATGAACCTCCGATAGTATCCCGCTAACCCTAGGAAACTCTGCACCTTCGTCGGTGTTTTTGGTTGCTCCAAATTAATAACTTCTTCCACCTTTGCTGGATCCACTGAAATCCCTTCCTTTTCTATGACGTGCCCCAAAAACTGCACTCTCTCTAACCAAAATTCACACTTAGTGAATTTTGCATACAACTTCTTTCATAGTGCTTCCAGCACTAATCTTAAATGTTCAGCGTGACCTTATTTCGTCTTAGAATAGACTAGAATATCATCAATGAACACTACGACGAACTTGTCAAAATATTATTTGAACACTCTGTTCATCATATCCATGAATGCGGCTGGAGCATTAGTTAACCCAAACGACATCACCAAGAACTCGTAATGACCATAACGAGTCCTGAATGTTGTCTTAGGTACATCCTCTTCTCTAACCTTCAACTGGTGATACCCCGTCCATAAATCTATCTTTGAAAAATATTTTGCCCTTTTAAACAAATCAAATAGATCATCGATATTGGGAAATGGTTACTTATTCTTTATCATTAGTTTGTTCAACTCTCAGTAGTCGATAAAAATCCTCAACGCTCCGTCATTTTTCTTTACAAACTATGTCGGTGCTCCCCACGAAGAAACACTCGGTTGAATGTACTTTTTATCCAATAGTTCTTGCAATTGAATCATTAACTCCTTCAATTCTACCGACACCATACGATACGGTGCCTTCGAAATTGCTGCCGTCCCTAGCACAACATCTATAACAAATTCGATCTCCCTATCAGGTGGAAGACCTGGAAAATCGTTCTAGAATACATCTACAAATTTATTGACTATAGGTATTTGTTCTAATGTTGCTCTCAATCGCTGGGTATTAACAACAAGGCACAGGTAACCTACACATCCTTTCCTTAACAACTTTCTGGCTTGCATCATGGTTAGACAACAATAGCATCTCGGTAATTTACTATCGTATAACACTACCTTAGGTTTCTTAGAAATTCGAAGGTTCACACTTTTATTTTGGCAATCAATAATCGCCCCATGGTTAAACAACCAGTCTGTCCCGAGAATTACATCGAATTCCCCCACTTTTATAGGTATAAAATCTACCGATAACTTGTTACCTCTTATATCTACACAAAAACTCCTATGAACATAATCAGCAGAAATTACTTCCTCATTTTCTACCTTAATCAAAGGTATTACAAGTCTTTTAGAGAGTAATCTTAACCGTTTAGCAAATTCACATGCTATAAATGAGCAAGTAGCACCTGAATCAAACAATACATATACATTTATATTGTTGACCAGGATAATACCTGCTACAATGTTGGTTGATGCAACCGCATCCTGGACCGTCATATTAAAAGTACGGGAAGTCGGTTTACCCTGTGGTGCATCACCACCAATTACTAGTTTACCAGCACTAGCTCATTTCCCACTATCTGACCCCTTCTTCTGATAGTTCCTTGCCATATGGTCTGTAGATCCACACACAAAGCACCCATGATTCTTTTTAGGACTGGGACAATTGGGCGAAATGTGCCCTTCCTGTCCACAGTTATAACATACTGCCTTGCCCTTGAGATAAACTCCCAGATGTGTCTTCTCGCAAGTCTTGCATGTCTCTATCATCCTCTTAGGACCCTTATGCTTTACTCCGACATTATCGGAGTTAAAACCCCTATTTTTTTGACCACTTCCACTGGCTCCCTCTATTTTGACTAACACGTCGGTCTTATTCTTATTCTTCTTTTACTTGTGGTATTGGCTCAAAACCTCACTACAACCCTCGGCTATTATTGCCTTCTCTAACACGGCTCCAAAAGTAACACTTTGGAATACCGATATTTGGCTAAAGAGCCAGGGTTTTAATCCCTGCTCAAACCTACTAGCCTTCCCTAGTTCCGTGTCCACCTGATGTGGAGCAGATCTCGCCAGCTCATTGAACCTAGCTGCGTATTGGGGAACCGTCATGTCCCCCTGTTTCAAATCTAAGAACTGAATTTCCATCCTCCCCTTCATGCTCGTGGGGAAGTAGTTCTTGAAGAATAACTCCTTGAATCGCGTCCACGTAACTGCTTTTGTACCGGCCCTACCCTGGTTTGCCTCCCACTAGTAGTTGGCCTCGGCTTTCATCATGTAAGTCACAAAAGAAGTCTTTTGCGTCTCACCGACATTTGTTATTACAAATGCCTTCTCAATTTCTTTTACCCTAACTTGGGTAGTGATAGGGTCCGTAGTTCCATAGAACTCTGGTGGACCTATAATCTTAAACTCCTTAAAGGTAGTCGCACGACCTACCGCAGGATTTGTTCGTACGTTCTCTCTGGTCTTATTAAAGGCCGCAGTTAATAGGTTCACAAATTCTTGCATTGGGTTATTTTGATTCCCTTGCTCTTCCTCATTACGAGGCTCTGCTTCTTGGTTTCTTTGTCTTCTTCTTGGCAAAATTTTCTGTTATTGCAAAAATAGTTTCGTTATTATTTACTTCTTCAGTCGGTTATTATTAACAATAAAAAATAACTCAAACATATTGACAAGCATTTCAATAAACTTCTTATTCTAATATGCTTCTACTTCTAGTATAGCACTACAACATTAGCCATTATATGGCTTCAGCAATTTACAACACTATCCCGTAATTTCTTTATAAAAATTGGGATTTACAAAAGACTATCCTTTGTTTATACAAAAGAGGGTTTTACGTCACTACTAGCTACACAATATTTACATAGCTACTATAACTGGACTACATCTGCCTAACGACATTGTCGTAATTCGCATCAGCCATATTAGCCACCACATCCAGGCTAATAGTATGCCGAGTCTACCATTCTTCTACATGATACTCAGCAAACTGATGCTGATAATCCTTGTACAAACTCCGCTGAATATAGGACATTCGACTTATCTTTTGCTTCTTGTTCAGAAGCTTTGCCTTCAGTTCATGGACCTCTAGTTTAAGATCTCGGACCTTATCCTTAGCCAGTACTTTCTCATCGTGCTCTACCTCTCAGAAGACCTCCATATCCCCCTTCTCCTCTTGGATGTCGTGAACTTCCTCCTAAAGATCACGCACCTCCTTACTAAGCTGGACGTTTCGGTCTAATACTGCCATGAACAAAGCCTTCATGTACTTCATCGGTGTCGACTCCTCTTCCTCCTCAATAGGCAATACCAGATTAATCAGTACCATATCCACGTCCTCCTCAGACATACCATCAAATAATGACGAAAAATCAAAGTTATCAGAGTATTTTGACGGATCCTCCTCCTCTGGATCAGTCTCCTCCAAGTTCACAATAGGTACCTCTGCTAAAGGCATCGATACTATCTCTACAAAGTTGACTGATTCCTCACTTATTTCCTGCACTTCACTATACATGTCCATATCTCCTGATAGCTACAATAATACACCATAACTTCATCAGTACACAATCAGAATATTATAAACACATATAACATTTAATATATTTAGGGTTACTTTCTTCTTTGAAACTCTACCCGAGTTTATTTACTTCTAACTTCTACTTCTCTTCTCAAGATTATAGCCTAAGGTTTTTCCCCCTTAAGTTTTATAACCTACAGCTTTGATACCAACTTATGACGCCCACAAATCCGGGTACCTTCAAACCCTGGATATGGTGCTACACGATGCTACTATCTACCCATACATTCAATTGAAGACTTCAATAACATGCATAAGTTTACTAAATATTACATTATATTAATCTATTCCCAGGTTATTTGTAACCATTACATTCGTTCTGTGCCATAATGCCATTCATTACAATAATAATACTATGTTATTACAAGAATAACTATTTATCCATCTTGGACTTGCCCTTGTCCTTATCGGATCCTTCGGTCCGTTCGCTCTTAGCTGAAATCATATCATTTTAAGCAAGAATGAGCATAACTAGCTCAGCAAGTTTAACATTATAATTTGAAACCAAAAAAACAAGAATCATATGACTTCATCTTCAATATCTTTACAATAGTTATGAAGTACTACGAATAATCAAAACAGTGTTTTGATTCCTTTAAAATCATTACCAAAGACTTATAGTCTCTTAGGAATCTGAGCTGGTCAACGACAATGAACATTCAATTAGTTTTCATTCATGAAAATAACAACCCGACACTGAGACCGTAAGTTCAATATAGCTTACGAGCACATCCAGGTGATCAGCCTGTGGTACTCTATGTGTATCAACACTCATACATTAAATATATTTAAGTTTAAGTTTTGGCAACTTCAAGTGCCTGTCGATTTAACGACGTAAAAACATTTATTTATTCATACTCAAGGTTACCTTTGAATCAGTACCAAAGCAATTGTCATAGGATAGCAACATTATGAATATTTTGGAAAGATTTGTGGAAAAACCTACCAAAATAATTTAAGTCTTAGTCTAGCCGAATCAAATGGCATCGACTGTTCAATAATAGTTTATGCATAGGAAATCATGGATATTGATAGCTTGTCTAACATAAAGTGTAGACAAGAGTTTAGAAAACTTGCCTTTGCATCTTTAATATGTTAAATCTATGTTACTCGGTCTTTACAACTTCTACAAGACATAAATACATAGCATACCAATGAGATTTCCACAATAGATACATATTGTACAACCTATCTTCTCCTTCTTGTATAACTTAGCCGAATTGTTAAACTAATAACATCCATTCAAGTTATTTAACATTTGTTACAACTTATTAATGTGCATATGTCATAAACTGACTCTCGTCGATCATCGTTAGGCATAACGACAGACGAAACCCTAATCGATTCGCTACGTTAATCACATTTCCATTAAATTGCCGTTATCGGACTCGGTATATAAATCAAGTAAGTTTTAACTTCATTTGATATTATTCTTGTACTACGCACCTCTATTACATATCATATAACCATAAGGAGCACTCTAAACCCGACCACGATTCACGGTTTATGTTTTTGAATTTTGAGTTTAAAATTTAAATAATTGTATTCAATGTTTAATTCTTAAAACCATTCCTAAACATGTTGTTTAAGTGTTTTCTCTTCATGAATATTAACCATATACTTGCCCCATAATTACCATGCAACAAGTGAGGTTAATAAACATTTACATCAGAAAAAAATTAGTTAAGGGCGCTGCAGTGCCAACCTTTTCCTTAAAGGCATCACTACGGCGCTGTCTCGCAGTGATTTTCTCCTATCCCGGCGCTTCGGCGTTGGAATACAAAGCCTGGGTGGCGCTGCGGCGCCGATCCCCAGCCTTAAAAAAATTCAAATGTTGAAATTCACGAGCTCGTAAAACGATCGTTACAACTCAAAATTGGCTCGTTCCAAAGCCATTAGTTCATATATTCCATGTTTTACGATTCCATCAAGTAGGAATTCATTTCTGAATCCGTTGGCGAGAAATTCGCCTATTAGTCCATTTTTACTCGTTCGTTAAACGTTCGACACTCAATTCTTCGTTTTAAGTCCGACTTCATTCATTTCTTCTCCTGCAAGTCTTATTTACCTAATTATATGTTATGCCATCGAAAACTATTGTTTTCGAATCAAACTGTGACTTTTGACTTCTATTCCGGGAAAATTCACGATTTTGACGCTTAACGTCTAATCGCGTAACTTTCGCCATAACTGATAGTCGTGTGCATACATGCCAATTCTATATGATGATAAAGCACATACTTTGTAAACAATCTTATTTATTTATTAATAAAAATATTAACTTATTAAAGGCATTTAATTATCTACATGGTGTTGTTTTTATAATATGTAAATAACCCATAGTTTTAAACAATGCTTTTAGAATCATGATGTTGATCATGCTAATGAGATCTAAATTCTTAGAAAGCTTTAAAACTAAAATAGTTCCCAATCATGGGATTACTAAAAAGGGGATTAGTTAATCCGGATAGATTGGTACATATGCTGCTTGCTCATTGGATGAGGATGATTGATCTCATGGTCATTTGTGTGGAGAAAATAAAGCAAGTATGTAGGTGCTTATTGGAGCATAAGTTCACTGAACGTGACTCGCTACGGAATACCTAATGGAGTTTTACTCGCCTGTCAATAGGAATTCCTAATGTGATAGTAGTACAAGTGATCCTTGGACTTGAGATCATCATAGTATCTTGTATGTAATGAATTATACTTTGACTTATTTCTTAAGGCTCTTTAGGGTATATAAAAGGGTATACTTGGGTATAATGAGTTACATATCGAGATAATGAATGATTAATAAAGAATCTACCACCTCTAGTAAAAAGAGGAGATATGTCCTATGTGATTCGTTAAATGACAACCCAGGAATCATTGGCCAAGGTGGAATGAAATTAGAAAAAAGTTTCTAATTTACATTATATGGAGTTGTGCATTTTTTTAATCGAAATACATATAATTAAATAAAATAAGACTTGATAGTAAATTCATATCTTATATTTAATTGGGACATTGTATGGTAGAAATTCAATTGTACGGTAACTATTAACTCACAGGTTTTTTTATGATTAATGCTGAAATCTATATTATCTAGAAAGTCGTTGATCGCTAGGGAGGCTTATCCCTATTATAGAATAAATATTATTTATTTAAATAGATTATTAGTGTAATTTATTTATTTAAATAAGATTAGAATTGTTCTAATTGATTTATTCACAACCGGTTTAATATGGAGAACCTAAAGGGTCACACCATAAAAGGAAGAAGAATTATTTAAGAAGATAATGACATAATCGTATTAATGCATTAAGTGTAATTAATTTAATCTATGGTGATAGAATAATTTAAATAGCTTAATGTTTATTATTTTATATTTTTGAAATATTAAATATAAATTAATAAGAGGAGTCTTATTAATATTATTACAATTATTATTATTTTAATTTTAAAGGAGTTTAGGAATTAATTTAATATTAGTACTCTCAATTATTCCTAATGAGATTAGAAGGCAAATTAATTAAAGGAGTTTAATTAATAAATCTCAATATGTTGGGAAGCCTAATTAATTAAAAGGGTTTAATTAATTAATAACAGAAACTCAACTCTAATTAGATTAGTAGGGTTAACCTATTATCTATATAAGAGAGTCATATATCATATATAAGAGAGACGTGGTTCCATGAGTTGGAGAGTACACCATATTTTCTACAGAGAATAGAAAAAGGGGTTTAGCCAACCACCCATCTTCCTGAGTTATTCCTCTTCTTTGGTGGATCACCTTTAGAGGCCAAACACTTGGGTGGCTAACGTTGATCAAAGGAAGGAGCCACCACAAGAAATTCAAGGAGATCCAAGGAGAGCAAGGAGTAGAACTCGTACTCGTATAATATCTAGTATTATACTCGTATTCAATCCGTATAATAATCATTATTATTATACTTAACCAATTTATTATTAGGTTTTACTTTCCCTAACCCTTAAGGTTTTAAGTCTTCATGTGAAACCTTCGTGAGCCATAACTGAAATATTATTAAATATTCCATCCAGTCTTTAAATCCTATCATTACGCGTTTCTCGAAAATTCAAAAATAATTCCCGAGCAGAAACGGATGAATAGTGATTTTACAAAAATTTATCAAAAAACTTTTATTTTCATCTTGGAAATTCAAACCATTTATTTCTAGCACGTAGCCAGAATCCTAACCACTTTTGCACTCTCTAGGTCATAGAACGACCTTTAAATAGCTTACTTAGTATAATAAACAAATAATTAAAATTTATTTAATAAAGTCAAATAAAATTCATTTACATAAAAGTCCAATTTTCTCCGGCGTTACAGCTAGAGCGCTCCAGCACTCTGTTTACTCACAAAACAGGCGCTGCGGTTCTACGACACAGTAACATGCAGACAGAGCTCACGAAGAACAAAGACAAGGCCATATAAGGCCATAAACTTCGCTCAAACAACAAATTATACATACCCAAACTATATAAACTTCACAGAATCATTACTAAGCATGTAGAGCACGATTATAATCAACAAAACATCATAAATAATCAAATTTAAACACTTAAATTCAATGTTTTTGCAAAAACTTCATTTTTAGACGTTCTTAACAAAATCAACTACCATGAATTCGTTTCTTAACCAAATCAATCCATTTAAATTGTATACTTTTCATTTCTTGTTGTTTTAACACAATCAATCATCAATTTACAGTTTATTACATGAATTAAATATCAATTTTTATACTCAGTATGCCATATTCAAATATATAACTCTATAAACTCAATTTTTTTTCTTTTTAAACATACTTTCATGGATTTGATCACTCTTATTCATGAACAAATGATACAAAACAGTTTATAAGCATCTATTAACATATACAAAACCATATTTTCAACAATCATTCACATTACTCAATTTATAGAGAACTTTTCATGAAGAACTCAAGAACATAAAAAGTAAAGAATTTTACCATGAATCCTTGTTTAGATTAGCTAGAAGATGATTACAAAACTTGAATTGCTACTCTTCTTGTTCTTACACAACTCCTTCTCTCAATTTCTCTCTCAACTCTCTCTAGAGCTCTCTTTTCTTCTCTATATTCTCGAACTCTCAAACTTAGGAATAAAGTACATAACATATAAAACTGATATAAAACATAATACGTACTAATTCCATTAGTTAAAATAAAAGTCAGTTACAAAATTCAAAAAGACATAAGGCCTTGTTTGGCTAGCATTAATAAACTCATTTTAATTTATTTTATACTTCTTATATAAAATAGTTTATTTGTCACACTTTAATAAATTAAATTCTAATATTTGAATTTAATATACTACTCATCAAACCAAATTCCCACACAATTATAATTCCCATTATAAATTATAATTTATTTTACAAATCATTAAATCTCTAATTTAATTAATATATTAAATTAGATTAACATTATAATTACCTAACAATTCATTTATTTTAATTATCCCAATTAAATTAAAATTTCAACTATAAAATTTTAAACATCAATTTAATTAATATATTACACTTAATTAAATTACTCCATAACATAATCACATCAATTATTTATTCAGCTCAATAAATAAATCAACTACAATATTTATTTAATTCAACAAATATTTAAAATTAAATATAAAAATCTCGTTTGTTACATCCTTCCCTTCTTAAAAGGATTCTATCCCCAAAATTATGACCCAATTAATTCATTCATCACATTCCTCCCTACTTAAAAAGATTATGTCCCCAGAATCGCTATAGAAGGATTTAAGCAAATACCTGAGGATAGTTCTTCATCATAACGTCTTCGAGTTCCCACGTAGATTCTTCAACATTGTGGTTCCTTAAGATTACCTTCACAGAAGGTATTACTTTGTTTATGAGTACTTGCTCTTTCCTGTCAACTATCTGAATAAGGACTTCTTCGTAAGATAACTCTTTTTTAAACTGCAATGGTTCATATTCTATGACATGTTTGTAATCATGCTTGTATGGTCGTAACACTGAAACATAAAAAACGTTATGAATATGGTTTAATTCTGGAGGTCACGCAACCTCATAAGCTACCTCACCAACCCTTCGCAGTATCTCAAAGGGTCCAATAAATCTGGAACTCAGTTTTTCCTTTTTACCAAATCGAATTTTTCCCTTCCAGGGAGACACTTTCAAAAAAATAAAGCTACCCACTTCAAATTCTAGGTTCTAACGATGTGGATCAACATATTCCTTCTACCAATCCTGAACAGCTATCAATCTCGCCCTGATTACTTTGACGATTTCAGCAGTCTGTTGTACCTTTTTTGGTCCGAACAGTTGTCGTTCACCAACTTCATCCCAACACAACAGAGTTTTGCATTTCTTGCCATACAACGCTTCGTAAGGCGGCATGCCAATACTTGCATGGTAAATATTATTGTAAGCATATTCCGCCAACAGTAGATGGTCATTCCAATTTACTTTGAAATCCATAATACAAGCTTTTAGCATATCCTCCAAAGTCTGGATTGTCCTCTCGCTCTGCCCATCAGTTTGAGGATGATACGTCATACTCATTATCAACTGCGTTCCCAAGCATTATTGTAACCGCTTTAAGAAGTTTCATATGAAACGCGGATCTCTGTCTGATATAATTGACACTAGAACACCGTGTCTCGTAATAATTTCCTTACATACATCTTAGCCAATTGATCCAAATTGAATCTAATCTTGATCGATAAGAAATGCGCCGACTTCATTAGTTGATCTATAATAACCCACACTGCATCACAACCTTTCTGAGTCGTTGGAAGACCAACCACGAAATCCATCATGATATGCTCCCACTTCCATTCTAGTATCTCAAATGGTTTTAATAACCCGCTTGATCTCTTGTGTTCTTCTTTGACTTTCTGGCACGTTAAGCATTTCGCAACACACTCAGTAATGTCTCTTTTCATATTCTGCCACAAGAAATGTTGTCGGAGATCCTGGTACATTTTTTTACTCCTAGGGTGAATTGAATATCTCGAACTATGAGCTTCGCTTAAATTTTCCTCTTTGACTTTCGGTACTGGCGGAACCTAGATTCTACCTTTAAATTGCAGCAATCCCCCAGTATCGACTTTGAACTTTGTCTCCTCACCTTCGGTTATTTTTTTTCTTATTTTCCCACACTCCTCATCATGAAGTTCTGCTTCCTTCACCTTATCCACCAAAGTTGGAATGGTTCCCACTTGAAATATTTTTTCATCTGACTCCTTCAAATTCTTAACTTCTAACTCCAACCTAGTTATTTCATCCATCAACTGCTCTTGAGCAGTTAACAACATCAATTTCTCCAGACCCTTTCTGCTTTGGCCATTTACAATGACATTCGCTTTACCTGGATGATATAATATCTCGCAGTCAGAGTCTTTGATAAGCTCCAACTATCTTCTCTGGCGCATATTCAAATCTTTCTTTGTAAAGATATACTTTAGACTCTTATGGTCTGTATATATATATATCTCACATTTCTCCCCGTAAAGATAGTGTCTCCATATCTTCCGAGCAAACACTACTGCATTTAATTCCAAATCATGGGTTGGATATCCCTTCTTATAGTCCTTCAATTGATGTGACGCATACATAATGACTTTAGCATTTTGCATAAGCACACAGCCTAGTCCTTTATGCTATGCATCAATGTATACCATAAAATTTCTTGTGCTATCCGACAGAGACAACACAAGTGCCGTACTCAATCTTTTCATCAATTCATGGAAACTCTCCTCACACTTCTCCGTCCAAACGAACTTCACCACTTTCCTAGTCAAATTCGTCAACAGAGTCGCGATTTGAGAAAAATCATGATTAAGTCTTCTGTAGTAACCTGCAAAACCCAAGAAACTTCTTACTTTCGACGGCGTCTTCGGTTGTTCCCAATTTATTACAGCTTCTACCTTAGATGGATCCACCAAAATTTTGCCCTTATCAATTATGTGCCCAAGAGACTACATGCGCTCTAACCAAAATTCGCATTTGGAGAATTTCGCATACAATTTCTCTCTTCTTAACGATTCCAATGTCACTCTCAAATACTCAGTATGCTCTTCCTTGGTTTTGGAATATACTAAAATGTCATCAATGAACACCACTACAAACTTACCCAAAATAGCTTAAACACCCTATTCAATAAGTCCATGAATGCCGCAGGTGCATACGTTAGACCAAACGACATCACCAAGAACTCGTAATGACCATAACGAGTCCTGAACGTTGTCTTCTGTAAATCTTCTTTTCTTAACTTCAATTGATGATACCCACTCCTCAAATCTATCTTTGAAAAGTACCTATCTCCCTTCAGCTGATCGAACAGATCATCTATCCTTGGCAATAGATATTTATTTTTAATTGTGGCTTTATTCAATTCTCTGTTATCGATGCAAAGCCGCATCATCCCGTCCTTCTTTTTAACGAACAACATCGGCTCTCCACACGGCAATACGCTCCGCTGAATATACTTCTTATCTAGCAGCTCCTGCAACTGCACCAGTAATTCCTTCATTTCCACTAGAGCAATTCTGTATGGGGCATTAGATATTGGGGAAGTCCCTGGCGTTAGATCGATCACGAACTCAATTTCTCTATCCAGTGGAAATCCTGGCAGATTGCCCGGAAACACGTCCACAAACTCCTTAACGACTGGTATTTCTTCTAATTTTGCACTCTACTTTCGAGTGTCAACTATGTAGGCTAAATTTCCCACATATCCTTATTTTAACAACTTCCTTGCTTGCATAATCGTCAAATAACTCGCTTGTCTAGGCGACTTGCTACCATAAAATACTACCTTCAATGGAGTCGTAAGGTTAACACACTTCTTTTGGCAATCAATTATCGCTCCATGGTTGAATAACTAATTCATTCCTAGTATAACATCAAATTCCCCAAGTTTAATCAGGATTAAATCTACCATCATCTCGTGGTCCTTAATATTCACCATATAGTTCTTGTGTATAAACCTAATAGGAATTTCCTCCCTATTCACAATCTCTATTTTCAAAGGGTAATCTATTTTCTCTTTAGGCAACTCTAAACTATTAGCAAAATCATCGGATATAAATGAACAAGTAGCACCTGAATCAAATAATACACAAGCATTAATACTATTGACCAGAATAATACCTGAAACCACATCATCTTATATGGTAATGTTAAAAGTTCTGGCGGTGGGTCGGTTCGATGGCGCTGATCCCGTGATAGTCAAAGTACCGTCACTATTACTTCCTCTACCTCTACTTGTTCCTCCAGCAACGTTTATGGACCCGCACGTGAAACAAGCTCCCTTCTTTGGGCTAGGATAATTCGGTGCAATTTGGCCTTCCTGACCACAGTTAAAACACACTCGCTTACCCCTCAGGCACACTTTAGTGTGACTCTTCCCACAAGTAGTACATGCTTTAATACTCTTCTTCTGGCTTCCCTGTTGATTTTTGATAGATGCATTATCATTCCACTTTCTCTTTTGGTTTCCGCCACTACCACTGCTACCACCAGCCTTGTTTACATTCTCATTCTTCTCCTTTTTATGTTCCTGATTATACTTCAGCAAGGCATCACTTCCTCCTTCTGCGATGACCGCCTTCTCAAGCAAAGCTGCAAACGTGTTCAGCTGAAACATCAAAACTTTACTATACAACCACGGCTTCGATCCCTGCTCAAACCTCCTTGCCTTTCTCTCATCAGTGTTTACCTGATACGTTATAAACCTCGCTAACTCATTAAATTTTTTGACATAATCTGGTACAGACATGTTACCTTGCTTCAGCTCAATGAACTGGACCTCCATCTGGTTACGTGAGCTTGCTGGGAAGTACATCTCAAAGAATATTTCCTTGAATTGGTCCCATGTTATTATACCCTGTCCTCCTCAAACTTTATTTGCTTGCCACCAGTAGCTTGCTTTCGACTTCAGCATAAACGTCGCGAAGGCAGTCTTTTGATTGTCGTTAACCCTGACAACATCAAAAATATTTTTGTTCTCCATCACCCAAGTATGGGTCTCTATCAAATTCATGGAACCCTGAAACTCCGGCGGTCTTACCACTTTTAAGTCCTTAAACGACGTAACTGGAGCTTACGACTAATTCGCAAGTGCTCCCATTAACATATTTAACAGTTGCTACACTGGAGTAGTGTTGGCCTCGCTGTTGTTGTTAGTAGACCCCTTAGGGGGTGGTTGCTGACGTGGTTGTCTTCTTCTATGAGGCATATTTCTGTTAAGATATACGTTTATTAGATCATTTCTAAATTTCTTAAATATTTAATACCTAACTTAAACATTTTAAGATTAAAATTTAACACATAACATTTCAATAAACTTCGGTATTTTATTCATTCATAGTTTTAAAACATAGAAAATGATAGCATCTCTGCTATTTACATCAACTTTCCTGAACTAAAAAAGTTTCAGGATTATATAATTATCTTATCCCATTATTTATCTGAAAATTCTGGGATTTACAATTTATTTAATACATAAATAACCCTTATAGCTTATTATTCTTCCTATCTTGGCATATTAAGACGTCGCGCAGCTTCTCTACGCTCTTCCTCCATGATGCGGAACATCATTCTACGATCCATAATATACCATGGCAAGTCCTCAAACTGAGATGGGTAATAAAAGACTCGGCTCTGGTCCCTATCAATAGCTGAATGGAAAGCATAGTCCATCTCATTCATTCTGACCTTCTTTACCTGAACCTTGTCTTTAGCACAATCTGCACGCTAAGTAGCCTTCATCCAAGCATCCTCTACTATAGCACCCTTCGCCGACTCCTCTTTTAGGTCACCCTTCAACTTCTCAACCTCAGCTAACAACTCATCCTTCTGACTCTCTATCTGAACCAATGTCCATTCCACATTTCCAAGACATTCATCAAGATCTTGGATCGTCTCATCGTTCTTCTCTATAGTAGTCTGTCGAACATCTACAAGCTCCTCTAACTCCCCAACCCTATCTTGTAACTCTATGTTATGGTCATATACTTCATTGTACATCACAACACTAATAGAGTTAGGTGGAAACTCTTCGGGATCCTCCTCTTCCTCTTTCTCCTTCTCATCCTCCTGGATAAACACAGATTCATGCTCCTGACCCAGAACAGTGATCAATGGAGATGGCTCTCTCTGTCCCAACTTCTCCCAAATAACATGGATATCTTGGGGCTCCTCATCTCTAGGCACATGGGGCACCTCCTCCCTAGCCTGACTGGATCCTTCAACATTCGTCATCTTGACAACAAAATTTTAAGTTTTAGTTATTACTCGATACCACTCGCGGCACATAGATTACTAACACATAAGCACATAGCACATAAGGAGTTTTATTATCTTGTTTATCACCACTATATTTTCGATCTCCTATAAGGTTAATTCCTAAGGTTCACCACCTACGGTTCATAACCTAAAGCTTTGATACCAACTTGTGACACCCCCAAATCCGGGTACTTCATTACCATAAATTTTGGTGTTCACTGTCCAACATAACGCATCTAACTACCCACAATAAAGGATAACATTAAAGCATAAACTTTAAATAACTTAAATGAAAATCTTCCCTATTAAAAGGTTATAACTTCTTAAATAATCACAGGCAATCTAACCTTAAAATCATCTTTAAAAAGCGGAACAATAAAATAGTCTTATTACATATATTGAACAATTAACATAAACAAGTCTTTAACACTTGTTAATTTTGCTATTGCCCTTTCTCGTGGATGGCTCATCGACTTTCACGACCTTAGCTATAATGTTATTATATGCAAGAGTGAGCAAAACAAAATTTACTAGAATATTCATGAATAATGACAATATATGAACTACAATGAATAGTTTCTGCTGAATAATTAAATCTTTCATGTCAATGATAAATAAGAATAAAAAGTTCAATAAAAACTCAACTTTTGAATCAAGAATAGAATACAAGTTCAAAAGTATGTTTAAGGGTCATAAGACCATGGGCTATGTCTTATGTGTCAAGTATCTCTACTTCAACCTTTAACAGTCATAAGACTATATAGACCTTACTTCTCGTACTCAGGGGGATCAGCCCTTTGTACCATATATTGTGCACAAACATCTTAACGCTAACGTGTAAATAATCCCCTATAATAGGGTTGTTCATCTCAGTTTTGACATTCGAGTTCGCATCAAAGAAAGTTTGGTTTGGATTAACTTCTAAAATAGTTCTAGAATTTTAGAATGCTTCATGAACTATGGACTAGTTGAGTCAATAAGGTTCACTAGTCATATAAGAGTGTTATACAACATTAGAGAATTAAACAATGATATTTGAGAACAAAGATTGAACAACAACGTTGTACAATAAAATAGTCATTGTACACGTAAGATATTACTTTCAAAGAATCAAGATTTCTCTTTAGAAATAACGAGCTTGAATAATTTAAACTTTGAAGAAAAGAAACGTAAGTTAAGAAACATGAGTAAGATAAGAACATAGGGATAGGAAACTTTCCTTATGCGTAGATTAAATAGTTACTACTCACGTTTCCCAAATAACCCTACACACCATTTAGTATCACAACACCAAATAATTACAATATAACTAACATCATTGGTTCATTACTCTTTAACATAACTTCAAAATTCATAATCCTAAATTTGATTATGTTAACTACACAAACAATCTTAATTCTTAAACACGTTACAACACCTTATGGACAACGAGTTTTATTTCCCATTTAACTTGTTAATTAATCATTTGAAACCATTCTTTATATGTTACAACGTGTTTAAACATCTCATTATATAACTAACATACTTTCATGATCATTAAATACAATTAGATTAACGTCCCCAAATATTGTACACTTAAATAACCATTTTGGGGTCAAACTGCCAAGTGGCGTTGCGGCGCTACCAAATGAACTAAAATCGGCTCTGCAGCTGAGCCTTAGCGCTGCAGCTCGCCTGTTTACTAACAGAACAGGCGTTGCGGCGCCTTGAAACGTCCACAGGCACTGCTAGAGCGCTACAGTGCTCTGTTTACTCACAAAACAGGCGCTTTAGCGCCACGACACAGCAACACGCAGACAGAGCTCGTGAAGAACACAAACAAGGCCATACAAGGCCATAAACTTCGCTCAAACAACAAATTATACATACCCAAACTATGTAGACTTCACAAAATCATTACTAAGCATGTAGAGCACGATTATAATCAACAAAACAATATAAACAATCAAATTTAAACCCTTAAATTTAATGTTTTTACAAAAACTCTATTTTTAGACATTATTAACAAAAATCAACTACTATGAATTCGTTTCTCAACCAAATCAATCCATTCAAATTGCATACTTTTCATTTCTTGTTGTTTTAACACAATCAATCATCAATTTACAATTTATTACATGAATTAAATATCAATTTTCATACTCAATAAGCCATATTCAAATATTAAACTTAGTAAACTCAATTTTTTTTTCTTTTCAAACATACTTTCATGGATTTGATCACTCTTAATCATGAATAAATGATACAAAACAGTTTATAAGCATCTATTAAAATATACAAAACCATATTTTCAACAATTATTCACAAAACTCAATTTACAGAGAACTTTTTATGAAGAACTCAAGAACATGAAAAGTAAAGAATTTTACCCTGAATCCTTATTTAGATTAGCTAGAAGATGATTACAAAACTTGAATTGCTACTCCTTGTTCTTACACACCTCCTTCTCTCAACTTCTCTCTCAACCCTCTCTAGAGCTCTCTCTTCTTCTCTGTATTCTCTAACTCTAAAACTTAGGAATAAAGTACGTAACATATAAAACTGATATAAAACATAATACGTACTAACTCCATCAGTTAAAATAAAAGTTAGTTACAAAAGTCAAAAAGACATAAGGCCTTGTTTGGCTAGCATTATTAAACTCATTTTAATTTATTTTTATACTTCTTATATAATATAGTTTATTTATCACACTTTAATAAATTAAATTCTAATATTTAAATTTAATATACTACTCATCAAACCAAATTCTCACACAATTATAATTTTGATTATAAATTATAATTTATTTAACAAATCATTAAATCTCCAATTTAATTATTAAATTAAATTAGATCAACATATAATTACTTAACAATTCATTTAATTTAATTATCCCAATTAAATTAAAACTTCAACTATAAAATTACTAAACATCAATTTAATTAATATATTACACTTAATTAAATTACTCCACAACAGAATCACATCAATTATTTATTCAGTTCAATAAATAACAACATAATCACATCAATTATTTATTCAGCCCAATAAACAAATCAACTAAAACTTTTATTTAATTCAATAAATATTTAAAATTAAATACAAAAATCTTGTTCGTTACAGGCGGCATCTTACTGTTAAGATTTTATTATTAGTTCATTATTCATCTTTTTAAATCATTCAAGAATTATTTTCAACACTTGTTAATAACACATGACACAACTAATAAACATAAATATATATTCATATATCACTTCAAAACATAAATAAAAGTAGCATATCTGCTAACTACATCCATTATCCTGCTATAGCAAGATTCTACGATACATCATCATTATATCCCATTATTAAGAATCAACAATTGGGATTTACATCTTATTAATAACCTCATAATCATATATTATATTATTCCTTTTCTCGCGACTTATAGAAACATTCCATGTCGCACCACCTCATCACATTCTTGATCCATAATACGAATCATCGTCCTACGATCCATGACGTACCAAGGATAATCCTCAAACTACACCATATAATGGTAGACTCGATCCTGAGCTCTTCCGATGGCTGTGAGAAAAGTGTAATCCATCCTTGTTTTCTTTGACCGAACTTCGCCTTCAATATGATATACGCGTGAAGCAGCACTCATCCATGCATCATCCGCTCTCGCTCGTTTTGTTGACTCCACTCTCAAATTATCATGTACGTTCTCGTTCTCAGCCACTAGCGGACCTCTTTGATACTCAAACTGTGCCAGCTTATGCTCAAGCTCTACAATTCGCGCGGTATGATCTTGAATCGTTGCATCTTTTTACGCTAAAGTGATTTAATGCTCCGCAGCTTGTTCTTCTAACTCCTCAACTCTATCTTACAACTCAATATTATGATCATACACCACATCAAACATCTCAGCTTCTAATGAGAAAAGTGGTATCTCATTAAGATCCTTCTCTACTTTTATTTCCTCATATTCTTCCTCATGATCTTATTTAGGCACATACTCCAGGCCTACAATGGTAATTAATGGAGATGGCTCCCTTGGTACTAACTGCTCATAGATCGTGTGAATATCTCGAGTCTCCTCCTCCATAATCTGACTAGGTTCACCTATCACAGCCATCCTGCCACCAAATTTTTTTTAAGTTTTAATTACTACTAGCGAAAACACAAGTCTATTAACAACAAATAAACACATAGGTCATTTTATTATTTATCTTCAATGAATTTCCTCAATTTATTACTTAGAACTCGATAAAAGTTTTACCAACTACTATATTCTTGATTTCCTATAAGGATATAACCTAAGGTTTCCCCACCTAAGATTTATAACCTACAGCTTTGATACCAACCTGTGACACCCCCAAATCTAGGTACCTCAACTCCAAGATCTGGTGCTCACGATCCATCACATACATCATCTAAACTACCCATAAACTAAGATAATAACATCACATATAATAAACCTTATTAAAAGTTTACTTACAAAAACATATCCCATGTCATCTAACCTTTATTACATCATAATTTTAGAAATGTAATTAAATCCATTCCATATTTTATTATAAAACATATAAACTAAAGGTTATATACTCCTGCATCTTGCCCTTGCCTTTGCTCGAAGAAGGCTTCTCAGGTTCCTCAGGTTCCTCGACCTTAGCTGGAATAGTAATGCAAGGGTAATAAAACAAATTGCCCATAAGTAAAATAACATGCAATAAACAATAGCCATGTAGTAGGGCAGAATAATCAATTTTTAAATAAATGCTTAGATATCAAGATCATTGGTGTACACTAAGGGTCACAACACCACGAACTGTGTACCATGTTATCAAGTATTTCTACTATAACCTTTAACAATCAAAATACTATAGACCATCCATCTCGCACTCTAAGTGATCAGCCCTTCGTACTATGTATTGTGCACAAACATATTATCATTATTGCGTAGTTTGGAATTATAGTTTTGTAGACACTCAAAATTTTGCATTCTTATTACTAACAATTCATGAGGGCAGAATGGTCTTTTACCTTCCAGGGACAGCCCTGGAAGTCTATGTCCCCAAAAAATAGACCTGAGAAATTATCAAACCAGACCCTCGGAGACAATCCCGGGAAATCATAAAACCAGACCCTCGAAGATAGCTCCAAAAAATCATCAAATGAGTCTCCCGAAGACAGCCATGGGAAACATCAAATCAATTTCCTCTTAGACAGCCTCGGGAATCATCAAATCAACTTCAGAGACAACCCTGAATACAGACAAAAGTCCGCACCGGTCAAACTCCGGAGATAACCTTGAGGAAAGACAGTTGCATTTGAGTCAAGCCCAGAAACCAACCCGGAAGGGAAAAAGGGGTAATTTTGCCAACTCAACATTAATTCGGATCAAATTACTGCGAAGAAGGTTATACAGAACCATTACGACAATCCCGAGTGAAAACTGCACCAGAAAGCTCAACAGGCGGACTGCGAAGACTCAAAGATCTGGATATGGACCCATCTTCCCAAATTCGAAAAAGGTCAAGCCCCATGTTATGGTATAGCTCTCAAAAAGAGCTTTCCAAAAAGGTATGACATGCCTCCATCGAATTCCCGAATTACAAGTTATAAAGGTTCAAGCGAACTAAGCGTTGGCCGGAGTGCACGTACTTCGAGACAGCGGGGCCTACCAGGCCCAGCCGCAGGTAAAGTAGCGAACAACTGGGCCTATATATATGGCCTCCCCCCTTTGGCTTCCAAAAGAAGTTTAGAGAAAGAGAGGACCGAGGCGAGAGAAAAAGAGGCTAGGAGGGCTAAACAGAGCTTCTATCATACTTTGATTTCTGTAAAACTTCTTTGTAAACAATCATATACATATATAATACAACATATCAAATTTTAACATGTGGGAAACGAGTTTTGAGGTACTAGAAGCCATTCATTAGCCGTTCTCGCGAAATACAGTAAGATTTTGCTAGATCTGTCTTTTTTGCTTACTCTAATACGCATATAAGTGCTATATATATATATATATATATATATATATAGTTAATAGCTTATATTCGTCAGATCTAATTTTTTAACCGTTTGTTTATTGTAAATAGTTAATATTTAAGTTTTATTGACTAGATCTGTATTAGATCTAGCCAGATCTAGCTTTAACCCGTTCAAAAGTTGTAAAATTTGAACCTGAAAGCTAGAATAGCTAAGATCTATACATATCTAGTTTTCTTTCTAGTTTTTGTAAGGATTTAGCAACCATGTGACCCTAGATCTATATCTAGAGGAAATTGGAAGCTGTGGGCTACTCGCTAACGAGGATTTACTGATGAATCCTTCGTCCATCGATGTCTAGTGTAGATATATGTTTTATTTTGGTATATTCATTATGCAGGCTGTTTATGTGATATCCTGTGAGCCTAGGAACTACATGATCTACAATTCAATCAATGAATTCAGATCCGGTTCTCGTGATGGACCCTTTCGATTGTATAACCATCTTGCAAATTTTTGTACTTGTAAATCCAAGGCCTTAAAACGGTTGTACGGGTTTAAGGCCCCGAAATAATGAAAATTGTGGTTGCGGTGTCCGGGCTTACTTCGATGGCTTTTATTCCCATAAGGAGCCCGACACTTATATATATATTATTTTGTCGAAGATGTTTCGCATCTCGAGAATAAAATCAAAACGAGCCGAATATGGAATAAAATTGAAGTATCAAAGGTCTTCAATTCCTATGTGAGCAAAAGGGTTTGAAAACCTCTTTTCAAAACATCACTTTCATATTATTGTCTAAAATGAACTTTTTAACAAATCAAACCCTTCGTATATAGGTCCAACGAAACACATCACAACTTTTAAATAAAGAACTTAAGTATAATTAACTGCAACATACACACACACAATGCTTAGGAAATGAAAAGACGCGATAACCGTGTTTCACGAAAGTCGGGGGGTGCCTAAAACCTTCCCCCCGCTTAAGCAAGCCCCTAAACTCTATGAATATTGGTTTCCAAAACTAATTAAAAAGAGTCACATATTGGGTCATATTGTAAAACCTTTCAAAATTTGGTTGAGTTGGTACAACCATTTAACTCATACCAACTGGCAACTGTCTAATTTGGCCCAATCAATAAAATCAAATCTTTTCAAATCGTCGTCATTATATGTCGGTCTTTTCCTAAAATCTCATCCTTTAAGCAAGATAAATTAAACCACATAGAAAACATAAAGGGTAAGAACCAAACACCTAGGAATTAAGGATTTTTCCTGGCATCGACAAGTGACGACTCTGCTGGGGATAGTAGAGGTCTTAAGCCGCATTTCAATAGTTTCAATTCCCTTTTTATCTGCTTGTGTGTGAATTTTATCTTTATATTGAATGCATGTGAATGAATGTCACTTTATAGTGCATTATATTAGTGCTTCGCACAATGTCATCATATTACATACGGTGAGAGGCGATGAATGTATGTTGTACGATTCCTCCACCAAGAGGCGAACCCATCGATTGTTGATTACTGAACTCAAAGGAGAATAACCCCGCAAGGCTCAAGAAAGGCGCCACTCAGATCCACTTCAGTTGAAAGATCGGATTAACTTCCCATCTAGTAGGTTGCGATGATCTGGGAACCTTCATGCCGAAAAGCCTGTGAATGTAAACCTAAGATAGGTCAGCCTCTAATAAACCAAACGCGAAGGGAAGGCTCTTCATACCTTTCCCTTTCAATTCCATGTCAAATATTAAATGTTAATTCCTGTCAAATATTAAATGTTATAAATTCTTTCAAATTCATTATCAAATATCAAATCTTGTCATGATATCTTATCATCAAGATAACTGGCATCTGTTTTGCAGGAAAACATTAAAAAAACACTAATAATTGACACATTGCATAGCATGCATCCTATTAGTGTCTATTAAGACTAAACTACCTACTTTTATTGTAGGCAAGATTGGTCCCATTACCAGATCCAAATCTAAGAAGGCACAAAGTTTATCCACCAAAATGGATGAAAGTACCCAACATGGGTCAGGTTTCTTGTCTCGAGAAGAATTCAAGGGACTCAGAAATTAGATAGCAGAACTAGCTGTCTTCATAAAAGAATAGAGCAAAAGTACTCAGGGTCAACACATACCCACTCAACCAGAATCCTTTGCACAAGCAGGAAAAGGTGTTGCAGATACCTGAACCTCAAAATAATGAGAAAACCAACAAAACCCCTGAAATCACCAATCTCAAGGAAGATCGAGAAACTGGTGACATCTGAAGGAAAGTCCAACAATTGGAAAAAACCATCCAGTCAATCAAAGGGACTAGAGCATATGGGAGTGATAACTACTCAGACCTCTGCATCTTTTTCGGGTCCTGTTATCCAGATAAGTTCCAGATCCTGAATTTTGAAAAGTATGATGGATTGGGAGATCCTTACACTCTTTTGAAAGTATTCATTGTTGAACTCGGATCCTATGCAGAGGACGAGAAGCTAAGAATGCAGTTGTTTCAGAAAAGCCTGACTAGAGAAGCCAGAGCTTGGTACGCTAGACTAGATAACTCCAAAATTCATAGCTGGGAAAATCTAGCTCATTCCTTCCTAAATTAATATAGCTTCTAGTCATAAAATGGCTCCAGATAGATATCAAATTACCAAGGTCAAAAAGTAGAATAGTGAGTCATTCCGAGAATATGCCCAGAGGTGGAGACGTTTGTTTGCTTAAGTTATTCCATCAATGATAAAAACTGAGGTGGTAATGACATTCATCGACATACAAGAAGCTCCATTCTATGAAAGAGTCCTAGCAGACATAGGGAAACCATTCTTAGAGATGATTAAACATAGGGAAATGGCTGAGACGAGATTCAAGTCTGAAAAGATTAAAGACCTCACTGGTTTAGAAGCTATGGCTGAGCACATTTAGGCCAAAATTTATGGAAATAATCCTCAGAGAGTTTATAAGAAGAAAGCAGACGATGTATCCTTGATACTCCAAGGTCAAACCTAGAGAAGCAATCAAAACCTGCCCATTCAAGGGAAAAATTATTCCCCTTTCCAAACATCTATAAAACCTTCAAATCCTCAGTTCTAAAAAGCCAGAGAGGTTAAACATCGAAGAACATTTACACCCTTAGGGGAGTCACTTGAGAATATACTCAAGCTTCTGACAGCACAAAAGAAAATTACTCAGCTCCTTCCCCTAGCCAATCCAAGTTGGAAGAATTTTGACGCAAGCAAAAAATGTGCTTACCATTCTGGGGCTCCAGGTCATAATACCTAAGAATGTTGGTCCCAAAAGCACAAGATCCAAGATATGATAGACAGTGGTGAGATTGTGGTAACAACACTAGAGCAGCCACATGTTCGAGATAACCTTTTGCCTCAACACAATGAGGAAGGAGTCAACATGATCAGTACGGGGAGTGGAGAAGGTTCCAAGAACCTCAAGTATGTAAGGGAATCTTCCCAAATAAGCAAGGATAGCTCTGATAAATGGGGGTATTCAAAATGTCAGTTTTTGATAGAATAAGAAATGAAGTCTATAAAGGAACAGATTGGTTAACTGGCAGAACTGATGGTATATCAGCATCAAGTGGCTCGACAATTCAAAACTCAAGTTAACCAGCGGAGAGCAAATCCTCCTGCGCCTAAAATTCTTCCAATTGCAAGGAAGGATCACTATCGGTTCCATAAACAGGAAACCTGGGCAGACAAAGTTGCCAAGGAAGAAATATTCTGAGCTCATAGAGAGTTTGCCTTCAAAAGAAACTTCACTTCTTTGAATCAGCCTATGGAAGAAATTCTCCAGATGTTGATCAATGATGGAAGAGTCACATAGCTGTTACCCCCAGTGGACCCTCAATCAAGGAAGTTCAATTCCTCTAAAATATATCAGTATCATTCCCACACTCTTGTTCATGATACAGAAGAATTCTTAGGACTTTATCATCTAATTCAAAACCTATTTGAAAGCGGCAAACTGCTAAAAGTGAGTCAGGATAATGTCCTTCCAAATAAAGAAGCGATATTTTCTCCTCTGACATAGAGTCTGAAGGAAGATGTAGCAGTCATTTCCTGTTAGAAGGACACAGCTACAATACCCTTGATAATTCTAGGAAATAGGGACAAAGGAGGAAAGAATCCTGTGAAAGTGGTTGCACCAAAACCACTGATGTTTCCATTCAGACCACAATATCCCTTAATTAGCCTGAAAAGAGTCCCATGGAATTATAGGGAGAATGAGGGATCAACATCAAATCACACTGCTGCTATATCAAAGGAAAACCCGCTATATATTCCTCAGCGAGTAATAAAGCCAGTCACTAAAACCAAGGGTAGAGTGCCCGAGGAGAAAATTAAAGAATTCCTCAGTAAAATGGGGCATAATAAAACCAAGGTGGTTCAAAAGTTTAAGGAGGCACCCCGACAGATATCTATTATGGATTTGGTATTGTCTTCGGAAGATCATCACAAAATCCTAATATAAGTTCTGGAAGAAGCGCATTTGTCGAAAACTGTGGATACAGAAAAGTTCCATCACTTAATAGATCACATCTTCAACAGCAAGGTGATATCTTTGACTGATGATGACTTACCAACAGAAGGGACTGGTTATTGCAAGTCATTGCATATAGCAATGATATCATCTAGATATTTGATAGGAGGCATGTTGATAGATGAAGGATTTTCCCTGAACATCTGCCCCTATGACACTTTGAAAAGAATGAAGATCAATCCAAATCAAATCTAGAGCAGTCATATAGTCATAAGAGCCTTCGATGGGTCTCGACGAGATGTAGTAAGAGAAATTAAACTTCTAGTGGAGATTGGTCCACATACTTTCTACATATTCTTCGAAGTGTTGAACATCACCATGGGATATAATCTACTGTTGGGAAGACCGTGGATCCATATGGCTGGACCAGTCCTTTCCACCCTTCATCAATAGGTCAAATACATCATTAATGGCAATCTGGTAACTGTTAAAGCAGAACCATAGTATCCAATCTGTGTGCAAGGGGATATACTCATGATCAACCTTAATGAGGGAATTGAGCCTGCCAGTTTTCAAGCCTTCGAAGTGAGCAACACTCACTATCAACCTATTGGGGTTCCAGCCTTAAAGCCAAGAATCTCATCCGAAGTAATGTCTATCGGTCAAGAAATAATATTCTTGGGTTTCCGTACTGGTGAATGACCAGGGAATAGTCAATAAGGAATCAGAAGCCTAGTTCAGATACCTAGACAAACAGGAAAGGCTAGATTAGGCTATTCCTATGGATCAAATTATAAGAACTCGCACAAGCATCAGCTGGTTCATGTATCTACCATTCTTCTACAGGATCTCATGGATGCCGAATTCGTGAAACCAACGAGGAAAGTCCTTGCTTCTGTGTCAGGTATGCTGATTCCTAAGGTTAAACTGGCCAGTGAGAAAGAAATCCATATTCTTGTTAAGGAAAAGGAGGAAAGGAATGAAAGGTTTCTACAAGAAGTGCAAGATCGGTTTGCACAGATGTATTTTCTGGCACATACTGAGGGCATGAACGATGATATCCCAGATGATGACTATTCAGAAGATCAAATCCTGATCCCTCGCATAAACAGGGTTAGGGAGAATGTTCCAACACTAACCATGATATGAATTCAGTTCTAGTCATCATCAAAGAGGAGGTGGATAGCAACAACCCCTTTATCACAGTTGTCAACAAGGCCTGACCCTATACAACTGAATCAACACTCATTGCATCAGTCGTAAAGGGTAAAAGGGCAGAAAGCTCATCTGCCATTAAGTATAGATATTATTTATTACTTGTTTTTGTTGCGTAGTGCTAGTAGTTACTTTTGTCATGCTTTCATCAATGCTTTGTATGATTAAACAGTTTCATATATTAAGTGAAAGCATTTTATTTTCAGGACTCCAAATTTGGATTTGTTTAGCCTTGCTGATGAATTGCCAAGTCTTAGCAATGACTACAACTTTGATGTAGAGCTGGACTTTGACTTGATGGGGATTGATCAAGAGTATATAAATGATTATGAGGTGCCTGAGGAGATCAAAGAATAGGTCAAAGATAAATCCAAACCAAACCTCGATCAAACCACCACAGTCAATATCAAATCCTCAGAAAACCCTAAAGAAATTCAAGGAGGCAATGACCTTACTCCAAATTAAAGAAAAGACATGATTAACCTCCTAACTCAGTTCAAGGATGTGTTTGCATGGTCACATGAAGACATTATCGACCTGTCTACTGACATTGTCATTCATTGACTGCCCATGAAAGAAGGGTTCAAGCCAGTCAAACAAAAACTCAGGAGACTGAAGCCTGAGTGAAATTTGAAGGTCAAAGAAGAAGTTGTTAAGAAATTTAAAGCAGGCATTATCATGGTGTCAACCTATCCTAAATGGTTGTCCAATAGAATTTTTATGCCTAAGCCCGGAGGGAAGGTACAAGTATGCGTGGATTACGAGGATTTCAACAAAGCCTGCCTCAAGGAAGACTTCCCATTACCTTTTATCCACATACTAATAGACAACACGACGCAATATGGCATGTATTCATTTGTTGACTGCTTCGTTGGGTATCATCAAATAATGGTTGCGGAAGAGGATAGGGAGAAAACAGCCTTTATCACCCCCTGGGGAACCTTTTGCTATAGGCGATTATCTTTTGGCCTTATCAATGTTGGTACCATATATCAGCGAGCTATGATGGCCCTTTTCCATGACATGATGCACAAGGAGATAGAGGTTTAAGTGGATGACATCATCGTCAAATCTAGAAAGGAAGATGACCATGCTGAACATCTCAGAAAGCTATTCAACCGGCTTCAAAAATTCAACTTGAAGCTAAATCCAGCCAAATGTGCTTTCGGTGTCAAATCCGGCAAATTATTGGAATTCCTAATAAGCAACAGGGGCATTGAACTAGATTCCGCCAAGATTAAAGCCATCACTAAGATGCCTATACCTGAAGCATAAAAGAAGATACGAGGATTTCTTAGGAGAATCAATTTTATAAGAGAATTAATCTCTCAACTCACTGTGACTTGTGATCCCATCTTTAAGCTTTTGAGGAAGAATTCCTCTAGAAAATGGAATGAAGACTATCAAAAAGTTTTCCTCTCCAACAAGAAGCAGTTGATTGAAGCTACTATTTTTGTACCACCAAGGGACAAAGTTTCCATGTTCATGTACATATCAGTAAATTCCAATGCTATGGGTTTCATTCTGAGGAAGAAAGATGATAGAGGCAAGGAAAGAGCTATCTATTACCTCAGCAAGAGATTCAGCAGTGGTGAGCAAAAATACACCTTGATCAAAAAAACCTGTTGTGCTTTAGTATGGGCCACAATGAGGTTACAACATTATCTTCATGGGCACACAACCTATCTCATATCTCGCATGGATCCCTTGAAATGTATATTCATCAATCCCATGTTAAATTGTTGATTGTCCAAATAGCAGTTAATCCTCAAGTAATTCGATATTATCTACGTGAGTCAAAAGTCCATCAAAGGTCAAGGAATTGCAGATCAATTGGTTGAAGTACCATCAGGGAATTTTGAACCCTTGGAAACTTATTTGTCAGATGATGGAATAATAACAATTCAGCAAAACCCTCGAGAAGATATAGGCCAATTTTGGAAACTGTACTTCGACGGGGCTGTAAACATGGAAGGTGCTAGAGAAGGGGCGGTTCTTGTATCCATTACAAGAGAACAGTATCCCATAGCCATCAAACTACAGTTTGTCACCACCAACAACACAACCGAGTATAAAGGTTGTATAATGGGATTGAAACTGCCCCAATCCATGGGTATTAAACGGTTAGCGGTCTTTAAGGATTCCGAGTCGGTCATGAAACAAACCACCGGGACATATCAAACCAAAGAATTGCATTTGCTGCTCTATAATCGACAAGTTATCAAGATGGCTATGGAATTTTAAGAAATAGCCTTTATACACATCCCTCGAAATAAAAATAATTTCGCGGATGCATTGACAACATTGGCTTCCTTGATCTACATATCCGATATAAAAGAAATTCCTGATATCAAATTTGCAAGCCAGAAGGCACCAGCCTATGGGAATTAACTTGGAGAAGTATCAGATGAACTGTCTCCCATCAAACAGCCGTGGTACTAGGATATCAAAGAATATCTTCGGGATGGATCTACGCCCGCTGCAGCAAGTCAAGATAAAAGGAAATAGATCCATAAAATAGATATGAAATTCTATTTAAGCGGATATGCACTTTATAAAAGGGGTGATGGAATAGTCCTTTTAAGGTGGGTAAACAAGGATCAAGCCCAGAGACTCATGGATGAAATCCATGGTGGAGTCTGTAGTCCACACATGAGCGGTTCTTTACTTGCTAAAAAGATATTAAGAACAGGGCATTACTGGTTTTCTCTCAAAGCCTACTGTGACGATCATGTCAGGAGATGTTATCAATGCCAAGTTCATGGGAATGCCATCCACACTCCTCCAAATGAACTACACAATATGAGTTCACCATGACCCTTTTCCATGTGGGGGATGGGCGTGATCAGACCAATAGAGCCCAAAGCCAGCAATGGTCATCGGTTTATTTTCACCACGATCAACTAATTCAACAAATGGGCCAAAGCTACCTCATTCCCCAAAGTCACCAAGGAGGTAATCATTAGTTTCATTAGAAATAATGTAATATGTCGATACGGACAACCGGAGGTGATTGTATTAGATAATGCTACGAATCTGAACAACCAGATGATGAAGGAATTATGCAAAAAATTCCACATCAAACATCTTCATTCCATCATCTATCGTCCTAAGAATGGTGGTGCTGTCAAAGAAGCCAACAAAAATTTTAAGAAGATTATGCAAAAAATGTCCACCAAACATAAAGGATGGCCTGACTTATTGCCTTTGACTTTGTTAGCTTATAGAACGTCAATGCGCACTTCTACTGGGACTACCCCCTACTCATTGGTCTATGGCATGGAAGCAGTACTCCCCATAAAAATGGAAATGGAATCATTAAAGGTGTTGATAGATGTTCAGATGGAAGAGGAACAGTGGTTGCAGGAGCGGTATCACCAACTATCTCTGATAGATGAGAAAAGGGCGACAGCTATCTTCCATGGTCAGGTATATTAGCAACGAATTGCTCGGTCTTACAATACGAAGGTCCAATTTTGGCAATTTAAGGAAAATGACTTGGTGCTAAAGAAGATCCTCGCCAATCAAGAGGAAGCCAGAGGAAAATTCACCCCAAACTGGGAAGGCCCTTTCATTGTCAAAGAAGTGTTAATAGGAGAAACCATCAGATTGTAAGAAATGGACAGGGAAGAATTTCTCCAGCTTATAAATTCGAACACCGTGAAAAGGTACTATTTCTGAGTTACCTGCAAACCAGCATCCTTATCCTGAAAAGAAAGAAAAAAAGAAAAAAAATGAGAAAATCAATTCAGGTCTTTACTCGGGAGTACGTAGGCAGCCATCTATGGTGCGGTCTAACCTTCACATGAAAAGGCCAAAACACTTTACCCTTAAACTCAAATATCCAATTAAATACCAATCGCAAGACATCAAACCTTATATAAACCCAAATCCTATAAAACCTCCATGATCAACAAACCCTTCTAAGAGACCCTCCGACATCTCAATGTCAGTTCATTAAGAAAGAGCTCGGGATACATCAAGACAGCAAGTCACAAAGAAAGTGGCAATCATCAGGCAAAGATCAAAATATATGCAAAAGGGAAGTGAATCAAAATATATTTTATTGCCATGTAATACTGTTTAATATATATAATGTGTCTTGTACATGACAAAAATGACTAACCTAGTCTATGCAGGAAAATGAAAGCTAGTCTATAAACCCGCGGTCAAACGGGACAGTAAATCCAATATAGCATCCCTCTCTTAAGATGGAGGCGCATCTCTAAGCTCATGTCCTGCGGTCTCAATACGAGCTAAAAGATCTAAAGCTATATGTAGAGTGCTACCATGATCATCCATAAATGCAATCATACTTGCGATAATGCACGTATAGGATCTAAGAACAGTACTATCAGCAACAGAAGCATCCCTGGTAGCTCGGACCTCATCCCTCTCAACAAAAGAAGCATCCCAACAGGATAGGGTCGTCAACATCAGTGCCCTAGCCTGATCCCTCTCAAAGGTAAGAAGCTGTATCATCTCCTCTAAAGACTCTACAGAAGGTGGGTAGCAGCAGCTGAAGAACTAGGAATGTCACTGACTAGAGTTGTTGTCAAACCAGTAAATAGCTCATCCTCTGTTAGAGAAACAGGGTCCTCCATAGGCTCGTCCTCATCCAAATCAATGCTAGGCTCTGAATAAGAAACCATAGCTGATGCAATATCTTCCTTTAGTCATGTAGAATACTCTGAAGAACGACCCAGATGACTCCCTAAAAAATTAACCATCTCTCTATGGGTCCAATAATCATAAACTCTGGCTAGATCATCCTCTGACAAAGATAAGGCTGGTGATCACAGATCTGAAGCTCCATTAAAAGGATGAACATCCTAAACTGATCAAACTGTCCTATGACAGCCAATGGATGATATGTAGTCACTCCTCTCAAACCATCCAAGGGCAAGAAGTCCACACCCACTGCATGAGTGGCAAAACTTTAAGGGGAGCTGAATCCTGAGCAAGGAAAGATGGAAAAAGGATCCTCAATCACAGTCAAGAAAATAAACCAAGGGGCTACATCTATACAATCATCTAGTCAAAAAGAGTAAGTTGTGGATATCTCATGTGTAAATCAGTATCCATAGCATTTAAAAGTGCTAATCGGTCTCAGATGCATTATAAACCAAACATATAATAATACGGTAATACCTCTGAAAAACCCAATAGGATGGGTACGAAAAAAGGTGGCTGACATCAAGGTCTCTGCTAAGATCATAGGAAGGACGATATGACCCTCCCTGAGAGTACTCACTACCTTGATCAGGCCAATGTCCAGATGATTCATGTATAGCAGCATGTACAAATAGGCTACAATGCACATCAAGAAAATATATACTCGGGCAGCCTGCCACTCATCCTCAGAAATGGAGAAATCTCTTGAGTACAATAAGTAGTTGTCTGTCGATCCAAAATAATCAATCAAGAAATCCAAGGACACAACACGTCCTAATGTAATCTCATCTAAGATGACTATGCGTCGTAAACCTATCAATACCATAAACTGCCGCCTCAACTCGCCAATAGCCACTCTAGCGTAGGGCCTATCCAGCGAAAAATATGTGATATGCTCACACTCCTCCAATGTAGGAGTCAAGTCATGAGTCCCGAATCTAAAGACCTGCCACTCGAGAATCCAGTATAATAGCATACCCTCCACGAAGCCCACCAGAACTTGGAACATCAGGAGGGCCATAGAGTGTCTCAACATGTGATCAACTGCCACCCGGTCTAAATGAGGCAGACTATCATACCAAGACCATACAGATGAGGCTATCAAGGTGGGTGGACTATGCTCGATCCAGTTAACAGTGGATGAAGACATCCATAGAATCGTATCATGAGACCCTCCATAGGTCAATGCTAAACTCAATAATATACATGCATATCCATGACATATAATGCATCCATCATGATAAATGATAATGATAAATGACATTATGATGTAATAAGTAGAAAGCATTATATATACATCCCTAAATACATCATCATCTAATAAAGATCAAATACATCATCTTTGTCTACAACTAAAAATAAAAAAGTACAAGGAAATGGGGCACATCCGCCCAATAGCTAATAGAAGCCTATCAAAAGAGATAACACGAGCCTATCAAAAGAAATCTATGGTTTCTACATCATTCAGCCGATCAACCTGCAGTAATTCTTCCTGAGTCACCGTATCTCTGCCATAAGGAATATTGGGTTGATACAGAGGGAGAGCTACTCCACTAAAATTGTCAGAATATGGGCCACCTAAGGTGCCAGCACCAAAGCTGGATGGATCAAAAGAATCTGCCTCTGATGGATCTTTGCCCTGATGCCTGATGAAAAAATATGCCCGGTCCAACCTTTGGGTCAAGCTAGCAATCTGCTCCAAATGAGTAGGCTCTCTAACGCATGCAATCTAGTATATCATCATCACGAATCCGAGAACTATGTCCACCATGAACTGAGTGGCGCGGGTCTGAGCCCCAATGGTGCGAGGAGTCCACCAGCGATAGAAAGCATCCTGAGTGAAAGGACCATCTGATAAAGTAAAGACATCTAAGCCCATCAGGGGAATCTCTGTTACCGACTGAGATAAAGACTAATGGCGTCTAATAGGAGGAAGATATAGAATGCGAATCTCCCCTGTAGTGCTCCTGATAGCACGCTCTCCCAAGTAGAGCTCCCAGCCTCCCTAAGTCAAAAAAATAATCCGACGAGTGGATAATGCATACTTTGCCTCGGTTAGAAAACCATCCTCGAAACCAACTGTCAGATGATTTGGGGACCCATGTGACTGTTAGGTTTGTAAGATTCATGGATATAATCAAATTGCATAAAATAAGCAGAAGCATGGTAAATTAGAGTTTTAAAATTTTACAAACCATATATCCGGATCATCTTTTATGCTTAACTATTAATTAAACGAAATAAATGGAGATTAAGATTCATACCCTTGAAGATTCTAGCTTCCTCAGGTACGAGTTCAACTCCAAATCCTTTTAGCATTCTACTTGAATCCACCGGGTTGATTCCTTCGTTTGATAAACGTTAGCCACCCAAATGTTTGGCCTCTAGAGGTGATCCACCAAGAAAGATTAAGAATTCAAGAAGAATGGTGTTTGGCTAAACCTTAGTTTCCTTCTCTCTAGAAAAGGAGTGCTCTCCCAACTCTTGGAATTAAAAATATCTAACATTGTTCTATAATAAGACTTTCTTATTTATAGATGTAGGCAACCCTCCTAAACAATTTAGGATTAGGGTTTTATATTAATTAATTAAACTCTTTTAAATAATTAGGCTTCTCAATCCTATTGGTAATAATTAAACTCTTTTAATTAATTAGCCTCCTAATCTTATTAGGAATATATATGAGAGAGAGAGGGTATCTTATTAATTAATTCCCAAACTTCTTTAGGAATTAAATAATAATAATAATAATAATAATAATAATAATAATAATAAGACTCCCCTTATTAATTTATATTTAATATTTCCAAAATATTGAATAATAAATATTAAGCTATTTAATTTATTCTATCACCATTGATTAAATTAAATATACTTAACTTATTATTACAATTATGTCATTTGCTTCTTTAATAAATATTCTTTCTTTTATGGTGTGACCCTTTAGGTTCTCCATATTAAAGCGGTTGTGAATAAATCAATTAGAACAATTCTAATCTTATTTAAATAAATAAATTAAACTAATAATTTATTTAAATAAATAACACTTATTCTACAATAAGGATAAGCCTCCTTAGCTATCAACGACTTTCTAGATAATATAAATTTCAACATTTATCATAAAAGAACCTGTGAGTTAATAGTTACCGTACAATTCAATCTTTCAACCATATAATGTCCCAATTAAATATAAGACATGAAATTACTGTCAAGTCTTATTTTATTTAATTAAATGTATTTTGATTCCAAAAAAGCACAACTCGAAATAATGCAAATTAGAAACTCCTTTCTAATTTCATTCCACCTTGGCCAAGGATTCCTGGGTTGTCATTTATCGAATCACATAGGACATATTTCTTCTTTTACTAGAAGCGGTAGATTCTTTATTGATCATTCATTATCTTCATATATAACTTATTACACCCAAGCATACCCTTTGATATACCCTAAGGGCCTTAAGAAATAGGTCAAAGTATAAATTATTATACACAACATAATATGATGATCTCAAATCTGAGGATCACTTGTACTACTATCACATTAAGAATTCCTATTAACAAGCGAGTAAAACTCCATTAGATATTTCTTAGTGAGTCACGTTCAGTGTACTTATTATCCAATAAGAACCTACATACTTGCTTTAGTGTCTCCACACAAATGATCATGAGATCAATCATCCTCATCCAATGAGCAAGCAACATATGTATCAATCTATCCAGATTTACTAATCCCATTTTTAGTAATCCATCGATTGGGAACTATTTTAGTTTTTAAGCTATCTAAGAATTTAGATCTCATTAGCATGATCATCATCATGATTTCAAAAATATTGTTTAAAACTATGGGTTTATCACATATTATAAAAACAGCACCATGTAGATAAATAAATGTCTTTAATTAAATAATACTTTTATTAATAAATGAATAAGATTATTACAAAGTATATGCTTTATCATCAAATATGATTGGCTTGTGTACATACTATTTTCAATCTCCCACTTGCACTAAAGTCAATCGCCATGGTATCTAATACCTTTCTTCTCTAAGTGATGATTATCATACTATTGGATTAGCTTTAGTAAATGGATATGCAATGTCATTTTTGAGAGTGACTTATCCTCTTTCAATGATTTGTTTTATCAAATGAAAGTGCCGCAAAATATATTTGGATCCAAGATGAGACTTAGGAACTATTCCTAGTTCTGTAATAAACTTTTCATCCAAAACATCAACTTGAAGCTTCATTTACAGTTATATACTCTATCTTTGTCACTAAACCAGCAACTCTTTGCTGTTTGAAACCTTTTCAATTCACTGCACCACAATTCAAGGTAACGCTTCACCCTAAAGTGAATTTGTTGTCGTCTTGGTCAATCCGAAAAAGTTGAGTCTTTTAGTCCTCTAGTTTTATTCAGACCCACCATGAATTATGCTCACATCTTTAGTGCTGGTTAAGTACTTTAACATATTTTTCACGGTATCGTAGTGAACTTCTCTAGAATATGACTGATCAACATCAAGTCTTGTATATTCATTGCATACATGATAGTAACTCATGCGATCTCTCTTTTATTAAGGATAATTTTAGAGAGATATACTCCATGGCTCATTATCATGAGACATCTCTCGGAATTTGTCATGCTAAACACCTTTAGCATCAAATGAATATACTTTCATAGGGTTAAGCCGAGCATCTTTTTAAATCTATCTATATAGATTTATATCCCCAATTTAGGATGTTCTACCCAAATTATTCATGAAGGAATGTTTAGACAACCTTATCTTTAATGATTATAGCACTGGTATGTCATTCCTTATTAGTAATATATCAACATATAATACTAGAAATATCACAGCGCTCCCACTGACCCTTTTGTACACACTGGGTTCATTCTCATTTTTGATAAAATTAAACTCTTTTAATTGTCTTGTCAAAATGAATGTTCCATCTTTGAGAAGCTTACTTCAATCCGTAAGTGGATTGTTGTAGCTCATATACATGATTTGTTTTAACCATTGAAACAAATCCATCTGGCTGTATTATACATACATTCTACTCTAATAATTTATATTTTAGGAAGGGCGTCTCTACATCCATTTGCCAAATTTAGTAATCAGCTGCAATCGGCAGTAAAATCTGAATGGTCTTGAGCATTGTTTCAAAGATCCATTTTGGATTTTATGGTCGTCTACCATTTCTCTGAGTGTCTACAACTCTTAGCCTTATCGTATATAACTGGATGATCATCCTCTATGATGCGTACCTCATCTATGATGAATCCATATCTCCCAAGTATCTTCAGTACTATTCCAGATTTACGATTCGGTTGTGGTACAATAGGTCTATCTACCGGTTCCTCCTTTTGACTAATAGTGATTTGTGGTTCTTGAACTCCTTCAAGATCTATTATCCTCCCAATAGCCCTTCAATGATAAACATCTTTATCTTAGAAGGCAACGTGTTTCGCAACACACACCTTTTGCTAAGTAGGATTATAGAACATTTACCCTAAACTTACTTTAGGATGTCCCATAAATCTGTATTTGTCAAATCTTATCCTAAACTTAGCCTTTTGAAACCTTTTCACATAAGTTGGACAACCCTTTATCTTAACATATTTATGATTAGAAATCCTCCCTGTCTATAACTCTTATGAAGTCTTAGGGACAGATTTTGAGGTTACCTTTTTTTGTAAATATAGAGTCATTTCTAGGGCATTACCCTAGAAGGATACTGGAATGTCAGTAAAATCATTATAGACCGCACCATGTCTAACAAGGTACTATTTTTCCCTTTAGATACACCAATCAGTTATTGTGTATCAGGAAGAGTCCATTTTAAGAAAACCATTTAAGATGATCTTAAAACTTATTGCACAACTATTTATTCCTCGATCCAATCGAAGAATCAATATACCTTGCCAATTAGTTTTACTTCTGAATTCTTTGAACCTTTCAAATGATTCAGACTTGTATTTCACCAAATACAAATATTCAACTCTTTGAATGATCATTTCCTTTTTTTTTACTAGTTTGTTCAATTTAAAATTATTTTTCATGTAAGTCAAGTATGTAAAATCCACTTAGTAAATTGTTAATTATTTAAACTAATGGACTTGCCAGTAGACGGCGCTAAACAATAAGTTCCTGCATTTAATGGACCAACCTTTGCTCCATTCCCACACGTAGGAAGACTTCATTTGTTTACCTTTCTACTTCTGCTTAGTCCCTTCATAAATCTGTATTTATGAGAACCATATCCGGTATCCAACACCCAAGTAAAAATTTTACTTACTAAAAGATTTATTTAAATTATAAACAAAATTGTATTTGTAATCGAAGCTTCACTAAGCTTCTTCTGGTTAGCCTCTGCAAGATACTTCTCACAGTTTCTATTCTAATGTCCAAGCTTATTGTAGTGGAAGAAAATTCCTTTGCTATCCGTATCAGTTTTGTTCTTATTATCCTTTGTATTTGCCTTTATATTTACCTTCTATGAATCGTTCTTCTTTTCAGAAGATCATATGCCCCCTATCAGTAAGACTTGGTCTTTCTTGGTCGGAAAGTGACTCTCAACAATTTTTAATATGTTTCAGCAAATCAGCGAGGCTGACATCTAACTTGTACATCTAAAAATTCACAACAGTTGTGAGGAGGAGTCTAGGAGTGAGTGCAAAATCAAATATTAGCTCAATTTTCCATCCATGACAAAACCTAGTTGTCCTATTTGTTCAATCAGATTGATCATCTTAAGCACATGGGTCTTTACTGTAGTACTATCGGTCATTCTAGATTGGAAGAGCTCCTTAAATATCTGATATCTATTAATCCTACTTTTCTCACCATTCAACTCTTTGAAGTGTAGGAATATAGTAGGAGCATCCATAGTTTCATGCTGACACTGAAGTTGTTACTCATGGATACGAGCATGATGCATTGAGCCAACTGTGTATCATCTTGCTACTTTCTAAAAGTAGCAATCTCTTCCTCAGAGGCATTGTCTGCAACCATTACAGGGATAGGCGTATTAAGGACATAAGATAGCTTTTCAGCCTTCAGAACTATTCTCAAATTCTTTAACCAATCCGTTTATTTTGGTTTGGTTAAGTAGCATCTAATATGCTACGCAGTGATAGTAATTTAGATATTGTAAAATTCTGTAAATAAATTTGTAATTAACAATATTATAGCATACATTCTTTTATTAATTACCAAGATAAATTAGGTCTTATTTTAAATTGGTATCTTCGACTATTTTCTTCAAACTATATTACCCTCACTTATATAGTTCGGCAAAATCTAATTAAAGATTTTCTAGTGAGAATAAGGATCCTATTTCAAATGTATATAGCCTTGTGGATGGCACAACAAATCATATATAAATAAATAGGTAAACAACTCTTTGTCAATTACATCAACATGTAACTCCTTTTATTTTGCCTCTCAGATTATTTTGATCAAGTGGTAGCACATCCGAATCAAAATTATCTGAGTTAAGTCCAACCTAGCACTTTCATATATTCAAAAAAGAAAAATATTATCCTTGTGGTTGGCACAACAAAACAATATTGTTAAATTTTCTTTATAAGCATCAAATGTGATAAATTACCATCTTAAATACTTAATACTTGCCTTTTGGATAGCATAACAAACTCATATTAAATATTTAATGCTCTATTAATTTTATCATGCTAGAAGGTGATGTTCGATATTCCAAATATCTTTGAATGCTTTAGACTTAAAATAATTCCATTGAGGGGTTTGCTATTGTTAGTCTCATCTTGTTTCGCGCTCATGCACACACACACACACACACATACACACACACACACACACACACACACACACACACATATATATATATATATAAAATACGCGTCATTTTATTAAAACATGCGAAGCATGTTTGCATAAAATATAATATATAATACTAGCATGCACATATAGAATACTATATTCTACCTAGATTGATTATAGACTTTATTCTAGTTTGGTTCACTAGAGCCATCAAGTGAACCAAAAGGTCAAACCTAGAGTGCAAGAATTAAATTTAAATATAACTATTACATTTAAATCCCGGGTTCCATTACAAACGGGTCTTTACGCGCTCCTTGCTCCTTGGTCTCCAATTCTTCAAAATTTAACTCTAACTATTCTTATTACAAAAACTATTTACTATATATAGAAACCTTGATCAGCAATCAAGGGGAAGTACATAGGAGGGAGATAGAATTTACATTAAGAAAAATTAGAGAAGACGAGGTACGCAGACCCCATTTATAAAACCCATACATTCAAGCATCCAACAAAAAAAAATCCAATCACATTGGTCAAAAGTCCATAATCAACTCCATTTATTATCATACACATCAACATATGTATCAACAAATAAAAACATTCATCTCATGAATAATAAACATTCAATATATACATTAATATCGATTTAATGGGCAATTTTAGTTAGCATAAATATACATTCTTAATTAAAATAAACTCTTTTATTTTAATCCTAATTTAAATCAAAATAAACCTTTTATTTTAATTTATCAATTTTTGAATAAAAATAAACTCCTTTATTTTTAATCAAATTATTTAATCAAAATAAACTCTTTTATTTTAATTAATATGAAATCCAATTCCAAGTCAAAATAAACTCTTTTATTTTAACTTTTAAAAATGTTTTTGGGAGGACCAAAATATGTGAAATCTAATTCCTTATCAAAATAAACTCTTTTATTTTGATTAATATGAAATCCTATTTCATATCTAAATAAACTCCTTTATTTAACGAACCATGGAATCTCTTTCCTAATCACAAATAAACTCCTTTATTTTAGGAAACAAGGAATTCAATTTAATCTCCAATTAGTTATCATGGAATCCAATTTCAACTCTAATTAGTTAGCATGAAATTAAATTCTAATTAAAATAAATAACTTTATTTTAATCTAATTCCAAATAAAAATAAACTACTTTATTTAAATTTAGAATTACTAGAAAAACATGGAATTTAATTTTTAATTTAAATAAACTATTTATTTTAATTAAAAATCAAATAATTAAAATTTTTAATTTTTTCTGGAGAGAGACGTTGTGGCGCCGCTAGTGAACTAACATCAGATGTTGCGGCGCCATGTCATCAGTGTCAGAAACACGGAGCTGGCGCTGCGGCGCCAAAATTGTACAATCATAGCGCCGCGGCGCCAGTCTCTAGAAATTATTTTTTCAATTCGCGAATTGTGTAGTTTTTCTCCAAAAAACATAATTCAATACCAATAATTATGCCAAAAAATTGTTCTAAACACATATCAAATCTAAACAATTATTAACTTGCATAAAGGTTTGACTCTGATACTAATATTAAGTTTGTAAGATTCATGGATACAATCAAATTGCATAAAATAAGCAAAATCATGGTAAATCAGAGTTTTAAAATTTTACAAACCATATACCCGGATCATCCTTTACGCACGGTTATTAATTAAACAAAATAGATGGAGATTAAGATTCATACCCTTGAAGATTCTAGCTTCCTCATGTACGGGTTCAACTCCAAATTTTTTTTGCGTTCTACTTGAATTCATAGGGTTGATTCCTTCCTTTGATCAATGTTAGCCACTCAAGTGTTTGGCCTCTAGAGGTGATCCACCAAGAAAGAATAAGAATTCATGAAAAAGGGTGTTTGGCTAAACCCTAGTTTTCTTCTATCTACAAAAGGAGTGATCTCGTAACTCTTAGAATTAAAAATGTCTAATGTTGTTCCATAATAAGACTTTCTTATTTATAGATGTAGGCAACCCTCCTAAATATTTTAGGATTAAGGTTTTATATTAATTAATTAAAGTCTTTTAATTAATTAGGCTTCCCAATTATATTGAAAATAATTAAACTCTTTTAATTAATTAGCCTCCTAATCTTATTAGGAATATATATGAGAGAGAGTGAGTATCTTATTAATTAATTCCCAAACTCCTTTAGGAAATAAATAATAATAATAATAGTAATAATAATAATAAGACTCCTCTTATTAATTTATATTTAATATTTCTAAAATATTAAATAATAAATATTAAGTTATTTAATTTATTCTATCACCATAGATTAAATTAAATATTCTTAACTTATTATTACGATTATGCCATTTTCATCTTTAATAAATATTCTTCCTTTTGTGGTGTGACCCTTTAGGTTCTCCATATTAAATAGGTTGTGAATAAATCAATTAGAACAATTCTAATCTTATTTAAATAAATAAATTAAACTAATAATTCATTTAAATAAATAACATTTATTCGACAATAAGGATAAGCCTCCTTAGCGATCAACGACTTTCCATATAATATAGATTTCAACGTTAATCATAAAAGAACTCGTGAGTTAATAGTTACCGTACAATTCAATCCTTCCATTATACAATGCCCCAATTAAATATAAGACATAGAATTACTGTCAAGTCTTATTTTATTTAATTATATGTATTTCGATTCCAAAATGCACAATTCCATATAATACAAATTAAAAATTCTTTTTTAATTTCATTCCACATTGGCCAAAGATTTCTGGGTTGTCATTTATCGAATCACATAGGAAATATCTCTTATTTTACTAGAAGCGGTAGATTCTTTATTGATCATTCATTATCTCCGTATATAACTTATTACACCCAAGCATAACCTTTTATATACCCTAACGGTCTTAAGGAATAAGTCAAAGTATAATTCATTATACACAAGATACTATGATGATCTCAAGTCTGAGGATCACTTGTACTACTATTACATTAGAAATTCCTATTGACAGGCAAGTAAATCTCCATTAGGTATTCCTTAGCGAGTCACGTTCAGTGCACTTATTCTCTAATAAGTTCTTGTCGACGTCGGGAAAAAATCCGCGGGTCGGCTCACAACCCGGATCTTTCTCTCTTCCTAAGTTATGTCTACCCTTACTCTTTTTATTTTGTAAAAAAGGTTTTGAAGGGTTTTTTTTGAAAAAGGCCAACATATATCATGACGACGATTTGAACGTTTTACAAAGTCGTCAGTTGCTAGATTTGAAATGGTTGTACCAACTCAAGCGAGTTTTTTTAAAAAAGAGGCCCAATTGTTGGACATTGTCGAAACTTGATCTTTGAAACCGAAGTTTTGAGTTCGGGGGCTTGGTTAAGTGTGCGGAAGGTGTTAGGCATCCCACATGTGACACCCCCAAATCCGGGTACTTTGTTTCCATATGATTTGGTGTTCACTTCCTAATTAAAACATACATCTACCCAATAATAAAGAATTGCAAACTAATTACAACCTTCATAAACCTTAACAAAAATCTTCCATTAAAAAGGAATATTACAACTTGCCAATATAATCCCAGGGTTAACTAAACCTTAACATCAAACAATAAATGCCGAAATAAAACATAACATAATCGACTAAGTCTTATTACAATCATAACTTGAAACTTCACTTGTTCATCTTTCCTTTTCCTTTACTTGTTGACGGTATGTCAACATTCTTTGTCTCAAATGCAAGTGGTGATAAAACATGCAAGAGTGAGCAAACAAAAGCTCACTTGAAATTTTAATAGTGATATGACATGTATGAATAGTTTCAAAAGAGTTTGAATAACTTTACTTTCATCAAAATAAGAATTGAAAAATAATTCTTTCATCATCTTTAAAGTTCGAATATAAAATCTATCTGAGGGTCATACGACCTTGAACAATGTCCTAGGTTATAAATATTTCTATTTAAACCTTTAATAGTCAATAAGACTATGGACTTTTAACTCGTACTCAAGGAGATCAACCCTTTGTATCATGAATTGTGCACAACCATCTTAACGCTTTTACATAAATATCCCCTAATAAATATGGTTGTTCATTCTCAACAATTGAATTCAAGTCCGAACCAAATAAAGTTTGGTTTAGATAGATAAGGAAACTTTAGAGTTCAACTATCATCAACTAGGAGTAGTTGAATCGACTCACAACACTTTAATAGTTCAATGATATAAGAATCATGAACCAATTACAAGATATGACAATAAACTTTATAATAGATAGGCATGCTTTAGAAGTAACTCAAAGCAATTGAAAGGATAAGTAAATCTTGCTTGAACAACTAAGTTAAGATCATAATACCTCAATAATACTTCATTATTTGAGCAATAGGAATATTCGAATACAACAATGCTTGTACAAAGTAAATAACAAGTTCTGAAATAAAAACTTGTTTAAAGTAAGAGAATAAGGGTAAGAGAACTTGCATAATAATAAGTTTAGTGATAGGAAACTTGCTTAACGTTAACGAGTTTAGGGTTTAGAAGACTTGCCTTAAGAGCAAGCTACACTTGAAACACAATTACAATCACTTCACAAACACCCTACACAGTTATATTACATTCAAACCATCTATTAGTAACCAACTACAACATTTAAACCGTTGAACTTCATACTCAAGTCCAATTCACAATGTATATTACCACATTGGTTGCTAACTAGTCAAGTACGTGAGTCTATACTCACGACATACATTCATAAGCTTATAATACTATCAATCGTTTTGTGTACCTTAAGAAGGTAACACAATCATACACATCTAACACATTCATAAAATACTTTAACCTAACTTAAACACATCAAAATCATGTTATCTTATTACATATTTCACTTTCCAAGTCATAGAAACAAGTTAGCTAAACAAACAGGGCATGAAAACTCAAAAGCCAAAAAGTAACTTTTCCAGAAAGATTGTTAACCCGCTGGGGCGGGTCCTCCAAGGGCAAAAGCCCCGCTGGGGCTGGTGTGTGCTCTGCTGGGAGGTCCTGGCTAGCGAACTAGTGGAGAAATAAGCCAATTTGGCTCATTCCTTCACACCGAATTCGATTTTTCCCAACATGATAAACATAAAACTTGATACTAACAATATTTTAAACTCATTAACATGATCATAACATATAAAATCCATATAACACATAATCAAAATCAAGATTTCATGATTTTCGAAGAAAAATACAATTTTAAGCGTTCTTGACAAATTTTGCTATTACAAATTCGTTTTTCAATCAATTCAAGTGATTCCAAATGCAATAACTCCTATTCTTAACATACTAACATAATGCATGATTAATTTCGACAATAACCCATAATCAAATATCAATTTGATAGTTTCAAAAACCATTTTTTAGAAATTAATTAAAAAAAATCACTATAATCATAATTCCTATTGTTTATCAAAAATTCATGGTTTGAATTGCTAACACAACCATATAACTCATATATAATCATGTTATATCACATATTACACATAACACATACTCACATCAATGATTTAAGAACAATTTTCAAAGTAAATTCATAAAAGAGTACTATGAACATGATTTCATCGTGTTCATCATATACTTGCGAATTGAAACTCTTAAACAACTACGAAAATCATAATTAAACATATATATATATATATATGTGTGTGTGTGTGTGTGTGTGTGTGTGTACATATCCCATTCACATATCAAAATAAATAACTTTCACAAAGAATTCTAAAACTATATAAATATAGAAAAACATGCTTTGAAAACTTGTTTTTTCAACAATAGTATTTTGAAAACCCTTTCATGGCATACAATTACATATGAAAATATATGAACACCATATATACATATAATTTCATAATCATGAAAACCTAATTTGATAAAGAAGAATTACAACACATAAGAATTGAGTACAAGGGTTAGGGTATAACCTTACTAGTTTTAATTAAGAGAGAGATGGAGATGATGATTGAGCTTGCTTTGCCTTCTCAAAGCTTTCCCTTCTTCTTCTTCATCCTCTTCTTCCTCTTCTTCTTCTCTGATAACTCTCTCTAACTCTCTTCTTCTGTTCCTTTCTTTGTTTTGTTTGTAAAACTAACGTACTAACTATCTGACATATATTATAATATACATATACATATATAATATATATGTAACTTATAAATAATAAGTATAATACTTATAACCATATTAATTCTTATTAATAACATAGGTTACAAAATTTGAAAAGCCCAAGGTCATGTTTGGCAAACTCTTAGTTAATAAAAATAGGTTTTAGTGCTAAGGCTTTGTTTGGGTAAAATAAGATTAAACAAGTACAAGGGTCTTGTTTGGTAAAACCACTTAAAACTCTTTTTCATTCTTTTAATAAATTCGTAATCCATAGATTAAATACCACACTTATTTAATTAAATTACAACACTTTAATTCAATTAAATTAACTAACATTCACATAATACCAAATTGTCACACAATTTTAATTCCTTTATTAAACATAATTCATGTAACAAATTATTATCACTTAGCACATAACATTAAAGCTAATTGAATTGTTCTCAATTACATTAAAATTATGCTACACCATTGCTATCATATCAATTTAATTAAACATATAGCACTTAATTAAATTGTCCACAACAATCACTCAATTTATTTATTAACTCTACAAATAAATTCAATAAAGTATTTATTTAATTCAATAAATATTTATAGTTAATATATAAAATTCCTAATCGTTACACCACAACTCCAATGTAAACACGGTGCCACATCTTTTCAATATTTTCCTTTTAAATCTACAATGTATGTGTGAATCCTGAAAGAAATTCGGCCTATGCTTTGATTGGAAGTATGTTTATGCATCGTTGAACCTATATACGAAGGGTTTGATTTGATTTGCAAAAAGTATTTCATTTGATTTGCAAAAGTGTTTGATTTGATGTGCAAAAGCTTCTTTCTTCGATAAGATTTATTGAAATGATGTTTTGTAAGCAGGTTTTAAAATCCTTACGCTGATAAAGGAATTGAAGCATATCGATATTTTAGTTTTATCTTTTTAGCCTTAAGGCTCAATTTGAATGGTGATTGTCGGGCTGCGAAGCATCCTTAACCACAAAATATATACAAGTGTCGGTCTACTCATGGGCATAACAGCCATCAGAGTGACTCTGACACGACAATCCATATTTTTGCTATGTTGAGACCTTAAATCTGGATAACCGTTTTAAGATGTTTTGGTTTGTATATTTTTGCAAAAAAAACTGGCAGGGTACATTTTTAAAGTGAAGTTTGTCCATCGTGGGAATCAGATTCTGATCAATTGGATCATGAATCCCACGATTTCTAGGCTCACAGAGGGAAGCCAATAAACTTGCACATGTCAAATTTTTACAGAAATATATCCAAATATCGCCAGAACCAAGGATTCATCAGTAAATCCTGGCTCGCACATGGCCGAAGCATCTCGTTCCTACTAGATAGCGATCTAAGGGCCGCGAGGTAGCTTTTATAACTAAAACTAAAAAATTGTTAGATTTAAATAAATCTCAGCCATTCTAGCTTCCTGGTTATGTCTAGACCTTATTTGAACCGTTTGATAGATAGAGTTGGCAAAATTTAAAGAAATCTAGTTCGCCAGCAGAAATGTCAGTGCCGAATCATATCAAATGAATATTTAAAGCAACAATTGAATAAAATGAGTAAAGCAACATATATATTATTATATATACGAAAGCTTTAAAGGGCGATGGGTTTTCACTCCGATGCCCGGACTGGAATGTAAATATATATATATTTATAAAAGCTATAAAAAGCCACGAAGTGATCCAGGCTTGACAGAATGGAAATATATATATATATATATATATATATATATATAAGCGGTAAAGGTCGACGGATCTTTACTGCTTTTACCACTTATATATATATATATATATAAAAGCAATACAAGAGCCATAGAATTAACCAGGGTCGACAGAATTAAAATATATATATATATATAAGCTGTAAAAGGGCAATGAACATTCTATCCTAGGCCCATGTATATAAAAGATGTAAAAGAGCCACAGAATGATCCATGATCGACAGAATTGAAATGTATATATATATATATATATAAGCTGCAGAAGGGCAATGGACATTCTATCCTAGGTCCGAACAGAAATATATATATATATATATATAGACAAAAATTAGTCAAACCAGGACAGGGAAGATAACCAAAACCAGGACTGGGAAGATAACCAAGTCCGGTGAAGGGTGCATATATATATATATATATATATATATATAAGTAATAAACTATTGCAAATTTGACATCTAGGCTTGATAGAATTGAAATGTTAGTATATATATAGTTAAATATATACCCAAAAAAAAGCCAAACCCGGACTTGGAAGATAACCCAGTCTAGCGAAGTTGCTCAAAACGAAGATATTAGTATATAAAAGCTGTTAGAAGTGACGGATCGTCAATCCGAGTTGTATAAATGCCAGAAAATGCGTTTAGGTACTAAAATGTATTAAAAGTTAGCAAAAACGGCCACAGAGCTGAGTTCTGGGCATATTTCGAAAATGAAACATGATATGTAAGTGTACAACAACGTAAATAAGTAGTAATAACTTTCTGATCATAAACATACTCACAATAGACTGCTACACGAGCTTTTTGCCAAATCGTAGGCTTTAAACGTCCGAATCTACCAGTTAGTTTTTGATATGTGGTAGTATGTGGGTATATCTATGTGTTAGAGTGAAAAAATTTGGGTTTGGAAGACAAGAAAATGGCTGGAAAACCAAACGGGCATGGGTTCAGAGCGTTTTCGAATTATAAAATGAGCTGGGGGTCGCCTCATATATATAGACCCGGGTGAAGCGGATTAAACCGCGGCTATCACCGGTCCACCTGCGACTCCACGTGGCAGGGTTCTCATGGTAGGTCTCATTATCTCAAAGTACGTGCACTCCGAGCAATGTGAGGTCTGATTCGAAACTTTTTAACTTTTGATCAGAGCGTCCGTTTGAGGCGTCATATACCTTTCTGGAAAGCCCTCGCCGAGAGTGTCGAAATGAAATATGAGAAAACCTTTTCTGAGACCAAAAAGACGGGTTCATAACCGGGTCTTTGATTCTTCGTAGTTTATCCGTTGAGCTGTCTTGCGCTGTTTCCACTCGGGATCATTGTTATGGTTCGTTCTAACCTTAGTGGCATCAATTCGGCTTGAATTTGATAGAATCAGCTTTAAGTTAGTAAAATAATCGTTTTGCCCCTCTTGGGGTTACCTTCAATGTTGACATGGCCTTCAGCTGACTTCCTGGGGTTGTTTCTAAGGTTTGGATCTCATTTGAGTCTGTTTGTCCTCAGTGTTGTCTCTGAGGCTGACTTGGTCCTTCCAAGTTTTCTTCTGGAGATGTTGTGATGCTTCAAGATTATTTCCAAAGTTGACTTGACCTCCCGGGTTGAGACTAGGGCTGACCTGTACGTCCCGGGTTGAGATCGGGGCTGACATGTACCTCCCAAGTTGAGACTGGGGCTGACCTATACCTCTTGAGTTGAGATTGGGGCTGACCTGTACCTCCCGATTTGAGACCCGGGCTGACCTGTACCTCCCGGGTTGAGACCGGGGTTGACATGTACTTCTCGGGTATAGACTGGGGCTGAATTGACGGCCCAGTATTGAGACCGGGGTTGATTTGGTGACCTGGTATTGAGACCGGTGTTGAGTTGATGGTCCAGTATTGAGACCGGGGTTTAGTTGATGGCCCGGTATTGAGACCGGGGTTGGTTTGATGGCTTGGTATTGAGACCGGGGTTGAGTTAATGGTCCGGTATTGAGACTGGGGTTGAGTTGATGGCCCGATATGAAGACCGGGGTTGAGTTGATGACCCGGTATTCAGACCAGGGTTGAGTTGATGGCCCAGTATTGAGACCGAGGTTGAGTTGATGGTCCGATATTGAGACCGGAGTTGAGTTGATGGCACGTTATTAAGACCGGGGTTGATTTGATGGCTTGGTATTGAGACCAGGGTTGAGTTTATGATCCAGTATTGAGACCGGGGTTGAGTTGATGGCCTAGTATTGAGATCGGGGTTGAGTTGATGGCCCGGTATTGAGATCGGGGTTAAGTTGAACAGACAGTATTGCCCTCCTACAGTGTTAGTAACAGGGAAACAAAATTTCGAGTGTCTACAGATGCCCCTCTTTATCATGTTCATGCAATGCAATGAAATGAACCGGATAACGATTGGTAGACATTGAAAATATAGTAACTACAGGATATGTCCTGAGAGTTGGATACCTTTGAGTGCAATGGGGCTATCCCTGATCGTTTACACTATTATTTGTTGGGGATATCACTGATAGGCTATCGTGAAATGTTTTCGTCACTTTATGCTGGAGATGACGTCAGTCATGATAACTTAGGTGAATTCTTGGATTGAAACCAAGGGTTTTCCCTCATCCATCCATACTCTCCGTGGAGCATATTTCCTTTCGATTGATATTGGTATGCCTTTCGGCAGGCTCCTCTAGTGGGGATACATCTTTGTTGTTGAGTTATCTCCACGATTGTTCCTGATGCCTATCTTGACGATAATCTACACCGGTAGTTTGCAACAGGAGATTGAATCAACAATCTATCTCGGTGATCCCTCTAAGGATTTATATAACAGATTCCATCATCTGTCCTTTGTGGGGATGGATTATTATATTTCTTCCTCCACCGGATCATTCCCAATGCCTCGCAGGGGTTGTGCTCACGGTTGATGTGTCATAAATCTGTACTCAAAGCTTCGCTGGGGTTTAGCCAACAGCTGAACTATCACCGGTTTGTGCCCGTCGCTTCGCTGGGGTTGAGCCAACGGTTGAACTGTCATTGGTCTATACTTGACGCTTCGTTGGGGTTGAGCCAACGACTGAACTGTCCTCGGTCTGTACCCGACGCTTCACTGAGGTTGAGCCAACGGTTGAACTATCCTCGGTCTGTACCCGACGCTTCGCTGTGGTTGAGCCAACGGCTGAACTATCACCGATCTGTACCCGATGCTTCGCTGGGGTTGAGCCAACGGCTGAACTATCCTTGGTCTATACCCGACGCTTAGCTGGGGTTAAGCCAACGGCTGTACTGTCACTGGCCAATACCCGACGCTTCACTAGGGTTGAGCTAACTGCAAAACTATCTTTGGTTTGTACCCGAAGATCCGCTAGGGTTGAGCCAATGGTTGAACTTGATAGTAGTGTGCATACAAGCCAATCATGTATGATGATAAAGCACATACTTTGTAAACAATCTTATTTATTTATTAATAACATATGCATTTATTAATGTCATTTAATTATCTACATGGTGCTATTTTTATAATATGTAAATAACCCATAGTTTTAAGCAATGCTTTTAGAATCATAATGTTGATCATGCTAATGAGATCTAAATTCTTAGAAAGCTTAAAAACTAAAATAGTTCCTAATCATTGGATTACTAAAAAGGGAATTAGTAAATCCGGATAGATTAGTACATATGTTGCTTGTTCATTGGATGAGGATGATTAATCATAATCATTTGTGTGGAGACACTAAAGCAAGTATGTAGGTGCTTATTGGAGAATAAGTTCACTGAACGTGACTCGCAATGGAATACCTAATGGAGTTTTACTCGCCTGTCAATAGGAATTCCTAATGTGATAGTAGTACAAGTGATCCTTGGACTTGAGATCATCATAGTATCTTGTATGTAACAAATTATACTTTGACTTATTGCTTAAGACCTTTTAAGGTATTTATAGGGTATGCCTGGGTATAATGAGTTACATATGGAGATAATGAATGATCAATAAAGAATCTACCACCTCTAGTAAAAGAGGAGATATGTCATATGTGATTCGTTAAATGACAACCCCATGAATCCTTGGCCAAGATGGAATGAAATTAGAAAGGAATTTCTAATTTGTATTATTTGGAGTTACGCATTTTCTAATCGAAATACATATGATTAAATAAAATAAGACTTGACAGTAAATTCATGTCTTATATTTAATTGGGACATTGTATGGTGGAAGGATTGAATTGTACGGTAACTATTTACTCACAGGTTCTTTTATGATTAATGTTAAAATTTATATTATCTAGAAAGTCGTTGAGCGCTAGGGAGGCTTATCCCTATTGTAGAATAAATATTATTTATTTAAATAGATTATTAGTTTAATTTATTTATTTAAATAAGATTAGAATTGTTCTAATTGATTTATTCACAACCGGTTTAATATGGAGAACCTAAAGGGTTACACTATAAAAGGAAGAATAATTATTTAAGAAGGTAATTGCATAATCGTAATAATGTATTAAGTGCAATTAATTTAATCTATGGTGATAGAATAAATTAAATAGCTTAATATTTATTATTTAATATTTTAAAAATATTAAATATAAATTAACAAGATGAGTCTTATTAATATTATTATAATTATTATTATTTTAATTTCTAAAGGTGTTTAGTAATTAATTTAATATTAGTACTCTCATTTATTCCTAATAAGATTAGGAGATAAATTAATTAAATGAATTTAATTAATTATTCCCAATGTGGTGGGAAGCCTAAATTAATTAAAGGAGTTTAATTAATTAAAAAAAATCCCATGTCTAATAGGATTAGAAGGGTTGACCAATATCTATATAAGAGGAGTCTTATAATAGATATCAGTTGATGCAATTCCAATTTTGGAGAGTACTCCTTTTCTATAGATGATAGAAAACTAAGGTATAGCCAAACACCCTTCTTCTTGATAATTCCTCTTCCTTGGTGGATCACCTATAGAGGCCAAACACTTGGGTGGCTAACGTTGATCAAAGGAAGGAATCTAACCCAAAAATTCAAGGAGATCACGAAAAACAAGGAGTTGAACTCGTACATGTGGAAGCTTCGTTCTACAAGGGTATGATTCCATAACTTCTTATTTATCGTTTTAAATTAATAATTTGCATAAAGGATGATCTGGGTAATGGTTTTGTAGAAATTTTTAAACTCTGATATACCATGCTTCCGCTAATTTTTGCAATTTGATTGCGTCACGATTTCGTACAAACCCAACAGTGGCATCAGAGCCAAACCTTTATGCAATTATTAATTATTTTGATTTCATATACATATGGGTATGTATTTAGAATAATTTATTGGGCATAATTTTATTGTATAAATTTTTTTTTTGAAAGAAAATAAAAAACGGAAAATGTCTTTTAATTCCGATCTGGAAAAAAAAATCGCGAAAACATTTTTTTTTTGGAGCGAGTTACGTTACGAATTGGAAATCTAATTGATCTGTGCTTTTCAAAATCTGCATTCACGTTATGTAATATATATATATATATATATATATATATATATATATATATATATATATGCTACCTGTATGCTTTAAAAAAGAAGTGACCTGAAGGATTCAAAAAGGTGATTCGCAGGATCCAAAAAGGTGATGTTATCATATATATATATATATATATATATAATATAATTATATATATATATATATATATATTTATATTATATTCTTAATAATTTTATAATTAAAATAAAAATTTTATTTTAATCTTGAAATTAGATTTCATGCAATTTAAAATTGCCCATTAAATGATACTCATATATATATGAAATGTTTTAATTCATGAGATGAATATTTATTTATTGATATATATGGTGATATGTATGATAATAAATGGGGATTGATTATGGACTATTTGACCAATGTGATTAGATTTTATTTTAGTTGAATGCTTGAATGAATGAGTTTTATTAAATGGGGTCTGCGCACCTCGTCTTCTCTAATTTTTTTTTTCTTGATGTAAAATTCTATCTCCCTCCTATGTACTTCCTCTTGACTGCTGATCAAGGTTTCTATTTAAATTAAATAGTTTAATGTAATAGAAATAGTTAGAATTATCTTGAAGAAATTAGAGACCAAGGAGCAAGGAGCGAGTGAAGACCCGTTTGTATGGAGCCCTGATTTAAATGTAATAGTTACGTTTAAATTTAGATTCTTGCACTCCTAGGTTTGACCTTTTGGTTCACTTGGTGGCTCTAGTGAACCAAACTAGAATAAAAGTCCATAATCAATCCGGGTAACATATAGTATTCTATATTGCATGCTAAATATTGTATATATTATATTTTATGCAAACATGCTTCGTATGTTTAATAAAATGATGCATATTATATATATATATGTGTGCATACGCGCTAAACAAGATGAGACAAAATAATAACAAACCCCTCAAAGAAATAATATTAAGTCCGAAGTGTTCAAAGATATTTAGAATATCGAACGTCGCCTTCTAGCATGATAAATTAATAGAGTATTAAATATTTAATATGAGTTTGTTATGCTATCCACAAGGCGAGTATTGAGTATTTAAGATGTTAATTAATCACATTTGATGCTTATCAAGAAAATTGAATGATTTAGTCTTATTGTGCTATCCATAAGGACGAACATTTTTCTTTTTTGAATTTATGAAAGTGCTAGGCTGGACTTAACTTAAATCATTTTAGTTCGGATGTGCACACACTTGACCATTATGATTTAAGAGGCAAAATAAAAGGAGTTACATGGTGATGTAATTGACAAGAGTTGTCTACCTATTTATTTGTATATCGCTTGTTGTGCTATGCACAAGGTTATATACATTTGAAATAGGATCCTTATTCTCACTAGCAAATCTTTAATTAGATGTTGCCGAACTATATATGTGAGGGTAATATAGTTCGATGAAAATAGTGGGAGATACCAATTTAAAATAAAGACCTAAATTTATTTTGGTATGCAAAGTTAATAAAATGAATGTTTGCTAAAATGTTGTTTTCTTTCACATGCAGAATTTTAAAAATGTCTAAATCACTAATCTCACTACGAAGCATACTTGATGCAAACAAGCTTACCGGGTCGAATTATGAGGACTGGCTAAGAAATCTGAGAATTGTTCTCACTGCTGAAAAGATTTCTTATGTCCTAAATTCAACTATCCCTGAATCTGTTTCGGAAACAGCCTCTGAGGAAGAGATTGCCACTTTCAATAAGTGGCAAGATGATGCATCTGTGGCAAGATGATGCATCTGTGGCTCAATGCATCATGCTCGCATCCATGAATAACGAGCTTCAGCGTCAGCACATAAACATGGATGCTCCTGCTATGCTGCTTCACCTCAAGGAGTTGTACGGTGAACAGAGTAGGACTGCTAGATATGAGATATCTAAGGAGCTCTTCCGATCTCGGATGACCGAGAGTATTGCCGTCGAGACTCATGTTCTGAAAGTGATCAATTTGATTGAACGCCTTGGACAGCTTGGGTTCATCATGGATGGGGAGCTGAGTCAAGACTTGGTCTTGCAGTCACTCCCTGAGACCTTCTCGCAGTTTGTGGTTAATTTTCACATGAATAAGCTAGATGTCAGCTTGCCTGAGCTGCTTAACATGCTGAAAACTGCAGAAGGTCACTTCCCATCCAAGAATAACCATATCTTGATGGTAGATTCTTCCAATAAAAGGAAGAGGCCCAAGGTATCTTCTGAAAAGAAGAAATTCAAGAAGGCTAAAGGAAAGGTGAAAAAAAAGGAACAAAAGAAATCTGAACCAGCTAAAGGAATGTGCTTTCATTGCAACAAGCCGGGACATTGGAAAATGAACTGCAAGAAGTATCTAGCAGAAAAAAAGCTTGGAGAAGCTTCAACTTCTAATCAAAGTTTGTTTATGATTGAAATTAATTTTTCTGAAAGTTATAAATCTACTTGGATATTGGATACCGACTGTGGTTCTCACATATGTAATACTGTGCAGGGACTGGTCAGAAGTAGAAAGCTGAACAATGATGAGGTGATCCTACGAGTGGGGAATGGAGCAAAAGTTGCTGCATTAGCTGTAGGAACTTATTATTTAGCAATGCCTTCGGGCAAGTTCATTTATCTTAATAATTGTTATTATGTTCCGAATATTATTAAAAACATTATTTCAATTTCTGTATTGGATATGGAAGGATTTAACGTTGTTATAAAGAACAATAGTTGTTCTATTTATAAAGACGATGTTTTTTATGGTATTGGAAATTTGCGAAATGGACTTTATACACTTGACTTACAAGAAAATATATTTCAAATTGAACAAACTAAGAAAAGGAAAAGAGATTATATTAATTATACCTACATATGGCACTGTAGACTCGGTCATATCAATGAAACAAGATTATCCAAGTTGCATAAAGATGGGCTCCTCGAGTTATCCGATTATGAATCATATCCAACTTGTGAATCTTGTCTCATGGGTAAAATGACTAAATCTCCTTTTAGTGGAAAAGGAGTAAGAGTTACAGAGTTGTTGGCATTGATTCACACAGACGTTTGTGGACCTATGACAACAAGTGCATGGGGTGGGTATTCTTATTTTATTACTTTCACTGATGATCACTCAAGATTTGGATATGTGTATTTAATGAAATACAAGTCAGAATCATTTGAAAAGTTCAAACAGTTCAGAAGTGAAGTAGAGAAACAAACGGGCAAGAGTATAAAGATACTTCGATCAGATCGAGGTGGAGAATACTTAAGCGGTGAGTTTGTCAATTGTCTCAAAGAAAATGGTATAATCTCACAATGGACTCCTCCAGGTACACCACAGTTAAATGGAGTATCTGAAAGGAGAAATCGAACATTGTTGGATATGGTTCGATCCATGATGAGTTTTACCGACCTTCCAATTTCTTTCTAGGGTTATGCCCTAGAAACGACTGCATACCTACTGAACAAGGTACCTACCAAATCCACCCCAAAGACTCCATATGAGATGTGGAAGGGGAGGAAACCAAATCTTAAGCATGTTAAGACTTGGGGTTGTCCAGCTTATGTCAAAAAGTTTGAACATGATAAGCTACAAACTAAATCTGACAAGTGTAGATTTGTGGGATACCCTAAAGAAACTGTAGGGTATTATTTCTATCATCCAACTGATCAAAAGGTGTTTGTTGCGAAACATGCTACCTTCTTGGAGAAAGAGTTTATCCATGAAGGGGTCAGTGGGAGTAAGATATATCTTGAAGAAGTTCAAGAACCACAAATTACCACGGATCAAAGTCATGTACCTGACCAACTAGAAGAACCTACTATACCACACCCTGTTCGTAAATCTGGAAGAGTACCGAAGATACCTGAGAGGTATGGATTCGTTATAGAGGATGACGATGAGGCACACATCATGAATGATGATGATCCATTGAACTACGAACAGGCTATGAGTAATAAAGCCTCAGGGAAATGGCTTGAAGCCATGAAATCCAAAATGGACTCCATGTATGAAAACAAAGTATGGACTTTGGTTTCACCACCTGAAGGCATTAAGCCTATTGGGTGTAAATGGGTGTTTAAAAGAAAGACGGGAGCGGACGGCAAGGTAGAGACCTATAAGGCCCGACTGGTTGCAAAAGGTTTCAAACAAAGACAAGGAGTTGACTATGATGAAACCTTCTCACCAGTAGCTATGCTCAAGTCCATTCGGATTTTGCTTGCGATTGCAGCTTATAACGACTATGAGATCTGGCAGATGGACGTGAAAATGGCCTTCCTGTTGGGTTTGTACGAAATCGTGACGCAATCAAATTGCAAAAATTAGCGGAAGCATGGTATATCAGAGTTTAAAAAATTTCTACAAAACCATTACCCGGATCATCCTTTATGCAAATTATTAATTTAAAACGATAAATAAGAAGTTATGGAATCATACCCTTGTAGAACGAAGCTTCCACAGGTACTAGTTCAACTCCTTGTTCTTCGTGATCTCCTTGAATTTCCGGGTTAGATTCCTTCCTTTGATCAACGTTAGCCACCCAAGTGTTTGGCCTCTAGAGGTGATCCACCAAGGAAGATGAATTATCAAGAAGGTGGGTGTTTTGCTTAACCTTAGTTTTCTATCCTCTATAGAAAAGGAGTACTCTCCAACAATTGGAATTGCATCAATCTAATATCTATTATAAGACTTCTCTTATATAGACATTGGTCAACCCTTCTAATCCTATTAGACATGGGATTTCTTTTAATTAATTAAACTCCTTTAATTAATTTAGGCTTCCCACCACATGGGAATAATTAATTAAATTCATTTAATTAATTTTTCTCCTAATCTTATTAGGAATAAATGAGAGTACTAAATATTAAATTAATTACTAAACTCCTTTAGAAATTAAAATAATAATAATTGTAATAATATTAATAAGACTCCTCTTATTAATTTATATTTAATATTTCCAAAATATTAAATAATAAACATTAAGCTATTTAATTTATTCTATCACCATAGATTAAATTAATTATACTTAATGCATTATTACGATTATGCCATTACCTTCTTAAATAATTATTCTTCCTTTTATGGTGTGACCCTTTAGGTTCTCCATATTAAACCGGTTGTGAATAAATCAATTAAAACAATTTTAATCTTATTTAAATAAATAAATTAAACTAATAATTTATTTAAATAAATAATATTTATTCTACAATAGGGATAAGCCTCCCTAGCGATCAACGACTTTTCAGATAATATAGATTTCAACATTAATCATAAAAGAACCTGTGAGTTAATAGTTACCATACAATTCAATCCTTCCACCATACAATGTCCCAATTAAATATAAGACATGGATTTACTGTCAAGTCTTATTTTATTTAATTATATGTATTTCGATTAAAAAATGCACAACTCCAAATAATGCAAATTAAAAACTCCTTTCTAATTTCATTTCACCTTGGCCAAGGATTCCTGGGTTGTCATTTAACGAATCACATGGGACATATCTCCTCTTTTACTAGAGGTGGTAGATTCTTTATTGATCATTCATTATCTCCATATGTAACTCATTATACCCAAGCATACCCTATATATGCCTTAAAAGGTCTTAAGGAATAAGTCAAAGTATAATTTGTTACATACAAGATACTATGATGATCTCAAGTCCAAGGATCACTTGTACTACTATCACATTAGAAATTCCTATTGACATGCGAGTAAAACTCCATTAGGTATTCCATAGCGAATCACGTTCAGTGAACTTATTCTTCAATAAGCACCTACATACTTGCTTTAGTGTCTCCACACAAATGATCATGAGATCAATCATCCTCATCCAATGAGCAAGCAACATATGTACCAATCAATCCGGATTTACTAATCCCCTTTTTAGTAATCCCACGATTGGGAACTATTTAAGTTTTAAAACTTTCTAAGAATTTAGATCTCATTAGCATGATCATCATCATGATTCTAAAAGCATTGCTTAAAACTATGGGTTATTTACATATTATAAAAACAGCAACATGTAGATAATTAAATGCCTGTAATAAATGAATATTTCATTAATAAATAAATAAGATTGTTTACAAAGTACGTGCTTTATCATCATACATGATTGGCTTGTATGCACACTACTATCAATCTCCCACTTGCACTAAAGCCAATCGCCATGGTATCTCATACCCATCTTCTCTAAGTGACGATCAAACTACTGTTGTGTTAAAGCTTTAGTAAATGGATCTGCAATGTTGTCTTGAGAGTCTACACGCTCCAAGGTGACGTCTCCTCTTTCAATGATCTCCCTGATCAAATGAAATCGCCGCAACACGTGTTTAGATTTCTGATGAGACCTCGGTTCCTTAGCCTGTGCAACTGCTCCTGTGTTGTCACAGTAAATGGGAACTGCTTCTCCAATGCTAGGAACCACACCAAGTTCAGTTATGAACTTCTTCATCCAAACAGCTTCCTTTGCAGCTTCACTTGCAGCTATATACTCTGCCTCTGTCACTGAATCAGCAACTGTTTGCTGCTTGGAACTCTTCCAACTCACTGCGCCTCCGTTCAAGGTAAAAACATACCCCGAAACAGATTTACTGTCATCTTGGTCCGTTTGAAAACTTGAGTCTGTGAAGCCCTCGAGTTTTAATTCAGACCCACCGTAGACAAGAAAAATATCCTTAGTCCTTCTCAAGTATTTTAGGATATTCTTCACTGCCTTCCAGTGCTCTTCTCCTGGATTCGACTGGTATCTGCTCATTACACTAAGTGAATGAGCAACATCCGGTCTAGTACATATCATACCGTACATGATAGATCCTATTGCAGAAGCATAAGGGATCTTACTCATTCGGTCTCTCTCCTCAGGTGTCTTTGGGGCCTGTTTCTTGGAGAGATGTATTCCATGGCTCATCGGCATGAGTCCTCTTTTGGAATCTTCCATGCTAAATCTCTTTAGCATTGCATCAATGTACGTTCCTTGGGATAAACCAAGCATCCTTTTAGATCTATCTCTATAGATCTTTATCCCCAAAATATAGGATGCTTCTCCCAAGTCCTTCATGGAGAAGTGTTTAGATAACCAGATTTTAATTGATTGTAGCATAGGAATGTCATTCCCTATCAGTAATATATCATCAACATATAATACAAGGAATGAAACTGCGCTCCCACTAACCTTCTTGTACACACATGGTTCATCGTCATTTTTGATAAAATCAAACTCTTTGATTGTCTCATCAAAACGAATGTTCCATCTACGAGAAGCTTGCTTCAATCCATAAATGGATCGTTGCAGCTTACAGACTTGATTTATTCCAACCTTTGAAACAAATCCCTCTGGCTGTGTCATATACACATCCTCCTCAAGTTTCCCATTGAGGAAGGCCGTTTTCACGTCCATCTGCCAGATCTCATAGTCGTTATAAGCTGCAATCGCAAGCAAAATCCGAATGGACTTGAGCATAGCTACTGGTGAAAAGGTTTCATCATAATCAACTCCTTGTCTTTGTTTGAAACCTTTTGCAACCAGTCGGTCCTTATAGGTCTCCACCTTGCCGTCCGCTCCAGTCTTTCTTTTAAAGACCCATTTACACCCAATAGGCTTAATGCCTTCAGGTGGTGAAACCAAAGTCCATACTTTGTTTTCATACATGGAGTCCATTTCGGATTTCATGGCTTCAAGCCATTTCCCTGAGTGTTTATTACTCATGGCCTGTTCGTAATTCAATGGATCATCATCATTCATGATGCGTACCTCATCGTCATCCTCTACAACGAATCCATACCTCTCAGGTATCTTCGGTACTCTTCCAGATTTACGAACAGGGTGTGGTATAGTAGGTTCTTCTACTTGGTCAGGTACCTGACTTTGATCCGTGGTAATTTGTGGTTCTTGAGCTTCTTCAAGATATATCTTACTCCCACTGACCCCTTCATGGATAAACTCCTTTTCCAAGAAGGCAGTATGTTTCGCAACAAACACCTTTTGATCAGTTGGATGATAGAAATAATACCCTACAGTTTCTTTAGGGTATCCCACAAATCTACACTTTTCGGATTTAGTCTGTAGCTTATCATGTTCAAACTTTTTGACATAAGCTGGACAACCCCAAGTCTTAACATGCTTAAGATTTGGTTTCCTTCCCTTCCACATCTCATATGGAGTCTTTGGGGCGGATTTGGTAGGTACCTTGTTAAGTAGGTATGCAGCCGTTTCTAGGGCATATCCCCAGAAGGAAATTGGAAGGTCGGTAAAACTCATCATGGATCGAACCATGTCTAACAGTGTTCGATTTCTCCTTTCAGATACTCCATTTAACTGTGGTGTACCTGGAGGAGTCCATTGTGAGATTATACCATTTTCTTTGAGACAATTGAGAAACTCACTGCTTAAGTATTCTCCGCCTCGATCTGATCGAAGTATCTTTATACTCTTGCCCGTTTGTTTCTCTACTTCACTTCTGAACTCTTTGAACTTTTCAAATGATTCTGACTTGTATTTCATTAAATACACATATCCAAATCTTGAGTGATCATCAGTGAAAGTAATAAAATAAGAATACCCACCCCGTGCACTTGTTGTCATAGGCCCACAAACGTCTGTGTGAATCAATGTCAACAACTCTGTAACTCTTTCTCCTCTTCCACTAAAAGGAGATTTAGTCATTTTACCCATGAGACAAGATTCACAAGTTGGATATAATTCATAATCGGATAGCTCGAGGAGCCCATCTTTATGCAACTTGGATAATCTTGTTTCATTGATATGACCGAGTCTACAGTGCCACATGTAGGTATAATTAATATCATCTCTTTTCCTTTTCTTAGTTTGTTCAATTTGAAATATATTTTCTTGTAAGTCAAGTGTATAAAGTCCATTTCGCAAATTTCCAATACCATATAAAACATCGTCTTTATAAATAGAACAACTATTGTTCTTTATAACAACGTTAAATCCTTCCATATCCAATACAGAAATTGAAATAATGTTTTTAATAATATTCGGAACATAATAACAATTATTAAGATAAATGGACTTGCCCGAAGGCATTGCTAAATAATAAGTTCCTACAGCTAATGCAGCAACCTTTGCTCCATTCCCTACTCGTAGGATCACCTCATCATTGTTCAGCTTTCTACTTCTGACCAGTCCCTTCACATTATTACATATGTGAGAACCACAGCCGGTATCCAATACCCAAGTAGAATTTTGACTTTCTGAAAAATTAATTTCAATCATGAACAAACCTTGATTGGAAGTCGAAGCTTCTCCAAGCTTCTTGTCTGCCAGAAACTTCTTGCAGTTTTTCTTCCAATGACCCGGCTCGTTGCAATGGAAGCACATTCCTTTGCTAGCTGGATCAGATTTCTTTTGTTCCTTTATGTTCACCTTGCCCTTGGTCATCCGAGATCGGAAGAGCTCCTTAGATATCTTATATCTAGCAGTCCTACTTTGTTCACCATACAACTCCTTGAGGTGAATCAACATAGTAGGAGCATCCATGTTTTCTTGCTGACGCTGAAGCTCGTTATTCATGGATGCGAGCATGATGCATTGAGCTACAGATGCATCATCTTGCCACTTTACAATGGTGGCAATCTCTTCCTCAGAGGTTGTTTCTGGAACAGTTCCAGGGACATGTGAGTTTAGGACATAAGAAATCTTTTCAGTAGTGAGAACTATTCTCAGATTTCTTGGCCAGTCCGTATAATTCGGCCCGGTAAGCTTATTAGCATCAAGTATGCTTCGCAGTGAAATTAGTGATTTTGACATTTTTAAAATTCTGCATGTGAAAAACAACATTTTAGCAAACATTCATTTTATTAATTTTGCATACCAAAATAAATTTAGGTCTTTATTTTAAATTGGTATCTCCCACTATTTTTATCAAACTATATTACCCTCACTTATATAGTTCGGCAACATCTAATTAAAAATTTGCTAGTGAGAATAAGGATCTCATTTCAAATGTATATAACCTTGTGGATAGCACAACAAGCGATATACAAATAAATAGGTAGACAACTCTTGTCAATTACATCACCATGTAATTCCTTTTATTTTGCCTCTTAAATCATAATGGTCAAGTGTGTGCACATCCGAACTAAAATAATTTAAGTTAAGTCCAGCCTAGCACTTTCATAAATTCAAAAAAAAAAATGTTCGTCCTTGTGGATAGCACAACAAGACTAGATCGTTCAATTTTCTTGATAAGCATCAAATGTGATTAATTAACATCTTAAATACGCAATACTCGCCTTGTGGATAGCACAACAAGCTCATATTAAATATCTAATACTCTATTAATTTATCATGCTAGAAGGCGACGTTCGATATTCCAAATATCATTTGAACACTTCGGACTTAATATTATTTCTTTGAGGGATTTGTTATTATTAGTCTCATCTTTGTTTAGCGCGCATGCACATATATATATAAAATACGCGTCATTTTATTAAACATGCGAAGCATGTTTGCATAAAATATAATATATATAATATTTAGCATGCAATATAGAATACTATATTCTACCCGGATTGATTATGGACTTTTATTCTAGTTTGGTTCACTAGAGCCACCAAGTGAACCAAAAGGTCAAACCTAGGGGTGCAAGAATTTAAATTTAAACGTAACTATTACATTTAAACCCGGGCTCCATACAAACGGGTCTTCACGCGCTCCTTGCTCCTTGGTCTCTAATTTTTAAAGATAATTCTAACTATTTCTATTACATTAAACTATTTAATTTAAATAGAAATCTTGATCAACAGTCAAGGGGAAGTACATAGGAGGGAGATAGAATTTTACATCAAAAAAAAAATTAGAGAAGACGAGGTACGCAGACCCCATTTAATAAAACCCATTCATTCAAGCATTCAACTAAAATAAAATCCAATCACATTGGTCAAATAGTCCATAATCAATCCCCATTTATTTTCATACATATCACCATATATATTAATAAATAAATATTCATCTCATGAATTAAAACATTCCATATATATATGAGTATCATTTAATGGGCAATTTTAAATTGCATGAAATCCAATTTCAAGATTAAAATAAACTCTTTATTTTAATTATAAAATTATTTAGAATATAATATATAAATATATCATATTTTTTTTTAAAAAAAAAAAGTCACCTTCTTTTATTAAAAGAGTCCTGCAGGTTTATTAAAAAAGTCCTTTCTTGATGGGTCACATTCTTTTTGGAGTAAGAAAGAGACAACACCTTTTCTTTGCAGAATTCAAGATTAGCACCAAAAAAAAAAATTGTGATTCTTCCCAAAAAAAGTCCTCTTTTTTTTTTTCTTAAAAAATATAATTTTATACAATAAAATTATGCCCAATAAATTATTTTAAATACATACCCATATGTATATGAAATCAAAAATAAATTAATAATTGCATAAAGATTTGGCTCTGATGCCACTGTTGGGTTTGTACGAAATCGTGACGCAATCAAATTGCAAAAATTAGCGGAAGCATGGTATATCAGAGTTTAAAAAATTTCTACAAAACCATTACCCGGATCATCCTTTATGCAAATTATTAATTTAAAACGATAAATAAGAAGTTATGGAATCATACCCTTGTAGAACGAAGCTTCCACAGGTACTAGTTCAACTCCTTGTTCTTCGTGATCTCCTTGAATTTCCGGGTTAGATTCCTTCCTTTGATTAACGTTAGCCACCCAAGTGTTTGGCCTCTAGAGGTGATCCACCAAGGAAGATGAATTATCAAGAAGGAGAGTGTTTTGCTTAACCTTAGTTTTCTATCCTCTATAGAAAAGGAGTACTCTCCAACAATTGGAATTGCATCAATCTAATATCTATTATAAGACTTCTCTTATATAGACATTGGTCAACCCTTCTAATCCTATTAGACATGGGATTTCTTTTAATTAATTAAACTCCTTTAATTAATTTAGGCTTCCCACCACATGGGAATAATTAATTAAATTCATTTAATTAATTTGTCTCCTAATCTTATTAGGAATAAATGAGAGTACTAAATATTAAATTAATTACTAAACTCCTTTAGAAATTAAAATAATAATAATTGTAATAATATTAATAAGACTCCTCTTATTAATTTATATTTAATATTTTCAAAATATTAAATAATAAACATTAAGCTATTTAATTTATTCTATCACCATAGATTAAATTAATTATACTTAATGCATTATTACGATTATGCCATTACCTTCTTAAATAATTATTCTTCCTTTTATGGTGTGACCCTTTAGGTTCTCCATATTAAACCGGTTGTGAATAAATCAATTAAAACAATTTTAATCTTATTTAAATAAATAAATTAAACTAATAATTTATTTAAATAAATAATATTTATTCTACAATAGGGATAAGCCTCCCTAGCGATCAACGACTTTCCAGATAATATAGATTTCAACATTAATCATAAAAGAACCTGTGAGTTAATAGTTACCATACAATTCAATCCTTCCACCATACAATGTACCAATTAAATATAAGACATGGATTTACTGTCAAGTCTTATTTTATTTAATTATATGTATTTCGATTAGAAAATGCACAACTCCAAATAATGCAAATTAAAAACTCCTTTCTAATTTCATTTCACCTTGGCCAAGGATTCCTGGGTTGTCATTTAACGAATCACATAGGACATATCTCCTCTTTTACTAGAGATGGTAGATTCTTTATTGATCATTCATTATCTCCATATGTAACTCATTATACCCAAGCATACCCTATATATGCCTTAAAAGGTCTTAAGGAATAAGTCAAAGTATAATTTGTTACATACAAGATACTATGATGATCTCAAGTCCAAGGATCACTTGTACTACTATCACATTAGGAATTCCTATTGACATGCGAGTAAAACTCCATTAGGTATTCCATAGCGAATCACGTTCAGTGAACTTATTCTTCAATAAGCACCTACATACTTGCTTTAGTGTCTCCACACAAATGATCATGAGATCAATCATCCTCATCCAATGAGCAAGCAACATATGTACCAATCTATCCGGATTTACTAATCCCCTTTTTAGTAATCCCACGATTGGGAACTATTTAAGTTTTAAAACTTTCTAAGAATTTAGATCTCATTAGCATGATCATCATCATGATTCTAAAAGCATTGCTTAAAACTATGGGTTATTTACATATTATAAAAACAGCAACATGTAGATAATTAAATGCCTGTAATAAATGAATATTTCATTAATAAATAAATAAGATTGTTTACAAAGTACGTGCTTTATCATCATACATGATTGGCTTGTATGCACACTACTATCACTTCCTCAATGGGAAACTTGAGGAGGATGTGTATATGACACAGCCAGAGGGATTTGTTTCAAAGGTTGGAACAAATCAAGTCTGTAAGCTGCATTGATCCATTTATGGATTAAAGCAAGCTTCTCGTAGATGGAACATTCGTTTTGATGAGACAATCAAAGAGTTTGATTTTATCAAAAATGACAATGAACCGTGTGTGTACAAGAAGGTTAGTGGGAGCGCAGTTTCATTCCTTGTATTATATGTTGATGATATATTATTGATAGGGAATGACATTCCTATGCTACAATCGATTAAAATCTGGTTATCTAAACACTTCTCCATGAGGACTTGGGAGAAGCATCCTATATTTTGGGGATAAAGATCTATAGAGATAGATCTAAAAGGATGATTGGTTTATCCCAAGGAACGTACATTGATGCAATGCTAAAGAGATTTAGCATGGAAGATTCCAAAAGAGGTCTCATGCCGATGAGCCATGGAATACATCTCTCCAAGAAACAGGCCCCAAAAACACCTGAGGAGAGAGACCGTATGAGGAAGATCCCTTATGCTTCTGCAATAGGATCTATCATGTATGGTATGATATGTACTAGACCGGATGTTGCTCATGCACTTAGTGTAATGAGCAGATACCAGTCAAATCCTAGAGAAGAGCATTGGAAGGCAGTGAAGAATATCCTAAAGTACTTGAGAAGGACTAAAGATATTTTATTTATCTACGGTGGGTCTGAATTAAAACTCGAGGGATTCACGGACTCAAGTTTTCAAACAGACCAAGATGACAGTAAATCTATTTTAGGGTATGTGTTTACCTTGAACGGAGGCGCAGTGAGTTGGAAGAGTTCCAAGCAGCAAACAGTTGCTGATTCAGTGACAGAGGCAGAGTATATAGCTGCAAGTGAAGCTGCAAAGGAAGCTGTTTGGGTGAAAAAGTTCATAACTGAACTTGGTGTGGTTCCTAGCATTGGAGAAGCAGTTCCCGTTTACTGTGACAACACAGGAGCAGTTGCACAGGCTAAGGAACCCAGGTCTCATCAGAAATCTAAACACGTGTTGCGGCAATTTCATTTGATCAGGGAGATCATTGAAAGAGGAGACGTCACCTTGGAGCGTGTAGACTCTCAAGACAACATTGCAGATCCATTTACTAAAGCTTTAACACAATAGTAGTTTGATCGTCACTTAGAGAAGATGGGTATGAGATACCATGACGATTGGCTTTAGTGCAAGTGGGAGATTGATAGTAGTGTGAATACAAGCCAATCATGTATGATGATAAAGCACATACTTTGTAAACAATCTTATTTATTTATTAATAAAATATTCATTTATTAAAGGCATTTAATTATCTACATGGTGCTGTTTTTATAATATGTAAATAACCCATAGTTTTAAGCAACACTTTTAGAATCATGATGTTGATCATGCCAATGAGGTCTAAATTCTTAAGAAGCTTAAAAACTAAAATAGTTCCTAATCATGAGATTACTAAAAAGGGAATTAGTAAATCTGGATAGATTAGTACATATGTTGCTTGCTCAATGGATGAGGATGATTGATCTCATAATCATTTGTGTGGAGACACTAAAGCAAGTATGTAGGTGCTTATTGGAGAATAAGTTCACTGAATGTGACTCGCAATGGAATACCTAATGGAGTTTTACTCGCCTGTTAATAGAAATTCCTAATGTGATAGTAGTACAAGTGATCCTTGGACTTGAGATCATCATAGTATCTTATATGTAACAAATTATACTTTGACTTATTTCTTAAGACCTTTTAAGGCATATATAGGGTATGCTTGGGTATAATGAGTTACATATGGAGACAATGAATGATCAATAAAGAATCTACCACCTCTAGTAAAAGAGGAGATATGTCCTATGTGATTCGTTAAATGACAACCCAGGAATCCTTGGCAAAGGTGGAATGAAATTAGAAAGGAGTTTCTAATTTGTATTATTTGGAGTTATGCATTTTCTAATCGAAATACATATGATTAAATAAAATAAGACTTGACAGTAAATTCATGTCTTATATTTAATTGGGACATTGTATGGTGGAAGGATTGAATTGTACGGTAACTATTTACTCACAGGTTCTTTTATGATTAATGTTGAAATCTATATTATCTAGAAAGTCGTTGAGCGCTAGGGAGGCTTATCCCTATTGTAGAATAAATATTATTTATTTAAATAGATTATTAGTTTAATTTATTTATTTAAATAAGATTAGAATTGTTCTAATTGATTTATTCACAACCGATTTAATATGGAGAACCTAAAGGGTCACACCATAAAAGGAAGAATAATTATTTAAGAAGATAATGGCATAATCGTAATAATGTATTAAGTGAAATTAATTTAATCTACGGTGATAGAATAAATTAAATAGCTTAATATTTATTATTTAATATTTTAAAAATATTAAATATAAATTAATAAGATGAGTCTTATTAATATTATTATAATTATTATTATTTTAATTTCTACCGGAGTTTAGTAATTAATTTAATATTAGTACTCTCAATTATTCCTAATAAGATTAGGAGACAAATTAATTAAATGAATTTAATTAATTATTCCCAATGTGGTGGGAAGCCTAAATTAATTAAAAGAGTTTAATTAATTAAAAGAAATCCCATGTCTAATAGGATTAGAAGGGTTGACCAATATCTATATAAGAGGAGTCTTATAATAGATATCAGTTGATGCAATTCCAATTGTTGGAAAGTACTCTTTTTCTATAGAGGATAGAAAACTAAGCCAACCACCCTCCTTCTTGATAATTCATCTTCCTTGGTGGATCACCTCTAGAGGCCAAACACTTGGGTGGCTAACGTTGATCAAAGGAAGGAATCTAACCCGAAAATTCAAGGAGATCACGAAGAACAAGGAGTTGAACTCGTACCTGTGGAAGCTTCGTTCTACAAGGGTATAATTCCATAACTTTTTATTTATCGTTTTAAATCAATAATTTGCATCAAGGATGATCCGAGTAATGGTTTTGTAGAAAATTTTAAACTCTGATATACCATGCTTTCGCTAATTTTTGCAATTTGATTGCATCAAGATTTCGTACAAACCCAACAGAACTGTCCTAGGTTTGTACCCGACGCTTCGCTGGGGTTGAGCCGAAGGCTGAACTGTCCTCGGTCTGTACCTGGCGCTTCCCTGGGGTTGAGCCAATGGCTGAACTATCCTCGGTCTGTACCCGACGCTTCGCTGGGGTTTTGCCAACGGTTGAACTGTCCTCGGTCTGTACCCGACGCTTTGACAATGTTGATTTTTTGGCAGTTTTGTGCCGTTTTTCAGTAATTTTTTAGCAGTTTTCATCAATGATCCCCGGATATTACTTCAGGATGATAACCAATGGTTTTCAGAAAGATTTTCCTTCTGTCAAGAATTCGCAGCTTATACGCAGTATTTCAGGGCAATCAGCTCAATCGCGTAGCAGTTTTTTTCTCAAATTTGACTTTTCAGCTCATAAGAACTCCGTTTCAACTCGCACTGGAACGAGCCGGAAGGGTTGGGGCCCACCCTGGGGAGCCGCAGGTAGAGGTGTGGCAGCCACATGTGGGTTTGCTTCTACCTATATTTTTAAAATAAGCAGCAGCGGGCTCATAAACTCATTTTCATTTCGAGTTTCAAATGGAATCCGATTTTCTTTTTCAGATCTACGGAGTTCGAGCAGCTTTTTTCAAATTCTGTCAGTGGCTTCTCATTCTGCACATCTTAGGTAACGTTTTACATCCGTTTTACACAAGTTTTGACCGTTAAAAGCTTGTAAACCACGTAGGGTGCTTTTAGATGCAATGTATGAAAAATGTATGCCTATATGACCTGCTACAAATTTTCTAACTTCATAAGTATGCCTATTTTACTGTAATGCACGTTTGACATAAGAAAATTCAGATTCTGAGACAGTCATATTTTGCTCTTTTTGATCAGTTTACTTATCCTTTTTGAGGCCTAGTGAGCCTGGATTTTTAACTAAAAATGTCCATGGTAATTTGGCTACCATGTGTAGTTACTTTTGATTTTATTTCATAAATATGAACTATTTCTATTTTTGGGAAGATGTGCTACTGAATGGCCACCTAGACATGCCTGTGTGCATGCGGACAGTCCATTTTACAAAGGAAACTCTGGCAAAAAAAATTCAAAAGCCCGAGCATTTAATAAACATACAATTTTGACTCTACTGGGGATTTTTGACTGACCCATGCACATTTTTAGGATTTAGCTTTTTGAAAAACATGCAGTTTTGACTCTACTGGGGATGTTTTTGACTGACCCATACATATTTTAGGACTTATAAATGCATAAAATACTGATTTAAATTAAAAAGCCACAGGTTTTAGGCTTACTACACCCTTTTTGAGGTAATTTAGAGATTTTGTCCAGGTGATGGACCGAGACAGACTCGACAGAGCTAGCAGGGTAGTTTCAGGGGTTAGACGGAGGCGAGCTTCTGATGTTCCTCAGCCACGTCTAGCTTGGCCGCCTAGCAGATTAGCAGAGTCGGTGATTCGTCCAGCCTAGGATGAGTCGTCGATTAATATAGATGATGAGGAGGCTCCTTTTGTTATTCTCGTTCCATGTAAATCCCCATATGCAAAGCTTCCGGGCATTGTTGTGCCAACCCAAGAGTTGCTAGGAGATTTGATTCGTCATCCATCGTGATTTCTTCATGCCAATGAGGTGACTTGAAGTTTTTTTCTCTCTGGATTCTCTTTCTTTCTTTTGCCATTCTCGGGGCACATGTTTTTGATTTGGGTTGGTTTTTGATGCAAGTTCCCGGCTTTACGCAGCCCAGAGGGAACTGGTTCAACGTGCACTCCCTCTACCACACTTTGCACCAGAAGTATAGGGATATCGTTAATGGCTGGGGGTTTCAGGCCTTCTTCTCTATTTTTCCCCGCCGTTACCCCTGGGGTTATATGAGGGCTTTGTATGAGTGCTGGTTCCATCAGACTCAGTCTCTTCACTTGTTGGACAGTGAGGTGATGATGATGCTTATGGATTAGAGGTTCATCACCGGCATAGAGTTCGAGGGTGAGCCCGTGCCTGTTGTGGCCGATATTATGCCCACTGCCGTTAGATCCTTGTTGAGAATTCCTTTATTGGTGCTCAAGGGTCGGACGATCTGATCTGGTCCCTTGAGCATAAATGGCCATAATGGGGCTTTACTTGAGTCTCTGCTTGATGATCAGAGGGTTTGGGATCGCATCTTGAGGCGATTATTTCTGGTGATCATTAGGGGTTATTTTCTGGCTGACAACTCATCGATTGTGTCCTTCGCCCTAGTCAGTGCCACCTGATATGTAGAGCGCCGTAGTGACTTTGATTGGGGTTCCTACACCTTTTCCTATTTTCTCCAAGGTACGCTCATGCTCTCGGAGGGTTTTACGGAGGCTTGGTTAGGGTTCTACCCATTTCTGCTGGTGAGTACATCTTTCTTGTACCTTTTTAATTTTTGCATTTATATTTGTCAGTCTTGGTCACTGAGGACTTTTGCTATTTATATGGCCAGTTATGGGCGTATGAGAGGCTTCCTTGCCTATAGCCCGCCACTGCTTTAGGTCTGAAGACTATCCCCGGGGACGACATTGGCATCACTCCACTCTAATGGAGGTCCCTGTTGCTGAGGGCTTTACTCATTCCTATCTACAGTTGGAGCTTTTGACAGCTGGACCGATCTCGTGGATCCCATATACCTCCTAGTCTTTGACTGTTAGATTTGAGGGAGGCTTTCCCACTGGTCGGGAGTTTGCATTGTCGACCCGCAAAGTCCCATTTTTGATAGAGGGAGGCTGGGAGCTCTATCTAGGAGAGCGTGCTATCCAGAGTATCACGGGTCAAATCCGCATTCCCTTTGTTCCTCCAGCTTGGCATCATTGGCCATTGGTCCAGCCACTGATAGATTTCCCTATGGAGAGCGAATACGATTTTACCCTATCAGTGGGCCATTATAGCCAGGAGGCATTCAGCAGTTGGTGGAGCCCTCGCACGATTGGAGCTCAAACTCGTGCCACCCAATTCATGGCAGATATGGTGCCTGGGTCTGAGATGATGACAGACTGGATAGCTTGCCTCAGGGAGCCTACTCACTTAGACCAGATTACAGGACTGACCCAGGAGTTGAAGAGAGCTCATTTGTTCATCAGGCATCCTGGCCGAGATCCTTCAGAGGCATCTTCTTTTGACCCTTCCAGCTCAAGAGCGGGCCCCTCATCAGGTCCATTTTCTAGCAATTTTACAGGTGTTGATCCTCCCTTGTATCGTTCAGACATTCCTGATGATCGCGACTTTGTGTCCACGGAGGAGATGGAGCAAGTTAACCACCTGAGTGTAGATATTTTAGATCTTTTTGGATAGCTATTGTAGCTATATCTTTTGGTCGGCCACTGTTTTGGTTGTTAGGGCGGCTGTGCCCCATTTTGATAGACCACTGTTAGTAATTAGGCGGTAATGCCCCATATTCCTGTACTTTTTATTTTTCTTTGTAATATCAGACAGGGATGATGCTTGCAGTAGATAGTTTATTATAGATATGCATGATATTTCCTATCTATCGTATCATATTTATTATTGTCATTATGCATGTATTATGTCATGTGTATGCATTCAAATAGATGGGTTCAAATTTGACCCCTGGATGGACTTGTGATACGGTGATACAGATGTCGTCGTCCACCGTCAGTCGTATTGAGCACTTACCACCATCTGTGGTGGCATCATCTTTGAGATCGTGGTATGAGAGATTACCCTTTCCAGCCAGAGCGACAGTGGAGCAGATGTTAGGGCATTCATTCGCCCTTATAGACTTTCAGGTCCCGTATGGGTTCGTGGATGGCATTTTATCCTATTGGACACCTGAGAGACAGGTTTTTTGCTTTGGGCGGCACGAGCTGACTCTGACTTTAGAGGAGTGTGAGCGATTTACTGGTTTGGCTTTAGATTTGCCCTGCGCTCGTACTGCGATCAGCGACATGAGGAGACCGTTTCTTCGGTGTCCGGTCTACGTCAGAGTGTAGTTTCAGATGAGATCATTTTCGAACGTGTGATCTCTATTGAATTTTTGATCGATCATTTTGGTAGACTGGATAGCTACGATCGACATGTTGGCGACTTTATTATCTCGACAGAGGAGTGGCCTTCGGCCCAGATAGACGTTTTGTTAATGTGCGTCATGGCTTACCTATACATGCCACTATACTTGGACCACTTAGATGTTGGGTTGATGGTCGTGGTTTGTGCCCTTAGATAGGGTAGCACCATCCTACTGATGATACTTGTCGAGACATTGAGGTCAGCTACCTATTATAGTACCCATCCAGAGTGGTTTTTTAGAGGTAGCTCTGTCTTGTTGTATATATTGCTCATGACTCATTTGCGCCCGATTGGTTTCTTCAGACATCAGGGGTACTGCTTCACCCATGAGATAGCTATGTCCTACTCCTTTCAGCCAGCAGAGTGTTCTGATGCAGAGACATAGTCAGATTTTCTGTCAGATATTGAGCATTCTTTTTTGATTCTTTCATGCTCAGGGGTAGTCTCCCCTTATAGCTTCATCACCCATGCCTCTGGCATGGACTACTTACCCCTAGCGGGATTGAGAGGGGTGACCACTTACCATATGTTGGCAGTTATGGGTCAGTTTGATCAGTTAAGAGGCTGCACCAATTTGAGGGGGCTATTGATCAGCGAATTTCAGCTTCTTCTATATCGTCAGCCGACCTGATCAGGATTTATGAGTGTTGGACTCATAAGGAGAGGGCTGATTTCTCTACTAGCCATCCAGATTGCTCTCTAGAGTATTCAGCATGGTTGGAGGCTGATATAGCAGCGATTGCACTCATCCAGTCAGCTCCGATTGTGTATTCAGATGAGGAGGAGCCTATGGAGGATCCTAATTCTTTTACGGAGGATGTGTTGTTTATGGGTCTGACAGCAGCCTTAGTTAGTGACCCGCCGATCATTCCTACCGGAATAGATTCTGTTATGGCTGATTTGCTGGCTCGCATGACCTTTGAGAGAGATAAAGTCAGAGCTTTGATGTTGACGACCCTATCTGGTAGAGATACAGCTTTTGCTGATAGAGATGAGGCTCGAGCCACTCGGGATATGACATTGGTTGAAAGAGACGAGGCTCGATCCACCCGAGATGCAACTCTTAAGGAAAGAGACGAGATTCGATCTGTCAAAGATGCAGCATTTGAGGAGATTGAGGAGGTTTTGATTGCTAGAGATGCTGTTTTTATAGAGAGGAACGAGGCCATAGGCACTCGAGATGTATATATTGCTGACAGCATAACCCTTAGGTCATATACGGACAGCCTTGTTGTAGAGATGAGTGGTTTCATCGAAGGTCACAGCGCCACTATGCAGATGGCTGTGGATATGCTTGCTTATATGGAGGCTGAGGGTATTGCACTTGCAGCTGCTCCTCCATCTTCAGAGAGAGATGCCATGTTGGCATTGTTATCCCGCTTTTCCATGGGTCCATAGACTAGCTTTATTTTCTGTGCACATACTAGATCAGCCATTTTTGTCATGTACAGGACACAGTGTATATATCAAACATTATTATATATTAGAGAAATATATTTTGATTCACTTCCCTATTTGGATATGTATTATCATTACTGAGTGATTACCACTTCTTTCATGACTTGCTGTTGTTGATGCATCTTGAGCTTCTCCTTGATGGACTGACAATGAGATGTCAGAGAGTATCTCAAATAGGCCTGTTGACTATGGAGGCTTGACAGTTTTTAGGTTTCATATGGTTTTGGTGTCTTGGAACTGGTTTTTATTGGTTTTTCTTTTTTCTTGAAGGTCAAACCGCACCATGAATGGCTGCCTACGTACTCCCGGGTGTAGGGAGATCAGGTCATTCGTAGTTCTATTCTTTGTGCGAGAATGGTTTGAAAAGTATTTATCTTGGGATTTGAGTTTGGTTTGATGAGTTTTTTGAATTTTTTGTTTGGTTTGTCTGCACCAGAAATGGCTGCCTAGGTACTCCCAAACTGAGGGAGATCAGGTCATTCGTAGTTCCACTTTTTAGTGAAAATCGAATCTGATTTAATTTACAGGTCCAGGATGTGGGTATGCATGTGTTTCAGACATAGTACCTTTTTATGATGTCTGAGTTGATGAGTTGGGGAAATTCAGTTCCGTCCATCTCTTGTAGTCTGATAGCTTCTCCCGTCAACACCTCCTTGACAATGAAAGGGCCTTCCCAATTAGGGGCGAACTTTCCTTTGGCTTCGTCTTGATTGACCAAAACTTTCTTCAGCACCAAGTCATTTTCTTTGAATTGCCATATTCGAACTTTCTTGTTGCAGGATCGAGCAATCTTTTGCTGATATAACTACCCGTGGAAAATGGTTGTACCCCTCTTTTCATCTATCAGGGATAGTTGGTGATACCGGTCTTGCAACTACTTATCTTTGTCCATCTGAGCCTCGATTAACACTCGCAAGGACTCCATCTCTACTTTTGTGGGAAGGACTACGTCCATGCCATAGACCAATGAATAGGGGGTAGCCTCAGTAGAGGTACGCATTGATGTCCTGTATGCTAACAGGGTTAGAGGCAACAGGTCAGGCCATTCTTTGTGATTGGCGGACATTTTTTGCATAATCTTTTTGATGTTCTTGTTGGCCTCTTCAACAGCACCATTCATCTTGGGCCGATAGATGACAGAATTGAGATGCTTAATGTGGAACTTGCTACATAGCTATTTCATCATTTGATTGTTTAGGTTTTTGGCGTTGTCTGATATGATCACCTCCGGTTGTCCATATCGACAGACAACATTATTTCTAATAAAACCAAAGATAACCTCTTTGGTGACTTTGGGAAAGAAGGCAGCTTCAACCCACTTGGTAAAGTAATCGATCATGGTGAAAATGAATCGATGACCATTATTGGCTTTTTGTTCTACTGGACCGATCACATCCATTCCCCATATGGAGAAAGGCCATGGTGAACTTATGTTGTGTAGCTCATTTGGAGGAACGTGTATGATATTTCCATGTACTTGGTATTGAAAGCATCTCCTGACAAGATCATTATAGTCAGCTTTGAGAGAGATCCAATAATGCCATGTTCTTAATATCTTCTTGGCCAGCAGATGACCACTCATATGTGGACCACAGACACCACCGTGGACTTCATCCATCAATCTTTGGGCTTGATCTTTCTCAAGGCATCTTAACAAGCCTATTCCAGTATCCCTTTTGTATAGTGAATCTTCGCTTAGATAGAACTTCAGGGCCATCTTGTGAATCCGCTTCCGCTTGGGTTGGCTTGACCCATCAGGTGTAGATCCATCTCAGAGATATTCCTTGATGTCTTGATACCAAGGCTGTTTGATAGGATGTATTTCATCTGATATGTCTCCAATGTAAACCCCGTATGTCGAGACCTTCTGACTTGTGAATTTGATGTAGGCAATCCCACTCCTATCGGATATGTGGATCAAGGAAACCAACGTCCCCAATGCATCAGCGAAGTCATTCCTACCCCGAGGAATGTGGATAGAGGTTATGTCTTGAAAATTCTGAGATAGGTTAAGGACTTGCAGGTGATAGGGCAGCAAATGCAGTTCTTTGGTGCGATATGCCCTAGTGGTTTGTCTGATAACCAATTCAGAGTCTCCGAAGACTAGTAGATGTTTGATACCCATGGATTGGGCTAACTTCAACCCCATTATGCAGCCTTCATACTCAGCTGTGTTGTTGGTGCTGCCAAATTGTAGTTTGGTAGCCACAAGATATTGCTTTCCTGTACCAGAGATAAGGACTTCTCCAACTCCGGCACCCTCCATGTTTACCGCTCCATCGAAATACATTTTCCATTGTTGGACTGTATTCTTTTGTTGGAGTTGTTGAATTATCATGATCCCATCATCCGGGAAATAAGTCTCCAGGTGCTCGAACCCTCTTGATGGTGCTTCGGCTAATTGATCTGTAGTGCCTTGACCTTTGATGGAATTCTGAGTTACATAGACAATGTCGAACTGTTGTAGGATCAACTACCATTTGGACAATCGACAATTCAATATTGGCTTGTTAAATACGTACCTCAATGGATTCATGCGGGATATAAGGTAGGTCTTGTGCCCATGGAGGTAATGTTATAACCTCATTGCGGACCATGCTAACGCACGACACGTCTTTTTGATCTGGTTGTAATTTTGTTCACCACTGCTGAATCTTTTGTTGATGTAGTAAATGGCTCTCTCCTTGCTACTATCATCTTTCTATCCCAACATATAGCCCATTGCATAGGCATTGATGGACAAGTACATAAATAGGGAAACTCCGTCCCTTGGGGGTACCAAGACTGGTGCTTCGATCAGCTGCTTCTTGATGGCAATGAAGGCTTTCTGACAATCCTCATTCCATTTGGTGGAGGAATTCCTCCTTAGTAGCTTGAATATGGGTTCACAGGTTGCTGTGAGCTGGAAAATGAACCTGCTTATGAAATTGATCCTTCTTAGGAACCCGCATATCTCTTTCTCTATTTGAGGTACTGGCATCTCATTGATGGCTTTGATCTTTGCAGGATCTAGCTCAATGCCTCTATTGCTCACTAGGAATCCTAACAACTTGCCTGATTTGACGCCAAAAGCACATTTGGCGGGATTCAGCTTGAGGTTATACTTACGTAACCTGTTGAACAACTTCTTGAGATGGTCAAGGCGATAATCCTCCCTCCTGGATTTAATGATGATGCCGTCCACATAAACCTCTATCTCCTTGTGCATCATGTCATGAAACAGGGCCATCATGGCTCGCTGATACGTGGCACCGACATTAATGAGGCCGAAGGACTGACGCCTATAGCAGAAGGTTTCCTAGGGAATAATGAAAGTTGTTTTCTCCCTGTCCTCTTCAGCAACCATGATCTGGTGGTAACCAGCAAAATAATCCACAAATGAATACATATTGTACTATGCTGTATTGTCTATCAGGATGTGGATGAAAGGTACTTGGAAATTATCCTTAATGCAAGCTTTGTTCAAATCCCGATAATCCACGCATACTCGTACTTTCCCTCCGGGTTTAGGTACGGGAACTATGTTTGATAGCCACTCCGGGTATGTTGATACCATGATGATACCGACTTTGAATTGTTTAACGACCTCTTCTTTGACTTTCAGACACCATTCAGGTTTCAAATGCCTGAGCTTCTACTTGACTAGCATGAATCCATCTTCGATGGGCATTCGATGGATGACAATATCAGTAGATAGGCCAATCATGTCTTCATGTGACCATGCAAACACATCCTAGAACTGTGTTAGGAGTTCAATCAGGTCAGTTTTTTGATCTTATATGAGGTCTAGGCCTATCTAGATTTCTTTGATGTTTTCGGAGGTTCCTATGTTGATAGTGGTTGTTTGGTCGAGGTTTGGTTTAGGTTTGTCTTCGACCCATTCTTTGATCTCCTCGGGCACCTCGTAGTCATCTTCCTCCTCTTGATTAATATCCATCAAGTCGAAGTTCAGTTCTACATCAAAGTTGTAGTCACTGTGACAGGTCGGCATCTCATCAGTAGTGACAAACAAATCCAACTCTAGAGTCCTGAAAACAAAAATGCTTTTACTTTAATATATGCAACTGCTTAAATATACAAAGCATTTGGCAAAGCATGACAAAAGTTACTGTTATAGCTATGCAATCAAAAGTAAGCAATAAATAAAAGCATGTTACAGGGAAGACGGACTCTCTGCCCTTTACCCTTTTTAACTGAGGCAAGGGACGCTGCTCCAGTTATCCAGGGTTAGATCCTCATGAACAAGAAAAATCAAGGAATTGTGCTCGTCTGCCTCGTCTCGGATAATAACTTAGACATCCTTTATAATAGGGCCGGGGTTTTTCTTTGAACTGCCCCCTTTTCCCTTCTTGACGAGGAATTTGAATTTGATCCTCGTCTTCACTGTCTGGGATCTCATCATTCATACCCTCGTAGTTTATGATGCAAATGGGTCTCGTCCTTCGTATAGGATCTTTTCTTTTCCCTTTTTTCTATCCCCCTCAGGCTTTGGGGATATCACAATAGGGATCTTCCTCATTGGCTTTATAAAGTCAGCATCAGTGAGATTTGGCAACAGTACGGTGGAAGCATGAGCCTTAGGGTGTTTATGTGGATTCCGGTGGTTTGACCAGGATGAATAACCCAATCCGGCTCTCCCTGACTGGCTCTAGATTTGGACTGGACTTGCAATACCTTACTGCTTCTTTCCTAATCCTTTCCTATTTTGGAAACCCAAAGATATCATCTCCTGTCCCACTGTCATCACTTCAGGGGAGATATTACGCTTCAAGGCTGGTGCCCCAACTGGTAGATATTGAGTATCTCTAACCTCCAAGGCTTGAAAACTAGCAGGTTCAATCCCTACAGCCAAGCTGATCACCGGCATGTCTCCTTGTATGTAGACAGGGTATTCCGGTTCGGCATTCACAGTGATTAGGTTGTCATTGATAATGTATTTGAGTTGTTGATGGAGGGTGGATGGCACTGCCCCTACCATGTGGATCCATGGCCTTCCCAGCAACAAGTTGTATCTAGTGGCAATGTTGAGCACCTTAAAAGACACATAGAAAGTGTGTGGACCAATCTCTAGTGGAAGCTCTATTGCTCGCATAACTTGTCGACGAGATCCATCGAAAGCTCGGATGACCACATGACTGGTTTTGATCCAATTCAAGTTAATCTTCATTCTCTCCAAGGTGTCATAGGGACAGATGTTGAGGGATGATCCTCCATCTATGAGGACACCTCTGATCACATACCCGGAAGACATCACTGCTATGTGTAATGACTTGCGATGACCTGTCCCCTCTGCAGTTATATCATCGTCAGTGAAAGATATCACATTGCTGTTGAAAATGTGTCTACCACGTGCCGAAATTTCTCAGTATGCACGGTATGCGGCAGATAAGCTTCTTCCAGTACCTTCACCAGAATGTTACGATGATCCACCGATGATAAGACCAAGTCTAGGATGGACATTTGATTGAGTGCTACTTTCAAGCTTTGCACTACCTTGATTTCATTTTGTCCCATTTTGTTGAGGAACTCTTCGATTTTCTCTTCAGCCACCTTTTGTTTGGCCTTGATGACTGTTTTGATCACCCGCTGAGGTAGGTACAATGGATTCTCCTTTGGTATAATGGCAATGTTGTTTGAGGTGGAACCTTTGTCATTCCCGTAGTTCTATGGGACCATCTTCAGACTGATAATGGGATACTGAGGTCTAAACGGCAAGATTAAAGACTCGGGTGCGGCCACCTTCACAAGATTTTGTGTTTCTTGGACCCCTTTCCTTGGCAGTACTAATGGTGTGAGAGATGACTCCTTATCATAGGAAATAACAACCACTATAGCCTGATTCCAAGTAGTGAGAATAAAGAGAGTGTCTTCATCTGGGAGGTCGTGAACTTGATTTCCTCTTACAAGTTCACCACTCTCAATCATGTTCTGAATTAAATGACGAAGTGCCCAGCAATCCTCAGTATCACGACCGGGTGCATTGGAGTGGTACTGGCAGATTTTGTCAGGTTTGAATTTTCTGGATTGAGGGTTTACCGGGGGTAGCAAATCTGCAACCATTCCTTCGTTGATTAACATTTGGAGGATTTCCTTCATTGGTTGGTTCAGATTGGTGAAATTCCTTTGAAAAGCAAATTCCTGACCTGCTTGAAACTTTTCTTCCTTGGCCATTTTGTCGGCCTAAGGTTCTTGTTAATGAAAACGGTAATGATCTCTCATGGGAATGGGACTAATTTCTGGTTTGGGAGGACTAGCCTCATGTTGGTTAGATTGGTTGATCAGCTGTCTAGTGACCTGATGTTGGTATACTATCAGTTCTGCTAACAGTCTAATCTGTTCTTTGATAGACTCGATCTCTTGTTCTATCAAGAATTGCCTTTCTAAGACTTCCCAACTGTCTGGGCTGTTGTTGCTAGATGGAGTTGATTCTCCTATGTATCGAAGGTACTTAGATCCTTCTCTATTTCCTATATTGATCATGTTGGCATTCTCCTCTTGATATTGTGGGAGGGGATTGTCTTGTACGTGCAGTTGCTCGGGCTTTGTTACGATAATCTCTCTATTGTCAATCAAGTCATGAATTTTGTGCTTGAGAGACCAACAGTCTTGTGTCTCATGGCCCGGGGCTCCGTAATGATAAGCACACTTTTTGCTCATGTCAAAATTCCGTCCACCGATATTGGTTGGTGGAAGGAATTGCACAATATTATTCTGTGCAGTTAACAATTTTAGCACATTCTCGAGTGAATCTCCTAACGGGGTATTTGTTCTCCGACGTCTGGCCTCCATAATTTTCTGAAATGGAGGGTTTGAAGGATGTGCAGGAGCTTGAAAAGGGGTATAATTCCCCCTTTGAATGTGCATGTTGCTTGAATCACCCCTTGGATTATGTCCTTGCAATACTAAGGACACTTCTTCCTCTTTCTTCTTATGTGCTCTTCGGGGATTACTCCCGTAACTACCAGATTGAATATGCTCGGCAACAGCTTCTAAGGCGGTTAGGTCCTTTATCTTCCCAGATTTGAGCCCCATTTTGGCCATGTCACCGTGTTTGATCACTCAGAGAATGGTTTTCTTATGCCTGCTATGACCCTCTCGTAATATGGATCTTCTTGAATATCGATGAAGGTCATGACTATCTTAGACTCAGTCCGTTGAGCATATTCTCTGAATGACTCGGTACTTTGTTTCTTGATTTTGGTAATCTGGAATCTGTCTAGAACCAACTGAGATTGGACACTGTATTGACTTAGGAAAGCATGGGCCAACTCTTCCCAACTGTGAATTTTGGAGTTGTCTAGACGGGCGTACCAGGCTCTAGCCTCTCCGATCAGACTTTTCTAAAATAACTGCATTCGGAGTTTCTCGTCCTCTGCATAGGATCTGAGTTCTCCAATGAATAATTTCAAGTGAGTGTAGGGGTCTCCCAATCCATCATATTTTTTAAAATTAGGAGTTCTAAATTTTTTGAGATAACGAGCCCCAGGGAATGTACAGAGGTCTGAATAATTGACACTGCCAAATGCCCCAGTCCCTTTGATAGACCGGATGGTTTCTTCCATCTGTTAGACTTTCTTCATAATGTCACCAGCTTCTTGTTCTTTGTTTTGGGTGGTGATTTTAGGTTGTGGTCCAGGAATCTGAGTATCTGTCTTTTCGGTCTCTTGATTGCCACCAGGTGTTCCTGGTTCTGTATGACCATGTGCTTGCTTCCCTTTAAGAGCTTTACTTTGCTCTCTTAGAAAATTGGCCAATTCGGCTATCTGGTTCTTCAGTCCTTCAAACTTTTCCCTAGACACAGGGGTGGATTCTGGATGAGCACTGGAAGTCATGTCCGTCGATGGACTTAGTGCTTTCTTAAACTTAGATCTAGTAACATGACCAATTTTTCACCTACAACAAAATGTAGGCATGTCAATTTCCTGAAGTAGGTAAGGATAGAATGCATGTCATGATGTGTTTTTACGATTTTTTAATCTTATCCTGCAAAACAGAGGTTAGTTATTTTGATAACAGGATGACATGACAAGATGTATATACCAAGGAATGTAAAATTTTATTATGATATTTACATTGTGTTCCTTTACATTTGGAATTGAAAACTTGACATTAAATTGAAAGAGGAAGGCATGAAGAAGCTTTCCATCATATTTGGTTAATCAGAGGCTGACCTATCTTAGGCTACTCTCATGGCTTTTTCGGCATGAAGGTCTTTAAATCATCGCAATCTACTCGAGGGGAAATTAATCCGATCTTTCAACTTGAGCGAATCTGAGTGGTGCTTTTTCATGAGCCCTGAAGACTTAATCGCCCTCAAAGACATTACTTATCACCGACGGTTTGCCCTCCTGGTGGAGGAATCATACAATATACATTCACATACATCGTTCCTCACCATTATGCATATGATGACATGGGTGCGAAGCACTAATATGGGTGCGAAGCACTAAAAAAGCAGGAAAACATTCATTCAATGTAAAGACACAGCATTCGCGCATTCATTCAATGTAAAGATGCAGCATTTACACATACGCAGATATGAAAGTGAAATTTTAAAAAAGATTTTGAAACACAACCTAAGCCCTCTACTGTCCCCAGCAAAGTCGCCACCTATTGACGTCAGGAAATAATCCGCGGGTCGGGTCACAACCCGGATCTTTCTCTCTTCCAAAGTTATGTCTACTCTTACTCTTTTTATTTTGTAAAAGAGGTTTTGAAGGGTTTTTTAGGAAAAGGCCAACATGTATCATATCGACGATTTGAACGTTTTACATAGTCGCCAGTTGGTAGATTTGAAATGTTTGTACCAACTCAACCGAGTTTTGTTTGAAAAGAGGCCTAATTGCTGGACACTGTCGAAACTTGATCTTTGAAACCAAAGTTTTGAGTTCGGGGGCTTGTTTAAGTGTGGGGAAGGTGTTAGGCGCCCCACAACTTTCGTGTAAACATGGTACCGCATCTTTTCAATATTTCCCTTTTAAATCTGCAATGTGTGTGTGAATGCTGGAAGAAATTGGGCCTATGCTTTGATTGGAAGTAAGTTTATGCATCGTTGAACCTATATACGAAGGGTTTGATTTGATTTGCAAAAAGTATTTGATTTGATTTACAAAAGTGTTTGATTTGATTTGCAAAAGCGTCTTTCTTTGATAAGATTTATTAAAATGATGTTTTGAAAGCAGGTTTCAAACCCTTACGCTAACATGGGAATCGAAGCATATCGATACTTCAGTTTTATCTTTTTATCCTTAAGGCTCAATTTGAATGGCGATTATCGGGCTGCGAAGCATCCTCGACCACAAAATATATTCAAGTGTCGGTCTTCTCATGGGCATGACAGCCATCAGAATGACTCTAACACGACAATCCATATTTTGACTATGTTGATTCCTTAAATCCGGATAACCGTTTTAAAGTCTTTTGGTATGTACATTTTTGCAAAAAAACTGGCAGGGTACATTTGTAAAGTGGAGTTTGTCCATCGTGAAAATCAGATTTTGATCAATTGGATCATGAATCCCACGATTCCTAGACTCATAGAGGGAAGCCAATAAACCTGCACAGCTCAAATTTGTACAGAAATATATCCAAATATTGCCAGAACCAAGGATTCATCAGTAAATCCTGGCTCGCACAAGGACGAAGCATCTCGTTCCCACTAGATAGCGATCTAAGGGCAGTGAGGTACCTTTTATAACTGAAACTAAAAAAATTATACATTTAAATAAATCTCAGCCATTCTAGCTTCTCGGTTCTGTCTGGACCTATTTGGAACCGTTTGAAAGCTAGAGTTGGCGAGATTTAAAGAAATCTAGTTCGCCAGCCGAAATGTCAGTGCCGATTCATATGAAATAAATATTTAAAGCAACAATTGAATAAAATGAGTAAAGAAACATATATATAATTATATATACGAAAGCTGTAAAGGGCGATGGATTTTTACTCTGATGCCCGGACTGGAATGTAAATATATATATATATATATATATATATATATTTATAAAAGCTGTAAAAAGCCACGAACTGATCCAGGTTGACAGACATTCTATCCTTTGTCCAGACTGAAATGAAAAAAAAATATATATATATATATATATAAAAGCAATAAAAGAGTTATAGAATTAACCAAGCTTGACAGAATTGAAATATATATATATATATATATATATATATATATATATATATATATATATATATATATATATATAAGTTGTAAAAGGGCAATGGACATTCTATCCTAGGCCCATATATATAAAAGCTGTAAAAAAGCCACAGAATGATCCAGGCTCGACAGAATTGAAATATATATATATATATATATATATATATATATATATATATATATATATACAAGCTGTAAAAGGGAAATGGACATTCTATCCTAGGCCCGGACCGAAATATAAATATATATATATATATAGAGAAAAATAAGTCAAACCAGAACTGCGAAGATAACCCAGTCCGGTGAAGGGTGCATATATATATATATATATATATAAGCAGTAAACTTAAGCAGATTTGGCATCCGGACTTGACAGAATTGAAATGTTAGTATATATATAGTTAAATATATACAAAAAAAAAGTCAAACCTAGACTGGGAAGATAACCCAGTCCGGCGAAGTTGCTTAAAACGAAGATATTAGTATATAAAAGCTGTTAGAAGTGACGGATCGTCAATCCGAGTTGTAGAAATGCCAAAAAATGCGTTTAGGTACTAAAATGTACAAAAAGTTAGCAAAAACAGTCACGGAACCGAGTTCCGAGCATATTTAGAAAACAAAACTTGATATGAAAGTGTATAACTGCGTAAAGAAATAGTAATAACTTTTTGATCGTAAAAATATTCATAATGGACTACTACACTAGCCTTTTGCCAAATCGTAGGCTTTAAAAGTCCGAATCTACTAGTTCTTTTTCGATATGTGGTAGTATGTGGGTAATTCTACGTGTTAGAGTGAAAAAATTTGGATTTAGAAGACAAGAAAATGGCTGGAAAACCAAATGGGTAGGGGTTCAGAGCGTTTTTAAATTATGAGCTGGGGGTCACCTCATATTTATAGACCCGGGAGAAGCGGGTTAACCCGTGGCTGTCGCAGGTCCACCTGCAACTCCACAGGGCAGGGGTCCTGTGGTGGGTCCCGTCATCTCAAAGTACGTGCACTCCGAGCAATGTGAGGTCCGATTCAAAACTTTTTAACTTTTGATTAGAGCGTCCGTTTGAGGCGTGCTATACCTTTCCAGAAAGTCTTCGCCGAGAGTGTCGCAATGACATAGGAGAAAACCTTTTCTGAGTCCAAAAAGACGGGTTCATAACCGGGTCTTTGATTCCTCGCAGTTTGTCGGTTGAGCTGTCTTGCGCTGTTTCCACTCGGGATCATTGTTATGGTTTGTTCTGACCTTAGTGGTATCAATTCGGCTTGAGTTTGACCGAATCGACTTCAAGTTGGTAAAATAACGATTTTTCCCCTCCCGGGGTTTCCTTCAATATTGGCATGGCCTTCGGCTGACTTCCTATGCTTGTTTCCAAGGTTTAGATCTCATTTGAGTTTGTTTGTCCTCAGTGTTGTCTCTGAGGCTGACTTGGTCCTTCCAAGTTTTCCTCTGGAGATGTTGTGATGCTTCAAGATTATTTTCGAAGTTGACCTGACCTCCCGGGTTGAGACCAGGGCTGACCTGAACTTCCGAGGTTGAGACTGGGGCTGACCTGCACCTCTCGGGTTGAGACCGGGGCTGACCTGTACCTCTTGGGTTGAGATCGGGGCTGACCTATACCTCCTAGGTTGAGACCGGGGCTGACCTGTACCTCTCGGGTTGAGACCGGGGCTGACCTGTACCTCCCGAGTTGAGACCGGGGCTGACCTGTAACTCCTGGGTTGAGACCGGGGCTGACATGTACCTCTCGAGTTGAGACCAGGTCTGACTTGTGCCTCCCGGGTTGAGACCGATGCTAACCTGTACCTCCCGGGTTGAGACCGGGGCTGACCTGTACCTCCCGGGTTGAGACCGGGGCTGACTTGTGATACCCCCAAATCCGGTATCTTAATTTCCACATGATTTAGTGTTCGTTGCTCAAATATCATAAGACTATCTACCAATAATAATAGAAATTCATTAAATAGATAAATAATCCATCATCTTACATCATTTAAAATAATAATACATATTATCCCAGGTCATACTGAACCTTAAATCTCTGTTGCGGAAACGTAAATAAATAAGTCTTTAATCATTACACATAAGTCTTGAACTTTAACATTTTCAATAACATCACAAGTCTTCAACACTTGTTAGCTTTTCCTTTGCCCATGCTACTAAAAGGTTCAACACACCGTTCATTCTTAGCTGCAATGTTATTATGCAAGTGTGAGCACAAATGCCCGCAAGTATAAAAATATGACAATAATAACATGCGAGTGAAATTAAAGAAATCTGAATAACAGAAAGCTCAACTTTTGAATCAGGAATAGTAATCGAGAATCAAATTACATCTGAGGGTCATAAGACCTTGAACTATGTCATAGGTCAAGTATATTAACCTTTAACCTTTAACCGTCATATGACTATGGACTTTACTTCGTACTTAGGGAGATCAACCCGTCGTACCGATACTGTGCACAATACCTCAACGCTTAAAGCATCATCAATTCCCCTTTAAAAAGGGTTATTCATCTCAGTTTGACATCAGAGTCCACACCAAATAAAATTTGGTTTGGATAATTCAATAATAGTTCTGGAATTTAGAACGCTCATCAACTATGAACTAGTCGAATCATATAAGGGTTCGCTAGTATTAAAGGATTCAACAATATAATATATTCAATTTGAATAATAACTTCTCAAGGGTATACAATCGAATAAGTATTGTATACTGAAATGATACTTTTAAAAGAACCATAACATCTCAGATGACATTCTGAACTTGAGTAATCAAGAATAAGAATTTTACTCGATATAGAATTTAAGTCTATAACTTGCTCAATATAAAAGTAAGGGTAAAAAACTTGCTCAAATGTAAAGATTTGAGTTTAGAAAACTTGCTCAATTTAGAGAGTATAGTTAGGAAACTTGCCTCGTGCACAAGCTACAATTATAACTCACTTCTTTAATTACTCTTACCTATCAACACATTCACAATATTAATTAATCACAGGTTCGATATGTTTATCGATTCACAACTGTGTTCTCCGAACTCATTATTAGGTTTGTCAAATAATGGTTTACGTTGATTAATTAAATTATTAATTAATCGCATAACTTAAGTTATTAATCTTGTATTAACATCTTATCACATACATAATATGTCTTCATGTTTATTAGATTTAAAACACAGTACTCAAAAATTCAACACTTAGAATTTTTTTCAAAATTTCAAGGCGGGTGCGGTCGCGCGGCAATAACACTTGGGAACGGCGCGGCCGCGCGGCTACGACTTCCCAGAATCTAAAGTTCGCGAACGAACACAAAAACTTGGCCATTTTCCCCTAATTAATACCAATATACTGATTTATAATATTACCCATGAAGTATAAACTTCATAGGAACATCACAAATTACTACTAACATGTTTCCAACATTTTAACTCATGTAATTACACAAATTAAAACCATCAATTTCACTGTTCTTCATAAATTTTATAAAGTTTAATGAAAAACATAAAATTTCTTATTACGGATTCGTTACTACACCGAATCCAATCATTCCAATTCTATTTTCTTTGTTTTAACATGCACAATCATATTCATTTGTCAATTTTAATACAAACGTATGATTCAAACATTAATTTAACCCATATGGGTTATTCTCACAATATTTATACTCTGTCTTTTCAAGAAACCCAATTCTTAACAAAATTACAAGGTGTGATCAGTGTAAATCATGTATTCATGATTCAACACATAATACTAACATATATGATCATATCTTGGTTTTATTTTCCAAAATAATACTTAACAGAGAAATTTTGAACATACGTTAAATAAAACTCTGTGATATTCCAAAAACCCAATTAAGGCCTAATTATACAATTTTGATCATTTTAAATCATTCATACCAAGTATAAAACATGATTTAAACATAGACCCACATAGATAAAGTCATATTATAACCTAATTATGAAACTCATTTATTTACAGAACTTTAAAATACGTATATGAAAAACTTTGAGAAAATTATATTTTAAAAACTATAAAGGAAGATTACCCTTAGTAGTGAAGATGAAACAATCACAGATAATATCAATGATCTCTCAATCTCTCAACTTTCCTTCTTCTCTCTCAATTTTCTCTGATATTTTTCTCTCTTAACTTTTCCTCTTAACTTTCTTTCTCTGACTTGAACAAATGAAAACAAAATACGCCTAACAAACTAATATATGTATATATTATATCCGTTGAATTAAATAACTGCTAACTCCCACAAGGGCCTTGTTTGGCTAGCACCTTAACTCTTCTTTTCCATTTATTTTAATAAAACTCTTATAATATAGTTAATAGTTACACTACTAACTAACTAATTAATTTTATTTAAATTAATTAAATAAAAAATAATAACTTTACATTAATTCACATTGTCACATAATTAATAATTTTATTTATTAATTATGTCAATTCATTAATTTATTAATTAATTATTAAATTAATTAAAGTAACATTATGCTTATTTAATTACTTCATTTGATCTAATAAACTCAATTAAATATATACTTTGAACTGTAACTTACTACACATTAATTTAATTCATGTAACACATATAATTAAATTAATCTACAACAATCTTATGAATTAATTATTTAACTCAATAATTAAATCATCAAAAATATTTATTTATTTCAATAAATATTCAAATAACTGTACAAAATTATCGTTCGTCACATCTTTCCACCCTAAAAAGGATTATGTCCTCAGAATCACGGTTCGATTAATAATTTCGCCCCATCACACCCCCCCCCCTTACAAAGATTCTGTCCCCAGAATCGCGTTCACCTATTCAGGAAAATAAGTGTGGATAAGTCTTCGTCATATTCTCTTCGAGTTCCCACATTGCTTCTTCAGTGTTGTGGTTCCTCCAAATTACCTTAACAGAAGGTTTTACTTTTTTCCTGAGAACTTGTTCTTTCCTGTCAACAATCTGAACAGGAACTTCTTTGTATGATAAATCATTCTCGAATTATAGGGGTTCATATTCTATCACATGCTTGTAATCAGGTTTATAAAGTCATAACACTGACATATGGAAGACGTTGTGGACATACTCTAATGCCAGAGGTAAAGCTACCTCATAGGCTACTTCTCCAATTCTTTGTAGTACCTCAAAGGGTCCAATGAACCTCGGGCTCAATTTTCCCTTTTTACCAAATCTGATCTTTCCCTTCTAGGGAGAGACCTTCAAAAATACAAAGCTACCCGATTCAAGCTCTATATTCTTGCAATGTGGATCGACGTATTTCTTCTGCCTATCCTGAGCCGCTACTAATCTTGTTCTAATTATTTTAACTATATTTGTTGTTTGCTGTACCAACTCTGGACCTAGAAACTGTCTCTCGCAAACTTCATCCTAGTACAGTGGAGTTCTGCACTTTCTTCAGTACAACGCTTCGTAAGGCGGCATACCAATACTAGCGTGGTAACTATTATTATAACCAAATTCTACAAGCGGTAAATGATCATCCCAAATGCCTTTGAAATCCATGATGCATTCTCTCAGCATAACCTCTAATGTCTGGATCGTCCTTTCACTTTGCCCGTCAGTCTGAGGGTGATAAGCTGTACTCATCCTCAACTGTGTCCCCATGCATTCTTGTAGTCGCTTCAAAAAATTTGATGTAAAGCGCGGATCATGGTCGGAAACAATCGACATTGGCACTCCGTGCCTCGAAATAATCTCTTTCACATATAACTTTGCCAACTATTCTAACTTAAATCTGATTCTGATCAGAAGAAAGTGTGCGGATTTCGTTAATCGGTTAACGATAACCCATACTGCGTCGTAGTCATTCTGGGTCGTCGGAAGGCCAACCACAAAATCCATTGTAATATGTTCCCATTTCCATTCTGGGATCTCTAAAGGTTATAGCAAACCGCTCGATCTCTGATGTTCTGCCTTCACTCTTTAACAGGTTAAACACTTGGCAACACAATCTGCAACGTCTCTCTTCATATTGGGCCACCAAAAATGTTGTCGTAAATCCTGATACATCTTGGTACTTCAGGGATGAATAGAATACCTCGAACTATGCGCCTCACTCAATATGTCCTCCTTGATCTCTGGTACTGACGGTACCCACACTCTGCTTTCAAACCTCAACAATCCCTCGCTGTCCATTTTAAATTTAAGTTCAATCCCTTCAGATATCTTTTTCTTTACTTCCTCACATTCCTTATCTAGGATTTGAGCTTCCTTAACCTTATCCAAAAGAGTTGTACCAGCTTGCATCTGGAACAACTTTTCATCAATCTCCATTGGATATCCTACTTCCAATTCCAGCTTCTCCATTGTTGAAATCAATTCTTCCTGTGCTGTCAACATCATCAACTTCTCCCTACCCTTTCGGCTTAAGGCATCGGCTACTACATTCGCTTTACCCCGATGGTACAGGATATCACAATCATAGGCCTTTATTAACTCCAGCCATCTTCTCTGACGCATATTCAAATCCTTATGGGTGAAAATATATTTCAGACTCTTGTGGTCTGTATATATTTCACACTTCTCCCCATAGAGATAGTGTCTCCAAATCTTTAAAGCGAATACCACCGCGGCCATTTCTAGATCGTGGGATGGATATCCCTTCTCATAATCTTTCAACTGTCGTGACGCGTACGTAATGACTCTGCCATTTTGCATAAGCACAGAGTCTAGCCCTTTATACGATGCATCATTATATACTACAAAGTTTCCCGTGTCATCCGGAAGGGACAACACAGGTGCTGTACTCAACCTTTTCTTAAACTCATGAAAACTTTCCTCACACTTCTCCGTCCAAACGAATTTCACAACGTTCCTAGTCAAATTTGTTAGTGGAGTGGCGATCTTGGAAAAGTCCTGAATGAATCTTCTGTAATAGCCTGCTAATCCAAGGAAACTTCTTACTTCCGACAGTGTTTTCGGCTGATCCCAATTCATCACTGCTTTGACTTTGGAGGGATCCACCGAAATTCTGTCCTTATCAATTACATGTTCGAGAAATTACACCATTTCAATCCAGAATTCACATTTTGAGAATTATGCGTACAACTTCTCTCTTCTCAACACCTCTAATGTCAACTTCAAATGCTCAACATGTTCTTACTTGGTTTTTGAATACACCAGTATGTCATCGATAAAGACCACCATGAATTTGTCCAAAAACGGCTTGAACACTCCATTCATTAGGCCCATAAATGCTGCAGGCGCATTCGTTAAACCAAATGACATAACTAAAAATTCATAGTGATCATATCGTGTCCTGAACGCTGTCTTCGGGACATCTTCTGGCCTCACCTTCAGCTGATGATAACCACTTCTCAGGTCTATCTTTGAGAAATATCTTGCTCCCTTTAATTGATCAAACAGATCATCAATCCTTGGTAACGGATACCTGTTCTTAATGGTAACCTTGTTCAACTCTCTATAATCGATGCAGAGCCGCATCGTCCCATCCTTCTTCTTAACAAATAACACCGGCGCTCCCCACGGCGATACGCTCGGTTGAATATATTTCTTGTCCACTAGCTCTTGTAGCTGAACCATCAATTCCTTCATTTCTACCGAAGCCATCCGGTACAGTGCTTTCGATATTGGACCCGTTCCTGGCACCAAATCGATAACAAAATCTACTTCCCTGTCAGGTAGAAGTCCTGGCAGATCGTCTGGAAACACATCCATGAAGTCCCTTATGACTGGTATTTCCTCTAACTTTGGATTCTCTTTTCGACTATCGACTATGTAGGTTAAATATCCCACACAGCCTTGTCTTAATAACTTTCTGGCTTGCATCATTGTCAGACAACTCGCTTTTCTAGGCGACTTACTGCCATAAAATACAACCTTTAACGGAGTCATAAGGTTAATACTTTTCTTTTGGCAATCAATTACAGCCCCATAATTGAATAAGCAATTCATTCCCAAGTTAACGTCAAATTCCCCAAGTTTAATCGGGATAAGATCTACATTCATAACGTTACCCTTAATAACCACTCTATAGTTCTTGTGTATATACCTAACATGAATCACTTCTCTATTTGCAATCTCGATGTTCATAGGGATTTCTAATTCGTCTTTATGCAGTTCTATGGACTTTGCAAAGTCATCGGATATAAATGAACAAGTAGCACCCGAATCAAATAAAATATAAACATTGACTTTGTTGATCGAAATGATACCTGACACCACATCACGAGCTTGCACAGCATCCTGTACGGTCATGTTGTATGTCCTTGCAATTGGTCAGTTTATCGAAGTTAGTCCGATAATTATAAGAGTATTTCCACTGTTATTTCCCTTATTTCCACCTGACACTGCCCCTCCAGATGAATTCTTGGGACAGTCTCTAGCCAAGTGTTCCTTTGACCCACATGTGTAACAGGCGCCCTTCTTAGGGTTAGGGCAATTAGGTGCTATGTGGCCTTTCTGACCATAATTGTAGCAAACTCTTTTCCCTTTCATGCAGACTCCCAAGTGAGTCTTCCCACAGGTTGGGCATGGTTCTATCCTTTTCTTCTGACTCCCTTGCTGATTTACGGACAACGGGTTGTCATTCCACTTTCATTTATGATTATTATTTCCTCCCGTGTTACTGCCACTAGGCCTATTATTTCCTTCACTTTCATTCTTATTCTTCTTCTGATCCTGATTGTACTTGGTCACCGCTTCGCTTCCACCTTCAGCAACGATGGCCTTCTCCAGAACTCCAACAAAAGTGTTTAATTAAAACATTGACACTTTGCTATACAACTAGGGTTTCAGTCCCTACTCAAATCTTCTAGCCTTTCTTTCGTCAGTATGCACCTGATATTGGGCAAACCTAACCAACTCGTTAAACTTTGCCGTTTAGTCGGGCACAGACATATTTCCCTGTTTCAACTCCAGAAACTGCACCACCATTTAATTCTGGGAGCTGGTCGGGAAGTCCATCTTGAAAAACATTTTCTTAAACTTTTCCCAGGTTATTATACCTTCTCCTCCCCTGACCTTATTTGCCTGCCACCAGTAGCTTGCTTCTGATTTTAACATGAATGTCGCGTAAGCGGTCTTCTGGTCATCCCTAACTCGGGCAACCTCAAAAACTTTCTCCATCTCCATAACCCAAGTCTGAGCTTCTATCGAGTTTGTGGAGCCTTTAAACTCCGGCGGTCCCACTTGCTTAAAATCTTTAAATGAGGTGTTCAGGGAGCTTGAGGCTGATTATTCATTGTTCTAGCTAACAGATTTATCAACTGCTGAGCGGGGTTCGTATTGGCATCATTTTTGTTATTATTATTCATTGACCCTTCTTGGGCTTGTCGACGATTTTGTCTCCTTCTTGGCGGCATATTTTTGTTAAGATATATGGGATGAGTGGGTTTTACACCTACGAATCGGTACTCGTTATAGCTTGATTATGAATGTTTTTGAGTAATTTGCTTATTATTTCTATTGAGTTTACACGTTTATGTGCAGGGAATGAAATGGAGGCGAAAGTAGCTTGAAAGGATGAATTTGCATGATATATGCCTATTCTTTAATGTTTCCTCTTTTTATTGTGTGCCTAAATATACTCATTATTCTTAGATTTTTATTTTAGGTACACTTGGGCTGACCCAATTCGGTAGTGAAGGGACCAAGGGATCAGATTACCAACACGTGAGCTACAAATTTCGTGGGCTACAGTTTGTTTGTTTTAATGAAGTATCACAAATATAAACCAAGCCTAGCAGCTCACGGAATTAATATTCAATGGGTGAAAGGATTCCTAGCATTCCAAGAGGGGACCCACGGATTTCACCAAATTGCTAGCAGGTCACGAATTGGATAATATATAGGGTCATGGCAACTAACAAAATGGAGCAGCTTAAGGATGGAGTCACAAAAAAATTGGACACAAGTAATTCACAAAGGTACGTGGGCCACGAATTTAGTGGAGGAGGCAATCATCATATGTATGTGGGCTAGCTTGAAGTAGGAGCATCCCACGTTTGCAGCTGTTTGCATTAAGTTGTGTGTAACCGAAAAGAAGCAAGCTCATGCGGAATTTCAAGTGGGCTAGGAGTTTGTATAGCAGTAAGTAGGGGACCACAATAAAGGAGGACCATGCACTTGCCATGTAACACACGGATGCAGACATGCAACACACAAATCAATTGATGGGCCACGTTTCAGCAGGTGGAAAGAGGAGAATGCTTGTTAACAAAGAGGTTCATGCAAGGAAGAGGAATAGGCTGGACAGAACATTCACCCGCCGGGGTGGGTGATTAATATAAGAACTCCCCGCCGGGGCAGGGAGGCGCGCCAGCCAGTTGGATATTCCTTTTTCGGGTCGGATTTGGAATGCATGGAGATATGAAGGGCTGGCAGGGTTATAATATAAAAGGGATTCGGATGAACATAAAAAGAGAGACCTAGCCACCATTAAAAGACACCAAAGTCTTGGATTTTAACAGAGAGGGGAGATTTGAATTATCAAGTGAACGTGACGATGGCAGGGTTGGAGCAGAGATTGGTGATACAAATCTGAATTTTATTATCTCTTCCTCTCTATATCTTGTAATCGTAATGTTCGCTATGAGAAGGATTATGGATTTTTATTCATTTAATATGAACTAATTCCTTTTTAAGCCTACAACGGATCTTATTATGTAGTGGATGATTAATTTATTCTTAAATTCAGTTTATGGAGGTTATTCCCAGATTATTTTATATGTGTGTGTTTAATCTATATAATTGTCTGATCAACAATTATATGTTATCCTTTATGAAATCGAGAGAGGACATATAGGATTAGAACTAGCCATAGTGACATATGTTCGTGAATTATGCATAGATGGAATTCATGATTCGTGTTTAGGGCAGAGATATGTCTTTACGTCATATGTAATCTTATAGAGAACTTGATATTAAACTCTCGTTAATTATAATTCACATAGAGATATAGTGAATTAGTTAATTAGGGTGTCTTACTTAAATCTATCATCTGTGGATGTAAGTGGGTATGGATATTATGCATTGAGAGGTGGTTTTATCTACGTTAGTGTTCTTGATTAATAAACTGGGGTAATTAAAATAAATTGGGGAAAAGGATATTATCTGAAGTGAAACAATAAGTGAAGTTGTAGGCTTAATTCTCTTAATTTTGTTAAATTCTCGATTTAGTGTGCGAATGCTTTCATTATTAAGTTAGTTATAAAAATATCCTTTAACCGTTAGTTTGATAAAGATGAAATATTATACAATTGGTAATTATTTGATTGAGCGGTAATTATTATCTCTGTGGGTACCATCTTTGATTTATCACTGTATTACTTGTGGACCACGTACACTTGCGTGTTGCGCATAGAAAATACCCAACAAGTTTTTGGCGCCGTTGCCGGGGACAGTAATTGCGTTTATTACTTACAATATCGATTTAAGTAGATCAGTTTTAATTAAACATATATATATATATATATATATATATATATTCCTATTTGTGTTTGTTTGGTAATTTCAAGTACTTTCGATTAGTGAATGCAAACTAGATCGAAGAAGCCAGAGTTGTTGCCTTTTAAGGACGATATCGACAAAAGGTTTCGGGGGTTAACTGAGTGGATTGCAAAGAATCGAGAGGAATTTGAAATACCCAGAACAAACATGGCGGACCAGCAACAGGAAGACAAACCAATGAAGGATTATGATATACCAAAAATCTCAGAAATCCATTCAAGTATAGCCAGACCAGCAATTAATGCAAATAACTTCGAGATTAAGCCTAGTACAATACAGATGGTGCAGAACACATGTCAGTTTGGGGGTATTTCGAATGATGATCCGAATGATCATATCTTCACTTTCATAGAAATCTGCGACACTTTCAAGTGCAATGGAGTGTTAGACGATGCGCTCAAGTTGAGGTTATTTTCCTTCTCGCTCAAAGACAAGGGGAAGGCTTGGCTACATTCTGAACCACTGGGGACAATTACGATATGGAATGATCTAGCACAGAAATTTTTGGCCATGTTCTTCCCACTATCGAAAACACACAAGATAAGGTCGGAGATATCTGCGTTTACACAGTACCAGGGGGAGCCACTTTCTGAAGCATGGGAAAGGTACAAGGAGTTGTTGAGAAAGTGCCCACATCACGGATTTCCACCCTGGATGCAGCTGAGTAATTTTTACAATGGAGTATCGAGTCAGATAAGGTCTAGCATAGATGCAGCTTCACAGGGAGCATTTTTGACGAAGAAATTTGAGGACGAATGGGCATTGATAGAAACGATGGCTTCAAATGGGTACCAATGGCCAACTGAAAGATTGACTCAGCCCACAGTAGCAGGTGTTCTGCAAGTGGATACTCCGACAGCTATATTAGCACAACTGGCACCGTTACAAATGAGTATTGAGACCATGACAAAGGGAAACATGCAGCAGGTAGCAGTCGTATGCGAACTGTATGCAGGAGAACATCCAATTGAATAGTGTGCAATCAACCCAGCTGGAGTTCATTACGTGGGTAACTATAACAAACCAGCCAACACCTACCAGAATACATACAATCAGGGGAATAGGAACCACCCGAACTTCTCATGGAGCAACACCCAGACTCAAAACCAGCAGCAGGCTCCACGACAATCATAGCCTCCTGGTTTTCAGAATCAACAGCAACAGGCAGCTCTACAGCAGGATCAAAAGTTCAATTTGGAAGAGATGTTGACCAGACACATAACAAATCAAGAAGTAATAATGAAATCTCAAGCGGCAATAATTAAGAATCTAGAAAATAATCATCATGCAGCAATTAAGAATCTAGAAAATTAAATAGGACAGATGGCAATTGCACTAAATAGCCGGCCCCAAGGAGCTTTGCCAAGTGACACATAGAAGAATCCGAAGGGAGGACATGAGCAATGTCGTGCTGTAACACTTCGAAGTGGGAAACTGTTAGTGGAGCAGGATTTGGAGAAGCCGGGAACCGAAGAGCAAACTGAAACCAATAAGGAACAAAAAGTGGAAAGGGAAGCAGGAGAAAAACCTACAGAAAAGGAACATGTGGCTACACCAGTAGTTTACGCTCCACCGCCTTTTCCACAAAGGCTCCATAAGCAGAAACTACAGTAATAATTCACAAAGTTTCTGGAAGTGTTCAAGAAGCTACATATCAATATTCCATTCGCCGAGGCACTAGAGCAAATACCCAGTTACATGAAGTTTATAAAAGACATACTATCGAAAAAATGTAGGTTGATCGATTATGAAACTGTTGCATTAATGGAAGAATGTAGTGCAATTCTCCAGAGAAAGCTACCGCCAAAATCGAAGGATCCGGGGAGTTTCAACTTCCCTTGCTTAATCAGGAACCAGTTTGTGGGAAAAGCATTATGTGATCTAAGAGCGAGTATCAACTTAATGCCACTGTCAATATATAAGAAGTTAGGTCTAAAGGAAGCCAAGCCAACAAATATCACTCTACAACTGGTAGATAGAACGACTACGTATCCATTCGGCATAGTGGAGGATGTTCTAGTTAAGGTTGACAAGATAATTTTATCGACAGATTTTGTGGTACTTGACTATAAAGAGGACAAAGACATTCTAATAATATTGGGAAGACCATTCTTGGCCACCGAAAAAATTGTGATGGACATACCGAACGGTGAATTAACGATGAGAGTTAATGACCAAGAAGTAAAATTTCAAGTGTTCAATCCAATAGTTTACCCAAGCAGTAAATAGTCCTGACATCACAGATAGCAACGAAGATGGTCACTATAAGTCCAGGGATAAAGTTGGTAAAAGAAGTAGAATTGGTGATGACATTCGCAGACTTAAGCAGAATCCTGATGAAAAAGGACAAACATTGAAACAATGATGGGTATGCACAATGAAGATCAAGAGCATCCACAACATTCCAGCAGAGCCAGATTAACGAAACAGAAGGAGTCAGGTTAAAGACTTAAAATTAAGCGCTTGATGGGAGGCAACCCATCGGTTATTTTATTTTATTTACATTTATATCATCTAGTTGTAATACTGTAGCATACTGGGTAATTTGTCTTCATAATACATGTCTAACAAAAATTTATATTGTGCGTGCGAACAGGATACTTACAAGGCAATGCCACTCAAACACACATTCAAGGTGGGGGCACATAGTCACTTAAGAGGAGTAAAAGGAAGGGATGCAGCTAAGTAAATTAAACCATCACAAGACATCAACCCGCTGGGGCGGGTGAAATAGGCATCAATTTCCCACCGGGACGAGCCTTGAATATTGCTGGATAGTGAGTTTAGCCGCTGGGGCAGAGATACGGGATTCTGAAACCTCCAATTCGGCAAATACACTAACCCATTCTCCTAATTCAAATACAATACCGAAATCCTTCCCCCACTATCCTATCTCACATACCCATTACCGAAATCTTTCCCCCACACAACTACTACCCCACTACCCCAATCAGTACCCAACTCCCCATCCCATTATCCTATTACCCCATCCTATATTTCCCAATTCCTCTATTACCCCCCTACCATATCACAACTCTCAATATCGTCACATAATTGTCGTCTTGAACAGAAAGTGGGTTTTAATAAAAGAAATTCAGTGAACTGGTATTAGTGACTAAGATTAGACTGAAACATAAGTTTGGGTGAAGATATGAGAGCTATCTGAAAAGAAAAAAAATATGAGAAAAGAAAAAAAAATAGAAACGTATGAATAAACACCGTGACTTGTTTAGTTTCGTGGCCGGTGGTACTCGAGTAAGTACTCCCTAGGGGATGCCTTTACACCCAGCGCCCTAAAGCCATTCGGTTTGGGAGTCATTGGTCGAAAGCTCGCTACATGGGTATCACTGAAAAGCCTAAAGGAACTAGACATTTCACAGTCATGAGGAAATTTGAGATACGAAAAAAGAGCAAAATGCTTCCGTGAATAAAGAAAGATAGAAAATCTCCCATATTAACTTCGGACTTGGTTAACGTTTACATTCACTGTACCTTGTTCATGCGATTTCTTGAGTTGAACTCTAATTGCATTCTAAGACGCGTATTACGTGATACATTTGATCTATAGTTGAGTATATTGTTGTTAAGCACACACACACAGCAGCGGTGTTGATAGGTATAGATTCATAGACTGGTTTGAATTACGGATGCATCTCTGGTTGGATTTATGTTTATATCTGTTGTGAATTCTTTGAGGCATGATAAGTTAGCTTTGTATACACTGACAATTGCACTCATAAGCATTGTATATTTTTGCATATGCATGGTTCTTGCTTGAGGACAAGCAAAGTTTCAAGTTTGGGGGTATTTGATGAGTGGGTTTTACACCTACGAATCGGTACTCGCTATAGCTTGATTCTGAATGTTTTCGAGTAATTTGCTTATCATTTCTATTGAGTTTACATGTTTATGTGCAGGGAATGAAATGGAGGTGAAAGTAGCTTGAAAGGATGAATTTGCATGATATATGCCTATTCTTTAATGTTTCCTCTTTTTATTGTGTGCCTAAATATACTCATTATTCTTAGATGTTTATTTTAGGTACAACTGGGCTGACCCAATTCGGTAGTGAAGGGACCAAGGGATCAGATTACCAACATGTGAGCTACAAATTTCATGGGCTACAGTTTGTTTGTTTTAATGAAGTATCACAAATATAAACCAAGCCTAGCAGCTCACGGAATTAATAGTCAATGGGTGAAAGAATTCCTAGCATTCCAAGAGGGGACCCATGGATTTCATCAAATTGCTAGAAGGTCACGAATTGGATAATATATAGGGTCATGGCAATTAACAAAATGGAGCAGCTTAAGGATGGGGTCATAAAAAAATTGGACACAAGTAATTCACAAAGGTAAGTGGGCCACGAATTTAGTGGAGGAGGAAATCATCATATGTATATGGGCTAGCTTGAAGTAGGAGCATCCCACGTTTGCAGCTGCTTGCATTAGGTTGTGTGTAATCGAAGAAGCAAGCTCATGCGGAATTTCAAGTGGGCCAGGAGTATGTATAGCAGTAAGTAGGGGACCACAATAAAGGAGGACCATGCACTTGCCATGTAACACACGGATGCAGACATGCAACACACGAATCAATTGATGGGCCACGTTTCAGTAGGTGGAAAGAGGAGAATGCTTGTTAACAAAGAGGTTCATGCAAGGAAGAGGAATAGGCTGGACAGAACATTCACCCGCTGGGGCGGGTGATTAATATAAGAACTCCCCGCCGGGGCGGGGAGGCGCGCTAGCCAGTTTGATATTTCCTTTCTAGGGTCGGATTTGGAATGTATGAAGATATGAAGGGCTGGCAGGGTTATGATATAAAAGGGAATCGGATGAACATAAAAAGAGAGACCTAGCCACCATTAAAAGACAAGAAGTCTTGGATTTTAACAGAGAGGGGATATTTGAATTATCAAGTAAACGTGACGATCGAAGGGTTGGAGCGGAGATTGGTGATGCAAATCTGAATTTTATTATCTCTTCCTCTCTATATCTTGTAATCGTAATGTTCACTATGATAAGGATTATGGATTTTTATAATCTTAGTCACTAATACCAGTTCACTGAATTTCTTTTATTAAAACCCACTTTCTGTTCAAGACGACAATTATGTGACTATTTGAACGAAGTTGACTATATTGATGTTTATTGTGCTAACCGGTGCAACAGTGTCAAACAGGTAAGGACTCATGTAAAGGTCTGAATCACATCAATGTTCTAGTTATCATCATGTTTAATTTCTTATGTAAGTCCAGTCTCATCACCGGCTAAAGTTATTTCTTACCACTGACATACTGACTCATACAATCTTAATTACAAACTCTTTTTGGTCTTTTATGATTTTTTATTTTTTTTAAATATTTGATAAGCATAAACACTTAAACTACTCTGCTATGCAAATTCTAACGAACCTACTATACAACTATACATATTCTAACTATTCATGCACAAGCTAACAAGATTTATGATGAATATAACACAACACACCCCCAAACTTAAATGAAACAATGCCCTCATTGTGAAACACATAGAATTTAAGTGTAGAGGACTTCCCTGTTCAGTCAAGCATCCGATCCGCCACCCTCCATCGTGTCAGAGTCGGATGCTTGATATGGTGGGAGTGGCGGTGGAGCACCCTTTCCCCTGTTGCCTCTGCAGACGTGGCGGCATGATTGTTGCTAGCCCAAAATTGAAGATTTTTCTGAAGAATTTTGGTTGAAGACTTTCGTCAAACACTTGGTGTGCGAAGCAAATATGTGTCTATGTTGAGTGATGTTGCCTTGTTTGATTTCCCCAAATTGTTGTTAGTCAGCCAATCAATCGATAACAGTGGATCACAATTACCCAAATCCGTAAGGTAATTCCCAAAATCCAAAAACAGAATACCCACATGGTCAACCACTGTCATCCCAATTAAACAAAGTTACCTTAGTTGATGTTGAATAATTGTCTGGTGGAGTATATGTTCGATGTTCCAAGGGGGAGAAGGGGTCGGTGCCTGCACTTCCTGATTTTTTTTTTTTGGGTATTGGCAAAATTGTATGATGATGATAGTGGGATTTCGTGGGATGGGGTTATGGATTTGGTGGGGATTCGTGGGGATGATGGGAAGTTATATTAGGATGGGAGTGTAGTAGGATGGAAAGGGAATTTGGTAGTGGGTAGGGTGGTTAAGGATTTAGGAGGGGAAATATTAGTGGGAAGTGATAAGGTTAGATGGTATTGAGAGTTGTGATATGGTAATGGGGTAATAGGGGAATTAGGAAAATATAGGATGGGGTAATAGGATAGTGGGATGGGGAGTTGGGTACAGATTGGGGTAGTGGGGTAGTATTTGTGTGGGGGAAGGATTTCGATAATGATTATGTGAGATAGGATAGTGGGGAAAGGATTTTGGTATTGTATTTGAATTAGGAGAATGGGTTAGTGTATTTACCGAATTGGAGGTTTCAGAATCCCGTATCTCCGCCCCAGTGGAACATTTTGCTTTTAATCCCCCGCCCCAGCGGCTAATCTCACTGTCCAGCAATATTCAAGGCCCGTCCCGGCGGGAAATTGATGCCTATTTCACCCACCCTAGCGGGTTGATGTCTTGTGGTGGTTTAATTTGCTTAGCTGCATCCCTTCCTTTTACTCCCATTAAGTGACTATGTACCCCCACCTTGAATGTGTGTTTGAGTGGCATTGCCTTGCAAGTATCTTGTTCGCACGCACAATATAAAATTTTGTTAGACATGTATTATGAAGACAAATTACCCAGTATGCTACAGTATTACAACTAGATGATATAAATGTAAATAAAATAAAATAACCGATGGGTTGCCACCCATCAAGCGCTTAATTTTAAGTCTTTAGCCTGACTCCTTCTGTTTTGTTAATCTGGCTCTGCTGGAATGTTGTGGATGCTCTTGATCTTCATTACGCATACCCATCATTGTTTCAATGTTTGTCCTTTTTCATCAGGATTCTGCTTAAGTCTGCGAATGTCATCACCAATTCCACTTCTTTTACAAACTTTATCCCTGGACTTATTCTGACCATCATCGTTGCTATCTGTGATGTCAGGACTATTTTCGGCACTGCTTGGGTAAACTATTGGATTGAACACTTGAAATTTTACTTCTTGGACATTAACTCTCATCGTTAATTCACCGTTCGGTATGTCATTCACAGTTTTGCCGGTGGCCAAGAATGGTCTTTCCAATATTATTGGAATGTCTTTGTCCTCTTTATAGTCCAGTACCACAAAATCTGTCGATAAAATTAGCTTGTCAACCTTAACTAGAACATCCTCCACTATGCCGAATGGATACGTAGTCGTTCTATCTACCAGTTGTAGAGTGATATTTGTTGGCTTGGCTTCCTTTAGACCTAACTTCTTATATATTGACAGTGGCATTAAGTTGATACTCGCTCCCAAATCACATAATGCTTTTCCCACAAAATGGTTCCCAATTAAGGAAGGGATGTTGAAACTCCCCGGATCCTTCGATTTTGGCGGCAGTTTTCTCTGGAGAATTGCACTATATTCTTCCGTTAATGCAACAGTTTCATAATCGATCAACCTATATTTTTTTGGTAGTATGTCTTTCATAAACTTCATATAACTGGGTATTAACAATAAATCAATTTAAGAATTTAAGATAACTGAGTACTGAGCAGTCACTAAGGACTATGAACTTCTACTAGAATTAACAGTAATATACTGATAACCCAATCAAAAACAAGTACAACATGTGATCAGCCTAAAGTACCCTACGGTATGCATATCGTTCAATCGTACTAAAGTGCGCACGTCGGTCTCCCGACAAATATAATTTCCCTTCAAAGAAGGTTGTTAATCTTAGTCAAACACAAGATCCCGCACCAATCAATTGGTCTGGGTCGCTTTTTAACAATATAAGTCTAGCCGAATCAAATGGCATATATCACAACAATTATAAGTTCAATCTCAAGATTTAAAGCTCGAAGAATATGAATCGACTTTTATCTTATACATGAAGTATATAGTTTAGAATACATGACTTGTACTCTCAAAAGTTTACTTGCACGACAATAATAACACAAGCTTAATGAACGCTCAATAAAGAGTAAGGTTAGGAACTTGCTTACAACGTTCCTTGAATAAAGTAAACACAAGGATAAGATACTTGCACAATAAATGAGTTTAAGTCAGGAAACTTGCCTTATGCGTAGTCTATCCACGAAAAGCTAAATCAACACTTTTCGAATCCCTATCGTAATATAGTTATGCGTATAGGATATTCATTAGTTACGTATACTCATACATGATATGTAAGTTTAAACACATACATAAACGTCTAACTTAGTTGTATACTCTTTACATACTCCATTACACATTTTGCGTACTTATAGCACAAAAGTTTAGTTTATAAATCACCATGAAGTCAAATAACATAGTTTCTAATCATTGCTTTATAGTTTGCAATTACCTTTTAGACTTAACATTCAAAAGTTTATAAACATATATCAACATACTTTTATTACACATATGTTTATCCATGTATTCGACACACATTTAAAATCTTAAATGTATAATCCACATTGTTTCGAAAACTTTAGAAACATCTTGGCAAAACTTAGTTCCATAAAGTCACTATATGCTTGAACACTTAAAACATTGCTTGAGCCATGTATTATAGCTTAAGGCATTCTTACATGCATGTTGAGGAACTAGGTTTGGTCTTTTCTATTTACTTTCAATAATGGATAGTTCTATTCATAAATCTTCATTCTACAAAGCCAAGAAGGCTTGTTATGTCAAAGACTAACCATAGTACTCATTAAACCATATAATAATGCTAAACAGTCTTTACTACGCATGCTTGCATGTATTTGATTCATGTATTCCAAATCAACATAACTTTACTCTTTGAAAACTTGTTCTAAGCAACATTGAGTAGTGTACATATTTGTCTTAAGAAATCTCATGTTAAACAAATTAAGTATGCAAAGCATTTCAAAACTACATTTCATATGTATTCATAAGACTAACTAAGTCATGAATACGTGCTAAAAAGGTTAGATTTCAAAAAGGCGTAAGGTTTTATAAACACGGTCTTCGTCCTTTAACTTTTCTTTCAAAAGATTATAACTCAAACTCTAATCTTACTAACACGTCTTGCAATGCATATTAACACATTTTTAAGTGTTATGTAAGCTCTTAAGTTAAGTTAGGTTAGGTTACTAGGTTTGAGAAATAAACAGCACAAAGTTGATTCCCTAGCCACCCTCCGCCGGGGCGGCACTTTGTACTACTAGAGGGCCCGCCGGGGCGGCATTGCCCAAAACATTCCCTGGCCACCCCCTGCCGGGGTGGCAATTTGGCCTATAGGAAGCCCGTCGGGGCGGGCGTAGCCGATTCAGTTCGAAAGTTCTTCCCCTGCTGCGGATCAAATTTTCCCAAATCACAATTAAACATCAATTTTAAGCATACCCACTATGTATAATCTCCATAAACTTGCTACGCAACATACAAAGCATGATTCCAACAAATCTAAACTCATAAACAATCAAATTTAAGAATTAATTTCAAGACTCTTGTTGTAAGACCCCAACTTTTATGAATAAAGATTTAATTTTCTTTATATATTATTTCGAAATAGTAAGGTGTTGATTTGATAAATGTGAAAAGTTATGGGTGAAATGTGCAAATATTTTGAAATGAGCAAGTGGTTATAAAATATTCATTGTTGTCGGGGAATATTCGTTTGGTCGTGGAATATTCTTGTTGTCGGGGAATATTCGTACGACGGCACAGTTATTTGTGGGCCCCACAACGGAATAACTGTCGGATATAGAAAGCGACAGAAATAACCTTTTTATAAAATAACGGCGTAGTTGTTACCGTTAGTACTGTTGAAATACCCGGTGGTTAAAATACAGTAATACGCGGTGTTGCACAGTAGCACACGGTATTGCACAGTATTTCGAATTATTGATTTTTACGTGAGAAGGAACTTACTCAATTTTTGTTATAGTAATTACTGTTCAATATTTTATATTATTGACTCAATAATTGCTACGTTTATATTTTATATTATTGACTCAATAATTGTTACGTTGATATTTTATATCAATAGTTGCTACGTTGCTATAATTGATTCATTAATTTCTACAGTTGATATTTTGTATTATTGATTCAATAATTGTCATTTCACAGTATTTTACATTATCAACTCAATAATTCATATTATTTGAATAATAGCATTAGATAGCATTATTGACAATGTCTAAGGAAGTTCTGTCTAGGAGGAGTTATTTAATTGCGCGCCAGTAAGGAGAAGTCCTTATCAGAAGGCCTCCTCTTTCCTGAGAACGACCTAGTTGTCAATATTGTAGTTCTGTAATATTATTTGTGAATAATTAATTAGTAATTTATATGATAAGAAAATATTTATTTTGTGAATATAAGAGAAGGAATTAGTGCTGATGTGTTTTTATCAGTATTTTGGTGTGGAAAATCATCCGTTTATGAATTTCAGATAATTTATGTTTGGAATTTGGAAAAACTTCCTTCTACAAAGTTGTAAAGAATTAAATTTCCTATGGAAAGATATAGAATTTGTATTTTTCTGACAAAAAGGCTATTTATTATGAATTATTGAACTTTCAAAAAATAAATATTTTTTTAATGGGTGGGCCCCACTTTTGTTGTTTTGTTGAAAAATTCTGGAAGCAGCCAGGCGGCGGAATTTTTTTTAAAAAAACATTATTTTAATAAAAAAATCTACTTTGGCATTCTAAGCTTTTCCTATAAATAGGGTGCTTAGGTTAGAATTGAAAATCACACCAGAATCAGAAGTTTTCTCTCTATATAATATCGAGCGTATTTTTGTGAGTATTTAGATACTTTGAGTGTTACTATTCAGTGCAAGTTTCCTTCGGTATTATATCTGACATTCCAGTCAGAGGTACTATTCTTTTGAGATAAGGGACGTTATTTTCTTTCGTAAATGATGTTATTCTTTTCAATATCATTATACCAAAATATTGGCATAGATTTTATTATGAAATTCTTACTTTTTTCGTCGGAATTACTATTCACGTATACGACACTATTCACAGAAAAACTAAATTTTATTCTATATGTCCAAGTTGCTTGTTAAAGTTCTTATCTTTGATTGGATCTAAGTTTTAAGCTTTATTCTTGAATTTTGCTCCACAAAGTGTTATTATGAAATATTCTTGAACTTGGATAAACTAAATTACGAATCCCTAATCTTTGTCTTTTATCTCACTGGATTCGTTATTTATATGATTTTTCATCATCCTCAGTCTTAAATGGTGATATAACTGAATATCTTTGGCCTGTAGAGCAAAGATGAATGATTACCTGATGAATATCTTTGGCCGTAGTGCAAAGATGACAGGTGTTGAGATGAACATGACCATTGGTGAAACAAATGAATATCTTTGGCCTGTAGTGCAAAGATGAATATTTGATTTGAGATATATATTGATTGATGTTACAGGGATAAAATATTGATGATGGACTTTTAAATCATAGAAGATAGTAGACTTCATTCTCCACGTAACTCTTCTAATGAATTGTTATTTCCGCTGCGAATATTGATCTAAAATTGGTTGTCCATTATATTTTATCTGAGTTATTGAAGGCTAACGATAATTTATTTTCCATTATCTTAGTCGTAATATTCTTTACTGGGCTGGTTGAGCTCACCCTTTTCATCTATTGTCCTCTTCAGAAAATGAGAATGTCGCAGGGACTAGTCGGGGGACAAAGTTATGGTCCGAGTTAGAGCAGTAGTAGTACTCACTATTTCTGATAAATAGTGTGATAATAATTGTAATGAGGACTTAGTTTGAATATTAATATTTTTTACATATTTGTATTGACACTCACAGTTGTGTGGTCGTATTTTGCACGACCGTGTGATATAAAAGTTTGTATTTGAATTCTGTACCATGTATTTGGCAACTCAGAATGGGTTGGGTTGACTGGACCTATTCTGGGGGCGTCACAGTTGGTATCAGAGCTTAGGGATATGATCTCTGGCGGAGATCGGGGAATAGATCTAGGAGGGGAGAGACGAGTAAATCCTTCACTAGTATGTCCTACCTAAGCTTATATGGTATTTAATTGGTCAGTCGGAGCATAGTGTTAATATGTGATATGTTATTTGTTTAATTAACCCTTATTTTATGGCAGTATTTGAGAATGGCAGCTTAGAATGTTAACAATGGAGTGAATGAGATCGTGGAGGCACCGCTAATCACCGACCAGGATAATGTGATGTCGGGGGAAGAAGAAATTAGAAATATCCATGTGGTAAGTGAAGAATTAATAGTTGCACCCGAGCTAGTCGCAGAGGTAGCAGCTGAGAGTGAGGAAGAAGAGGAACCTGAGGAGGAGGATTTATTAGGAGAATTTTATGATCGAAATGTAGAACTGCAAAATTGTATTCTTGAGTTAGAAGAGCAGGGTGAAGAACGACAGACAGCCGTGGAACAAAGGGATACAACAATTCAAGAAAGGGATATAGAAATTCAAGATTTTGCTACTCATTATGCGAGGCTTGAACAGAAGCTCTCTCTGGCAGAGCATATGATATTAGAGCTAGAATCTGAAAATGCAAATGTCAACGATCAGCTGAAAGAAGAAGCAACGGAACGAGTGAGAATTGAAGATGCATGGATAAAAGTCGCACGACGCGTTGATATTTTAGAAAGAGACGTCCGATCTAAGAAGGCCAAAATAGACGAAATGGATTTTACTTTTTGGACAGCAATTGGGAGAATCAAACATCGAGTTTGGAATTACCCTGTGCATAGCGGTCAACCCCAATTCGATATGGATCGAAGAGTAATGATTCAAATCATGGATCAGGAGTGTGACGAAGCAGTTGAGGGTGGAATGAGCTATATAGCAAAGTCAAGACCAGCTGGGACAGTGACACCAAAGACTGTTCCAGACAAATCAAAGTCGGTGGTTCCATGAAGAGCGTTTATCGAGACTGCCCAAAACGTGAGGAACCCGAATGAATTTATCACGGGTTAGTTAATCATAAATTTGTGCGAAGTCTATACCTTATTAGATACCGGTAATACCCATTCCTTTATTTCACCTGCTTGTTCTCAACGTTTGAATTTGACTTCTGATAAATTAGACTTTGACTTATCTGTTGAAACTTCGTTGGGAGAAACCTTTGTTACATCCACAGTTTACAAATCTTGCTTAATTCAGATTGGTACCCTTACCTTACCTGTTGATCTTATATCTTTGAAAATACTTGCATTTGACGTGATTTTAAGATTTGACTTGTTAACCACTTACCATGCCAAAATTGATTATTTTCGTAAGGTTGTTAGTTTTCATATTCCTAATCAACTTGTTGTGTGAATCCAAACCACCAAACCACTAAAATCAGTCAATATCATTTCAAGTCACAAAGCTATTCGTTTATTGAAAAATGGATGTCAAGCTTTCTTAGCTCATGTCACTGATCTAAACCAGAATACATTAGGTTTGAATGATATTTCCGTTGTTAAGGAGTTTCCTGATGTATTTCCCGAAGAACTTCCCGGTCTACCCCCAGAACGTGAAGTTGAATTCTTTATTGACCTTGAGGCCGGTACAAAACCTATTTCTAAAACCCCATATCGAATGGCTCTTATTAAACTTCAGGAGTTAAAGGTCCAACTACAGGAATTGTTAGACATCGATTTTATTCGTCCTAGTACATCTCCTTGGGGTGCTCCTATTTTATTCGTTTGGAGCGAGGAATGCGAGAAGAGCTTCCAAGAGCACAAAAGAAGACTTATCTCGGCACCTGTTCTGACAATACCATCTGGTTCGGATGGATTTGTTATCTACAGTGATGCTTCGGGTAAAGGGTTAGGATGTGTTCTCATGCAACATGGGAAAGTCATAGCCTATGTCTGGCGACAACTCAAAGAATATGAGAGGACTTATCCTACTCATGATCTAGAGTTGGCAGCTGTCGTTTTCGCGTTGAAGATCTAGAGACATTATCTGTACGGGGAGAAAGTGGAGATTTATACGGATCATAAGAGCCTTAAATATTTCTTCACTCAGAAGGAACTCAACATGCGGCAACGACGTTGGCTTGAGCTGTTGAAAGATTGCGATCATACCATCCTGGAAAAGCAAACGTTGTAGCTGACGCGTTGAGTAGAAGATCATATGTGGGAACGAGTGTGATGATGTCAAGTATACGTGTAGAACCAGCTTTGATTGATAAAGTTAAAGCTGCTCAAGCTACAGATCCGGAGTTGATGAAGATGAAGAAGAAGGTGCAAGAAGGTGCCATTCCAGAAGCGAGAATTGATGAAGAGGGAATACTTCAAGTCAACTCCAGACTTTGTGTTCCTAACGATTTTGACTTGAAGCATAGAATCATGATGGAGGCACACAACACACCATTTGCAATCCATCCTGGGAGTACCAAAATGTATCGTGCTCTTCGACATACATGTTGGTGGAGCAATATGAAAAGAGAGATCGCGGAGTTTATTTCGAGATGTTTAACTTGTTAACGTGTAAAGGAGGAGCATCAAGTACCGAAGGGTCCATTGCAACATTGGAGATTTCAAAATGGAAGTGGGAACACATTACGATAGATTTCGTTATGGGTCTTCCCAAGGTTTCTCAAGGCATAGATGCGATTTGGGTTATTATTGATAGACTAACCAAGTCTGCTTATTTCTTGTCGATACGAGAGACTTATTCCCTTGAACGTCTTGCTTATATGTACGTGAATGAGATTATGAGATTGCATGGCATGCCACTATACATAGTTTCAGATTGTGATCCCAGATTTATTTCACGATTTTGGATCAGTTTGCAGAAAGCTATGGGCACGGATTTACGATTCAGTTCGGCTTATCATCCTCAAACAGACGGACAATCGAAAAGGACTATTCAAACTCTTGAAAATCTATTGAGACTCTGTGTTCTAGACTTCAAAGGGAGTTGGGATAAGTACTTACCATTGGTGGAATTCTCCTACAACAACAGTTATCAAGCAAGTATAGGCGTGGCTCCATTCAAAGCGTTGTATGGGAGAAAGTGTCGTTCTCCAGTATGCTGGGATGAGGTGGGTGAAGCAACATTGTTGGGACCGGAGTTAGTACGTATGACTACGAAAAAGACCCAAATAATCCGACAATGTATACAAACCGCACAACATCGACAAAAGAGTTATGCGGATCTTCATCGAAAGGACGTAGAATTTAATGTTGGGGACCATGTATTGTTACGTATTGCTCCGTGGAAAGGCGTTACGAGATTCGGTAAAAGAGGAAAGATCAATCCACGATTCATTGGTCCATTTGAGATTCTTGACCGAGTAGGAAATGTGGCTTATAGACTTGCTTTATCTCCAAGCATGTCTCGTGTTCATAACGTTTTTCACATATTCGTACTTCGTAAATATGTGAAAGACGCAAACCACATTATTGAGTTAGAACCAGACGAGATAGCTGAAGATTTAAGGTATGAGGAGGTACCTGTCAAGATCTTGGATAGGAAGGAGCATGTCCTACACTCGAAAATTATACCTCAAGTTAAAGTTTTGTGGTGAAACCATGCTATTGAGAAAATGACCTGGGAGTTGGAACCGGAAATGAAAGCGAGGTATCCTCACCTTTTCGACATACCAGGTACGTACGTCAATTTTGAGGATGAAATTTTATAAGGAGAGGGGGTTGTAAGACCCCAACTTTTATGAATAAAGATTTAATTTTCTTTATATATTATTTCGAAATAGTAAGGTGTTGATTTGATAAATGTGAAAAGTTATGGGTGAAATGTGCAAATATTTTAAAATGAGCAAGTGGTTATAAAATATTCATTGTTGTCGGGGAATATTCGTTTGGTAGTGGAATATTCTTGTTGTCGGGGAATATTCGCACGACGGCGCAGCTATTTGTGGGCCCTACAACGGATTAACTGTCGGATATAGAAAGCGACAGAAATAACATTTTTATAAAATAACGGCGTAGTTGTTACCGTTAGTACTGTTGAAATACCCGGTAGTTAAAATACAGTAATACGCGGTGTTACACAGTAGCACACGGTATTGCACAGTATTTTGAATTATTGATTCTTACGTGAGAAGGAACTTACTCAATTTTTGTTATAGTAATTATTGTTCAATATTTTATATTATTGACTCAATAATTGCTACGTTTATATTTTATATTATTGACTCAATAATTGTTACGTTGATATTTTATATCAATAGTTGCTACGTTGCTATAATTGATTCAATAATTTCTACAGTTGATATTTTGTATTATTGATTCAATAATTGTCAGTGCACAGTATTTCACATTATCAACTCAATAATTCATATTATTTGAATAATATCATTAGATAGAATTATTGACAATGTCTAAGGATGTTCTGTCTAGGAGGGGTTATTTAATTGCGCGCCAGTAAGGAGAAGTCCTTATCGGAAGGCCCCCTCTTTCTAGGGAACGACCTGGTTGTCCATATTATAGTTCTGTAATATTATTTGTGAATAATTAATTATTAATTTATATGATAAGAAGATATTTATTTTGTGAATATAAGAGAAGGAATTAGTGCTGATGTGTTTTTATCAGTATTTTGGTGTGGAAAATCATCCGTTTATGGATTTCGGATAATTTATGTTTGGAATTTGGAAAAACTTCCTTCTACAAAGTTGTAGAGAATTAAATTTCATATGGAAAGACATAGAATTTGTATTTTTCTGACAAAAGGGCTATTTATTATGAATTATTGAAGTTTCAGAAAATAAATATTTTTTTAATGGGTGGGCCCCACTTTTGTTATTTTGTTGAAAAATTCTGAAAGTAGCCAGGCGGCGAAATTTTTTTTAAAAAAATTATTTTATTAAAAAAGTCTACTTTGGCATCCTAAGCTTTTCCTATAAATAGGGTGCTTAGGTTAGAATTGAAAATCACACCAGAATCAGAAGTTTTCTCCCTCTATAATATCGAGCGTATTTTTGTGAGTATTTAGATACTTTGAGTGTTACTATTCAGTGCAAGTTTCCTTCGGTATTATATCTGATATTCTAGTCAGAGGTATTATTCTTTTGAGGTAAGGGATGTTATTTTCTTTCGTAAATGATGTTATTCTTTTCAATATCATTATACCAAAATATTGACATGGATTTTATTATGAAATTCTTACTTTTTTCGTCGGGGTTACTATTCACGTATACGGCACTATTCACGAAAAAACTAAATTTTTTTCTACATGTCCAAGTTGCTTGTTAAAGTTCTTATCTATGATTGGATCTAAGTTTTAAGATTTATTCTTGAATTTTGCTCCACAAAGTGTTATTATGAAATATTCTTGAACTTGTATAAACTAAATTACGAATCCCTAATCTTTGTCTTTTATCTCACTGGATTCGTTATTTATATGATTTTTCATCATCCTCAGTTTTAAATGGTGATATAACTGAATATCTTTGGCCTGTAGAGCAAAGATGAATGATTACCTGATGAATATCTTTGGCCGTAGTGCAAAGATGACAGGTGTTGAGATGAACATGACCATTGGTAATACAAATGAATATCTTTGGCCTGTAGTGCAAAGATGAATATTTGATTTGAGATGTATATTGATTGATGTTACAGGGATAAAATATTGATGATGGACTTTTAAATCATAGAAGATAGTAGACTTCATTCTCTACTTAACTCTTCTAATGAATTGTTATTTCCGCTAGGAATATTGATCTAAATTGGTTGTCCATTATATTTTATCTGAGTTATTGAATGCTAACGATAATTTATTTTCCATTATCTTAGTCGTAATATTCTTTACTGGGCTAGTTGAGCTCACCCTTTTTCATCTATTGTCCTCTTCAGAAAATGATAATGTCGCAGGGACTAGTCGGGGGACAAAGTGATGGTCCGAGTTAGAGCAGTAGTAGTCCTCACTATTTCTGATAAATAGTGTGATAATAATTATAATGAGGACTTAGTTTGAATATTAATATTTTCTACATATTTGTATTGACACTCACAGTTGTGTGGTCGTATTTTGCACGACCGTGTGATATAAAAGTTTGTATTTGAATTCTGTACCATGTATTTGGCGACTCAGAATGGGTTGGGCTGACTGGACCTATTCTGGGGGCGTCACACTTGCCATTTCACAAAGTTTAATACATTTAGTGATTCTCTTCACTACGGATTCGTTACTTGACCAAATTACTTCGTTTAACTTCTGTTGATTTCGTATTCAACCATATTAACAATATCTAGCATCCATTAATAGATTCAACCATACATTTTCCAACTCAAACAAGTATTATAACCCTTTTCTAAGAACTTTGCAAAACTTGAACTTAAGAACATGTGAAGGAATATTACCTTTTGTGAAGTTGAAATGCTACTCTAGCTTCAATTTGTAGATAGTATACGCTCCATTCACACACAACTCTGAAGTTTAATAGAGAACTTTGAAAAATGTCTGTGAATGAGAAGATCTCCATTTATAGGGAAGCTTATGACCAAATTTGGGCTTTGCTCAATGAATTAAACCATTGGAATGAAGAAGAAGCTGATGGTTATGGAGAAGTGGGTGAGTAGTTGTTGGATTACATAATTTTGCCCACTCCCCTTTGAATCATGATAGCTAGTTGATGAACTTGGGAGAAGAAGAGGGAATAGGCTATAGCCTTATGTCATTCACGTAAATGAGAATTGGACACTCATTGTGGGACAAGAAATAAGAACTCAACATTGTAAGGAATGAAATACCATATATTACACACTTAATACACATATATGCTTACCTTGGCTTAAATTCACTTAGGGTATACATGGACCTAAAATGTCACAACAACGTTATATGGTAGCACATTGGGGTACATGTATACTCATTGATATATAATCCATGTATATTTTAATAATGTCAATTTATGATTTAATTGAATAGTGACATACTACATTATCACAAACCTCATTATTATTATTTCAATTATATTACTCATGGAAATAATTAGGGATATCAATTATTTACATACTTTAACTTAATATTCTATATAGTATACATTAATGTACTATGCCTATCACATGGTCACATAAGCCTCTTTCATACCACTTAGTAATTTACATAAGTTAAGTTTACTTTTATCATATAATTTTATATAATAATTATTCACATTCCAATGTCACACTCCATTTTACAACCTCTATTATACAATTACATACATATATGTCTACATGTATATATATATATATACATATTCCTATCATCATACATTTTACATTGGGCCACATTAAATTAAATCAATTGGGCTAAGCACACTAAGGCACATGGACCCTATTTTTTAATCTAGCACATAAATTGATTGGGCCACATCTCTTAATTCTTATAACATATCACATTAATATTGTTGGGCTTGGATATATCTTAAGTCCAATACAATATTAATTCAATGACCCAACTAGATTAGGAAATTAATTAGGCCACACAAGGCTTATTACTTAAGCCTAATTAAGCTCATTATTTTTTCTATTCTCGTACCACACAAGGAATTCTTTGAGCGTATTATAAATCCCACATTTTTCTTCTCAATTATTATAAATTCAATTTAATATAATTGAGTTAAATAATCTCATAACACAAAATCATTTCGATTCAAGTAAATATTCATTTCCCTTAATATATTCATTTAATAATATTCAGAAATTCTCGGGTATTACATCCTCCCTCCCTTATAAAAATTTCGTCCTCGGAATTGCTACAAGGTTACACAAATAGATGGGGATAATCCCTCACCATCCTATTTTCTAAGTCCCACGTAGCCTCCTCGACATCGTGGTTACGCCAAAGTACCTTTACAGATGAAATAACTTTATTTCTTAAGGTTTGCTCTTTCCTATCTAATATCTGGACAGAAATTTCTTCATACGCTAGGTTCTTCTCCACTTGAATGGGCTCATAAGAAATCACGTGCTTGTAGTCGTCCTTGTATGGTCGCAACATCGAGATGTGGAACACGTTGTGGATGTGATCCAACTCGGGTGGTAATGCAACTTTGTATGCCACTTCTCCCACTCACTTCAGTATCTCGAACGGTCCTATGAATCTTGGACTCAATTTTCCTTTCTTGCCGAAACGGATTTTTCCCTTCCATGGAGATATCTTCAAGAATACAAAACTGCTGACTTTAAAGTCCCGGTCTTGTCGATGCAAGTCTACGTACTTTTTTTGACGATCTTGAGCTGCTACTAGTCTGGCTCTTATCACTATCACTACGTCTACAGTTTGTTAAACTAACTCTGGTCCGAGTATTCGTCGTTCTCCGACTTCGTCACAACATAATAGCGTTCTGCACTTTTTTCTGTAAAAGGCTTCGTACGGTGGCATGCCGATACTCGCATGGTAACTATTGCTATACGCGAATTCAACTAAGGGTAGGTGGTCGTCCCAATTTCCCTTGAAGTCCATAACGCAAGTCCTAAGCATGTCTTCCAGCGTTTGTATTGTTCGCTCACTCTGCCCATCTGTCTAAGGATGATAAACGGTACTCAACCTCAACTGTGTTCCCATTCTCTCTCGCAAACTTTTCCAAAAATTTAACGTGAAGCGCAGATCTCGATCAGAGACAATTGACACTGGCAGTCCATGTCATGAAATAATCTCCTTTACGTACAGACTCGCTAACTGATTCAAACTATAGCGGATCTTGATTGGTAGAAAATGTGCTGTCTTCGTTAATCGATCCACGATAACCCAAATGGCATCATATCCCTTCTGTGTGACTGGAAGTCTTACCACGAAGTCCATCGTAATGTACTCTGATTTCCACTCCAGTATTTCCAACGGTTGTAGTAAACCACTCGGTCGCTGGTGCTCTGCTTTAACGCGTTGGCAAGTCAGACATTTACTAACGCATTCTGCAACTTCCCGCTTTAGATTGGGCCATCAAAAATGTTGCCTCAAATCCCGGTACATTTTCGTGCCTCCTGGATGAACGAAATACGTCGTATTGTGTGACTCATATAAAATCTCTTCCCTTAACTCGATTACTGCTGGTACCCACACTCTTCCTTCAAATCTTAAGATACCGTCTCTATCCATTCGGAATCTCTCCTCTTCATTCTCTGTGATCCTTTTCCTGATTTTCTCGCACTCTTCATCTCTCTCCTGTGCTTCTTTTACTCTATCCAACAATGTTGGACAAACTTCCATTACAAACAACTTCTCTTCTGACCTTTCTGGTCCCTTTATCTCTATCTCCAATTTCTCCATCTCTCTTATTAACTCATCCTGAGCCATCAAATAAAAAAGTTTCTCTCTTCCTTTCATGCTCAGAGCATCGACAACCACGTTTGCCTTACTCGGGTGATAAAGAACATCACAGTCATAATCTTTGATCAATTCCAACCACCTTCTCTGACGCATATTCAACTCCTTCTGTGTGAAGATACATTTCAGACTCTTGTGGTCCGTGTATATCTCACATTTCTCTCCGTATAAATAATGCCTCCATATCTTCAACGCAAAAACTACTGCCGCTAACTCTAAGTCGTGAGTAGGGTATCGTTTTTCGTAATCCTTCAATTGTCGTGATGCATATACAATGACCTTGCCGTGCTATATGAGCACACAGCCAAGTCCCTTGTCCGATGCATCACTATATACCACAAAATTTCCCGCATCATCTAGTAATGATAGCACAGGCGCTTTGCTTAGTCTCTTTTTCAATTCTTGAAAACTCTCTTCATATTTGTCCGTCCATACTAATTTCACCGTCTTCCTCGTCAGATTGGTCAATGGGGTTGCTATCTTAGAAAAATCCTGGATGAATCTTCGATAGTACCCGGCTAATCCTAAGAAACTTCTCACCTCTATTGGTGTTCTCGGCTGCTCCCAATTACTCACTGTCTCGACCTTTGCAGGGTCTACTGAGATTCCATTCTTATCCACCATGTGACCTAAGAATTAAACCTTCTCCATCCAAAATTCACACTTTGAAAACTTCGCTTACATCTTCTCTTTCCTTAGTGCTTCCAAAATAATCTTCAGATGTTCGGTGTGTTCTTCCTCTGTCTTCGAGTAGATCAAAATATCATCGATGAAAACTACTACAAATTTATCCAAGTATAGCTTGAAAACTCGGTTCATCAAGTCCATGAATGCTTCCGGAGCATTAGTCAATCCAAATAACATTACCCAAAACTCGTAATGTCCATAACGGGTTCGAAATGCAGTCTTTGGTATGTCTTCATCCCGTACCTTCAATTGGTGATAACCTGTCCGTAGATCTATCCTTGAAAAACACTTTGCTCCTTTCAATTGGTCAAATAAGTCGTCTATCCTCGGTAGTGGATATCTGTTCTTGATCGTTACTTTATTCAATTCTCGATAATAGATACAGAGCCTCATCGATCCGTCCTTTTTCTTAACGAATAACATTGGTGCTCCCCAAGGAGACACACTTGGTCGTATGTAACCCTTATCCAATAACTCTTGCAGTTATATCATTAATTCCTTCATTTCTACTGGCGCCATGCGGTATGGAGCTTTCAAAATCGGTGCCGTTCCCGGTGCTAAGTCTATTACGAATTCTATTTCTCTATTTGGCGGAAGACCAGGCTGATCGTCCAAAAACACATCTTGAAATTCATTAACTACAGATATATCCTTAATTTCTACTCCCTTTTTTCGATTATCTACTATGTAAGCTAAATAACCTACACATCATTTCTTTAACAATTTCTTGGCCTGTATCATCGTAATGCAACACGATTGCTTAAGTGATTAGCTACCATAAAACACTACCTTAGACTTACTCGGAGTCTGAAGGTTCACACATTTGTTGTTGGGTTTGTACGAAATCGTGATGCAATCAAATTGCAAAAATTAGCTGAAGTATGGTATATCAGAGTTTAAAAAAATTCTACAAAACCATTACCCGGATCATCCTTTATGCAAATTATTAATTTAAAACGATAAATAAGAAGTTATTGAATCATACCCTTGTAAAACAAAGCTTCCACAGGTACGAGTTCAACTCCTTGTTCTTCGTGATCTCCTTGAATTTCCGGGTTAGATTCCTTCCTTTGATCAACGTTAGCCACCCAAGTGTTTGGCCTCTAGAGGTGATCCACCAAGGAAGATGAATTATCAAGAAGGAGGATGGTTGGCTTAGTTTTCTATCCTCTATAGAAAAGGAGTACTCTCCAACAATTGGAATTGCCTCAACTGATATCTATTATAAAACTCCTCTTATATAGATATTGGTCAACCCTTCTAATCCTATTAGACATGGGATTTCTTTTAATTAATTAAACTCCTTTATTTAATTTAGGCTTCCCACCACATGGGGAATAATTAATTAAATTCATTTAATTAATTTGTCTCCTAATCTTATTAGGAATAAATGAGAGTATTAATATTAAATTAATTACTAAACTCCTTTAGAAATTAAAATAATAATAATTGTAATAATATTAATAAGACTCCTCTTATTAATTTATATTTAATATTTCCAAAATATTAAATAATAAACATTAAGCTATTTAATTTATTCTATTACTATAGATTAAATTAATTACACTTAATGCATTATTACGATTATGCCATTACCTTCTTAAATAAATATTCTTCCTTTTATGGTGTGACCCTTTAGGTTCTCTATATTAAACCGGTTGTGAATAAATCAATTAGAACAATTCTAATCTTATTTAAATAAATAAATTAAACTAATAATTTATTTAAATAAATAATATTTATTCTACAATAGGGATAAGCCTCCCTAGCGATCAACGACTTTTCAGATAATATAGATTTCAACATTACTCATAAAAGAACCTGTGAGTAAATAGTTACCATACAATTTAATCCTTCCACCATAAAATGTCCCAATTAAATATAAGAAATGAATTTACTGTCAAGTCTTATTTTATTTAATTATATGTATTTCGATTAGAAAATGCACAACTCCAAATAATGCAAATTAGAAACTCCTTTCTAATTTGATTTTACCTTGGCCAAGGATTCCTGGGTTGTCATTTAACGAATCACATAGGATATATCTCCTCTTTTACTAGAGGTGGTAGATTCTTTATTGATCATTAATTATCTCTATATGTAACTCATTATACCCAAGCATACCCTTTTATATACCCTAAAGGACTTTAAGGAATAAGTCAAAGTATAATTCATTACATACAAGATACTATGATGATCTCAAGTCCAAGGATCAGTTGTACTACTATCACATTAGGAATTCCTATTGACAGGCGAGTAAAAATCCATTAGGTATTCCATAGCGGGTCACGTTCAGTGAACTTATTCTCCAATAAGCACCTACATACTTGCTTTAGTGTCTCCACACAAATGATCATGAGATCAATCATCCTCATCCAATGAGCAAGCAACATATGTACCAATATATTCGGATTTACTAATCCCCTTTTTAGTAATCCCACGATTGAGAACTATTTTAGTTTTAGAGCTTTCTAAGAATTTAGATCTCATTAGCATGATTATCTTCATGATTCTAAAAGCATTGCTTAAAACTATGGGTTATTTACATATTATAAAAATAGCACCATGTAGATAATTAAATGCCTTTAATAAATGAATATTTTATTAATAAATAAATAAGATTGTTTACAAAGTACGTGTTTTATCATCATACATGATTGGCTTGTATGCACACTACTATCAATCTCCCACTTGCACTAATGCCAATCGCCATGGTATCTCATACCCATCTTCTCTAAGTGACGATTAAACTGCTGTTGTGTTAAAGCTTTAGTAAATGGATCTGCAATGTTGTCTTGAGAGTCTACACGCTCCAAGGTGGCGTCTCCTCTTTCAATGATCTCCCTGATCAAGTGAAATCGTCGCAACACGTGTTTAGATTTTTGATGAGACCTTGGTTCCTTAGCCTGTGCAACTGCTCCTGTGTTGTCATAGTAAACGGGAACTGCTTCTCCAATGCTAGGAACCATACCAAGTTCAGTTATGAACTTCTTCATCCAAACAGCTTCCTTTGCAGCTTCACTTGGAGCTATATACTCTGCCTCTATCACTGAATCAGCAACTGTTTGCTGCTTGGAACTCTTCCAACTCACTGCGCCTCCATTCAAGGTAAAAACATACCCCAAAATAGATTTACTGTCATCTCGGTCCATTTGAAAACTTGAGTCTGTGAAGCCCTCGAGTTTTAATTCAGACCCACCGTAGACAAAAAAAATATCCTTAGTCCTTCTCAAGTATTTTAGGATATTCTTCACTGCCTTCCAGTGCTCTTCTCCTGGATTCGACTGGTATCTGCTCGTTACACTAAGTGCATGAGCAACATCCGGTCTAGTACATATCATACCATACATGATAGATCCTATTACAGAAGCATAAGGGATCTTACTCATACGGGCTCTCTCCTCAGGTGTCTTTGGGGCCTGTTTCTTGGAGAGATGTATTCCATGGCTCATCGGCATGAGACCTCTTTTGGAATCTTCCATGCTAAATCTCTTTAGCATTGCATCAATGTACGTTCCTTGGGATAAACCAAGCATCCTTTTAGATCTATCTCTATAGATCTTTATCCCCAAAATATAGGATGCTTCTCCCAAGTCCTTCATGGAGAAGTGTTTAGATAACCAGATTTTAATCGATTGTAGCATAGGAATGTCATTCCCTATCAATAATATATCATCAATATATAATACAAGGAATGAAACTGCGCTCCCACTAACCTTCTTGTACACACATGGTTCATCATCATTTTTGATAAAATCAAACTCTTTGATTGTCTCATCAAAACGAAGGTTCCATCTACGAGAAGCTTGCTTCAATTCATAAATGGATCGTTGCAGCTTACAGACTTGATTTGTTCCAACCTTTGAAACAAATCCCTCTGGCTGTGTCATATACACATCCTCCTCAAGTTTCCCATTGAGGAAGGCCGTTTTCACGTCCATCTGCCAGATCTCATAGTCGTTATAAGCTGCAATCGCAAGCAAAATCCGAATGGACTTGAGCATAGCTACTGGTGAAAAGGTTTCATCATAGTCAACTCCTTGTCTTTGTTTGAAACCTTTTGCAACCAGTCGGGCCTTATAGGTCTCTACCTTGCCGTCCTCTCCAGTCTTTCTTTTAAAGACCCATTTACACCCAATAGGCTTAATGCCTTCAGGTGGTGAAACCAAAGTCCATACTTTATTTTCATATATGGAGTCCATTTCGGATTTCATAGCTTCAAGCCATTTTCCTGAGTCTTTATTACTCATAGCCTGTTCGTAATTCAATGGATTATCATCATTCATGATGTGTACCTCATCGTCATCCTGTATAAAGAATCCATACCTCTCAGGTATCTTTGGTACTCTTCCAGATTTACGAACAGGGTGTGGTATAGTAGGTTCTTCTACTTGGTCAGGTACCTGACTTTGATTCGTGGTAATTTGTGTTTCTTTAACTTCTTCAAGATATATCTTACTCCCACTGACCCCTTCATGGATAAACTCATTTTCCAAGAAGGCAGCATATTTCGCAACAAACACCTTTTGATCAGTTGGATGATAGAAATAATATCCTAAAGTTTCTTTAGGGTATCCCACAAATCTACACTTATCGAATTTAGTCTGTAGCTTATCATTTTCAAACTTTTTGACATAAGCTGGGCAACCCCAAGTCTTAACATGCTTCAGATTTGGTTTCCTCCCCTTCCACATCTCATATGGAGTCTTTGGGGCGGATTTGGTAGGTACCTTGTTAAGTAGGTATGCAGCCGTTTCTAGGGCATATCCCCAGAAAGAAATTGGAAGGTCGGTAAAACTCATCATGGATCGAACCATGTCCAACAGTGTTCAATTTCTCCTTTCAGATACTCCATTTAACTGTGGTGTACCTGGAGGAGTCCATTGTGAGATTATACCATTTTCTTTGAGAAAATTGAGAAACTCACCGCTTAAGTATTCTCCACCTCGATCTGATCGAAGTATCTTTATACTCTTGCCCGTTTATTTTTCTACTTCACTTCTGAACTCTTTGAACTTTTCAAATGATTCTGACTTGTATTTCATTAAATACACATATCCAAATCTTGAGTGATCATCAGTGAAAGTAATAAAATAAGAATACCCACCCTGTGCACTTGTTGTCATAGGTCCACAAACGTCTGTGTGAATCAATGCCAACAACTCTGTAACTCTTTCTCCTTTTCCACTAAAAGGAGATTTAGTCATTTTACCCATGAGACAAGATTCACAAGTTGGATATGATTCATAATCAGATAACTCAAGGAGTCCATCTTTATGCAACTTGAATAATCTTGTTTCATTGATATGACCGAGTCTACAGTGCCACATGTAGGTATAATTAATATTATCTCTTTTCCTTTTCTTAGTTTGTTCAATTTGAAAAATATTTTCTTGTAAGTCAAGTGTATAAAGTCCATTTCGCAAATTTCCAACAGCATATAAAACATCGTCTTTATAAATAGAACAACTATTGTTCTTTATAACAACGTTAAATCCTTCCATATGCAATACAGAAATTGAAATAATGTTTTTAATAATATTCGAAACATAATAACAATTATTAAGATAAATGGACTTGCCCGAAGGCATTGCTAAATAATAAGTTCCTACAGCTAATGCAGCAATCTTTGCTCCATTCCCCACTCGTAGGATCACCTCATCATTGTTCAGCTTTCTACTTCTGACCAGTCCCTTCACATTATTACATATGTGAGAACCACAGCCGGTATCCAATACCCAAGTAGAATTTTGACTTTCTGAAAAATTAATTTCAATCATGAACAAACCTTGATTGGAAGTCGAAGCTTCTCCAAGCTTCTTCTTTGCCAGAAACTTCTTGCAGTTCCTCTTCCAATGACCCGGCTCGTTGCAATGGAAGCACATTCCTTTGCTAGCTGGATCAGATTTCTTTTGTTCCTTTATGTTCACTTTGCCCTTGGTCATCCGAGATCGGAAGAGCTCCTTAGATATCTCATATCTAGCAATCCTACTTTGTTCACCATACAACTCCTTAAGGTGAATCAACATAGTAGGAGCATCCATGTTTTCGTGCTGACGCTGAATCTCGTTATTCATGGATGCGAGCATGATGCATTGAGCCACAGATGCATTATCTTGCCACTTTACAATGGTGGCAATCTCTTCCTCAGAGGCTGTTTCTGGAATAGTTCTAGGGACATGTGAGTTTAGGACATAAGAAATTTTTTCAGCAGTGAGAACTATTCTCAGATTTCTTAGCCAGTCCGTATAATTCGGCCCGATAAGCTTATTAGCATCAAGTATGCTTCGCAGTGAAATTAGTGATTTTGACATTTTTAAAATTCTGCATGTGAAAAACAACATTTTAGCAAACATTCATTTTATTAATTTTGCATACCAAAATAAATTTAGGTCTTTATTTTAAATTGGTATCTCCCACTATTTTTATCAAACTATATTACCCTCACTTATATAGTTCGGCAACATCTAATTAAAGATTTGCTAGTGAGAATAAGGATCCCATTTCAAATGTATATAACCATGTGGATAGCACAACAAGCGATATACAAATAAATAGGTAGACAACTCTTGTCAATTACATCACTATATAACTCATTTTATTTTGCCTCTTACATCATAATGGTCAAGTGTGTGCACATCCGAACTAAAATGATTTAAGTTAAGTCCAGCCTAGCACTTCCATAAATTCAAAAAAGAAAAATGTTCATCCTTGTGGATAGCACAACAAGACTAGATCGTTCAATTTTCTTGATAAGCATCAAATGTGATTAATTAACATCTTAAATATGCAATACTCGCCTTGTGGATAGCACAACAAGCTCATATTAAATATTTAATACTCTATTAATTTATCATGCTAGAAGGCGACGTTCGATATTCCAAATATCATTTGAACGCTTCGGACTTAATATTATTTCTTTGAGGGGTTTATTATTATTTGTCTCATCTTGTTTAGCGCGCATGCACACACACACACACACACACACACACACACATATATATATATATATATATATATATATATATAATACACTTTATTTTATTAAACATGCGTAGCATGTTTGCATAAAATATAATATATATATAATATTTAGCATGCAATATAGAATACTATATTCTACCCGGATTGATTATGGACTTTTATTCTAGTTTGGTTCACTAGAGCCACCAAGTGAACCAAAAGGTCAAACCTAGGAGTGCAAGAATTTAAATTTAAATATAACTATTACATTTAAACCCGGGCTCCATACAAACAGGTCTTCATGCGCTCCTTGCTCCTTGGTCTCCAATTTCTTCAAGATAATTCTAACTATTTCTAATATTAAACTATTTAATTTAAATAGAAACCTTGATCAGCAGTCAAGGGGAAGTACATAGGAGGGAGATAGAATTTTACATCAAGAAAAAAAAATAGAGAAGACGAGGTACACAGACCCCATTTAATAAAACCCATTCATTCAAGCATTCAACTAAAATAAAATCCAATCACATTGGTCAAATAGTCCATAATCAATCCCCATTTATTATCATACATATCACCATATATATCAATAAATAAATATTCATCTCATGAATTAAAACATTCCATATATATATATGAGTATCATTTAATGAGCAATTTTAAATTGCATGAAATCCAATTTCAAGATTAAAATAAACTCTTTATTTTAATTATAAAATTATTTAGAATATAATATATAAAAATATCATATATATATATATATATATATCATATATATATATATATATATATTTGATATTACCGTATATATTATATATATTTATATAACGAATCAGGTTATATATATATATAATATAAATTCACATTTATTTTTTAAAAAGAAGTCACCTTCTTTTATTAAAAGAGTCCTGCAGGTTTATTAGAAGAGTCCTTTCCTGATGGGTCACCTTCTTTTTGGAGTAAGAAAGAGACAACACCTTTTCCTTGAAGAATTCAAGATTAGCACCCCAAAAAAAAATTGTGATTCGTCCCAAAAAAAAACGTCATTTTTTTTTCTTAAAAAAAATAATTTTATACAATAAAATTATGCCCAATAAATTATTTTTAAATACATACCCATATGTATATGAAATCAAAAATAAATTAATAATTGCATAAAGGTTTGGCTCTGATGCCACTGTTGGGTTTGTACGAAATCGTGATGCAATCAAATTGCAAAAATTAGCAGAAGCATGGTATATTAGAGTTTAAAAAATTTCTACAAAACCATTACCCAGATCATCCTTTATGAAAATTATTAATTTAAAACGATAAATAAGAAGTTATGGAATCATACCCTTGTAAAACGAAGCTTCCACGGGTACGAGTTCAACTCCTTGTTCTTCGTGATCTCCTTGAATTTTCGGGTTAGATTCCTTCCTTTAATCAACGTTAGCCAGCCAAGTGTTTGGCCTCTAGAGGTGATCCACCAAGGAAGATGAATTATCAAGAAGGAGGGTGGTTGGCTTAGTTTTCTATCCTCTATAGAAAAGAAGTACTCTCCAATAATTAGAATTGCCTCAACTGATATCTATTATAAAACTCCTCGTATATAGATATTGGTCAACCCTTCTAATCCTATTAGACATGGGATTTCTTTTAATTAATTAAAGTCCTTTAATTAATTTAGACTTCCCACCACATAGGGAATAATTAATTAAATTCATTTAATTAATTTGTCTCCTAATCTTATTAGGAATAAATGAAAGTACTAATATTAAATTAATTACTAAACTCCTTTAGAAATTAAAATAATAATAATTGTAATAATATTAATAAGACTCCTTTTATTGATTTATATTTAATATTTTCAAAATATTAAATAATAAACATTAAGCTATTTAATTTATTCTATCACTATAGATTAAATTAATTACACTTAATGCATTATTACGATTATGCCATTACCTTCTTAAATAATTATTCTTCCTTTTATGGTGTGACCCTTTAGGTTCTCTATATTAAACCGGTTGTGAATAAATCAATTAGAACAATTCTAATCTTATTTAAATAAATAAATTAAACTAATAATCTATTTAAATAAATAATGTTTATTCTACAATAGGGATAAGCCTCCCTAGCGATCAACGACTTTTCAGATAATATAGATTTCAACATTAATCATAAAAGAACCTATGAGTAAATAGTTACCATACAATTCAATCCTTCCACCATACAATGTCCCAATTAAATATAAGATATGAATTTACTGTCAAGTCTTATTTTATTTAATTATATGTATTTCGATTAGAAAATGCACAACTCCAAATAATGCAAATTAGAAACTCCTTTCTAATTTCATTTTACCTTGGCCAAGGATTCCTGGGTTGTCATTTAACGAATCACATAGGATATATCTCCTCTTTTACTAGAGGTGGTAGATTCTTTATTGATCATTCATTATCTCCATATGGAACTCATTATACCTAAGCATACCCTTTTATATACCCTAAAGGACTTTAAGGAATAAGTCAAAGTATAATTCATTACATACAAGATACTATGATGATCTCAAGTCCAAGGATCACTTGTACTACTATCACATTAGGAATTCCTATTGACAGGCGAGTAAAACTCCATTAGGTATTCCATAGCGAGTCACGTTCAGTGAACTTATTCTCCAATAAGCACCTATATACTTGCTTTAGTGTCTCCACACAAATGATCATGAGATCAATCATCCTCATCCAATGAGCAAGCAACATATGTACCAATCTATCCGGATTTACTAATCCCCTTTTTAGTAATCCCACGATTGGGAACTATTTTAGTTTTAGAGCTTTCTAAGAATTTAGATCTCATTAGCATGATCATCATCATGATTCTAAAAGCATTGCTTAAAACTATGGGTTATTTACATATTATAAAAACAGCACCATGTAGATAATTAAATGCCTTTAATAAATGAATATTTTATTAATAAATAAATAAGATTGTTTACAAAGTACGTGCTTTATCATCATACATGATTGGCTTGTATGCACACTACTATCATTTTTTCTGACAGTCAATTATCGCAGCATGGTTATACAACCAATCCATTCCCAGTATTATGTCAAATTCTCCAAATATAATGGGAATCAAGTCTACGCTCAGTTTATGTTCTCTAATGTTTGCGCGATAATTTCGATAAACGTATTATACAGGGATTACTTCCTTATTCGTAACTTCTATGTTCAAGGGATTTTTTAATCGTTCTCGGGGTGTATTAAGTCTACTAGCAAATTCTTCAGCTACAAAAGAACAGGTGGCACCCGAATTAAATAATACATATGCATTTATATCATTGATTGGGACTATACCTGACACCACGTCCTTTGTAGCTACTGCGTCCTGGACGGTTATATTAAAGGTTCTGGTGGTTGGGCGATTGGATTGTACCGGCTACTGATCATTAGCTTGTTTTCCCCTTGTTGGTTGCTACCTCCGCCACTTCCCTTCTTCGGGCAGTCCTTTATCCGATGCTCCGTCGAGCCGCAAGCAAAGCATCCGTATCTTTTTCAGTTTCGGGTAGTTAGGTGAAATGTGCCCCTCCTGACCGCAGTTGTAGCAAGTGTCGCATCCCTTCCAGCACTCACCTTGATGGTTATTTCCATATTTTGGGCATCCCTCAGCCCTCTTCTTAAAACCTCCACAAAAATTCCCCGATTGATTGTTGTTGTTTTTGTTGTTGTTGTTGTTGTTGTTATTGTTGTTGTTGTTGTTGTTGTTGTTGTTGTTATTCTCCCACTTCCTTTTTCCCAAGTTGCTTCCTCCGTTACTGCTTCCTCTAGTATGGTTCTCTCCTCTAGCACTCTTTTCTTTCTTCTCTTTGTTGTACAGACTTAAGGCCTTACTGCCACCTTCTGCAATGATCGCCTTCTCCAGCAATGTCGCAAAGGAATCATTTTGAAGAACTAATACCTTATTAAATTGCCACGGCTTCAGCCCTTGTTCGAATCGTCTCGCCTTCCTTTCCTCATCTCCAACTTGGTGTTCCGCAAATTGCGCTAGTTCTTTAAACTTAGCTGCGTACTGCGCCACAGTCATATCACCTTGCTTAAGTTCCAAAAACTTCACCTTCATCCTATTCTTCACGCTTTTCGGGAAGTAGTTCTTGAAAAATAGAGTTTTGAATCTATCCCACGCTATTATCCCTTCTCCAGCTCTTTAATAATTTGCCTCCCACCAGTAGTTAGCTTTGCCTCTCATCATATATGTAGCGAATATAGTCTTTTGGTCTTCACCCACACGAGCTATAGTGAAGGCCTTCTTGATATCCTTAACCCATATCTGTGCAATGATTGGGTTGGTAGTAGCCTCGAACTCTGGGGGTCCTACACTCCTAAAGTCTTTAAAGTTTGTGACTGGTACTCCTTGAGGATTGGAGCGAACGGGTTCGTAGTTCCTTTCCCTAAGGGCCTCTCCTAACAGATCTACTAGCTTCTGGATCGGGTCTACTTGTTCCCACTCATTGTTAACTGATTCTTGGGGTGCAGTCAATCTACGTCTGGGCGGTATTATCTGCATCACAAATTTTCATTTTATTATTACTCAGTTATATTACTTAAGTATTTCTTTTAATACTAAAGGCATAAAATTTTATAACACAATTCTGAAATAAGCTTCATTTATATTCATATACCAAATCGTTTCATTACATGATTATCCCTAGCATATTTCTATAAATGTTATCACATATCCCCCAATATCACAAAAGACGGGGAATACTACCATACTATCATACTACCCCTCTAACAAAAGCTTCCTCGGGGTTTACATAACTATCCCACACTTTACACAATAAGTTGGAATTTCAACATAACATGTACATCACAAAAGAAAACCACTAAAGCTACTGCTAGTCTAGCTAAGGGTCTCATCCCATCATCCCACGCTCCACAGCGCTCTTGTACTCGATCTACGCTATGTATGCCATCAACTCTCGGCTCAAAGTATGTAGGGTCTGTCCCTGCTCCTCTGGGTAGTGGTATACACCATCAATCACCCTCTCAAAAACTGAACGGAACACATACCCCATCTTGTTCATCTTCCTCTTCTTGCATCTGACCTCATCCTCTAGGTCGACAGCTCTCTCGTTAGCCGCTTCCCACTTCTCCTCGAAGTGGATCCTATCCATAACCTCCAACTCTAGCTGAGTACAGAGTGCTTCTTTCTCAGTCTTCTCGCTCAATTCTCTCTGTTCAACTTCTTCCAGCTTCCCTGCCAGATCTACGTTTCTCGCCACCGACCTGTGGAATAATGTTCCCATCTGGATCCCTGCCTCCCTGCAGTAAGCAATCTCTACCTCTAACTCCTGTATGGCCAGCTTCCTCTGATGGTCCTCGTCCCTCAGCTTCTAGAACTCAGACTCTCTCTCTTGGGCCTCGGTCTCTAACTCCTGGACTCTGCAGTCCAACTCCATAATACGCTCCTCGTACTTTCCCAGTAAATGCTCCTCCAGGTTAGGCTCGTATGAGTCCTCCATGGGCTCCTCCTCTACAGGCTCGTCTTCCATAGGCTCCTCCTCGTGGTTAAACTCCACCTCGATCTCATCCTCGTCGTCAGACTCGGATGGTGCAACAGCCTGCACCGGCACAGCCTCTAAAGGTGCCTCGTATACTACATGTATATCTCTAGGCTCCTCCTCGGCCACTCTACTAGGTACACCTGTGTCTGTCATCCTACAATCACAAACATAAGATAAACAAATAGCAACTCCATTAGAATGTTAAATAAAATATAAGTTCATTGTATAGAATGATATTACATTTCATAACACGCTAAGTCTTGCTCTAGGGAAAACTCTATGTGAGTTCTATCCCTTTCTAACTTCTAAATTCTCCTAAGTTATAATCTAAGGACACTCGCTCCTAAAGTTTATAACTACAGCTCTGATACCAACCTGTGACGCCCCCAAATTCGGACTGCCACTTGGTCACTCGAATTCGGTTTGTCACATTCTAAAATATAATACCACAGTAAATATTACGACGAAAAGTCGCATCGTACAGCGGAATAATAGACAATTATTACTGAATAGATTACATTTAATTAATATAATTTATTCACGTCCCAAGGTCTCGTAACTTAAACATCGATTACATAGCCTACACATACTTTAAGCATATATAAACCTAACGACTACATAATAGCATAACTTCTTTATTACAACCATAAAGTCCTACATAATTAAATCTACTCAGTAGCTTTTCCCTTGACCTTATCTCTGCCCGAGGGTCCGTACTGCTCTGTCTTACTGAAATATTTTAGAGAAAGCAAGAATGAGCACGAATTGCTCAGCAAGTAATATAACAGTAAGGGTGAGTATTTTAGTTCTCAAATCCAATAGTGTATAGCAAGATATGATAGTTCAAGGATAACAAGAATATCAACAGTTTTCAATAACAGTCACTAAGGACAGAATAATATTAATATAATTCAACGATAAATCAATTTAAGAATTCAAGATAACTGAGTACTGAGCAGTCACTAAGGACTATGAACTTCTACTAGAATTAACAGTAATATACTGATAACCCAATCAAAAACAAGTACAACAGGTGATCAGCCTAAAGTACCCTACGGTATGCAATATCGTTCAATCGTACTAAAGTGCGCACGGCAGTCTCCCGACAAATATAATTTCCCTTCAAAGAAGGTTATTCATCTCACTCAAACACAAGATCCCGCACCAATCAATTGGTTTGGGTCGCTTTTCAATAATATAAGTCTAGCCGAATCAAATGGCATAGATCACAACAATTATAAGTTTAATCTCAAGATTTAAAGCTCGAAGAATATGAATCGACTTTTATCTTATACATGAAGTATATAGTTTATAATACATGACTTGTAATCTCAAAAGTTTACTTGCACGACAATAATAGCATAAGCTTAATGAACGCTCAATAAAGAGTAAGGTTAGGAACTTGCTTACAACGTTCCTTGAATAAAGTAAACACAAGGATAAGATACTTGCACAATAAATGAGTGTAAGTCAGGAAACTTGCCTTATGCGTAGTCTATCCACGAAAAGCTAAATCAACACTTTTCGAATCCCTATCGTAATATAGTTATGCGTATAGGATATTCATTAGTTACGTATACTCATACATGATATGTAAGTTTAAACGCATATATAAACGTCTAACTTAGTTGTATACTCTTTACATACTCCATTACACATTTTGCGTACTTATAGCACAAAAGTTTAGTTTATAAATCACCATGAAGTCAAATAACATAGTTTCTAATCATTGCTTTATAGTTTGCAATTACCTTTTAGACTTAACATTCAAAAGTTTATAAACATATATCAACATACTTTTATTACACATATGTTTATCCATGTATTCGACACACATTTAAAATCATAAATGTATAATCTACATTGTTTCGAAAACTTTAGAAACATCTTGGCAAAACTTAGTTCCATAAAGTCACTATATGCTTGAACACTTAAAACATTGCCTGAGCTATGTATTATAGCTTAAGGCATTCTTACATGCATGTTGAGGAACTAGGTTTGGTCTTTTTTATTTACTTTCAACAATGGATAGTTCTATTTATAAATCTTCATTCTATAAAGCCAAGAAGGCTTGTTATGTCAAAGACTAACCATAGTACTCATTAAACCATATAATAATACTAAACAGTCTCTACTACGTATGCTTGCATGTATTTGATTCATATATTCCAAATCAAAATAACTTTACTCTTTGAAAACTTATTCTAAGCAACATTGAGTAGTGTATATATTTGTCTTAAGAAATCTCATGTTAAACAAATTAAGTATGCAAAGAATTTCAAAACTACATTATATATGTATTCATAAAACTAACTAAGTTGTGAATACATGCTAAAAAGGTTAAATTTCAAAAAGACGTAAGGTTTTATAAACATGGTCTTCATCATTTAACTTTTCTTTCAAAAGATTATAACTCAAACTCTAATCTTACTAACACGTCTTGCAATGCGTATTGACACATGTTTAAGGGTTATGTAAGTTCTTAAGTTAAGTTAGGTTAGGTTACTAGGTTTGAGAAATAAACAGCACAAAGTTGATTCCCTGGCCACCCCCCGCCGGGGCGGCACTTTGTACTACTATAGGGCCCGCCGGGTCGGCTTTGCCCAAAACATTCCCTGGCCACCTCCCCGTCAGGGCGGCAATTTGCCCTATAGGAAGCCCGCCGGGGCGGGCGTAGCCTATTCAGTTTGAAAGTTCTTCCCCTACTGCAGACCAAACTTTCCCAAATCACAATCAAACATCAATTTTAAGCATTCCCACTATGTATAATCTCCATAAACTTGCTATGCAACATACAAAGCATGATTCCAACAAATCTAAACTCATAAACAATCAAATTTAAGAATTAATTTCAAGACTCTTGCCATTTGTCAAAGTTTAATACATTTAGTGATTCTTTTCACTACGGATTCGTTACTTGACCAAATTACTTCATTTAACTTATGTTGATTTTGTATTCAACCATATTAACAATATCTAGCATCAATTAACAAATTCAACCATACATTTTCCAACTCAAACAAGTATTATAACCCTTTTCTAAGAACTTTGCAAAACTTGAACTTAAGAACATGTGAAGGAATATTACCTTTTGTGAAGTTGAAATGCTACTCTAGCTTTAATTTGTAGATAGTATACGCTCCACACACACACAACTTTGAAGTTTAATAGAGAACTTTGAAAAATGTCTGTGAATGAGAAGGTCTCCATTTATAGGGAAGCTTATGACCAAATTTGGGCTTTGCTCAATGAATTAAACCATTGGAATGAAGAAGAAGCTGATGGTTATGGAGAAGTGGGTGAGTAGTTGTTTGATTACACTATTTTGCCCACTCCCCTTTGAATCATGATAGCTAGTTGATGAACTTGGGAGAAGAAGAGGGAATAGGCTATAGCCTTATGTCATCCACGTAAATGAGAATTGGACACTCATTGTGGGACAAGAAATAAGAACTCAACATTGTAAGGAATGAAATACTATATATTACACACTTAATACACATATATGCTTACCTTGGCTTAAATTCGCTTAGGGTATACATGGACCTAAACTGTCACAACCACATTACATGGTAGCACATTGGGGTACATGTATACTCATTGATATATAATCCATGTATATTTTAATAATGTCAATTTATGATTTAATTGAATAGTGACATACTACATTATCACAAACCTCATTATTATTATTTCAATTATATTACTCATGGAAATAATTAGGGATATCAATTATTTACATACTTTAACTTAATATTCTATATAGTATACATTAATGTACTATGCATATCACATGGTCACATAAGTCTCTTTCATATCACTTAGTAATTTACATAAGTTAAGTATACTTTTATCATATAGTTTTATATAATAATTATTCACATTCCAATGTCACACTTCATTTTACAACCTCTATTATACAATTACATACATATATGTCTACATGTATATATATATATACATATTCTTATCATCATACATTTCACATTGGGCCACATTAAATTAAATTAATTGGGCTAAGCACACTAAGGCACATGGACCCTATTATTTAATCTTGCATATAAATTGATTGGGCCACATCTCTTAATTCTTATAACATATCACATTAATGTTGTTGGGCTTGGATATATCTTAAGTCCAATACATTATTAATTCAATGACCCAACTAGATTAGGAAATTAATTAGGCCACACAAGGCTTATTACTTAAGCTTAATTAAGCTCATTATTATTTCTATTCTCGTACCACACAAGGCATTCTTTGAGCTTATTATAAATCCCACATTTTTCTTCTCAATTATTATAAATTCAATTTAATATAATTGAGTTAACTCATCTCATAACACAAAATCATTTCGATTCAAGTAAATATTCATTTCCTTTAATATATTCATATAATAATATTGGGAAATTCTCAGGTATTATAGCCACGTCAGCCACAGAGGCAACATTGAGAACAAATAGACTCGAATGGGATCCAAGTCTTGGAAATAGCTCCCGGAAGTCAAACAGAGGCCATACCGACACCGAGGGCAACCCCGGGAGGGGCAAAATGGTCATTTCACCAACTCTCATTCTATTCAGTCAAACTCATGATGAATTGATGCCGAGAAGGTCAGAAAGAACCACAATGGCGATCCCGGGTGAAAATAGCACAAGACGGCTCGACGGATAAACTGCGGAGAAACGAAGACCCGGTCATGAACCCACCTTTGGGGACTTAAGAAGGGTTAAAACCAATGTCGTTGTAACACGATCAGCAATGGCTTTCCGGAAAGCTATAGCACGCCTCAAAAGGACTCTCCGATCAAAAGTTACGAAGATGCGAACCTGACATTGCATCGCCTGGCATGCACGCACCTCGAGACAACCAAACCGGTATATGGGCCCCACTTAGGGGATCTGAACCATTACCTGCGATTACCTTAGGTAGAGCTGCGACTCCCTGGCCTATATATAGAGGCGCACCCCCATTCATGTTCAAGAATTTCGAAACGCAGCGAAGCTCTGCCAGTTCAATTTTTTGACTTTTACACCTCTTTCAAACCAAAATATTTTCACTCTAACATGTAGATATACCCATATACTACCACATATCAGAAAATAACCGGTAGATTTGGACGTATAGAGCCTACGATTTGACAAAAAGCCAGTGTAGCAGTCCATTGTAAGTATTTTCACGATCAGAAAGTGAATATTACTTCTTCATACTTTTATACACTTGCACATTAAGTTTCGTTTTTAAAAAATGCCCGAAACTTAGTTCTGTGGCCGTTTTCGTCAAAATTTGATATATTTTTGTACATAAACTCAATTTCTAGCATTTTTAAAACTCGGATTGACGATCCGTCAGCGCCAGCAGCTTCAATGCACTAGCGCACACGTTCTAGCAACTTCATCGGACTGGGTTATCTTCCCAGTCCTGGTTTGGCTCTTTTTTGTATATATTTAACTGTGTATGTACTAACATTTCAATTCTGTCAAGCCCGGATGTCAAATCCTAGGTAGTTTACCGCTTTTACATATATTTACGCATATATAAGCAACTTTCACCATCACTTGTACTCATATCAGTCCTGGTTGACTATATTTTTGTCAATATATATTTATATATTTTCAGTCTGGCCTGGAATACTTCGTGGCCATTTTACTGCTTTTGCACACTTCACCATACTGGGTGTTCTCCCTAGTTACTGGTTGACTATTTTTTTGTCAATTTCAATTCCAGTATGGGCACCGGCGTGAAAACCCATCGCCCTTTTTACTGTTTTTCTATTCATATATATATATATATATATATATATATATATATATATATTTCATTTCTGTAATAGCCTGGACTATCCCGTGGCTATTTAATGCCTTTATAAAAATATATATATTTCAATTCCAGTCCGGGCTTGCGAGTGAAAACCCATCGCCCTTTTACGGTTTTTGTATATATATATATATTACTTCACTCAATTTATTCAACTGCTGTATTTAATATTCATTTTTATATAAATCTGCACTGACATATCTGCAGGCGGACTAGATTTATCCAAATCTCGCCAATTCTAGCTTTCAACGGTTCAAACAGGTCCCGACAGAACCTGGAAGCTATATTGACTGAGATTTCTTTAAATCTAGTTATTTTTATAGTTTCAGCTCCGAAAGTAACCTCACGTCCCTTAAATCGCTATCTAGTGGGAACGAGATGCTTCGGCCGTGTGGACCGGGATTTACTGAATGAATCCTCGGTTCTGGAAATTTTGGGATATATATCTGTTTCTGTACAAATTGGAACTGTGCAGGTTTTGGCTACTTATATATTAGCCTAGGAATTGTGGGATTTACGATTAAAAAGATTGGAATCTGATTCCCACGATGGACAAACTCCGATTTACAAATGTACCCTGTTAGTTTTTCTTTAGAAATGTACATGTAAACAGACCTTATAACGGTTATCCGAATTTAAGGTCTCAAGATAATGAAAAAATATCGATTATCGTGTCAGCGTCCCTCCGATAGTTTTCATACCCATGAAGAGACCGACACTTGTATATTTCTGTGGTCGAGGATGCTTCGCAGCCCTGCAAATCAACATTCACATGCAGCCTTAAGGCTATAAAGATAAAATTGGAAGTATAAACCGGTTTCAATTCCTATGTCAGCGTAAGGGTTTGATAAACCAGCTTTCAAAACATCATTTTCAAATCAATCAAAAGAAAAGCGTTTCAAGAAAATCAAATCAAATACTTTTCCAAATCAAATCAAAGACAGATTTTCAAATCAAATCAAACCCTTTGTATATAGGCTCAACGAAGCTTGTTAAAGCTTTCAATCAATCAAACCAATAGGCCCAATTTTCAAACAGCATTCACTCAAGCATTCACTCACGCATTCACAGTTTTAAGGAAAATATTAAAAAGATGCGGTACTGTTTACACGGGAGTAGTGGGGTGCTTAACACCTTCCCTACACTTAACTAAGCCCCCGAACTCAAAACTCCGATTTCAAAGATCAAGTTTCGAAAGTGTCCAGCGATTGGGCCTCTTTTCAAATTAAACTCGGTTGAGTTGGTACAACCATTTTCAAATCTAACAACTGGCGACTCTATAAAAACGTTCAAATCGTCAACATGATACATGTTAGCCTTTTTCCTAAAAAACCCTTCAAAACATTTTTCCTCAATAAAAAGAATAAGGGTAGAGAGAACTTAGGAAAAGCGATTTAAGAAAACTCGGGTTACGAACCGACCCGCGGGGTTCTTAAATTTTCCAAAGTCGACAGGTGGCGACTCTAGAGGGCTTAGGCCGCTTTCTAATCTTTTCAAACATTTCCCTTTCAAAACTATTGAATGCATGAAATCCTGCGTCTCCACAATTAATGGATGAGTGATTGTTGCATCTTTACATTGAATGAATGTGAATGAATGCTTTCCTGCTTTAGTGCTTTGCAACCATATTTAGTGCTTCGCACCCATGTCATCATATGCACAATGGTAAGGCATGATGTATGTGAATGTATGTTGTGTGTCCCTCTCACAAGGAGGATAACCCGGTCAGTGTTAAGTAATGACTCTAGGGACGATTAAGTCTCTCAGGGTCCCTCATGAAAATACACCACTCAGATTCGCTCCAATTGAACGATCGGATTAACTTTCCTTCTAGTAGATTGCGATGATCTGGGAGCCTTCATGCCAAAACAAAAGCCACGAGAGTAATCTAAGATAGGTCAGCCTCTAATTAACCAAATCCGAAGATAAGCTTCTTCATGCATTCCTCTTTCAATTCCAAGTCAAGTATCTAATTACTAAGGAGCACAATGTAAATGACATAATGAAAGATTTACTTTCCCTGTCAATATACCATATCATCCTGCCATCAAAATAACTAACCTCTGTTTTGCAGGATAAACTCTTAAAAACACATCATGCATCCAATCCTTTCCTACCTCAGGAAATTGACATGCCTACGTTTTCGTTGTAGATGAAAAAGTGGTCTCACTATTAGATCATAATCTGAAAAGGCACAAAGCCTATCCACCGACATGGCTGAAAGTAGCCAATACGAGTCGGGTTCCGTATCTCGAAAAGAGTTTGAGGGACTTAAGAATCAAATAGCAGAGTTGGCTATCCTTCTAAGAGAACAAAGAAAAAACACTCAGGGCCAGCCAATATTCAATCAAATAGAGCCCTCCTCATAGGGTGGTAATCAAAGTGCTGACAAAAAGGGGGAAATGCAGATCCCTGAACAACGATACAGTAAATGAACCAACGAAACCTTGAAATCACAAATCTCAGAGAAGATCGGGAAATCAGCGATATCCGAAGGAAAGTCCAACAAATGGAAGAAACCATCTATTCAATCAAAGGGACTGGAAACCTTGGAAGTGTTACCTATTTAGATCTTTGCATATTCCCAAGGGCTAGATATCCTGACAAATTCCAAGTCCCAGAGTTTGAAAAGTAAAATGGGGCAGGCGATCCTTATATGCACTTAAAAGTATACATTGGCAAGCTAGGGTCTTATGCTAAAGATGAAAGCCTCCGAATGCAGCTTTTCCAAAAGAGTCTCACTGGAGAGGCTAGGACGTGTTTGCCCGACTTGACAATACCAAAATTCACGGTTGGGAAGAGCTAGCTCACGCCTTCCTAACTCAATACAGCTTCTAGTCTCAGATGGTTCTGGATCGGTATCAAGTGTCCAAAGTCAAAAAGTAGAGTACCGAGTCTTTCTGTGAGTATGCCCAAAGATGGAGACGTCTGGCAGCACAAGTCAGTCCGCCTATGACCGAAGCTGAAATGGTGATGACTTTCATAGACATCCAAGCAGCACCTTCTTATGAGAGGATCCTGGCCAGAATAGGAAAGCCATTCTCAGAGATTATTAAACATGGCAAAATGACAGAGATGGGCCTGAAAGCAGGCAAGATCAAAGATCTCACAGCCTTGAAAGTAGTCGCCGATCATATAAAGTCTGGCAACTATATGAGTAATCCCATAAGGATACCCACGAAAGGCGATAAAGATATATCCTTCATTGTACAGGGGCAATCTAGGAGACCGAACTGTAGTCCTCCCATTTGGAAGAGAGAAAGCAATCTGCCGTCACAACAGACTGCATTCAATAATTGCTAGGAGAGAAAGAGAAAATTTGAAAGAACGGAAAATCGGATGTTCACTCCACTAGGCGATTCCCTTGAAAACATGTTGGTGATGTTAATAGATCACAAGAAAATTACCGAACTGGTTCCACCTCTAGATCCAAAAAGCAAAAGATACAATCCTAACCAGAGATGTTCTTACCATTCAGGATCTCCAGGACACGATACATAAGATTGTTGGTCCTTGAAGCATAAAATCCAAAACCTGATCGAAAATGGCGATATTGTGGTCCAACAACATGACCATCCCAATGACAACCACAACCTTCTGATGTCACATGATACAGCGGAAGTAAACATGATCGGGTTAGGAAGCGATGAAATGTATCCAAATTGTAAATACATACGAAGGATAGAGGAATACCCCCAAAGGAACATAAAAAAATTTCCTCAAGTTGGAAAATACAGAGGAGGGTATGACAATAATGCAAAAATTGGATACGATCCAACACCAAGTAACTCTGCTGTCTAATCTGGTAGTACGCCAATATCAGGATACGAGACAGGTTTTCACTCAACTATTGAAAAACCAAGAGAAAGAGAAGGTTCTTCAGAATGTAAACATATCTCCCTCCAAGATCCATCGGCTAAATGAAGAGGATCAAAGCATGTTGAATGAACGAGAAAGATGGAATGATAAAACTACCAGAAGATCTCAACAAAGGAAGAATCATCCAGAGGAATGCGAATTCCCAAATAAAAAACATCAATCAACATGCCAAACACTGGCAAACCCTCGAAATCCTAGGCACTGAAAGTCGGGGAGAGTAGGCAAAGAAGGGTATTCACACCTTTAGGGGACTCATCAAAAAATGTATTAGCCCTGTTGATTTCGCAGAAAGAGATCACTGAGCTCGCTCCACCTATGGATCCCAAAGGAAGGCAATATGATCTCAACAAGAGATGTGCTTATCATTCCAGAGCACCAGGATATGCGACCGAGGAATGTTGGGCTCTGAAACACAAAATCCAAGATCTCATTGAAAATGGAGAACTACCGATAGAAGTCCCCATGATCAGAGAAGGCAAAATGAAAAAAAAAAGAGCTCAAGATGTCCACTCGAAACGGGCAGTTCAAAGGTTGTAATTGCTATGAGCACCAATCCTGGCAGAACATATGGTGGACCGATCCTAATACTGGGAGCGATCGATGATACAAAAGAATCTCCCAATGAAGTTCATCCACCATCATCAAATATCTTGTTGCCCAAAGCCAACAACTGCATGCCTGACCTTATCCTTCTGGAAGATGAGGAGGAGATACTGATCCTTCCCCGTATGGAAAAAGCCCAAAAGGAAAGTTCCTTGCGAGAAATATAACATCAGTGCGAGGGGGATTTCATACTTAAATCCTCTCAATGATATGAGAAAGGTGAAGGAGTAGACTAAGAAAAGGGTGGAAAAATTCTCAAAGAAGCCAACCCCTCGAAGAATCCGGAGTTCATCCCTTTCTGCGACGAGTCTAGTTTGAGCCTCCTTAAGGGATATGTTGATTCAGGAAGCGATAAATTTATGGCAGGGATTGAAGATATTCAGAGCCAAGAGGGAACCTCTATCGCAAGCCTCGAAGGCGACATAACCACTGACGAATGGACTATCAGGCCTCAGCTAGTCAGGAGGACATAGATCCAGAGGAAAGTTGCGAGTTCCAGGAGTTGTTGGAACGTTATAACTTTCTTAAGCCTTATGCCTTTTATTTTTCATGCATGTAGATGATCAAAAAAATAAAAGACCCAAAAAAAATTCAAAAAATCAAAAAATCAAAAAATCAAAAAAAATCAAAAAGAAAAAAAATCAAAAATCGAGCCTTTTATGCAAACATGAAATTCGAAAGACTTGATCTCCCTCAACCCGGGAGTACGTAAGCAACCATCTTGGTGAGGTCAAACCAAACAAAAATTCAAAAACCCATGAATCCCAACATAAAAATTCAAAAACATATCAAACAAGACTCAAAATCCAAGATAAACTCCTTTCAAGCCTCTCCAACCAAACTAGCAGGAACTACGAATGACCTGATCTCCCTCAACCCAGGAGTACGTAGGCAGCCATCCACGACGCGGTTTGACCTTCAAAAAAATAATAAAAGGAAAGACATATTCCAAGACACCGAAATCCCATAAAATTCAAATTCTATCAAGTCTCCCTGGTCAATAGGCCCTACTGAGGAAAATCAAAGCTGAACTCTGAACACATGGATAAGCGGGATAACAGTGCTAACATGGCAACTCTCTGAAGATAGAGGAGTCACTGCAAGCTCCTAACCCTTGGTCTCCAAATGAGCCAGAACGTCCACTGCCATCTACACACTATGGCCTCGTCCCTCTCATCAAAGGCAGCCTCCCGAGTAGCTTGAGCCTTGCCTCTATCAACAGAATTCACTACCTATTAACCATGGGAGTCATACGATTAAAGACTCTTGCAATCTTGGCATCTTATCAGCCCATCGGTCGAATCTACAACCAAGTAATCCTCCCAGATGACAAGCAAGACTGGGGAAAGTTCAAAGTCAATAACAACCAGATGTCGGGATCGTTACAACAAGACAGGACGAATTTTGGAAATTGCGCAACTCAATACTGGGGCATTTATCAACCACCCAATCAACATGCACCAGTCGGCACCATCAGCATGGTCCATCATCATCTAAGCTTCTATCATTGGCGATCCGGTATGACCAATCGACCTTTGCCAATTATAATTTTCTTAGAATACTGCGATTCGCTGATAAGGTACGACTCTTTCATCTCTTTATGTGCTTTCAAATCCCATGCATTAACGATAATACACATCAGTCCTGCATTAGGGCCTCATAAAAAGAGAAAAGAAATTTTTGCTTAACTTGTTATAAATTGGATTAATCTGATAAGCGTCCGTGGAGCAAGAATCATGAAAGCGATTAGAGAATTAAGACTATTCAACCTTTTGATTAGGCACAACGTCCTAGTTCAAAGCACTTTTTAGAGCAAACTTGACCTCATATGCATGTCTGCACTTTGCGATTAACCTGACTCTTAGTTGTGGGGTATAAAACTATGACGACAAGGATGACAACTAGTAGCTAGCCTAATATCTCAAATCGTGGTTTGGCTTACTCTAGTTATTAAGCCCAAGGGGTGTCTCTACACCTAGTGCCCTAAAGCCATCTGGTTTGGGAGCCTCCGGCCCAACGCTCGTTACATGGGTAACTCAGTGCCTAAGAAAATGAGCATTACAAGAAATCAAAACCTGAGCATATCCGAAGCGTGGTCTAGGTTACTCGAGTAATTAAGCACGAGGGGTGTCTCTACACCTGGTGCCCTAAAGCCGTCTGGTTTGGAAATCACCGGCCCAACACTCGATACACGGGTAATTTAGAGCCTAAGAAAATGAATCTTGTACAGGCTCAGGAAAAAGATCAAGAGAGTAGACCGCCTAACTTATCTCGAAGTGTGGCCTTTGTTACTCGAGCCAGTAAACCCTAAGGGGTGTCTCAACACCTAGTGCCCTAAAGCCGTTAGGTTTGGGAGTCATTGGTCCAAAACTCGTTACATGCGTAACACTGAAAAGCCTAAGAAAACGAGACAAAGTTAAGCGAGAAAAGCAAAAAGTTTTGCAACATAAAAATGAGGTCATCTAGAAATCATAGAAGAGAAACCCCTGCTAAGGTTTGCGTCACACATAGTGCACATGTCATATGATCTTAATTTTGTGAAGAGCAGTGTCTAGAGTGAAGACGAGGTGTCTCTGATGAATGGAGATAAGTCTTTTGAATCTAATCCTACCCATAAAAAATGACCATGGATGCTTAAAATTTTTCTTACAACTTCATAACTTGTCAAGCGAAAATTTGGATTTCCTTACGAAAATTTCATTTTCATACTCCCTTTCAAAATCTTTAGCGATAAGATAAGAGCTCGGTGAATACAAGCATTTAATTTCATAAACTTTAACTTCAAATGCCTCATTCATAAGATCATACTAATCCCGATAGCCCGAGCCATCAAGCTGTCGGCATATATTGTTGTTTGTCTGAATGTGTAGGATATTGCTCATCGTGGAAATGGTCAACAAAGCGAGTTTTTCTATAAACCCCAGTAACAACCTGCGAAAGGGCTGGGGCATTCTCCATTCCCAGAAATGGAAAGGATCTACGGCGGGACCAAGTTCCTCATCAAAAGTAGAGGGAGAGTTCCTGAAAGAAATCAAGGCGACATCAGCTGTCCCTCTACAAGAAGGGAAAAATCCTCAACCGAGTCCTTAACTCTGGAAGAACAGATTGTTGGGTTTGTACGAAATCGTGACGCAATCAAATTGCAAAAATTAGCGGAAGCATGGTATATCAGAGTTTAAAAAATTTCTACAAAACCATTACCCGGATCATCCTTTATGCAAATTATTAATTTAAAACGATAAATAAGAAGTTATGGAATCATACCCTTGTAGAACGAAGCTTCCACAGGTACTAGTTCAACTCCTTGTTCTTCGTGATCTCCTTGAATTTCCGGGTTAGATTCCTTTCTTTGATCAACGTTAGCCACCCAAGTGTTTGGCCTCTAGAGGTGATCCACTAAGGAAGATGAATTATCAAGAAGGAGGGTGTTTGGCTTAACCTTAGTTTTCTATCCTCTATAGAAAAGGAGTACTCTCCAACAATTGGAATTGCATCAATCTAATATCTATTATAAGACTTCTCTTATATAGACATTGGTCAACCCTTCTAATCCTATTAGACATGGGATTTCTTTTAATTAATTAAACTCCTTTAATTAATTTAGGCTTCCCACCACATGGGAATAATTAATTAAATTCATTTAATTAATTTGTCTCCTAATCTTATTAGGAATAAATGAGAGTACTAAATATTAAATTAATTACTAAACTCCTTTAGAAATTAAAATAATAATAATTGTAATAATATTAATAAGACTCCTCTTATTAATTTATATTTAATATTTCCAAAATATTAAATAATAAACATTAAGCTATTTAATTTATTCTATCACCATAGATTAAATTAATTATACTTAATGCATTATTACGATTATGCCATTACCTTCTTAAATAATTATTCTTCCTTTTATGGTGTGACCCTTTAGGTTCTCCATATTAAACCGGTTGTGAATAAATCAATTAAAACAATTTTAATCTTATTTAAATAAATAAATTAAACTAATAATTTATTTAAATAAATAATATTTATTCTACAATAGGGATAAGCCTCCCTAGCGATCAACGACTTTCCAGATAATATAGATTTCAACATTAATCATAAAAGAACCTGTGAGTTAATAGTTACCATACAATTCAATCCTTCCACCATACAATGTCCCAATTAAATATAAGACATGGATTTACTATCAAGTCTTATTTTATTTAATTATATGTATTTCGATTAGAAAATGCACAACTCCAAATAATGCAAATTAAAAACTCCTTTCTAATTTCATTTCACCTTGGCCAAGGATTCCTGGGTTGTCATTTAACGAATCACATGGGACATATCTCTTCTTTTACTAGAGGTGGTAGATTCTTTATTGATCATTCATTATCTCCATATGTAACTCATTATACCCAAGCATACCCTATATATGCCTTAAAAGGTCTTAAGGAATAAGTCAAAGTATAATTTGTTACATACAAGATACTATGATGATCTCAAGTCCAAGGATCACTTGTACTACTATCACATTAGGAATTCCTATTGACATGCGAGTAAAACTCCATTAGGTATTCCATAGCGAATCACGTTCAGTGAACTTATTCTTCAATAAGCACCTACATACTTGCTTTAGTGTCTCCACACAAATGATCATGAGATCAATCATCCTCATCCAATGAGCAAGCAACATATGTACCAATCTATCCGGATTTACTAATCCCCTTTTTAGTAATCCCACGATTGGGAACTATTTAAGTTTTAAAACTTTCTAAGAATTTAGATCTCATTAGCATGATCATCATCATGATTCTAAAAGCATTGCTTAAAACTATGGGTTATTTACATATTATAAAAACAGCAACATGTAGATAATTAAATGCCTGTAATAAATGAATATTTCATTAATAAATAAATAAGATTGTTTACAAAGTACGTGCTTTATCATCATACATGATTGGCTTGTATGCACACTACTATCAATCTCCCACTTGCACTAAAGCCAATCGCCATGGTATCTCATACCCATCTTCTCTAAGTGACGATCAAACTGCTGTTGTGTTAAAGCTTTAGTAAATGGATCTGCAATGTTGTCTTGAGAGTCTACACGCTCCAAGGTGACGTCTCCTCTTTCAATGATCTCCCTGATCAAATGAAATCGCCGCAACACGTGTTTAGATTTCTGATGAGACCTCGGTTCCTTAGCCTGTGCAACTGCTCCTGTGTTGTCACAGTAAATGGGAACTGCTTCTCCAATGCTAGGAACCACACCAAGTTTAGTTATGAACTTCTTCATCCAAACAGCTTCCTTTGCAGCTTCACTTGCAGCTATATACTCTGCCTCTGTCACTGAATCAGCAACTGTTTGCTGCTTGGAACTCTTCCAACTCACTGCGCCTCCGTTCAAGGTAAAAACATACCCCGAAATAGATTTACTGTCATCTTGGTCCGTTTGAAAACTTGAGTCTGTGAAGCCCTCGAGTTTTAATTCAGACCCACCGTAGACAAGAAAAATATCCTTAGTCCTTCTCAAGTATTTTAGGATATTCTTCACTGCCTTCCAGTGCTCTTCTCCTGGATTCGACTGGTATCTGCTCATTACACTAAGTGAATGAGCAACATCCGGTCTAGTACATATCATACCGTACATGATAGATCCTATTGCAGAAGCATAAGGGATCTTACTCATTCGGTCTCTCTCCTCAGGTGTCTTTGGGGCCTGTTTCTTGGAGAGATGTATTCCATGGCTCATCGGCATGAGTCCTCTTTTGGAATCTTCCATGCTAAATCTCTTTAGCATTGCATCAATGTACGTTCCTTGGGATAAACCAAGCATCCTTTTAGATCTATCTCTATAGATCTTTATCCCTAAAATATAGGATGCTTCTCCCAAGTCTTCATGGAGAAGTGTTTAGATAACCAGATTTTAATTGATTGTAGCATAGGAATGTCATTCCCTATCAGTAATATATCATCAACATATAATACAAGGAATGAAACTGCGCTCCCACTAACCTTCTTGTACACACATGGTTCATCGTCATTTTTGATAAAATCAAACTCTTTGATTGTCTCATCAAAACGAATGTTCCATCTACGAGAAGCTTGCTTCAATCCATAAATGGATCGTTGCAGCTTACAGACTTGATTTATTCCAACCTTTGAAACAAATCCCTCTGGCTGTGTCATATACACATCCTCCTCAAGTTTCCCATTGAGGAAGGCCGTTTTCACGTCCATCTGCCAGATCTCATAGTCGTTATAAGCTGCAATCGCAAGCAAAATCCGAATGGACTTGAGCATAGCTACTGGTGAAAAGGTTTCATCATAATCAACTCCTTGTCTTTGTTTGAAACCTTTTGCAACCAGTCGGGCCTTATAGGTCTCCACCTTGCCGTCCGCTCCAGTCTTTCTTTTAAAGACCCATTTACACCCAATAGGCTTAATGCCTTCAGGTGGTGAAACCAAAGTCCATACTTTGTTTTCATACATGGAGTCCATTTCGGATTTCATAGCTTCAAGCCATTTCCCTGAGTGTTTATTACTCATGGCCTGTTCGTAATTCAATGGATCATCATCATTCATGATGCGTACCTCATCGTCATCCTCTACAACGAATCCATACCTCTTAGGTATCTTCGGTACTCTTCCAGATTTACGAACAGGGTGTGGTATAGTAGGTTCTTCTACTTGGTCAGGTACCTGACTTTGATCCGTGGTAATTTGTGGTTCTTGAGCTTCTTCAAGATATATCTTACTCCCACTGACCCCTTCATGGATAAACTCCTTTTCCAAGAAGGCAGCATGTTTCGCAACAAACACCTTTTGATCAGTTGGATGATAGAAATAATACCCTACAGTTTCTTTAGGGTATCCCACAAATCTACACTTTTCGGATTTAGTCTGTAGCTTATCATGTTCAAACTTTTTGACATAAGCTGGACAACCCCAAGTCTTAACATGCTTAAGATTTGGTTTCCTTCCCTTCCACATCTCATATGGAGTCTTTGGGGCGGATTTGGTAGGTACCTTGTTAAGTAGGTATGCAGCCGTTTCTAGGGCATATCCCCAGAAGGAAATTGGAAGGTCGGTAAAACTCATCATGGATCGAACCATGTCTAACAGTGTTCGATTTCTCCTTTCAGATACTCCATTTAACTGTGGTGTACCTGGAGGAGTCCATTGTGAGATTATACCATTTTCTTTGAGATAATTGAGAAACTCACTGCTTAAGTATTCTCCGCCTCGATCTGATCGAAGTATCTTTATACTCTTGCCCGTTTGTTTCTCTACTTCACTTCTGAACTCTTTGAACTTTTCAAATGATTCTGACTTGTATTTCATTAAATACACATATCCAAATCTTGAGTGATCATCAGTGAAAGTAATAAAATAAGAATACCCACCCCGTGCACTTGTTGTCATAGGCCCACAAACGTCTGTGTGAATCAATGTCAACAACTCTGTAACTCTTTCTCCTCTTCCACTAAAAGGAGATTTAGTCATTTTACCCATGAGACAAGATTCACAAGTTGGATATGATTCATAATCGGATAGCTCGAGGAGCCCATCTTTTTGCAACTTGGATAATCTTGTTTCATTGATATGACCGAGTCTACAGTGCCACATGTAGGTATAATTAATATCATCTCTTTTCCTTTTCTTAGTTTGTTCAATTTGAAATATATTTTCTTGTAAGTCAAGTGTATAAAGTCCATTTCGCAAATTTCCAATACCATATAAAACATCGTCTTTATAAATAGAACAACTATTGTTCTTTATAACAACGTTAAATCCTTCCATATCCAATACAGAAATTGAAATAATGTTTTTAATAATATTCGGAACATAATAACAATTATTAAGATAAATGGACTTGCCCGAAGGCATTGCTAAATAATAAGTTCCTACAGCTAATGCAGCAACCTTTGCTCCATTCCCTACTCGTAGGATCACCTCATCATTGTTCAGCTTTCTACTTCTGACCAGTCCCTTCACATTATTACATATGTGAGAACCACAGCCGGTATCCAATACCCAAGTAGAATTTTGACTTTCTGAAAAATTAATTTCAATCATGAACAAACCTTGATTGGAAGTCGAAGCTTCTCCAAGCTTCTTGTCTGCCAGAAACTTCTTGCAGTTTTTCTTCCAATGACCCGGCTCGTTGCAATGGAAGCACATTCCTTTGCTAGCTGGATCAGATTTCTTTTGTTCCTTTATGTTCACCTTGCCCTTGGTCATCCGAGATCGGAAGAGCTCCTTAGATATCTCATATCTAGCAGTCCTACTTTGTTCACCATACAACTCCTTGAGGTGAATCAACATAGTAGGAGCATCCATGTTTTCTTGCTGACGCTGAAGCTCGTTATTCATGGATGCGAGCATGATGCATTGAGCTACAGATGCATCATCTTGCCACTTTACAATGGTGGCAATCTCTTCCTCAGAGGTTGTTTCTGGAACAGTTCCAGGGACATGTGAGTTTAGGACATAAGAAATGTTTTCAGTAGTGAGAACTATTCTCATATTTCTTGGCCAGTCCGTATAATTCGGCCTGGTAAGCTTATTAGCATCAAGTATGCTTCGCAGTGAAATTAGTGATTTTGACATTTTTAAAATTCTGCATGTGAAAAACAACATTTTAGCAAACATTCATTTTATTAATTTTGCATACCAAAATAAATTTAGGTCTTTATTTTAAATTGGTATCTCCCACTATTTTTATCAAACTATATTACCCTCACTTATATAGTTCGGCAACATCTAATTAAAAATTTGCTAGTGAGAATAAGGATCCCATTTCAAATGTATATAACCTTGTGGATAGCACAACAAGCGATATACAAATAAATAGGTAGACAACTCTTGTCAATTACATCACCATGTAATTCCTTTTATTTTGCCTCTTAAATCATAATGGTCAAGTGTGTGCACATCCGAACTAAAATAATTTAAGTTAAGTCCAGCCTAGCACTTTCATAAATTCAAAAAAGAAAAATGTTCGTCCTTGTGGATAGCACAACAAGACTAGATCGTTCAATTTTCTTGATAAGCATCAAATGTGATTAATTAACATCTTAAATACGCAATACTCGCCTTGTGGATAGCACAACAAGCTCATATTAAATATCTAATACTCTATTAATTTATCATGCTAGAAGGCGACGTTCGATATTCCAAATATCATTTGAACACTTCGGACTTAATATTATTTCTTTGAGGGATTTGTTATTATTAGTCTCATCTTTGTTTAGCGCGCATGCACATATATATATAAAATACGCCTCATTTTATTAAACATGCGAAGCATGTTTGCATAAAATATAATATATATAATATTTAGCATGCAATATAGAATACTATATTCTACCCGGATTGATTATGGACTTTTATTCTAGTTTGGTTCACTAGAGCCACCAAGTGAACCAAAAGGTCAAACCTAGGGGTGCAAGAATTTAAATTTAAACGTAACTATTACATTTAAACCCGGGCTCCATACAAACGGGTCTTCACGCGCTCCTTGCTCCTTGGTCTCTAATTTTTAAAGATAATTCTAACTATTTCTATTACATTAAACTATTTAATTTAAATAGAAACCTTGATCAACAGTCAAGGGGAAGTACATAGGAGGGAGATAGAATTTTACATCAAGAAAAAAAAATTAGAGAAGACGAGGTACGCAGACCCCATTTAATAAAACTCATTCATTCAAGCATTCAACTAAAATAAAATCCAATCACATTGGTCAAATAGTCCATAATCAATCCCCATTTATTTTCATACATATCACCATATATATTAATAAATAAATATTCATCTCATGAATTAAAACATTCCATATATATATGAGTATCATTTAATGGGCAATTTTAAATTGCATGAAATCCAATTTCAAGATTAAAATAAACTCTTTATTTTAATTATAAAATTATTTAGAATATAATATATAAATATATCATATTTATTTTTTTTTAAAAAAAAGTCACCTTCTTTTATTAAAAGAGTCCTGCAGGTTTATTAAAAAAGTCATTTCTTGATGGGTCACATTCTTTTTGGAGTAAGAAAGAGACAACACCTTTTATTTGCAGAATTCAAGATTAGCACCAAAAAAAAAATTGTGATTCTTCCCAAAAAAAGTCTTTTTTTTTTTTTTCCTTAAAAAATATAATTTTATACAATAAAATTATGCCCAATAAATTATTTTAAATACATACCCATATGTATATGAAATCAAAAATAAATTAATAATTGCATAAAGATTTGGCTCTGATGCCACTGTTGGGTTTGTACGAAATCGTGACGCAATCAAATTGCAAAAATTAGCGGAAGCATGGTATATCAGAGTTTAAAAAATTTCTACAAAACCATTACCCGGATCATCCTTTATGCAAATTATTAATTTAAAACGATAAATAAGAAGTTATGGAATCATACCCTTGTAGAACGAAGCTTCCACAGGTACTAGTTCAACTCCTTGTTCTTCGTGATCTCCTTGAATTTCAGGGTTAGATTCCTTCCTTTGATCAACGTTAGCCACCCAAGTGTTTGGCCTCTAGAGGTGATCCACCAAGGAAGATGAATTATCAAGAAGGAGGGTGTTTGGCTTAACCTTAGTTTTCTAGCCTCTATAGAAAAGGAGTACTCTCCAACAATTGGAATTGCATCAATCTAATATCTATTATAAGACTTCTCTTATATAGACATTGGTCAACCCTTCTAATCCTATTAGACATGGGATTTCTTTTAATTAATTAAACTCCTTTAATTAATTTAGGCTTCCCACCACATGGGAATAATTAATTAAATTCATTTAATTAATTTGTCTCCTAATCTTATTAGGAATAAATGAGAGTACTAAATATTAAATTAATTGCTAAACTCCTTTAGAAATTAAAATAATAATAATTGTAATAATATTAATAAGACTCCTCTTATTAATTTATATTTAATATTTCCAAAATATTAAATAATAAACATTAAGCTATTTAATTTATTCTATCACCATAGATTAAATTAATTATACTTAATGCATTATTACGATTATGCCATTACCTTCTTAAATAATTATTCTTCCTTTTATGGTGTGACCCTTTAGGTTCTCCATATTAAACCGGTTGTGAATAAATCAATTAAAACAATTTTAATCTTATTTAAATAAATAAATTAAACTAATAATTTATTTAAATAAATAATATTTATTCTACAATAGGGATAAGCCTCCCTAGCGATCAACGACTTTCTAGATAATATAGATTTCAACATTAATCATAAAAGAACCTGTGAGTTAATAGTTACCATACAATTCAATCCTTCCACCATACAATGTCCCAATTAAATATAAGACATGGATTTACTGTCAAGTCTTATTTTATTTAATTATATGTATTTCGATTAGAAAATGCACAACTCCAAATAATGCAAATTAAAAACTCCTTTCTAATTTCATTTCACCTTGGCCAAGGATTCCTGGGTTGTCATTTAACGAATCACATGGGACATATCTCCTCTTTTACTAGAGGTGGTAGATTCTTTATTGATCATTCATTATCTCCATATGTAACTCATTATACCCAAGCATACCCTATATATGCCTTAAAAGGTCTTAAGGAATAAGTCAAAGTATAATTTGTTACATACAAGATACTATGATGATCTCAAGTCCAAGGATCACTTGTACTACTATCACATTAGGAATTCCTATTGACATGTGAGTAAAACTCCATTAGGTATTCCATAGCGAATCACGTTCAGTGAACTTATTCTTCAATAAGCACCTACATACTTGCTTTAGTGTCTCCACACAAATGATCATGAGATCAATCATCCTCATCCAATGAGCAAGCAACATATGTACCAATCTATCCGGATTTACTAATCCCCTTTTTAGTAATTCCACGATTGGGAACTATTTAAGTTTTAAAACTTTCTAAGAATTTAGATCTCATTAGCATGATCATCATCATGATTCTAAAAGCATTGCTTAAAACTATGGGTTATTTATATATTATAAAAACAGCAACATGTAGATAATTAAATGCCTGTAATAAATGAATATTTTATTAATAAATAAATAAGATTGTTTACAAAGTACGTGCTTTATCATCATACATGATTGGCTTGTATGCACACTACTATCACAGATGCTCGATGATAAAAAGATCTAGCAAAGGAAATTTGCATCATCAAACATGTCAAACTGCCCCAAGGCCTCACAAGTTGAGGCCTCTACACTGAAGTTCAAATCTAGGCAATTAAAGAACAGGCTACATCCTCCAGGACGTCAGCATCACTACGGTCATCATCCAAGCCAAAGCTAAACCAGCAGGGTCTCAAGTAAAGAGCTGGCCCCTTTTCGCACTCAATGATCAGCTGTTGGCACAATCCCAGCAAAGCATCGTGTAATGATCCAGGGATAAAGATAGTATATCAAATCCGATCCCCAATATCGGTAAATCAAATCGTATCAACCCGATCTCCAATCAGGTCATCAGACCAACTCCGATCCATCCCCACAGAGGACAGATGATGGAATCTGTTATATAAACCTATAGAAGGGGCATTTAGAAGGATCCAGTGCTGTAGGCCATGGAATGCTACTTTAGCGAAGATACCGGGATACGTCCTAACAAAGCCATTAGTGTTTGGACCACCAGAGGGACCAACATAAAATACAGATCCAGAAAATAGTAGCCCCTGAGAGATCCTCACCAAAAATGGCACATGAAAGGGGAACATCCAAATCTGCTCTGCGAATGACAAAAGGAGCCATATACAGGAGTTAGAGCTGCTAAGCCTATCAAAATCCATGTCTGAAAAGAAACTCCAAATCACCTCAGAAAAGGGTGATGTATGGTTCTACATCAATTCAATTAAGCATATGTATCAACCTATGACAAATTAAGATCATCATATCATGTCTAGTCTGCACATGTGCAATAAGCGATACATCAGCGCACATCCCCATCAAAACATTAGGCATACATACCCAATAGAGTTAAATATGCATACACATTAAACACACAAACTCGATGAAAAGTCTGCTACTGCTCGAGTAGGCATCAGGATAGTCCAATGATCAACCATTGTCCCTACCATCAGGGTAGGCATTGTAGAAAATTATCGGTGTAAGTTATCATCAGGATAGGCATCAGGAGCACCCAATGAGGTAACTCAGAAAAAGAGATATATCCCCATCAGAGGAGCCTTCAAAAATATACAACAACATCAGCCAAAAAAAAATTTGCCCTCTTATAGTATCGACAGATTGGGGAAACCATTGGTCTTAAAACCAAGAAAACAGCAAAGGCTATCATAAAGAACGTCATCTCCAGCAGAAATGTGGGAAATATGTCAGTTCATCCTCATCAAACAAAGCATCGGCAACACCATTGGAAATCAAACCATTCAAGTCAACACCAGCAAAGACATCAACAGCACTGATGAAAGTTAACTGTTGAAATTAGCCCCAACACAGGCACCCATAAAGGTAATGTGCGATGCGATTTGCGATGCGATGCGATATGAGATGCGGTTTGCGATGCAATGCAATTTGCGATGCGATTTGTAATTTGCAAAAATGTGTTAACATTCATTGCATTACGATTTGCATCATTAATATCTTGTCATATTTCAAGTGCTTAGCAATCTCTATCATGTTCATTCCATTGCATTACATAAACATGATAAAGAGGGGCATCTGTAGACACTCGAAACTTTCCTTGCCCCAATACTAACACTGGAGGAGGGCAAAACCGTCAATCAAGCCAACCCCTGTCCTGATTCTAGATATCCAATCTAAATATCGATTCTTCAGCCTAAATTGAATCCCCAATGTCGGTAAACCTAAATCCAATCCCCAATGTCAGTCAACTCCAGTCAAATTCGATCACCAATATCGGTACTCCAGCCAACTTTGATAGTCAATCGGACCATCAATCCAGCTCTGATAGTCAATCAGACCGTCAATCCAACTTCGATAGTCAATCGGATCGTTCATCCAATTTCGATCGTCAATCGGACCGTCAGATCATTCCCGATCTCAATATCAGGACATCAGCTATAACCCGATCACCGATATTGGGACAACCACAACACCAATCAACCATATTGGGATGTCAATGCAGTCCCAACAGTAACCCGAGAGGTACAAATCAGCCCCGGTAGCAACCCAAAAAGTATATGTCAGCCACGACATCAGCCCGGGAAGTCAGGTCGACTTCAGACATAAACCTAAAGCGTCACAACACTTCCAGAAGAAAACTTGGAATGGCCACATCAGCCATAGAGGCAACACTGAGAACAAATAGACTCGAATGGGATCCAAGTCTTGGAAACATCTCCCAAAAGTCAACTTGAGGCCATACCGGCACCGAGGGCAACCCCGAGAGGGGAAAAAAGGTAATTTCACCAACTCTCATCCAATTCAGTCAAACTCAAGCTGAATTGATGTCGCCAAGGTAAGAAAGAACCACAACGATGATCCTGGGTAAAAATAGCACAAGACAGCTCGACGGATAAACTGCAGGGAAACGAAGACTAGGTCATGAACCCACCTTTGGAGATTTAAGAAGGGTTAAAACCAATGTCATTGTGACACTCTCAGTGAGGGCTTTCTGGAAAGCTATAGCACGCCTCAAACGGACGCTCCGATCAAAAGTTATAAAGATGCGAACCTAACATCGCATCGCATGGCATACACGCACCTTGAGACGACCAAACCAGTCATGTGGGCCCCACTTAGGGGAGCCGCACCTCTACCTATGGCTGCCCTAGGTAGAGATATGACTCCTTGGATTATATATAGAGGTGCACCCCTGTTCATTTTCAAGAATTTTGAAACGCAGCGAAGCTCTGCCAGTTCAATTTTTTAACTTTTACACCTCTTCCAAACCCAAATATTTTCACTCTAACACGTAGATATACCCATATACTATCACATATCAGAAAATAATCGGTAGATTTGGACGTATAGAGCCTATGATTTGGCAAAAAGCTCGTGTAGCAGTCCATTGTAAGTATTTTCACGATCAGAAAGTGAAAATTACTTCTTCGTACTTTTATACACTTGAACGTTGAGTTTCATTTTCTAAAAATGTCTGAAACTTAGTTCCGTGGCCGTTTTTGTAAAAATTTCAATTTTTTGTACATAAACTCAATTTCTGGCATTTTTAAAACTCTGATTGACGATCCGCCAGCGCCAGCAGCTTCAATGCACTAGCACACACGTTCTGGCAACTTCGCCGGACTAGGTTATCTTCCCAATCTGGGTTTGGCCCTTTTTGGTATATATTTAACTGTTTATGTACTAATATTTCAATTCTGTCAAGCCCGGATGTCAAATCCAAGGTAGTTTATCGCTTTTACATATATTTTACGCATATGTAAGCGACTTTCACCATCACTGGTACTCATATCAGTCCTGGTTAACTACATTTCTGTCAATATATATATATATATATATATATATATATATATATATATATATATATATATATTCAGTCTGGCCTGGAATACTTCATGGCCATTTTACTACTTTTGCACACTCGCCATACTGGGTGCTCGCCCTAGTCACTAGTTGACTATTTTTTTGTCAATTTTAATTCTAGTATGGGCACCAGCGTGAAAATCCATCGCCCTTTTTAATGTTTTTATATTCATATATATATATATATATATATATATATATATATATATATATATATATATATTTTATTTCTGTCAAAGCCTGGATTATTTCGTTGCTATTTATAGTCTTTATATATATATATATATATATATATATATATATATATATATATATATATATATATATATATATATTTCAATTCCAGTTCGGGCTTGCGAGTTAAAACCCATCGCCCGTTTACAGTTTTTGTATATATATAATTATATACATATTTTACTTTACTCAATTTTTTCAACTACTGCATTTAATATTCATTTTTATATGAATCTGCACTGACATATCTGCAGGCGGGCTAGATTTATCCAAATCTCACCAATTCTAGCTTTAAAAGGTTCAAACCGGTCCCGACAGAACCTGGAAGCTATAATGGCTAAGATTTCTTTAAATCTAGTTATTTTTATAGTTTCAGCTCTGAAAGCAACCTAGCTTCCCTTAGATCGCTATCTAGTGGGAATGAGACGCTTTGGCCGTGCAGACCGGGATTTACTTAATAAATCCTCGGTTCTGGCAATTTTGGGATATATAGTTGCTTTTGTACAAATTGGAACTGTGCAGGTTTTGGCTACTCATATGTGAGCCTAGGAATCGTGGGATTCACGATAAAAACGATCTAAATCTGATTCCCACGATGGACAAACTCCGATTTACAAATGTACCCTGTTAATTTTTCTGTAAAAATATATATGTAAATAGACCTTAAAACGGTTATTTGAATTTATGGTCTCAAGATAATGAAAAAATATCAATTGTTATGTCAGCGTCCCTCCGATGGTTTTCATACCCATGAGGAGACCGACACTTGTATATTTCTGTGGTCGAGGATGCTTCGCGGCCCGGCAAATCAACATTCACATGCAGCCTTAAGGCTATAAATATAAAATTGAAAGTATAAACCGGTTTCAATTCCTATGTCAGCGTAAGGGTTTGATAAACCAGCTTTCAAAACATCATTTTCAAATCAATCAAAAGAAAAGCATTTTAAGAAAATCAAATCAAATGCTTTTGCAAATCAAATCAAAGTCATATTTTCAAATCAAATCAAACCCTTCGTATATAGGCTCAACGAGATTGTCAAAGTTTTCAATCAATCAAACCAATAGGCCCAATTTTCAAACAAAATTCACTCACGCATTCACAATTTTAAGGGAAATATTGAAAAGATGTGGTACCGTGTTTACACGGGAGTCGTGGGGTGCCTAACACCTTCCCCACACTTAACCAAGCCCCCGAACTCAAAACTCTGATTTCAAATATAAAGTTTCGACAGTGTCCAGCGATTGGGCCTCTTTTCCAATCAAACTCGGTTGAGTTGGTACAACTATTTTCAAATCTACCAACTAGCGACTTTGTAAAACGTTCAAATCGTCGACATGATACATGTTGGCCTCTTTCCTAAAAAATCCTTCAAAACCTTTTTCCTAAATAAAAAGAATAAGGGTAGAGAGAACTTAGGAAAAGCGATTTAAGAAAACTTGAGTTACAAACTGACCCGCGGGATTCTTAAATTTTCCAACGTCGACAACTGGGATGTCGGCCAAACCCCGACAACCCCAGGATGTCAAGTGAAACCCTGGCGACAACACCGGGATGTCAAGTCAAACCCCGGTGACAACCCCGGGATGTCAAGAAGCCCTAGCGACAACACCGGGATGTCAAGCCCAACCCCGATCGCAATACCTGGATGTCAAGTAACCTCGGTGACAACTCCTGGATGTCAGGCTCAACCTAAATCACTATACCGAGATGCCAAGTCAAACCCCGGCAACACTGGGATGTCAAGTCAAGCCCCGGTCACAACCCGAGAGGTACAGGAGCCCCGATAACAACACCAGGAGATCAATTCAACCTTTAGAGACAACCCTGAAGCATCACATCATCCCCAAAGACAACCCTGGGAGGCCAAAGCAACCTCAAAGACAACCCTAAGGACGAACAGAGTCGGCTGGAACCAAAACCTTAAAGGCAACCCCTAGAAAACAGTCGAAGACCAGGCCAGTGCAGGAGACAACCCTGGAGGGACCAAATGATTATTTTACCAACTTAAAGCCAATTTGGTCAAAATCATGCCAAATTGATACAATGAAGGTCAGAAAGAGCCATAACATCGATCCTGAGTGGAAACAACACAACACAACTCAACGGACAAACTATGGAGAAACAAAGATCTGGTTATAAACCTGTCTTCTTGAACTCGGAAAAGGTTATATCCCATGTCATTGTGACACTCTCGAAGAAGGATTTTCGAAAAGGTATAGCACGCCTCAAATAGTCGCTCTATTCAAAAGTTATGAAGATTCGAACCTGATATCGTGTTGCTTGGAGTGCACGTACTTTGAGACTACGGGACCCATGGGAGATGGCCCCACTTAGGAAGCCGCAGGTAGAGGTGCGGCAGCAGCGCATAGACTAGCTACCATCGGGTCTTTAAATATAAGACCCCCCTTGCCAAAAAAAGAAGAAAAAAAATAGAAAAACGCTCTGAAACTCCGCCCGTTTCATCCCTTAGCCCTACTTCTTATGCTCCAAACTTTGATTTTATTCTTCTAACACATTTGTATACGTATATTCTTTGACATATAAAAAATTAACCGGTGAAAACGTCCATTTGAAGCCTACTAAGTGGCAAAGAGCCCGTGTAGCAGTCCATTGTAAGTATTTTTAATTTCAGAACTCATATTCTACTTCATTACGTATTTATATACATGCACGTAAAGTTTCATCTCTTGGTTTTGCCCGAAACTCAGTTACATGGTCATTTTTGCTTACTTTTTAGAACATTTTAGTACATATATACGTTTTTTTGCATTTGCACAGCTTGGATGGTCGATCCGTGGCTTTTACTAGCTTTTATGTACATATATATATATATATATATATATATATATATATATACGTACTAACTAGTTCGGCCTGGATCGCTGATTCGTGGCCTTTTAGCTTTATTATATATATAACTGACTATATATATACTAATTTTTAATTCTGTCAAGCCCGGATTGCAAATCCATGGCAATTATTGCTTTTATATATATAACTATGTATATATAATTTTTTTTGACTTCGTTTACCCTGGATTGCTAATTCGTGGTCTTTATTGCTTTAATATATATATATATATATATATATATATATATATATATATATATATATATATATATATATATATATATATATATTAACATTTATATTTCAGTTTGGTCTGGATTCGAAATTCGTAACCTTTTTACCGCTTTTATAAATATAGTACACTGAATAAGGAAGCCATAGCCTCCAAAATGAACCCATCCCGAGTTCGTACAACCAAGTTATGGCATTTCAAAGTTAACTCATCGAAACTGTTCATCCTGAAAAAGAAGATTCGGACTTGTTGTTTGTGCAATTTTTCTAGACTTGTGTGTTTCGAATATGAAAATTATTAAAGCATGAAAGTTGTAGCCCCGGAAGTTATCTTCGCGTGGGCGCAAGAATCGCTCAAAAATATTTTGAAACGAAGTAGTTATAACTGTTCTAGCGAGAGAGGGTAAAGCTGGCCAGATTTTTGTAACAATCTGACCTTAGATGTAAAAAGTGAAAATCTGTTTTGATTGAAGAAGGACCCAAAACCAAGGCTTAGATGAGATTAAAGTAGACTGTATAAGCTTTAATTTGACGTAGGAATGAACGAAAACTAATGAGTAACGAAGGAGATACTGTAGACACTCAGAATTTTCTTCATTTCTGTTGTAGACAATCGAGATTTTGTGTTCCTGTTACTAACCCTGTAGGAGGGCAAAACAGTTAACTCAGCCCCGGTCTCAACCCGGGAGGTACAGGTCAGCCCTGGTCTCAACCCGGGAGGTACAGGCCATCCCCGATCTCAACCTGGGAAGCACAGGTCAACCCCGATCTCAATACCGGGATGGTAGGTCAGCCCCGGTCTCATCCCGGGAAGTACAGGTCATCCTCGTTCTCAACTCGAGAAGCATAGGTCAGCCCTGGTCTCATCCCGGGAGGTACAGATCAGCCCCGATCTTATCTCTTGAAGTACAGGTCAACCCCAGTCTCAACCCAGGAAGTTTAGGTTAGCCCCGATCTCATCCTGGATAGTACAGGTCAGCCCCGGTCTCATTCTGGGAGGCACAGGTCATCCCCGGTCTAATCCCGGGAAGTATAGGTCATCCCCGGTCTTAACCCGGGAAGTACAGGTCATCACCGGTCTCAAACCTGGGTGGTACAGGTCATCCACGGTTTCATCCCAGGAAGTCAAATCAACTTTGGAGACAACCCCAAAGCCTCACAACATCTCTAAAGACAAACTTGGAAGAACCAAGTCAGCCTCAGAGACAACCCTGAGGACAAACAGAATCGGCTGGAATCCAAACCTCGAAGACAACCCCGGGAAGTCAGTCAAAGGTCATGCCAGCACTGAAGGAAATCCCAAGAGGGGAAAAATGGTCACTTTACCGAATTAAAGCCTATTCGGTCAAACTTATGCCGAATTGATGCCACCAAGGTCAGAAAGAACCATAACATTGATCCCGAGTGGAAACAGCACAAGACAGCTCAACGGACAAACTACGGGGAAACGAAGACCTGGTAATGAACCTGTCTTCTTGAACTCAGAAAAGGTTTAATCCCATGTCATTACGACACGCTCGTCAAGGGCTTTTCGGAAAGGTATAGCACACCTCAAACGGACGCTTCGATCAAAAGTTAAAAAGTTTTGAATCTAACCTCGTATTGCTCAGAGTGCACGTACTTCGATGTAATGGGACCTGCCATGTGGAGCCTCAGGTAGACCCGTGGCTATCGCGGGTAGGCCTGCTTCCATCGGGTCTATAAATATAAGTGCACCCCCAGGCCAAAAATAATTCAGAAACGCTCTGAACCTCTGCCCGATTCATTTCTCAGCCATACCCTTGTACTCCAAACCCAAATTTTATTACTGTAACACGTAGGTATACTCATATACTGCCACATATCAAAAATTGACCGGTGGAATCGGACGTTTGAAGCCTACCAAGTGGTAAAAAGCTAGTGTAGCAGTCCATTGTGAGTATTTTTACGATCAAAATTAAAGTTCATACTACTTCATTGCACACTTATACACTTGCACATTAAGTTTCGCTTTCTGATTATGCCCGAAACTCAGTTCTGTGGCTGTTTTTGCTTACGTTTTCGTACATCTTAGTACATAAACACATTTTCTGGCATTTCCACTGCCCAGATCGTCGATCCACGGCTTTTAACAGCTCCTATATATATATGTTCATAGCAACTTCGTCGGACTGGGTTATCTTCCCTGTCAGGGTTTGACTTTTTTTTGTATATATTTTACTATATATATACTAACTTTTCAATTCTGTCAAGCCCGGATGTCAAATCCGTGGTAGTTTATCGCTTTTATATATATAACTATATATATATATATATATAAATTTTTCTGACTTATTTGTGCCTAGATTTATACTTCGTGGCCTTTTTATTGCTTCAATATATATATACTAACTGTATATATTAACTTTTTACATTCCAGTTTGGCCTGGATTATTCTGTGGTCTTTTTACTGCTTTTATAAATATATATATACTTACATTTCTGTCCGGACAAAGGATAGAATGTTCGTCACCCTTTAAAGTTATATATATATATATATTTACTTTTTGCTGAGCCTGGACAATTTCGTGGCTCATTTACAACTTATATATATATATATATATATATATATATATATATATATATATATATATATTCAATCGAGCATGGATCATCCCGTGACTCATTTACAGTTTTTATATATATATATTTTAATTCTGTCTAGCCTGGATTATTCTGTGGCTTTTTACAGTTTTTAATATATATATATATATATATATTTCCATTCCCGTCCGGGCACAGGATTTAATCCGTCGCCATTTTCCGCTTTTATACATTTATATATATTTCCATTCTGTCCAGCCTGGATTACTCCGTGGCTTTTTATAGCTTTCATATATATATATATATATATATATATATATATATATATATATATATATATATACGTTCTAGTCCGGGCATCAGAGTGAAAACGCACCGCCTTTACAGCTTTCGTATATACGTAACTATATATATATATATATATATATATATATATATCTTTCCTTTATTCATTGTGATTAATTGATGCTTTAAATATTCATTTGATATGAATCGGCACAGACATCTTTTTTGGTGAACTAGAATTCTTTAAATTTCACCAATTCTATCTTTCAAATAGTTCAAATAGGTTCAGACAGAATCGGGAAGCTAAAATGGCTGAGATTTACTTAAATCTAGCAGTTTTTCTAGTTTATTCATTCAGGAAGCAATCACGCGACCCTTAGATCGCTATCTAGTGGGAACGAGATGCTTTGGGCTATTCGCAGGGCAGGATTTACTGATGAATCCTTGGTTCATACGACATATGGATGTAAATATATCTTTTCTGTACATATTTGAGCTGTGCAGGTTTATTGGTTTCCCTCTGTGAGCCTAGGAATTGTGGGATTCATGATCAAACTGATCAGAATCTGATTCGCACGATGGAAAAACTCAACTTTACAGATGTACACTGCCAGTTTTTTTGTAAAAAATATACATCCAAAAGACCTTAAAATGGTTATCCGGATATAAGATCTCAACATAGTAAAATAATGGTTTGTTGTTTCAGAGTCACTCCGATGGCTATCATGCCCATGAGAAGACCGGCACTTGTATATATTCTGTGGTCAAGGATGCTTCGCAGCCCAACAATCACCATTCAAATTGAGCCAAAAGGCTGAAAAGATAAGAAATGGAAGTATAAACATGTTTCGATTCCTATGTTAGCGTAAGGGTTTGAAAACCTACTTTCAAAACCTCATCTTAATAATCTTGTCCAAAAAAGAGACTTTTGCAAATCAAATCAAACCCTTCGTATGTAGGCTCAACGAAGCATGTCCATACTTTCAAATCAAACAAAATATAGGCCCAATTTCTTACAGCATTCACACACACATTGCAAATGAAAAGGAAAATATTAAAAAGATGCGGTACCGTATTTTCAAGGGAGTTGTGGGGTGCCTAACACCTTCCCCACTCTCAACCAAGGCACCGAACTTAGATCTTCGGTTTTAAAGATCAAGTTTCGACATTGTCTAGCAATTGAGCCTCCTTTCAAATAAAACTTGGTTGAGTTGGTACAACCATTTCAAATCTACCAACTGGCGACTCTGTAAAAAGTTCAAATCGTCGACATAATACATGTTGGCCTTTTCCTAAAAAACCCTTCAAAACTTTTTTCACAAAAAAGATAAAATAAGATTAGGCAAAACTTAGGAAGAGAGAAAGATTCGGGTCCAACTCGAACTGGATTTTATCCGACGTCGACAGGTGGCGACTCTGCTTGGGACAGTAGAGGGCTTAGGCCTCGTTCAAATATTTTTAAAAATTTCCCTTTCATATCTGCGTATGTTTGAATGTTGTGTCTCTAAATTGAATGAATGCGAGAATACTGCGTCTTTACAATTGAATGAATGTGAATGAATGCTTTACTGCTTTATATTAGTGCTTGGCACCAATATCATCATATGCATACGGTGAGACGCGATGTATGTGAATGTATGTTGTGTGATTCCTCCAGTAATAGGCAAACCCATCGGTGACAGAGTAATGTCTTCGAGGACGGCTAAGTCTTCGGGGCTCATGAAAAAGCACCACTCAAATCCGCTCCAGTTGAAAGATCGGATTAATTTCCCTTTTAGTAGATTGTGATGATCTGGGGACCTTCATACCGAAAAGCCACGAGAGTAGCCTAAGATTGGCCAGCCTCTGATTAACCAAATACGAAGGGAAGCCTCTTCATGCCTTCATCTTTCAATTCAATGTCAAGTTTTTAATTCCAATGTAAATGTCATAATATACAGTCCATGTTTTGTAAATCCCGTCATATTATCCTATCATCAAAACAACTGACCTCTGTTTTGTAGGATAAGATTAAAAAACCTCAAAAACACATCATGGCATGCATCCTATCCATACTTATCTCAGGAAATTGACACGCCTACGTTTGTTGTAGGTCAAAAATTGGTCCTGTCACTAGATATAAGTCAAAGAAAGCACTAAGTCCATCTTCGGACATGGCTTCCAGTGCTCAGCCAGAATCTACCCCTGTCTCTAGGGAAGAATTTGAAGGACTGAAGAACCAGATAGCCGAATTGGCCACTTTCTTGAGAGAGCAGAGTAAAGCTCTTAAAGGAAAACAAGCATAGGGTCACACAGAACTAGGAACACCCGATGGCAATCAAGAGACCGGGAAGATAGACATTCAGATTCCTGATCCACAGAACCATAATACTACCAATAAAACCCCTGAAATCACCGTCCTTAACAAAGAACAGGAAGCTGGAGACATTCTGAAGAAAGTTCAACAGAAGGAAGAGACCATCCGGTCCGTTAAAGGGACTGGGTCATTTTGGCAGTGTCAATTATTCAGATTTATGTATTTTCCCTAGGGCTCGTTATCCTGAAAAATTTTGAGTTCCTGATTTTGAGAAATACGATGGATTGGGAGACCACTACACTCACTTAAAGGTGTTCATTGGAGAACTCGGACCTATATAGAGGACGAGAAACTCCGAATGCAGTTATTCCAGAAAAGTCTGATCGGAGAGGCTAGAGCCTGGTATGCCCATCTAGACAACTCTAAAATTCACAGCTGGGAAGAGCTGGAACATGCCTTCCTTAATCAATATAATTTCCAGTCTCAACTAGCTCCAGACAGATATCAAATAACCAAAATCAAGAAATAAAGTACTGAGTCATTCAGAGAATATGCTCAACACTGGAGACGAATGGCGGCACAAGTCACTCCACCTATGACTGAGTCTGAGATAGTCATGACCTTCATCGACATTCAAGAAGCTCCATATTATAAAAGGGTCCTAGCAGGCATAGGAAAGCCATTCTCGGAGATGATCAAGCATGGTGAAATGGCAGAAATGGGGCTCAAATCTAGGAAGATAAAAAGGATTTGACCGCCTTAGAGGCTGTTGCAGAGCATATTCAATCTGGGAGTTATGGGAATAATCCCTGGAGGACACACAAGAAGAAAGACGAAGAAGTGTCCTTAGTATTGCAAGGACAAAATCAAAAGGGGGATTCAAGCAGCGTGCCCATTCAACGAAGAAACTATTCCCCTTTTCAAACTTCAGCACAACCTTCAAATCCGCCATTCTAGAAACATTTGGAGGCCAGGCGTCGGAGAACGTTCACCCCGTTAGGGGATTCACTCGAAAATGTGCTAAAACTACTTACAAAACAAAAATAGATTGTGCAACTCCTTCCACCAACCAACACTGGTGGACGGAATTTCGACCCATGTAAGAAGTGCGCATACCATTTCGGATCTCCAGGCCATGATACACAAGATTGTTGGTCTCTCAAGCACAAAATCCAAGACTTAAAAGACAACGGAGAGATCGTGGTGATCAAACCAGAGCAACCGAACGTACAGAATAATCCCCTTCCTCAGCACAAAGAGCAGGGTGTCAACATGATTAGCACGCAAAATGGAGAAGGGTCCAAATACCACCGATATGTCAGAGAGTTAACTCAATCCAGCAACAACAGCTCAGACAGTTGGGAATTCTCAGAAAAATAATTCCTAATAGAACAGGAGATCAAGTCTATCAAGGAACAGATTGGACAATTGGCAGAGCTGGTTGTATACCAACATCAGATAACCATGCAGCTGTTAAATCAGACCAACCAACAGGAAATAAGTCCTCCTATACCGGATATTAGTCCCACCGCTGTGAGGGATCACTACTGGTTTCATAAGCATGAACCCTGGGCTGACAAGGTGGCCAAGGAGGAAAATTTTCAAGAAGATATGGAGTTGGCCTTCCAGAGAAATTTCACCAATTTGAACCAGTCGATGAAGGAGATCCTCCAAATGTTAATCAATGAGGGAATGGTTACAGATCTGTTACCCCCGGTAAACCCTCGATCAAAAAAATTCAAGCCTGGTAGGATCTATCAATATCACTCCAATACACCCGGTCATGACACCGAAGATTGCTGGGGACTTCATCACTTAATTAAGAATATGATTGAAAATGGTGAACTAATCATGGGGAAATAGGATTATGGCCTCCCAGATGAAGAAATTCTTTTTATTCCCACTGCATGGAGTCAAGATAGAATGGTCGTTATTTCCTGTGATAAGGAGCCAACCCTCACACCCCTAATGCTACCAGGGAAGGGGGCCAAGAAACACAAAATCCTGTGAAGTTGGCGACGCTCAAACCTTTGATATTACCTTTCAGACCCCAGTATTCAGTGATCAGTCTGAAGAGAGTCCCATGGAACTATAGGAATGATGAAGGTTCCACCTCAAACAACATTGCCATCGTACCAAAGGAGAGTCATTGTACTTGCCTCAACGGGTGATCAATCCAGTCGTCAAGGCCAAAGAAAAGGTGACTGAAGAGGAAATTAAAGAGTTCCTCAATAAAATGGGACACATTAAAATCAAGGTTGTGCAAAGTTTGAAGGATGTACCCAAGCAGATGTTCGTCCTAGATTTGGTCTTATCTTCAGTGGTTCATCGCAATATTATGGTGAAAGTACTTGATAAGTGGTTTTATGACCACTTATTCGGATAGTTCAAGAATAACAAGAAGTGTCAATAATTCTCAATAAATGTCGCTATGGACTGAAAGATATCAACAGGATTCAAGGTTTAACCATTTCATGGTTCAAGAATAATGAACACTGAGCAGTTGCTAAAAACTATGAACTTCTACTAAAATTAACAGTATTATGCTAAAAATCCAATAAAACAAGTACAACAGCTGATAAGCCTAAAGTACCCTACGTTATGCATAACATTTAATCATACTTATGTGCGCACATCGGTTCCCCGACAATGGTATATAATTTCCCCTTCTATGAGGGTTGTTCATCTCAGTAGATTTATAAGAGTCTGCACCAAGTAAATTGGTTTGGATAGCTTTCTAGCATACGGTATTAGTCTAGCAGAATCAAATGGTTTAGACACTTTTGTAAATGCATTTAGGAATTATAAGTTTAATGCTTGAAACAACGTCAAGATATAAAGTCGATTTTGGAATAATAACAAATTTTACTTGACGTAGATATGGTCGATATATCAACAATTCGAATTTACACCATATGTAAAGTTAAGAGAGATAGAGAACTTGCCTTAAGCGTAGTTTACCAATTTATAGCTTATCAACACTTTAAAATCCTATTGTAACAAAGTTACGTATTTATAGATATTCATTAGTTACATAAGTCGAGTACGTATACTAGATATGTAAGTTAAACATATATATTAGGTTCTAACTTAGTCTTACAATCCTACACGTATGCTAACTACATACCTTACACACACAGTACATAATTAGTTTATACGTTACTATGTAATCAATCAACATAGCGTGTAATTGTCGTTTGACTTAGCATTTTGAAAGTTTATAAACATTTATCCATCCATGGTTTTCCTATAGTCATCACATACATTGCACTTGTACATCCTAATAATCATGTATTGCAGTTTAGGATATCAATATAAGCATGCATGAAGTTTCAGATTTTAATTAGCATGAGCAGACTATACTGCAGGATGGCGCGGTCGTGCTGGATTTAGAATAGGTAGTGGCGCGGTCGCGCTGCTCCTAGTTCAAACCAGTACTGACTTTGATCCTGTAGAAACCTAGCTCGCGTAGACTAGCATACGTAGATGATGATACCAGCAGAACATACATGTTATGAGGTTTCTGATTAGGTTTGGTCTCTTCTATCTCCGTGCAATCAAGTTATAGTTTTAATCGGGAAATATCTTTTTAACAAGGCTAAAAGGGTTTATTGTACAAAGACTAACCATGTTACCCATTATATCACTTAATGATACCAACAACCTTTAGTACGCATGCTCGCACATATACCACCTATTTACACTTAGGTTGAATAGTTTAACACTTGAAATCTCATTTTACATCATGCTTGAAAAGTCTAAATCATGCTTAGTTAGATGATAAACTTATCCGCCATATCTAGAGGCATATAATGCCCTAGCATACATGCTTGAGTGGTCAGGAGATAAATTACACAAGGTACAAGAACATTTGTTTTCCAAACTTCAAGTTTCCTTTAGAAAATCACGTTAACGTATTTCATTATACACAAAGCAAGCTTTATACCACATGTTAGACTTATTTACATGCATATCTAGGGTATGCACACATGCTCACAAGGTGAGAGGCTAAGATATACAAGGTTTGTTAAGGATTGTTCTCAACATTCTAAGTTTTTCATTAAAACTCCAACTATAACAAGTTAAGGTAAGTGACTACACGTAAGGCAACCTACGTTAGCATGTTAGGGACATTTATAGGCATAATCAAGTCAAACTAACATGCTCGTCATAACAGAAAACACAAAAATTGGATTTCATGACTGACAGAGGGCACGCCCGCGCCGTGTTTGTACTGGGGAGTGGCTCGGCCGCGCCACCCCAGTACAAACTCAGACTAGCTTCTAAAATGGCAGAGCTCAAAACCCATTTCAGAAATCATTCATTTAGCATGCTTGTATATCATCACATTGTCTTCAAACATACATGTAAACTTAGTAAATCTTTATTATAGTAGCATACAATCCATTTACAAGCGATTCATGCATTCTCAAGAATTTATCAAAACTTAAAATTTCAAAAACATGGTTCAAGAATTATACCTCTGTTGGAGATTTAGAGAATGAAAATCTTCTCATCGTCAGATTGCCCTCCAACTCACAATACTAACACTATATGAACTAAACTCAGAATTTCAAATGCAGCGAATGAAGAAAAGGCTCCAATTTATAGAGAATGCTTTACCCAAATTTGTTATTGCACAATGTATCAAACCAATGGAATAGAGAAGAAGATGTTGGGCAATGAAGAGTTGGTGAAATAGTTACACTATTAAGGCCACTGCCCACTCATCATTAGCTACAATGCTGAGAATTTGACAATGAAGGGGATAGGCCATTAGCCTATACACGTGAATGAGAGAAAGTGGATGACACTTAAAATGGGACAATGCTATTTAGAACTCAGCATTTGTATTTTGGTGCAAGCATACATAGGTCTATTATATATATCCCCACACAATGTCTATATGTATACTTAGGTTTTAATTTCTTATAAGTTTACAATGTAGCTTTAATGAGTTAATGTGATTACATTGTAGTAAGTTGGGGGTATATATATATACATCATTATATAATCCATGTACACTTGGTTAGTCCGGATAATACCGAAATATAATTTAGCTGAGTACTATCAACTCATATCTTTATTATTTCAATTACACATAATCACTGAAATAAATATTTAATAATAAATATTTATTTATTCTAGTTTAATATCTCTCATAATATTTAAATACACATATAATTCATCCATCATCCATCATGTTGTCACATAAGCTTAATTATGTAACTTTAATAGAATTATGTGATTCTTCTAATTTTACCATATAGTTTTATATATCACATAATCACCTTGTAATGTCACACCTCATTTTATATTTAAATAAATGTAGGCACTATATAACCTATGATTACTCATTACATATTATTTTACATAGCATTAATGGAATAAACATAAATCCATTATATCAATTAATTATTTACTCATTAATATGCTATTACTCATAACAACAATTAATAAAGGATATAATATTAATTAATCCTTCACTTATTAATTCATTCTTTCCTTAATTTAAATAAACCATTACTAAGTCCATAATCTTGCCACACAAGAAATTTCATAAGCTCATCTTAAGTTCTCCACATTTCTCAATTATCATAAATTCAATTTAATTGAGTTACTCAATCAATGCCACATAAACAGTTATATTATAATAAATATTCACACGTTTATTAATATCAATATTAATATTATTTAAAAAATTCACGGGTATTACAATAACCGCAGAGATGAGGATAAGAGATAAACTCAAATAGAATTTAAAGTGTTAAGAGATGAATTTGGAAAATTCATTATTAAGTAAAGAAGAAGAATGAACGAAAACAGATGAGTAACGAAGGAGATACGATAAAAACAAAAATAATGTTTTGTTGGATTAAAAGTGTGAAAACGAGTTTTATAACTCGGATTGAGATGAAATTAATTCTAATGAATATATCACACTTAAATGAGGTATAATGAGAGACTTTAAATACTTAATTTAATGTTTAAGTATCAAATGAAAGATTATATTAGTATGATAAGGTGGTTAATTAACCTAAAATACATCTAAAATGATGTAAAGGCAAGAAATAAGAACTTAATTAAATATTAAGTGACTATTTAAATGAAATGTTTTGAAAGCATAAGATGGAAGTTAATTTAATTAACTTTAATGGATGCAATACATTTAATTTAATGTAACAAGAAGTTAGAAAGACTTAACTGAACGTTAAGTATTAATTAAAAGAAATACAAGAGGTAATGGTTAACTTAATTAATGTTAACAAATATAGTACATCTTATGAGATGTGAAAGTAAGATGTAAGACTTAATTAAATATTAAGTGATGATGAGATGTTAAAGCAAGATTAGTATAATTTAATCGATTGGACAATAAAGTGTCCTAGTAAGCACGAAAACACATAATCGAACATTATGTGTCAAGACATTAAAAGAAAGATTTCAAGAATGTAAGAAGAGTTACATAAATGATTATTAAGCATCGTTACGTGACTAATTTTGGTATATATATGTGCGCTTAACTGTGTAGGATATTTGAAGGATGAGTTATCAAAGCTTTGCAAGGAACGCTTCAGGGCAAGTTCTTCAGTAACTTGCTCTTATGTGATAATATGTATTAAACCATGTTATGGTAGGTAATGTAATACGTATGTTATATGAACTTGTTGATTTCATGAATGTTATGTGACTAAATGCAAACCATGAAATTTGTGAAGTATGTGTTAAATTTACAACATGAAGAATATATTGTATTGTATGATATGTATGAATGATATAGAGATGCACATCATGAAAGGTATGATCAATGATGCATATATAAATGTATAAAGTATGGGTAGATGCATTGACTAAAATTTTTGATGCATGAATATATGAAATTTGTATGCTATGTGAAGTATGAAAGGTGTAAACTGTTGAACTAGCTGACCCGTCGTGCTCATTCCTTGCAAAAATAAAACTTTTAAAGATGTTGAAGAAATCATTGAAGATATTGAATTATAGAAGATGTATGTTCTGATAAATAGTATTCAACGTAATTATTTTGACGATTTAACTAATTGATAGTAAGTTGATAAATCGTTTAGTTATAAGAAACGATTTGTATATGTTACGAGAAAGTTGAAATTAGATGGTGAGTTCTATTTACTCATAAATGTTGTAAAGGAAATGAATTAAGTTGTAATGAACTGGGCAAGTTGTGTGGATAATCCAGGTTACTGTATTAGGTATCCAGATTGCTGGATTAGGCATTCGATTGGCTGGATTATACAATTCGGTTTGCTGGATTTAGATATTCGGTTTGCTGAATTATAAAATGAAATATTTAATGTTAAATCATAGTTTATATGATAAAGAGTTGTTATATAGCAATATAAAGATTGCGATTTTTGAAATAGATGAATGTTTAAGATTTTCAATAAATCAAGTTTATCAATTAAATTATAGATCATGACGATCTACAAATGTAATAACCGATTATAAAGGTTACAAATTCTGGAACAATAGGTGATAATGTATCAAGTGGTATAAAAGCCAGGTTGTATTCATTTAATTATGAATAAAGATTGTATTTATTAAGATGTTTGTAGCACCGTAACGCACCAGGTCCGTGGTTCAAGGGACCCGAATTTGGGGGCGTTACGGGAGTCATTTCTGCAATAAATACTTTTTAACTCTTATAACCAAGTATGGGGTAACTCATGAGATTATCACCGCGTATCATCCCCAAACGAGTAGCCAAAGTCATAGTCTCAAATAGAGAGGAGAAAAGGATTTTGGAGATGATGGTGAATCCAAACTAGAAGGATTGGTCAATGAAGCTCGTTAATACTTTACCGGACTGCATACAATACTCTGATTAGGATGTCAAAAGACAATTATTTTCACTGGACATTGTAGGCTTGTAGCTACTTATATTAAAACTTTATTTTTTTATTTTTCTTTGTTGTGAAGGCAGTAATAATCGTTTCCCTTTGTGTGATTGTTTTATTTCCTCACATCCTGTTCTTTTTCCTTTAAAATAAAACTCACAAATACAACATTTAGATACACACTGTCGACGTTGGAAAATTTAAGAACCCCGCGGGTCGGTTCATAACCCGAGTTTCCTCAAATCGATCTTCCTAAGTTCTCTCTATCCCCACTCTTTTTATTTAGGAAAAATGTTTTGAAGGATTTTTTAGGAAAGAGGCCAACATGTGTTTATGTCGACGATTTGAATGTTTAGAGTCGCCAGTTGGTAGATTGGAAAATGGTTGTACTAACTCAACTGAATTTGATTTGAAAAGAGGCCCAATGGCTGAACACTGTCTAAACCTGATCTTTAAAATTGGGGTTTTGAGTTCGAGGGCTTGGTTAAGTGTGGGGAAGGTGTTAGGCACCCCACGAAACCCGTGTAAGCACGGTACCGCATCTTTTCAATATTTTCCTTAAAATTGTGAATGCGTGAGTGAATGCTATTTGAAAATTGGGCCTATTGGTTTGATTGATTGAAAGCTTTAACAGACTTCGTTGAGCCTATATACGAAAATTTTGATTTGATTTGAAAATCAGTCTTTGATTTGATTTGCAAAAGCATTTAATTTGATTGACAAAATTTTTTCTTTTGATTGAAAATGATGTTTTGAAAACTGGTTTATCAAACCCTTACGCTAGCATAGGAATTGAAGCGTATCGCTACTTTTAATTTTTTATCTTTATAGCCTTAAGGCTGCATGTGAACGGTGATTTATCGGGCTGTAAAGCATCCTCGACCACAGAAATAGACAAGCGTCGGTCTCCTCATGGGTATGAAAACCATTGGAGGGACGCTGACACGGTAATTGACATTTCACTATGATGAGACCTTAAATCCGGATAACCGTTTTAAGGTCTGTATATGTACATTTTATAGAAAAACTAGCAGGGTACATTTATAAATTAGAGTTTGTCCATCATGGGAATCAGATCTCGATCGATTTGATCGTGAATCCCACGATTTCTAGGCTCACATATGAGTAGCTTATAAACCTGCACAGTTCAAATTTGCACAGAAATGGATATATATACATCATCACGTCGCAATGGAAGCAAGGATTCATCAATAAATCCTAGCTGCGAGTGGATAAAAGTGTTTTGTTCCCACTAGATAGCGATCTAAGGGACACGAGTATGCTTTCAAAGCTAAAATAATAAAAATAACTAGATTTAAAGAAATCTCAGCCATTATAGCTTCCAGGTTCTATCGGGACCTGTTTGGACCGTTGAAAGCTAGAATTGGCGAGATTTGGATAAATCTAGTCCGCCCGCAGATATGTCAGTGCAGATTCATATACAAATGAATATTAAATGCAACATTTGAATGAATTGAGTAAAGCAATATATATATATATATATATATATATAATTATATATATACAAAAGCTGTAAAAAGGGCAATGGATTTTCACTCGCAAGCCCGGACTGGAATTGAAATATATATATTTATAAAAAACTATAAATAGCCACGAAATAATCCAGGTTGTGACAGTAATAAAATATATATATATATATATATATATATTGATATAGTAATAAGGGTGGTGGATTTTCATGCCGGTGCCTGTACTGGAATTGAAATTAACAGAAAAATAGTCAACCAGTGACTGGGAAAGAGCACGCATTATGGCAAAGTGTGCAAAAGCAGTAAAATGGCCACGAAGTAATCCAGGCCGGACTGAAAATATATAAATATATAGATATATATATATATATTGACAGAAATGTAGTTAACCAGGACTAATATGAGAACCAGTGATGGTGAAAGTCGCTTATATATGCATAAATATATATAAAAGCGGTAAACCACCTCGGATTTGACATCCGGGCTTAACAGAATTGAAATGTTAGTACATAAATAGTTAAATATATATAAAAAAAAAAGGGCCAAACCCGGATTGGGAAAGCAACCCAGTTCGGCGGAGTTGGCAAAAATGTGTGTGCTAGTGCATTGAAGCCGTTAGAGCTGAAGGATAGTCAATCCGAGTTGTAAAAATGCAAAAATTTGCATTTATGTACAGAAATGTACCAAATTTTGACTAAAACTGCCACGGAACTAAGTTTTGGGCATATTTAGAAGATGAAATTTCATGTGCAAGTGGAAAACAGTGAAAAGTAGTAGTATTGACTTTTTGATCATAAAAATACTTATAATGGACTGCAATGCGGGCTTTTTGCCAAATTATAGGCTTTAAACGTCCAAATCTACCGGTTATTTTTTTGATATGTGGTAGTATATGGGTATATCTATGTGTTGGAGTGAAAATATTTAGGTTTGGAAGAGGTGTAAAAGTCAAAAAATCAGACGGGCAGAGCTTCGCTGTGTTTCTAAATTCTTCAAAATGAAGGGGTGTGCACGTTTATTTATAGGCCAGTGAGCCCTAGCTCTACCTGCGGCTGCTACAGGTAGAGGTGCGGCTCCCCTAGGTGGGGCCCATGTGCCAGGTTCTGTCGTCTCGAATTACGTGCACTCCGAATAACGCACAGTCAAAGTCAGAACTTTTAAACTTTTGATCAGAGCGTCTGTTTGAGGCGTGCGATACCTTTTCGGAAAGCCCTCGCCGAGAGTGTCACAATGACATGGGATAAAATATTTTATGGGTTCGAGAAGACGAGTTCATAACCAGGTCTTTGATTCCCCGTAATTTATCCGTTGAGCTGTCTTACGTTGTTGGCACTCGGGATCATTGTTGTGGTTCGTTCTGACTTCGATGGCATCAATTTGGCTTGAGTTTGACCGAATCGGTTGAGAGTTGGTAAAATGACCATTTTTCCCCTCCCGAGGTTTCCTGTGGTGTTGGCACGAACTTTGATGGATCTGGCTTCCCAAGGTCTGTCTCTATGGATGAACTGCACTTCCCGAATTGATGTCGGGGATGACTTGACACATCCTGGGTTGATGTCCAGGTTGACCTGTACTTTTTGGGTTGAGATCGGGGCTGTCTTGAAAGCCAAATCGACGATCGAATTTGAGTTGATAGCCCGATATTGAAATTGAGGTTGATTTGACAGCCCGATTGAAGTTCGAAGCCGGATTGACGGTCCGATTGGAGATCAGAGCTGGATCGATGGTCCGATTGGAGATCGAAGTTGGATTGACTGTTCGATTGGAGATCGGAGCTAGATAGATGGTCCAATTGGAGTTCGAAGCTAGATTAACGGTCCGATTGGAGATCGAAGCTGGATTGACGGTCCGATTGGAGATCGGAGCTAGATTGACGGTCCGATTTGAGATCGTAACTGGATAGACGGTCTGATTGGAGATCAGAGCTGGATTGATAGTCCGATTATTGGAGATCGGAGCTGGATTGATGGTCCGATTAGAGATTAGAGCTGGATAGACAGTCTGATTGGAGATCGGAGCTATATTGACGGTTCGATTGGAGATCGAAGCTGGATTAACGGTCCGATTAGAGATCGGAGCTGGATAGACGATCTGATTGGAGATCAGAGCTGGATTAACAGTTCGATTGGAGATCAGAGCTGTATAGACAGTCTGATTAGAGATCGAAGCTGGATAGACGCTCCGATTGGAGATCGGAGATAGATAGACGGTCTGATTGGAGATCGGAGCTGGATAGACGCTCCGATTGGAGATCAGAGCTGGATTGACTGTTTGATTAGAGATCAAAGCTGGATTAACGGTCTGGTTGGAGATCAGAGCTAGATTGTCGGTCCGATTGGAGATCAAATTTGGATTGACGGTTCGATTAGAGATCATAGCTGGATTGATAGTCCGATTGGAGATCAGAGCTGGATTAACGATCCGATTGGAGATCAGAGCTGGATTGAGTACTTACATTGGTGATCGAATTTGGCTGGAGTACCGATATTGGGGATCAGATTTAGGTTACCAATATTGGGGATTGAATTTAGGTTTAAAGACCAGCATTGGCGGCCTGTTTAGAGTTGAAGGACGGTTTTGCCCTCTTACAGTGTTAGTATTGGGCAAGGAAAATTTTGAGTGTCTATAGATGCCCCTCTTTATCATGTCCATGTAATGTAATGGCATGGATAGGATAAAGATTAGTAGACACTGGAAATAACAAGTGCCAGCACTACTTTAAAGGCTAGGCGTCTTTGAATGGAATGGGGCTTCTGTTAGCTGCCTACGTTATCACTCTGCTGGGGATAACATTGTTATATACAACCATTGATATTGTTGGGAAGTTACCGCGAACTAATTTTGTCATTTCCTGCTGGGGATGACATTATTCACGATAACTTATTTGATTCTGATGGGGATGAGATTATTGAAGATGAGATATCACAGATTGTCCACGTCTAGATATGCTGGGGATGACGTTCTCTGCGATAGCTTTGTAGATTCTGATTGAGGTTGATCTGATTGATACTACCTCAATGATCCTTTTGAGGATGTGTATAACAGATTCCATCATTTGTGATGGATTATTATAATTGCTTTCGTCGCCGGATCCCTTCTGTTGCTTGGCTGGGGTTGAGCTGACAGTTGAAACGTCATTGGGGTTGAGCAAATGGTTGGACTGTATTTTGATCTGTACCCGAACTTTGCTGGGGCTGAGCCAACGGCTGAAACTGCTTCGGTCAGTACTCGAACTTCGCTGGGGATGAGCCAACGGCTGAAACTGCTTAGGTCAGTACTCGAACCTCGCTGGGGATGAACCAACGGCTGAAACTGCTTCAGTCAGTACCCAAATTTCGCTGGAGCTGAGCCAACGGCTGAAACTACTTCGGTCAGTACCCGAACTTCTCTGGGGCTGAGCCAACGGCTGAAACTGCTTCGGTCAGTACCCAAACTTCGCTGGGGCTGAGCCAATGACTGAAACTGCTTTGGTCAGTACCCGAACTTTTTTGGAGCTGAGCCAATGGCTAAAACTTCTTCGTTCAGTACCCAAACTTCGTTGGGGTTTAGCCAACGACTGAAACTGCTTCGGTCAGTACCCGAACTTCGCTGGGGCTGAGCCAACGGCTGAAACTGCTTTGGTTAGTACCCAAACTTCGCTGGGGCTGAGCCAACAGCTAAAACTGCTTCGATCAGTACCTGAACTTCGCTGGGGCTGAGCCAACTGCTGAAACTACTTCGGTCAATACCCGAACTTCACAAAAACGACAGTTTTCGGCAGTTTTGCGCAATTTTTGCTCAATTTTTTCGTAGTTTGATTTGTTGATCCCCGGACAAGGCTCCAGGATGAATACCAAGGGTCTTCGTGGAATTTCCCTTTCCGTTAGGATTATGCTGCTTAAACACAGGATTTCTGGCCAAACTGCTCAATCGCGTAGCGATTTCTCTTCAGATTTAACTTGGCAGCCCGGTTAAACTCCGTTTTAACTCGAACTGAATCAGGTTCAGGGGGAGTGGGACCCACCTGGGCTGTAGTAGGTGGAGGTACAACAGCCGCAGGCAGAGGTTCGGCTACTTGGGCTTTAAATGGAGCTCGGGAGTTTTCATTTTGCAAGTTTCCCATTTGAGCAGCGAAAGGATTTTCGATCTTCTTTTTCAGATCTACGGAGTTCTGGCAATCGAATTCTGATTTTGTCAGTTCCTACGCGTTCAGCACATCACAGGTAACGTTTTACATGCTTTTTTTGCATTTTTTGACCGTAAAAAGCATACGAACCGCCTAGGGTGCTTTTAGACGCAATGTATGAAAAATATATGCCTATATAACCTGTAAAAAAAATCACTACATATGTATGCATATCCTACTATAATGCATGTTTGGATGTAAGAAAATTCAGGTTCTAAGACAGTCAATTTTTCACTTTTTGATCAGTTTAGTCATCCTTTTTGAGGCCTAGTGAGCCTGCATTTTCAACTAAAAATGTCCATGGTAATTTGGCTACCATGTGAGGTTGATTTTTGATTTTTTTTTCAGTAAATATGAACTATATTTATTTTTGGGTAGGTGTGCTACAGAATGGCCACTTAGGCATGCCTGTGTGCATGTGGACAGTCCATTTTACAAAGGAGACTCTGACAAAATTTTTCCAAAATCTTGGGCTTTGAAAAACATACATTTTTGACTATGTGGGGAAATTTTTTTACTGACCCATGCAGATTTTGAGTTGCTAGGTTTTGAAAACATGCAATTTTGACTTTACTAGGTATTTTTGACTGACAAATGCATGTATTAGGACCTAGAGATATATGTTGGACTGATTGAAAATGATAAGCAACAGGTTTTAGGCTTACCGCACCCTTTCTGAGGTGATTTGGAAACTTGTTGCCGTAGATGGATCGTGATAGACCCGACAGTTCCAGTAGGGTCTCTTCGGGTATTAGACGTAGGAGGGCTTCTGATGTGCCACAGCCACGTCCGGCTAGAACTCCTCGTAGACTGGTAGATGGCATGATTCGTTCAGCACAGAACGAGAAGCCATTGGATATTGATGATGAGGAGGCTCCATTTGTTGTTCCTGCTCTCGCTCAGGCTCCACGTGCTGAGGTCCCAGGTATTGTTGTGCCTACTCAGGAGCTACTGGATGATTTGAGTCGCCATACTTAGAGATATCTTCACGCCAATGAGGTGACTTGAAGTTTTTCTTCTCTCTCGATTCTTTTCTTCCTTTTCTCCATTTTCGGGGCTCGGGTTTTTGACATGGGTTAATTTTTTATGTAGGTTCCCAGCTTTACGCAGCCTCGAGGGTACTGGTTTAGCGTGCACTCCCTATATCACACTTTGCATGAGGATTACAGGGAGATTATAGATGGGTGGGGATTTCAGGCCTTTTTCTCGATCCTTCCCGCCGTTGCCCCTGGGGTATATGAGGGCTTTGTCTTAGCGCTGATTCCACCAGACTCAGTCCCTTCATTTACTGGATTGCGAGGTGATGATGACTCCTATGGACTAGAGATTTATCATCAGCATTGAGTTTGAGGGCGAGTCAGTGCCTGTCATGACTGACATTTCGCCTGATATCATTCGATCCCTGTTGGGAGTCCCGACGATTGCATTTAAGGGTCAGGCAATCCGATCTGGTCCCTTGAGTATAGATGCCCAGGATGGGACTTTGTAGTTGCCTCCGCCGGATGGCCAGAGGGCTAGAGATCGCATTCTGAGGCGATTATTTTTGTCGATCATCAGGGGTTGTTTCGTGGCGGACAACTTATTTACTGTGTCCTTCGTTTTGATCAGCGCCACTCGACAGTTAGAGCGCCTCAGTGACTATGATTGGGGCTCCTATACCTTTGCATATTTTCTCCGGGGCATGTGAATGCTTTCGGAGGGTACGACGGAGGCTTGGTTAGGATTTTACCCATTCCTACTGGTGAGTACATCTTTCTGTACCTTTTTGATTTCAGTATTTTTGTCAGTCTTGATCACTGAGGACTTTTGATATTTGCATGGTCAGCTTTGGGCATTTGAGAGGCTTCCTTGCCTACGGCCCGCTACTGCTTTAGGTATGGAAACCTATCCTCAAGGACGAAGATGGCATCACTCCACTTTGATGGAGTTCCCTGTTGCTGAGGGATTCACTCATGCCGGTCTATAATTGGAGCTTTTGACGGTAGATTTGATCACCTGGACGCCATACACATCCGAGCACTTGACAGTCAGATTCGAGGGAGGAGTCCCTACTGTCCGAGAGTTTGACTTATCGATCCGTAGGGTACCGTTATTGATGGTGGGAGGCTGGGAGCTCTATCTTGGAGAGCGTGCTATTAGGAGCATCATGTGGGAGATCCGCATTCCTATTATTCCTCCAGCTTGGCATCATTGGCCATTGACTGTGCCTTTGACAGACATCCCTTTGGAGGGCATTGATGGCTTCACCCTATCAGAGGGTTCGTACAGCCAAGAGGCATTTGGCAGATGGTGGAACTCTCGTACTATTGGAGCTCAGACTCAGGCTACCCAGTTTATGGCAGACATGGTGCCAGGATCTGTGATGATGACGGATTGGATAACTTACCTCAGGGAGCCGACTCATATAGACAAGATAGCAAATCTGACTAGGGAGTTAGAGCAGGCTCGTTTCTTTATTAGGCACCTTGATTGAGATTCGTCAGAGGCATCTTCTTTTGACCCATCTAGCTCAGGAGCAGGTTCCTCTTTAGGTCCATTCAGCAGCAGCTATACAGGGGCAGATCCTCCCTTATATCGCCCAGATATGCCTGATCCTAGCAGCTTTGTGTAGACAGAGGAGATGGAGCAGGTTGATCGATTTGACACAGATGTCTATGACTTCCTCTGATAGCTATTAAAGCTATACTTTTTGGTCAGCCACTATTTTGGCTATGCGGCGTTTGTGCCATCATTCTGATAGACCACTGTAGTAGTTGGGTGGTGGTGCGCCATTTTCCTGTATACTTCCTTTCACTTTGTATCAGGATACAGGACTATTGTATGCAGTAGATAGCTTTTTGTAGATATTCCTGCCATATCTTATCTTCTGCATCATGTTTATATTATTGTCATCATGCATGTATTATATCATGTGTATGCATTCAGACAGTTGTATTTTGACTTGACCTCTGGACGGTCTTATGGTACGGTGCTACAGATGACGCCGTATGCAGTCAGCCGTATTGAGCATTTACCACCATCTACGGTGGCAGCATCATTGAGGTCCTGGTATGATAGTCCGCCCTTTCCTGCTAGGGGGACTGTGGACCAGATGTTGGGGCATTCATTCGCCCTTGCGGATTTTGGGTTCCGGTCGGATTTGTTGAGGGCCTTCTACCCTACTGGATTACCAGCAGGCAAGTGTTCCGCTTCAGACGGCGTGAGCTGACGCCGACTCTGGAGGAGTACCAGAGATTTACTGGTTTAGATTTAGAGTTGTCGTGTGTTCGGACGGTGATTAGTGATATGAGGAGGCCGTTTATCAGGCTGTCCGGTCTCCGTCAGAGTGTAGTCATGGATGAGATCATTTCGGGGCACGTGATCTCTATGGATTTCTTGATTGAGTGCTTTGGCGAGCTTGACAGTTATGGTCACCACGTCGGAGATTTCGTTTGTTCAGCAGAGGCATGGCATGTGGCCAGGATAGACATTCTGCTAATGTGTGTTGTGGTATATGTCTATATGCCATTGCAATTGCATCATCTAGATGTGGGATTGGTAGTAGTGGTTAGAGCCCTTAGACAGAGTAGCACCATCATCCCGATGATATTGGCTGAGATATTTAGATCAGCCACATATTGTAGTACCCATCCAGAGGGGTTCTTTAGGGGTAGCTCGGTCTTGCAGTATAAATGGCTGATGTCCCATATACGACCGATTGGATCATTCAGGCCTAGGGGTTTTTTCTTTACTCATGAGACATCCAAAGCTTTCTCCTTTCAGCCTGCGGAGTGCATTTATGCAGAGTCTTGGTCGGCATTTCTGTCGGATATTGAGCATCCGTTTGTGATCTTGCCATGCTCAGGGCTAGCATCCCCATATAGCTTTATCACTCATGCATCTGGCCTAGATTATTTACCCCTAGTGGGTTTGAGAGGAGTGACTACCTATCATCCTTTGGCAGTCATGTGTCAGTTTGATCAGCTGCAAAGTTTGCACCATTTCGAGGGGTCTGCTGATCAAAGGATGTCGGCTTCTTCTATGTCATCCGCCGACTTGGTCAGAGTTTATGAGTGTTGGACTCATCAAGAGAGGGCTGATTTCTCCAGTAGCCATCCGGGCTGTTCGCCGGAGTATTGTGACACCCCCAAATCTGGGTACTTCGTTTCCACATGATTTGGTGTTCACTTTATAATATAACATACATCTACCCAATATAACTTCAAAATAAAATACAACCTTTATTCAAAATAATAAAATCTCCCTTAAAACAAGGGTTACAACCTTCTTAAAAATCAATCACAGGGTTACTCTAACCTTGACATAATAATAATGTGCGAAAATAAAAACATAACATTAAAGTCTATTACGATCATTTCAAATAATAAAAATAAGTCTTCACTTGTTTTGCTTTCCCTTGCCTTTACTCGTAGGCGGGGCGTCAACATTATCAACCTTAGTTGCAATTGTTATATAATGCAAGAGTGAGCAAACAACAGCTCACTGGAGTTTAAAAATAATAAATACATGAAAGGATGTCTTTAAAAAGAATTTGAATAACTTAGCTTACTTCAGCAATAAAGAATTGAATAATAATTCTCTATCAACATTAAAATTCGAATATAGAATTTATCTGAGGGTCATAAAACCTTTGAACTTTTGTTTTAGGTTATAAACATTTCTATTTAAATCTTTAACAGTCAATAAGACTATAGACCTTAACTCGTACTTAGGGTGATCAGCCCTTCGTATCATGTATTGTGCACAAACATCTTAACGCTTACGCGTAGTAACCTCCCCTAATAATAGGATTGTTCAACTCAGTAATTTGAATTCAAGTCCGCACCAAAGAAAGCTTGGTTTGGATAAGCTTACAAGGGTAATTTAGAATTCACGTTCATCAACTAAGGATTAGTTGAATCGACTTTCAATAACTTGGAATAATTCGTAAGTGAAAGAACTACGAACTAACATATGCTTTAGAAATAGATTTAAAGCATCTCAAAAGAATATTCAAACCTTTCTTGAATAATATACCAAGGTTACTTTAATTATATCATGAACTTTCAATAATTACTTGTCCAATAAAAGAACAATCTCAAACAATGAATAATTGTATTGAAACAAATAAACGAGTTTAGGGTTTAGAAGACTTGCCTTAAGCGCAAGCTACTAATATAATTCACGTTCTTTAACACTTCCTACACATATATATTTAATCACAACAATATAAATTAGTTAACACGTAACTAACTCACATAATTGGTTAACCTTTCTAGGTTAACTCATTCTTATTTAATTATTAAATTAATAATTAATAATTGCATAATTTAATTACATCACATAGGCATGCTCACATAATTAACTCAAATAATAATTCTGTATTTCATATTAAATTATAATTAAATTAATTATAATTTAAACATTTAATTTAATTATAGTTACTCAAATTACAATTACATCTTATTTTAACTAAATTATAAATAATTTATAATTTATAATTAATTAAACCACACCATACATTTACTAAATTATAATTACACCAATTATAATTTATAGTTAATCATGCAAATATTACATTATAGTTATACAATTTATAATCTATAATTAATCATGCATTAAATTATAATTACATATTATAATTTAAATTTACATTCACTTGATTACAATAACTCAATTTATAGTCATTATAATTTAAAATAATTATAATTTAAATTAAACATTTACTCTAATTATAATTATTCTAAATTATAATCACAAATTATATTTTATTAATATAATTTATTAATATTCATTTAGCATTTTAATATATATTTAATCATGATATAAAAGTTATTACATAAAATTAGCTTTACAAAATACAAAAGCCCCCCCCCCCCCCCCCCCCCCCGCCGAGGCGGGGGTTTTTCCTATTGATAAGCTCGCCGGGGCGGGCCCCTTCCAATAAACGCAGATAAGTTCGCGAATTGTGCAGAAAAAAGTCAATTTGGTTTATTTCTCCACACCAAATTCTAATTTCAGTTCATGCAATTCATATCAATTCATAGAAAACATAAACTTAAAGCTTCTAACATATATAAGCATGCTCCTAGACACAAAATCATCTTAAACAATAAGAATCCATGATTTAAAAACTCTAATTTTGATATTTTTCAAAAACTCATAGTTTTCACAAAATAATTCACTGTAATAAAATTCTCTACCAATTCAATTCACAACACATGCAATATTTTTATAATTGAAGATAACATCATAATAAATTCTAATTAGGCATACTAACAACCAATTAAATCATAACTTTTATTCTAAAACTCAACCAATTATATGAACATCATATGAACACATCTTTTCCATTAAAAAATGCTTTATACAACGAATTGAATTCTGAAAATCCTTGATTATGACATACAATTCATATAATAACCATTATAAATACAAGATATATATATATATATATATATATATATATATATATATCATATTTATATAACTTTCTTGCTAAATTATAAACAAAGAGAACTCAAAATCATGAAGATCATAAAACATATAAACAAAATAATAAGGGAATTGAGATTACCCTTTGCTTTGATGATTGGAGAAAATATGAAGATGATTTCTCCTAAGTTCTTCCTTGTTTTCTCTTCTTTCCTTCTCTTTTTCTTCTTTCTCTCTAACTCACTGTGTTCTTTTCTCTCTAACAATCTAACTTTTTAACGTAGCATTACATAATATACATATATAACTGATATAATAATATACGTATACTAATTACACTTAATGATATAATTAAATTAGCAGTTACAATATTTCAAAAGCCATAAGGCTTTGTTTGGCAACAGATTAATTTAGAAAATAGTTTTATAACTAAGGCCTTGTTTGGGTAAAATGGGTTTAAAGCTAATGCAAGGGCCCTGTTTAGCAAAACCTTTTAAAATAATAAAACTATTTAAAAACTCTTTTCTTTATTTTAATAAATCATTTTAACACATACTTTAATGTTACACTTTAACTAATTAAATCTCTAACATTCTAATTTAATCAATTAAAATCTAACATCAACTAATCACATAACAATTTGTCATATAATTATAATTACTTGCTAATTACAATTCATGCAATACATGTAACACTTCATCACATAACTCATCTAATTTAATTATCTCAATTAAATTAGAACTATACCATAAAATTAATATACATCAATTAAATAAATTATTAAACATCCATTTAATAATATATATATATATATATATATATATAACACTTAATTAAATCACTTCCACAAATCACATAATTTATTTATTTAACTCAATAAATATTAAAAATTATCATATAAAATCTTAATCGTTACAAGTATTCTATATGGTTGGAGGCAGAGATAGGAGTGGTAGCAGAGGCTTCTTCATCTCCTAGTGTGGACTCTGACAAGGAGGAGCAAATGGAGGATCCAGATTCTCCTACCGAGGATGAGCTGTTCAAGGGTTTGACCGCTGCTCTGGTTAGTGATTCCCCGACCATTCCTGTGGGGACAGATCCGGCTTTAGCAGACTCACTATTCAGGATGACCCTTGAGCGAGACTCGTCTAGAGCACAGATGTTGGCTGCCTTGTCTGGCAGAGATTTAGCTTTTGCTGAGAGGGATGGTCTCAGGGCTACTTTAGATGCTGGATTGATTAAGCGGGACGAGCTCTGCTCTGCTCTGGATATTGCAGTTGTAGAGCGAGACGAGATTCACTCGTCTAGGGATGCAGCATATGTTGAGATAGTACGGCTCTTCGATCTTACTCTCATGGTTTGATCATCTAGATGAGTGCTTATATTGATGACCACAGTGCCACCTTGCAGATGACTATGGATGTTCTGGGTCATATGGAGGCTGAGTGGACTGCACTTATGGTTGCTCCACCATCTTCAGAGAGAGATGCCATGATGGCATTGCTGACCCGCTTATCCTTGGGTCCATAGACTAGCTTTATTTTTCCTGAACATATTCGATCAGCCGTTTTGTCATTTACCAGGCATTATGTATATAAAGCAGTTTTATATATCAGAGAAATATATTTTTGATGCACTTCCCTGACTGGAGATGTATTGTCATTGCTGAGTGATTACCACTTCTTTCATGACTCGCAATTGTTGATGTATCTTGAGCTTTTCCTTGATGGACTGACAGTTGAGATGTTAGGGAGTATCTTAGATAGGCCTGCTGACCAGAGTAGTTTGATAGAATTTAGCTTCTATTTGGCTTTGGTGTCTTGGAATTGGTCTTTTATTTTTTTTCTTGAAGGTCAAACCACGCAGTAGATGCCGCCTACGTACTCCCGGGTTGAGGGAGATCAGGTCATTCGTAGTTCTGGTTAGGTTTAAAAAGAGTTTATCTTGGATTTTGAATTTGGTTTGATGAGTTTTTGAGTTTTTATTTGGTTTGACCGCACCAAAAATGGCTGCCTACGTACTCCAAGGTTGAGGGAGATCAAGTCATTCGTAGTTCTGACTTTCTAGTGAAAAACTGAACCTTATTTGATTTGTAGGACCCGGATGCAGGTATGTATGTGCTTCAGACGTAATACCTTTTCACGGTGTCTGAATTGATGATTTGGGGAAACTCGGTCCCATCCATCTCTTGCAGTTTGATAATGCCCCAAGTCAACACTTCTTTGACAATGAAAGGGCCTTCCCAATTTGGGGTAAATTTTCCTTTGACTTCATCCTTATTGGCCAGGATTTTCTTTAGCACCAAGTTATTTTCTCTAAATTGCCAAATTCAGACCTTCTTGTTGTAGGATCTGGCTATCCTTTGTTGGTATAACTGTCAGTGGAAAATGGTCGTAGCTCTCTTTTCATCTATCAGAGACAGCTAATGATACCGGTCTTGCAACCATTGATCTTCATCTATTTGAGCGTCGATCAACACTCTCAAAGATTCCATCTCTACTTCTATGGGAAGGACTGCTTCCATGTCATAGGCCAACGAGTAGGGGGTAGCCCCAGTAGAGGTGCGCATTGACGTCCTGTATGCTAACAGAGTTAGAGGCAGCAGGTCAGGCCAGTCCTTGTGATTGGAGGACATTTTTTGCATGATCTTCTTGATGTTTTTGTTGGCCGCTTCGACAGCGTCATTCATCTTGGGCCGATAAATAACGGGATTGAGATGTTTGATGTGGAACTTATTGCACAGATCCATCATCATTTGATTATTCAGATTTTTGGCGTTGTCTAATACGATCACCTCCAGTTGTCCATATCGACAGATGACATTATTTCTGATGAAAATGATGATGACCTCTTTTGTGACTTTGGGAAAAGAGGCTGCTTCGACCCATTTGGTGAAGTAATCGATTATAATAAAGATGAATCGATGACCATTGCTGGCTTTGGGTTCCACTGGACCTATTACGTCCATTCCCCACATAGATAAAGGCTATGGTGAACTCATATTATGCAGCTCATTCGGAGGAGTGTGAGTGGCATTTCCATGTATTTGGAATTGAAAGTATCTCTTGACGTGATCATCACAATCAGCTTTGAGCAAGATCCAGTAATGTCCTATTCTGATTATCTTCTTGGCCAGTAGATGACCGCTCATGTGTGGACCACAGACTCCGCCATGGACTTCATCTATTAGTCATTGGGCTTGCTCATTGTCGAGGCATCTTAACATGCCTATTCCAGCATCCCTTTTATAAAGTGCATCTCCGCTCAGATAGAACTTCATGGTCATTCTGAGAATCCATTTTCGCTCTGATTGGCTTGCACCAGCGGGTGTGGATCCATCACGGAGATATTCTTTGATGTCTTGAAACCAAGGCTGCTTGACAGAAGGTATTTCATTTGATAATTCTCCCACATAATTCCCATATGTCGGGGCATTCTGAATTATGAACTGAATGTTGGGCAATCCGCTCTTATCGGACATGCAGATTAATGAAGCCAACGTTGCTAATGCATCAGCGAAGTCATTTCGACCCTGAGGAATGTGAATGAATGTTATTGCTTTGAATTCCCGAGATATTTTTAGGACTTGCCAATGGTAAGGCAGCAAATGCAGTTCTTTGGTGAGATACGCTCCGGTAGTTTGTCTGATGACCAGCTCAGAATCTCTGAAGACAAGTAGGTGTTTGATAGACATGGATTGGGCTAGTTTAAACCCTATGATATAGCCTTCATACTTGGCCGTTTTGTTGGTGTTGCCAAATTAAAGTTTGGTAGCCACAGGATATTGATCACCTGTACCAGAGACGAGGACTGCCCCAGCTCCGACGCCTTCCATGTTTACCGCTCCGTCGAAATATATTTTTTATAGCTGGACTGTATTCTCAGACTAGAGTTGTTGAATTGTCATGATCCCATCGTCTGGGAAATAGGTCTCCATAGGCTCGAACCCTCCTGAAGGTGCTTCTACTAATTGATCTGCAATACCTTGACCCTTGATTGACTTCTGAGTCACGTAGACAATGTCGAATTGCTATAGGATCAACTGCCATTTGGACAGTCGGCAATTCAGCATTGGTTTATTGAATACATATTTGAGCGGATCCATGCGGGATATGAGGTAGGTCGTATACCAGTGCAAATAATGTTGCAACCTCATGGCGGCCCATGCTAATGCACAGCATGTCTTTTCGATCAGGATGTATTTCTATTCCCCACTGCTGAATCTTTTACTGATGTAGTAGATGGCTCTTTCCTTGCTACTATCATCCTTCTGTCCTAACATGCAGCCCATTGCATTGGCATTGACGGACAGGTACATGAATAAAGGGAATCTTTCCCTTGGGGGTATCAGAACAGGAGGTTCAGTCAGCTATTTATTGATGGCAAGGAAGGCTTGTTGACAATCCTCATTCCACGTGGTGGAGGAATTCTTCCTTAATAGCTTGAAGATGGGCTCATAGGTTGCTGTGAGCTGGGAAATGAATATGCTTATGAAGTTGATCCTTCCTAGGAATCCATGTATCACCTTCTCTGTACGAGGCACGGGCATTTCAGTAATGGTTTTGATTTTAGCGGGGTCGAGTTCAATGCCCTTATTGCTCACCAAGAGTCCTAACAGTTTGCCTGCTTTGACGCCAAAAGCACATTTGGCGGGATTTAGCTTGAGGTTGTATTTACGTAACCTGTTGAACAGCTTCCTAAGATGGTCTATGTGATCATCCTCCCTCCGGGATTTGATGATGATGTCGTCAATATAGACTTCTATTTCTTTGTGCATCATATCATGAAAGAGGGCCATCATGGCTCGCTGATACGTTGCTCCGACATTGATGAGGCCGAAGGATATTCGTCGGTAGCAGAGAGTTCCCCAGGGAGTGATAAAGGCTATTTGCTCCCGATCTTCTTCAGCAACCATGATTTGATGGTAACCAGCAAAGAAATCCATGAAGGAATACATGCCATACTGCGCAGTATTGTCGATTAGAATGTGGTTGAAAGGTACCGGGAAGTTGTCCTTGAGGCAGGCTTTATTCAAATCCTGGTAATCCACACATACTCGTACCTTCCCTCCTGGTTTAGGTACAGGGACTATGTTTGATAGCCATTCGGGGTAGGTTGATACCATAATCATCCCAGCTTTCACTACAAAAAAAAGGGTCAATGCCGACGGGATCATTAACGACAGTCGTACTCCCGTCGGTAATGACATCTTTCTCGACGGCAGTGCTGTCGCCAATACTGACCGTCGGTAATAACCTTTCCCGGATCTAAATTTGGTGGGATTTTTTTTGCGGGAGTGGGAAACCCATAGGCGACGGCACAAAATGCCATGGGCGACGGCACGGCCGTCGTAATAGAGTCAATAGCGACGGGGGTAATAGCGACTGCTACGCCGTCGCTAATGAGTCTGTTTTAAAAAACCCTAGGCTCGACGGGAACGACTACTTTCTTTTCCCATTTTGATTTTCCCTCCTGCCAAGAGTTCCCCCTGCCATCTCCGGCGTCCCTCCATCCCCTGCAACCTCCGGCGTCCCCCCTCCTGCCTCTGATCGACCCCCCCTGCCATCTCCGGCGTCCCTCCCTCCCTTGCCACCTCCGGCGTCCCCTTGCCTCCGATTGAACCCCCCTTCTGCCACCTCCGGCCATTTCGCTACTGCAACTTCAGAGGTTGCACGAGCCTGTACAAGGATTGGGTTGATTTGGTACTCGTATAAACATGTAAGTTTTTCAGTTTGTATCCCTCTCTATAATTGATTTTATCATCTTGTTAATCTTTAATATTTGGGGGGTATGTTGTTTAATTGTTTATATACATGATTAGTTTATATTTTTGTGGGGGTATGTTGTTTAATTGTATTGTATTTGGGTAATATATTGGCAGCTGATTTCGATTAGGAGTGGAAGCTCGAATTGGATCTCTAAGACTGTATAAGACTGTATGTTACTATTTTTTTTATTTTTTAAAAAAAATTTATGATTAGAATTATATAATCATACTATAAAACTGAATTGGTGCTTGAATTCTCAATTCTTCTTAAGAATGACATGATTAAAATGACTAAATTATGTGTGATATTGCCATTCTAAAACATAGTAGTTTGGAGTTTTAAATTGTTTCTTAACTAGTGAGGATAGTGGTTATATATTTTATTCAAATACTTGACAAACCCTTAGTTGCTACTGTTAATTACTTGTGCTTAAGATATATATATATACACACACACACACACACATGTCTTGTTAATTTGTTAGATTAAATGCCTTGCTAAAGATTTGGGAGTTTTTTTTAAAATTACATGTCTAGTTAAATATTTAGAATGAAAACATTGATATCACCGTATTTGCAGAATTCAAAATAATATAAATTAGCTTCATCATATTTCATTTTCTTAAATAAGTTTTTGCTTTTATAAATGGCTGAAAATTAATAAAACAAAAATGATCAACTTGATAACATTAAAATGTGTAGTTTACATTTTAATAAGCTAATGATGTGTGTGTATTGTGTGTTTCTTATCTAGCTTAAGGACTGCCATATTCTTTTCTTTGTAATACTCCAATGAGAATATTGTTTCAATATTCAAACTTATCATTGTGATTATTGCATTTGCATATTTTTTCATATAGTTTAGGAAGCTTAGAAACCCGTTCGAGATTCACTGAATAGAAGTGAATCTCGAATAGTCTCCATTTTGGGACTGTTCTTGAATGTTTCGATCCCACTTAGGTCGGTGTTAACGGCTTGAGCATGTCTTTATATTTTGAGAATTTTCAGTGAATATCTCTTGATGCTCTTCGGGTGCATATTTAGGCTACGACGTGGTAGTCTATTTTGTGTACTTGAAGACCATAGGGAGGTGCTGCCGAAATTTCTTAAAATATAAAGATGTGTTCATATTGTTGGCATCAGGTGGGGCGACGCATTCGGGAATGGGATAGAAGTCTGACCCGTTAGAGTGGAGATGAAGTTAGGAAACTCATACGCTTGCATATACATAAACTTGGAGACTTGATTGTGTTTGTCTAACTGTCCAGATATATAGCAGCCTGTTGTCCAAGATGTCTGTTGATCGAAGTTGGATGGAACGTAGGGTAGCCACTAATAAGAGTGGGCTTCGCTCTGAGTACCGTAGTGGGGTTGAACAGTTTATCAATTTTGCGTTTGAGCATGTCAGTGGCGATGAGATCAGATGTCCTTGTAAGAGGTGTGTGAATGAAGTGTGGAAGGAAAGGAGTGATGTCATGTGCGACTTATTTGCGTATGGGTTCAAGCAGGGTTATACGACATGGATCTATCATGGGGAAACCTGGTTGGATGAACATGAATCAGAACTGAAATCCAGATGTGACGAAACCTTTGATTGTACTAACATGATAGTCGAAGCTGCTGGTTCATACTTTCAGTGGAATACAGATAGGGATGACGGTAGCACTGAGCAAGAGCAGAACGATTGCTTGGGATCGTCCGCAATCGATTCTCAAGCCCGTGGATTAGGTGGGGGGATGTGGATGACCGCTCACGTGGGCTCATTATTGCTGAGTTTAGGGTAAGATGTCATTCATTCATATATGTTAGTTTTATATTCCATTTGAATATTTTTTTACCATTTTGATTTAACACAGGTCTACTAAGCTTATTAATGTGTAATGTGCAGAGATATTACCGATTCGAGGACGGTAAGGAAGCCCAGGGCATGACTGTTCTCCAGAGGTATCTCAAGATGAACTGGCACAAGTGGGCCTACGACTGGAAGAAGAAGGCCCAGACCAAGATGGCTGATGGACAGACACTTAGAGATGTCCGGCCAGATTTCATTGATGCTGCGGTGTGGGAGCAGATGTGCGATATTTGGGAGGGCGAGGCGTTCAGGAAGATGTCGGCACAACGTATAGCTGCCCGACAGCAGAGTCGTCTCCCACACTGCACTGGGTCTCAGTCATACGACCTTTACAAGGAGAGACTCGAGGTGAGTCTAAAGCACCCACCTTCCCGCCTCGAGTTTTGGTGGCACGCTCACCAGAAGAAAGGTGAAGGTGGTTATATCTCACCTGAGGCAGAGCGCATTGCTGTAAGTAATATAATTCTTTTATTTAGTATGTATTTAAAATCTTGAAATTCTTTTGTATTTTTTTGTTTTATACTTTGTTTTTCATCTATTTATGTGTTTTTTCAGACACGGTTCCAGGACCTTGCTGTGGTCCGGAGCAGCCAGAGAGGTGACACTCCTGTAGATGATGCTACACGTGCGGATGAGGAGATGGAGGATTGGCTGCAGGCTACAGGGGGGCCAAAGAAGGGTAGAGTTGTGGGCCATCCCCGGGTCCCCGCCTACACTTTAGTCCCTACTGCGAGATCTCGACGTCGCCCACCCACCGGAGGTAGTGGTGTGAGTGGATCGGGCGTCGGCCCTTCATTATCTGACGACTTCTTCAGGCGGATCATCGAGGGGTGCATGGCGAACAGTGTCGTGCAGTCAGGCGCACCGTCACGCGAGCGGATCTACCAGCTTGCTCAGGAGGTTGTCCACGGCTCCATAGATCCTACAGCTGCCGCTAACGACCTCATGGGTGTAGTCCGGGAGGAGGCCATCCGTGTATGTGCGGTTGTCTTGGCCAACATCTTTCCTCCACATATTCGACAGGTAAAAACAATTATTGATATATTTCCTTATTTGTAATTATATTGCTTTTATAAACTGTCAAACAAATAGTTAACATATACATTTTCGAAACCTGCCTCGGTAGTCAAAACGACACGCAAACACAGACATAGCACCGCATAGCCATTAGGCACGCGTTACAACTGACGGGACTCGATTCCGATATACGGAGCCCGACTTCGAGTCCCGTCTGCCTAATTAGTTGAAAACTTAGAAAAAAGTCGAAAAAGAGACCAAAACCCGCCTCGGTCGTCAAAACAACACACAAACACAGACATAGGACCGCATAGGCATAAGACACGCGTTACAACTGACGGTGCTCAATTCCGATATACGGAGCCCGAGTTCGAGTCCTGTCTGCCTAAATAGTCAAAAACTTAGAAAATAGTCCAAAAAGAGGCCAAAACCCGCCTCGGTCATCAAACCGACACGCAAATACAAACAATAGCACCGCATAGCCATTAGGCACGCGTTACAACTGACGGGACTCAATTCTGATATACGGAGCCCGAGTTCGAGTCCCGTCTGCCTAAATAGTTAAAAACTTAGAAAATAATCCAAAAAGAGGCCAAAACCCGCCTCGGTCGTCAAAACGACATGCAAATACAAACAATAGCATCGCATAGCCATTAGGCATGCGTTACAACTAACAGGACTCGATTCCGATATACGGAGCCCGAGTTCGAGTCCCGTCTGCCTAAATAGTCAAAAACTTAGAAAATAGTCGAAAAAGAGGCCAAAACCCGCCTCGATCATCGAAACGACAAGCAAATACAAACAATAGCACCGCATAGCCATTAGGCACACGTTACAACAGACGGGACTCGATTCCGATATACGGAGCCCGAGTTCGAGTCCCGTCTGCCTAATTAGTCAAAAACTTAGAAAAAAGTCAAAAAAGAGGCCAAAACCCGCCTCAGTCGTCAAAATGACACACAAACACAAACATAGCATCGCATAGGCATTAGACACGCGTTACAACTGACGGTGCTCGATTCCGATATACGGAGCCCGAGTTCGAGTCCCGTCTGCCTAAATAGTCGAAAACTTAGAAAAAAGTCAAAAAAGAGGCCAAAACCCGCCTCGATCATCGAAACGACACGCAAATACAAACAATAGCACCGCATAGCCATTAGGCACACGTTACAACTGACGGGACTCGATTCCGATATACGGAGCCCGAGTTCGAGTTCCGTCTGCCTAATTAGTCGAAAACATATAAAAAAGTCAAAAAAGAGGCCAAAACCCGCCTCGGTCGTCAAAACGACACACAAACACAGACATAGCACCGCATAGGCATTAGAAACGCGTTACAACTGACGGTGCTCGATTCCGATATACGGAGCCCGAGTTCGAGTCCCGTCTGCCTAATTAGTCGAAAACTTAGAAAAAAGTCGAAAAAGAGGCCAAAACCCGCCTCGATCGTCAAAACGACACACAAACACAGACATAGCACCGCATAGGCATTAGACACGCGTTACAACTGACGGTGCTCGATTCTGATATACGGAGCCCGAGTTCGAGTCCCGTCTGCCTAATTAGTCGAAAACTTAGAAAAAAAGTCAAAAAAGAGGCCAAAACCCGCCTCAGTCGTCAAAACGATACACAAACACAGACATAGCACCACATAAGCATTAGACATGCGTTACAACTGACGGTGCTCGATTCCGATATACGGAGCCCGAGTTCGAGTCCCGTCTGCCTAATTAGTCGAAAACTTAGAAAAAAAGTCGAAAAAGAGGCCAAAACCCGCCTCGGTCATCAAAACGACACACAAACACAGACATAGCACCGCATAGGCATTAGACACGCGTTACAATTGACGGTGCTCGATTCCGATATACGGAGCCCGAGTTCGAGTCCCGTCTGCCTAATTAGTCGAAAACTTAGAAAAAAGTCAAAAAAGAGGCCAAAACCCGCCTCGGTCGTCAAAACGACACACAAACACAGACATAGCACCGCATAGGCATTAGACACGCGTTACAACTGACGGTGCTCGATTCCGATATACGGAGCCCGAGTTCGAGTCCCGTCTGCCTAAATAGTCGAAAACTTAGAAAATAGTTGAAAAAGAGGCCAAAACCCACCTCGGTCGTCAAAACGACACGCAAATATAAACAATAGCACCGCATAGCCATTAGGCAAGCGTTACAACTGACGAGACTCGATTCCGATATACGGAGCCCGAGTTATCAGCGCATCTATCTAATTTGTTATAACTTGAAGAACACAAACTAAAATAATGTAAATATGTTCTCATTTCTACTTTGTTATTAATATTTTAATTTTGTAGGGTCTTGTTGACGAGTCTCGTGGAGGTGGAGGTGGAGGCACAGGCGATGGGACCGGTGATGGGACAGGCGACGGGACCGACGACAGTACCGGCGACGGGACAGGCGACGGGACCGACGGTGATGATACTGTCACTCCTCCTGATTTGGGTTGTAGTTAGTTTATGACATATATTTTGAGTTTCATGTATGTATGATGTACAGTTTTTGATCGAGTTGTACAGACGTCCATTTTTTATCTATATATTTGATTTGGATTACTATTTGATTGTTAGGATAATTTTGTATGATATTTGATTGTTATTTGATGGTTTTTTTTAGTTTATAACAGGTTATATGTATATATTTGTAAATGAACAGGGAAAATTTGAAATTATAAAAAAAAAAATTCAAAAAAAATGTTGGCATTGCCGACGGTGGCAATACCGACGGGGTTGCCGTCGCCAATGACATTCAGCGACAGACACAGTGGCAGACATGTACTAACCCAAAAAAAATTTAAAAAGGTCATTACCGACGGCACAAAGTCATTGCCGACGGCCGCGCAGTCGCCAATGAGTGCGGCTTCAAAAAATTTGGGTTTCTATTGCCGACGGCGTAACCGTCGTTTTGACCGTCGTAAGTCAGTATACGCCGTCGCTAGTGAGTCCCGTCGCCAATGATAATGTTGCCGACGGCTAACGACGGGGACCAGGGGCGACGACCTTAGTGGCGACGGTCCTCGCGACGGTTACGGCAGTCGCTAATGACATCAATGCCGATGGCAGTGTAGTCATTGGCGACGGCAGTGACCGTCGGTAATGACTATTTTTTTTGTAGTGTTTGAATTGCTTAATGACTTCTTCTTTGACTTTGAGACTCCACTCAGGTTTTAATCGCTTGAGTTTTTGTTTGACTGGTTTGAACCCTTCTTTGATGGGCATTCGATGGATGACAATGTCTGTGGATAGACCGATCATATCTTCATGTGACCATGCAAACACATCCTGGTACTGTGTTAGGAGTTTAATCAGGTCGGCTTTTTGATTTGGTGTGAGGTCTGAACCTATTTGGATTTCTTTGATGTTTTTGGAGGTTCCTATGTTGATGGTGGAGGTTTGGTCGAGGTTTGGTTTGGGCTTGTCTTCAACCCATTCCTTGATCTCCTCTGGCACCTCATAGTCATCTTCCTCCTCTTGATCAATATCCATCAAGTCGAAGCTCAATTCTACATCCAAGTCGGAGTCATCTTGACAGGTTGGCATCTCATCAGCAGAGACACACACAGCCAATGCTTGGGTCCTGAAAAAAAAATGCTTTCATTAATATATACAACTGCTTAAACACACGACATTTGCAAAGCATGGCAAAAGTTACTGCTCCAGCTGTGTAATCAAAAATAAGCAGTAAATGAAAGTATGATTAAGGGCAGATGTACTCTCTGCCCCTTTACCCTTTTCGACTTAGGCAAGGGACACTTTTCCAGTTTTCCAATGTCAGATTCTCATGAATTAGGAGAATCAAGGAATTATGCTCGTCCACCTCGTCCTAGATGATGACGGAGACATCCTTGAGAATAAGGCTAAGGCTTTTCTGTGGATTGTTCCTCTTCTTGATGTGAGGAATTTGGACATGGTCGTCATCACTGTCGGGGAGTTTGTCATTCATACCCTCATAGTTGAGAAGGACTCTCATGTTAGCAAATGTCCTTCGTACAAGATCTTTTCTTTTCCCTTTTCGCTATTTGCCTCAGACTTGAGGGCTTTTCTTTCATGGACATGTATGATTGGAGGAAATAGTATGGCTAATACCACCGTAGGGATCTTCCTCATAGGTTTCACCCAGCCAGTATTTGTAAGGTTTGGGAGCAGAATTGTAGAGGCATGAGCCTTGGGATGTTTGTGTGGATTCTGGTGGCTTGACCCGGATGAATATCCCAATCCTGCTCTTCCCATCTGACTTGGGATTTGGATTGGCATCTTAATACCTTGCTTATCCTTTCCCAACCCTTCTCCAGGTTGGAAACCTGAAGATACCATCTCTTGGCCTACGATCATTACTTCAGTGGACACTTTAGGTTTTAGGGTTGGTGCCCCGATAGGGAGATATTGAATATCGCTTACCTCGAAAGCTTGAAAACTGGCAGGTTCAATCCCTGCGTCCATGCTAATCATTGGCATGTCCCCATGTATATAGGTAGTATATTCTGGCTCGGTATTGACCGTGATGAGGCTGCCGTTAATGATGTACTTGAGTTACTGATGGAGGGTGGATGGCACTGCTCCTGCCATGTGGATCCATGGTCTGCCCAACAGCAAATTGTACCCAGTGGCTATATTGAGCACTTAGAAGGATACGTAGAAGGTGTGTGGACCAATTTGTAGGGGAAGCTCGATTTCCCCCATAACCTAGCGACGAGATCCATCGAAAGCCCGGATGACCATATGACTGGTTTTGATCCGGTTCGGATTGATCTTCATTCTTTCCAATGTGTCGTATGGACAAATGTTGAGGAAAGATCCTCCATCAATAAGTACTCCTCTGATCATGTATCCAGAGGACACTACAGCTATATGCAGGGATTTGTGATGGCCCATTCCCTCAATCGGGATATCATCGTTTGTGAAGGATATCACATTATTGTTGAAAATGTGTTCTATCACGTGACGGAATTTCTCTGTGTCTACCATGTGTGGCAGATAGGCTTCCTCTAGTACCTTCACTAGAATGTTGCGATGGTCTTCTGATGATAAGACCAGATTGAGGATAGACACTTGCTTGGGTGCGTCTTTCAAGCTTTGCACTATCTTGATTTCATTGTGTCCCTATTTTGTTGAGGAACTCTTTGATCTTTTCTTCAGCCACCTTTTCTTTTTCTTTGGTAACTGGTTTAATTACCCGCTGAGGCAGGTATAATGGATTACCCTTTGATAGGATGGAAATGTTGTTTGAAGTAAAGCTTTCAATATCCCCATCGTTCCATGGGACCTTCTTTAGACTAATGATTGGATACTGAGGTCTGAAGGGCAAGATTAGAGGATGAGGTGCAGCCACCTTCACAAGATTTTAAACTTCTTGGACCCCTTTCGCTGTCAGTACCAGGGGTCTGAGGATTGATTCCTTATCGCAGAATACGACAGCCACTATGTCCTGGTACCATGCATTGGGGATCTAGAGGCTGTCTTTATCTGCCAAGTCGAGGATTTGATCTCCTCTGATTAGGTCACCTTTCTCAATCAGGTCTTGAATTAGATTACATTCTTCTGTATCATGGCCGGGAGAGTTGGAATGGTACTGACATATTTGGTCAGGTATGAATTTTTTGGATTGAGGGTTTAATGGGGGTAATAGATAACCATCCCCTCGTTGATCATCATTTGGAGGATTTCTTCCATTAACTGATTCAGATTGGTGAAGCTCCTTTGAAACAGGAATTTTCTACCTTCTTGGGTATACTCATTTTTCACCATTGGTTGTTCGTGCAACTGGCAATGATCCCTATTGGGGATGGAATTGATTTCCGCCAGAGGAGAATGACTGCCAATGGATTGATAAATTTGCTTCAGCATCTTCCTGGTGAATTGATGCTTGTAGACGACCAGTTCAGCCAACTGCTCAATCTATTCCTTAAGAGACTTAACTTCTTGCTCCATCAGGAATCATTTCTCAAAAGTTTCCCAACTCTCTGGGCTACTGAGATTGGATTGACTTTGTTCCCCAACGTAGCGGAGGTATTTAGATCCTTCTCCATTTGAGGCGCTGATCATGTTGACATTTTCCTCTTTGTGCTGTGGGAGAGGATTGTCTTGGACATGGGGTTGGTCAGGCTTTGTTACCATATTTCCCCGCTGTCAATCAAGTCTTGAATTTTGTGCTTGAGAGACCAACAGTCTTGAGTATCATGGCCTGGAGATCCAGAATGATAAACACATTTCTTATTAGGGTCGAAATTCCTTCCGTTAGTGTTGGTTGGTGGAAGGAGTTGAACAATCTTCTTCTGAGCTGTCAGAAGTTTGAAAACATTCTAGAGGGAATCCCCTAGTGGAGAGAAATTTCTTCGACGCCTGACTCCCATGTTTTTCTGAAACTGAGGGTTTGTAGGCTGTATTGAAGCTTGGAAAGGGGTATAGTTCCTCCTTTGAATGAGCATGTGGTTTGACTCACCCCTTGAATTTTGTCCTTGTAAAACCAAGGAGACTTCTTCGTCTTTCTTTTTATGGACCCTCCGGGGATTACTCCCGTAATTTTTGGATTGGATATGTTCGGCGACAGCTTCGAGGGCGGTTAGATCTTTTATCTCCCCGGATTTGAGCCCTCTTTCTGCCATCTCGCCATGTTTGATCATTTCAGAGAATGGCTTTCCTATTCCTGCTAGGACCCTCTCATAATAAGGCGCTTCTTGGATGTCGATGAAGGTCATGACTATTTCAGATTCAGTCATGGCAGGGGTAACTTATGTTGCGACCCGTCTCCATCGCTGGGCATATTCTCTGAATGATTCAGTGTTCTTTTTCTTGATTTTTGTTATTTGATATCTGTCTGGAGCCAGCTGTGATTGGAAACTGTACTGGCTGCGGAAGGCATGGGCCAGCTCTTCACAACTATGAATTTTGGAGTTGTCCAAGCGGGCATACCAAGCTCTGGCTTCTCCGGTTAGACTCTTCTGGAATAGTTGCATTCGAAGTTTCTCATCCTCAGCATAGGATCCGAGTTCTCTGATGAAGACTTTCAGCTGTGTGTCAGGATCCCCCGTTCCATCATATTTCTCGAACTCAGGGACTTAAAATATTCGAGATACCGAGCCCCGAGGAATATACAGAGGTCAGAGTAAGTAACACTGCCAAACGCCCCAGTCCCTTTGATAGACCGGAGGGTTTCTTCTATCTGTTGCATTCTCTTGAGAATGTCACCAGCTTCCGGCTCTTTGATGAAGGGGGTGATTTTAGGAGTTTTGTTGGTGGTGTCCTGCTTTTGTGGTCCAGGAATCTGAGTTTTGGCCTTCTCTATATCTTGATTACCAGCACCACTACCAGATGTTCCTGGTTCTGGATGAGCTTGAGATTGTTTCTCTTTAAAGGCCTTACTTTGTTCTCATAAAAAATTGGCTAGCTCGGCTATCTGATTTTTCAGTCCTTCAAATTCTTCCCTGCAGACAGGGGTGGATTCAGGTAGAGCACTTGAAGCCATATCCGCGGATGGACTGAGTGCTTTCTTGAATTTAGATCTAGTGACAGGACCAATTTTTACACCTACAACAAAACGTAGGCGTGTCAATTTCCTGAGATAGGTAAGGGTTGGATGCATGATGTGTTTTTTAGTGTTTATCCTGTAAAACCGAGGTTAGTTGTTTTGATGGCAGGATGACATGTATTTGACAGGGAAAGTAAATCTCTCATTATTGATATTTACATTGTGCTCCTCAGTAATTGGAGACTTGACATGGAATTGAAAGAGGAAGGTATGAAGAAGCTTCCCTCCGGATTTGGTTAATCAGAGGCCGACCTATCTTAGGTTGCTCCCGCCACTTTTGTTTTGGCATGAAGGCTCCCAGATCATCGCAATCTACTAGAAGGGAAGTTAATTCGATCGTTCAACTGGAGCGAATCTGAGTGGTGTACTTTCATGAGGCACCCCCAGAGACTTAATCGTCCCCAAAGTCATTACTTAACACCAACCGGGTTATCCTCCTTGTGAAAGGGACATACAATATACATTCACATACATCGTGCCTCACCGTTGTGCATATGATGACATGGGTGCGAAGCACTAAATATGGGTATTAAGCACTAAATCAGGAAAGCATTCATTCACATTCATTCAATGTAAAAACGCAGCATTTACTCATCCATTGACTGTGGAGACGCAGGATTTCATGCATTTAATAGTATTGAAAGGGAAATGTTTGAAAAGATTAGAAAGCGGCCTAAGCCCTCTACTGTCCCCAGAAGAGTCCCCACCTGTCGACGTTGGAAAATTTAAGAACCCCGCGGGTCTGTTCATAACCCGAGTTTCCTCAAATCGATCTTCCTAAGTTCTCTCTACCCCCACTCTTTTTATTTAGGAAAAAGGTTTTGAATGGTTTTTTAGGAAAGAGGCCAACATATGTTTATGTCGACGATTTGAACGTTTAGAGTCACCAGTTGGTAGATTAGAAAATGGTTGTACCAACTCAACCGAGTTTGATTTGAAAAGAGGCCCAATTGTTGGACACTGTCGAAACTTGAACTTTGAAATCGGAGTTTTGAGTTCGGGGGCTTGGTTAAGTGTGGAGAAGGTGTTAGGCACCCCACGACTCCAGTGTAAACATGGTACCGCATCTTTTCAATATTTCCCTTAAAACTGTGAATGCGTCAGTGAATGCTGTTTGAAAATTAGGCCTATTGGTTTGATTGATTGAAAGCTTTGACAGACTTCGTTGAGCCTATATACGAAGGGTTTGATTTAATTTGAAAATCAGTCTTTGATTTGATTTGCAAAAGCATTTAATTTAATTTACAAAATATTTTCTTTTGATTGAAAATGATGTTTTGAAAGCTAGTTTATCAAACCCTTACGCTAGCATAGGAATTGAAGCGTATCGCTACTTTCAATTTTTTATCTTTATAGCCTTAAGGCTATATATGAATGGTGATTTGTCGGGCTGCAAAGCTTCCTCGACCACAGAAATAGACGAGTGTCGGTCTCCTCATGGGTATGAAAACCATCGGAGGGACACTGACACGACAATTGACATTTCACTATGATGAGACCTTAAATCCGGATAACCGTTTTAAGATCTGTATATGTACATTTTACAGAAAAAAATGGCATGGTACATCTATAAATTGGAGTTTGTTCATCATGGGAATCAGATCTCGATCGATTTGATAGTGAATCCCACGATTCTTAGGCTCACATATGAGTAGCCCATAAACCTGCACAATTCAAATTTGCACAGAAATGGATATATATGCATCATCACGTAGCAATGGAACCAATGATTCATCAATAAATCCTGGCTTCGAGTGGATAAAAGTGTTTCGTTCCCACTAGATAGCGATTTAAGGGACACGAGTATACTTTCAAAGCCGAAACTATAAAAATAACTAGATTTAAAGAAATCTCAGCCATTATAGCTTCCAGGTTCTATCGGAACCTGTTTGAACCGTTGAAAGCTAGAATTGCCGAGATTTGGATTAATCTAGTCCGCCCGCAGATATGTCAGTGTAGATTCATATACAAATAAATATTAAATGCAACAATTGAATGAATTGAGTAAAGCAATATATATAATTATATATATACAAAAGCTATAAAAAGGGCGATGCGTTTTCACTCGCAAGCCCAGACTAGAATTGAAATATATATATTTATAAAAAACTATAAATAGCCACGAAATAATCCAGGCTGTGACAGTAATGAAATATATATATATATATAAATAGTAATAAGGGAGTTAGGTTTTCACGCCGGTGCCCGTACTGGAATTGAAATTAACAGAAAAGTAGTCAACCAGTGACTGGGGAGAGCTCCCAGTATGGCGAAGTGTGCAAAAGCAGTAAAATGGCCATGAAGTAATCCAGGCCATACTGAAAATATATAAATATATATATTGACAGAAATGTAGTCAACCATGACTGATATGAGAACTAGTGATGGTGAAAGTCGCTTATATATGTGTAAATATATATAAAAGCAGTAAACCACCTCGGATTTTACATCCGGGCTTGACAGAATTGAAATGTTAGTACATAAATAGTTAAATATATACAAAAAAGAGCCAAACCCGGACTAGGAAAAGCCACCCAGTCCGGCGGAGTTGCCAAAAATGTGTGTGCTAGTGCATTGAAGCTGCTAGAGTTGACGGATCGTCGATTCGAGTTGTAGAAATGAGAAACTTTGCGTTTATATACAGAAATGTACCAAATTTTAACGAAAACGGCCACGGAACTAAGTTTCGGGCATATTTAGAAGATGAAATTTCATGTGCAAGTGGAAAATAGTGCAAAGTAGTAGTATTGACTTTTTGATCATAAAAATACTTACAATGGACTGCAATGCGGGCTTTTTGCTAAATCGTAGGCTTTAAACGTCCAAATCTACCAGTTATTTTCTGATATGTGGTAATATATGGGTATATCTACGTGTTGGAGTGAAAATATTTAGATTTGGAAGAGGTGTAAAAGTCAAAAAATCAGACAGGCAGAGCTTCACTGCGTTTCTAAATTCTTTAAAATGAAGGGGGGTGCACGTTTATTTATAGGGCAGGGAGCCCTAGCTCTACCTGTGGCTGCCGCAGGTAGAGGTACGGCTCCCTTAGGTGGGGCCCATGTGCCGAGTTCTATCATCTCGAAGTACGTGCACTCCGAACAACGCGCAGTCAAAGTTAGAACTTTTAAACTTTTGATCAGAGCGTCTGTTTGAGGCGTGCGATACCTTTTCGGAAAGCTCTCGCCAAGAGTGTCGCAATGACATGGGATAAAACATTTTTTTGGGTCTGAGAAGACGGGTTCATAACCAGGTCTTCGATTCCCTACAGTTTGTCCGTTGAGCTGTCTTCTGTTGTTGGCACTCGGGATCGTTGTTGTGGTTCGTTCTGACTTCGATGGCATCAATTCGGCTTTAGTTTGACCGAATCGGTTGAGAGTTGGTAAAATAACCATTTTGGCCCTCCCAAGGTTGCTTGTGGTGTCGGCACAGCCTTTGATGGATCTGGCTTCCTAGGGTTATCTTTGGGGCTGAACTTCACTTCCCGGATTGATGCCGAGATGACTTGACACGTCCTGGGTTGATGTCTAGGTTGACCTGTACTTCCCGGGTTGAGACCGTGGCTATCTTGAAGGCCCGATCGACGATCGAATTTGAGTTGATAGCCCGATATTGAGATCGGGGTTGATCTGACGTTCTGATTGGAGATCAGAGCTGGATCGACGGTCCGATTAGAGATCAGAGCTGGATTGACGGTCCGATTGGAAATCAGAGCTGGATAGATGGTCTAGTTGGAGATCAGAGCTAGATTAGCGATTCAATTGGAGATCGGAGCTAGATAGACGGTCCGATTGGAGATCGGAGCTAGATTGACGGTCCGATTGAAGATCGGAGCTGGATTGACGGTCTGATTATTGGAGATCGGAGATGGATTAACGGTCCGATTGGAGGTCGGAGCTGGATAGACTATCCGATTATTGGAGATCGGAGATGGATTGATGGTCCGATTGGAGATCGGAGATGGATTGACGGTTCGATTGGAGATCAGAGCTGGATTAACGGTTCGATTGGAGATCGGAGCTGGATAGACGGTCCGATTGGAGATCGGAGCTGGATTGACTGTCCGATTGGAGATCAGAGCTGGATTGAAGGTCCGATTGGAGATCGGAGCTGGATATACTGTCCCATTGGAGATCGGAGATGGATAGACGGTCCGATTGGAGATCGGAGCTGGATAGACGGTCCGATTGGAGATCAGAGCTGGATAGACGGTCCGATTGGAGATCAGAGCTGGATTTACTGTTCGATTGGAGATCTAAGCTAGATAGATGGTCCGATTGTAGATCGGAGCTGGATTGACTATACAATTAGAGATCAGAGCTAGATTGACGGTCCGATTGGAGATCGAATTTAGATTGACGGTCCGATTGGAGATCGGAGCTGGATTGACAATTCGATTGGAGATCGGAGCTGGATAGACGGTCCGATTGGAGATCAGAGCTGGATTGAGTACTGACATTGGTGATCGGATTTGGCTGGAGTACCGATATTGGGGATCGAATTTAGGTTACCGATATTGGGGATCAGATTTAGGTTTAAAGACCGACATTGGCGGCCGATTTTGAGTTGAAGGACTGTTTTGCCCTTCTACAGTGTTAGTATTGGGCAACGAAAATTTCGAGTGTCTACACACACATGATCAGTCTTGACCATAAAATAATATGCAAAGATTTTCTATAATAATAAAATGCACAATTGTGTCTGGGTGTTATTAATAAGAGAAAAAGAAAGAATAGAGAAAAAAAACAAGACAAAATAAAGAAAAGGACCGAGAGAGAAGCGATTTCCTTTCCTTCCACTCTTCTCATTTTTTAAAATAAAATTTAGAAGGAAAAATAGGCTTATTTTTCTCATTCTTTCCCCTCTCTCTCCCCAGTGTGTCTAAAGAAGGACTAAAATGCAAAATTATCCCATGTTTGTGTTGTGTTTTTCATCTTTCAATTTGACTAATTAGTAAAAACCGTTCCAAAAAGTACAATTATTAATTAGTATAAAATTATACTTTTGAAGTATAATTAATAGTGTAAATTTAACCTAGGAGTTATAATTTTACATTATTAATTGTACCACACAATAATTAATTTATTATATTATAAAGTCGGATGACATATATTCACAAAGTAATACACTCAGTGATACAATTTTACATTTTTATCTTGAAGAATCAACTAGCATAGCTGGAGGTTAGGTGTCACTAATATAAGAATAATTCCATTGTAGATCCAATGACCTAACATTAATAGTATATACGTATAATGATATAAATTAAAGTTACACCGACCAAAAAGTACATCAAATCTAAAAGTATTTAACCACATTGAGAAAAAACATCTAAAGCTATTTATGAAATGACCCTCGAGATGCAATCGACAAACAATAGACAACATTCATATATGATTCTTCATCACCTGCCCATTCTGACATACACAGACAAATCACCAACCTCTTCACGATCATGAGACATGACCAATATAGTATCAGACTACCAGGTCATATCTGTTATTAAGAACTAGGACAAATATGCCTATAAATTCACACTTAAAAACAAAAACATAATAATTGTTCATTGCAAGTTGCCGTTAATTGTTCATCAACCTTTGAGAAGTTTGATACAAAGCTTAAAAGTTATGAGATTCTCTAGATCTTTTGCACCAATCATTTCCGGATGAGTAATTCTATATATGTTAGCCACCAACGTGGATATATGAGATATGTATGATTAAAAAGAATTATCTAATTGAAAATTTATAAATTTGTAAGTAATATTTTAAATCAACGTATACATGCGAATAGAAATTCAATTCATCATATTTTAAATCATGGTATACATCATTTTCATTCCAGGAATAAGTGAACAATATGATTTTAGGTAGTGTTGGGAATTAAGACGCCGCAAACCACATAATAAAATAAAGAGAGATAAAACAACACAAGATTTAATGTGGAAAACCTTAAAGGAAAAAATCATAGGCTAAACTCCGAATCTCCACTATATCAAAATACTGGGCTTACAATAATCATCCCAAGTTTTACGCCCTAAACTTGAGGTTTCACAATACCGCGACATAATTTTTTGGACGGACTAAAAGCTGCAAAACCCTTCCACCCACAATATAACTTTTTTGCACAGAATATAAAAGCTGCAAGAACCCTCTCCCTCACACAAACACAAAACCCACTCATACTCTCTCTCAACTCTTAGAATGCTACATAACTTTTGATTGTGCTATACATCAACAACTCAACATAATACTTTATTTATAGAGTACCTCATAATTCTTCTTTTTCCATTCAAAATAGGACACATCCAAAATAAAACTTCTATTACAAATAGATTCTTTTGCAAAATAATACTCCTATTAATAATAGGAGTTCTTCCTTTCTATATTAGCAATTCTTTTTATAATAGGATTCGAGGAGTAACCCAACAATCTCTCCCTCAACTCGAATTCCCGAATACTTCAACTTTATATCTGAATAGGATTCGAGGAGTTTTCCAACAATTCCTCCCTCGACTCGAATTCGCAAACACTTCAACTTCATCACTTTCACCGTTGTTGTAATCGCCACCATCATTCACATTATTTGCATTATCCTCATTATCCACAATATACGCATCATTTATGTCATCTGCAACATCTGCATCATCCACAACATCCGCACTATCCGGTTCATTCTCACCCTCTGCATTATCCACATCATCTGTATAACTTGTCAAAACCCCATCATTCGCCTCATTTGCAATATCCTTGTCTTCATTATCATTATCATCGTTATCGTTAACTTCATCAACATCTTCATCTCCATCGTCCTTATCTTCATTAGCATCTTCATGATCTTCATCTAGCAACTGCAACGGTGATCCTTCATAACTGCAAAATCTCTTATTCATCAACATCACGATAAACACCAACTCCTTTAATCTTCACTTTCTTTATTTATCACTCCAATGCTACTAATTCCCCTTCTACCTTGGATCTAATCAACCTAGCTCTTGATACCACTTGTTGGACATTAAGACACCGCAAACCACACAATAAAATAAAGAGCGATAAAACAACACAAGATTTAATGTGAAAACCCCTTAAAGAAAAAAACCATAGGCCAAACTCCGAATCTCCACTATATCAAAATAATGGGCTTAGAATAATCATCCCAATTTTTACGCCCTAAACTTAAAGTTTCACAATACCGCGACATAACTTTTTGGAAGGACTAAAAGCTTCAAAACCCTTCCACCCACAATACAACTTTTTTGCACGGAATATAAAAGTTGCAAAAACCCTCTCCCTCACACAAACACAAAACCCACTCACAACCTCTCTCAACTCCATGGGTTTTGCAAGCATGACATGGGCTGATGCCCAGCTTGCAACAAGGCTGAAGCATGTGGACAGACACATGGGCTGGACGTGCACAGCAGAACCAGACAGCACCTTAGGCAAGTGCGTGGTCAGGTGGACATTCGTGTGGGCTAGTTGGACAAAGCATTTGGTGGCAACATGTTGGGCAACTCGTGGGCTTGAGACATCAACAATGTGGACAGACACGGTGGGCTAAGACATCAACAAGGTGGGCTGACATTGTGGGCTGATTGGGTTGGTTGGCTAGGACCTAGACTTAGAATGCTACATGGCTTTTGATGGGTTAAATGCTTTCCAAGTCACTATACTATATGTCAACTTACAGATGGGTCACTAAACCGTTTTTTCTTATAGTCAACTCATCGAACTACATTTTTCTAACACAACGTTGGTAAATCTGTTAAGTCAGTTGACTTTAGACGGAATTTGCCACATAAGCTGCAGACGTGTAACAAATTTCTGATGTGGCACGAATCAGTCCCATGTGGCTTTCATTATGTGGAAATGGAGGAAAATTTACAAATGTAATAATATAAATTAGGAAATTTAGTCAAAAAATAAGAAAATAAATGAAAAATATATTTAATTATTTTGTAATTAATATCAAATAAATTTTTATTTAATTATTTACAAATAATAATATAACTAGAAAAGTTTGCCAAAAAATTAAGAAAAAAAATATTTAAATATTTTTGTAATTAATATCAAATGATTTTTTGTTTAAATATTTACAAATATAATAATATAAATTAGAAAAGTTAGTCAAAAAATAAGAAAATAAATGAAAAATATATTTAATTATTTTGTAGTTAATATCAAATATTTTTTTTATTTAATTATTTACAAATAATAATATAAATTAAAAAAGTTTGCCAAAAAATAAGAAAATAAATAAAATATATATTCAATTATTTTGTAATTAATATCAAATGAATTTTTATTTAATTCTTTACAAATATAATTAAAAAATATCAAATAATTGTTTTTATATAATTAAGCCTTTTATTAAACATAAAAACTAAAGATATGGTAATTAAAATTAAGGGGAATATGAAATACATTTAGGGGAAAATGAAAAAAAATTATAATAAAATCAAAAAAATTAGCAAAAAAAACATAGTAGAAATTAAAAAATAAAAAGAGAAGTTCGTTCCGATCCGTTCGTCTTCCTCTTCCTCTACAAAAATTCATATTCCTCTTCCTCTACAAAAATTCCCAAATCAAAACCCTAAACTTCAAACAAATAACTCGATTTAACTATTCGATCAGATCCGTTCGTTGATCGTTCGTTGCCGGTAGTTCGTTCCGATCTGGCTTCTTAATTTGATTTACTGCTTATTCATTATTTTGGAGGGATTTGAGATTACGAGGCTCGAGGAGAAAACGCTTGAATTCAGGGTCGAGATTTCGGTCGAGAGCTAGATTTTGGCACTACAAGAAAATGCCTAACAGCGACCAATACTATCAGCGACCGCATGTCCGATCGCTGATATTAGTAATAGCGACCGACATCGACGACCGTGATTTCATCCAGTCGCGCTATATTATATCAGCGACCGCATGCGGTCGCTGAGTGGTCGCTAGTACAAATTTGCCTCCCAAAATTTTGCTGGAAATGTTGGCGCAAAGGTTTTGTGAGACCATTTAGAATCAACGACTGCATGCGGTCGCTGATAAGTCCATGTCATTAAAAATTACCGACTGCAGGCGGTCGCTGTTGGCGGTCGCTGATCAAAGTTAATGTAATCAGTTTCAGTCATTCGCTCGACACAGCAGGTGAAGAAAAAAAAAAGAGGGAGCTCATAATAGAGAGAAGAGGGAGAAAGGGGGAGAAGAGAAGAAAGAGAAAAAGGAGGTCCGCCGCCGCCACCACCGGCTTGTGAACTCAACTGAAAATTCATATTTTAATCATCTAAAAAGGTGAGTTCTAGTTTGTTAGTATTATATACTTTGAATGTTATTTTTGCCTCTTTTTTTGTGGATTTCTAAGAGTTCATATCCTTGGTGTAATTGTTATGGAATGCTTTTAAACTCCAGTAAATTAACATCCATTCAAATGTGCTATATCCATCTAATTCTTTATCCTTATTTATTTTACTAAGAAGAGATTTGTACTGTTTGGGGTTGGGCTTGGGTAGTAAAATGTGGTAACAGATTACTCAAGTGGTAGTGGACATCATTGACATTTGTGGTCCAGTGCACACCTAAATGATAAATGATAATAGATTGAGGATCTTCAACTAAATAAAAGGGCATACTAATCTAATAATAAATTGAGGATTTGTAATAGTAGGGTCCCTTTTTGCCCATCTTATCTACCTTAATTTATTTCCTTCTACCCTACACTATCTGACTGATGCCTTTAGCAAGATCTTAAAAGTTCTTTATACTACTAGTCTACTAGAAATAGTAATAATAATAGTAATATAATTAGAGGATGACTATGCCTATCTAGTGATCGAATGTTTTGTTTATTTTATCTTTTGTATCTATGTCTATATTGAGAGTAATATGATGCCTAATTTATTATATATTTCGTTACATCATTTACTATCAAGTGTTAATTAACCAGTTAAATAAGGAGGAGGGGTTTAATTTTATGCACCCAGAGGCATATTAATTTATTGTTGTGAATCATCAAATTATTACAATTTGTTTGTGCATTAAAATGGTGAAAAGGTCAAAGGTGTATCTAGGCGTAAGATATTATTACAACTATTATTTACTTTTTTGGTGTATTTTATCCACCCTTATGGTTCGAGTTATTTTTTCTTTTGAATCTTTCTCATGTTCGATGGAATGTGGAGGTATTGACATGATCATGTTTTTGTCCCCAACCTCTTTATTTCATTTGTGTTTTGGTGGATTGATTTCAACAAAAAGACTAAAATATTATTTGAAATAGCATTTTCAAATGTTTTCTTTGTGCAACTGATCCCCTAGCCCTTGTCCTTGGAATGACTGCAACGAGGCCACGCCAAGCTTAGCCAAGCCTCACGGGGCCAAGCCAAGCTTGGCTGTCGGCATGGTAAGCTATTGGGGGGGCTGTTATCCAAAATAGACAGTGCTAGGGCACTGTTAGTGCAACAGAGAAGGTGCTATGAATGAATCTCCAAGATACTCAAAAGTTGTATAAATGAGTTAGCAAACTCTGATATAAAGCTAGCATGAATGAAATACCTTACGTATTCACTTACGATAAACAACAAAAATAAATTTAAAATAAATTAAAATAAAATAACATGATATAATATAACTATTAAACTAAGTAGCATTTACTTAGTTTCTCATACTAAATTTAATAACATTTAATATTTGACATATAATATATATTAAATATGATTAAGTATATAATTAAATTAAAATATAATATCATACAAATATAATAAAACTATGCTCAAGTCATATGGTTACTAGTATGCTCAAGTTATATGCTTACAAGTATGCTTAAATGTTAATCATATACTTACAAGTATGCTCAAGTCATATGCTTACAAGTATGCTCAAGTCATATGCTTACAAGTATGCTTAAATGTTAATCATATGCTTACAAGTATGCTCAAGTCATATGCTTACAAGTATGCTCAAGTCATATTCTTACAAGTATGCTCAAGTCATATGTTTACAAGTATGCTTAAATGTTAATCATATGCTTACAAGTATGTTCAAGTCATATGGTTACAAGTATGCTTAAATGTTGTCTGTAGTAGGTACCGTGGTATCATGGACCTCTATTCAGACCGTAGTTGGATGGCACAACGAAAGTCAAGTGCCCAGATAGGTGCTACAACTGAATTTAGAGCTGCTTGCCAAGTGTTTTTGGAGTATGCATATAGTCACCCAGAATGTGTGAATGGTCAGAACAAGATTCGATGTCCATGTTTGAAGTGTAAGAATGTAAATTATATGGACAGAGGCGTGGTAAACTATCATTTACTTGTTTCCAGGTTCATGAAAAATTACGAAGAATGATGGTGGGCACATATGCAGAGAAGAGATGGTGGCATCACAGTAGTACACAATCCGGGCAATAGTACTCATCGTATGAATGAAATGGTTCATGATATTGCAGGGCCAGATTTTGATTGGGCACAAGGCAGAGAGCAACCTATGAATTCTGATGCCAAAGACTTCTTTAAGTTGTTAGACGAGGGTAGTGAGCCATTGTGGCATGGTTGCACCAAACACACTACATTGTCTGCAGTGGCGACATTACTTAACATCAAGGCTGATCACAACATGAGCCATGAGTGTTTTGAGTCGCTCTTGAAGGCCATTAAGAGTATGTTGCCTGACGGTGAGAAATTACCTGATAACTATTACTTTTGTAAGAAAATGGTGAAGAAGTTAGGTCTTGGATACCAAAAGATCGATGCATGTCCCAACGATTGCATGTTGTTTTATAAGGAAAATGAACAGATGACAAGGTGCACATTTTGCAGTCATGATCGATTTAGGCCTAATAAAGAGGGTGTGACTAAAAAAAATCAAGTATACCGTTTAAAATTCTAAGGTATTTTCCAATAACACATCGACTAAAAAGATTGTACATGTCTTCAAGAACAGCTGAACATATGAGTTGGCATCCGAAATCTCCAGCTAAAGATGGAGAACTAAATCATCCCGCAGATGGGCAGGCTTAGAAAGAATTCAACTTAGCACATCCTGGGTTTGCATTAGAACCTAGAAGTGTGAGGCTTGGATTGTCCACCAATGGTTTCAACTCGTTTGGCCACTCAGCTGTTTCGTACTCATGTTGGCCTGTGATTGTTACTCCGTACAACTTACCTCTATGGATGTGTATGAAACAGCCATACTTGTTTCTTTCACTCGTGGTTCCTGGTCCTAAGAGTCCTGGAAAGAACTTAGATGTTTAGTTGAGACCTCTTATAGACGAGTTGAAGGTATTGTGGGAGGATGGAGTACAGACTTGGGATGTTGCAACGAAAACAAATTTCAACCTTAGGGCAGCGGTTATGTGGACTATAAGTGACTTCCCATCTTATGGTATATTAGTTGGATGGAGTACACACGGGAAGTTGGCTTGTCCGTATTGTATGGAGCATACAAAGTCTTTCAATCTATCAAAAGGTCGAAAGCCTTGCTGGTTTGACTGTCATAGTCAGTTCTTGCAGGTAGATCACCCGTTTCGAAGAAATAGAGAACACTTCAGGAAAGGGAAAGTAGACAATGATATGCCTGCACCGCGATTGAATGGAACGGAGATGCGAGACCGTGTGATGAGATTGCCGTTCATCCCATTTGGTAAAATTGATGCCACAAACATAATCAATGGGTTTGGCGAATCTCATAACTGGGTTCGGAGAAGCATCTTTTGGGAACTGCCTTATTGGTCTACAAATTTTATTCGTCATAATCTAGATATGATGCATATTGAGAAGAATGTGTTCGACAATGTGTTTAACACCATGATGAATGTTACGGGGAAGACAAAAGATAATGATAAGGCACGTTTGGACATGAAAGATATTTGGAAGCGTCCTGAATTAGAACTTTATGAATCTCCTAATGGTAAGTTTGTCAAACCACATGCAAGGTACATATTGTCCAAAAAGCAAGTTGAAGATGTGTGCACATGGGTTAAGTCTCTAAAACTACCAGATGGATATGCGTCAAACATTGCAAGGTGTGTTACGGGTGGGAAATTACAAGGGATGAAGAGTCATGACTTTCATGTGTTCATGGAGAGACTCATGCTTATAGCATTTCGGGATCTGCTTGATAAACCAATATGGGATGCTTTGACGAATCTTAGTCGTTTCTTCAAAGACTTATGTTCAAAAACATTAAATGATAAGGACATATCTGTACTTGAGGAGAACATCATAGAGATCACGTGTAAACTGGAAAAAATATTCCCACCTGGTTTTTTTTGACTCCGTGGAGCATTTGCAAATCCATCTTCCCTATTAAGCTCGTGTTAGTGGTCCAGTTCAATATAGATGGATGTACCCTTTCGAGAGGGTGATGGGAAACCTTAAGAGGAAGGTTAAGAATAGAGCTTATGTCGAGGGGTCAATATGTGAGGCATACAGTTTCGATGAGATATCTACGTTTGTCTTAGACTATTTTTCGGACGAAGTCTTGACAAAGGCCAATCGAGTCTCGAGACATGATGATGGGGGAAATGTTGAACTAAATGGTCGGCTTTCTATATTTGGTCTATCGGGCCGCGCTTATGGAAAAGGGAAGCGCATATTCCTCTCTGAGCAAGAATTACATGCTGCACATACTTACATTCTTTTCAATTGCAAGGAGATTGACGAATTTGTGAGGTACACACGTAAACTTGAAAATTTATCCCTTAACTTTCAATGACATGTAATATACATTCCAATATGTTAATGTTTATAACATTGTATAGATTGTACGATGACGAGTTAAAAGTGAAGCATCCTGGCATAACTGATAAAGATATTCAAATCAATCGTGATAAAAAATTTGCACTTTGGCTAAAGGACAAAGTAAGTTCAATTTTTTAAGCACGATATATATATATATATATATATATATATATATACTCCATATTAACGATGACTTCATTTAATAAGATGGAGTTTTTGTAGGCTTTGACTGAGGGATCAACGATTTTGGCTAATGTACAAGTCCTAGCTATGGGACCAGACAGGGACCAAGTCAGCCGCAATGGTTACAAAATAAATGGTTATGAATTTTATACAAAGGCATATGGGCGCGGTAAAAGAACAACAAACTCTGGAGTGTGTGTCCAAGCAGATTGTTACAATGAGCTTGGTCGTGCCTTTTATGGGGAGTTGGAGGAAATCGTGGAGTTGTCGTACAAGGGCACGTATGGGGGTCATATTAACTTGTTCAAGTGTCGTTGGTTTGATTCAGAAAAAGGGATACGTGTAGACAGACATGGAATCATCGATATTGACCTCCATAGGTCTGCGTACTCCAACGAACCATTTGTTTTACCAACTCAAATAGTACAAGTATACTACACTCCTAGTCCTATTAGGAAAAGGGATAGACCGCCTACAGATTGGCAAGTTATAATTCATACTCCCGCGCGCAGTCGTGTAGAAGTAGTTGATGTGGAGATTTACCAAGAGCAAATGCTTCATGCTCAAACTATAATAAATATGGAGGACAACAATGAAGTAATCCAGTTAGATGGTGGAGATGAAGCACATGAATTAGATCCTGAGTCAATACTTGTGTCAGATGACATTGATACTGAGGAGGAAGAGTTACTGACTGAATCTAACACTGAATCTGAAGCAGATGATGGTTATAAATCTGCATTACGTATACAAGATGATTCTGAATCAGACAATGACACTTGAACAAATGAACTGTATGTTTATCATTACATGTTTAGCATTTTCTATCATTATTGCCATTTTATATTCATATATATACGTGTAATCAAATATAACTCATACTAACATCTTTCTATCACTGACATGTTTATGTACTTAACTATTTAAATGCAATTTCTTGCCATTATTATCATTTTATATTCATATATACATGTAATCAAATATAACTCATACTAACATCTTTATATCACTGACATGTTTATGTACTTAACTATTTAAATGCAATTTCCTGTCATTATTGTCATTTTATATTCATATATACATGTAATCAAATATAACTCATACTAACATCTTGAAATTTGTAATATATAGATGGCTTCTGAAGCAGCGCAGCTTGGGTAGGGGGCCTAATCATGTGCCCAAGGCCCCTACTAATCCGGATGATCGGATTCTTTTCTAGATTAGTCCTCCTCCGAATAGTATGTACGTCCCGCATCATTTATATATAAGCATTTTAGATTCCATTTATACAAGATATATAACTAATATAAATTGCTTTAATATATCTACGTATCCTTGATATAAATTGTTGTATATTATAGTGATTTTTTAGTTAATAAGATCGTCAAGTGCATATCACAGCTGTGCTTACAGAATTGGCCCACACCTGTGATTACGTGGGTGAGCACACCTATCGCCCACAAGGACGCAGTTTGGGCTGAATTTCAGGTATGTTTTTTTAATTATGACAGATAATATAATATTCTAAGGATAATTGTTTAGTAGTGTTGGATTATATGTTAAAAGTACCGTTTTAATATTATTATTGTTGTTTTATTTACAGAAAAGGTATAGATGGGAGGACACGCAGGCTTCAGTGATACAGACACTATTCTGGAAGATGTGCGCCGCCCGCACCAAAGACAATTTGAACAAAGAACGACAAAAAGCCCTTCACAATGCATCGATCGACCATCTAGGCCAGGGAAAGGATTACATGCATGAGCATAGCCCCTGGTGGTGCACCCAGTCCATATGGGCTGAGATGTGTGCCCAATGGAGAGATGAGACCTGGGTCAAAAGACGCAAGACTGCCGCCACTAACAGATCCTCGGGTGTACTTGATGGCAAAAAGGCTAAAGGAACCTACAGGGGCGGCAGTATTTCACAGTTGCAGCATATCACTGCCAGGGTACGTATGAATAGTTTTAATATGTTTACAATCATGAATTGTAGAATATCACATGTTTACTTAGTAATATTGGAATATATTTTGTATAGGAGTCTCAGTCTCAAGGTCAGCCTATCCATTGGCTTGATGGGTACGTGGCCACCCGTGATGGTCTACCTGATGCTGTCGAGATAGCGGTAATAAGTTTTAACAACTTGATCTTGTTTATCAAGTTTTACGTCATTCTTTAGAATTTTACCAATTTATTTTTAACTATTTAATTGTTAACATGGTGACAGTATACTTATAAGCGTTTATTGAATGAGCGCTATCCTGAAGGCACCCCACGTCCGCTAATTGATCAAGAATTGTGGGAGAAGGCGTCTGTTGTGAAGAAGAACTACGTCAAAGGTCAAGGACAACGGCGATGCCCATCCTTCAGTGGCTCAGGCAGCTCTGTTACCTAGTTTTCACAGTCATCGAGTCATCCAGCTATTCATACTCCTGCTGACTGTGTGAGAGCTATATGTCGAGATTGCGATCTTCTAAAGATACTGGGCGGGAATCTGGCGGCTCTGAGTGCTGATGAGTTAGCTGATGCAGTGGCGACAGCAGCAGCATCACAGCATGGGGATGGCGACGAGGTAATCAATCTTATTTATTACAATCGAAGTAGTGACTTATATATATATATATATATATATATATATATATATATATAATTGTATATTGTCGTAACACCAGTATCAACATATATACTATATATGTAACTTATTTTATTATTTTGTTAATTACAGGGTGATCAAGATCAAGGAGAAACTAATTTGGACAATGATGCTTGACGACTGATTTAGTGTTGTTTTGTAGTTATTTGAGAATCTTGTACTTTTATATTCATTCTTTGGACGTCTGTATGTTACTTAAAGATTAGATTTGTTTATATTTATTCAATTCATATTGGTTTTTAAAGGTTTATATAGTTTACATACTAGTTTGGTGTATGTGTCGGTATATGGACGATGGATGTTATATTGTTGTGCATGTTTATATGTGTTGGGATAAAGCAGATACAAAACAGGTATATAAACTGTACCTGTACAAAACAGGTATAGTTTTTTGGGAATTCTGCAAAACTAGAAAAATCTGGGTTTCAGGTTTTTTTACATCAGCGACCGCATGCGGTCGCTGATACGTAGTAGCGACTGCTAATCACATGGGGATATTAGCGACCGCGTGCAGTTGCTGATTGCAGTCGCTGACACGTGGCCCACGTCAGCCTGTGGCCCTAAACCATGCTGACTCATCTTAGCGACCAAAATGACAATATCGATCACTAATATCGGTTGCAGATAGGTCGGTCGCTAATAGTGGTCGCTGATGTGCATTCTAGCGACCAGATTTTATGCGACGCCTATCAGCGACCGCATTCGGTCGCAGATGATCATCTGCAACCGAATGCAGTCGCTGATAGGCGGTCGCAGATAGGCTTTTTCTTGTAGTGTGGGGGGCAAAAATGGTGATGTTGTGGTGGGTGGCGGCTTGTTCAAGGGTTTGGAGGAGGAGGGCTTTCTCGACGAGTTCGGAGAGGTCGGTATAGAGGGAGTCGAGGAGGGCTACGAGAACAGAGTTGGAGTTGATGTGGGAGTTGGTTGTTGGGGGCGGCAATGCAGTGGCAGATTTTGAGAGGAGAGAGAGTAAGAGTAAGGGGAGGAGGTTGGTGGCGGCATAGATCTGAGAATCCATAAGATGGTGGAGAAAAGGTTACTCAGCTCCTCCTTAAACACACATTTACTTTTACTATCTCTCTCTAATCATGTAGAAACCAACAGGGAAGGGAGGTTTTTGGGTTTGGTTTTGGTTTCGTCTTCCTTCTTTCTCTAAAAACAAAACAGTAGTGATGAGTTGTTTTGCCTTTCAATTTCTCCTTTGTTTGTTTTGGTGAGTGGTTTATGTTTGTTTGTTCGTTCGGTGGAAGGAAAGGAAGCCAGCTAGCAAGAAGAGGAGAGAGAAAGTGAAGTTGGTATTAGGTTGGGAGTTGGAATATGTAAAGAAAAACACTCGATTCTGTGCTCGATGTTGTGAGGAAAGAGGCCCAAAAATCAGAATCCATGAGGACAAAGTGAATATTGTCTTGTAATTTTGGATTTTGGGTTTGATTGTTTTGTAATCCATGAGAACAGATAGATAAATTGCCGCTTGCTATTGATATTTTTAGCTATTAGTTTGTTTGTAATTTTGGATTTTGGGTTTGATTGTTAGTGTTAATTGAGGATGAATGAAGAATCTGGGCTAGAAAGTCCCAAATGTTAGTGTGTTAGTGTGTGTGTTCTTGGTGTGTTAGTGTGTGTGTTTGAATTTATATGTGTGTTCTTGGTGTGTTAGTCTGTGTTCTTGATATATTTACCCACAAATGATTAATAATTGTTTACAAAAATATTTGATTTTTTTTTAATTACACATAAGCATGTAAATTTTTTAATTTATTCGGATCTTTATTGGGTGGGTCGGATCTTTCTTGGGTAGGTTAGTTTTTCATAGGTGGGCTATAGCTTAGGTGTTAAATTGATTTACACGTAGGCTCCAGCTATGATTACACGTCAGCTTCTCGTCAGTCAACTAATGTTTGTTAAAAAAAATTCAAATTTGTGTTAGAAAAATGTAGTTCAGTGAGTTGACTGTAAAAAAAAATCGTTTAGTGACTCATCTGTAAGTTGACATATAGTACAGTGACTTGGAAAGCATTTAACCCGACTTTTGATTATGCTACACATCAACAACTCAATATAATACTCTATTTATAGAGTACCTCATAATTCTTCTTTTTCTATTCAAAATAGGACACATCCAAAATAAAACTTCTATTACAAATAGATTCCTTTGCAAAATAATACCCTTATTAATAATAGGAGTTATTCCTTTCTATATTATCAATTCTTTTCATAATAAGATTCGAGCAGTAACCCAACATGTAGCTACGGGATAGTCCAATCCACAAAAAGGAGAAAATATTGGGTATTACAATGATAGTGATAACACGTCATTTCTATTGCATAAGAAATCAGAGAAAATTATTTAGGCTAGATCTAACGATATAGGTCATAACCTGCTGTGTTAACTCAAATTAATTAAAATTATTTGGGTTGATTAACTATTTTTTATTACATAAGTTGAATAAAATTTAGAAACATATTTCATAAAAAAAAAGAGAGGCTTAAACTGTTTCAACCATTTTCCAACCCATCTAAGTGCCACTTGATATATAGGTCCTACTTTTATAGGAAGTTGGTGATAATGCAATGACAGTAGATAGAGGCCGTGATGGAATTGCTGCCCAGATAATACTAGAAATTTAATGACTTAAATATTTATGGATTATTCTATCACTTATATTAAAGTCATATATCTCTATTTATAAAGTGGTACAAATTTAATCTCAAGCGCGTGTCTTGGAGTTTTTTTTACGAGAAAGAAGAAAAGAAAGCTGTGGAAAATATGGACCGCTTTTTTCTTAAGGTTTTCTTCTGAAAATTGAGAAATTTTGAAGAGAACAGAAAAATTGGTTTAGTAATATATTCATAATATTTTTTTTTATATCCTTATCTCTTTTTTCTTATCCAATTATTAAACAAGAATGTAAATTTTATATAGATAAAACTCTTAATAGTTTTATTAAAAAGTACTAATAAATGTCAAACTTAAAATTTTCGGAGAGAAGTATTAAACATAAAGCAAAGAGGGAACCACTTTCAAGGGTCAGCAACTAAAGGGCTACAAACTTGACATGTTGGACGACTTATTGATTACATTAAAAAGAACAAAATGAATACATTACTATATTTAGTATTAAAAAATAAGAATTTCCCAGCTCCAAATGAATACCACATCAACATATTAAATAAATAATATAAACATATTAAATAAATAATATAAGTACATCAAGGTGTCAAACAAAGGCATAAGCTCTACTAAGGTTATTCGAAATATAAAGAAATTTAATGTATAAAAATATTAGAGAAATTTTTTATAAATTTAAAAAGTTTAGAGAGCATAAAAAAATTAAGAGAGAGAGTGTATCAAAAAATTAAGAGGGAGAGAAATTATTTATAAATTTGAGAGAGAGTATAAAATTTTTATTGAGAAAAAAAATATATAAAAAAATTGATCATAAAGAATTTTTAGAGAAAGTAAGTGTACAAAAATTTAGAGAGACGAAATCTAAAAATTTTAGAGTGTGTATAAATTTTTTTAGAGAGGAATAATGTATAAAACATTAGAGATAGAAGGTGAAGTAATATAGAAATTAAATATAATAAATAATTTATTTAATTGTACTATAATAATAGTAAGGTTGAAATTTAAAATATGGGTTGACTTAAATTTGGCCCATAAATACGTGATTTCAACCCACACAAATCATATTAAAAATAGGTAATGTGATTTTAGTTCTTAAATTGAACCATGACCAAAATTATCAACCAAAATCAACCTATAACCATATTTTGTCAGACCTAAGGTAGGGCAACATTTGACCAATAATAAAAGAAAAATAAATTATATATATTTTTATCTTCATTTTGTGTCTTGCATCATACAATACAAATGACATGGTATCAAAGTTTTATCCAATACTTTTTTTTTCAAACTAGAAGAGTGGCATCTCCAAAATTTAAAAATATTAAAGGATTTATATGTACTCTTAAAATTAATAAGTTGTTAGTGTACTGTTAGTGTCGTGATAATAAAATTATGATGATATATTTGAAGATATTATGTCATTTTATCCGTTTAAGTCATGATGTGGTTCTATTTGAACGTATATAGTCACTTAGCGATATTTCTAACAACTAGTATCAAAGTCATGATTTATGAGAGACTCTTTGTGAATATCAAATAAGATTTATGAGAGTCTCTTTGTGAATATCAAATAATAGATATTAAAGAGATTGACTCGTCAAATAAAAGAAACGTGACGGGCTTTACAGAAGCAATTGATAAGTCAAACAAGAGATATTAAAGAGGTCATGCTTGTTAGATAGAAGAGATGTGATGAGCTTAGGCTATGCTCAAGAAGTATGGTTGAAAGTTCAAAGAGAAAGTTGATGTTGATATGGATGAAGATAAATAACACATTAAAGTGGACTAAAAACATATATGTTCAAATGGAACATAAACGTAATAAGTTAATGTATGAGTCAAGATAAATGAGCATATATGGACATGCATTATCCCTAAAAAATGGATAAATGGAACTCTTGATGGGGTTAAAGAGCAAGCGTGTCAGTTTATGGAAAGATTTGATTCAATGACAAAGATCTGATTCAATAGCAATTTGGTAATTTCGGCCAAGTTTGGAGTGTCGGATTTGGGCTTTTTCGAAGCCTAATTTCATTGGAAACGAGTCAACGGTCAAAACTCACAAGCATTTCGCTTGTGATGTGCAGGATTTTTTGGTCAAATTCCATCGTTTAGGCCTTCAAAATCACATTTTTCTGTTTTAGGGTTATTTTTGTAATTGTCTTTATTAGTTTTCCTTTTCCGTTTTGGATTCTGTTTTTAGGGTTATACCTTGTTATGATGGGGAGCCGCAGTTTTTGATGAATAATAAAATTTACGTATTTTCCAAAATTCTCTGAATTAGAAATTTGCTGCCTATTTCCTGGTATTCGTAGAATCAACAGGTTGTAGAAGGTTATCGTTTGGCAATCGTGCGCGGTTCAACAATTGATAACAGTTTTCTGTTTCTTCCGCTACGTCAACTCTTAATGAGAAAAGATGGGAGTAGTTATAATGACAGAGATGAGAGTTGCATCTAACACATCTAACACACCAACCATAGTATATTTGCATCATTCAGAGTATACAAGATCTAACTACCACCCTTGAACAAGATTACAAAGGTGATCAAAAGCAATTCCAGTTTCATAAAATTACAAATGACAAGCATATCATTACCCAATTTACCCTACCCAAAAAAGGGACATACTTATTTGATGGAACTAGGAGAGTCCAATCATGCATGATAATATTTGACACAAATTCTAGCGAGAAACAGAATTTGATTTTTGCAAGGAAGAAGAGGAGTTAACAAATTCGATGCAGTCGTCGATAGCTTCAGCTCTATGTGAATCTGTCGGAGTTACAAAAGGCTTTGCTCTTCCCGAAGAAGAAACTCCTTCCATAGCAGAACCTCTTCGCCTAATAGAAATAAAACGCATTGCTGAAGAAACCTTACGACCTATGTGTTGCAGATATCTCATTGGCAATAATTCTGGTCTTTTTGGTAGCCTGAATTTGCACGTTCCTGTGCACTTTGTTCTGCTCCCATCAACTACTCTCTTGCCAGAGCTTTGTTTCTGAAAAATTGATGGCGTTTTTACTTCGGAATCGGGTTTTAAATTTACCCCCGGACTGCTTTTTAGCGACATTTATGCACTAATTTTGCGAGAAAACAAAGAGAGAATTGAACATAGTGTGGGAAGAAATGTTTGTGTTTATATAGGAACAAATAGAGGATTTTAAAAACAGGGATTCAATTCAACGTATACATGCGAGTAGAATTACAATTCATCATATTTTAAATCATGGTATACATCATTTTCATTCCAGGAATAAGTGAACAATATGATTCTAGGTAGCTACGGGATAGTCCAATCCACAAAAGGAGAAAATATTGGGTATCACAATGATAGTGATAACACGTCATTTCTATCGCACAAGAAATCAGAGAGATTTATTTAGGCTAGATCTAACAATATAGGTCATAACATGTTGAGTTAACTCAAAGTAATTAAAATTATTTGGGTTAATTAACTATTTTTTATTACTTAAGTTGAATAAAGTTTAGAAACATATTCCATAAAAAAAAATAGGCTTAAACTGTTTCAACCATTTTCCAACACATTTAAGTGCCACTTGATAAATAGGTCCTACTTTTATAGGAAGTTGGTGATAATGCAATGAAAGTAGATAGAGGCCGTGATGGAATTGCTGCCCAGATAATACTAGAAATTTAATGACTTAAATATTTATGGATTATTTAATCACATATATTAAAGTCATATATCTCTATTTATAAAGTGGTACAAATTTAATCTCAAGTGCGTGTCTTGGAGTTTTTTTATGAGAAAGAAGAAAAGAAAGCTGTGGAAAATATAGACGGCTTTTCTCTTAAGGTTTTCTTCTGAAAATTGAGAAATTTTGAAGAGAACGGAAAAATTGGTTTAGTAATATATTCATAATATTTTTTTTATATCCTTATCTCTTTTTTCTTATCCAATTATTAAACAAGAATTTAAAATTTGTATAGATCAAACTCTTAATAGTTTTATTAAAAAGTACTAATAAATGTCAAACTTCAAATTTTCGGAGAGAAGTATTAAACATAAAGAAAAGAGGGAGCCACTTTCAAGGGTCAGCAACTAAAGGGCAACAAACTTGACATGTTGGACGACTAATGGATTACATCAAAAAATACAAAATGAATACATTACTATATTTAGTATTAAAAAATAAGAATTTCCCAGCTCCAAATGAATACCACATCAACATATTAAATAAATAATATAAGTACATCAAGGTGTCAAACAAAGACATAAGCTCTACTAAGGTTATTCGAAATATAAAGAAATTTAATGCATAAAAATTTTAGAGAGAAATTTTATAAATTTAAAAAGTTTAGAGAACATAAAAAATTTAAGAGAGACAGTGTATAAAAAATTAAGAGGGAGAGAAATTATTTATAAATTTGAGAGAGAGAGAGTATAAAATTTTTAGAGAGAAAAAAAGTATATAAAAAAATTGATCATAAAGAATTTTTAGAGAAAGTAAGTGTACAAAAATTTTAGAGAGAAAATCTAAAAATTTTAGAGTGTGCATAAATTTTTTTAGAGGAATAATGTATAAAACATTAGAGATAGAAGGTGAAGTAATATAGAAATTAAATATCATAAATAATTTATTTAATTGTACTATAATAATAGTAAGATTGAAATTTAAAATATTGGTTGACCTAAATTTGGCCCATAAATACGTGGTTCGAACCTACACAAACTATATTAAAAATAGGTAATATGATTTTAGTTCTTAAATGGAACCATGACAATTTTATAAACCAAAATTAACCCATAACGATATTTATCAGGCCTAAGGTAGGCCAACATTTGACCAATAATAAAAGAAAAATAAAATTTATATATATATACACGGTCCGGATTTTAAGCTCATCATTTATCTAACATACTTTGCTCATCCCCCTTTAGCGACGGACCGGACGACGATTCGGTCCGTCGCTATATATACAACCGTCGTCTATATGCTGTCTGTCACTAAAAACTAAGACGACGGTTGTATATATTGCGACGGACCGAATCGTCGCCCGGTCGGTCGCTAAAGGGGAGTGAACAAGGTATGTTGGATAAATGGTGAGCTTAAGATCCGGACCGTATATATATATATTTCTTCATTTTGTGTCTTGCATCATACAATACAAATGACATGGTATCAGAGTTTTATCCAATACTTTTCTTTTCAAACTAGAAGAGTGGCATCTCCAAAATTTAAAAATATTAAAGGATTTATTTGTATTTTATATGTACTCTTAAAATTAATAAGTTGTTAGTGTAGTGTTAATGTCGTGATAATAAAATTATGATGATATATTTGAAGATATTATGTCATTTTATTCTTTTAAGTCAAGATGTGGTTTCATTTGAACGTATATGGGTTAATGATATTTCTGACAACTAGTATCAAAGTCATGATTTATGAGAGACTCTTTATGAATCAAATAATAGATATTAAAGAGATTGACTTGTCAAATAAAAGAGACGTGATGGGCTTAACATATAATAAGGCAAACAAGAGATATCAAAGAGGTTATGCTTGTTAGATAGAAGAGATGTGATGAGCTTAGGCTACGCTCAAGAAGTATGGTTGAAAGTTCAAAGAGAAAGTTGATGTCGATATAGATGAAGATAGATCACACATTAAAGTGGACTAAAAACATATATGTTCAAATGGAACATAAAGCTAGTAAGTTAATGTATGAGTCAAGATAAATGAGCGTATATGGACATGCATTATTCCCTAAAAAATGGATAAATGAAACTCTTAATGAAGAAAGATGGGAGTAGTTATAATGACAGAGATGAGAGTTGCATCTAACACATCTAACACACCACCATAGTATATTTGCATCATTCAGAGTATACAAGATCTAACTACCACCCTTGAGCAAGATTACAAAGGTGAAAAGCAATTCCAGTTTCATAAAATTACAAATGACAAGCATATCATTACCCAATTTACCCTACCCCAAAAAAAGGGTCAAATACTTATTTGATGGAACTAGGAGAGTCCAATCATGCATGATAATATTTTGACATAAATTCTAGCGAGAAACAGAATTTGATTTTTGCAAGGAAGAAGAGGAGTTAATAAATTCGATGCAGTGGTCGATAGCGCTTCAGCTCTATGTGAATCTGTCGGAGTTACAAAAGGCTTTGCTCTTCTCGAAGAAGAAACTCCTTCCTTAGCAGAACCTCTTCGTCTAATAGAAATAATGTGACGCCCCCAATTCATGTACTTATACCTCGAATTCGATGCTTCACGTTCTAATTTTAATAATATACCAAAATCTCACACAACGGAATAATAAAATAATTTACATCGATCAAATATAAATATTCTTGCCCAAGTCTCGTAACCGTTACTAAGTCATTACATATTAAGGTCCATAATATAACTTAATACAAAATCCATAATTAAGTCTTAATACATAATCTAAGATAGATTTAATACAACATCATAATAAATTTCTTCTTATAAAGGAACAAAGCTATGCCGTAGCCTTGCCCTTTCCCTTATCTTTTCTCGAAGGTCCACACTACTTTGTCTTAACTGAAATATTTAAGGAAAGCAAGAATGAGCAACAAATTTACTCAACAAGTAATATAACAATAAGGGTAAATTGGCATAATATAAGATTCATAATATCAAGAATATGATATTAGTTCAAGGATTAAAGAATAATGTGGTAAGCAAGGAAATAACAATAGCTCCAAATATGTCCTTTTAATTTTAAACGAGGAGTCATTATAGACTGAAGGATTTTAAAAGTATTCAAAGGTTTTAATACTGAGTAGTCACATATGGACAAAGAACTCCTACTAGAATTAATAGTATTACACCGCTAATCTAATATAAACAAGTATAATAGGTGATTGATAAGTGGGATTTATACCTACGAATCTAGTCCTTTTATTACTTAAGAAAATGCTTGTTCTTATTACTTGCTATTGCTTTTATAATGCTTTGTTAGTATTTTGCTTAATATATGTTTTGTAGGTATTTTCAGGTCATGTCCATGTTTCAGGGGCATAAAATGCCATTTTTCCAAACCTGGCGCCGTAGCGCCGCTTCTCAGTACAAACTTGGCGCCGCAGCGCCAGAAGGCTTCCCAAATCCTCTGCATAGGTAGCGCCGCAGCGCTCCTATCCTTCAGAAAGCTGGCATCGCAGCGCCAGAGATGGCCTTCAAAAGATCTGGCCACCCAGCGCCGCAACTCCGAAATCATGCCTAAGCTGGCGCCGCAGCGCCAATTAAAGACGGTGGAATAGAGCCAGCGCTGCAGCGCCGCCCAAGACCAAAATCCCAGCGCTGTAGCGCCAGCCCCTGTTTTCAGATAGATCTTTTGAAAATGACCTAGCAGCTGAAGGGAGTATATATATATCATTTGGGCTGCCATTTTGAGGAGAGCTGACTCTCTCCTTCTTCTTGCTTGATAGATTTTCCTTTTTATTAGAGTTTCTTCAAGATAATACTCTAGAACAAAAAGAAGCTTGGAATACATTTCCTTCACTTTCTTCGTTTCTTAGTTTAGTTTAGTTTGTACATATAGATTAGGGATAGATAAGAATTCCTTGGAGCTCAAGAGCGGCATAGCAACATCGGTTTGGAAGGAACTGGAAGAGAGTTCTTGGAGATTGAAGAGGCTTTAACAAAGTTTATTCTTCTCTAGTCTTTCCTTTGATTTTGTTATAGATGTTGTATATGTTGCTACTTTTGTTTAGTTTACTAGCTATGAACTAAATATTAGCTCTAAGGTTGTAATGGAACCCTTTGTCTATTTAAATTGAATTTCTTTATTACCTTGGTTGGCACCATATGAGTTGGTTCAATATATATGCTTATTGTGCAATTTGCTAAGGAATTAGTGATTGCTTGGTATTCTATGAGGATTGGGAATGAATCATAGATAGAGGCCATTATATGATGGCATGTGTTTGTGATTTGTCTATATAGACTGCATGATTTGCCTATAGGATATGAATATACCTATACGCCATGTGTGACCTATCAAGAACCTTTGCTTAATTCTTTGTTAGGGATAATTTGCTTAGGAATGAGTGGTTATTCCCCTAGCTTGGATGTTCCTCTATTTCTATTCCCTTTTGGGTGGATTAGAGAGGATATGCTCATACATACCTTGGAAGAGGGGTGTGAGTACTTGTGAGTTCTTGGTCGACAATCCGTCGTGACCATTTAGATCAAAGAGAGACAGTTAGGATATTTGATGAAACATAGCACACTTAGTGTTTGACAGAATGCTAGTGTGGGGTGAAATTATGATCTTAGTTTGTAGATCCTTAGATACCTGTCTTCATCCATTTTCTTGCTTTGCTAGTTAGTTTTAATTAGTTTAATTACAAATCTTTTAATTTATTCTGTTCAGACCTGACTTAGGAGATATAAGGTCAATGCTTGGTCTAGTTTAGAAGTAGTTCCTCATGGGTTCGATACTTAACTTTTCACTGTATTACTTGTTAGACCGTGTATACTTGCACGTGTTTAGTGATCAGTTCGCCGACTCAATAGTGATCAACCCAAAATACCCTACGTTATGCATAGCATTTAAACATGTTGTTCACGCGTGTGTTGGTTTCCCAACAATATAAAATTTCCCCTTTTTATGAGGGTTATTCATCTCAGTAGATTTATAAGATTCCACAACAAATCAAAAGGTGTGGATAACTCTTTAAATTCATAGGTACTAGTCTAGCCGAATCAAATGGCTTAGACACCTTTCTCAATATGCTCAAGAACAATTTGTAAGTTCATGATTCAAAAATATAATAGCGAATTCAACTAAGCCTTTGAGTGTGAATTGTCGACGTTGGAAAATTTAAGAACCCCGCGGGTCGGTTCATAACCCGAGTTTCCTCAAATCGATCTTCCTAAGTTCTCTCTACCCTCACTCTTTTTATTTAGGAAAAAGGTTTTGAAGGGTTTTTTAGGAAAGAGGCCAACATGTGTTTATGTCGTCGATTTAAACGTTTAGAGTCGCCAGTTGGTAGATTGGAAAATGGTTGTACCAACTCAATTGAGTTTGATTTGAAAAGAGGCCCAATTGCTGGACACTGTCGAAACTTGATCTTTGAAATTGAATTTTTGAGTTCGGGGGCTTGGTTAAGTGTGGGGAAGGTGTTAGGCACCCCACAACTCCCGTGTAAACACGGTACCGCATCTTTTCAATATTTCCCTTAAAACTGTGAATGCTGTTTGAAAATTGGGCCTATTGGTTTGATTGATTGAAAGCTTTGATAGACTTCGTAGAGCCTATATACGAAGGGTTTGATTTGATTTGAAAATCAGTCTTTGATTTGATTTGCAAAAGCATTTAATTTGATTTACAAAAAGCTTTTCTTTTGATTGAAAATGATGTTTTGAAAGCTGATTTATCAAACCCTTACGGTAGTATAGGAATTGAAGCGTTTCGCTACTTTCAATTTTTTTATCTTTACAGCCTTAAGGTTGCATGTGAATGGTGATTTGTCGGGCTGCGAAGCATCCTCGACCGCAGGAATAGACAAGTGTCGGTCTCCTCATGGGTATGAAAACCATCGGAGGGATGCTGACATGACAATTGACATTTCACTATGATGAGACCTTAAATCCGGATAACCGTTTTAAGGTCTGAATATGTACATTTTACAGAAAAACTGGCAGGGTACATCTGTAAATTGGAGTTTGTCCATCATTGAAATCAGATCTTGATCGATTTGATCGTGAATCCCACGATTCCTAAGCTCACATATGAGTAACCCATAAACATGCACAGTTCAAATTTGCACAGAAATGGATATATATACATCATCACGTAGCAACGGAACCAAGGATTCATCAATAAATCCTGGCTGCGAGTGGATAAAGCGTTTTGTTCCCACTAGATAGCGATTTAAGGGACACGAGTATGCTTTCAAAGCTGAAACTATAAAAATAACTATATTTAAAAAAATCTCAGCCATTATAGCTTACAGGTTCTATCGGGACCTGTTTGAACTGTTGAAAGCTAGAATTAGAAAACTCCAGACTTCTCTGTCCATTTCCACCGGGGCAAAAATTTGAACTGTAGGAAGCTCGCCTGGGCGAAGCTTCCACCGGGTGAAAGTTTTGAACTGACAACTCCGCCGGGGCGAAGAAGCCTAGACTTGGCCCCTACTCTCTGTTTCTTCATAACAGTTGCGACCCAATACTCCCCAAAACCACATACAAACAACAATTTAAGCATACCCATTATATATAAACTCCACAAACTTATTACCAAACATAATAGCATGATTATAACAACTCAAACTAAGTAAACAACAAATTTCAAGACTAAAATTCAAAGTTCATGCCATTTTTCCATAGTTTAACATGTTTAGCAATTTCTCTTATTACAGAATCGTTTCTAGACCAAATTAAATCGTTTAACTTTCGTTGTTTTTGTATTTAACCATATTAACAATGTCTAACATAAATTTATAGATAGCAACAAGCTTTAACCATCAATTTTTGACTCAAATAACATGACTTCATGCATATTTCTAAGAACTATCAAAATTGAATTTAAGAACATGTAAATGAACATTACCTCCTTTGAAGCTTGTTTAACTCTTGTTTCAAATTCTCAGATTGTTCACTCAATTCAACCACACTTACACTCTAATTTAGACTCACAAAAATTTTCTAGCAACTTGTCTGAGAATGGAAATGCCTCCATTTATAGAGGAACCATGGACCAATTTCTGGTTTTTGCTCAATGACTTAAACTAAAGGAAAGAAGAAGAAGCCATTGGATTGAGAGGATTTGGTGGAAAGGAGTTCACTGTTACTATTTAAGACATTCCCCATTTCATCATTTGCATGTACTGAGTTTTGACATTGTAGGGAAGTAATGTTTAGACCAATGGCCTATACACGTGATGAAGGAAATGAGACTCTTAATAAGGGACAAGCTTCTTAAAATATTGCTTTATCAAAATAGTTACTTGTATACTTAGGTTTATTTCATATACCACTACACAATGTATATATATGTAAACCCACATATGCAAGTATACTCATACATTAAACACATATAATCATATAGTCCATGTACATTGAGTTGGTTCAAATAGTGTCAGAATATAATTCAATTGGGTATCAACAATCCATTAATTTTCATAAAACTTTATTATTTCAATTACACCTAAATATGGAAATAAATATTTAATTGTAAATATTTACTTACTTGAATTTATCTTCTCTCATATATTTAAAATACACATTTAATTGTCCCTCCACACATCATGATGTCACATAAGCTCCTTTATATAACTTAGTAGAATTATATGATTCAACTCATTCTTATTATATAATTTTATATAATATTTATTCACCTTCTAATGTCACACCCTATTTTATATTTAATAAATGAAGCAACTTTATGGCACTACCACTTACATGTTCCTATATTACATAACAACAATTGCTTAAAAAATAATGATAACACTAATAATAATGATAATAAAAATGATAATTAGTCCACCATATTATTTAATCATTCCTTTATTATATTCAATATTTATATAACAACACAACACATATAATTGCACAATCATAAACTAGATAATAATGCAAAATAATCTATCATATCATTTAATTATTTTCTTCATTAATTTAATCAAATAATCACTTAATCCTCCATTATGCCACACTAGGCATATTACATAAACTTAAATTAGGCTTTCCATCATTTACATCATAGTTCTCACTTAACCCAATTTAATTGAATTATCACAATCCATGCTACAACAATATATATATATATTCCATAAATATTCAAATCTTTATTATTCTCAATATTTATATTATTTATAAAATTCGCGGGTATTACATCCCCCCTTTATAAAAATTTCGTTATTGGAATTGGTACAAGGTTGCACAAAAAGATGAGGATAGTCTCTTTTCATCTTATCTTCCAATTTCGACGTAGCCTCCTCGACGTCGTGGTTTCGCCAAACTACTTTTACAGATGATATAACTTTATTTCTTAATGTTTGTTCTTTTCTATCTAATATTTGGACAGAAATTTCTTCTTACGTCAAATTCTTCTCCACTTGAATGGGCTCATAGGATATCACGTGCTTATAGTCGGCCTTATATGATCGTGACACAAAAACATGAAACACGTTGTGGATATGTTCCAGTTCGGGCAGTAAAGCTAGCTTGTACGCCACTTCGCCTACTCGCTTCAGTATTTCGAACGGTCCTATGAACCTTGGACTTAATTTTTCTTTCTTACCGAACCTTATTTTTCCCTTCTAGGGAGACACTTTTAAAAATACAAAGCTACCAACTTCAAAGCCTCGGTTTCCACTATGCAAATCTGCATATGTTTTTTACTGATCTTGAGCCGCTACCAATCTGGCTCTTATCGTTGTCACTACACCTGCAGTTTGTTGAACTAATTCTGGTCCCAAAAGTCGTCATTCTCCGACTTCATCCCGACACAATGGTGTTCTGCATTTTCTTCTGTAAAGGGCTTCGTACGGTGGCATACCGATACTTGCATGATAACTATTATTGTAAGCGAATTCCACTAAGGGTAAGTGGTCATCCCAGTTCCCCTTGAAGTCCATCACACAAGCTCTAAGCATATCCTCTAGTGTTTGTATTGTTCGTTCGCTATGTCCATCTTTTATAGGATGAAAAATAGTACTCAATCTCAACTATGTTCCCATTCTCTCTTTTAAGCTTTTCCATAAATTTGACGTGAAGCGCGGATCTCGATCGGAGACAATTGACACCGACACTTCATGTCGCGAAACGATTTTCTTTATGTACAAATTTGTTAACTAATTTAATTTGAATCGGATCTTGATTGGTAGAAAATGAGCTATCTTTGTTAATCGATCCACGACGACCCAAATGGCATCAAAACCCTTTTGTGTGACTGGGAGTCCCACCACAAAGTCCATCGTATTATGCTCCCATTTCCATTCTGGTATTTCCAGCGGTTGAAGTAAACCACTCGGTCTTTGGTGCTCTACTTTGACTCATTGACAAGTAAGACATCTATTATTGCATTCTGCAACCTCTCGTTTCAGATTGGGCTACCAAAAGTGTTGTTGAAGATCTTGATACATTTTTGTGCCTCTTAGATGAACAAAATATGCCTGCGCTTCGTGCAAGATCTCCTCTCTCAGTTCAGTTATGGCTGGCACCCATAATCGACCTTCAAATCTCAATATACTGTCCTTATCTAGCTTGAACTTTTCTTCTTCATTTTCTACTATCCTCTTCTTTATCTTCTCGCACTCTCCATCCTTCTCTTGTGATTCCTTTATTCTATCCAATAATGTCGGATGAGCTTCCATTACATATAATTTTCCCTCGGACCTTTCGGGTTCCTTCACTTCTTTTTCCAATCTCACCATTTCTCTTATTAGCTCCTCCTGAGATGTCAGCACAAATAACTTCTCCCTTCCTTTTCTACTCAATGTGTTGGCTACTACGTTTTCCTTTCCCGGGTGATAAAGAATTTTGCATACATAATCCTTGATTAATTCCATCCACCTCCTTTGTCACATATTTAACTCCTTTTGTGTGAAGATATATTTTAGACTCTTACAGTCTGTATATATCTCACATTTTTTCCGTACAAATAGTGCCTTCAAATTTCAATGCAAAAACTACTGCCGCTAAATCCAATTCATGGGTAGGGTATAATTTTTCGTAATTCTTCAATAGTCATGATGCATACGCAATGACATTGCCATGTTGCATTAGCACACAACTAAGTCCTTTGTGCTATGCATCACTATACACCACGAAGCCTCCTGCATCATCTGATAATGACAATACAGACGCCTCGCTCAGCCTCTTCTTTACCCCTTGAAACTTTCTTCGCATTTTTTCGTCCAAACAAACTTTACAGTCTTCCTCGTTAGATTGGTCAACGGGGTTGCTATCTTAGAAAAATCTTGGATAAATCTTCAATAGTACCCGACTAACCCTAAGAAACTCCTTACCTCCGTTGGTGTCTTCGGTTGTTCCCAATCACTCACTGCTTCTACCTTTGCTGGATCCACTGAAATCCCATTCTTGTCGATTACGTGCCCTAAAATTAGACTTTCTCTATCCAAAATTCACATTTTAAAAATTTTGCATACATCTTCTCCCTTCTTAGTGCTTCTAATACTATTTACAGATGTTTGGCGTGCTCTTCTTTGGTCTTTGAATAAATCAAAATCTCGTCAATGAAAACTACTACGAACTTATCCAAGTATAGCTTGAAAACTCGGTTCATCAAGTCCATGAATGCTGCTGGAGCATTAGTCAATCCAAATGACATCACAAAAAACTCTTAATGTCTGTATCGAGTTCAGAATGCCGTCTTCCGTATGTCCTCTTTCCTTACCTTTAACTAATGATAACCCGTTCGCAGATCTATCTTTGAAAAACACTTTGCTCCTTTCAACTGATCTAAAAGGTCGTCTATCCTCTGTAATGGATATTTATTCTTGATCGTTACTCTGTTCAATTCTCAATAATCAATACAGAGCCTCATCGATCCATCCTTCTTCTTAACAAACAACACCAGTGCTCCCCAAGGAGGCACACTCGACTGAATATAACCCTAATCTAGCAATTCTCATAATTGTATCACTAATTCCTTCATTTCTACTAGCACCATACGATGTGGAGCTTTTGAAATCGGTGCAGTTCCTGGTGATAAGTCTATTATGAATTTGATTTCTCTGCCTGACGGAAGGCCATGCAGATCGTCAGGAAATACGTCTTGAAATTCTCTTACTGCTGATATATCTTGCATTTTACTCCCTTTTTCTAAGTGTCAACTATATAGGCTAAATAACCTATACATCTTTTTCTCAACAATTTCTTGGCTTGCATCATTGTAAGGCAACAGGATTGCCTAAGCGATTAGCTACCATAAAGCACTACCTTTGATCGATTTGAAGTATGAAGGTTTATGTTTTTTTTTCTGACAGTCAATTATCGCAGCATGGTTATATAACCAATCCATTCCCAGTATAACGTCAAATTCCCCCAATCTAATCGGAATTAAGTCTACGCTTAGTTTATGACTTCTAATATTTGCATGACGATTTCGGTAAACAAACTCTACGGGGATTACTTCTTTATTCGCAACTTCTATGTTCAACAAGTTTTTTAATCGTTATAGGGGTAAGTTTAATTGAGTAGAAAAATCTTCAAACACAAATGAACAGGTAGCACCCGAATCAAATAATACATAGGCATTTATATTATTGATTGGGATAATACCTGACATAACGTCCTTCGCAGCTACTGTGTCCTGGACAGTCATATTGAATGTTCTGGCAGTTGGTCAATTGGAGTGCGCAGGTCTGCCATTCATGAGCTTGCTGCCTCTTCACTGGTTGCTGCTTCCTCCGCTGCTCCATTTCTTTGGTTAGTCTTTGATCTGATGCTCGGTTGAGCCACAAGAAAAATATCCCTTGATCTTTTTTGGTTTTGGGCAGTTCAATGAAATGTGCCCCTCCTAGCTGCAGTTGTAGCAGACACTGCGTCCCTTCCAACACTCCCCTTGGTGGTTCTTCCCACACTTCGGGCATGTCTCAGCTCTCTTCTTATACCCTCTTGGATGACTTTTCGCTTGAAGTTAGTATCTATTGTTGTTGTCCCACTTCCTCTTTCCTAGGTTACTTCCCCTACTACTGTTTCCTCCATGACTTTCCCCCCTAGTATTCTTGTTCTTCTTCTCCTTGTTGTATTGGCTCAATGCCTAGCTACCTCCCTTAGCAATGATAGCTTTCTCTAACAGTGTGGCGAATGAGTAGATTTGAAGTACCGATACTTTATTGAATAACCACGACTTTAGTCCTAATTCATAACGTTGGGATTTCCTTTCTTCGGTGTCCACTTGATGCGTGGCAAATCTAGCAAGTTCGTTAAATCTTGCCGCATACTGGGCTACTGTTATCTCTCCTTGCTTCAGTTCCAAAAACTTCACTTCCATCCTATTCTTCATGCTCTTTGAAAAGTAATTTTTGAATAACAATGTTTTGAACCTCTCCCAGGTTATAACTCCTTCTCCCGCTCTCTGCTGATTAGCCTCCCACCAATAGTTTGCTTCACCCTTCATCATGTATATGGCGAACATCTTCTTCTGATCTTCACCCACACGTGCAATGGTGAATTCTTTCTCCATCTCTTTGATCCAAGTCTGTGCCTCTATAGGATCGGTAGTACCCCTAAATTTTGGCGGTCTTATACTTTTAAAGTCTTTGAAGTTAGTTGCCAGAACCGCTTGTGGGTTGTTGCGTACTGGTTCATTGTTTCTCCCTCGAAGGGCCTCTCCTAACAAGTCCATTAATCGTTGAATAGGGTCTACTTTCTCTCTCTTATTATTGACCGATTCCTCTGGTGCCGTTAGTCTACGTCTGGGTGGCATTTTCTGCATCACAAAATTTTATTCTTATTATCTAATTATATACTTTAAATATTTCTTTAATGCAAAAGAACAAATTTTAAACTACTTGGGTAACTATCCCATATCTCACACATAAGATTGGGATTACACAATAATACATACACAACATATCTATACTACTGGACACATAACTGGATAAGTTATCCCAACATCCCGCGCTCCACTGCGCTCTTGTACTCTATCCTCCTAATATGTGCCATCATATCCCTACTCATGGTGTAGCGGGTCTGTCTATGCTCTGCTGGATAATGGTACACACAATCAATCCATCTCTCCATGGTCGTGCGAAAGGCGTAGCCCATCCTGTTCATCTTCCTCTTCTTACATCTCACCTCATCCTCTAGGTCATTGTCCCTATCATCGGCTCCTTCCCACTTCTCCTAAAAGTGGATCCTCTCCATAACCTCTAGCTTGAGCTGTGTGCAAAGAGCCTCCTTCTCGGTATTCTCACTCAACTCCCTCTATTCAGACACCTCTAGCTTACCTGCCAGTTCGGTATTTCTGGCCAGCAGACGGTGAAAAAGGGTTCCCATCTGTGTTCCCGCTTCCTTGCGATCATCTCAAGCTTCCTTGTATGGTCCTCATCCTTCAGATTCTGCATTGTTGTCTGTCTCTCCTAAGCCTCATCCTCAAACACCTCGACTCGACAATCCAACTCCAAAATTCACTCCTTATATTCTCCCAACATCCAGTCCTCGAATGTGGTCTCGTCGGAATCTTCCACGGGCTCGTCCTCCATGGGTTCTTCCTCGGGTTCCAACGCCATCTCCTCGTCATCCTCATCATCGACAGGGGCCACTGCCAAAATGGGCTCTGCTACTAAAGGTTCCTTATACACCACATGTATATCACGTGGCTCATCCTCTACAATCCTATTAGGGCCTCCCAAATCCGACATCCCACAACCACAAACACAAGACAACAAACAACAAACTCCATTAGATATTCAAATAAAACATAAATTCATTGTATGGAATGAAAATATATTTCATAATGCCATTAACTTTCTTGGAAAACTCTACATGAGTTCTATTTCCTTTTATTCTTTAAGTTCTTTTTAAGGTTATAGTCTAAGGATTCTCGCTCCTAAGGTTTATAACCTAATACTTTGATACCAACCTGTGACGCCCCAAATTCAAGTACTTATACCTCGAATTCGATGCTTCACATTCTAATTCTAATAACATACCAAAATCTCACACAACAAAATAATAAAATAATTTACATTGATGAAATATAAATATTCTTGCCCAAGTCTCGTAACCGTTACGAAGTCATTACATATTAAGATCCATAATATAATTTAATACATAAACCATAATTAAGTCTTAATATATAATCTAAGATAGGTTTAATACAACATCATAATAAATTTCTTCTTATAAAGGAACAAAGCTACGCTGTAGACTTGCCATTTCCCTTATCTTTTCCCGAAGGTCCACACTGCTTTGCCTTAACTCAAATATTTAAGGGAAGCAAAAATGAGCAAAAAATTTGCCCAGCAAGTAATATAACAATAAGGGTAAATTGGCATAATATAAGATTTATAATATCGAGAATATGATATTAGTTCAAGGATTAAAGAATAATGTGGTAAGCAAGGAAATAACAATAGCTCCAAATCTGTACTTTAAATTTTAAACGAGGATTCATTATAGACCAAAGGATTTTAAAAGTATTAAAAGGTTTCAATACTGAGTAGTCATATATGAACCAAGAACACATGCTAGAATTAACAGCATTACACCGCTAATCCAATATAAACAAGTATAATAAGTGATTAGCCCAAAATACCCTACGTTATGCATAACATTTAAACATATTGTTCACGCGTGTGTTGGTTTCCCAACAATATAAAATTTCCCATTTTTATGAGGGTTGTTTATCGAAGTAGATTTATAAGATTCCACAACAAATCAAAAGGTGTGTATAACTCTTTAAATTCATAGATACTACTCTAGCCGAATCAAATGGCTCAGACACCTTTTTCAATACTCTCAAGAACAATTTGTAAGTTCATGATTCAAAAATATAATAGCGAATTCAACTAAGCCTTTGAGTATGAATGATAAATTTCTAAGAGTCTAGATATCACAAGAATGATTCGCTCAAACATATAGTTGATGTAATAATAATCATAAATTTGCACAATATTCAAGGTTGTGAAAGTTAGGGAACTTGCATGCAATATGAAAATCAAATGAAGTTAGAAAACTTGTGAATTCATAGATTCCTTGTATAAAGTAAATGCATAGGTTAGGATACTTTCCTTTGACGTCGATTACCAACTTATAGTTTAATATCACCACAAAGTCTTACTTTATCATAGTTATGTGTGTGTATATATATATATATATATATTCATTAGTTATTCAAGCTTTATACATAACCAACAATCTTATATATGTTCAATCACATAAGCAAAAGATATATATCAAGTTCTACATTAGTTACATAATCGAATCATATATTACGACACTATCAACCCACGTAGCTACGTAACCATCATTGATTTTGCCCTTAAAAGCTTACTCAAGAAGACATGTAAAAACTCTTAGGTTCTTGGTTCTATAAACTCATTTCATGCTTGGACACTTAGAACATTGCTCAAGTCACGTATTATGGCTTAAGACATTCATACACACATGTTAAGGGATTTTTAAACTAGGTTTAGTCTCTTCTATTTACTTTTAAATAATTGATAGTTTTATTTGTAAAATTTTCATTTCACAAAGCTAATAGAGTCAATTATATCAAAGACTAACCATTTTACCCATTAGACCATATAACAATGCTAAACAACCTTTACTACATATGCTTGCATGTATTTGACTCATGTATTCCAAATTAACATAGCTTTACTCTTGAAAACTCATTTTAAACCAAATTGAATAGTTTACATAATTGCATTTGCCTTAGAAAATCTCATTTAGAACATTGCACAATTTAGTTATAGACACAACTAACCCAAATAGTTTAAGTTCTTGTTTTATTTAACTTTACCATCTCTAGCTCTAGTCTTGAATACACTAACAACATAGCCCCAAACTAGATGTCCTATAATATAAGTTTAAGTTTAAGTCTAAGTTTAAGGTTCTTATAACTTCTCAATTCACAACTTGCATTTCATATACGTGATTACAACTCATGGTACGTATTTATACATGTTTAAGGCCCCTTCAAGTTTATTAGGTTAAGTGAGGCTAGGTCCCATGGACTGAACAGAATCAGAAAACTCCAGACTTCTCTGTCCATTTCCGTCGGGGCAAAAATTTGAACTGCAGGAAGCTTGTTAGGGCAAAGCTTCCGCCCAGGCGAAAGTTTTGAACTGGCAACTCCACCGGTGCGAAGAAGCCCAGACTCAGCCCCTGCTCTCTGTTTCTTCATAATAGTTGCGACCCAATACTCCCCAAACCCACATACACACAACAATTTAAGCATACCCATTATATATAAAATCCATAAACTTATTACCAAACATACATAGCATGATTCTAACAACTCAAACCAAATAAACAACAAATTTCAAGACTCAAATTCAAAGTTCATGCCATTTTTCTATAGTTTAAAATGTTTAGCGATTTCTCTTATTATATAATCGTTTTTGGACAAAATTGAATCGTTCAACTTTTGTTGTTTTCGTATTTAAACATATTAACAATGTCTAACATCAATTTACAGATAACAACAAGCTTTAACCATCAATTTTTGACTCAAATGATATGTATTCATGCATATTTCTAAGAACTATCAAACTTGAATTTAAGAACATATAAATGAACATTACCTCCTTTGAAGCTTGTGAAGTTAACTCTTGTTTCAAATTCTCGGATTGTTCACTCAATTCAACCACACTTACACTCTAATTTAGACTCACAAAAATTTTCTAGCAACTTGTCTAAGAATGGAAATGCCTCCAATTATAGAGGAACTATGGACCAATTTCTGGTTTTTGCTCAATGAATTAAACCAAGGGAAAGAAGAAGAAGCCATTGGATTGAGAGGATTTGGTGGAAAGGAGTTCACTGTTACTATTTCAGCCATTCCCCATTTCATCATTTGAATGTACTGAGTTTTGACATTGTAGGGAAGTAGTGTTTAGGCCAATGGCCTATACACGTGATGAAGGAAATGAGACTCTTAATAAGGGACAAGCTTCTTAAAATACTGCCTTATCAAAATAGTTACTTGTATACTTAGATTTATTTCATATACCACTACATAATGTATATATATCTATGTACACCCACATATGCTAGTATACTCGTACATTAAACACATATAAACACATATAATCATATAGTCCATGTACATTGAGTTAGTTCAAATAGTGTTAGAATATAATTCAATTGGGTATCAACAATCCATTAATTTTCATAAAATTTTATTATTTTAATTACACCTAAATATGGAAATAAATATTTAATAGTAAATATTTACTTACTTGAATTTATCTTCTCTCATATATTTAAAATACACATTTAATTGTCCCTCCACACATCATGATGTCACATAAGCTCCTTTATATAACTTAGTAGAATTATATGATTCAACTCACTCTTATTATATAGTTTTATATAATATTTATTCACCTTCTAATGTCACACCCTATTTTATATTTAATGAATGAAGCAATTTTATGGCACTACCACTTACATGTTCCTATATTATATAACATCAATTGCTTAAACAATAATGATAATGTTAGTTCCCAGTAGACACACAGTAGATCTAGAAGGGGGGTTGAATAGATCTTTTGGTTTTTAAACTCTTTTCCATTTTATTTTATATTGCTAAGAAGTTAGCACATGACAAACATAAGAATCATTTCAAGAACAGCGAAATAAGTTGAATATCCCCTTCATTGATATATTGATAAACATTGATACATTGTTCTTGAAGTTAGTTTAGCTGTAAGCAGTTATTACATACATAGCAGTTATAGCAGTTAAGTACATAATGTAAAGACATAATGTAAATGACATAATATAAAAGACACAAGGGGTTTTAAGTGGTTCAGAGACTCAAGCTCCTAATCCACTCTTCTTCACTCTCGCAGGAAATCCACTAAGGAAGGGCAGCACCCTGAATCACTAAGATTCCTTCAAGGGTTGCAGCCCTGGAACTTCAGTTCACTTAGAATTCTTCAAGTCTTTTGACTTGGAACTCCTTTAGTTCACTAAGAACTCTTAAAGCCAAGTAGGATTGGAACTTCATTTAGTCCCTACGGACAAGGACCCCTCAGGCCCTGGCTACTAGTTGTTGTAGTTGTTGTTGTTGTTGGTGGTGGTGGTGCCTTGCTGCTAAGATGTCTTGAAGCTTGATCATCTTTGTACTTAGCAGCTTGGCGTGGCCTTCTTTGCATTCTGCGTAGAGTCTAGACCACTTCTTCTCAGCTACAGTTGATCTTCATTCTGTTCAGCTCATCTTCTTCTGATGTCAACTATGCACCATCACCACATAGGTCTGCCTAGGCTTTTCATTATGAGTCACCTTCTTCTGATCCTTAGCAGCCTTTGAACCCTTCTTGATTGATATGCAGACATGGTTCTGCATATGTAATTGTCCAATTTCTAGTTCTTCATGGTGATCTTTAGAGTGGCTCTTCTGATCTTCTTTATGCTCAGCCACTTTCCTGAATGCTATCTTCACGGCCTTCTCGGCTCTCATCTTAGTTGCTATCTTCAATGGCATTCTCATCCTTGTTGAGTGAAGCTTTAGTCTGTTCAAGTCCTTCTTCAAATCTGTTTCACTTCCACCTTCGTAGTCTCACTGCCACTGAGACTTGTTATGTTCATCTCTGGTGGAACTCGTAGAGTCAACAATGTAGCATTCCAACAACTCAACGATTCTTCAACTTAGTAACTCTTTCATCTTTGAAGCTTCAGCTGTTAAGTACCCTTCCAGGATCTTCCCGTTGGAAAATAGCAGTTGGAAGCTATTTGAATTACTTCGCAGATCTCAAGTTATTTGGTGCAGACTGCTGATGTGATGTGACAGCTCCTTTTTGATTTTACTAAAATAGCAGTCTGCTACTTCACCTATCGCCTCAGAGATGTCACTATTCCGTGTCAGGCTGGTAGTCACCTTTATTTCTTCTTTCTGACTTCTTGATCAGAACATCAAAAATTATCCTTCTGCATCGATGCTCTCAATCAGCAACGTTCGAATATTAGTCTTCAGATTAAACCGTTGCTAATGCTTTAATCTTTAGATGACCGAACTCTACGATTCTGATGCAGATGTTCTTGGACCTTGATCGTAGTGTGTCTTGTTGAATGTTGCTCTTTGACTGGTTGAGACAACACTACGATTCTGAAGAGTGTTCTTTGGATCTGCAATGTAGAACACTTCTTCCTTTACTTGTGCAGTGCTTAAAAACTTCTTCTTGCCTTAACTGATCTCAGGAACAGATAGCTTGACTTCTTGTTTTGGCCTCTTTTGGATAGTAAGACACATCAGATTTGTGGCATACCCAGCTTTCTTTCTCCTGGTGATTTCCCGTTCACCTATCTTCAATGGTCTGACCCATGCTTAATCACTTCTGTCTTGTTCTTCAAAAGCTAGTCAGTATCTCTGTGTAAACTTTATTAGTTCCTGCTTTGTTTGGCAAACACTACGATCTTGAGTGATTCTCAGGACCATTGTCTTCTGTTCTCTTGACAGCTACTGCACTTGCTGACTTTCTCTAGTCAGTCACTTTATTTGAAGTTTTCTTTTGATCGGCTTGTGGAAGACTTCATCTTGAATGGCTTTACAACTCAATCTGGATGTTGATTGAGTTGGTGCTTAGATCTTCTGTTTGCCTGCCTGCCATTCGTTGAGTGCTCTCTGGTTTCCTTCAGGTGGAATGTATCTTTGCAGCTTAGACCAGAGGCTTCATACTTTGGATATTCAGGGAGTACTCATCTGTTGAGAATCGTGTTGACACTACGATTCTATCTTGGCGTTGTGAGCACCTCTGTTGAAGCCTTAGTTCTGCAAACTACGATTTAGCTTTGATTCTGCAAACACTACGACTCTGAGATCAGATCTCGACAGACTACGATTTCTGCCTTCATGCTTGCTGTACTCGTCTGATCTGGCTCGACTACGATCTCTGCCTCTGATATGATCAGTAGACTCCACTAATACAAAGGTGATCTACGATTCTTGACTTAGCTCTAGAAGATGCTCGGTCGGCTCACTGACAGGCTGTCTCTATGATTCTGAACATGACTTCCTCAGCAAACTATGGCCCTGAGAAAGTTCTTCTTGACACACTACGATCCTTCCTCGTTTCTCCTAGCAGACTACGAACTCTGAGATCTACTATCTTGCAGACTACGATTCCACCTTGATAGTTCTCGAGTCTTCCTTGTCTCTCCTGGTAGACTACGATGCTGGTGCAGTGCTCGACGATCAGACAAGCCTATCTATTACACTTTATAAGATCAACCTAACAATCTTGATCTTTCTATATTTATAGTCCTTGTACATCATTTCTTTTTAAGGACTGTACAAAGCTGTTTTGCTTATGTAGGATCAACCTAACATATGTGATCAATTCATTCTAAGTCCTTGTACATATATTCCAATTATCTATCAAAGTACTTTACAGCTTTTATCAATGCAAGCATACTTGCATATTCATTCATTTATCATAATCAAATCTTATAAAATAGGAATAACATTCTCATGTATATTCCCAACAATCTCCCCCTATTTGATTATGACAAAAACAATCAGTGCATATGCATGAGATGAATGAATCTTATATACAGTGAGCAGCTGTATTTCTAAAGCAGATAATCATAAATGCCATTGATGAATAATATGGACTTTACATAAATTATGACACTCTACATCCTGGATCCAGAACATTCCTAACTAGATAGAGATGTACCTTTTCTGCTCCATGTATGTCTCCAAAATGCCTGTTGATCAGCTTCTGCTGCTGCTCATCTTTCTTTCTTCTTTTTCTTCATTCCCCTGCTCCCCCTCAGATGCATGCTTCACTTCTTTGTTTGGCTCCCCCTCAGATTCTGTGTTCATAGGGTCATCATCTTTTGGCTCCACCTCAGATGATGACTCTGCTTCTGCTGCTGCTTTCTTCTTCTTCGTCTGCTCCTTTGCCTCTCTGCTCTTGGTCTTCTTTTCTTCTATCATTTTTCTCTCCTTGCTCTTTCTTGAATGCCTCTTTCTATGCCTCTTTTAATGTATCATTTTCTCCTCATTTTTGTCATTAATCACTTGAAACAGCTGCTCCACGTTTGACACAAGCTGCTCCATCAGGTGAGATGAGTTACCAACCTCAATTTTGAGTTCTTATTGGCTTAGCTCAAGTTGGAGGAAGAGAGACTATTTCAGATCGTCAATCTTGTCAGAGAGAGAAAGGATTTGGTCTTCATTTTCCTTTTGAGCTCGTAGAGCTTCTTTCTTCTGATCACTTATAGTCTTCAAAAAAACTTAATCCCTTAGTTGAAGCTTGAGGGATATGTCTGAGAGTCTGGCTTGAAGCCTTTTTGACAGCTCATTGTCTTCTCCTGTTGACATGTCCTTGACTTCTGCACCAATGAGAGAGATTTTCTCAATCAATTCTTCTGAGTTCTTTTGAAGCTCTTGCTCTTGAAGATATCTAGCATCATGTTGTTCATCCTCTTTCTGAGAAGCTGGTTGATCAGTCTCCTGATCATCAGGTTGAACTATACGATTCTCACTTTTGGACAATCTTTCAAAGGTAGTGAGAATCTGGTAGATCGTTGAGTGCCAATCATTGTTCAAGGATGGAGTACTATCATTCAGCACTGTCAGATTAGCATAGAATTTCTCAAACTCAGCATAATCATCTTCATTGGTAGAGTGAAGGAACTCTACGATTATAGTCTTTGGTATGATCCTTTTGCCATCAAAGTTTGCTCGACATTCGTAGGGAATGTAATGATTTCTAACATGTCGATAGACCTTGAAATGAGATTGGTCTTTGATTAGTAGAGTTGCAAACTTCTTCACCCTTGAAAAATTCTTTGCCACCAGCTCTAGGTTGGGGAGGTGAGAGAAACACCATGAGAAATAGCAGTTGTCTCCAGTGAGGGATGCCTTTACCCATGGCATATGAGGATAAAACCACCTTATCGCATGGTCCTTAACTTCAGGTTCATATATCAGAGTTGAAGTATCCAGCTTCATAGCTTCGAGATTGTTGAGCAGATATGCTGCAGTCATCTTCACCACATTCAGCCTTTCATTTCCAAGATTAACCCATTTTCCTGGAAGTACATCTAGTGGTTCTTCATCAACTTCCACCACTATTCTTCTCTTGCGATGAATAGGACTAGGGATGTGAAAATCTTCTAGAATATCATTTTGTGGATTGAAATCTTCTTTACTTTCTTTCTATCCTGACTTGGAGTCAGACTGGTGCAGACTTTCTTTAACTGACTCATTGTATGTTCCAGCATTTGATTATCATCTTCTTCATTATCTTCATCAGAACTAGTCTCTGCAGACTCACTTGGCACTTCATGCTCTGTAGTCTTCAATCTCTTGCTGTTAGCATTTTCAGATACTTTCCTTCTTTTTCCTTTAGCATCTTCTCCCTTAGATTCAGCCTCATCATCACTGATTTCAATTATCTTTGGAAACAATTCTCCCCTTTTTGAAACCATTTTGGCAATCAGTCTGTTGCTCTTCCTTCTTCTTGGGGGTTCAACTTCAAGAGTTTCAAACTCTTCTACATCTTCATAATTTGAAGCCTCTGAATCATCAGATGAACTTCTTTGATGTTCAGCAATAGGAGTGACAGATGCTTCTTCCTCGGACTCAACATTTTGTGAACCATCAGGACTCCTTGATACTTTAGCACTAGGAGAACTAACTGTTTCAGGATTAGATTCTCCTTTATTAGCAGAATGGCTACTCTGAGGATTAGCCATAGGACTTGAAGCTTCTCCTTCATTATCAGACTTGCTCCTTGAAGAATCATCCTTAAAGTTCTCAGTTCCCACTTTATCTTCTGACTCTACGTTTTCTTCTTCAGTAGATATACTTCTTTAGGGAACTGATTTTTTCTTCTGCACCATTTTGGCTTTCTTCTTAGAAGGCTTTGCGGACTTGGGCTTTGGGATAATTGCACCTTCAGAGGATGAAGACTCTTCTTGTTTCATAGCACTTGCCTTCCTCTTCCTTGAAGTACTCTTACTGCTGCTGCCATGTGTTAGCCATTTGTTGTCCATTGGGTTCTTCTTCCAGTTTGCAAATAGCTATGTAGTCATTATCTTATGACTATTTAGGACTTCACCTTCATCATCCTTAATCTTATTCTTTAGCCTCTTCTTCAGAATAATACTCAATAGCCTTCCATAGAAAACCTTTGTGAGTGGTTTCCCTGTTAACCTCTTCTTTTCTACCTAATCCAGCCATTTGGACATTTGGTCGAGCAGAATAACTCCAAAATTGATTTCCTTCTTCAGAACAATTGCAGACATGATCTTCAACTGTTGATCACTCACAATGTCATGTGCAATGTCCTTGCATAGTATACATTTGCCCACTATCTCTGCAAGGAATTTAAACTCTTCAAGAAACTCCTTTTTCTTCATATCCTTCAAACTAGGATTTCTCTGCTACCGCATAATCTTCTTGGCTCCTTCAGTGTCGACTTCATCAAGATTTTTCAGGCCTAGGTCAGGGAAACCTAGACACTGATTGATGTCAGAAGATTTCAGCTTCAGAATCTGACCTTTTACTTTGGTAGAAAGGGTTCCAGAGTTTGTAGTCATGTTGGAGTAGAACTCTTTAACCAAGTTAACATAAATTGGAGTATTTGACTCAAGGCATTCTTAGAATCCAGCTTTCTTCACAAGTTCAAGAATATCTCTGAACTTCTTCTCAGTTTTCTCAAATATTTTAGTCCCGAGCTGAATCCCAGTGATTACTCACCAATGTGCCATTTGAAGAGTTAGGGTTTTCTGGGTTTATGGATTTGTGAGGATCTTGTGAGGTAGCAGGAAGCGATTTGAGAAAGGATATCTATTTGAGAAGATTCGACTGGTTGAAAGTGTTTAGGTTTTGGCTTGAGAGGGTAAGTGTATGGATTTGACAGGTTTGCAACTTTTGATGAACTCTATAAAATGAAACTACCAATAATTTGAATTTCCCTCTATTAACTGTTCCCTCCGCGTTCCTTAGTGGGACAGTTGTAAGACTTTAATAGGTCACAATCTATAACTTCTTCAACCATGTCAGTTTATCAGATTTGACTTTTCCTTCTATTGATTATTGACTTCTTCAGTTCGTGGAGTGACTTATGACTTGGTTCAGTACTCCATGATTTCCCAGACTAATCTTTAACCTTTGCTTCTGTTTTGATGATCGTAGTCTGTGGTTGTGCTTCAATAGACAATTTCTTCATTATACGCTGAGGGATTGGCAATTCTCATTTGCAGCTCGTAATCTTCTGATGAGATGCTGCTTGCTTCAACAGAGATTCTTGTGATGTAATTAATATTTGTACTTCTTCTGGATTAAGGTTTCTCAGGAAGGGCCAACCTCTTAGACCAAGGCTAAGGATTAGGTTTGTCCCTGAGGCGCTTATCAGATGAAGAGCTTTAGACATGGTCAGTACTGGCATCACATTTGACCTATCTGCTGGGAAGTTCATTCACCAAATCTTGATATTCAATGGTGTTGTTTTTGGTGTAGGCTGCAATCATGGCGTCCTTCTGTTCTTACACTACGATCAGATGTTTGATCGTAGGCACTCCACGATTTGAGGTGGGTGGTAGATATGGTTATCAGTAGCATGTTTTGGGACGTTACTACTGACTATGGATCTTCATTTGGTTCATCAGCCACAAAGTTTTGGGACTTTGTAACTAGGATATTTCTGTTTTGGGTTAGCTCCTGTTCTCTATGATCTTGGCAGAAGTGGTCTTGATAATCGTGGTGTAATAGATAGACATGCATCATGATTGTCTTATCTTCTGAGTTTTTCTCACAACTTCTAGCAAGAATTCCACTTCTTCATTTTGCTCCTTGAGCTACACCATCTCCATATCTTCATCTGTCAGATCAAACTCCTTAATAAATTTCGTGGTCCTCTTCTTTGATTTGGACGCAGCCTTACATTCTTCAGATTCAGCCCTGATAATTGTTCAGGCTGAGAGGCTGTAGCAGCTTCTCCATCTGCAGTCATAATTTGTCTGAACTCTACGATTGGTGACCCCTCTTCAATTGTAGCGAGTGAGAACTTCATAGTTCTGTGACTGCTTTGCTTCTTCTTCTGAAATTCACAGCTTCTTCAGCTTCTCACTTGATCTTTCTGAGTCAATTAAGTGACTATCTTTTCTTCTTGGAAGATCTGAAGAATTTGATTCATTAATCATCTTAGACATCTTTAGTGATGCTGCTTTTAGCAGATCACTGCTCCCCCATAGATGATGCTATCTTCCCAAAGCGGTATGAATTCTTCTTCTTCATATGCATTAGAAGGCATCTTTGCATATCTCCTTCTGACTGGAATCATCACTATCATGTAAACCTCCTTGTATCATAGAGAGATATCTTCAGAACTGATTACTCCACGATTGTTGACAAAACTACTAACGTAGTCTTCTTTATCTGACACCTGAACAGGTGTTTACAGCAGGCTTGTAGTCCTTTCTTAGTTTCTTCAGTATACACTAAGGATGAATGAAGAATCATTTGGGACTATCAATTCGTCAATATTTATCAGCCTTTCTTTAATTGGTTGCCCTTCCTCCTTTATCAGAACTACGGACTTTGATGCTGACTGGAGGGACACTACGATTGTGGTCATTGTACCATAATCGTAATGTGTTGGATTGCACAGGCTTGACTAAGTCTTGACCGTAGAGAACACTATTATTTTCCTTAAGCTCTTTGATAGACTGCACTCGTGGAGTTCTGCTTCTATGGTGCATTCTTCATGACCAATACTTGATGATCCTTTGATGTGAACTTCTTTGATATTCCCTCTGAGTTGATATGCTTTATATGAATAAGCATAGAGGATCTTGGCATGAATGGTCAGCTACCATTTGAAGATCAGCAATCAGGTGAGCTTTATTCATGTGGGCTCAGCTCATCTTTAGAAACCGGCTTTGGCATAAAATGAGTTTTGACAAGAACATTGCTGAAATGTCTTGAGCCTCTAGCTGGATGAATCTTCGTGACTGAAGTCATCTGCTTCAACATTCCTTAGTGTGGTCAGATAGACCAAGTACCTGTAGGTTAGATAAATTTCTATATTTGGTACCCATGGTTAAATGGGTCCTGCTAGGTTAGTTTCTCAAAAACCCCTATTCCTCGTATACTAGAATTTACATCAACTTTAGCATCAATAATCACATCTATGCTTGTATCAGATTTAGATATGACATTTAAAATGCATGATTGTGAGTGTGTGTAAGATTAATCATTTTAATAAGACACTCTTTTTCTTTGAAGGTTTCACACTTTGCTTGGTTATGTTCACAGATTTTGAATGTTCACAGAGTAGGAATCAACTCTATTACTTATTTGTATCTGGTTGATTCATGGAGATGATCAGTTTCTAAGAATCTTCAAGATACTCCTCTAGAACTGATCATACTCTATGTATTATCAAAAACCTAGAACATAGGTTTGTACATACATACTAACCCTTCAGCAAGGATTACTCCACTTAAGATTAATTAAATCTTGATATGCTTATGACCTATTTCAGACATCTTTCAAGATGTTATCTTCAACCTAAGACTTGGATGGAGAGAAAGTTTGTTAGTAATAGAAAATAGACCATAAGTTATTTCATACCAATATATTACATATAGCAAATATGTTTCGATATATTTACCCTAATTCATATTACCTCAGTCAAAGACATAAAAGGTATTATTCTTATTATTATTATTCAAAATAACACTCCCCCTTTTTATTAAAATAATTCAATATAAGAAATTATTTTAATAATCTTTATTAGAAATATGTAATAATTATTTCTCTTTCCACCAATCCACATAATTTAAGATATATATCTACACTTCTCGTTGTGTATTCAATTAATTAATAAGTCTCTAACCAATACATTTTTAACGATATATTGATTTTCTTTCTCTCTCTAACAACATACATATACTCCAGAAAATGGTGACTATCAAAATATTTCATGTCATCATCTTACCATGATAAATAATTCTATAAATCATTTAATAACGATATATAAATATTATCCATCTCCTCTATTAATTCATTTCTAAAAATATATAATAACGATATATATATTTATTAGACACTAAGAATCACGTATTACATAGTTCATAACACCCTATGTAATTCAATACTACAAACCTCATATCACAGATATATACATATTCGAATCTATCTTATGCTCTAAGAATTAAATTCTTATTAATAATGATTCTTGGAAATTCAGGTTCTTACAGCTTCCGAAACAGAAATAGATAATTCAAGGCTGGAGGAAATGGTGTTCATGTTTATAGCGTCGAATGAGGAGATGATGATTAATCAAGAGAGGTCAATTCGAAATCTTGAGAATCAGATAGAGCAACTGACCAGAGCCTTAAACAACCATCCTCCAAACCTTGGATTTATGACATGGATGACGAAACTGATGGAGAACCTGAACCAAATCTGCGACTGGATGAGCCACAAGATATCGAAAGTGTGGAGACAAATGGGGATAATGAAATAGAGGTCGACGAAGATCTAACTGGATCTCCACCAAAGATCAAAGAGTCAGTCAGATTTGCAAAACCATGCCCGCTTGGTAGTCATGTCGTCGGCGACGCTCTTTATGACATAAGTGCGAGTATAATTTTGAAGCCATGGTGGGACAAGAAAGAGAAGATAGACGAAGAGCACATTGTGTGTGACAAGCTTCCATGCCCCAAAGTGATCACATACACAATGGAGAAAACACTTAGCTGTTGGATGTTTTTGAATGATATCATACCAAATAGAACATGTTAGGTGACTTTGATGCACTGGCCATCGCGTGTGGGAACCTCCTAAAGGATTATTTGCTACTAATGGATGGAGGGTTCCTCAACTTCCGAAGAGGAATTGGATAGCGTTGACCAGACAAAGTCAAGCTGAAAGACTGTAAATCAAGCGCTTATTGGGAGGCAACCCAAGTTTAATTTTTAGTTTTAGTTTTTTATAGGTTTCATATTATTTAATAAATTTTCATGTCTTAGGATTTAATAAACTTGCTTCTATCATGTTCACAGGTTAGTCAAGTCCAATTCCAGTGTGGTGCCCGATTTATTCTAATGTGCCTAGCCTATTCTTCAGACTTAGCAGATAAGGAGGAAAAATTCCATATTTTTAGGGAAGTCCTCTACTTTACTTTTTCCTATTTTTGCTATTGAGGACAATGTCTGTTTTAAGTTTGGGGGTATTTAGTATGGTATTTACTTGGGCAATGTTTTGATGAAAATTTAATTTTTGGCCAATGATAAGTGGGTGGTTCATGTTTTTATCTATTAGAGAATTGATGAGCATGCTTAGTCTATATTTCAATTCATTAGTTGGTTTCACACTACTTGCAAAATTTTTGAATTTTTTTACACATATCCATTTGTTTAGCCAGTTGGGATTGAAATTTTTTGGCTAAATGCTTATGAAAGATATCATTGCAGCTCGAGAAATCTTATTTGAACATCATTCACAGTGAAAATTAGGCACTCGCATAAGTTTAGGGGAAATCTTGGGGTATTTTTGAAAAAATTGTTTCGAACTTTCCCGGGTTGAATAATTGAATGTTGTGGTGGGTCGAGATGGAGCGTAAAATGCACTCCCCATAAACACAGGCACGAGATGGAGCGTAAAACACACTCGTTTAAATGGAACTGTAAACTTAGATGGAGCGTAAAACGCACTCACTAAAAAGAAAAAAAAAAGAAACTTTGAAGTACTTGGGAAGGGTTCATATGTTCTTAAACGTTTAAATATCCGGTTGATCCTCAAGAAAAATTTGTGCTTTGTCTTTATTAGCGGAGATTGATGTGATAAGAAGTTTTGAGAGTTATTTTTTGAAAATCTTTTATGAGTGTTGGTTGATTTTAGCTAAATCATGACTAGTTTGAACAGTTGGATGCACACACGCAGTTAAAGGATCATGAGTAGATGTGGAACCGATGAAAGTTGTGAATTTTAGAATGGCATTATTTTAAAATTTTGTTTGGGTTATCATTTGTTGTAACCTTTGAGGCCATTGTTCAAATTCATATTGATTCATTATTTGAGCGGATCATTGCTAGAGAATGAATCTGTCTAATTTGTGTGTTTGGTTGAGGACAAGCAAAGTCTCAAGTTTGGGGGTATTTGATGAGTGGGTTTTATACCTATTCATCGGTAGTCGTTATAGCTTGATTCTAAATGTTTTCGAGTAATTTGCCTATCATTTCTACTGGGTTTATACGTTTATGTGCAGGTAATGAAATAGAGGCGAAATGAGCTTTTAAAGGACAAATTGAGCATTTCTTGGACCAAAGGAATTAAACAAGTTGTTCATGCTAGGAGGAATTAGAGCTAAAAGGGCTGAAATGATGAAAAAGGAATAAAGTTTGTGGGCTTTTAAACCCAATTTGGAAATTGCATGCAAATGTGGGATTTAATTCATCAGTCATGGACATTAAAGCAAGATGTGGGCTTGCTAATATAATCAGCAGCTTGCAAAGTTACAACGGTTGCAGCAGTTAATTAGAGTTCAGATCCATGCAAGCTTCATTAGTGGGCCATGCAATCAGTAACAAAGTGGGCCACACACATGCAAAGTTCACAAATGAAGCAGCTAATTTGAGGAGAGAGCAAGCAAAGAATTTTGGCTGGACAGTGCTTATCGCCTCTGGGGCGGGGCAGTAACCTTGGAAACCCCCGCTGAGGCGGGGAGGTGCAGAGCTGACTTCTTTTCCTTTTCCTTTTCCGTCTCGGATTGGTGGGTTGTGATACTTGTAAAGATAAGTGCGGATATATTATTGATGGAAAGAGACTTAACCTGTTAGAAAAGGTGGCGGCAGAGCTTAATATATATATATATATATATATATATAATATTATATTAGCTTATATATATATTAGAAGTAGATTAGATTTATTTAGATTAGTTTTTAGTTTAGTTATCAATAAAATTAAAAAAAAACCCTAGTTGAAAGGGAATTTGGAGATTGAAGCAATTGAAGCCATTGGAGTTCAAGATCAAGAGCAAGACGGAGCGAGAATTTGCTGACAGCAGATTCTTTTCTTTTCTTTATTCTTTTTCTTATCTTTTAATGTTTATTCAATTGTGGATTCTTAGTTTTAATTCATTAATAATGAACTAAATCTTTTGTTTAAGATTACAATGGATCTTATTATGTACTTTATTTTAATATGCTTCTCTATCAATTATTATAATCAATTGTTGAGATTGTCTATTGTGATTTGGAATTAATTGTTTAATTGATTGACCATCAATTACCGTGATAATCTATATGAAATAGGGAGAGGACATATGGGTTTAGATCTGATCAAAATAGCATGTGATTGTGTTTTCTGCATGATTTGTGTTTAGGATAGGAATATACCTTTACGCCATATGTAATCTGATAGAGAACTTGTGCATGAAATCTTTTTTAATTTTAATTCACATAGAGATATAGTGAATTAGTTAATCAGGGTGTCTTTATTAATTCTATCATATGTGGATGCGAGTGAGTTTGGGTATAGTGCATCGGAAGGTAGTTATATCTGCTTTAGTGTTCTTGATTAACAATTCGGATAGTGAATATAATTGAGAAGAAGTGTGTTAACTTAAATGAAGCAATAAGTGAAGTTGTGATCTTAAATCTCTGTAATCTTATCTTAACTAGTGGTGATTAGTAGTAGTTTAATTATATATATTGTTAATTCATTCGTTTAAATAAGATTAAGTTGGTTAAGGGTTAGTACTTAGTGATAGTTGTTAAATAATTCCTCGTGGGAACTGTGATGCCCCCAAATTCAGACTGTTATGGATCTCGAATTCGGTTCGTCACGTACTAATTCTAATAACGACTAAAATCTCAAACAATGGAATAACAGAATAATTTACATTGATATAACATAAATATTCTCGTCTCAAGTCTCGAAACTATTACTAATACACTTTCATAATTTAATCCAAACATATCTTAATACATAACATTAATAAGTCTTAATACAATATAAAGGAAACATCCAACTACTTCATAGCCTTGCCTTCGCTCTCGTCCTGTCCTGGGATTCCACCTTGCCCTGCCCTAACTGAAATGTTTATGGGAAGCAAGAGTGAGCCACAAATTTGATCAGCAAGTAATATGCCAACAAATGTGAACAGGTGTATATACGGTCCTTAATCTCAAGGGTAAAATGGTAATTAATAGCTCAGGAATTCAAATAAGAATGTTGTGAACAAAATAATATCAATGACTTCCAAATCTATTTTGTGAAGTTAAATAAGAACCACTACGGGTCGAGAAGTTATTACAGGATTCAAAGATTTCAACAATTTTCAAGTGAATGAATAGATATCACTGAGTGTCACTGTGGACCAAGAATTAATAAAAGAATCCAATGAATTCAAAGTTTCAAGTTAATAAATATTGGATACTGAGTGGTCGCTAAGAATCACAAACTTCTACTAGAATTACCAAAAATATTTCTGGTAATCCAAACAAGTACAATTAGGGGATCAGCCTACCGTACCTGGTATTATGCCTAACCTATCTTACCACTGTCGGCACCCCGACTATGTAGTTCCCCTTTCTATGAGGGTTTTTCATCTCAGTCAATTTATAAGAGTCCGCACCAAGGCAATTGGTGTGGATCACTTTCCAATTCATGATATTGGTCTAGCCGAATCAAATGGCGTAGACAATTTCAACAATGTATATAAGAACATTTTATGAGTTCAATACTCGCAACATAATTCGAAGAATATAATCATGATTTAAATCAAGCTATGAACTATAAATTTATAAGACAAGAATTATTCTAGCACTTATTTACTTGTACGATCAATAATAGTACAAGCTCAAATACGTGTTCAATAAAGAGTATGAATCGAATACTTACTCAATAATAAGGGTAGTTCGGATACTTGCATTCAATATATAAATCGAATGAAGTTAGGAAACTTGCTCGATAAAAGTAGGGTAAGAATTTGCATTAAAGAGATAAGGGTTAGATATTTGCACAAAATCCAAAGTTGTGTAAGTTAGGAGACTTGCACAATATATATTACGAACTTGCACAATAAAAGAGTGTAAGTCAGGAAAATTGCTTACAAGATTCATTCAACAAAGTAATGCAAGGGTTTAGGATACTTGTCTGAAGCGTAGTTTACCAATGTAAAGCTTATCAACACTTCGAATTCCTAGCGTAATATATTTACATGTATAGGATATTCATTAGCTAAATACATTTGGTACACAAGCTCGATATGTAAGTTACACATACACATAACACATAAAACATAACTAGTTCGTAAGACATTATGGAACCAAGTAACATAGTTATAATTATATCCATTAGTTACACAATTAATTAACTTATACTACCTCATATAAGCAACGCATACATAAGTCTTATCCTTGCTACATAGGTATCGCATTATATGACAACGCCTATATGATTATGTCTCTATTATCTTTAGAATATCTTCATAATATGTCATTACCACATATCAGTATCAATTAGACTCTATTTAGCAGCTTAGATAACATTATAACTCAACTGTAAAAATCAGAATCAAGCAGAATGATCCAGACCAATTTTCAGCCTGGCGCAGCTGCGCTCTGGAAAGGCTTAGGGATGGCGCAGCTGCGCTGTCCCCTGGCCAGACCAGAGTTGTGTTTTTTTTTGTTTCCTCGTTTTAATTCTACTTTTTAGCATAACAGAGTGTTAACACATAACAATCGTACATATTAAAAGGTATTGGACTTTCATAGGGTCATTCCAAGTCCATATTTATCATATCTTAGTTGGAATTTCTATCGGATTATGGCTAAATAACGTCATGGAATCATAAAGGCTATCATGCTTGACATGCATACACATAAAGTGGTCACCTAATCTGAAACATACATGCTTACATGTGTTCATATCATTTACGCATTGCTAGCATTATTTATTACTATAAAACATATTTAAACTTATGCTTAGTTAACATTTATTATATCTAACACATGTGAATCATGTTTAGAGACATAAGAAGCATAAACATGTCATCTCAAATCTCCAAAACTCAACTACTCATACTATTACAATTTGAGCTTGAAAAATATACGAGTTTGCTTTTGAAATCATTACGACTTAAACCATGTATGCTAGCGTAACTCAACACCTTATACTCACAATTCATATGTAGTTAAGTAATGTTTTCATACCCACAAAGTTAGAACTTCTCCCATGTGGTATTCATGGATATTAGTTTCGAATATATCAAATTTCCTTTGAAAAGTTATTTAGTTTAAAGCCGAACAATTTGGGCATGAACAAGGAAACCTTGTATCACTACTCATGCTAGCTTAAGTTCATAAATTAGCTATGTATGTATATTACCATGCTCATATGGTCAGAATATGAATATCATACTTATATGTCAAAGTCTATTTTTAAAACGTATACTTTCTTTAGTAAATGTTCACTAATGAGGTCAAACACTTTCATGCTATATCATGACACATATATTCACATGTTAACATGATCTTCATGTATATCTAGACCACACAAATGTGCTTTCAAGGTCAGAACAGAAACATTAACATAATATGTGAAAGTCTATTTTAGAAACTTTAAGTTTATGTAGGAATGTATACTAACGATGACAAAATAACTCATGTCACATCAGAAATCACATATGCACAAGTTAAACATGTTCTCCATGCATTGCTAAGCCATACAAACATGCTTAAAACTTAGAATGTGAACCTCACATACATATGTCAAGTTTGTTTTAAAAACTCTAACTTTCATTTAGTAATTATAGACTAACATAATCAAATATGCTCATACTATGTCAATGTACTCATATTTATATATTTTAATTATGTTTCTCATGATATATCTAAACCAAACTTTCATGCTAGAACATTACAGTAAAACAGAAATCAGAATCTGGTTTTGGGTACTGGCGCAGCTGCGCTGCACCCAAGAACAAATTGGGTGCAGCTGCGCCACTTCTCGGCCACAACCAGAAATGCTTCTGTTCAGCAGTTTCCAATCCCAAATACAAAGTTTCTTCACGAATTTGATTCCAAAGCAGCCACATAATATAACTAACATGATCACTAACTTATATAACAACTAACAAATGTTTCCCAAATGAAATTCATGCTCAATTCAAGAATTAGAAATTCTCATAAATGAAGAACAAGAAGGTGTTACACCTCTGCTATATTTGGATTGGGTTCATTGCTATATCAGACTTTCTCAATTCACAGGCCCTCACCTCAATGATATACTCCCTCTCGACTCTCAGTTAACATAGACTCAGCAAATGAAAAATAAAAGGAGGAAGCTCCATTTATAGAGAATTTATTGTACATATAATAGCTTTGTTCATCTATTTCAACCAATTGGAAAAACAAAAACTTAGAGGTTAAGGGAGGGTAGTTGAGTAGTTGGTGAATCCCATTATTAAGTCCACTCCCCATGCCATGATTGCTATAAATGTTGTTGAGTTTGAGAAGGAATAGGCTTAGGCCTTACAAGCTATACACGTGAGAAGGACATGAGTCTCTTATTTTCGGACAAGGCCAATTAACTCAACATTTGCAACATGAACTAAATACAACACTAGGTTTATTACATGTACACATTTGATACTTTGGATTATAAATCCTTCACTTATTGATTTCCCTCTTGAATTAATTAAATTATCATCATTTCCATTCTTATGCCACACAAGGCATTCTACGAGTTCGTCGTAATTCTCCATGTTTCCTCAATTATTATAAATTTTATTTAATATAATCGAATTACTTCTCTCATAACTCATAAACATTTATATTTAAATAAATATTCATTTTCTTATTATATTAATAAATAAATAAATAAAATTATTCATGAAATTCACGGTTCTTACAGGAACGATACTTTACTTTCACTTTATTACTTGTTGACCATGTATACTTGCGTGTTGTGCGTAACTAGATTTTACCCAACACCTTCCTCTTGTCAATCCAAGTGGGAAGAATTTTAACCCAAGCAAAAAATGTGCCTACCATTCTGGGGCCCCAGGTCATGATACCCAAGAATGTTGGTCTCTAAAGCATAAGATCTAAGATATGATAGACAATGGTGAGATTATGGTAACAACACTAGAGCAGCCACATGTTCAAGATAACCCTTTGCCTCAACACAATGAAGAGGGAGTCAATATGATCAGTATGAGGAGTGTAGAAGGTTCCAAGTACCTCAAGTATGTAGGGGAATCTTCCCAAAAAAGCAGGATAGCTCTGATAATTGGGAGTATTCGGAATGTCGGTTTCTTATAGAATGAGAAATGAAGTCTATTAAGGAATAAATTGATCAACTGGTAGAACTGATGGTATACCAGCACCAAGTAACTCGTCAGTTAATAACTCAAGTCAGTCAGAGGAGAACAAATCCTCTTATGCCTAAAGTTCTTCTAATTGCAAAGAAGGATCATTATCGGTTCCATGAACATGAAACCCGGGAAGACAAAGTTGCCAGGGAAGAAAGATTCCTTTCTCACAGAGAGTTTGCCTTCAAAAGAAAATTCACTTCTTTGAATCAGCCTATGGAAGAAATTCTCCAGATGTTAATCAATGAGGGAAGAGTCACAGAGATGTTACCCCCAGTGGACCCTCGATTAAGGAAGTTCAATTCCTCTAAAATATGTCAGCATCATTCCAACACTCCTGGTCATTACATATAAGAATGCTGGGGATTTCGTCATCTAATTCAAAACCTGATTAAATGCGGTGAACTACTAAAAGTGAGTCAGGATAATGTCCTTCCTAATGAAGAAGCGATATTTCCTCCTTTGACATGGAGTCTGAAGGAAGTTGTAGCAGTCATTTTATGTGAGAAGGACACAGTTACAATACCCTTGACATTTCTAGGAAATGGGGACAAAGGAGGAAAGAATCCTGTGAAAGTGGCTGCACCAAAACCATTGATGTTGCCATTCAGACTGCAGTATCACTTAATCAGCCTAAAAAGAGTCCCATGGAATTATAGGGAGAATAAGGGATCAACATCAAATCACATTGCTGCTATATCAAAGGAAAACTTGTTGTATCTACCTCAACGAGTAATAAAGCAAGTCACTAAAACCAAGGCTAGAGTGCCCGGGGAGAAAATTGAAGAATTCCTCAGCAAAATGGGGGCATAATGAAGCCAAGGTGGTGCAAAAGTTAAAAGAAGCACCCCAATATATATCTATTCTAGATTTGGTATTGTCTTCGGAAGATCATCATAAAATCTTAATACAAATGCTAGAAGAAGAGCATTTGCCGAAAGCTGTGGATATAGAAAAGTTCCATCACTTGATAGATCATATCTTTAATAGTAATGTGATATCTTTCATTGATGATGACATACCAGTAGAAGGGACTGGTCATTACAAGTCATTGCATATAGCAGTGATATCCTCAGGATATGTGATAAGAGGCGTGTTGATAGATGGAGGATCTTCCCTGAACATTTGCCCTTATGACACTTTGGAAAGAAGGAAGATCAATCAAAATCGAATCAGAAGTAGTCCTATAGTTATAAGAGCTTTCGATGGGTCTCGACGAGATGCTTTAGGAGAAATCAAACTTCCAGTAAAGATTAGTCCATAAACTTTCTATATATCCTTCCAAGTGTTGAACATCACCATGTGATATAATCTACTGTTGGGAAGACCGTGGATCCATATGGTAGGAGCATTCCCTTCCACCCTACATCAATAGGTTAAATACATCATTAATGGTAATATGGTAATTGTTAATACCGAACCAGAGTATCCAGTCTGTCTGTATAGGGATATGCCCATGGTCAACCTCAATAAGGCAATTTAGCCTGCCAGTTTTCAAGCCTTCGAAGTGAGCAACACTCACTATCAACCTATTGGGCCCCCAGCCTTAAAGCCAAAAATATCTTCCGAAGTAATGTCTATCGGTCAAGAAAGGATATCCTTGGGTTTCCGCCCCGGTGAAGGGCTAGGGAAAAGTCAACAACCAATCAGAAGCCCAGTTCAGATACCTAGCCAGGCTGGATTAGGCTATTCCTATAGATCAAATCATTTGAACCCGCACAAGCATCAGCCGATTCATGTATCTACCATTCTACTTCCAGATCTCATGGATGTTGGATTCATGAAACCAACAAGGAAATCCCTGCTTTTGTATCACGTATGTTGATTCCTGTTAAGGAAAAGGAGGAAAGGAATGAAAGGTTCCTACAGGAAGTGAAAGATCAATTTGCAAAGATGTATTTTTTGGCACATACTAGGGGTATGAATGATGATATCCCAAATGATGAGTATTCAAAAGATCAAATCTTTACCCCTTGCATAAACGAGGCTAGGGAGAATGATCCAAAGAAAGACACTGACCCTGATATAAATTCAGTTCTGGTCATCATCAAAGAGGAGGTGGATAGCTTTATCACAGCTGTCAACAAGGACCTGACCCTGGACAACTAGAGCAGCACTCTTTGCATCAGCTTTAAAGGGTAAAAGGGCAGAAAGTCCATCTGCCCTGAAGTGTAGATATTATTTACTGCTTGCTTTTGTTGCGTAGTGCTAGCAGTTACTTTTGTCATGCTTTCATTAATGCTTTGTATGATTAAACAGTTTTATATATTAAGTGAAAGCATTTTATTTTCAGGACTCCAAATTTGGATTTGTTTAGCCTTGTTGATGAATTGCCAAGTCTCAGTAGTGGCTACGACTTTGATGTAGAGCTAGACTTTGACTTGATGGGGATTGATCAAGAGGAGATAAATGACTATTGCCTGAGGAGATAAAAGAATGGGTCGAAGACAAACCCAAACCAAACCTCGATCAAACCACCATAGTCAATATCGGAACCTCAAAAAATCCTAAAGAAATCCAAGTAGGCAATGACCTTACCCCAAACCAAAGAAAAGACCCGATTGACCTCCTAGCTCAGTTCAAGGATGTGTTTGCATGGTCACATGAAGACATGATCGGCCTGTCTACTAATATTATCATTCATCGACTGCCCATTAAAGAAGGATTCAAGCTAGTAAAACAGAAACTCAGGAGACTGAAGCCTGAGTGGAGTTTGAAGGTCAAAGAAGAAGTTGTTAAACAATTCAAAGCAGGCATTATCATGGTGTCAACCTATCCTAAATAGCTGTCCAATATAGTTCATGTGCCTAGGCCTGGAGGGAAGTTACGAGTATGCGTGGATTATCGGGATTTAAACAAAGCCTGCCTCAAGGAATACTTTCAAGCACCTTTCATCCACATACTAATAGACAACACGACACAATATGGCATGTGCTCATTTGTTAACTGCTTCATGATGAGTGGGTTTCATACCTACGATTGATACCATTTAAACCTAAGATATTACTACTTCGGGTATTTTTAGGTTCCTTTTTGCATGTTTACATTGGTTTGTGTGCAGGAATAGGCCGGGAGGACAAGAGCAATGGAATGAGTTCTTAAGGAGAAAATTCCTCATGAAATCCAGGAAGCTCGCCGGGGCGTACATTTTGTACTGAGGATTCTCTCCTAGACGCATGTGCGTCGGGGCGCAAGTTACAAAAAGGAAACTTCGCCAAGGCGAAGTACGCGGCCGAAAAGATTTAGCTTCCTTGTTTGAATGGGATCCTGCAGATATTGTGCTGGAGTATTTAGAACGCGATTAGGAGAGTATGTAAGGCTAAACGAGGGGCAAACATGGATTTTTCTTAGACATTAACAAACCCTAATCTTGGGGAGATCACTCGTGGGGAGAATTGAAGCGAGACTAAGGCACGAAGAACGCAAGGCGGCGAGATTGGAGAAGAGTAGCTATACACTTTCAGATTATATTCTCTTTCTTTATCTATTCTTTGTATTCAGGATGTTAGTAACTTTGTGGATGATGATTTTTAATTTATCTATGATGAACTAATTCACTGTTTAAATCTACAATGGATCTTATTGTGTAACTAAGAATTGACATACTTTCATATTACTTTATTGAGACTATTTTTAGATTATTTTCTATGGTTTGCAGTTTAATTATGTTATTGCTTGATCACTAATTACTCGTTATTCCATATAAACTCGAGAGATGAAATATGGAATTAGAACTGATCATAGTAACGTATGTTTGTGATTTCTACAGTAAGTTAGAATTCATAATTCATGTGTAGGATAGAGATATCTATACATCATACGTAATCTAAAGAGAACCTGAACTAAAACCTTTTTTAATTATAATTCACGTAGAGATATAATGAGTTAGTTAATTAAGGTGTCTTACTTAATTTTATCAATTGTGGTATTAAGCTAGTATGGGTGTAATGCATCGAGAGATGGTTACATCTACTATTGTGTTCTTGGTTAATAATCTGGAATAGTTGATTTGAATTAAACGAAAGTATGTCATTCGAAGTGAAATAATAAGTGAAGTTATAGGCTTAATTCTCCAAAAACTTGTTAAATTCCTGGATAGTGTTAGTTATAGTTTAAGTGGTAGTTTTTCATAAATATCATCACTTGATCATTAGTTTAATAAAATTGAAATAGTATAAAGTTGGTAATTGTAAGAATAAAATTCAGTTATTTTCTCCATGGGAGCGATACTTTACTTCCACTCTATTACTTGTTGACCATGTATACTTTCGTGTTGTGCGTATTAGATTTTACCCAACAAGTTTTTGGCACCGTTGCCGGGGAACATAATTGTGTTTATCACTTTCAATATTAGTTTAATTAAATTAGTTTTAGTTAAATATTTTTTTAATTCTTATTTTTGATTTATTTATTATTTCAGGTACTCTCGAGTAGTGCATGCAAACTCGATCAAAGAAGCCTGAATTGTTGCCTTACGAGGACGACATTGATAAACGGTTTTAGAGGTTGAGTAAGTGGATTGAGAAAACTCGAGAATCACTTGAAACACCGGACAACATGACTGAAGAAGAACAGAAAGCACTGCAGGATTATGCTATACCGCGGGTATCAGAAATTCAGTCGAGTATTACCAGGCCTGCTATTAATGCTAACAACTTTAAGATCAAGCCTGGTACTATACAAATGGTGCAGAACACTTGTCAGTTTGAGGGTCTACCGAATGACGACCTGAAGGAACACATTGTCAGCTTTATAGAGATTTGCGATACATTCAAGTGCAATGGGGTGTCAGATAATGCTATTAGGCTGAGGTTATATCCTTTCACTCTCAGGGATAAGGCAAAGGGTTGACTCCATTCTCTACCACCGGGGTCAATCACCACATGGAACAATTTGGCACAGAAATTTCTGGCTAAATTCTTCCTGCCAGCAAAAACACGAAGACTGAGAACGGATATTTCTACATTTGCACAGCAGTAGGGAAAACCTCTATACGAAGCATGGGAAAGATATAAAGAGCTATTGAGAAAATGTCCACACCATGGATTACCTCAGTGAATGTAGATGAATACCTTCTACAATGGGTTAGGAGGTCATACACGGACTACCATTGATGCAGCATCAAGAGGAGCTTTCATAGCAAAGGAATTTGAGGAAGCATATGACTTAATAGAAACGATGGATGTAAACAACTATCAGTGGCTAACCAATAGAATGACTCAACCCAAGGTAGCAAGGATTCTGGAAGTGGATTCAGTGACAGCTGTATCAGCACAAATAGCAGCATTATCGAAGAAGATGGATGCCATGTCAAGCGGGAATATGTAACAGGTAGCAGTTGTGTGTGAGCTATGTGCAGGGGAACATCCAACGGACCATTGTGCAATAAATTCGGCATCAGTACAGTTTGTGGGTAGTTATAACAGGCCACAAAACACATATTAAAATATATACAATAAGGGGCAAGGAACCATCTCAACTTCTCATTGAGCAACAATCAGAATCAGAATTAAAATCAGAACTAGCAGCAGGCTTCACGACCAGCATACCCCTCTGTTTCTAGAATCAACAGCAATAGTCAGCTCCGCATCACGAGAAGAAGACAAATTTGGAGGAGCTACTTGCAAAATACATAACAGGTAATGAGGCGGCAATAAAATCTCAAGCGGCTGCGATTAAAAATTTGGAAACTCAGATGGGACAGATTGCAAGTGCTTTGAATAGTAGACCTCAAGGAACCTTGACGAGCAACACCAAAAAGAATCCTAGGGGAGGTCATGAGGAATGCCAAGCTGTTACACTTCAGAGTGGAAAATAATTAGCCTAGCCAAATGCAGAAGGTACTACGACAGAGAAGAATGTTGAGAAAATTATGGAGGAACCAGTTGAGGGAATTACAGGGGGAGCAGAATCAATGGTAAAGGAACAGGTAGTAGTCGCACCAATAGTTTACCCACCACTACCCTTTCAGCATTGGAACCGAAAATAGAAATTAGAAAAGCAATTCACTAAGTTTCTAGAAGTGTTAAAAAGTTGCATATCAACATTCCGTTTGCAGAAGCGTTAGAGCAGATGCCTAGCTATGCCAAGTTCATAAAAGATATATTATCAAAGAAAAAGAAGCTACAGGACTTTGAGACCGTGAATTAACTGAGGAGTGTAGCGATATCTTGCAAAAGAAGATTCCACCCAAATTAAAAGATCCGGGCAGTTTCACCATTCCGTGTATAATAGGTAGTTTGTCCTTCAACAAATGTTTGTGTGACTTAGGTGCAAGCATAAACCTCATGCCACTATCAGTTTATACTCAGTTGGGTTTACCGGCACCTAGACCAACAAACATTTCTCTACAGCTTGTGGACAGATCGGTAACATATCCAAGGCTAATTGTTGAAGATATTCTGGTCAAAGTTGACAAATTCATATTCCCAGCTGATTTCATCATCTTGGACTATGAAGAGGATAAGGATTACCTGATAATACTTGGGCGACCATTTTTGGCAACCGGTAGGACTCTCATTGATGTTCAGAAAGCAGAGTTAATCGTGAGGGTTCAAGACCAAGAGGTAACCTTCAATGTTTTCAAAGCCATGAACTTCCCCAAGGAGGATGAAGAGTGTTATTGTATGGATGTGATTGAGAAAGTGGTGGGGGGATGAACAGGTTCGTATACTGAGTACCGATCCTTTGGAAATGGCATTGAAGAGAAATTGTGATAGCGACAATCCAGAGTTGATGGAATATCTGCATTTGTTAGATGCACAGCCTGGAATAAACAGATTCAAAAGACCATTTGAGCCGTTGGAAGTTGCAGGAACGTCATCAGCTCGTATGAGACCATCTCTAGAGGAATCACCTTCACTCGAACTCAAACCTTTACCTAACCATCTTAGGTATGCATATTTGGGTAATTCATTTACTTTACCTGTTATTATTATATCTGCGCTTAACGAATTGCAGGAAAGTAAGCTGTTGAGAGTTCTTCGAGAATACAAATCGGCTATTGGATGGACCATCGCTGACATCTAGGGAACCAGCCCCTCATTCTGCATGCACAAGATTCTGATGGAGGAGGATGGTAAGCCTACAGTGGAATAATAACGGAGGCTCAATCTGATTATGAAAGAGGTAGTGAAGAAAGAAATCCTGAAATGGCTCGATGCTGGAATAATCTACCCAATTTCAGATAGTGCATGAGTGAGCCCAGTTCAGTGTGTCACGAAGAAGGGTGGTATGACAATAGTAAAAAATAAAAACAATGAGTTGATACCGACGAGGACAGTGACCAGTTGGAGGGTTTGCATAGACTACAGGAAGCTAAATATGGCAACCCGAAAGGATCATTTCCCCTTGTCATTTATTGATCAGATGTTAGATAGATTAGCTGGACATGAATACTACTATTTTCTAGACAGTTATTTGGGGTACAATCATATTGTAATTGCCCCGGAGGACCAAGAAAAGATAGCGTTTACATGCCCATATGGCACCTTTGCCTTTAGAAGGATGTCATTCGAGCTGTGTAACGCACCGACAACCTTTCAGAGATGCATAATGACGATATTCTTAGATATGGTGTGTGACGCCCCCAAATTCACACAACTCGCATCTCGAATTCGGTTCGTCACATGCTAAATAACTAATAACGCGATAACATCTCACGCAACAGAATTAACGGAATAAATTACATTTATTTAATATAATCATTCTTGTCCCAAGGTTACGTAACTTAAACATCTCATACCTAGTTTAAATATAATTTAAACTTAACTAATAAATAATATGATATAATCTTATTACAATCATCACAATAGTTCTAAATAAGTACAAAGCTACTCCGTAGCCTTGCCCTTGCCCTTATCAGTGCCCGAGGGTCCACCTTGCTCTGCCTTAACTAAAATATTTTTAGGGAAAACAAGAATGAGCAACAAGTTTGCTCAACAACTAATATAGCAATATGGGGATCAATATTGTTTTCAATTTCCCAAGGGTACAATAATAAATGATAATTCAAGAATAGCAAGAAGTATCGATAGTTCTCAACAATAGTTGCTAAGGACAGAAAGATATCAATAAGATTCAACGCTTAATCATTTTGAGATTTTAAAATAATGAATACTGTACAGTCACTAAGGACTATGAACTTCTACTAGAATTAATAGTAATATGCTGATAATCCAACAAAAAATAAGTACAACAGGTGATCAGCCTAAAGGACCCTACGTCATGCATAACATTTAATCGTACTCATGTGCGCACGTCGGTCTCCCGACAAGGTATAGTTTCCACTTCAAAGAGGGTTGTTCATCTCAGTCAATTATAAGATTCCGCACCAATCAATTGGTTTGGATTGCTTTCAAATTCATGATATAGGTCTAACTGAATCAAATGGCATACCCCGCTCTTTCAATGTATATAAGAATGATTATAAGTTCAATACTCAACATTAAAGTTTGAAGATTATAAACCGACTTTACCTTAAGCTATAAAGCATTAAGTCATAAGACATGAATCATACTTTCAATTGTTTACTTGTACGACCAATAATACCACAAGCTTAAGTAATGCTCAATAAAGAATAGGGTTAGGAACTTGCTTAATAAAAAGTAATGTCCGAATACTTGCATAAAGTAAATGTGTCGGTTAGGATACTTGCTCGACAAAGTGTAAAGTTAGGATACTTGCTCGATAAAGTGTAAGGTTAGGATACTTGCTCGATAAAGTGTAAGGTTAGGATACTTGCCTTATGCGTAGTTTACCAATGTATAGCTTATCAACACTTTTTGAATCCTATTATAACATAGTTACGTATATATGATAGTCATTAGTTACGTACATTGAATACATATACTTGATATGTAAGCAAAACACGCGCATACGATTCTAACTTAGTCGTATAATCCTATACGTACGTCATTACGTACCTTACATACACATAACACAAAAATTAGTTTGTAAGACACTATGAAATTGAATAACATAGCTCGTAATCATTACTTGACTTAGCATGTGAAAGTTTATAACACTCATCCATTATATTGTTCTACCGTTAGCATATTCATTAATATTAGGACTCACCACTACAAAACATGTATGGCAGTTTAGGACATAATACAACATGCATCAGTTTCAGGTTTACAATTAACATAGTCAGATCACACTGCAGGGTGGCGTAGCCGCGCTTGGCTTGAACTAGGGAGTGGCGCGGCTGCGCTGCTCCCAATTTAAAGTAGAGGTGAGATTCAGATGGCATGACCTAGCTTGATCACCCACATACTCTGATGATAACAAATGCAGAATATTCATGTTATGATAGGTCTCTATTGATAGTAGTGTGCATACAAGCCAATCATGTATGATGATAAAGCACATACTTTGTAAACAATCTTATTTATTTATTAATAAAATATTTATTTATTAAAGGCATTTAATTATCTACATGGTGCTGTTTTTATAATATGTAAATAACCCATAGTTTTAAGCAATGCTTTTAGAATCATGATGTTGATCATGCTAATGAGATCTAAATTCTTAGAAAGCTTTAAAACTAAAATAGTTCCCAATCGTGGGATTACTAAAAAAGGGATTAGTAAATCCGGATAGATTTGTACATATGTTGCTTGCTCATTGGATGAGGATGACTGATCTCATGGTCATTTGTGTGGAGACACTAAAGCAAGTATGTATGTGCTTATTGGAGAATAAGTTCACTGAACGTGACTCGCTATGGAATACCTAATGGAGTTTTACTCGCCTGTCAATAGGAATTCCTAATGTGATAGTAGTACATGTGATCCTTGGACTTGAGATCATCATAGTATCTTGTATGTAACAAATTATACTTTGACTAATTCCTTAAGGCCTTTTAAGGCATATATAGGGTATGCTTGGGTGTAATGAGTTACATATGGAGATAATGAATGATCAATAAAGAATCTACCACCTCTAGTAAAAGAGGAGATATGTCCTATGTGATTCGTTAAATGACAACCCAGGAATCCTTGGCCAAGGTAGAATGAAATTAGAAAGAGGTTTCTAATTTGCATTAGTTGGAGTTGTGCATTTTCTAATCGAAATACATATGATTAAATAAATTAAGACTTGACAGTAAATCCATGTCTTATATTTAATTGGGACATTGTATGGTGGAAGGATTGAATTGTACGGTAACTATTAACTCACAGGTTCTTTTATGATTAATGTTGAAATCTATATTATTTGGAAAATCGTTGATCGCTAGGGAGGCTTATCCCTATTGTAGAATAAATGTTATTTATTTAAATAGATTATTAGTTTAATTTGTTTATTTAAATAAGATTAGAATTGTTCTAATTGATTTATTCACAACCGGTTTAATATGGAGAACCTAAAGGGTCACACCATAAAAGGAAGAAGAATTATTTAAGAAGAAAATGGCATGATAGTAATAATGCATTAAGTATAATTAATTTAATCTAAGATGATAGAATAAATTAAATAGCTTAATATTTATTATTTAATATTTTAGAAATATTAAATATAAATTAATAAGAGGAGTCTTATTAATATTATTATTATTATTATTATTTTAATTCTAAAGGAGTTTAGGAATTAATATAATATCAGTACTCTCTCTCAATCCTAATAAAGATTAGGATATAAATTAATTAAATAAAACCCTATTCTAATTGGATTAGGAGGGTTAACCTAATATCTATATAAGAGAGTCTTATATCAGAAATAAGGGACGTGAAATTTTCCAAGAGTTGGGAGTACACATATTCTATAGAGATAGAAACAAGGGTTAAGCCAATAACCTATCTTCTTGTGTTCTTCATCTTCCTTGGTGGATCACCGTTAGAGGCCAAACATTTGGGTGGCTGACATTGATCAAGGGAAGGAGCCACTACAGAGGAATCGAAGGAATCAAAGGAGTAGAACTTGTACCTGAGGAAGCTTAGATCTTCAAAGGTATAATTCAATGTTCTCTCTTTTCTGTTATTGATAACAAGCACAAAGCATGATCATGGTTATGGGTTTGTATAAATTTTGAAAAACTAGTTTTTACGCTTCCGCCCTATTTATGTGATTTGATTGCATGATTGCGTTACGTACAAACCCAAAAGTGGTATCAGAGCCTAACTTTGTGCTAATTATCAATTTTATAATTCTATGTATGAATTGATGTGAGAATTGGATCGTTTTTCTGTACAAAAATCATTTTCTGCAAGTTTCTGCGGCGAACGGCGCAGCTGCGCAGCCTCCCAGTTCATTACTGGCGCAGCTGCGCCGGTCTGCAAAAACTGCTGCTTCCGTCTACCTGCGCAGCTGCGCCGGTACCTGGACAGACCCTGAAAATTGATTTTAATTAATTAAGTAAACTGTTTATTTAATTGATAAAGTTTAAAATAAAGAAGTTTATTTTATCTGAAATATGATTTCAGAATGCTAAAATTAAAGGAGTTTAATTTGGATTTATTTTTGATTAAAATAAAAGAGTTTATTTTGTTTCAAAAATAAAATTTAGCAAAACTTTTGTCCATTAAATAACATCGATCCATATATGGAATAGCATTGTTATTCATGAGATGAATGGATATTTATTGATGTATATGTTGATGTGTATGATAATAAATGGGGTTGATTATAGACTATGACCAATGTGATTGGATTTTATTTTGGATGAATGCTTGAATGTACGGGTTTTATAAAATGGGGTCTGCGTACCTCGTCTTCTCTAGTTTTATTCTCGATGTAAATTCTATCTACTTTCTATGTACTTCCCCTTGACTGCTGATCAAGGTTTCTATTTAATTTTAAAATAGTTAATGTAATAGAGATAGTTAGAATTATTTTAAAGAAATTGGAGACCAAGGAGCAAGGAGCGCGTGAAGACCCGTTTGTATCGAGTCCGGGTTTAAATGTAATAGTTACATTTAAAATTTAAATTCTTGCACTCCTAGGTTTGACCTTTTGGTTCACTTGGTGGCTCTAGTGAACCAAACTAGAAAAAAAGTCCATAATCAATCCGGGTAGAATATAGTATTCTATATCGCATGCTAAATATTATATATATTATATTTTATACAAACATGCTTCGCATGTTTAATAAAATGACGCGTATTTTATATATATATGTGCATGCGTGCTTAAAAGATGAGACAAATAATAACAAACCCCTCAAAGAAATAATATTAAGTCTGAAGCGTTCAAATGATATTTGGAATATCGAACGTCGCCTTCTAGCATGATTAGTTAATAGAGTATTAAATATTTAATATGAGTTTGTTGTGCTATCCACAAGACGAGTATTGAATATTTAAGATGTTAATTAATCACATTTGATGCTTATCAAGAAAATTGAACGATCTAGTCTTGTTGTGCTATCCACAAGGACGAAAATTTTTCTTTTTGAATTTATGGAAGTGCTAGGCTGGACTTAACTTAAATCATTTTAGTTCGGATGTGCACACACATGACCATTATGATTTAAGAGGCAAAATAAAAGGAGTTACATGGTGATGTAATTGACAAGAGTTGTCAACCTATTTATTTGTATATCGCTTGTTGTGCTATCCACAAGGTTATATACATTTGAAATGGGATCCTTAATCTCACTAGCAAATCTTTAATTAGATGTTGCCGAACTATATGAGTGAGGATAATATAGTTTGATGAAAATAGTGGGAGATACCAATTTAAAATAAAGACCTAAATTTATTTTGGTATGCAAAGTTAATAAAATGAATGTTTGCTAAAATGTTGTCTTTTCACATGCAGAATTTTAAAAATGTCAAAATCACTAATCTCACTACGAAGCATACTTGATGCAAATAAGCTTACCGGCCCGAATTATGAGGACTGGCTAAGAAATCAGAGAATTGTTCTCACTGCTGAAAAGATTTTTTATGTCCTAAATTCCACTGTCCCTGAATCTGTTTCAGAAACAGCCTCTGAGGAAGAGATTGCCACTTTCAAAAAGTGGCAAGATGATGCATCTGTGGCTCAATGCATCATGCTCGCATCCATGAATAACGAGCTTCAGCGTCAGCACGAAAAAATGGATGCTCCTGCTATGCTGCTTCACCTCAAGGAGTTGTATGGTGAACAGAGTAGGACTGCTAGATATGAGATATCTAAGGAGCTCTTCCGATCTCGGATGACCGAGGGCACTGCCGTCGAGACTCATGTTCTGAAGGTAATCAATTTGATTGAACGCCTTGGATAGCTTGGGTTCGTCATGGATGGGGAGTTGAGTCAAGACTTGGTCTTGCAGTCACTCCCTGAGACCTTCTCGCAGTTTGTGGTTAATTTTCACATGAATAAGCTAGATGTCAGCTTACCTGAGCTGCTTAACATGCTGAAAACTGCAAAAGGTCACTTCTCATCCAATAAGAACCATGTCTTGATGGTGGATTCTTCCAATAAAAGGAAGAGGCCCAAGGTGTCTTCTGAAAAGAAGAAATCTAAGAAGGCTAAGGGAAAAGGGAAAGAAAAGGAGCAAAAGAAACCTGAACCAGCTAAAGGAATGTGCTTTCATTGCAATGAGACGGGACATTGGAAAAGGAACTGCAAGAAGTTTCTAGCAGAGAAGAAGCTTGGAGAAGCTTCGACTTCCAATCAAGGTTTGTTTATGATTGAAATTAATTTTTCTGAAAGTCATAATTCTACTTAGGTATTGGATACCGGCTGTGGTTCTCACATATGTAATTCTGTGCAGGGACTGGTCAGAAGTAGAAAGCTGAACAAAGATGAGGTGATCCTACGAGTGGAAAATGGATCAAAAGTTGCTGCATTAGCTGTAGGAACTTATTGTTTAGCAATGCCTTCGGGCAAATCCATTTATCTTAATAATTGTTATTATGTTCCGAATATTATTAAAAATATTATTTCAATTTCTGTATTGGATATGGAAGGTTTTGACGTTATTATAAAGAACAATGGTTGTTCTATTTATAAAAACGATGTTTTATATGGTATTGGAAATTTGCGAAATGTACTTTATACACTTGACTTGCAAGAAAATATATTTCAAATTGAACAAATTAAGAAAAGAAAAAGAGATGATATTAATTATACCTATATGTGGCACTGTAGACTCGGTCATATCAATGAAACAAGATTATCCAAGTTGCATAAAGATGGGCTCCTCGAGCTATCTGATTATGAATCATATCCAACTTATGAATCTTGTCTCATGGGTAAAATGACTAAATCTCCTTTTAGTGGAAAAGGGGAGAGAGTTACAGAGTTGTTGGCATTGATTCACACAGACGTTTGTGGACCTATGACAACAAGTGCACAGAGTGGGTATTCTTATTTTATTACTTTCACTAATGATCGCTCAAGATTTGGATATATGTATTTAATGAAATACAAATCAGAATCATTTAAAAAGTTCAAAGAGTTCAGAAGTGAAGTAGAGAAACAAACGGGCAAGAGTATTAAGATACTTCGATCAGATCGAGGTGGAGAATACTTAAGCAGTGAGTTTCTCAATTGTCTCAGAGAAAATGGTATAATCTCACAATGGACTCCTCCAGGTACACCAAAGTTAAATGGAGTATCTGAAAGGAGAAATCGAACACAGTTGGACATGGTTCGATCCATGATGAGTTTTACCGACCTTCCAATTTTCTTCTAGGGATATGCCCTAGAAACGGCTGCATACCTACTTAACAAGGTACCTACCAAATCCGCCCCAAAGACTCCATATGAGATGTGGAAAGGGAGGAAACCAAATCTTAAGCATGTTAAGACTTGGGGTTGTCCAGCTTATGTCAAAAAGTTTGAAAATGATAAGCTACAGACTAAATCCGATAAGTGTAGATTTGTGGGATACCCTAAAGAAACCGTAGGGTATTATTTCTATCATCCAACTGATCAAAAGGTGTTTGTTGCGAAACATGCTACCTTCTTGGAGAAAGAGTTTATCCATGAAGGGGTCAGTGGGAGTAAGATATATCTTGAAGAAGTTCAAGAACCACAAGTTACCACGGACCAAAGTCAGGTACCTAACCAAGTAGAAGAACCTACTATACCACACCATGTTCGTAAATCTGGAAGAGTACCGAAGATACCTGAGAGGTATGGATTCGTTATAAAGGATGACGATGAGGTACACATCATGAATGATGATGATCCATTGAATTACGAACAGGCTATGAGTAATAAAGACTCAGGGAAATGGCTTGAAGCCATGAAATCCGAAATGGACTCCATGTATGAAAACAAAGTATGGTCTTTGGTTTCACCACCTGAAGGTATTAAACCTATTGGGTGTAAATGGGTTTTTAAGAAAAAGACTGGAGCAGACGGAAAGGTAGAGACCTATAAGGCCCGACTGGTTGCAAAAGGTTTCAAACAAAGAGAAGGAGTTGACTATGATGAAACCTTCTCACCAATAGCCATGCTCAAGTCCTTTCGGATTTTGCTTGCGATTGTAGCTTACAACGACTATGAGATCTGGCAGATGGACGTGAAAACGGCCTTCCTAAATGGGAAACTTGAGGAGGATGTGTATATGACACAGCCAGAGGGATTTATTTCAAAAGTTGGAACAAATCAAGTCTGTAAGCTACAACGATCCATTTATGGGTTGAAGCAAGCTTCTCGTAGATGGAACATTCGTTTTGATGAGACAATCAAAGAGTTTGATTTTATCAAAAACGAGGATGAACCATGTGTATACAAGAAAGTTAGTGGGAGCGCAGTATCATTCCTTGTATTATATGTTGATGATATATTACTGATAGGGAATGACATTCCTATGTTACAATCCATTAAAATCTGGTTATCTAAAAACTTCTCCATGAAGGACTTGGGTGAAGCATCCTATATTTTGGGGATAAAGATCTATAGAGATAGATCTAAAAGGATGCTCAGCTTATCCCAAGGAACGTACATTGATACGATGTTAAAGAGGTTTGGCATGGAAGATTCCAAAAGAGGTCTCATGCCGATGAGCCATGGAATAAATCTCTCCAAGAAACAGGCCCCAAAGACACCTGAGGAGAGAGACCGTATGAGTAAGATCCCTTATGCTTCTGCAATAGGATCTATCATGTACGGTATGATATGTACTAGACCGGATGTTGCTCACGCACTTAGTGTAACAAGCAGATACGGGTCGAATCCAGGAGAAGAGCACTGGAAGGCAGTGAAAAATATCCTAAAGTACTTGAGAAGTACAAAAGATATTTTTCTTGTCTACGGTGGGTCTGAATTAAAACTCGAGGGATTCACGGACTCAAGTTTTCAAATAGACCAAGATGACAGTAAATCTGTTTCAGGGTATGTGTTTACCTTGAACGGAGGTGCAGTGAGTTGGAAGAGTTCCAAGCAGCAAACGGTTGCTGATTCAGTGACAGAGGCAGAGTATATAGCTGCAAGTGAAGCTGCAAAGGAAGCTGTTTGGATGAAGAAGTTCATAACTGAACTTGGTGTGGTTCCTAGCATTGGAGAAGCAGTTCCCGTATACTGTGACAACACCGGAGCGGTTGCACAGGCTAAGGAACCCAGGTCTCATCAGAAATCTAAACACGTGTTGCGGCGATTTCACTTGATCAGGGAGATCATTGAAAGAGGAGACGTCACCTTGGAGCGTGTAGACTCTCAAGACAACATTGCAGATCTATTTACTAAAGCTTAACACAACAGTAGTTTGATTGTCACTTAGAGAAGATGGGTATGAGATACCATGGCGATTGGCTTTAGTGCAAGTGGGAGATTGATAGTAGTGTGCATACAAGCCAATCATGTATGATGATAAACCACATACTTTGTAAATAATCTTATTTATTTATTAATAAAATATTTATTTATTAAAGGCATTTAATTATCTACATGGTGCTGTTTTTATAATATGTAAATAACCCATAGTTTTAAGCAATGCTTTTAGAATCATGATGTTGATCATGCTAATGAGATCTAAATTCTTAGAAAGCTTTAAAACTAAAATAGTTCCCAATCGTGGGATTACTAAAAAGGGGATTAGTAAATCCGGATAGATTGGTACATATGTTGCTTGCTCATTGGATGAGGATGACTGATCTCATGGTCATTTGTGTGGAGACACTAAAGCAAGTATGTATGTGCTTATTGGAGAATAAGTTCACTGAACGTGACTCGCTATGGAATACCTAATGGAGTTTTACTCGCCTGTCAATAGGAATTCCTAATGTGATAGTAGTACATGTGATCCTTGGACTTGAGATCATCATAGTATCTTGTATGTAACAAATTATACTTTGACTAATTCCTTAAGGCCTTTTAAGGCATATATAGGGTATGCTTGGGTGTAATGAGTTACATATGGAGATAATGAATGATCAATAAAGAATCTACCACCTCTAGTAAAAGAGGAGATATGTCCTATGTGATTCGTTAAATGACAACCCAGGAATCCTTGGCCAAGGTAGAATGAAATTAGAAAGAGGTTTCTAATTTGCATTATTTGGAGTTGTGCATTTTCTAATCGAAATACATATGATTAAATAAATTAAGACTTGACAGTAAATCCATGTCTTATATTTAATTGAGACATTGTATGGTGGAAGGATTGAATTGTACGGTAACTATTAACTCACAGGTTCTTTTATGATTAATGTTGAAATCTATATTATCTGGAAAGTCGTTGATCGCTAGGGAGGCTTATCCCTATTGTAGAATAAATGTTATTTACTTAAATAGATTATTAGTTTAATTTGTTTATTTAAATAAGATTGGAATTGTTCTAATTGATTTATTCACAACCGGTTTAATATGGAGAACCTAAAGGGTCACACCATAAAAGGAAGAAGAATTATTTAAGAACAAAATGGCATGATAGTAATAATGCATTAAGTATAATTAATTTAATCTATGATGATAGAATAAATTAAATAGCTTAATATTTATTATTTAATATTTTAGAAATATTAAATATAAATTAATAAGAGGAGTCATATTATTATTATTATTATTATTATTATTATTTTAATTCTAAAGGAGTTTAGGAATTAATATAATATCAGTACTCTCTCTCAATCCTAATAAAGATTAGGATATAAATTAATTAAATAAAACCCTATTCTAATTGGATTAGGAGGGTTAACCTAATATCTATATAAGAGAGTCTTATATCAGAAATAAGGGACGTGAAATTTTCCAAGAGTTGGGAGTACACATATTCTATAGAGATAGAAACAAGGGTTAAGCCAATAACCCCACTTCTTGAGTTCTTCATCTTCCTTGGAGGATTACCGTTAGAGGCCAAACATTTGGGTGGCTGACATTGATCAAGGGAAGGAGCAACTACAGAGGAATCAAAGGAATCAAAGGAGTAGAACTTGTACCTGAGGAAGCTTAGATCTTCAAAGGTATAATTCCATGTTCTCTCTTTTCTGTTATTGATAACAAGCACAAAGCATGATCATGGTTATAGGTTTGTATAAATTTTAAAAACCTAGTTTTTACGCTTCCGCCCTATTTATGTGATTTGATTGCATGATTGCGTTACGTACAAACCCAACATCTATATCTTGCCTTCAATATGGTTCACATCAATTTTCAACTAACGAGACTTTAACGTGTTTGATTAACAAAGTTCTTCACGTTTAGTCATTAGACATATGCTATGAGGTCAATAAGCTTCTATTATACCTGCTCACGTCATCTTTGTCATGCATTTCAAGTTATATGGTTTTACTTCTTTAAAACTCATTCTAAGCCATGCTCAACTAGTTTACAACGTACGTGGCTAGTTAGGCATATATGTCAATCATGTCTAGAGGCATAATATTTCCTATCTTGATAGTTATAAATTTTAGAATACATGTAAGGTGGTTATCAACCAATTTTGTTTTTTCCAAACTCTTAAGTTTTCTTTGAAACCTCATGTTAAACCAACTAATCATGCAAAGTAACTTCACATGTCATATTTCATGCTCATGTACATACAAAATCAGGCCACATAAATATGCTCACAATTTCATATCGTATAGTATACTTAGTGTTGGGTTTATATGTAACGCAATCATGCAATCAAATCACATAAAAAGGGCAGAAGCGTAAAAACTAGTTTTTCAAAATTTATACAAACCCATAACCATGATCATGCTTTGTGCTTGCTATCAATAACAGAAAAGAGAGAACATGGAATTATACCTTTGAAGATCTAAGCTTCCTCAGGTACAAGTTCTACTCCTTTGATTCCTTTGATTCCTCTGATAGTGGCTCCTTCCCTTGAATAATGTCAGCCACCCAAATGTTTGGCCTCTAACGGTGATCCACCAAGGAAGATGAAGAACTCAAGAAGATGGGTTATAGGCTTAACCCTTGTTTCTATCTCTATAGAATATGTGTACTCCCAACTCTTGGAAAATTTCACATACACCTTATTTCTAATATAAGACTCTCTTATATAGATATTAGGTTAACCCTCCTAATCCAATTAGAATAGGGTTTTATTTAATTAATTTATATCCTAATCTTTATTAGGATTGAGAGAGAGTACTGATATTATATTAATTCCTAAACTCCTTTAGAATTAAAATAATAATAATAATAATAATATTAATAAGACTCCTCTTATTAATTCATATTTAATATTTCTAAAATATTAAATAATAAACATTAAGCTATTTAATTTATTCTATCATCATAGATTAAATTAATTATACTTAATGCATTATTACTATCATGCCATTTTCTTCTTAAATAATTCTTCTTCCTTTTATGGTGTGACCCTTTAGGTTCTCCATATTAAACCGGTTGTGAATAAATCAATTAGAACAATTCTAATCTTATTTAAATAAACAAATTAAACTAATAATCTATTTAAATAAATAACATTTATTCTACAATAGGGATAAGCCTCCCTAGCGATCAACGACTTTCCAGATAATATAGATTTCAACATTAATCATAAAAGAACCTATGAGTTAATAGTTACCGTACAATTCAATCCTTCCACCATACAATGTCCCAATTAAATATAAGACATGGATTTACTGTCAATTCTTAATTTATTTAATCATATGTATTTCGATTAGAAAATGCACAACTCCAAATAATGCAAATTAGAAACCTCTTTCTAATTTCATTCTACCTTGGCCAAGGATTCCTGGGTTGTCATTTAACGAATCACATAGGACATATCTCCTCTTTTACTAGAGGTGGTAGATTCTTTATTGATCATTCATTATCTCCATATGTAACTCATTACACCCAAGCATACCCTATATATGCCTTAAAAGGCCTTAAGGAATTAGTCAAAGTATAATTTATTACATACAAGATACTATGATGATCTCAAGTCCAAGGATCACATGTACTACTATCACATTAGGAATTCCTATTGACAGGCGAGTAAAACTCCATTAGGTATTCCATAGCGAGTCACGTTCAGTGAACTTATTCTCCAATAAGCACCTACATACTTGCTTTACTGTCTCCACACAAATGACCATGAGATCAGTCATCCTCATCCAATGAGCAAGCAACATATGTACCAATCTATCCGGATTTACTAATCCCCTTTTTAGTAATCCCACGATTGGGAACTATTTTAGTTTTAAAGCTTTCTAAGAATTTAGATCTCATTAGCATGATCAACATCATGATTCTAAAAGCATTCCTTAAAACTATGGGTTATTTACATATTATAAAAACAGCACCATGTAGATAATTAAATGCCTTTAATAAATAAATATTTTATTAATAAATAAATAAGATTGTTTACAAAGTATGTGCTTTATTATCATACATGATTGGCTTGTATGCACACTACTATCAATCTCCCACTTGCACTAAAGCCAATCGCCATGGTATCTCATACCCATCTTCTCTAAGTGACAATCAAACTGCTGTTGTGTTAAGCTTTAGTAAATAGATCTGCAATGTTGTCTTGAGAGTCTACACGCTCCAAGGTGACGTCTCCTCTTTCAATGATCTCCCTGATCAAGTGAAATCGCCGCAACACGTGTTTAGATTTCTGATGAGACCTGGGTTCCTTAGCCTGTGCAACCGCTCCGGTGTTGTCACAGTATACGGGAACTGCTTCTCCAATGCTAGGAACCACACCAAGTTCAGTTATGAACTTCTTCATCCAAACAGCTTCCTTTGCAGCTTCACTTGCAGCTATATACTCTGCCTCTGTCACTGAATCAGCAACCGTTTGCTGCTTGGAACTCTTCCAACTCACTGCACCTCCGTTCAAGGTAAACACATACCCTGAAATAGATTTACTGTCATATTGGTCTGTTTGAAAACTTGAGTCCGTGAATCCCTCGAGTTTTAATTCAGACCCACCGTAGACAAGAAAAATATCTTTAGTCCTTCTCAAGTACTTTAGGATATTTTTCACTACCTTCCAGTGCTCTTCTCCTAGATTCGACTGGTATCTGCTTGTTACACTAAGTGCGTGAGCAACATCCGGTCTAGTACATATCATACCGTACATGATAGATCCTATTGCAGAAGCATAGGGGATCTTACTCATACGGTCTCTCTCCTCAGGTGTCTTTGGGGCCTGTTTCTTGGAGAGATTTATTCCATGGCTCATCAGCATGAGACCTCTTTTGGAATCTTCCATGCTAAACCTCTTTAGCATCGTATCAATGTACGTTCCTTGGGATAAGCCGAGCATCCTTTTAGATCTATCTCTATAGATCTTTATCCCCAAAATATAGGATGCTTCACCCAAGTCCTTCATGGAGAAGTTTTTAGATAACCAGATTTTAATGTCATTCCCTATCAGTAATATATCATCAACATATAATACAAGGAATGATACTGCGCTCCCACTAACCTTCTTGTATACACATGGTTCATCCTCGTTTTTGATAAAATCAAACTCTTTGATTGTCTCATCAAAACGAATGTTCCATCTACGAGAAGCTTGCTTCAACCCATAAATGGATCGTTGTAGCTTACAGACTTGATTTGTTCCAACTTTTGAAATAAATCCCTCTGGCTGTGTCATATACACATCCTCCTCAAGTTTCCCATTGAGGAAGGCCGTTTTCACGTCCATCTGCCAGATCTAATAGTCGTTTTAAGCTGCAATCGCAAGCAAAATCCGAATGGACTTGAGCATGGCTACTGGTGAGAAGGTTTCATCATAGTTAACTCCTTCTCTTTGTTTGAAACCTTTTGCAACCAGTCAGGCCTTATAGGTCTCTACCTTTCCGTCTGCTCCAGTCTTTTTCTTAAAAACCCATTTACACCCAATAGGTTTAATACCTTCAGGTGGTGAAACCAAAGACCATACTTTGTTTTCATACATGGAGTCCATTTCAGATTTCATGGCTTCAAGCCATTTCCCTGAGTCTTTATTACTCAAAGCCTGTTCGTAATTCAATGGATCATCATCATTCATGATGTGTACCTCATCGTCATCCTCTATAACGAATCCATACCTCTCAGGTATCTTCGGTACTCTTCCAGATTTACGAACATGGTGTGGTACAGTAGGTTCTTCTACTTGGTTAGGTACCTAACTTTGGTCCGTGGTAACTTGTGGTTCTTGAACTTTTTCAAGATATATCTTACTCCCACTGACCCCTTCATGGATAAACTCTTTCTCCAAGAAGGTAGCATGTTTCGCAACAAACACCTTTTGATCAGTTGGATGATAGAAATAATACCCTACGGTTTCTTTAGGGTATCCCACAAATCTACACTTATCGGATTTAGTCTGTAGCTTATCATTTTCAAACTTTTTGACATAAGCTGGACAACCCCAAGTCTTAACATGCTTAAGATTTGGTTTCCTCCCTTTCCACATCTCATATGGAGTCTTTGGGGCGGATTTGGTAGGTACCTTGTTAAGTAGGTATGCAGCCGTTTCTAGGGCATATCCCCAGAAGGAAATTGGAAGGTCGGTAAAACTCATCATGGATCGAACCATGTCCAACAGTGTTCGATTTCTCCTTTCAGATACTCCATTTAACTGTGGTGTACCTGGAGGAGTCCATTGTGAGATTATACCATTTTCTCTGAGACAATTGAGAAACTCACTGCTTAAGTATTCTCCACCTCGATCTGATCGAAGTATCTTAATACTCTTGCCCGTTTGTTTCTCTACTTCACTTCTGAACTCTTTGAACTTTTCAAATGATTCTGTTTTGTATTTCATTAAATACACATATCCAAATCTTGAGTGATCATCAGTGAAAGTAATAAAATAAGAATACCCACCCCGTGCACTTGTTGTCATAGGTCCACAAACGTCTGTGTGAATCAATGCCAACAACTCTGTAACTATCTCCCCTTTTCCACTAAAAGGAGATTTAGTCATTTTACCCATGAGACAAGATTCACAAGTTGGATATGATTCATAATCAGATAGCTCGAGGAGCCCATATTTATGCAACTTGGATAATCTTGTTTTATTGATATGACCGAGTCTACAGTGCCACATATAGGTATAATTAATATCATCTCTTTTCCTTTTCTTAATTTGTTCAATTTGAAATATATTTTCTTGCAAGTCAAGTGTATAAAGTCTATTTCGCAAATTTCCAATACCATATAAAACATCGTCTTTATAAATAGAACAACCATTATTCTTTATAATAACGTCAAAACTTTCCATATCCAATACAGAAATTGAAATAATATTTTTAATAATATTCGGAACATAATAACAATTATTAAGATAAATGGATTTGCCCGAAGGCATTGCTAAACAATAAATTCCTACAGCTAATGCAACAACTTTTGCTCCATTTCCTACTCGTAGGATCACCTTATCTTTGTTCAGCTTTCTACTTCTGACCAGTCCCTGCACAGTATTACATATGTGAGAACCACAGCCGGTATCCAATACCCAAGTAGAATTATGACTTTCAGAAAAATTAATTTCAATCATAAACAAACCTTGATTGGAAGTCGAAGCTTCTCCAAGCTTCTTCTCTGCTGGAAACTTCTTGCAGTTCCTCTTCCAATGTCCCGGCTCATTGCAATGAAAGCACATTCCTTTAGCTAGTTCAGGTTTCTTTTGCTCCTTTTCTTTCCCTTTTCCCTTAGCCTTCTTAGATTTCTTCTTTTCAGAAGACACATTGGGCCTCTTCCTTTTATTGGAAGAATCCACCATCAAGACATGGTTCTTTTTGGATGAGAAGTGACCTTCTGCAGTTTTCAGCATGTTAAGCAGCTCAGGTAAGCTGACATCTAGCTTATTCATGTGAAAATTAACCACAAACTGCGAGAAGGTCTCAGGGAGTGACTGCAAGACCAAGTCTTGACTCAACTCCCCATCCATGACGAACCCAAGCTGTCCAAGGCGTTCAATCAAATTGATTACCTTCAGAACATGAGTCTCGACGGTAGTGCCCTCGGTCATCCGAGATCGGAAGAGCTCCTTAGATATCTCATATCTAGCAGTCCTACTCTGTTCACCATACAACTCCTTGAGGTGAAGCAGCATAGCAGGAGCATCCATTTTTTCGTGCTGACGCTGAAGCTCGTTATTCATGGATGCGAGCATGATGCATTGAGCCACAGATGCATCATCTTGCCACTTATTGAAAGTGGCAATCTCTTCCTTAGAGGCTGTTTCTGAAACAGATTCAGGTGTAGTGGAATTTAGGACATAAGAAATCTTTTCAGCAGTGAGAACAATTCTCAGATTTCTTAGCCAGTCCTCATAATTCGGGCCGGTAAGCTTATTTGCATCAAGTATGCTTCGTAGTGAGATTAGTGATTTTGACATTTTTAAAATTCTGCATGTGAAAAAACAACATTTTAGCAAACATTCATTTTATTAACTTTGCATACCAAAATAAATTTAGGTCTTTATTTTAAATTGGTATCTCCCACTATTTTCATCAAACTATATTACCCTCACTCATATAGTTCGGCAACATCTAATTAAAGATTTGCTAGTGAGATTAAGGATCCCATTTCAAATGTATATAACCTTGTGGATAGCACAACAAGCGATATACAAATAAATAGGTAGACAACTCTTGTCAATTACATCACCATGTAACTCCTTTTATTTTGCCTCTTAAATCATAATGGTCATGTGTGTGCACATCCGAACTAAAATGATTTAAGTTAAGTCCAGCCTAGCACTTCCATAAATTCAAAAAAGAAAAATTTTCGTCCTTGTGGATAGCACAACAAGACTAGATCGTTCAATTTTCTTGATAAGCATCAAATGTAATTAATTAACATCTTAAATATTCAATACTCGCCTTGTGGATAGCACAACAAACTCATATTAAATATTTAATACTTTATTAACTAATCATGCTAGAAGGCGACGTTCGATATTCCAAATATCATTTGAACGCTTCAGACTTAATATTATTTCTTTGAGGGTTTTGTTATTATTTGTCTCATCTTTTTAAGCGCGCATGCACATATATATATAAAATACTACGCGTCATTTTATTAAACATGCGAAGCATGTTTGTATAAAATATAATATATATAATATTTAGCATGCAATATAGAATACTATATTCTACCCGGATTGATTATGGACTTTTATTCTAGTTTGGTTCACTAGAGCCACCAAGTGAACCAAAAGGTCAAACCTAGGAGTGCAAGAATTTAAATTTTAAATGTAACTATTACATCTAAACCCGGGCTCCATACAAACGGGTCTTCACGCGCTCCTCGCTCCTTGGTCTCCAATTTCTTCAAAATAATTCTAACTATCTCTATTACATTAACTATTTAAAATTAAATAGAAACCTTGATCAGCAGTCAAGGGGAAGTACATAGAAAGGAGATAGAATTTACATCGAGAATAAAACAAGAGAAGACGAGGTACTTAGACCCTATTTTATAAAACCCATTCATTCAAGCATTCAACCAAAATAAAATCCAATCACATTGGTCATAGTCCATAATCAACCCCATTTATTATTATACACATCAACATATGCATCAATAAATATCCATTCATCTCATGAATAACAATGCTATTCCATATATGGATCGATGTTATTTAATGGACAAAAGTTTTGCTAAATTTTATTTTTGAAACAAAATAAACTCTTTTATTTTAATCAAAAATAAATCCAAATTAAACTCCTTTAATTTTAGCATTCTGAAATCATATTTCAGATAAAATAAACTTCTTTATTTTAAAACTTTATCAATTAAATAAACAGCTTACTTAATTAATTAAAATCAATTTTCAGGGTCTGTCCAGGTACCGGCGCAGCTGCGCCAATAATGAACTGGGTAGCTGCGCAGCTGCGCAGGTAGACGGAAGCAGTAGTTTTTGCAGACCGGCGCAGCTGCGCCAGTAATGAACTGGGCAGCTGCGCAGCTGCGCCGTTCGCCGCAGAAACTTGCAGAAAACGATTTTTGTCCAGAAAAACGATCCAATTCTCACATCAATTCATACATGGAATTATAAAATTGATAATTAGCACAAAGTTAGGCTCTGATACCACTGTTGGGTTTGTATGTAACGCAATCATGCAATCAAATCACATAAAAAGGGCGGAAGCGTAAAAACTAGTTTTTCAAAATTTATACAAACCCATAACCATGATCATGCTTTGTGCTTGTTATCAATAACAGAAAAGAGAGAACATGGAATTATACCTTTGAAGATCTAAGCTTCCTCAGGTACAAGTTCTACTCCTTTGATTCCTTTGATTCCTCTAATAGTGGCTCCTTCCCTAGAATAATGTCAGCCACCCAAATGTTTGGCCTCTAACGGTGATCCACCAAGGAAGATGAAGAACTCAAGAAGATGGGTTATTGGCTTAACCCTTGTTTCTATCTCTATAGAATATGTGTACTCCCAACTCTTGGAAAATTTCACATACACCTTATTTCTAATATAAGACTCTCTTATATAGATATTAGGTTAACCCTCCTAATCCAATTAGAATAGGGTTTTATTTAATTAATTTATATCCTAATCTTTATTAGGATTGAGAGAGAGTACTGATATTATATTAATTCCTAAACTCCTTTAGAATTAAAATAATAATAATAATAATAATATTAATAAGACTCCTCTTATTAATTTATATTTAATATTTCTAAAATATTAAATAATAAACATTAAACTATTTAATTTATTCTATCATCATAGATTAAATTAATTATACTTAATGCATTATTACTATCATGCCATTTTCTTCTTAAATAATTCTTCTTCCTTTTATGGTGTGACCCTTTAGGTTCTCCATATTAAACCGGTTGTGAATAAATCAATTAGAACAATTCTAATCTTATTTAAATAAACAAATTAAACTAATAATCTATTTAAATAAATAACATTTATTCTACAATAGGGATAAGCCTCCCTAGCGATCAACGACTTTCCAAATAATATAGATTACAACATTAATCATAAAAGAACCTGTGAGTTAATAGTTACCGTACAATTCAATCCTTCCACCATACAATGTCCCAATTAAATATAAGACATGGATTTACTGTCAAGTCTTAATTTATTTAATCATATGTATTTCGATTAGAAAATGCACAACTCCAAATAATGCAAATTAGAAACCTCTTTCTAATTTCATTCTACCTTGGCCAAGGATTCCTGGGTTGTCATTTAACGAATCACATAGGACATATCTCCTCTTTTACTAGAGGTGGTAGATTCTTTATTGATCATCCATTATCTCCATATGTAACTCATTACACCCAAGCATACCCTATATATGCCTTAAAAGGCCTTAAGGAATTAGTCAAAGTATAATTTGTTACATACAAGATACTATGATGATCTCAAATCCAAGGATCACATGTACTACTATCACATTAGGAATTCCTATTGACAGGCGAGTAAAACTCCATTAGGTATTCCATAGCGAGTCACGTTCAGTGAACTTATTCTCCAATAAGCACATACATACTTGCTTTAGTGTCTCCACACAAATGACCATGAGATCAGTCATCCTCATCCAATGAGCAAGCAACATATGTACCAATCTATCCGGATTTACTAATCCCCTTTTTAGTAATCCCACGATTGGGAACTATTTTAGTTTTAAAGCTTTCTAAGAATTTAGATCTCATTAGCATGATCAACATCATGATTCTAAAAGCATTGCTTAAAACTATGGGTTATTTACATATTATAAAAACAGCACCATGTAGATAATTAAATGCCTTTAATAAATAAATATTTTATTAATAAATAAATAAGATTGTTTACAAAGTATGTGCTTTATCATCATACATGATTGGCTTGTATGCACACTACTATCACTTAGTTCATTGAGTTTGCACTTTGAAAACTCAAAGTTTCCTTTAGAAACCAAGCTATGGGAAGTGATTACATGCAAGGCCACCTAAACTAGCAAGTCAGGGGCTTAAATAGTCTTAATTAAGTTAAACTAGCATGCTTAACATTTCAGAAACTTAAAAAGTCATCAATTTATTCTGTAAAAGGGAGTGACTGCGTTTTGTTTGTACTAGGGAGTGGCGCGACCGCGCCACTCCGGTTCCATACCAGAATGCATACTGCCAAAGTAGAGCTTCAAGAATTCTTCAAATTTACTCAGTTAGCATGCTTGCATACTATCACATTGCATATATAACATTTAAATAAACTATACTAACATGCTAATACCATCTCTCATAACCAATTCCAACTAAATCATGCTATTACAATTGATTGAATTTCAAAATGGGTTTAAGTATTTTACCTCTTGAGCTTTGAATTGGACAAAACTTCCTCTTAATATAAGATTTCTCACTCAACACTCTCTCTATATCAATTTAGCAACAATTTGGTAACTTGATTAGGAGAGAATGAGCTTGGTATTTATAGGAGAATTCAATATCCATGCCAAGCTATTGAACCATGGATCAAACCATTGGAGGAAGGAAGAAGATGATGGGTAATTGTTAGTTGGTGGAATAGTTGCCACCCACCACATCAACCCACTCCCTTTTGCCATCATTAGTAGCTAGATTGAGGAAATTGAGAGATGAAGGGGATAGGCTAGTCTTAGGCCAATGGCCATTCACGTGAAGGAGAAAGTGAGTCACTCATTGTAGGACAATTCTAATCTCAGCAACTAGAGGCAATGAAATAATACCAACACTTAGGTTTATTATACATATACACATTATGTATACTTAGGTTTTAATTCAATTGGGTATATACATGGACTCTTAATGAAACAATTATATTACATTATAGCAAGCTGGGGGAATATATCTATACACATAATATAATCCATGTATATTTTTGATAATACCGAATATAATCTAATTGAGTATTATCTTTCCACATTATCATACGTTTTATTATTTTAATCATTTTTAATTATTGAAATAATTATTAATATCAATTATTTATTTAGTCCAATTCAATTTTTCATAAAGTACACCTTCAATGTACCCACACACATGTTGTCACATAAGTATCATTTATGTAACTTATATGTTTCATTTAATCTTACTATATTGTTTTATATATTATATAGTTAACTTGTAATGTCACACTACACTTCATTTTAATTGAATGTAGGTACTATGTATTATATGATTAATTATCACTTATCTTTGCACATAGCAATTAATTGAACAAACATTAACCTTATTATATTAATTAATTATTTACTCATTAATATGATATTACTCATAATAATAATTAATTAATATTATTATATTAAGTAATCATTCACTTATTAATTCCTTCTTTAATTAATTAAACCATCATAATTTTCATCATCCTTCCACACAAGACATTCTACGAGCTTATCATAAACTCCATATTTTTTTAATTATCATTAATTCAATTTAATTTAATTGAGTTACTCACTTTATGCTATATAAATATTTATATTCAAATAAATATTCACGTTCTTATTAATATCAATATTAATATTTATTCATGAAATTCACGGTCCTTACATCCTCCCCCCTTTATAAAAATCCCATCCTCGAAATTGGTACAAGGTTACACAAAAAGATGGGGATAGTTTCTTCTCATCTTATCTTCTAATTCCCACGTGACCTCCTCGGCATCGTGGTTTCGCCAAAGTACTTTTACAGAAGATATAACTTTATTTCTTAGTATTTGCTCTTTCCTATCTAATATTTGGACAAGAATTTCTTCATACGCCAGATTCTTCTCCACTTGAATGGGCTCATAAGAAATCACGTGCTTGTAGTCAGGCTTGTACGGACGCAACACGAAAATGTGAAACACGTTGTGGATGTGCTCCAACTCGGGTGGTAATGCAACTTTGTATGCCACTTCGCCCACTCGCTTCAATATCTCGAATTGTCCTATGAACCTCGGGCTCAATTTTCCCTTCTTTTTGAATCATATTTTTCCTTTCCAGGGAGATACCTTCAAGAATACAAAACTACCGACTTTAAAGTCTCGGTCTTGTCGATGTAGATCTGCGTACTTTTTCTGGTGATCTTGAGCTGCTACCAATCTGGCTCTTATTACTGTCACCACGTCTGCGTTTTGTGGCACTAACTCTAGTCCCAAAATTCGTCGTTCTCCGACTTCGTCCCAACATAATGGCGTTCTGCACTTTCTCCCGTAATAAGCTTCGTATGATAGCATGCCAATACTCGCATGATAACTATTGTTGTAAGAAAAATTCTATTAAGGGTAGGTGATCGTCCCAATTTCCCTTGAAATCCATCACGCAAGTCCTAAGCTTGTCCTCCAGCGTTTGTATGGTTCGCTCACTCTGTTCGTCTATCTGAGGATGATACGTAGTACTCAATCTCAACTGGGTTCCCATCCTCTCTTGTAAACTTTTCCAGAAGTTTGACGTGAAGTGCGAATCTCGATCAGAAATAATTAACTCCGGCACTCCATGTAGTGAAATAATTTCCTTTACGTATAAACTCGCTAACAGGTTCAAACTATATCGAATCTTAATCGGTAGAAAATGTGCGGTCTTCGTTAGTCGATCCACGATAACCCAAATAGCATCATAACCTTTTTGCGTGGCTGGAAGTCCTACCACGAAGTCCTTCGTAATGTGCTCCTATTTCCATTCTAGAATTTCTAACGGTTAGAGTAGACCACTCGGCCTCTGGTGCTCTGCTTTGACCCGTTGGCAAGTAAGACATCTACTGACACACTCTGCGACTTCTCGTTTCAAATTAGGCCACCAAAAATGTTGACTCAGATCTTGGTAAATCTTTGTGCCTTCTGGATGAACGAAATATGTCGTATTATGTGCCTCATGCAAAATCTCTTCTCTCAGTTCTGTTACTGCTGGCACCCACAATCTCCCTTCGAATCTCAAGATACCGTCTTTATCCATTTTGAATCTTTGTTCTTCGCTTTCTGCGATCCTCTTTCTTATTTTCTCACATTCTTCATCCTTTTCTTGTGATTCCTTTACTTTGTCCAATAAGGTTGGATGAGCTTCCAATACAAATAACTTTTTCTCAGACCTCCCTGGTCCCTTTACCTCTATTTCCAATTTCTCCATTTCCCTTATTAACTCCTTCTGAGTTGTCAGTAGAAATAATTTCTCCCTTCCTTTTCTGCTTAGCGCGTCGGCTACTATATTTGCATTTCTCGGGTGATAAAGAATATCGCAGTCATCCTTGATCAATTCAAATCACCTCCCCTATCGCATGTTCAACTCCTTTTGTGTGAAGATATATTTCAGACTCTCGTGGTCCATGTATATCTCATATTTCTCTCTGTACAGATAATGTCTCCAAATCTTTAATGCAAAAACTACTGCCGCTAACTCTAAGTCATGAGTAGGGTATCATTTTTCGTAATCATTCAATTGTCGTGATGCATACGCAATGACCTTGCCATGTTGCATGAGCACACAGCTAAGTCTCTTGTGCGATGCATCACTATACACAACGAAACCTCCCGCATCTTCTGGTAGTAATAATACAGGCGCTTCGCTTAATCTCTTCTTCAACTCTTGAAAAATTTCCTCGTATTTGTCCATCTATATGAACTTCACCGTCTTCCTCATTAGATTGGTCAACGGGGTTGCTATCTTAGAAAAATCTTGGATGAATCGTCGATAGTACCTAGCTAACCCCTAAGAAACTTCTCACCTTCGTTGGTGTTTTCGGTTGCTCCCAATTACTCACTGCTTCTACCTTTGCAGGGTCTACCGAAATTCCATCCTTGTCTACAACGTGTCCTAAGAATTGAACCTTTTCCATCCAAAATTCACATTTTGAAAACTTCGCATACATTTTCTCTCTTCTTAGCGCTTCTAAAACTATCCTCAGATGTTCGGCGTGCTCTTCTTCCGTCTTCGAGTAGATCAAGATGTCGTCGATCAAGAATACTACAAATTTGTCCAAGTAGGGCTTGAAAATTCGGTTCATCAAGTCTATGAATACTGCCGGTGCATTAGTCAATCCGAATGACATTACCAAAAACTCATAGTGCCCATAACGGGTTCGAAACGCCGTCTTTGGTATGTCCTCTTCCCGTACCTTCAACTGGTGATAACCTGTTCGCAGATTAATATTTGAGAAACACTTCGCTCCCTTCAATTGGTCAAAAAGGTAGTCTATCCTCAGTAATGGATATCTATTCTTGATCGTTACTCTGTTCAATTCTCGATAATTGATACAGAGCCTCATCGATCTGTCCTTTTTCTTAACAAACAATACCGGTGCTCCCCAAGGAGACACACTCGGCCGTATGTAACCCTTATCTAGTAACTCTTGCAATTGTATCATTAATTCCTTCATTTCTACTGGCGCCATATGATATGGAGCTTTTGAAATCGGTGCCGTTCCGGTGCTAAGTGTATTAGGAATTTGATTTCTCTGTCTGGCGGAAGACCAGGAAGATCGCCCTGAAATACATCTTGGAATTCTCTCACTACAGATATATCCTTAATTTCTATTCCCTTTTTCCGAGTATCCACTATGTAAGCTAAGTAACCTACACATCCTTCCCTTAACAATTTCTTGGCCTGCATCATCGTAAGGCAACATGATTGCTTAAGCAATGAGCTACCATAAAACACTACCATAGACTTATTCGGAGTCTGAAGGTTCACACTTTTATTCTGACAATTAATTATTGTAGCATGGTTATACAACCAATCCATTCCCAGTATTACGTCAAATTCTCCCAATCTAATCGGGATTAATTCTACGCTCAGTTCATGATCTCTAATGTTTGCATAACAATTTCGGTATAAGAATTCTACAGGGATTACTTTCTTGTTTGCAACTTCTATGTTCAAAGGATTTCTTAATCATTCTCGGGGTATGTTTAATCGACTAGAAAATTCTTCAGACACAAATGAACAGGTGGCAACTGAATCAAATAATACATAAGCATTTATATTATTGATTGGGATAATACCTAACATCACGTCCTTCGCAGCAACTGCATCTTGGACTGTCATATTAAAGGTTCTGGCGGCTGGGCCGTTGGATTACGTTGGACCGCCGATCATTAACTTGTTGCCTCCCCCTTGCTGGCCACTTTCTCCGCTGCTCCCTTTCTTTGGGCAGTCCTTAATTATGTGATCCGTTGAGCCACAAGAGAAACATCCCTTGATCTTCTTGGGCTTCAGGTAGTTGGGTGAAATGTGCCCCTCTTGGCTACAGTTGTAGCAAGTACTACGCCCCTTCCAGCACTCGCCTGGTGATTCTTCCCACACTTCAGGCATCCCTCTGTCCTCTTCTTAAAACTTCCATGAAAATTTCTCGACTGATTATTTTTGTTGTTGTTATTGTTCACCCATTTCCTCTTTCCCGGATTACTTCCCCCGCTATTGCTTCCTCCACGGCTTTCTCCTCCCGTGTACTTACCCTTCTTCTCTTTGTTATACAAACTCAAAGCTTCACTACCTCACTCTACAATAATCGCCTTTTCTAGCAACGTTTCAAATGAATCAATCTGAAGAACCGACACCTTGTTGAACAACCAAGGTTTCAGTCCTTGCTCAAAACGTCTAGCTTTCCTCTCTTCATCCCCTACTCGATGTTCTGCAAACCGGGCTAGCTCGTTGAACTTAGCCGCGTATTGCGCCACCTTCATATCTCTTTGCTTAAGCTCCAGAAATTTCACCTACATTCTATTTTTCATGCTCTGCGGGAAATAATTCTCGAAGAACAGAGTCTTAAACCTCTCCCATGTTATTATCCCTTCTCCTGCTCTTTGTTGATTTGCCTCCCACCAGTTGTTTGCTTTGCCCCTCATCATGTATGTAGCAAACACTGTCTTCTGGTCTTCACCCATAAGAGCGATGGTGAAGGCCTTCTCTATTTCCTTGATCCATGTCTATGCTATGATCGGATCGGTAGTACCTTTAAACTCTGGACGTCCTACTCTCTTAAAGTCCTTAAAGTTTGTAACTGGAACTACTTGGGGATTGGGGTGAATGGGTTCATTGTTCCTTCCCCTAAGAGCTTCCCCTAACAAATCAACTAGTTTCTGGATCGCGTCTACATACTTTTTTTCGTTGTTAACTGATTCCTCAAGTGCAATTAATCTACGTCTGGGCGACATTTTTTGCATCACAAAATTTCATTCTTATTATCTATTATATTACTTAAGTATTTCTTTAATGCCAAAAGGAATAGAATTATATAACAAGTTTTTGAAATAAGAACATTTATATTCATATGGCAAATCATTACATTCACATGATCATCCCTAGCATACTTTTATAAATGTCAATACATATCCCCTAACATCACAAAAGATGGGAAAAACACTAACATACTACCCCTCTAACATAAGTCTACTCGGGGTTTACATATCTATCCCAATTCTTACACAAAAGATTAGGATTACATCACAATATATACACCACATAAAAGTAACTACTACTAGTAGACTAAACTAATGGGTCTCATCCCAACATTCCGCGCTCCACAGCGCTCTTTTACTCTATCTGTGCTATGTAGGCCATCAACTCACTTCTCATAGTGTGTCGGGTCTGTCCTTGCTCTGCTGGGTAGTGGTATACACCATCAATCACCCTCTCTATAGCCGAGTGAAACACATAACCCATCTTATTCACCTTCCTCTTCTTACACCTTACTTCATCCTCTAGGTCTTCTGCCTTGTCATTAGCAGCTTCCCACTTCTCCTCGAAGTGGATCCTCTCCATCACCTGCAACTCTAGCTGAGTACGGAGAGCCTCCTTCTTTGTCTTATCTCTCAACTCCCTCTACTCAACCTCTGCTAGTTTTTCCCACCAAGTTGACATTCCGAGACACCGACCTGTGAAACAGAGTCCCCATCTGGATCCCTACGTCCATACGGTAAGCAATCTCTACCTCTAACTCCTGCATTGCTAACTGCATCTGGTGGTCCTCGTCCCTCAGTTTTTGGAACTCGGTCTCTCTCTCCTGAGCCTTAGCAACAAGCTCTTGAACTCTGCAGTCTAACTCTAAGATCCGCTCCTCGTACTCTCCCAACATCCTCTCCTCGATAGTAGCCTCGTCCGAGTCCTCCATGGGCTTGTCCTCCATTGGCTCCCCCTGTGGATCAGACTCTACCTCAATCTTGTCCTCGTCATCAAACTCGGATGGTGCAACTAACTGCACAGGCTCAGCCTCTAACGGTGCCTCATATACGATATATATATCTCGGGGCTCCTCTTCGGCCACTCTACTAGGCTCTCCCATGTCTGTCATCCTACAACCACAAACACAAGACAAACAAACAACAACTCTATTAGAATATTAAATAAAACATAAGTTCATTGTATAGAATGAAATTATATTTCACAACACACTAAGTCTCTCTCTAGGAAAAGTCTACATGAGTTTCAACCCTTTTTATCTTCTAAGTTCTCCTAAGTTATAATCTAAGGACTCTCGCTCCTAAGGTTTATAACTAAAGCTTTGATATCAACCTGTGACGCCCCCAAATTCGGACCACTAGCGTCTCGAATTTGGATCGTCACGTGCTAAATAACTAATGATGCGATAACATCTAACGCAACGAAATTAAAAGAATAAATTACATTTATTTAATATAATCATTCTTGTCCCAAGGTTTCGTAACTTAAACATCCAATACCTAGTTTAAACATAATTTAAACTTAACTAATAAATAATATGATATAATCTTATTACAATCATCACAATAGCTCTAAATAAGTACAAAGATACTACGTAACCTTGCCCTTACCCTTATCAGTGTCCGAGGATCCACCTTGCTCTGCCTTAACTAAAATGTTTATAGGGAAAGCAAGAATGAGCAACAAGTTTGCTCGACAAGTAATATAGCAATAAGGGGATTAATATAGTTTTCAATTTCCTAAGGGTACAATAATAAATGATAGTTCAAGAAAAGCAAGAAGTATCGATAGTTCTCAACAATAGTAGCTAAGGACAGAAAGATATCAATAAGATTCAACACTTAATCATTTTGAGATTTCAAAATAATGAATACTGAGCAGTCACTAAGGACTATGAACTTCTATTAGAATTAATAGTAATATGCTGATAATCTAACAAAAAACAAGTACAACAGGTGATCATCCTAAAGTACCCTACGACATGCATAACATTTAATCGTACTCATGTGCGCACGTCGGTTTCCCGACAAGGTATAGTTTCCCCTTCAAAGAGGGTTGTTCATCTCAGTCAATTATAAGATTCCGCACCAATCAATTGGTTTGGATCGCTTTCAAATTCATGATATAGGTCTAGCCGAATCAAATGGCATAGACCGCCCTTTCAATGTATATAAGAATGATTATAAGTTCAATACTCAAGATTAAAGCTTGAAGAATATAAACCGACTTTACCTTAAGCTATGAAGCATTAAGTCATAAGACATGAATCATACTTTTAATTGTTTACTTGTACGACCAATAATAGCACAAGCTTAAGTAATGCTCAATAAAGAGTAGGGTTAGGAACTTGCTCAATAAAAAGTAAGGCTCAAATACTTGCAGAAAGGAAATGCATCGGTTAGGATACTTGCTCGATAAAGTGTAAGGTTAGGATACTTGACTTATGCGTAGTTTACCAATGTATAGCTTATCAACACTTTTTGAATCCTATTATAACATAGTTACGTATATAGGATATTCATTAGTTACGTACATTGAATACATATACTTGATATGTAAGCAAAACACCCGCATACGATTCTAACTTAGTCGTATAATCCTATACGTACGTTATTACGTACCTTACATACACATAACATAAAAATCAGTTTGTAAGACACTATGCAATTGAATAACATAGCTCGTAATCATTACTTGACTTAGCATGTGAAAGTTTATAACACTCATCCATTATATTGTACTATCGTTAGCATATTCATTAACATTAGGACTCACCACTACTAAACATGTATGGCAGTTTAGGACATAATACAACATGCATCAGTTTCAGGTTTACAATTAACATAGTCAGATCACACTGCAAGGTGGCGCAGCCACACTTGGTTTGAACTAGGGAGTGGCGCGGTCGCGCTGCTCCCAGTTTAAACCAGAGCTAAGATTTAGATGGCATGACCTAGCTTGCTCACCCACATACTCTGATGATAACACATGCAGAATATTCATGTTATGATAGGTCTCTATATCTTGCCTTCAACATGGTTCACATCAATTTTCAACTAACGAGACTTTAACGTGTTTGATTAACAAAGTTCTTCACGTTTAGTCATTAGACATATGCTACGAGGTCAATAAGCTTCTATTATACCTGCTCACGTCATCTTTGTCATGCATTTCAAATTATATGGTTTTACTTCTTTAAAACTCATTCTAAGCCATGCTCAACTAGTTTACAACGTACGTGGCTAGTTAGGCATATATGTCAATCATGTCTAGAGGCATAATATTTCCTATCTTGATAGTTATAAATTTCAGAATACATGTAAGGGGGTTATCAACCAATTTTGTTTTTTCCAAACTCTTAAGTTTTCTTTGAAACCTCATGTTAAACCAACTAATCATGCAAAGTAACTTCACATGTCATATTTCATGCTCATGTATATACAAAATCAGGCCACATAAATATACTCACAATTTCATATCGTATAGTATACTTAGTTCATTGAGTTTGCACTTTGAAAACTCAAAGTTTCCTTTAGAAACCAAGCTATGGCAAGTAATTACATGCAAGGCCACCTAAACTAGCAAGTCAGGGACTTAAATAGTCTTAATTAAGTTAAACTAGCATGCTCAACATTTCAGAAACTTAAAAACTCATCAATTTGTTCTACAGAAGGGCGCGGCCGCTCCCTGTTTGTACTAGGGAGTGGCGAGGCCGCGCCACTCCGGTTCCATACCAGAATGCATACTGCCAAAGTAGAGCTTCAAGAATTCTTCAAATTTACTCAGTTAGCATGCTTGCATACTATCACATTGCATATATAACATTCATATAAACTATACTAACATGCTAATACCATCTCTCATAACCAATTCCAACTAAATCATGCTATTACAAATGATTGAATTTTAAAATGGGTTTAAGTGTTATACCTCTTGAGCTTTGAATTGGACCGAACTTCCTCTCAATATAAGATTTCTCACTCAACAATCTCTCTATATCAATTTAGCAACAATTTGGTAACTTGATTATGAGAGAATGAGCTTGGTATTTATAGGAGAATTCAATATCCATGCCAAGCTATTGCACCCTGAATCAAACCATTGGAGGAAGGAAGAAGATGATGGGTAATTGTTAGTTAGTGGAATAGTTTCCACCCACCACATCAACCCACTCCCTTTTTCCATCATTAGTATCTAGATTGAGGAATTTGAGAGATGAAGGGGATAGGCTAGTCTTAGGCCAATGGCCATTCACGTGAAGGAGAAAGTGAGTTACTCATTGTGGGACAATTCTAATCTCAGCAACTGGAGGCAATGCAATAATACTAACACTTAGGTTTATTATATATATACACATTATGTATACTTAGGTTTAAATTCAATTGGGTATATACATGGACTCTTAATGAAACAATTATATTACATTATAGCAAGTTGGGGATATATATCTATACACATAATATAATCCATGTACATTTTTGATAATATCGAATATAATCTAATTGAGTATTATCTTTCCATATTAGCATAAGTTTTATTATTTTAATCATATTTAATTATTGAAATAATTATTAATATCAATTATTTATTTAGTTCAATTCAATATTTCATAAAGTACACCTTCAAAGTACCCACACACACATGTTGTCACAGAAGTATCATTCATGTGAGATATATGTTTCATTTAATCTTACTATATAGTTTTATATATTATATAGTCAACTTGTAATGTCACACTACACTTCATTTTAATTGAATGTAGGTACTATGTATTATATGATTAATCATCACTTATCTTTGCACATAGAAATTAATTGAACAAACATTAACCTTATTATATTAATTAATTATTTACTCATTAATATGCTATTACTCATAATAACAATTAATTAATATTATTATATTAATTAATCATTCACTTATTAATTCATTCTTTAATTAATTAAACCATCATAATTCCCATCATCGTGCCACACAAGGCATTCTACGAGCTTATCATAAACTCCATATTTTCTTAGTTATCATTAATTCAATTTAATTTAATTGAGTTACTCACTTTATGCTATATAAACATTTATATTTGAATAAATATTCACATTGTTATTAATATAAATATTAATATTTATTCATGAAATTCACGGTCCTTACATGGTGGAGCGCAGTGTTGATGTATTTATGGATGACTTCTCAGTGTTTGGGGATTCTTTTAACAATTGCTTAGAAAATATGGTCATGGTACTGAAGAGATGTATGGAAACTAATTTGGTGCTCAACTGGGAAAAGTGCCATTTTATGGTTCATGAGGGGATCATACTTGGGCATAAAGTCTCGAAAAAAAAGGTTGGAAGTGGATCGAACGAAATTGAAAATAATAGAGAATCTGCCACCGCCAACTTCAGTGAAAGGTATTCAGAGTTTTCTCGATCATGTCGGATTCTACCGCCGGTTCATTAAGGACTTCTCCAAAATCACAAAATCGCTATGCAGTCAATTGGAGAATGATGTACCGTTCAGATTTGATGAAGAATGTCTAGCGGCGTTTGTGAAGCTAAAGAAGAAATTAACTATGACGCCCCCAAATACGGGTCCTTTCGAACCTCGGATCCGGTCCGCCACGATACTACTATCGTCAAACTATTACATCTTTTATTCATAACTTAATGAATATAACTTCGCTTTATTACAAACTTAGAATATAAATTCATTTCACCCCAAACTTTTATAAGTTACAATCTTGGTCATTTACCATTCCTGTCTTATGTCATATTCGATATTATAAAAATGTGGAATAACTTAAACTTTTTTAATCTTCTTTGAATAAAATCTTTTATTGATTTTCATAACTTGAATCGATTACAAATCCTGGAATCAACTATAGGATATGATTCATTCTATTTGAGTTATTGTATAAACGTTTACATCTTAATACGATATCTTCTATGTATCACATAGTACTGTTGGGTTTGTACGTAATGCAATCATACAATCAAATCACATAAATAGGGCGGAAGCGTAAAAAACTAGGTTTTCAAAATTTATACAAACCCCTTTCCATGATCATTCTTATGCATCAATTATCAGTGAATGAGGAAGGAGAAAAACAGAATTATACCTTTGAAGATCCAAGCTTCCTCAGGTACAAGTTCTACTCCTTTGATTCCTTTGATTCCTCTGTAGTGGCTCCTTCCCTTGATCAATGTCAGCCACCCAAATGTTTGGCCTCTAACGGTGATCCACCAAGGAAGATGAAGAACTCAGTAAGATGGGTTATTGGCTTAACCCTTGTTTCTATCTCTATAGAATATGTGTACTCCCAACTCTTGAAAAATTCACGTACCTTATTTCTGATATAAGACTCTCTTATATAGATATTAGGTTAACCCTCCTAATCCAATTAGAATAGGGTTTTATTTAATTAATTAATTAAATACTTTTAATTAATTTATATCCTAATCTTTATTAGGATTGAGAGAGAGTACTGATATTATATTAATTCCTAAACTCCTTTAGAATTAAAATAATAATAATAATAATATTATTAATAAGACTCCTCTTATTAATTTATATTTAATATTTCTAAAATATTAAATAATAAACATTAAGCTATTTAATTTATTCTATCATCATAGATTATATTAATTATACTTAATGCATTATTACTATCATGCCATTTTCTTCTTAAATAATTCTTCTTCCTTTTATGGTGTGACCCTTTAGGTTCTCCATATTAAACCGGTTGTGAATAAATCAATTAGAATAATTCTAATCTTATTTAAATAACCAAATTAAACTAATAATCTATTTAAATAAATAACATTTATTCTACAATAGGGATAAGCCTCCTTAGCGATCAACGACTTTTCAGATAATATAGATTTCAACATTAATCATAAAAGAACCTGTGAGTTAATAGTTACCGTACAATTCAATCCTTCCACCATATAATGTCCCAATTAAATATAAGACATGGATTTACTATCAAGTCTTAATTTATTTAATCATATGTATTTCGATTAGAAAATGCACAACTCCAAATAATGCAAATTAGAAACCTCTTTCTAATTTCATTCTACCTTGGCCAAGGATTCGTGGGTTGTCATTTAACGAATCACATAGGACATATCTCCTCTTTTACTAGAGGTGGTAGATTCTTTATTGATCATTCATTATCTCCATATGTAACTCATTACACCCAAGCATACCCTATATATGCCTTAAAAGGCCTTAAGGAATTAGTCAAAGTATAATTTGTTACATACAAGATACTATGATGATCTCAAGTCCAAGGATCACATGTACTACTATCACATTAGGAATTCCTATTGACAAGCGAGTAAACTCCATTAGGTATTCCATAGCGAGTCACGTTCAGTGAACTTATTCTCCAATAAGCACCTACATACTTGCTTTAGTGTCTCCACACAAATGACCATGAGATCAGTCATCCTCATCCAATGAGCAAGCAACATATGTACCAATCTATCCGGATTTACTAATCCCCATTTTAGTAATCCCACAATTGGGAACTATTTTAGTTTTTAAGCTTTCTAAGAATTTAGATCTCATTATCATGATCTCATCATGATTCTAAAAGCATTGCTTAAAACTATGGGTTATTTACATATTATAAAAACAGCACCATGTAGATAATTATATGCCTTAAATGAATATTTTATTAATAAATAAATAAGATTATTTACAAAGTATGTGCTTTGTCATCATACATGATTTTCTTGTATGCACACTACTATCAATCTCTCACTTGCACTAAAGCCAATCGCCATGGTATCTCATACCCATCTTCTCTAAGTGACGATCAAACTGCTGTTGTGTTAAAGCTTTAGTAAATGGATCTGCATTGTTGTCTTGAGAGTCTACACGCTCCAAGGTGACGTCTCCTCTTTCAATGATCTCCTTGATCAAGTGAAATCGCCGCAACATGTGTTTAGATTTCTGATGAGACCTGGGTTCCTTAGCCTGTGCAACCGCTCCGGTGTTGTCACAGTATACGGGAACTGCTTCTCCAATGCTAGGAACCACACCAAGTTCAGTTATGAACTTCTTCATCCAAACAGCTTCCTTTGCAGCTTCACTTGCAGCTATATACTCTGCCTCTGTCACTGAATCAGCAACTGTTTGCTGCTTGGAACTATTCCAAGTCACTGCACCTCCGTTCAAGGTAAACACATACCCTGAAACAGATTTACTATCATCTTGGTCTGTTTGAAAACTTGAGTCCGTGAATCCCTCGAGTTTTAATTCAGACCCACCGTAGACAAGAAAAATATCTTTAGTCCTTCTCAAGTACTTTAGGATATTTTTCACTGCCTTCCAATGCTCTTCTCCTGGATTCGACTGGTATCTGCTTGTTACACTAAGTGCGTGAGCAACATCCGGTCTAGTACATATCATACCATACATGATAGATCCTATTGCAGAAGCATAAGGGATCTTACTCATACGGTCTCTCTCCTCAGGTGTCTTTGGGGCCTGTTTCTTGGAGAGATTTATTCCATGGCTCATCGGCATGAGACCTCTTTTGGAATCTTCCATGCTAAACCTCTTTAGCATCGTATCAATGTACGTTCCTTGGGATAAGCCGAGCATCCTTTTAGATCTATCTCTATAGATCTTTATCCCCAAAATATAGGATGCTTCACCCAAGTCCTTCATGGAGAAGTTTTTAGATAACCAGATTTTAATGGATTATAACATAGGAATGTCATTCCCTATCAGTAATATATCATCAACATATAATACAAGGAATGATACTGCGCTCCCACTAACCTTCTTGTATACACATGGTTTATCCTCGTTTTTGATAAAATCAAACTCTTTGATTGTCTCATCAAAATGAATATTCCATCTACGAGAAGCTTGCTTCAACCTAGAAATGGATCGTTATAGCTTACAGACTTGATTTGTTCCAACTTTTGAAATAAATCCCTCTGGCTGTGTCATATACACATCCTCCTCAAGTTTCCCATTGAGGAAGGCTGTTTTCACGTCCATCTGCCAGATCTCATAGTCGTTGTAAGCTGCAATCGCAAGCAAAATCCGAATGGACTTGAGCATGGCTACTGGTGAGAAGGTTTCATCATAGTCAACTCCTTGTCTTTGTTTGAAACCTTTTACAACCAGTCGGGCCTTATAGGTCTCTACCTTTCTGTCTGCTCCAGTCTTTTTCTTAAAAACCCATTTACACCCAGTAGGTTTAATACCTTCAGGTGGTGAAACCAAGACCATACTTTGTTTTCATACATGGAGTCCATTTTGGATTTCATGGCTTCAAGCCATTTCCCTGAGTCTTTATTACTCATAGCCTGTTCGTAATTCAATGGATCATCATCATTCATGATGAGTACCTCATCGTTATCCTCTATAACGAATCCATACCTCTCAGGTATCTTCGGTACTCTTCCAGATTTATGAACAGGGTGTGGTACAGTAGGTTCTTCTACTTGGTTAGGTACCTGACTTTGGTCCGTGGTAACTTGTGGTTCTTGAACTTCTTCAAGATATATCTTGCTCCCACTGACCCCTTCATGGATAAACTCTTTCTCCAAGAAGGTAGCATATTTCGCAACAAACACCTTTTGATCAGTTGGATGATAGAAGTAATACCCTACGGTTTCTTTAGGGTATCCCACAAATCTACACTTATCGGATTTAGTTTGTAGCTTATCATTTTCAAACTTTTTGACATAAGCTGGACAACCCCAAGTCTTAACATGCTTAAGATTTGGTTTCCTCCCTTTCCACATCTCATATGGAGTCTTTGGGGCGGATTTGGTAGGTACCTTGTTAAGTAGGTATGCAGCCGTTTCTAGGGCATATCCCCAGAAGGAAATTGGAAGGTCGGTAAAACTCATCATGGATCGAACCATGTCCAACAGTGTTCGATTTCTCCTTTCAGATACTCCATTTAACTGTGGTGTACCTGGAGGAGTCCATTGTGAGATTATACCATTTTCTCTGAGATAATTGAGAAACTCACTGCTTAAGTATTCTCCACCTCGATCTGATCGAAGTATCTTAATACTCTTGCCCGTTTGTTTCTCTACTTCACTTCTGAACTCTTTGAACTTTTCAAATGATTCTGATTTGTATTTCATTAAATACACATATCCAAATCTTGAGTGATCATCAGTGAAAGTAATAAAATAAGAATACCCATCCTGTGCACTTGTTGTCATAGGTCCACAAATGTCTATGTGAATCAATGCCAACAACTCTGTAACTCTCTCTCCTTTTCCACTAAATGGAGATTTAGTCATTTTACCCATGAGACAAGATTCACAAGTTGGATATGATTCACAATCAGATAGCTCGAGGAGCCCATCTTTATGCAACTTGGATAATCTTGTTTCATTGATATGACCGAGTCTACAGTGCCACATATAGGTATAATTAATATCATCTCTTTTCCTTTTCTTAATTTGTTCAATTTGAAATATATTTTCTTGTAAGTCAAGTGTATAAAGTCCATTTCGCAAATTTTCAATACCATATAAAACATCTTCTTTATAAATAGAACAACCATTGTTCTTTATAATAACGTCAAAACCTTCCATATCCAATACAGAAATTGAAATAATGTTTTTAATAATATTCGGAACATAATAACAATTATTAAGATAAATGGATTTGCCCGAAGGCATTGCTAAACAATAAGTTCCTACAACTAATGCAGCAACTTTTGCTCCATTTTCCACTCGTATGATCACCTCATCTTTGTTAAGCTTTCTACTTCTGACCAGTCCCTGCACAGTATTACATATGTGAGAACCACAGCCGGTATCCAATACCAAAGTAGAATTATGACTTTCAGAAAAATTAATTTCAATCATAAACAAACCTTGATTGGAAGTCGAAGCTTCTCCAAGCTTCTTCTCTACTAGAAACTTCTTGCAGTTCCTCTTCCAATGTCCTGGCTCATTGCAATGAAAGCACATTCCTTTAGCTGGTTCAGGTTTCTTTTGCTCCTTTTCTTTCCCTTTTACCTTAGGCTTCTTAGATTTCTTCTTTCCAGAAGACACCTTGGGCCTCTTCCATTTATTGGAAGAATCCACCATCAAGACATGGTTCTTCTTGGATGAGAAGTGACCTTCTGCAGTTTTCAGCATGTTAAGCAGCTCAGGTAAGCTGACATCTAGCTTATTCACATGAAAATTAACCACAAACTGCGCGAAGGTCTCAGGGAGTGACTGCAAGACCAAGTCTTGACTCAACTCCCCATCCATGACGAACCCAAGCTGTCCAAGGCGTTCAATCAAATTGATTACCTTCAGAACATGAGTCTCGACGGTAGTCCCCTCTGTCATCCGAGATCGGAAGAGCTCCTTAGATATCTCATATCTAGCAGTCCTACTCTGTTCACCATACAACTCCTTGAGGTGAAGCAGCATAGCAGGAGCATCCATTTTTTCGTGCTGACGCTGAAGCTCGTTATTCATGGATGCGAGCATGATGCATTGAGCCACAGATGCATCATCTTGCCACTTTTTGAAAGTGGCAATCTCTTCCTCAGAGGCTGTTTCTAAAACAGATTCAGGGATAGTGGAATTTAGGATATAAGAAATCTTTTCAGCAGTGAGAACAATTCTCAGATTTCTTAGCCAGTCCTCATAATTCGGGCCGGTAAGCTTATTTGCATCAAGTATGCTTCGTAGTGAGATTAGTGATTTTGACATTTTTAAAATTCTGCATGTGAAAAGACAACATTTTAGCAAACATTCATTTTATTAACTTTGCATACCAAAATAAATTTAGGTCTTTATTTTAAATTGGTATCTCCCACTATTTTCATCAAACTATATTACCCTCACTCATATAGTTCGGCAACATCTAATTAAAGATTTGCTAGTGAGATTAAGGATCCCATTTCAAATGTATATAACCTTGTGGATAGCACAACAAGCGATATACAAATAAATAGGTAGACAACTCTTGTCAATTACATCACCATGTAACTCCTTTTATTTTGCCTCTTAAATCATAATGGTCATGTGTGTGCACATCCGAACTAAAATGATTTAAGTTAAGTCCAGCCTAGCACTTCCATAAATTCAAAAAAGAAAATTTTTCGTCCTTGTGGATAGCACAACAAGACCAGATCGTTCAATTTTCTTGATAAGCATCAAATGTGATTAATTAACATCTTAAATATTCAATACTCGCCTTGGGGATAGCACAACAAACTCATATTAAATATTTAATACTCTATTAACTAATCATGTTAGAAGGCGACGTTCGATATTCCAAATATCATTTGAACGCTTCAGACTTAATAATATTTCTTTGAGGGGTTTGTTATTATTTGTCTCATCTTTTTAAGCGCGCATGCACATATATATATAAAATACGCGTCATTTTATTAAACATGCGAAGCATGTTTGTATAAAATATAATATATATAATATTTAGAATGCAATATAGAATACTATATTCTACCCGGATTGATTATGGACTTTTATTCTAGTTTGGTTCACTAGAGCCACCTAGTGAACCAAAAGGTCAAACCTAGGAGTGCAAAAATTTAAATTTAAACGTAACTGTTACATTTAAACCCGGGCTCCATACAAACGGGTCTTCACGCGCTCCTTGCTCCTTGGTCTCCAGTTTCTTCAAGATAATTCTAACTATCTCTATTACATAAATTATTTTTAAATAAAAACCTTGATCAGCAGTCAAGGGGAAGTACTTAGAAGGGAGATAGAATTTTACATCGATAATAAAATCAGAGAAGACGAGGTACGCAGACCCCATTTTATAAAATCCATACATTTAAGCATTCATCCAAAATAAAATCCAATCACATTGGTCATAGTCCATAATCAATCCCTTTTATTACCATACATATCATCATACGTATCGATAAAACTTATTCATCTCACGTAAGTAAATTCATTCCATATATGTATTAATATCAGTTAATGGGCAAAAGTTTGCTAAACTTTGTTTTTTGGAAAAATAAACTCCTTTATTTCATTCAAAAAACAATTTCAAATTAAACTCTTTAATTTTAGCAATTCTGAAATCTCATTTTATATAAAATAAACATCTTTATTTTAAACCTTTATTAATTAAATAAATCATTCATTTAATTAAATAAAACAAAAAAAAATCAGATTCTGTTAGTGGCGCAGCTGCGCCAGGAATATAAAAAGAACCAGCGCAGTTGCGCAGCATGAAAAACCAGGCCAAGACACCGGCGCAGCAAGAAGGCCAGGAACCGGCGCAGCTGCGCAGCATGAAAACAACACAGGACACTGGCGCAGCTGCGCAGCAAGAAGGCCAGGAACAGGCGCAGCTGCGCAGCTTCGCAGAATCAGAAAAAATTTTGTTGCCCAAAACTCGATCCAATCGCATATTATACATGTATGGAATCACATAGACTGATAATTAGCACAAGATTGGCTCTGATACCACTGTTGGATTTGTACGTAACGCAATCATGCAATCAAATAACATAAATAGGGCGGAAGCGTAAAAAACTAGGTTTTCAAAATTTATACAAACCCATTACCATGATCATTCTTATGCATCAATTATCAGTGAATGAGGAAGGAGAAAAACAGAATTATACCTTTGAAGATCCAAGCTTCCTCAGGTACAAGTTCTACTCCTTTGATTCATTTGATTCCTCTGTAGTGGCTCCTTCCCTTGATCAATGTCAGCCACCCAAATGTTTGGCCTCTAACGATGATCCACCAAGGAAGATGAAGAACTCAGTAAAATGGGTTATTGGCTTAACCCTTGTTTCTATCTCTATGGAATATGTGTACTCCCAACTCTTGAAAAATTCACGTACCTTATTTCTGATATAAGACTCTCTTATATAGATATTAGGTTAACCCTCCTAATCCAATTAGAATACGGTTTTATTTAATTAATTAATTAAATACTTTTAATTAATTTATATCCTAATCTTTATTAGGATTGAGAGAGAGTACTGATATTATATTAATTCCTAAACTCCTTTAGAATTAAAATAATATTAATAAGACTCCTCTTATTAATTTATATTTAATATTTCTAAAATATTAAATAATAAACATTAAGCTATTTAATTTATTCTATCATCATAGATTATATTAATTATACTTAATGCATTATTACTATCATGCCATTTTCTTCTTAAATAATTCTTCTTCCTTTTATGGTGTGACCCTTTAGGTTCTCCATATTAAATCGGTTGTGAATAAATCAATTGGAATAATTCTAATCTTATTTAAATAACCAAATTAAACTAATAATCTATTAAAATAAATAACATTTATTCTACAATAGGGATAAGCCTCCCTAGCGATCAACGACTTTCCAAATAATATAGATTTCAACATTAATCATAAAAGAACCTGTGAGTTAATAGTTACCGTACAATTCAATCCTTCCACCACACAATGTCCCAATTAAATATAAGACATGGATTTACTGTCAAGTCTTAATTTATTTAATCATATGTATTTCGATTAGAAAATGCACAACTCCAAATAATGTAAATTAGAAACCTCTTTCTAATTTCATTCTACCTTGGCCAAGGATTCCTCGGTTGTCATTTAACGAATCACATAGGACATATCTCCTCTTTTACTAGAGGTGGTAGATTCTTTATTGATCATTCATTATCTCCATATGTAACTCATTACACCCAAGCATACCCTATATATGCCTTAAAAGGCCTTAAGGAATTAGTCAAAGTATAATTTGTTACATACAAGATACTATGATGATCTCAAGTCCAAGGATCACATGTACTACTATCACATTAGGAATTCCTATTGACAGGCGAGTAAAACTCCATTAGGTATTCCATAGCGAGTCACGTTCAGTGAACTTATTCTCCAATAAGCACCTACATACTTGCTTTAGTGTCTCCTCACAAATGACCATGAGATCAGTCATCCTCATCCAATGAGCAAGCAACATATGTACCAATCTATCCGGATTTACTAATCCTCATTTTAGTAATCCCACAATTGGGAACTATTTTAGTTTTTAAGCTTTCTAAGAATTTAGATCTCATTATCATGATCTCATCATGATTCTAAAAGCATTGCTTAAAACTATGGGTTATTTACATATTATAAAAACAGCACCATGTAGATAATTATATGCCTTAAATGAATATTTTATTAATAAATAAATAAGATTGTTTACAAAGTATATGCTTTGTCATCATACATGATTGGCTTGTATGCACACTACTATCAGGTACAACTTTATAACACGACAAGTATAATACATCATATAAAACTTAGACATTGTTCAAGATCATATCATTAGATAACTACATCGATCTCCTTGCGACACTATGGAAATCAGTCAAGTAGCGTAATACTTTAATCACGAGTCCTTAACTTGCAAAAATGGTTATTTGCAAGAGTGATGTGGACAGCTCAGCAATTCTAACAATTTTCATACATCACATAGCATATAATATCATGCTCAGTTCATGCATTTATAATCATTTAAATATACTACGCATGTTACTTCCCACATAACAGGCATAGAGATTAACTTCATAAATATATCATCAAGGATCAGCTTTTAAATATCATACATATTCCATATGCATTTCATATCAACATTTTCATAGAATAATACAATTCAACTAACAGTTATCAATTTGGTATAACAAATAGAAACTGAAAGACATGCCTGATTCGTAGTTTTTCAACTATGACTTAACTGCTTAAAGCTTATCTACACTGCGTGTATTCCTACATAGTTATATAATCATGGATTCATACCCATCAGTCATTTATTTCATACACTCTTAATATAAGAACAAATATTGTTTCCTAACTTGGTTTCATTTTTACTTGAACTTGGGATAACCATGAGACTAGCTCATTCTACTATCATATTTATCTAAACAATCTTGTTTCATATCTTGTAGTCCTTAAGGACAACATATAACCATAACTTAAGACCATACAGTTAACAAACTGCTCTTGGTCACTCTGCAGAACAGCGCGGCCGCGCTGCATTTAAGCTTGGGAGTGGCGCGGCTGCGCGACTTCCTACAAGAACCAGACTTAGGCTTTTTATTGACCAATATAATTTCTGGCATAACATGTATTCTGATACGTACTGTAAACGAACATCAAGTAGGTTGTGATCTATTTTCAAGTTCATATTCAAACTACTTAGCTCCATAATGATTTATTTCAATCAATAAGGCTTAACAACTTTCTTTAACAAGATTCGATGTTATAAGCTTTTAAACCATTATTTGGTACTAATAAGCCTCTAATATCATGCTTACATGTATCTATCTTATTTATATACACATAGCATAGTTCATTTTTTGAAAACTTATTTTAAACCACACTTGAAAGGTCCAATCCATGCTTAGCTAGATGATGAACATATTCTTCATGTCTAGAGGCATAAGGCGTCTTAGTATGCATACTAGAAGGGTCAGAGTATACTTTACACAATATTTGAAACTATTAGTTCTCAAAACTTCTAAGTTTTCTCTTAAAACATTTTAAACCAAGCTATATCAATCTAGCATATGCAAGGTAACTTTAAAACTATATTTTATGCACGTTGATATGCGTACATATGGTCCAAGGTCAGAACTCAAAGGACACCAAAATCATCAACATCCGTTTCTCAAAAACTGTAAGTTTTCTTTTAGAAAATCATGTTAAAGCATTCCAATATGAGTAAAGTAATCTTAGTTATATGACATATCTATTATCATGCATATTTATGTTTTATCACTTAGAATAACATATTTTATCGTCGGGTGCACTACAATTGCGTAGGTGCATGTCTGAGTCCCTCCGTTTGCTTCTGAATACATAGCAGTCACAAAGATGGACATTTTTACCCCTCTTAACGACTTCAAATTGAACAACTTAAAAAATAAAAGTTTTAGGTCTACTCGTTATCTTTTCGAATCATCTTTAACCGCCTTAATAAGAGTTAGTATGAAGAAGTTATGCCTAATTTACTACAGCAGGTCAAAACAGTCTTTTATCTTATATAGTTCCGGTGCAGCTGCACCTGAAATGGCATTGGGGGTAGCGCAGCTGCGCCCCATGATGCAGAAGGTGTTTTCAAACTCTGATCTTCGCAATTATTCAGACCATTTCACTTTCCGATCGTCATAACGCGAGTTATACACATCCAATTCATTCCGTTTTTGATTCTATGGATTCGTAACTCATAAAACTACAACATACCAAAGAATAAACAATTAACATAAATATTAACTAACCCAAATATTAATCCAAAACTCATGTTCATACTAAATTTTCATGTTTTGACAAGTTTTGCTAATTTCATCACTACGGATTCATTTCTAAACCAAATTGGTCCGTTTAACTTTCGTTGTTTTTGTACTTAACTATATTATTAGTATCTTCCAACAATTCATGGATTACAATAATCCTTAGCCATCAATTTTGACTTAAAACAAGTATTTGCTTGACATTTCTAAGAACTTCATAATCTTGAAATGAATAACATATATGTATATAAATATTACCTCTTGAAGTTCAAATTTGCTAACTACAGCACTTCAATCCTCTAATTGCTCCTCAATTCTCCTAACTCTCTATAGCTAACTTCTCAGACAACTTCAACCAACGTTAAGGAGAGGAAGAAGGCTCTATTTATAGAGAAAGTGTTGCCCAATCTTGCTTGCACATTGAATTACACCAATAGAAGGAAGGGAGAGACATTGGGCAAGAGAGAGTTGTTGGAAATCCACTATTCAACCCACTCCCCCCATGATGATTGCACTCATTTGTTTTCTTTGAGTTTGAGAAATGGAGATAGGCTAGGCCTTGTAGCCATTCACGTGAGGAGAGAAAAAGGTCACTTAATTTGGGACAAGCTCTCAATCTCAGCAACTTGCAAGTAGTAAATGAAACAATATCATATACTATGGACTTATATACACACATAACATACTTAGGCTTATTTCATTTTGGATAATACAAGTCACACTTAATAACTTAATGTTTCTATATTAATATAAGTTATGGGCACATATATACACATATGTATGTACACTAATATATATAATAATGTACCTTATGTACATTGTTTTCATCCAATAATATTTTAATTGGGCTATTTATAAAATAGTTTGGTATCATCATCCCACCCTTTTCCATAAAATTATCATCTCGGGTACATCCAAATATTATAATGATAATTAATAACAATTACTTATTAACTCACCATTTAATACTTATAGTTAAACCTCCAATTGATTTAACCCTACTATTTATGCCACTTAAGGCATAATTATGTGAACTTAGTAATTAATGGTCCACAAGCTTAGTAATAATATAATTTCACAACATAATATTATTCTCGATATCACTTCTTATAATATGTTCAAAATGTAATATCATTACATTACTAATTTACATGTTCTCATAACATATATACTTGCACATAGCAATTAATTCCCATCATAACATTAATTAATTCCGTTTAATCATTCCTTCATTAATTTATTTAATGAATTATTTATTCTACCACTTTGCCACACTAGGCATATTTCACAAGCGTAATTAGGCTCATTATCATTTTCACCACACTTTAATATTCTTTTAATATAAAGTTGTGTGACACATGCACTTCAATACTAAGTTATTTAGCTACCTTAAATAATTATACACTTATAATACGTATAACCTTTATACTTAGAATAATTAATATCTACTCTATTATTTATTTAAATTATACAATCTACGTATAATTATTCAATTGTCCTAAGACAACCATCTTCAATCTTTACATTTAGCCATATCTAATGTAATACCTTCATCACCAACCAACATTTATTTATAATTATATTGGTTCTCTTTTATTAATCACATGTCCTTCAAATATTAATCAACATATTTCTTTCATTCTCTTATGCTAAACAGATATTAATTCAATGTCTTATGAAAATGAATTAAGTCTTTTTCATTCTCTTTTCTACTACACCACTGCCACACAAGACGTTACAATATTCAATAGTATAACTTGATTAACCAAATGTTTATTATAGGTTAAATAATATCCATAATTAATATTAATTTAATTCACGCCTTGCTATCTTAATCCATTCTCAGACGATTTGATCACTATTATGACAATATTTTAATTACTAATACGCATATGATATGTGACAACCCGGATTTTAAAAAAATTATTATAATAAGAATTTAATAAATAAAATTCTTATTGCGAGATGTTTTGAGTTTGGATATGTGTATATATGTGTTACATGTTATGAAGTATATGATGTGGTGTGAACATAGAAGATATATATATATATATTTATATATTTATATATGTTGGAAGAATGAGGTTTAATAGTTAATTTAATTTAACTATTGAAGAAATTAAATGAAGTTATTACGAAAAGAAAATTAACTGAATATTATTAGTTAATTTAATTAAGTTACAGATTATATTATAAAATAATATAATTTGATTATTATGCCTTGTTGGCACTATAATGGTTATGAATTAAATAATGAGTAATTCAATTAATAAAAAATAATGTAGTAATGTAAAAATAATTGTTTTAATAAGATAGGAAGGTAATATATTACATGTAAGAGTAATACGGTTATGTAATGGCTTAATATATTATATTTAGCCAAGTGAATATAAATGGAGTATGAGAATGAGAAGAACCAATATAACTATAAATAAATATTGGTGTTAGATGAATTAAATAAATATTTTAGTTGGAATACTTATAGAATAAGATAAATATTTGATGGAAATTATTATGGAATAATTTATTTAAGTATGATGATATTAAATAAATTGATGAGAAATAATTTTATAATTTGTGCGTATTTTATTATGCTAATGTGTTGGTCATGTTCTAATTTAATTAAATAATTAAATTAGAAAGGTAATGATTTGTTAAATAAAAGTGGAGTTATATTTGCTAAATAATTTGATTAAACATGATTTAATTAAATTATATGTGACATTTGTAAACTATATAATAAGTGAATGATTAAAATAAATTAAAAGGGTTATATAGTGTACTAGCCAAATAAGCTCTTATGACCCTTGGTGGGTTGTAACTGCTGAGACCCATAGTTATTATAACGTAACCCATGTCCATCAGTTATATTTTCTTACGTATATTTTCTTAAGCCTAAGAAAGTAGAGCAAAACACAAAGAAGAGAGGAAGATAGAAAATTGATAGAGAAAGAGAAGAAATTCTCTTTGTATTGAGAAGAACTTTGTGAGAATCGAAGAAGAAAGAAAAGGAGATTGTTCAAGTGTTATAACGAATCAAATGTAATAATTTGATTATAAAATTTATTTTTGTGTTCTTAAGTTGTTTATCTAAATATAGATTTTTAGGGTTGATTTGTGAAGGAATTGGTTGTAGATGTTAATGGGTTTGTGTAATCCATTCTATATCATCTAAAATTGGTTTTAGAGTAATCGAATTCGTGAAATTATGCTAAAGATGAAGAACTTGTGTTTTTAATGAATTTTGTATGTTATGGCTTAGTTGAAGTTAAAGTTTTGTTATGAAATCATGATGAAAACCTTAAATTGATGATGTATCATGATAGTACTCGAAAAAATGAAAACAACCTAAGTTGAACGAGTCAAAACGGATGTAAAACGAATTCGTAGTGATTGAATTCGCTAAATATTTGTAAAACATGAAGAATTAGCATGAACACTAAATTGGAACCCTTAAAAGGAATTGTTAATGTTTTTGAAGTGTTATAATTATCATATAGATGAGTAGTTCAGTGTTTCACGAATCCATAGAGTCGAAAACGGACTCAATCAGATGTGTATAGCTTGATTTATGAAGATGGGAAGGAGGAAAGGGTTAGAAAATTCGCCAGAACCACAAACTGGAAAGAAAATTCGTGTAGCACGCTACCAGGGGCGCAGCTGCGCTGCCCCCAAGGCTATTTGGGGCGCAGCTGCATCGGGAACAGTGTCAGTCCGGGACTATTTTGACCTCCTGTGGTAAAACAACCATAACCTTTTCATACAAACTCCGATTGAGGCGATTCGAGATGATTCGGAATGAGCACGAGTAGACCTACAACTTTCATTCTTTAAGTTATTTAATTTGAGGTCATTATCATGGGTTAAAATGGTCATTTTTGGGACTGATGTATTTTTAGAGGCAATCGGGGGGCGTCGGGCATGCACGTATGCACATGTAATACTCCCGACCATGTAAAATGATGTTCTAACTTCCATAACATTAACCCTTGAGTATTAGACAATTCGGTTGGGCGTGCTAAGCGTGCGCAAATGCGTGTCGTTTGGGCGTTCGAATAGGCAAGTTTGGCATACGGACGTGCAAGCGTCTCAACGCCGCAACGAGTGTGTATGACCTTGTTTAATATTATGTTTTTAATAAGAATAAAACATTATAGAGTAATGTAACCCAATATAGGAGCATGCAAAGCACATGCAAAAGATGCGAGTTAGGCGTGTGACGTATAAACGTCAAAACGCCGTGTAATGTGGTAATACACTTAAATAGTGTTTCGATTCTAATGAAACGAATATTATAATATATGAAATGTGATTAATATAAAACCAATAGGTAGTCCTAGCGGAACTTAAACACTTGAATGAATTTTGAATAATACGAAAAAGAATTATAGTGAAATATAAGTTGATAGTTAACACAATCAAATTGAACGTTGTGTATTGATAATAGGAAGGGTTCTGAGATGTAGAGTAAAATTTACATTACAACTAATATGCATTGCTATGTGACTGATATTTGATGTGCATGATTATATAATTGTGTAGGGCACGTGAAGTGCAGATATCTGTAAGCTGTTTAACTGTTATTGGTAAACAACGATCAAGGAAAGTCCTTCAGTTCCTATTTTCTACGTGAACTTGATGATGAACTGTTTTAAATTATTTTACAAAAAACATGATATGTTGTATATAGGTTGTAAGCATGAAATGTTAAAGTCAATTTATGACTACATTGATTGATTAAAGAATGTTGATTGAGTAAGGAACTCAATCTTTATATTTGTTATGTGAAGTAAAGCATGTATGCTATGTTACTTTAATTATTATGAGATGTATGTTGAGCATGTGTTTATGTGCTATATGATGCATGAAAGCTGTTAGATCTTGCTGAGCTGTTGAGCTCATTCTTGCAAATAATCACTTTTGCAGGTTAAGGATTCAAGATAACGCTATGTGTTACTTAAAAGAAATGAATCAGATGTAATGCATGAAGATTTATATACTTTGGCTGAATTGTTATTATTTTGGACCCTGTTTAAGGTTTCAGATAATGTATTTGATAATGTATGATGGTTAACAGATGTTGAGTTGTAAAGGTTAAATTTTACCCGATGTATAAGGGTTATTGAACGTGGTTGTATGTTTTAGTTTATAATAACTCTGACGAAACGATTCATGAAATAAAGTTGAATCAAAATTATGTAATGATAAATGTTGAGATTCGGGGAAATAAAGAAGGAATAATGTAAAAGTTTTAAATATTCCGTATTTTTAGTGATTGTATCATTGATTAATGATGTAAAGTCTGAATAAGGATGCATTGTTAACGTTCGATGTCGAGAGTTGTATTGTATGAATTTTGGGGTCGTTACAGTTGGTATGAGAGCTGATAGGTTATACACCTTAGGTAAGAGTACCTTAGTCTATAACCTTAGAGAATGAGAAGTTAAGTTACGCATAACAAAAAGGTGATTCCTTTCACATACGTAGATGTATAGGATGAGTTAAGTCCTAGAAATATTATAAGAAGAAGGTAAGAATAACGAGGAATAAAACTCGAATAAAATGTTGAACTTTATGAACGGAATTAGAAATTCTTAAAAGAAGAGTTAATAAATAAACAAGAAGATTCAAAGAAGAATCTTGAAGAGATATGAAGATGAGAATCAGGAGTTACCTAACTCCAATAATAAAGATGCCGAATCACGATGAATAGACAAAGTCTATAATATTGAAAGCGTAAAGGAAATCATGATATGACACGATGATAGGTAAAGATAAGAAGTTTTTAAAACAAAACGATAATGAGATAAGAAAGAATCATAAGGGAGATGAATATAGAATAAGGTCACAACGTGATCTTTTATAGTTGAAAGACAGATGGTCAGTAATGATGGAATAGTTATAGTTTGATGCTATAATGAGAATGTACTATGATATAGTACCAGGTTAACTCACAAGGAGTTATAAATGATGAGATGCGGAAAATTCGTATCGAGTAAAGAGCAAGTTATGAGCAAGATAGAGTTAGGTGGGATTTCAATTGAAGAATCATGTGATGGCAGAGTTGTACAAACCTTTGTATGGGTGAGGGTTTTGTGCTTGCACTTAGTTTATCACATTGATAATCATTGGAATGTTGGTGTCGCGCTATCAATGTATATGTGGTGAAAAGGTGATTCTTTTCTCATGTGTATATTGATAGTTAGAAACTATTAAGATTAGTAAGATGTTATTAGGATTAAGTGCGAGTTCTTAAAACCCATGCTTATAGTAAGTTCATGACTCATAATCATATGGTGTGTTTGAAACTCCTCAGCGAATGGACGCCTATGGTCTGACTAGGAAGTTCTTAAACTCATATTATTGTGGAAAGGTCCTGACTTCCAAAGTGTGGAAAGTTTGATGAACTATACTGGGAATAGAAAGGTTATGGTGTAGGAAGCATTGATGTTGTTTAAGGTTGATAGAATGATTAAGTAATGATGGAGTAAAGATTTAATTGATGGAGAAAGTTTTATATTCTAAATCTCCTAGCTTTGCTAGATTTTCAAAATTTATTGACTTCGTGCTGATGTTGCACTTCTGTTTTATTGAAAAACATTGGATCAAATGATGGAACCAATGATTTTTTTTTAAAATAGTGCTATTATTGGCATGTCTACGCTAATTGCTTCAGCTAGACAAAAATAATTTTAAATTTTCAAAATATATTTTATGTGTTCTATGCATCATTTGATATGGTGCAGAGACAATAATTGAGGAAGTTATCAATGCAGTTAAACCTAGTGTTGGATGTGATCGTATGATCGTCAGCCCGCTATGGTATGATGTAGTATGACGATGTCATGTAATGACGAAATCCTCAAGGTACTATTATTATGGTACGGTATCATGATATTATAAAAAGATTCATTTATTTTTTAGTTTCCTTAAACTATAAAAAAAAAGGGATTTATTTACTTTTAGTTTCTTTAAGTGAAAAAAAAATATTTTTTTAAGTTGTTTAATGATATATATATATATATATATATATATATATCTCGATTGATGTCCGAGTTATTGCTAGAAGTCTATGCTACTTGATTCAGCTAGACGAATATTAAAAAATGTTCATGAAATTCAAGCGTTCTTTGTCAAACTATACCAAACCAAATTGTTTTGGTGATGATTCAAATGTTAAGAAGCTGAAGTGAACAACCCTGTAAAAGGGGACATGTTATCGGAGACAATGGTTCCGAGAGTAACGCATATAGTCGTTACGATGTTAAGATGTAATACGTTGTGCACGACGTAGGGGTACGATAGGCTGATCACCTAGAGTACTTGCAGAGAGTGTTTTCAGTCTGTGTGATTGCTAAACATTCTGTTAAAGATGTTTACAGTGGTGATGCACTATTAAACCTGGAGAAGAGTTCAAGGTCTTATGTCTCCTCAGCATGAGTTGTAATCTTTTAAATTCCTGAGTTGTTTATATCGCTTCCCAATCATTAAACAATTGTGGAAGATTCTTATTATTCTGAAGGTAAATGTGGTAAGAAGAATAGTATTAGTAAGAAGTAGTTGTAGAACGCTTTAATCCAGTGAATAAAGATTAACGTAGAATCTATTTTGATAGATTGAACGAATAAAGATAATAAAAATTTTGAGGACGAAATTCTTAGAAAAAGGGGTGAATGTGATAACCCGAATACTCATAAGATAGTGAATTATGAAGTATATGAATTCGATGAGTAAGGTATATGGTAATAATCCTTGGAAAGAAAATGAATGGATTAAAAAATATATAATACTCAAAATATAATTGAGTTCAAGTGAAAGGTATGAAATAAAACCTAGAATTTGTTGAAGAAATGAATGTAGTAGGAAATATAAAACCTATACTAAGGTAATGTGTTGAAGTTATTCAACGATAAATGTTTTTAAAGAGATTTGATGGAAACCTGAGTAAGGTAGGGTTTCGGTGATTCCGAGGACGGAATCCTTATAAGGAGGGAAAGATGTGACAACTCGAATTTTCAAAAAATTATTATAATAAGAATTTAATAAATGAAATTCTTATTACGAGATGTTTTGAGTTTGGATATGTGTATATATGTGTTATATGTTGTGAAGTATATGATGTGGTGTGAACATAGAAGATATATATATATATATATGTATATATATATATATATATATATATATATATATTCATATGTTGGAAGAATGACGTTTAATAGTTAATTTAATTTAACTATTGAAGAAATTAAATGAAGTTATTACGAAAAGGAAATTAATTGAATATTATTAGTTAATTTAATTAAGTTACAAATTATATTATAAAATAATATAATTTGATTATTATGCCTTGTTGGCACTATAATGGTTATGAATTAAATAATGAGTAATTAAATTAATGAAAAATAATGTAGTAATGTGAAAATAATTGTTTTAATAAGATAGGAAGGTAATATATTACATGTAAGAGTAATACGGTTATGTAATGGCTTAATATATTATATTTAGCCAAGTGAATATAAATGGAGTATGAGAATGAGAAGAACCAATATAACTATAAATAAATATTGGTGTTAAATGAATTAAATAAATATTTTAGTTGGAATACTTATGGAATAAGATAAATATTTGATGAAATTATTATGGAATAATTTATTTAAGTATGATGATATTAAATAAATTGATGAGAAATAATTTTATAATTTGTGCGTATTTTATTATGCTAATGTGTTGGTGATGTTCTAATTTAATTAAATAATAAATTAGAAAGGTAATGATTTGTTAAATAAAAGTGGAGTTATATTTGCTAAATAACTTGATTAAACATGATTTAATTAAATTATATGTGACATTTGTAAACTATATAATAAGTGAATGATTAAAATAAATTAAAAGGGTTATATAGTGTACTAGCCAAATAAGGTCTTATGACCCTTGGTGGGTTGTAACTGCTGAGACCCATAGTTATTATAACGTGACCCATGTCCATCAGTTATATTTTCTTACGTATATTTTCTTAAGCCTAAGAAAGTAGAGCAAAACACAAAGAAGAGAGGAAGATAGAAAATTGATAGAGAAAGAGAAGAAATTCTCTTTGTATTGAGAAGAACTTTGTGAGAATCGAAGAAGAAAGAAAAGGAGATTGTTCAAGTGTTATAACGAATCAAAGGTAATAATTTGATTATAAAATTTATTTTTATGTTCTTAAGTTGTTTATCTAAATATAGATTTTTAGGGTTGATTTGTGAAGGAATTGGTTGTAGATGTTAGTGGGTTTATGTAATCCATTCTATATCATGTAAAATTGGTTTTAGAGTAATCGAATTCGTGAAATTATGCTAAAGACGAAGGACTTGTGTTTTTAATGAATTTTGTATGTTATGGCTTAGTTGAAGTCAAAGTTTAGTTATGAAATCATGATGAAAACCTTAATTTGATGATGTATCATGATAGTACTCGAAAAAATGAAAACAACCTAAGTTGAACGAGTCAAAACGGATGTAAAACGAATTCGTAGTGATTGAATTCGCTAAATATTTGTAAAACATGAAGAATTAGCATGAACACTGAATTGGAACCCTTAAAAGGAATTGTTAATGTTTTTGAAGTGTTATAGTTATCATATAGATGAGTAGTTCAGTGTTTCACGAATCCATAGAGTCGAAAACGGACTCAATCAGATGTGTATAACTTGATTTATGAAGATGGGAAGGAGGAAAGGGTTAGAAAATTCGCCAGAACCACAAACTGGAAAGAAAATTCACGTAGCACGCTGCCAGGGGCGCAGCTGCTCTACTCCCAAGGCTGTTTGGGGCGCAGCTGCTCCGGGAACAGTGTCAGTCGTGGACTATTTTGACCTCCTGTGGTAAAACAACCATAACGTTTTCATACAAACTCCGATTGAGGCGATTCGAGATGATTCGGAACAGAGCACGAGTAGACCTACAACTTTATTCTTTAAGTTATTTAATTTGAGGATATTATCAGGGGTCAAAATGGTCATTTTTGGGACTGATGTATTTTTAGAGGCAATCGGGGGGAGTCGGGCATGCACGTATGCACATGTAATGCTCCCGACCATGTAAAATGATGTTCTAACTTCCATAACATTAACCCTTGAGTATTAGACAATTCGGTTGGGCGTGCTAAGCGTGCGCAAATGCGTGTCGTTTGGGAATTCGAATAGGCAAGTTTGGCATACGGACGTGCAAGCGTCTCAACGCCGCAACGAGTGTGTATGACCTTGTTTAATATTATGTTTTTAATAAGAATAAAACGTTATAGAGTAATGTAACCCAATATAGGAGCATGGAAAGGACATGCAAAAGATGCGAGTTAGGCGTGTGACGTATAAACGTCAAAACGCCGTGTAATATGGTAATACACTTAAATAGTGTTTCGATTCTAATGAAACGAATATTATAATATATGAAATGTGATTAATATAAAACCAATAGGTAGTCCTAGCGGAACTTAAACACTTGAATGAATTTCGAATAATACGAAAAAGAATTATAGTGAAATATAAGTCGATAGTTAACACAATCAAATTGAACGTTGTGTATTGATAATAGGAAGGGTTCTGAGATGTAGAGTAAAATTTACATTACAACTAATATGCATTGCTATGTGACTGATATTTGATGTGCATGATTATCTAATTGTGTAGGGCACGTGAAGTGCAGATATCTGTAAGCTGTTAACTGTTATTGGTAAACAACGATCAAGGAAAGTCCTTCAGTTCCTATTTTCTACGTGAACTTGATGATGAAATGTTTTAAATTATTTTACAAAAAACATGATATGTTGTATATAGGTTGTAAGCATGAATTGTTAAAGTCAATTTATGACTACATTGATTGATTAAAGAATGTTGATTGAGTAAGGAACTCAATCTTTATATTTGTTATGTGAAGTAAAGCATGTATGCCTATGTTACTTTAATTATTATGAGATGTATGTTGAGCATGTGTTTATGTGCTATATGATGCATGAAAGCTGTTAGATCTTGCTGAGCTGTTGAGCTCATTATTGCAAATAATCACTTTTGCAGGTTAAGGATTCAAGATAACGCTATGTGTTACTTAAAAGAAATGAATCAGATGTAATGCATGAAGATTTATATACTTTGGCTGAATTGTTATTATTTTGGACCCTGTTTAAGGTTTCAGATAATGTATTTGATAATGTATGATGGTTAACAGATGTTGAGTTGTAAAGGTTAAATTTTACCCGATGTATAAGGGCTATTGAACGTGGTTGTATGTTTTAGTTTATAATAACTCTGACGAAACGATTCATGAAATAAAGTTGAATCAAAATTATGTAATGATAAATGTTGAGATTCGGGGAAATAAAGAAGGAATAATGTAAAAGTTTTAAATATTCCGTATTTTTAGTGATTGTATCATTGATTAATGATGTAAAGTCTGAATAAGGATGCATTGTTAACGTTCGATGTCGAGAGTTGTATTGTATGAATTTTGGGGTCGTTACAGTTGGTATGAGAGCTGATAGGTTATACACCTTAGGTAAGAGTACCTTAGTCTATAACCTTAGAGAATGAGAAGTTAAGTTACGCATAACAAAAAGGTGATTCCTTTCACATACGTAGATGTATAGGATGAGTTAAGTCCTAGAAATATTATAAGAAGAAGGTAAGAATAACGAGGAATAAAACTCGAATAAAATGTTGAACTTTATGACCGGAATTAGAAATTCTTAAAAGAAGAGTTAATAAATAAACAAGAAGATTCAAAGAAGAATCTTGAAGAGATATGAAGATGAGAATCAGGAGTTACCTAACTCCAATAATAAAGATGCCGAATCACGATGAATAGACAAAGTCTATAATATTGAAAGCGTAAAGGAAATCATGATATGACACGATGATAGGTAAAGATAAGAAGTTTTTAAAACAAAACGATAATGAGATAAGAAAGAATCATAAGGGAGATGAATATAGAATAAGGTCACAACGTGATCTTTTATAGTTGAAAGACAGATGGTCAGTAATGATGGAATAGTTATAGTTTGATGCTATAATGAGAATGTACTATGATATAGTACCAGGTTAACTCACAAGGAGTTATAAATGATGAGATGCGGAAAATTCGTATCGAGTAAAGAGCAAGTTATGAGCAAGATAGAGTTAGGTGGGATTTCAATTGAAGAATCATGTGATGGCAGAGTTGTACAAACCTTTGTATGGGCTGAGGGTTTTGTGCTTGCACTTAGTTTATCACATGATAATCACTGGAATGTTGGTGTCGCGCTATCAATGTATATGTGGTGAAAAGGTGATTCTTTTCTCATGTGTATATTGATAGTTAGAAACTATTAAGATTAGTAAGATGTTATTAGGATTAAGTGCGAGTTCTTAAAACCCATGCTTATAGTAAGTTCATGACTCATAATCATATGGTGTGTTTGAAACTCCTCAGCGAATGGACGCCTATGGTCTGACTAGGAAGTTCTTAAACTCATATTATTGTGGAAAGGTCCTGACTTCCAAAGTGTGGAAAGTTTGATGAACTATACTGGGAATAGAAAGGTTATGGTGTAGGAAGCATTGATGTTGTTTAAGGTTGATAGAATGATTAAGTAATGATGGAGTAAAGATTTAATTGATGGAGAAAGTTTTATATTCTAAATCTCCTAGCTTTGCTAGATTTTCAAAATTTATTGACTTCGTGCTGATGTTGCACTTCTGTTTTATTGAAAAACATTGGATCAAATGATGGAACCAATGATTTTTTTTTAAAATAGTGCTATTATTGGCATGTCTACGCTAATTGCTTCAGCTAGACAAAAATAATTTTAAATTTTCAAAATATATTTTATGTGTTCTATGCATCATTTGATATGGTGCAGAGACAATAATTGAGGAAGTTATCAATGCAGTTAAACCTAGTGTTGGATGTGATCGTATGATCGTCAGCCCGCTATGGTATGATGTAGTATGACGATGTCATGTAATGACGAAATCCTCAAGGTACTATTATTATGGTACGGTATCATGATATTATAAAAAGATTCATTTATTTTTTAGTTTCCTTAAACTATAAAAAAAAAGGGATTTATTTACTTTTAGTTTCTTTAAGTGAAAAAAAAATATTTTTTTAAGTTGTTTAATGATATATATATATATATATATATATATATATCTCGATTGATGTCCGAGTTATTGCTAGAAGTCTATGCTACTTGATTCAGCTAGACGAATATTAAAAATGTTCATGAAATTCAAGCGTTCTTTGTCAAACTATACCAAACCAAATTGTTTTGGTGATGATTCAAATGTTAAGAAGCTGAAGTGAACAACCCTGTAAAAGGGGACATGTTATCGGAGACAATGGTTCCGAGAGTAACGCATATAGTCGTTACGATGTTAAGATGTAATACGTTGTGCACGACGTAGGGGTACGATAGGCTGATCACCTAGAGTACTTGCAGAGAGTGTTTTCAGTCTGTGTGATTGCTAAACATTCTGTTAAAGATGTTTACAGTGGTGATGCACTATTAAACCTGGAGAAGAGTTCAAGGTCTTATGTCTCCTCAGCATGAGTTGTAATCTTTTAAATTCCTGAGTTGTTTATATCGCTTCCCAATCATTAAACAATTGTGGAAGATTCTTATTATTCTGAAGGTAAATGTGGTAAGAAGAATAGTATTAGTAAGAAGTAGTTGTAGAACGCTTTAATCCAGTGAATAAAGATTAACGTAGAATCTATTTTGATAGATTGAACGAATAAAGATAATAAAAATTTTGAGGACGAAATTCTTAGAAAAAGGGGTGAATGTGATAACCCGAATACTCATAAGATAGTGAATTATGAAGTATATGAATTCGATGAGTAAGGTATATGGTAATAATCCTTGGAAAGAAAATGAATGGATTAAAAAATATATAATACTCAAAATATAATTGAGTTCAAGTGAAAGGTATGAAATAAAACCTAGAATTTGTTGAAGAAATGAATGTAGTAGGAAATATAAAACCTATACTAAGGTAATGTGTTGAAGTTATTCAACGATAAATGTTTTTAAAGAGATTTGATGGAAACCTGAGTAAGGTAGGGTTTCGGTGATTCCGAGGACGGAATCCTTATAAGGAGGGAAAGATGTGACAACTCGAATTTTCAAAAAATTATTATAATAAGAATTTAATAAATGAAATTCTTATTACGAGATGTTTTGAGTTTGGATATGTGTATATATGTGTTATATGTTGTGAAGTATATGATGTGGTGTGAACATAGAAGATATATATATATATATATATGTATATATATATATATATATATATATATATATATATTCATATGTTGGAAGAATGACGTTTAATAGTTAATTTAATTTAACTATTGAAGAAATTAAATGAAGTTATTACGAAAAGGAAATTAATTGAATATTATTAGTTAATTTAATTAAGTTACAAATTATATTATAAAATAATATAATTTGATTATTATGCCTTGTTGGCACTATAATGGTTATGAATTAAATAATGAGTAATTAAATTAATGAAAAATAATGTAGTAATGTGAAAATAATTGTTTTAATAAGATAGGAAGGTAATATATTACATGTAAGAGTAATACGGTTATGTAATGGCTTAATATATTATATTTAGCCAAGTGAATATAAATGGAGTATGAGAATGAGAAGAACCAATATAACTATAAATAAATATTGGTGTTAAATGAATTAAATAAATATTTTAGTTGGAATACTTATGGAATAAGATAAATATTTGATGAAAATTATTATGGAATAATTTATTTAAGTATGATGATATTAAATAAATTGATGAGAAATAATTTTATAATTTGTGCGTATTTTATTATGCTAATGTGTTGGTGATGTTCTAATTTAATTAAATAAATAAATTAGAAAGGTAATGATTTGTTAAATAAAAGTGGAGTTATATTTGCTAAATAACTTGATTAAACATGATTTAATTAAATTATATGTGACATTTGTAAACTATATAATAAGTGAATGATTAAAATAAATTAAAAGGGTTATATAGTGTACTAGCCAAATAAGGTCTTATGACCCTTGGTGGGTTGTAACTGCTGAGACCCATAGTTATTATAACGTGACCCATGTCCATCAGTTATATTTTCTTACGTATATTTTCTTAAGCCTAAGAAAGTAGAGCAAAACACAAAGAAGAGAGGAAGATAGAAAATTGATAGAGAAAGAGAAGAAATTCTCTTTGTATTGAGAAGAACTTTGTGAGAATCAAAGAAGAAAGAAAAGGAGATTGTTCAAGTGTTATAACGAATCAAAGGTAATAATTTGATTATAAAATTTATTTTTATGTTCTTAAGTTGTTTATCTAAATATAGATTTTTAGGGTTGATTTGTGAAGGAATTGGTTGTAGATGTTAGTGGGTTTATGTAATCCATTCTATATCATGTAAAATTGGTTTTAGAGTAATCGAATTCGTGAAATTATGCTAAAGACGAAGGACTTGTGTTTTTAATGAATTTTGTATGTTATGGCTTAGTTGAAGTCAAAGTTTAGTTATGAAATCATGATGAAAACCTTAATTTGATGATGTATCATGATAGTACTCGAAAAAATGAAAACAACCTAAGTTGAACGAGTCAAAACGGGTGTAAAACGAATTCGTAGTGATTGAATTCGCTAAATATTTGTAAAACATGAAGAATTAGCATGAACACTGAATTGGAACCCTTAAAAGGAATTGTTAATGTTTTTGAAGTGTTATAGTTATCATATAGATGAGTAGTTCAGTGTTTCACGAATCCATAGAGTCGAAAACGGACTCAATCAGAGGTGTATAACTTGATTTATGAAGATGGGAAGGAGGAAAGGGTTAGAAAATTCGCCAGAACCACAAACTGGAAAGAAAATTCACGTAGCACGCTGCCAGGGGCGCAGCTGCTCTACTCCCAAGGCTGTTTGGGGCGCAGCTGCGCCGGGAACAGTGTCAGTCTTGGACTATTTTGACCTCCTGTGGTAAAACAACCATAACGTTTTCATACAAACTCCGATTGAAGCGATTCAAGATGATTCGGAACAAGCACGAGTAGACCTACAACTTTTATTCTTTAAGTTATTTAATTTGAGGATATTATCAGGGGTCAAAATGGTCATTTTTGGGACTGATGTATTTTTAGAGGCAATCGGGGGGAGTCGGGCATGCACGTATGCACATGTAATGCTCCCGACCATGTAAAATGATGTTCTAACTTCCATAACATTAACCCTTGAGTATTAGACAATTCGGTTGGGCGTGCTAAGCGTGCGCAAATGCGTGTCGTTTGGGAATTCGAATAGGCAAGTTTGGCATACGGACGTGCAAGCGTCTCAACGCCGCAACGAGTGTGTATGACCTTGTTTAATATTATGTTTTTAATAAGAATAAAACGTTATAGAGTAATGTAACCCAATATAGGAGCATGGAAAGGACATGCAAAAGATGCGAGTTAGGCGTGTGACGTATAAACGTCAAAACGCCGTGTAATATGGTAATACACTTAAATAGTGTTTCGATTCTAATGAAACGAATATTATAATATATGAAATGTGGTTAATATAAAACCAATAGGTAGTCCTAGCGGAACTTAAACACTTGAATGAATTTCGAATAATACGAAAAAGAATTATAGTGAAATATAAGTCGATAGTTAACACAATCAAATTGAACGTTGTGTATTGATAATAGGAAGGGTTCTGAGATGTAGAGTAAAATTTACATTACAACTAATATGCATTGCTATGTGACTAATAGTTGATGTGCATGATTATCTAATTGTGTAGGGCACGTGAAGTGCAGATATCTGTAAGCTGTTAAACTGTTATTGGTAAACAACGATCAAGGAAAGTCCTTCAGTTCCTATTTTCTACGTGAACTTGATGATGAAATGTTTTAAATTGTTTTACAAAAAACATGATATGTTGTATATAGGTTGTAAGCATGAATTGTTAAAGTCAATTTATGACTACATTGATTGATTAAAGAATGTTGATTGAGTAAGGAACTCAATCTTTATATTTGTTATGTGAAGTAAAGCATGTATGCCATGTTACTTTAATTATTATGAGATGTATGTTGAGCATGTGTTTATGTGCTATGTGATGCATGAAAGCTATTAGATCTTGCTGAGCTGTTGAGCTCATTATTGCAAATAATCACTTTTGCAGGTTAAGGATTCAAGGTAACGTTATGTGTTACTTAAAAGAAATGAAACTGATGTAATGCATGAAGATTTATATACTTTGGCTGAATTGTTATTATTTTGGACCCTGTTTAAGGTTTCAGATAATGTATTTGATAATGTATGATGGTTAACAGATGTTGAGTTATAAAGGTTAAATTTTACCCGATGTATAAGGGCTATTGAACGTGGTTGTAAGTTTTAGTTTATAATAACTCTGACGAAACGATTCATGAAATAAAGTTGAATCAAAGTTATGTAATGATAAAGGTTGAGATTCAGGGAAATAAAGAAGGAATAATGTAAAAGTTTTAAATATTCTGTATTTTTGGTGATTGTATCATTGATTAATGATGTAAAGTCTGAATAAGGATGCATTGTTAACGATCGATGTCGAGAGTTGTATTGTATGAATTTTGGGGTCGTTACAGTTGGTATGAGAGCTGATAGGTTATACACCTTAGGTAAGAGTACCTTAGTCTATAACCTTAGAGAATGAGAAGTTAAGTTACGCATAACAAAAAGGTGATTCCTTTCACATACGTAGATGTATAGGATGAGTTAAGTCCTAGAAATATTATAAGAAGAAGGTAAGAATAACGAGGAATAAAACTCGAATAAAATGTTGAACTTTATGACCGGAATTAGAAATTCTTAAAAGAAGAGTTAATAAATAAACAAGAAGATTCAAAGAAGAATCTTGAAGAGATATGAAGATGAGAATCAGGAGTTACCTAACTCCAATAATAAAGATGCCGAATCACGATAAATAGACAAAGTCTATAATATTGAAAGCGTAAAGGAAATCATGATATGACACGATGATAGGTAAAGATAAGAAGTTTTTAAAACAAAACGATAATGAGATAAGAAAGAATCATAAGGGAGATGAATATAGAATAAGGTCACAACGTGATCTTTTATAGTTGAAAGACAGATGGTCAGTAATGATGGAATAGTTATAGTTTGATGCTATAACGAGAATGTACTATGATATAGTACCAGGTTAACTCACGAGGAGTTATAAATGATGAGATGCGGAAAATTCGTATCGAGTAAAGAGCAAGTTATGAGCAAGATAGAGTTAGGTGGGCTTTCAATTGAAGAATCATGTGATGGCAGAGTTGTACAAACCTTTGTATGGGCGAGGGTTTTGTGCTTGCACTTAGTTTATCACAATGATAATCACTGGAATGTTGGTGTCGCGTTATCAATGTATATGTGGTGAAAATGTGATTCTTTTCTCATGTGTATATTTGATAGTTAGAAACTATTAAGATTAGTAAGATGTTATTAGGATTAAGTGCGAGTTCTTAAAACCCATGCTTATGGTAAGTTCATGACTCATAATCATATGGTATGTTTGAAACTCCCCAGCGAATGGACGCCTATGGTCTGACTAGGAAGTTCTTAAACTCATATTATTGTGGAAAGTTCCTGACTTCCAAAGTGTGGAAAGTTTGATGAACTATACTGGGAATAGAAAGGTTATGGTGTAGGAAGCATTGATGTTGTTTAAGGTTGATAGAATGATTAAGTAATGATGGAGTAAAGATTTAATTGATGGAGAAAGTTTTATATTCTAAATCTCCTAGCTTTGCTAGATTTTCAAAATTTATTGACTTCGTGCTGATGTTGCACTTCTGTTTTATTGAAAAACATTGGATCAAATGATGGAACCAATGATTTTTTTTTTAAAATAGTGCTATTATTGGCATGTCTATGCTAATTGCTTCAGCTAGACAAAAATAATTTTAAATTTTCAAAATATATTTTATGTGTTCTATGCATCATTTGATATGGTGCAGAGACAATAATTGAGGAAGTTATCAATGCAGTTAAACCTAGTGTTGGATGTGATCGTATGATCGTCAGCCCGCTATGGTATGATGTAGTATGACGATGTCATGTAATGACGAAATCCTCAACGTACTATTATTATGGTACGGTATCATGAAATTATAAAAAGATTCATTTATTTTTTAGTTTCCTTAAACTATAAAAAAAAAGGGATTTATTTACTTTTAGTTTCTTTAAATGAAAAAAAAAATATTTTTTTAAGTTGTTTAATGATATATATATATATATATATATATATATATATCTCTATTGATGTCCGAGTTATTGCTAGAAGTCTATGCTACTTGATTCAGCTAGACGAATATTAAAAGATGTTCATGAAATTCAAGCGTTCTTTGTCAAACTATACCAAACTAAATTGTTTTGGTGATGATTCAAATGTTAAGAAGCTGAGGTGAACAACCCTGTAAAAGGGGACATGTTATTGGAGACAATGGTTCCGAGAGTAACGCATATAGTCATTACAATGTTAAGATGTAATACGTTGTGCACGACGTAGGGGTACGATAGGCTGATCACCTAGAGTACTTGCAGAGAGTGTTTTCAGTCTGTGTGATTGCTAAACATTCTGTTAAAGATGGTTTACAGTGGTGATTCACTATTAAACCTGGAGAAGAGTTCAAGGTCTTATGACCCCTCAGCATGAATTGGAATCTTTTAAATTCCTGAGTTGTTTATATCGCTTCCCAATCATTAAACAATTGTGGAAGATTCTTATTATTCTGAAGGTAAGTGTGGTAAGAAGAACAGTATTAGAAAGAAGTAGTTGTAGAACGCTTTAATCCAGTAAATAAAGATTAATGTAGAATCTATTTTGATAGATTGAACGAATGAAGATAACAAAAATTTTGAGGACGAAATTCTTAGAAGAAGGGGTGAATGTGATAACCCGAATACTCATAAGATAGTGAATTATGAAATATATGAATTCGATGAGTAAGGTATATGGTAATAATCCTTGGAAAGAAAATGAACGGATTAAAAAATATATAATACTCAAAATATAATTGAGTTCAAGTGAAATGTATGAAATAAAACCTAGAATTTGTTGAAGAAATGAATGTAGTAGGAAATATAAAACCTATACTAAGGTAATGTGTTGAAGTTATTCAACGATAAATGTTTTTAAAGAGATTTGATGAAAACCTGAGTAAGGTAGGGTTTTGGTGATTCCGAGGACGGAATCCTTATAAGGAGGGAAAGATGTGACAACTCGAATTTTCAAAAAATTATTATAATAAGAATTTAATAAATAAAATTCTTATTACGAGATGTTTTGAGTTTGGATATGTGTATATATGTGTTATATGTTGTGAAGTATATGATGTGGTGTGAACATAGAAGATATATATATATATATATATATATATATTCATATGTTGGAAGAATGACGTTTAATAGTTAATTTAATTTAACTATTGAAGAAATTAAATGAAGTTATTACGAAAAGGAAATTAATTGAATATTATTAGTTAATTTAATTAAGTTACAAATTATATTATAAAATAATATAATTTGATTATTATGCCTTGTTGGCACTATAATGGTTATGAATTAAATAATGAGTAATTAAATTAATGAAAAATAATGTAGTAATGTGAAAATAATTGTTTTAATAAGATAGGAAGGTAATATATTACATGTAAGAGTAATACGGTTATGTAATGGCTTAATATATTATATTTAGCCAAGTGAATATAAATGGAGTATGAGAATGAGAAGAACCAATATAACTATAAATAAATATTGGTGTTAGATGAATTAAATAAATATTTTAGTTGGAATACTTACGGAATAAGATAAATATTTGATGAAAATTATTATGGAATAATTTATTTAAGTATGATGATATTAAATAAATTGATGAGAAATAATTTTATAATTTGTGCGTATTTTATTATGCTAATGTGTTGGTGATGTTCTAATTTAATTAAATAATTAAATTAGAAAGGTAATGATTTGTTAAATAAAAGTGGAGTTATATTTGCTAAATAATTTGATTAAACATGATTTAATTAAATTATATGTGACATTTGTAAACTATATAATAAGTGAATGATTAAAATAAATTAAAAGGGTTATATAGTGTACTAGCCAAACAAGGTCTTATGACCCTTGGTGGGTGGTAACTGCTGAGACCCATAGTTATTATAACGTAACATGTCCATCAGGTATATTTTCTTACGTATATTTTCTTAAGCCTAAGAAAGTAGAGCAAAACACAAAGAAGAGAGGAAGATAGAAAATTGATAGAGAAAGAGAAGAAATTCTCTTTGTATTGAGAAGAACTTTGTGAGAATCAAAGAACAAAGAAAAGAAGAAGATTGTTCAAGTGTTATAACGAATCAAAGGTAATAATTTGATTATAAAATTTATTTTTGTGTTCTAAAGTTGTTTATCTAAATACAGATTTTTAGGGTTGATTTGTGAAGGAATTGGTTGTAGATGTTAATGGGTTTGTGTAATCCATTCTATATCATCTAAAATTGGTTTTAGAGTAATCGAATTCGTGAAATTATGCTAAAGATGAAGAACTTGTGTTTTTAATGAATTTTGTATGTTATGGCTTAGTTGAAGTCAAATTTTTGTTATGAAATCATGATGAAAACCTTAAATTGATGATGTATCATGATAGTACTCGAAAAAATGAAAACAACCCAAGTTGAACGAGTCAAAACGGATGTAAAACGAATTCGTAGTGATTGAATTCGCTAAATATTTGTAAAACATGAAGAATTAGCATGAACACTGAATTGGAACCCTTAAAAGGAATTGTTAATGTTTTTGAAGTGTTATAATTATCATACAGATGCGTAGTTCAGTGTTTCACGAATCCATAGAGTCAAAAACGGACTCAATTAGATGTGTATAGCTTGATTTATGAAGATGGGAAGGAGGAAAGGGTTAGAAAATTCGCCAGAACCACAAACTGGAAAGAAAATTTGTGTAGCACGCTACCAGGGGCGCAGCTGCGCTGCCCCCAAGGCTGTTTGGGGCGCAGCTGCATCGGGAACAGTGTCAGTCCGGGACTATTTTGACCTCCTGTGGTAAAACAACCATAACCTTTTCATACAAACTCCGATTGAGGCGATTCAAGATGATTCGGAACGAGCACGAGTAGACCTACAACTTTTATTCTTTAAGTTTGTTAATTTGAGAGAATTATCATTGGTGAAAATGGTTATTTGTGGGACTAATGTGTTTTTTGAGGCAATCTGGGGGCGTCGGGCATGCACGTATGCACATGTAATGCTCCTGACCATGTAAAATGATGTTCTAACTTCCATAACATGACTATTAGGCATTATAATGATACTTAGCATTAACCCTTGAGTATTAGACAATTCGGTTGGGCATGCTAAGTGTGCGCAAATGCGTGTCATTTGGGCGTTCGAATAGGCAAGTTTGGCATACGGACATGCAAGCGTCTCAACGCCGCAACGAGTGTGTATGACCTTGTTTAATATTATGTTTTTAATAAAAATGAAATATTATAGAGTAATGTAACCCAATATAGGAGCATGCAAAGCACATGTAAAAGAGGCGAATTAGGCGTGTAGCGTATAAACGTCGAAACGCCGTGTAATGTGGTAATACACTTAAATAGTGTTTTGATTCTAATGAAATGAACATTATAATATATGAATTGTGGTTAATATAAAACCAATAGGTAGTCCTAGCGGGACTTAAACACTTGAATGAATTTCGAATATTACGAAAAAGAATTATAGTGAAATATAAGTCGATAGTTAACACAATCAAATTGAACGTTGTGTATTGATAATAGGAAGGGTTATGAGATGTAGAGTAAAATTTACATTACAACTAATATACATTGCTATGTGACTAATAGTTGATGTGCATAATTATATAATTGTGTAGGGCACGTGAAGTACAGATATCTGTAAGTTGTTAAACTGTTATTGGTAAACAACGATCAAGGAAAGTCTTTCAGTTCCTATTTTCGACGTGAATTTGATGATGAACTGTTTTAAATTATTTTGCAAAAAACATGATATGTTGTATATAGGTTGTAAGTATGAAATGTTAAAGTCAATTTATAACTACATTGATTGATTAAAGAATGTTGATTGAGTAAGGAACTCAATCTTTATATTTGTTATGTGAAGTAAAGCATGTATGCCATGTTACTTTAATTATTATGAGATGTATGTTGAGCATGTGTTTATGTGCTATGTGATGTATGAAAGCTGTTAGATCTTGCTGAGCTGTTGAGCTCATTCTTGCAAATAATCACTTTTGCAGGTTAAGGATTCAAGGTAACGCTATGTGTTACTTGAAAGAAATGAATCAGACGTAATGCATGAAGATTTATATACTTTGGCTGAATTGTTATTATTTTGGACCCTGTTTAAGGTTTCAGATAATGTATTTGATAATGTATGATGGTTAACAGATGTTGAGTTGTAAAGGTTAAATTTTACCCGATGTATAAGGGTTATTGAACGTGGTTGTAAGTTTTAGTTTATAATAACTCTGACGAAGCGATTCATGAAATAAAGTTGAATCAAAGTTATGTAATGATAAAGGTTGAGATTCAGGGAAATAAAGAAGGAATAATGTAAAAGTTTTAAATATTCCGTATTTTTAGTGATTGTATCATTGATTAATGATGAAAACTCTGAATAAGGATGCATTGTTAACGACCGATGTCGAGAGTTGTATTGGATGAATTTTGGGGTCGTTACATGATAAATTTAGATTTCATAACTTTCTCAAACTTTTTTGCAGACCGGCGAAGCTGCGCTGGTATTAAGCTGGGAAGTGGTGCAGCTGCGCCACCTCAAGTTTAGGTGTAGACCAGTTCTGATATAGCAGAACCTTAGTCTAAATTCATATATACCTTGAACATGCTCTCTAATTACTAACTTGTTATTTTAGTGACTTAACATCATTTACTACATTCTTCAATGATTTAGAGATAAAACTCCAAGTTCAAACTCTATTTCTTTTAATAATTAATCAACTATAAAATCTCATATATATATATATATATATATATATCTAATCTCTTTCCACCAACTGCATAATTCAAGATATATATAACACATATATACATTCCTTTAATATTCACTTCTCGCCGTGTATCAAATTACTTAATAATTCTCTAACCAATATTTATTCTTGTTAGTTAATTCTCATAATTAACTAATTCATGCTTTACTATCTCAATTTATTCATGGACAGTTTAAGCACTAATTATAACCCTATTACATCATACTAGTTACGAGTATACATACACAAGAAGTTGGTGATTATTTAATAAAGGTGTTTAATGTCACCAACTTACCATGCTAAGATAATTGTATAAATTATTTAATATCGATAGATAAGTCTTATCCATATCTTTTTCTCCAAATAAATCGCCTCCTCCATAAATAACAAATGTATAATAATAATAATATAATTATTAAACACAAAATCACATATTGAATAGTTCATATTATCCTATGCAACATATTATCGCATACTCATAACGCATTTATATATTCTCATTGGAACCCAACACATGCCTTAAGAATTTTATTTACTAAACTCTTATTTTAATAATTTCTAAAAATTCAGGTTCTCACATTAACTACAACACATGTGATCATAGCACCGGACTGGACCATGCTTTTTGAAATAATGTGTGATGCCAATGACTATGCGGTAGGAACTGTGTTGGGACAACACCGAGAGAAAGTTTTTCATGCCATCTACTATGCGAGCAAAACATTGACTGATGCATAATTGAACTACACAACCACCAAGAAGGAACTACTTGTGGTTGTGTACGCGTTCGATAAGTTTCGCTCATATTTAGTTAGTACTAAGGTGGTGGTATACACCGATCACTCGGCCATACGATACCTGGTTGCCAAGAAAGATGCAAAGCCAAGACTGATTTGCTGGATCTTGCTCCTACAAGAATTCAATTTAGAAATTAAAGATAGAAAGGGGACATAAAATCAGGTGGTTGACCACCTTTCACGATTAGAGAATCCGAACCATGACAAGATAGACAAAGTACTGATTAATGAATCTTTTCCAGATGAGCAGTTATTTCTGATTCATGGCGAGTTCCCGTGATATGCGGATTTTGCAAATTATTTGGTGAGCAATATCCTCCCTCCAAATTTGACACGCCAACAAAAGAAGAAATTCTTACATGATGTGAAGTGGTATATGTGGGATGAAGCATTTTTGTTTCGACAGTGTGCTGATAGAATGATACGGCGATGTGTGCCACAAAGTGAAGTGGAGAGTATCTTACAGGCGTGCCACATATCGGTATATGGTGGACACTTCGAAAGTGAAAGAACGGCCGCCAAAGTACTACAGGCAGGATTTTACTGGCCCACCTTGTTCAAAGATGAACATCAGTGTGTCAAGAATTGTGATTGATGTCAATGGGTGGGCAACATTTCTAAAAGGAACCAGATGCCACTCAACATGATCTTGGAAGTCGAGGTTTTTGATGTATGGGGGATCGATTTCATGGGACCGTTTTCGTCTTTATATAAAAATTTATATATCCTGTTGGCAGTAGATTATGTATCTAAATGGGTTGAGGCAGTCGTGCTACCGACAAATGACGCGAAGGTTGTTTTGAAATTCTTGCAAAAGAATATCTTCACAAGATTTGGCACCTCAAGGGCAATCATCAGTGTTGAGGGAAGTCACTTATGCAAAAAGTATTTCACAGAACTCTTGACCAAGTATGGGGTCAACCACATAATCGCCACTGCCTATCACCCACAAACGAGTGGCCAAGCAGAGGTATCTAATAGAGAGGTGAAAAGAATCTTGGAGAAAATAGTCAACCCGGATCAGAAAGATTGGTCTTTGAAATTGGATGATGCTCTATGGGCGAATTGGACTGCATACAAGACCCCGATCAGAATGTCTCCATATCAACTTATGTATGGAAAAACGTGTCACTTTCCAATCGAACTCGAGAATAAAGCTTATCGGGCCATCAAGAAACTAAACTTTGATCTCACAGCAGCAGGGGAGAAAAGACTTCTATAACTCAACGAGTTAGATGAATTTTGCCTGCAGGCATACGAAAACTGCAAGTTGTACAAAGAAAAGGTCAAGAAATGTTACGATCAAAAGATAGTGGATAAAAAGTTTGAACCGGACCAAGCAATATTATTATTCAACTATCGGTTGAAACTCTTTCCCGAAAAGCTGAAATCCAGGTGATCGGGCCCATTCACCATAAAAACAGTGTTTCCACACGGGGCCGTTGAATTACATAGTCGGGATTCATCGGAAACATTCAAAGTCAACGGCCAACGCTTAAAGCAATATTGGGGTGGCGATCTTGATCGCCAAGAAACCTCAATTGACCTTGTCGAACCAGTTTAAGTATAGGGAGTAGCCAGGCTGAAAGACTTTAAATCAAACGATTGATGGGAGGCAACCCAATCAATTGGTTATATTAAGTTTTGAAATTTGTTTGTTTTAAAATTCATTTAGTAATTATTAGTAAAGTAGGATGCGTCTTAGCGTAGGAGTTGTGTCCGTGCCTCGATCTCAATTATGGATACTAATAAGGTTCATGGTTTTTGTTACAGAATGGAAGCATACATGCACATGAGAAAGAAGAAGAACAAATGCTATAACACGCGTGCTACAAAGTCGAAAGGATGAAGTGCCAAAAAGAATTTTTTTTTTTGCAGGAAACAGGCCTTCCCTTTGGCGCAGAATTATCACATGGAAAGCTTGCGTAGTCGAGAACCTGTCTGGCCAAACTCACCCCTGCGAGGATTAACGAAGGAAAAAATGTGCCTAGGCGCAGACTCCTTTGGCATACTTCGCCCCAGCGTAGATTGAAGTGTAAAAGTTCTCACCCCGGTGAGGTATATATAATTCATTTTTTTTAAAACCCTTTTTGGTCCACTTAAACATACTTCCCTCCCATTCAAACATCAGATAACCTTCTCTCTTTCTGCCATACACAACCAAAATCACCCCTAAACACATAATCCATTCCCAAATCAACCCAATCCTAAATTAAACACAAATCTCACTCCACACAATCTAGGATTTCAAATTTCACCCATATTCAGTTGGATAGAGGGAGACTTTTCACAAGCACATTGCACACTTGGGTTTTCTTCATACAAACATAAAGGTAGCTTCAATTTTGGGCGATTATCATAGTTTATTTCAGGTTTTTACACAAATTGGTTGGATAATTCACAATTTGGGGTAAACAATTGAAGTTTGGGGGTAAGTTTGACATTCAATCACAGTAAACACACAAGGTGTTTGATAAAAAGTCTCAATGACCGTCGACCACTCCTTCACTCAATTGCCAGTGGGATTCATACCGTCGGTATCATGACTTCAAGAAATCAAAAAAGGCAGTAAAGAGAGAGTTCATCTACCCCTACTTGGTAGTTTGACAGACGTAAATTTTTGAATTCCGAGACGACGGAGAGATTCTAGTATTTAGCAACCAAGACATTAACTCCGGAGCATGGTTTTACTCTCGATGAATTTGACGGAGCAATGCTTCAACAAATTCATGCAAGGCGATGGGAAACTTTCACGGCACAGCCGAACGCCGCCGTGGTGGCGGTGGTGAAGGAATTTTATGCAAACGCCATAGACAAGTTGCCGTTCTTCGCATTCGTTAGGGACAAGATGGTACCGTTCACTATGCAAGAAATTAACGATTACTATAATTTGCCATCACAACTGAGTTGTGTGTTTTTGACCCTCAAGGAAAGCAGGTCGAGCTATGATCAGATTCTATCCGAGTTGTGCAAGCCAAACGCTACATGGTCATCGAATGGGTCTAACTTTCAGATTGGCCATCTCAGTTTGTATGGGAATATATGGCATGCTTTCTTGTGTGCAAAAATGTTACCATCTACACACACAAGTGATGTCACAAAGGAGAAGTCAGTTCTGCTATATACAATTGTCAAAGACAGTTCGATCGATGTGGGTCACATCATTCATTACTCCATTCGCCAAAATCTGCGTGGGCCTCTGCAACGCGGATTGCCTCATCAATCTCTCATCTGTGCATTATATGCATAGGCAGGGGTACAATGGCGGACAGATGAACCTATCCCGTAGCCAATATTGTGCATAGATTCAGAGGTACTCGGTCTGGAAAGGAGGGCATTCGCACCCGCGTGGTCTTGGATTACATTTTCAGATTCTAAGGACGATGAGGGGGCTGACAAGCAAGATGCAGATTTTGATGAGGAAGGAGAGCAAGATCAAGAACATGCCGGGACTTCAAACTAGCCCCGCACCAAAGCTACTTTCAGTAATCAATTCTACAATCTGCAATAATAGTTTGATCAAAGACTTCATGGGTTGGCCTCCAGGCAGGATCACATGTTCGCCACTCAGAATGAGTTCAACGCGTCTCTGGCCGCTGCTTTTGCCACCTTAATCCTACCGGTGAAAATTTCCAATTCCCAGTTCCCTTGCCATTACCAGCTTATCCCCCACTGCAACCTATTGAGTATCCGGTTGAAGACCTACTGACCGAGGATCCACCTGTCGAGCATGATGCTTTACCACTCAGTGCAGTCCTCAAACTTTAGAATTCTTTATGTGACACCCTCAAATCCGGGTACTTCGTTTCCACATGATTTGGTGTTCACTTTCTAATTAAAACATACATCTACCCAATAATAACGAATTGCAAAGTAAATTTACAACCTTCATAAATAAAATCTTCCTTGACAAAGGATTACAACTTGTCCAAATAAAATCACAAGGTTAACTAAACCTTAATATCAAACAAAATAAATGCGAAAAATAAAACATTATCAACCAAGTCTTATTAAAATAGAAACTTGAAACAATAAGCCTTCACTTGCTCATCTTTCCTTTTCCTTTACTTGTTGACGGTATGTCAACATTCTTGGTTTCCACTGCAAGGGGTGGTAAAATATGCAAGAGTGAGCAAACAAAAGCTCACTTGAAATACAACAGTGATATGACATAAGTGAATAGTTTCAAAAGAGGTTGAATAACTTTAATTTCATCAAAATAAAGAATTGAATAATAATTCTTTCATCATCTTTCAAATTCGAATATAGAACTTATCTGAGGGCCATACGACCTTGAACTATGTCCTAGGTTATAAATATTTCTATTCAAACCTTTAACAGTCGTTAAGACTATGGACCTTCAACTCATACTCAGGGGGATCAGCCCTTCGTACCATGTATTGTGCACAAACATTTAACGCTTTCGCATAAATATCCCCTAATAAATAGGATTGTTCATTCTCAGTAATTGAATACATGTCCGAACCAAAGAAAGTTTGGTTTGGATAGGTAAAGGTTGGAGTTTTAACTATCATCAACTAAGGAGTAGTTGAATCGACTCACAATGCTTTAACAGTTTAATAATATAAGAATCATGAACCAATTGTAAGATATAGAAACAATCTACATAATAAGTAAATATGCTTTAGAAATAACTTAAAGCAACTGAAAGAATAAGTAGATCTTGCTTGAACAATTAAGTCAAGATCACAACACCATGACAATAATTGCATTATAAACCTTGGAATACAATATAACTTGTACAATACATAACAAGTTAAGAATTGAAAATAAACTTGCATGACATATTGGGCAACGGTTAGAGAACTTGCACAATAAAAAGATGCATTGATAAAGCTTACATATCGTACAAGAATAGTTTAAAAAGCTTGTACAAAGTAAATAATAAGTTTAGAAATAGAAACTTGCTTACAACAATATTTTAAACTCTTAAACATGATTATATCATATATAATTCATACAACACATAATCAAAACCAACGTTTCATGATTTCCTTGAAGAAACACCATATTAAGCTTCCTGGACAAAATTTACTATTACGAATTCGTTTTTCAATCAATTCAAGTAATTTTAATTGTAATAACTCTTACTTTTAACATACCAACATAATCCATTATCAATTTAAATGATAACCCACAATCAAACACCAATTTGATAGTTTCAAATGCTATTTTTTTTAAAATTGCTTTACAATAATTCATATGAACACAGTTCTTCTTGTTTATCAAAATTACATGGATTGAATTGTTGAAACAACTATATAACTCATATATAATCATCCATATTTATATGTACATCACATATATACATCGTGATCAATTAATTTACAGAAAAAGCTTTTACAGAGAAGTTTTAAACTATGAAAATATTGAAGAACATAACTTAAAACTTGTTTTTAAGACAATTGAATTCTGAAAATCCTTTCATGGCATACAATTACATATGAATACAAATATACATATAACATTCATGATTATACAATTTTCATGAAAACCTAATTTGGCAGAGAAGAAAATACAATTAGCATATGAATGGATTCTACAATTACAAGGGTTAAGATGATACCCTTTGCTATGAGTGTGGAAGAAGATGATAATGAGTTTGATTTTTAGAAATTCTTCTTCTTCTTTCTCTACTTCTCTAACTTTTCTCTGAGTTCTTCTTCTCTGCTCTATTCTCTGCTTTTTTTCTCTCTTTGTCTCTAACTGACTAACTCTAAACTAACGTAACTTGTATTATATACATATAATACATAATACATATAATACATAAAATATGTAACTCCTAATAATAATTACATATACTAATTATTATTAATTAGGTAAGTTACAAAACTTTTGAATTTGAAAAGCCATAAGGCTTGTTTGGCCAAAACAGAATTATTTTAAAAACTAACTTTTTGAGCTTAAGGCCTTATTTGATAAATTCACTTAAAAATCTTTTTCCATTCTTTTAATAAATCTTTGACCTATAAGTTAAATGCTACACTTATTTAATTAAATTACAATATTATAATTCACTTAAATAAAAGTTAACATTCACATAATACTCAATTATCACACTTGAAATTAAATTCATGTAACACTTAGTAAATTACAACAAATACTTAGCACTTAATTTTAAATCTAATTTAATTATTCTCAACTAAAGTACAATTATGCTACACCATTACTAACATATCAATTTAATTAAATATTACTCTTAATTAAATCAGTCCACACAATCACATAATTTATTTATTTAACTCAATAAATAAATCACATAAAATGTTTATTCACTCAATAAATTTTATAATTTAATATATAAAATCTCAATTGTTACAATCTTGCCTCCTTAAAAGTATTCTGTCCCCCGAATCACAACACAAAAAAAAATTCTCATAAACATTCTCAAAATTCTCATAAAAATTCTCATATGTTACATTCTTACCCCCTTAAAAGGATTCTGTCCCCAGAATCGATATATAAGGGGTTATACAAAAAAAATTAAATAAATAATTGCGGATAAGATTTCATCATAACATCTTTTAGTTCCCACGTGGCTTCTTCAGCACTGTGGTTCCTCCAGATTACATTAACAGAAGGTATCACTTTATTCCTAAGTACTTGTTCCTTCCTATCAACTATTTGAACAGGAACTTCTTCATAAGTTAAGTCTTTATCAAATTGTAAAGGCTCGTATTCTATTACATGTTTATAGTCGTGTTTATAAGGTCGTAACACGAAAATATAAAAGACGTTATGTATATTCTCCAGCTCCGGAGGTAATGCTACCTCGTAAGCAACCTCGCCCACCATTCGTAGTACCTCAAAAGGTCCAATAAATCGGGGACTCAGCTTCCCCTTCTTACCGAATCAAATCTTCCCCTTCTAGGGAGATACTTTCAGGAAAATGAAACTCCCTGGTAAGAATTCTCAATTCTGTCGATGTTGATTAACATATTTCTTTTGTCTGTCTTGAGCAGCAACCAATCTTGTTCTGATCAGCTTCACGATTTTAGCAGTTTCTTGCACCAATTTCAGTCCCAACAGCTGACGTTCACCTCTTTATCCCAGCACAAGGGAGTTCTTCATTTCATGCCGTATAATGCTTCATAAGGCGGCATGTCGATACTCGCGTGGTAATTATTGTTGTAGGCGAACTCCACCAACGGTAGATGATCATCCCAGCTTCCCTTGAAATTCATCACGCAAGCTCTCAGCATATCCTCAAGCGTCTGAATTGTTCTCTCGCTCTAGCCATCTATCTGAGGATGGTATGCTGTACTCATTTGCAATTGTGTTCCCAAACACTCTTCCAAACGCTTCCAGAAATTCAACGTAAAACGCGGATCTCTGTCGGACACAATTGACACCGGAACACGGTGTCAATAAAATAACCTCCTTGATGTACAGCTTCACCAATTGTTCTAAGTTGTACTTAATCCTGATTGGTAGAAAGTGGGCTGACTTTGTCAGTCAATCCACAATAACCCATATCGCATTAAATCCCTTCTTGAGTCGTTGGAAGACCAACCACGAAATCCATCGTGATATTCTCCCACTTCCACTCTAGAATTTCCAATAGTTGTAGCAATCCCCTAGGTCTCTGGTGTTCTTACTTGACTTTCTGGAAAGTTAGACATTTCGCAATGCATTCAACAACATCCCTCTTCATATTAGGCCACCAGAAATGGTGCCTAAGATCCTTGTACATCTTCGTACTCCCAGGGTGAATTGAATATTTTGAACTGTGAGCTTCGCTCAAGATCTCCTCCTTAACTTTTGGTACTGGCGGAACCCATATTCTACCTTCAAATAGTAGAAGTCCCTCACTGTCAATTCTGAATTTAAACTCTTTGCCATCAGTTAATCTCTTCCAAATCTTCTCGCATTCTTTGTCGTAAAGTTGAGCGTCTTTCACCTTGTCTACCAGAGTAGAACCAGTAGTTACTTAAAATAAGTTTTCATTCGATTCCTTCAAAAACTTAACTTCCAGCTCTAATCTAGCCATCTATTCTATCAACTGATCCTGATAAGTTAACATATTCAGCTTCTCCCGACATTTCCTGCTCAAAGCGTCGGCGACAACGTTAGCTTTACCCGGATGGTAAAGTATTTTGCAGTCGTAGTCTTTAATCAGTTCTAACCATCTCCTTTGGCGCATGTTCAAATCCTTTTGGGTAAAGATATACTTCAGACTCTTGTGATATGTGTATATTTCACACTTCTCTCCATATAGGTAGTGTCGCCAAATCTTTAGAGCAAACACTACTGTCGCCAATTCTAAGTCATAAGTTGGATACCCCTTCTCGTAATCCTTCAGCTGATGTGACGTATAGGCAATGACCTTGCCTCTTTGCATCAACACGCAGCCTAAACCCTTATATGAGGCATCACTATATACCACGAAATTCGTCGTACTATCTGGTAAAGACAACATTGATGCAGTACTCAACCTCTTCTTCAATTCTTGAAAACTTTCCTCACACTTTTTCGTCCAAACAAAATTAACTGTTTTACGAGTCAAATTTGTTAATGGAGTTGCGATCTTGGAAAAATCTTGGATAAATCTCCGATAATACCCTGCCAATCCCAAGACACTCCTCACTTCAGACGACATTTTTGGCTGATCCCAATTCATTACCGTTTCAACCTTCGACGGATCTACCGAAATCCCATCCTTGTCTATTACATGGCCCAGAAATTGCACACGTTCCAACCAGAATTTGTATTTTGAGAATTTAGCGTAAAGCTTCTCTCGTCTCAGCGATTCTAAGGTTAGCCTTAAGTGTTCAGTGTGTTTCTTCTCTGTCTTGGCATAAACTAGGATGTCATCTATGAACACCACTACGAACTTATCTAGGAATGGCTTAAACACCCAGTTTATGAAGTCCATAAATGCAGCTGGGGCATTCGTTATACCAAGTGATATCACCAAGAACTCGTAATGACCATATCGAGTCCTAAAAGCCATTTTCGGTATATCTTCCTTTTTGACCTTCAATTGATGATACCCGCTTCTTAAATTAATTTTCGAGAAGTATTTAGCACCCTTCAATTGATCAAACAAGTCATCAATCCTAGGTAAGGGATACCTATACTTGATCGTAACTTTGTTCAACTCTCTATAGTCAATGCAAAGACGCATCGATCCATCCTTTTTCTTCACGAATAACACTGGCGCTCCCCACGACAAAACACTCGGTTGAATATACTTCTTGTCTAGAAATTCTTGAAGTTGAACCATCAATTCCTTCATCTCGACTGGAGCCATTCGGTACGGAGCATTCAAAATTAGAGCAGTTCCCGGCGCTAAGTTGATTACAAACTCAATCTCTCTATCTTGCAGAAGTCCTGGTAAATCATCCAGAAACACGTCCCCAAATTCCGTAACCACTGGTATCCCTTTTATCTTCGGGCTCTCCTTACGCGTATCTACTATGTAGGCCAAATATCCTACACAGCCTTGCGTTAAAAGTTTCTTGGCTTGCATCACCGTCAGATAACTCGCTTGTCTATGCAATTTACTACCATAGAACACTACCTTTGACGGAGTTGTAAGGTTTACCTACTTCTTCTGACAGTCGATTACTGCCCCATGGTTGAACAACTAGTCCATCCCAAATATGACATCGAATTTCCTAAGTTTTATCAGAATTAAATCTACCCTCAGCTCCTGACCCTTAATGTCCAACCTACAGTTCTTGTATATAAACCTAACAGGAATGACTTCCCTATTCGTAATTTCTATGTTTAAGGGGTAAGCTAATTCCTCTACAGGTAAGTCTAAGGTTTTAGCAAAATCATCAGATATGAATGAACAAGTAGCACCCGAATCAAATAATACATATGCATTTATACTATTGATCAGAATAATACCTGCCACCACATCCTTTGATTGCACGGCGTCCTGCACCGTCATGTTGAACGTACGGGCAGTGGGTCGAACGGCTTGTAGTGGCGAAGGGTCTAACGATAGTCAGAGTGCTGCCGCTGCTATTTCCTCCATTCCCTGTTGACCCTGCCGCTGGCTTCTTAGGACAGTTACGAGCCATGTGATCCTTGGATCCACATATATAGCAAGCTCCCTTCTTTGGGTTTGGGCAATTCGGCGCGATGTGGCCTTCCTGACCACAGTTATAGCACACCCGTTTCTCTTTCATGCACACTCCAGTGTGAGTCTTCCCACATGTAGCACATGCTTTGAGCTTCCTCTTCTGTTGGCCCCCCTGCTGACTCCCAACAGAGGTGTTGTCATTCCACTTCCTTTTCTGATGGATAGCCCCACTACCACCAGCCTTATTTTCCACCTCATTCTTCTTCTTCTTCTTCTCTTGGTTAAACTTAGTCACCGCGTCGCTTCATCCCTCAGCAAGTATGGCCTTTTCCAGTATAGTTGCAAACGTGTTCAGCTGGAACATAGAGACCTTACTATAGAGTCAGGGTTTCAGTCCCCGCTTAAACCTCCTCGCCTTCTTAGCGTCCGTGCTGACTTGTTATGTAGCGAACCTGGCCAACTTGTTGAACTTTACGACGTATTTCGACACTGTCATCCCTCCCTGCTTAAGATCTAGGAATTGGACCTCCATCTGGTCCTGCGAACTCCCATGGAAGTACATTTCAAAGAACATCTCTTTGAAACTTTCCCACGTTATGATTCCTTCACCCTCTTTGGTCTTATTAGCCTGCCACAAGAAGCTAGCATCTGACTTTAACATAAAAGTCGTGAATGCCATTTTTTGGTCTTCACCAACCTTAGCTACGTAGAATACCTTCTCCATTTCCATCACCCACATCTGAGCATCTATAGGGTTTGTCGATCCCTTGAATTTTGGCGGTCCTACTGCCTTAAACTCTTTGAACGTCGTGGCCTACACTTGCAGCTAATTCGCCATTGCTCCTATCAGCAGGTTCACTAACTGTTAAATTGAGTTAGGGTTTGTTCCGTCATTTTTGTTGTTGTTATTCGTCGAACCCTCAGGGTTTTGACGTGTTGGTCTTCTTCTAGGAGGCATTTTCTATTAAGAAAAATTATTATTAGCTCCTTTATTCAATTCTTAAGTATTCAAGTTCAGCTTAAACATTTAAATAACTCAGTTCATATATGAACACATAGAACATCTATATACTTCTTTTATTCATTACTCGTAGTTTTAAAAACATAGGATATATAGCATTTCTGCTATTTACATCATCTTTCCTAAACTGGAACAAGTTACAGGACTACATTATCACTTTATCCCATTATTATCTCAAACTATGGGATTTACATTTATTAAATACAAAAAGAAACACATACTTTAAAAACTCTAATGTCTAGGCATATTAAGACGTCGCACAACCTCTTTGCGTTCTTCCTCCATCACTCAAAACGCTGTCCTTCGGTCCACCACATACCATGGTAAACCTTGGAACTGAGCTGGGTAATAGAAGATATGCTCCTGGGCCCTATCTATGGTCGTATGGAAAGCGTATTCAGTTTCCCTTAGCTTGGTTCTGTTAGTTTCAGCCACGTTCTCAGCTCGATCGGTTTGTTGAGTAGCCCTCAAGCTTGTTTCCTCAGCTCGGGAACGCTTTGTTGACTCTTCCTGGGTGTCATGTTTCAGCTTGGCTAGCTCGGCTCGGGCTTCATCTCGATCATTCTCTACGTGGATTAGCTTCCACTGCACTTCTCCTAGGTCACTAGCTATCTCTTCGATAGTCTCGTCCCGCTGCTGGATGGTTTCTTCGAGCTCTCCGACTCTACCATGTAGCTCCACATTACTGTCGTAAACTACCTCGTACATCTCAGCACTAACAGTGTGAGGTGGAAATTCCTCTTCGGGATCCTCTTCCTCCTCTTCAGACTCGTCCTCATCCTCTTCTTCTTGAATAGGTGTCAGCTCACGCTCCTGACCAGCTACGGTGATCACTATAGATGGATCTCTCCTAACCAACTGCTCCCAGACAACATGGATGTCTCGAGGCTCCTCTTCTTTAGGCACCTGAGGTATATCCTCTCTAGCCTGGCTGGACTCTCCAATGTTGGTCATGTTGACAAAAGAATTTTAAAGTTTATTATTACGTGATATCGAGTCGTCACTCTTCGAATACCTATACGTAAACGCATAGCACATAAGGTAGTTTATTATCTTTACCTATCACCACTATCTTTTCGATCTTACTATAAGGCTACTACCTAAGGTTTTCCCACCACCCAAGGTTCACAACCTACGGCTTTGTTACCAACTTGTGACACCCCCAAATCAGGATACTTCGTTTCCACATAATTTTGTGTTCACTTTCTAATTAAAACATACATCTACCCAATAATAACGAATTGCAAAGTAAATTTACAACCTTCATAAATAAAATCTTCCTTGACAAAGGATTACAACTTGTCAAAATAAAATCCCAGGGTTAACTAAACCTTAATATCAAACAAAATAAATGCGGAAAATAAAACATTATCAACCAAGTCTTATTATAATAGAAACTTGAAACAACAAGCTTTCACTTGATCATCTTTCCTTTTTCTTTACTTGTTGACGGTATGTCAACATTCTTGGTTTCCACTGCAAAGGGTGGTAAAATATGCAAGAGTGAGATAACAAAAGCTCCCTCGAAATACAACAGTGATATGACATAACTGAATAGTTTCAAAAGAGGTTCAATAACTTTACTTTCATCAAAATAAAGAATTGAATAATAATTCTTTCATCATCTTTAAAATTCGAATATAGAACTTATCTGAGGGTCATACAACCTTGAACTATGTCCTAGGTTATAAATACTTCTATTCAAACCTTTAACAGTCATTAAGACTATGGACCTTCAACTCGTACTCAGGGGGATCAGCCCTTCGTACCATGTATTGTGCACAAACATTTAACGCTTTCGTATAAATATCCCGTAATAAATAGGGTTGTTCATTATCAATAATTGAATACAAGTCCGCACCAAAGAAAGTTTGGTTTGGATAGGTAAAGGAACTTTGGAGTTTCAACTATCATCAACTAAGGAGTAGTTGAATCAACTCACAATGCTTTAACAGTTCAATAATATAAGAATCATGAACCAATTGTAAGATATAGAACAATCTACATAATAAGTAAATATGCTTTAGAAATAACTTAAAGCAACTGAAAGAATAAGTAGATCTTGCTTGAACAATTAAGTCAAGATCACAACACCATGACAATAATTGCATTATGAACCATGGAATACAATATAACTTGTACAATACATAACAAGTTAAGAATCAAAAATAAACTTGCATGACATATTGAGCAAGTGTTAGAGAACATGCACAATAAAAAGATGCATTGATAAAACTTACATAGCGTACAAGAATAGTTTAGAAAGCTTGTACAAAGTAAATAACGAGTTTAGAAATAGAAACTTGCTTACAACAATATTTTGAACTCTTAAAAATGATTATATCATATATAATTCATACAACACATAATCAAAACCAAGGTTTCATGATTTCCTTGAAGAAAACACCATATTAAGCTTCCTTGACAAAATTTGCTATTACGAATTCGTTTTTCAATCAATTCAAGTAATTCCAATTGTAATAACTCTTACTTTTAACCTACCAACATAATCCATGATCAATTTAAACGATAACCCACAGTCAAACACCAATTTGATAGTTTCAAAGGCCATTTTTTTAAAAATTGCTTTACAATAATTCATAGGAACATAATTTTTCTTGTTTATAAAAATTACATGGATTGAATTGTTGAAACAACTATATAACTCATATATAATCATCCATATTTATATATACATAACATATATACATCGTGATCAATTAATTTACAGAAAAAGCTTTTACAGAGAAGTTTTAAACTATAAAAATATTGAAGAACATAACTTAAAACTTGTTTTTAAGACAATTGAATTCTGAAAATCCTTTCATGGCATACAATTACATATGAATACAATGTATACATATAACATTCATGATTATACAATTTCTATAAAAACCTAATTTGACAGAGAAGAAAATTTAATTAGCATATGAATGGATTCTATAATTACAAGGGTTAAGATGATACCCTTTGCTATGAGTGTGAAAGAAGATGATGATGAGTTTAATTTTTAGAAATCCTTCTTCTTCTTTCTCTACTTCTCTAACTTTTCTCTGAGTTCTTCTTCTCTGCTCTATTCTCTGCTTTCTTTCTCTCTTTGTCTCTAACTGACTAACTCTAACCTAGCGTCACTTGTTGTATATACATATAATACATAATACATACAATACATAAAATATGTAACTCCTAATAGTAATTACATATACTAACTATTATTAATTAGGTAAGTTACAAAACTTTTGAATTTGAAAAGCCCTAAGGTTTGTTTGGCCAAAACAGAATTATTTTAAAAACTAACTTTTTGAGCTTGAGGCCTTGTTTGATAAAATCACTTAAAAATCTTTTTCCATTCTTTTAAAAAATCTTTAACCCATAAGTTAAATGCTACACTTATTTAATTAAATAACAACATTCTAATTCAATTAAATAAAAGCTAACATTCACATAGTACTCAATTGTCACACTTGAAATTAAATTCATGTAACACTTAGTAAATTACAACAAATACTTAGCACACATAATTTTAAATCTAATTTAATTAGTCTCAACTAAATTACAATTATGCTACACCATTACTAACATATCAATTTAATTAAATATTACTCTTAATTAAATCAGTCCACACAATCACATAATTTATTTATTTAACTCAATAAATAAATCACATAAAATATTTATTCACTCAATAAATATTACAATTTAATATATAAAATCTCAATCGTTACACTTTATCTTTATACAATGAGGACATTGTGATGAGTGAGTTTCATACCTATGAATTCGGTATTATTAAACTTAATTAGTGTTATCCTCAAGTGTTTTAATATCATCTTATTTGTTTGTGTTTATTTCTTGTAGGATGGAGCTAGAGGGTCAAATTGGTTATTTTGGAATAGAAAATAATTAAAATTCATTAAAAATCATCAGATTAGCATTTTTGTAAATATGGGGTCTCAGTCAAGCGCCTAGGCGCTTGAATCAGTATAAATTCAAGGGCCTAGGTGCTTGGGCACGGCCAGACTTGGAAATTTTGCTGCTGTGACGAATTCTAAGCCAAAAAGGATTCTGAAGAGTTGATTTGGAGAAGGATCATTAGAGGGCTATAAAAGGAGAAGAATACACAAGGATTTGGAGTGATATATTCCATTAGATTAAAACTCTAGATTAGATTAGAGTGGAAGATTGAAGCAATTGAAGATCATTGGAGATTCAGAGTGAAGCAAGAAAAATTTAGATTTACATACCTCAATTCCTAACTTCTCTTTACTTATATCTTTTTATCTTTCAATGTATAAACAATTGTGGATTATGGATTTTGACTTAATCATGAGCTAAACTCTATTTTGAGATTTTAATGGATCTTGTTGCATAGTTTACTTTGCTATGCTTCCTTGTTAGTCTTGTTCATTGTTATTAGATTGTCTATTATGGTTTGTGAATATTTGCTTAATTTCCTAGCTATCAATTACCGTGATAATCCATATGAAATCAAGAGACAAATTATGGGTTTAGATCTGATCATAATAGCATATGATTGTGTTTTATGCATGGCGTTAGAAATCATGGTTTGTGTTTAGGATAGAGATATATCTTTACACCACATGTAATCTGATAAGAACTTGGGCTTAAACTCTATGTAATTGTAATTCACATAGAGATATAGTGGATTAGTTAATTAGGGTGTTCTACTTAGTTTTATCATTTGTGGATTTAAGTTGATATGGGTTTGGTACATCGAGAGATGGTCATATTTTACCTTAATGTTCTTGAATAACAATTTGGGATAATTAATGTGATTTAACGGGAAGTGTATTGATTTAAATGAAACAATAAGTGAAATTGTTGTCTCAAGTCTTCATATTCTAGTTTCATTCTAGGGGTAGTTATAATTAGTTTAATTATATATTGTTAATTCATAATATTAATTGATTCGTTTAAATAAGATTAAGTTTGTTACGGGTTAGTATTTGGTGATTTTTATTAAATAATTTCTCGTGGGAACGATACTCTACTTTCATTTTATTACTTATTGACCACGTATACTTGTGTGTTGTGCGTAGCTAGATTTTACCCAACAAGTTTTTGGCGCCGTTGTCTGGGAAATATTTTAATAATTATTTGCCAATATTTTTCAATCAAATTAGTCTTAATTTAAATATTTTTTATTTTATTTGAATTCTCTTCCTATATTTCTCTCTTTTCAGGTACCATGGATGACTTTTCTTATCAATGGCCATATACGAGAATGACTCAATCAAGGGAAACAAGGATTGATGGACTTAATGCACTTTCTGCATTGTCAGCACAGTTTGAGACACTTTCAAAGAGGTTGGATGTTCTTGCAGCCTAACGTATTCAAAGGATAATAGTAGTTTGTAATTATTGTGCTGGCAACCATCCGAGTCATCAATACACTGTCAGTTTTGGACTGAGACAGTCTGGTAGTGATTACCTCAACAACTATGCTTATCCTAACTATCATCAAGATTGGGGGTATCACCCGGATTCTTCATGGTGCTACAATTATAAAGACCAATACTACGCTCCAAATCCAATATACACACCGAAATTCTCATGTCCACCTCCATTGCCATAAGAAGAAAAGTCAAATCTGAAGGAATTCATATCAAAACTCATAGAAAACTAAGAGGAGATGAGGATGAGTCAGGAAATATTGAGCCAAAATTTTTAGAACTAGATGAAGCAACTCATCACTACCTCAACCAATGGTCCTCAATACATGGATTTCGAAACTGAAACAGATAATTCAAGACTGGGGGAATTGTTGTCCAAGTTCATAGCGTCGAATGAGGAGAAGATGATTAATCAAGAGAGGTCAATTCAAAATCTTGAGAATCAGATAAAGTAAATTACCAAAGCCTTAAACAACCGTCCTCCAAACACTTGGCTTTATGACATGGATTCCGAAACTGATGGAGAGCCCGAACAACATCTACAACTAGATGTGCCAAATGATCTAGATATTTAGAGAGAGGAGAAAAGTGGGGAAAAGGAAACTAATGTCAGCGAAGATTTAACCATGAATTCCAAAGAAGACAAACCAATTTTGTTAGTTCCCCAAGTGCCCTCTCCACCAAAATTCAAGGATCAGATTTGCAAAGCCGTGTCCAATTGTTAGTCATGTCATAGGCAAGGCTATATGTGATATTAGAGCTAGTACAACTTTGGAGCCATGGTGGGATGAGAAAAAAAAGATAGAAGAAGAACCCGTTGTGTTTGACAAGCTCCACAATCTCTTCACAGACACTTTTGGGCAAACACCTAGCTACTTGAAGGTGTTAAAAAAGAATTTATTTAAAAAGATCATGCTAGGTGGCTGTGATTCAATGGCCCTTACTGTTGGGAAGCTCTCAAAAGATACATTGCTACTAATGGATGGAGGGTTCCTCAATTTTCGAAGGGGAATTGGATAGAGAGCTGAAGAAATCTGGCTGAGACTATAAAACAAGCGCTTATTGGGAGGCAACTCAATGCTAATTTTGATTTTTTAATTTTATTAGGTATTATATTAGTAATTTTTAATTTAGTTATGATTTAATAAGATTGCTTCTATTGTTGGTTTATAGGTTTTTCAAGTCGAATTCAAGTGTGGTGGTGCCCAATTTGCTCCAATATGCTTCACATATTCTCTAAACTTAGTGGACAAGGAGGAAGATGCTGTATTTTTAGGGAAGTTCTCTACTTTACTTTTTCATATCATAGCCATTGAGGACAATGTCTATTTTAAGTTTGGGGGTATTTATCATGTTACTTTGGCAATGTTTTGATGGAATTTTTAGATTTTGGCCAATGATAATTGGGTGGTTAGTGAGTTTTTAACTTTTGAAGAATTGATGAGCATGCTTAGTCTAGATTTCAACTTACAAGTTGGTTTTTACATTACTTGTGAGTCTTTTGAACTTATAAACACATATCCATCTGTTTAGCTAATTGCGCGTAAAAAAAAATTTATTTGTTAAATGGTTGTGAAAGGTATCTTTGAAACTCAAGAAATCATATTGAAGCATCATTCAAAGCAAAATTTAGGCATTAACATAAGTTTAGGGGAAATCTTGGGGTGTTTTGAAAAGAAATTGGAACCATCTAGAGTAGAAATAATGATTCATGTGATGGGTTGAGATGGAGCATAAAATGCACTCACCCATAAACATAGGCACGAGATGGAGCGTAAAACGCACTCGTTCAATGGGAAGTGAGATAGAGCGTAAAATGCACTCACTAAAAAGAGAAAAAGATATTTTTTTTGAAATATTTGGGAAGGGTTCATGTGTGCTTAAATGTTTAAATATCCGTTTGATTCTCTAAATTTATGTCTTGCCTTTAGTAGTGGAATTGATGTGAAAATTAAGTTTCAAGAGTTGATATTGAAAATCTTGCATGAGTAATTGGTGATATTTAAGTTATGACTAGTGGAGCGTTTAGATGCACACACAAACGTAAAGAATCATGAATAGTGGTGGAATTGATGAGTAAGTTGAAACTTTAGGCTTTGCATGTTTTTTTTAAAAAATAATTCCTGGAGATATCATTAGAAGAAATCCTTTGAGGCCATTGTTAAAATTCATGTTGATTCATTGCTTAAGTAGTTCAGTGCTTGAGGAAAAGCAAATGTTTAAGTTTGGGGGTATTTGAGGAGTGGGTTTTATACCTACGAATTCGGTATTATTAAACTTAATTAGTGTTATCCTTAAGTGTTTTTAGTATCATCTTATTTGTTTTTGTGTTTATTTCTTGTAGGATGGAGCTGGAGGGTCAAATTGGTCATTTTGGAAGAGAAAATAATTAAAAATCATTAAAAATCATCAAAATGGCATTTTTGTAAATATATGGTCTCAATCAAGCGCCTAGGCGCTTGAATCAGTACAAATTCAAGGGAATAGGCGCTTGGGCTCAGTCAGACTTGGAAATTTTGCTACTATAAAGAATTCAAAGCCAAAAAAGATTCTTAAGAGTTGATTTAGAGAAGGATCATCAAAGGGTTATAAAAAGAGAAGAATACACAAGGATTTGGAGTGATATATTCCATTCGATTAAAACCCTAGATTAGATTAGAGTGGAAGATTGAAGCAATTGAAGATCATTGGAGATTCAGAGTGAAGCAAGAGAAATTCAGATTTGCATATTTCAATTCCTAACTTCTCTTTACCTCTATCTTTTTATCTTTCAATGTATAAACAATTGTGGATTATGGATTTTGACTTAATCATGAGCTAAACTCTATTTTGAGATTATAATGAGCTAAACTCTATTTTGAGATTATAATGGATCTTGTTGCGTAGTTTACTTTATATGCTTCCTTGTTAGTCTTATTCATTGTTATTAGATTGTTTATTATGATTTGTGAATATTTTCTTAATTGCCTAGCTATCAATTACTGTAATAATCCATATAAAATCGAGAGACATATTATGGGTTTAGATCTGATCATAATAGCATGTGATTGTGTTTTCTGTATGGCGTTGAAATTCATGATTTGTGTTTAGGATAGAGATATACCTTTACACCAGATGTAATCGGATAAAAACATGGGCTTAAACTCTCTTTAATTGTAATTCACATAGAGATATAGTGGATTAGTTAATTAGGGTGTTCTACTTAGTTTTATCATCTGTAGATTTAAGTTGATATGGGTATGGTACATCGAGAGATGGTCATATTTTACCTTAGTGTTCTTGATTAAACTTTCGAGATAATTAATGCCATTTAACAGGAAGTGTATTGATTTAAATGAAACAATAGGTGAAATTGTAGTCTCAAGTCTTCATATTCTAGTTTCATTATAGAGGTAGTTAGAATTAGTTTAATTATATATTGTTAATTCATAATATTAATTCGTTCGTTTAAATAAGATTAAGTTGGTTATGGGTTAGTATTTGGTGATTTTTAATAAATAATTCCTCATGGGAACGATACTCTACTTTCACTTTATTACTTGTTGACCACGTATACTTGCGTGTTGTGCGTAACTAAATTTTACCCAACACATTGCATAGTTTAAGTTTGGGGGTAGTGTACATTGTAGTTGCATAGTAGTCATTTAGTTAATTGCATAGGTGCATAGTAATTCATTCTGCATATTAGTTTATACATATTAGTTTACTTGCATAGTGTGGGCATATTTCACTTAAAGAAATTTTTTTTCTAAAAATCACAAAAAAATACTTTCTTTGGCATTTAGTGTTTGCATATAGATTATTGCATGAATTTAAGCAATGGATTGGTGTGACTTCAGCTCGGCCTATGATAAGATTGGTATTGCATGTTAACTCGAACAATGTGATGATTGATGATGAGTTCTAATGTTAATCAAGATGAAAATCTGAGCATGTCTGAAACTTATGTAACTGGTTGGCACGTAAAGTTTAACTACTTTAGTCAACTTAGTTCAAGGGTTTCATAATTTGTTTCTGGGGAAAATCTTAGTTAAATTTTGAGGACATTGGTACATTGACTGTAATACCCGAGAATTTTCATATATTATTAAATAAATATATTAATGGAAATGAATATTTATTTGAATATAAATGATTCTGTGAGTTAACTCAATTATATTAAATTGAATAATTATAATAATTGAGGAAAATGTGGAGTTATCATAAACTCGGAAAGCCTTATGTGGGACTATGATGAGAAATGTTAATATTGATATTAATCGACGAAAGAATTATTAAGTGAACAATTAATTTATATTAATTGTTAATTTTGGTTAAGTTATAATATGTGATTATTATTAATGCAAGAAATATAATAATAATAATAATAATAATAATAATAATAAAACACTTGTTCAGAAAAATGCTGAGAATTATGTTTGTTAATGTGATAATTAATCCTATGATTATCAATTAAGTGTTCTTAATAATTACGAGGAATGAATTAATTAATATTATTGTTAATTAATTGATAAGATAAGTGAATTATTAATTTCTATGTGCAAGCATGCGAATTTATGGTAGCTAATCATATATTATATGAACCATAATGTGACTATATTATATACATAAACTATATAGTAAAGTTTATTGAGTTAGAGGAATTACATGAAATGTGTATGTAACAAGGTAAGTGTGTGAACATTAAAATAATACATCACAAGTATAGTAAACAATTGCTGAATTGTAGGAGCCTATAATAGATGAGATAGTGTAATGTGGTAATATCTGATAAAATTATATCGGATATTAAAAAATGTACATGGATTATATGTTAAATATATGTATCCCTACTTGCTACATTATAATATTTGTTACATATTAAAGGTGCATTGTGACTCAAATTATAACATAAGTATATGTTATGTATGTATAATAGTTTAAGTGTGGAGTGTTACAAATGCTGAGATACCATTCCTTGTCCTATATTGATAGACATAAACCTTATACACGTGAATAACAATATGAAGTCTGAGGCCTATATCCCACAAACTCAGCAAACATTTCACAGCTTTCATAGCTCATGATGATCAAGGATGTGGGATTCATGATGAATCTAACAACTAATTACCTACCCTTTGATAACCTCCATGCAATTTAACAATCCGTTAGTTTGTATTGGAGTGTATAACTATTGTCTGGATAATATATTTTCTATAAATTATGCCCTTTTCTTCACATATCATTTGCTGAGAAAATTCTTAAGTGTTGAGAGAGAGCATATATATCAGTGTGAAGTGTTCTAAGGGTTGAGGAGTTCAATTCAAACTTAGATTGCATTAACAGAGGTATAATGAGCATTTTTTGTATTCCTTTTCGTTCTCTATCAAAAACTTCTAGTTTTGAATTCCAATTTCTTGAGTATGTTAAATTAGATTTCAATTGGGTTGAAGAATGTTTGTGTAGTTGTTACATGGACATACATACATGATTGAGATTTCAATATAGCTTCCATGTTTTACATTCTTATTCTCCATTCTCATTTTTCTGTCAAGAACTCCATTTTCATTTTCTGTCAAAATCAAATTATTGATTCTTGTTGCAATTCATGCCAATTTGGATTGGGATATGTTTCTTAGCTGCCATATGGACTTATAAGTATAATAGAAGTATTATGTGGTTGATTGAAACTTATTTCGTCAAGTAATTTCGTGATATGGGCAGGAAATCGGCCGAGGCTGGAACAGTCTGCTGCTGGCCGCGAGCCGGCGCAGCTGTGCCAGTTTTGCACTGGGCAGCTGCGCAGCTGCACCAGTAGCCTGCTACAGATTTTACTTTTTGCTTGATTCTGCTACGTGATAGTTTACTTGAATAACTTAGATGAACATGTTAGCATACCTATACATGAGTATATTAACATGTTGTGCACGTGTGTTGCTATGATGTCATGCAATATTAATGGAATGGCGAATAGCGTTGAAATAAATTTCGAGTTTCCTAAACAAACTTTAACATATATAGACCATGAATACATTCTGACTTTTGAGACATGCTAGTATGACTTAGAAACACATGAAGTGCATGTTAGCTTATCTATATAGTTTCTGTGATATAATATGAACATGTGAACCTAACTAGTGCGCCTTCCTAACGAATATGTAAGTTTTGAAAGTGGATATGGACATGTAAATGCCATATATACGTTCTGATGTTATGAGCATCTTTAGATCACTTTGAAATGCATAGAAGGCATGTTGACTTGCTTATATATGTTTCATAGTATGACATGAGCATGTGGACTTCATTTGCGAACTTTACTAAGTGAAAGTGTAAGTTTGAAACGTAAATCTTAACATGTTATCGCGAGTCCCATATTCTGATATTTATGGACATCTATGATAGTACTTTTAGACTCACTCATACATCATACATGTATACATACCATGATTAGGTATCGTGATTCAAATTTAGCATAAACGAAGCATATTTTCAACTAATAGCTATGATACTCACATATATTGAATGCGAATACTCATAAGTATGCTTAATATAAATACCTTATGTGTTTTAAAAGCGAGCATGATAGGCTTTGTAAATTCCATGACCTTGAATGACCGTAAGTGTCGACTTAGAATCTATATCACATATGTTTGGAGCAAAGGAAGGTTATACGAATATAAAAAGACTTTTTAACATGTATATATACTATGTGATATATTTGAATCCGATTTCGACGGTTAACTTATAGTAATGCTATAACTTGCTAAAATAGAGTATGTTTGCTATTTGTTATAGTCTCATATGATAGTAATGATGTATGAAGACGATTAACTTGAGAAGAGGAACGTTAATGATAAAAGATATTAAAAGTCGAGACTTGTGAAATGGTATGATACTATACATAGTATAATTGTGTCGCTAGGTCAAGACTTAGCTTATATCATTATCGTATATACGAGATGAGATATAATGTTAAACTATATGACTAATGAATATCATATTTACATAACTATATTACGATAGGATTCGAAAAGTGTTGATTAATTTACGGGGATAATTTCCTAGCTTACACTCTTTTATGGTGCAAGTATTCTGTCTTTGTATATTGCGAGCTAGATTCTTTACTTACTCGTTTGAATTGAATTAGCATACTTGAACTTTTATTCAATTAAAGCTATTATTCATGTTGAACTTGGTATTTTTTCTTGAATATTGTGAAAGTGTCTATGCCATTTTATTTGACTAGACTTATATTATTGAAAAGCGACCCAAACCAATTGATTGGTGCGGGATCTCGTATTTGATTGAGAAGAACAACCTTCTTTGAAGGGAAAATATAATTTTCGGAGAATCGACGTGCGCACTTGAGTATGATTGATTGTTATGCATAACGTAGGGTACTTTAGGCTGATCACCTGTTGTACTTGTTTTTGATTTGGGTTATTAGTTTAATACTGTTAATTCTAGTAAAAGTTCGTAGTCCTTAGTGACTGCTCAGTATTCAGTTATCTTGAAATCTTGAATTGATTTATTATTGAATCATATTGATATTATTCTGTCCTTAGCGACTGTTATTGAAAACTGTTGATATTCTTGTTATCCTTGAACTATCAAACCTTGCTATACCCTTTCGAGAATTGAGAATTATATTACAAACCCTTATTGTATATTACTTGCTGAGCAATTTGTGCTCATTCTTGCTTTCTCTAAAAACATTTCAGTTAAGGCAGAGCAGTGCGGACCCTCGAGTACCGACAAGGGCAAGGGAAAGGCTACAGAGTAGCTTAATATTATGTAGGACTTATGATTGTAATAAAGAACTTATGATATTGTATACTAGTTAAGGTTATTTATGCTTAAGATATGTCTAAGCTATGTAATCACTGTTTAAGTTACGCGACCTTGGGACGTGAATAATTATATTATTTAAATATAATTTATTCGGTATTAGTTGTGTATTATTCCGCTGTGCGATGCGACATTTAGTCGTATTATTATTGTGATGTGTTACCATGAGCACGTGACGAACTGAATTCGAGAGACCAAGTGGCGGTCCCGAATTTAGGGGCGTCACAGGTTGGTATCAGAGCTGTAGTTATAAACCTTAGGAACGAGTGTCCTTAGACTATAACTTAGGAGAACTTAGAAGTTAGGAAGGGGATAAAACTCATGTAGAGTTTTCCTTGAGAGACTTAGTCTGTTATAAAATGTAATTTCATTTTATACAATGAACTTATGTTTTATTTAACATTCTAATGGAGTTACTGTTTCTTGTCTTGTGTTTGTGATTGTAGATGGCAAATATGGGAGTACCCACTAGAGTGGCTGAGGACGAGCCCAGGGATATCCATGTAGTATACGAGGCACCCGTGGAGGCTGTGCCAGTACAGGCAGTAGCACCATCTGAGTCTGATGACAAGGATGAGATAGAGGTAGAGCTTGATCCCGAGGAGGAGCCAATGGAGGACGAGCCGGTTGAGGACTAGCCTTCAGAGGAGGATCCCATGGAGGACTCCTACGAGCCTAACCTAGAGGAGCATATGCTAGGAGAGTATGAAGAACGGACCCTAGAGTTGGACTGCAGAGTCCAGGAGTTAGAGACAGAGGCCCAAGAGAGAGAGAGTTCGAGTTCTAGAAACAGAGGGACGAGGACCACCAGAGGAAGCTGGCCAAGCAGAAGTTAGAGGTGGAGATTGCTTACCACAGGGAGGCAGGGATCCAGATGGGAACTTTATTCCACAGGTCGGTGGCGAGAAATGTAGATCTGGCTGGGAAGCTGGAAGAGGTTGAACAAAGGGAACTAAGGTAGAAGACTGAGAAGGAAGCACTCCGCACTCAATTGGAATTAGAAGTGATGGATAGGATACACTTCGAGGAGAAGTAGGAGGCTGCCCATGAGAGAGCTGACGACCTGGAGGATGAGATTAGATGCAAGAAGAGGAAAATGAACAGGATGGGGTACGTGTTTCGTTCGGCATTCGAGAGGGTACTTGATGGTGTGTACCACTGCCCGGCAGAACAGGGACATACTCTACACACTTTGAGTCGAGAGCTGGTAGCTTATATAGCACAGTTAGAGTACAAAAGTGCTGTGGAGCGTGGCATAATGTGATGAGATGTCCTTAGATGGTGTAGTAGTAGTTAGTAGCATTTATCTTTATGTGTTGTACATACTATGTTGTAATCCCTATCTTTTGTGTAAGATGTGGGATAGTGATGTGTAAGCTTTTGTTAGAGGGGTAGTATGGTAGTAGGTTGGTATATTCCCTATCTTTTGTGATATTAAGGGGTATATGTGATAACATTTATAGCAGTATGCTAGGATAATCATGTAATGAGATGAAATGGCATATGAATATAAATGGAGTTTATTCAAAAACGTGTTATAAATTTATTCTTTTAGTATTAAAAGAAATACTTAAGTAATATACTTGAATAATAATAAAATGAAAATTTGTGATGCAGATAATGCCGCCCAGACTTAGATTGATTGCACCAGAGGAGTGAGTGAACAATGAGAGGGAACAAGTAGACCCGATCCAGAAACTGGTAGACCTGTTAGGAGAGGCATTAAGGGGAAGGAACAATAAACCCGTTCACCCCAACCCTCAGGCTGTGCCAGTAATAACCTTTAAAGACTTTAATAGTGTAGGACCCCTGGAGTTCGAGGGAACTATCGACCCAATCGTCGCATAAACGTGGATCAAGGAGATCGATACAACTTTCACTATAGCTCGCGTAGGCGAAGATCAGAAGATGGTGTTTGCCACGTACAGGATGAGGGGAGAAGCGAACTACTGGTGGGAGGCTAATCAACAAAGACCTGGAAAAGGGATAATAGCTTGGGATAAGTTTAAGACTCTGTTTTTCGAGAATTACTTCCCGAAAAGCATGAAGAATAGGATGGAGGTGAAATTCCTAGAGTTAAAACAAGGGGAGATGATGGTGGCGCAATACGCGACTAGGTTTAATGAACTAGCCCGATTTGCGGAGCACCAGGTAGGAGATGAAGAGAGGAAGGCTAGACGATTCAAACAAGGACTGAAGCCTTGGCTATTCAATAAGGTGTCAGCTCTTCAGATTGATTCTTTTGCAACACTGCTGAAGAAGGCTATTATCGTCGAGGGAGGAAGTGAAGCTTTTGAGCTTGTATAATAAAGAGAAGAAAGGAAAGAACACTAGTAGTGAAAATCATGGAGGAAGCAGTGGCGGAGGGAATAACTCCAGGAACAGAAAGTGGGACAACAACAACAACAACAACAACAACAACAATAGCAGCAGAAATAATAATCAAGGTGGGAGTCACCAGGGAAATTTTAAGAAAAGGAGTGGGGCTTGTAATAAGTGTGGGAAAAGTCACCAAGGGGAGTGCTGGAAAGGAAAGGGCACGTGTTATAACTACGGCCAAAAGGGGCACATATCGCTAAACTGTCCGAAGCCAAAGAAGATCCAAGGGTGTTTTGCTTGCGGCTCAACTGAGCACCATATTAAGGATTGCCCGAAGAAGGGAAGTGGCGGAAGTGGTAGCCAACAAGGGGGAGGAAACAAGCTTATGATTAGCGGGCCAGCACAATCTAACTGCCCAACCGCCAGAACTTTTAACATGACCGTCCAGGACGCCATGGCTGCGAAGGACGTGGTGTCAGGTATAATCCCAATCAATGATATAAATGCTGATGTATTATTTGATTCGGGTTCCACCTATTCTTTTATATCTGAAGAATTTTCTAGTAAACTTAGTACACCCCGAGAACGATTAGAAAATCCTTTGAGCATAGAAGTTGCGAATAAGGAAATAATCCATGTAGATTACGTTTATCGAGATTGTCGCGCAAACATTAGAGAACATGAACTGAGCGTAGACTTGATTCCTATTAGACTGGGAGAATTTGATGTGATACTAGGAATGGATTGGTTGTATAACCATGCAGCGATAATTGATTGTCAGAATAAATGTGTGAACCTTCAGACTCCGAGTAAGTCTAAGGTAGTGTTTTATGGTAGCTCATCGCTTAAGCAATCGTGTTGCGTTACAATGATGCAGGCCAAGAAATTGTTAAGGAAAGGATGTGTAGGTTATTTAGCTTACATCGTTAATACTCAGAAAAAGGGAGTAGAAATTAAGGATATATCCGTAGTTAATGAATTTTAAGATGTATTTTTGGACGATCTGCCTGGTCTTCTGCTTGAGAGAGAAATCGAACCGGGAACGGCACCGATTTCGAAAGCTCCATATCGTATGGCGCCAGTAGAAATGAAGGAATTGATTATACAATTGTAAGAATTATTGGATAAGGGTTACATACGACCGAGTGTGTCTCCTTGGGGAGCACCAGAGTTATTCGTTAAGAAAAGGACGGATCGATGAGGCTCTGTATCGATTATCAAGAATTGAACAGAGTAACGATCAAGAATCGATATCCGCTATCGATGATAGACGACCTGTTTGATCAACTGAAGGGGGCAAAGTATTTCTCAAAAATCGACCTACGAACAGGATATCATTAACTGAAAGTGAGGGATGAGGACATACCAAAGACTGCATTTTGAACCTATTATGGACACTACGAATTTTTGGTAATGTCATTTGGATTGACAAATGCTCCGACAGCATTTATGGACTTGATGAACCGAGTTTTCAAGCCATACTTGGATAATTTTGTAGTGGTTTTTATCGATGACATTTTGATCTACTCGAAGACAGAGGAAGAACACGCCGAACATCTGAAGATTATTTTGGAGGCACTAAGGAAGGAGAAGATGTATGTGAAATTTTCTAAGTGCGAATTTTGGATGGAGAAGGTTCAATTCTTAGGCCACGTGGTGGATAAGAATGGAATCTCAGTAGACCCTGCAAAGGTAGAAGCAGTAAGTAATTGCGAACAGCCGAGAACGCCAACGGAGGTAAGAAGTTTTTTTCTATCGAAGATTTATCCAAGATTTTTCTAAGATAGCAACCTCGTTGACCAATCTAACGAGGAAGACGGTGAAATTTTTATGGACCGACAAATGCGAAGAGAGTTTAGGAGTTAAAGAAGAGATTGAGCGAAGCGCCTGTGTTATCACTACCAGATGATGTGGAAAATTTTGTGGTGTATAGTGACGCATCGTACAAGGGGCTTGGCTGTGTGCTCATGCAACATGGCAAGGTCATTGCGTATGCGTCACGATAATTGAAGGATTACGAAAAATGATACCCTACTCATGACTTAGAGTTAGCGGCAGTAGTTTTTGAGTTAAAAATATGGAGGCATTATTTATACGGAGAGAAATGTGAGATATACATGGACCGCAAAAGTCTGAAATATATCTTCACACAGAAGGAGTTGAATATGCAACAGAGAAGGTGGTTAGAATTAATTAAAGACTATGACTACGATATTCTTTATCACCCGGGAAAGGCAAACGTGGTTGCCGACGCTCTGAGAAGAAAAGGAAGGGAAAAGTTGTTTAATTTGACGACTCAGGAAGAGTTAATAAGTGAGATGGATAAATTGGAGATAGAAGTGAAAGAACCAGAAAAGCCTGAAAAGAAGTTGTTTTTAATGGAAGCTCATCCGACATTATAGGATAGAGTAAAAGAAGCACAAGAGAAAGATGTGGAGTGCGAGAAAATCAGGAAAAGGATCGCAGAGAATGAGGAAGAGAAATTCTGAATGGATAAAGACGGTATCTTAAGATTCGAAGGAAGAGTGTGGGTACCAGCAGTAACCGAGTTGAGGGAAGAAATTTTGCACGAGGCACACAACACGATATATTTCGTTCATCCGGGAGGCACTAAGATGTACCGAGATTTGAGGCAACATTTTTGGTGGCCCAATTTGAAACGAGAAGTCGCAGAGTGCGTCAGTAGATGTTTAACTGCCAATGCGTTAAAGCAGAGCATCAACGGCCGAGTGGTTTACTACAACCGTTGGAAATACAAGAGTGGAAATGGGAGCATATTACGATGGACTTCGTGGTAGGACTTCCAGTTACACATAAAGGTAATGATGCTATTTGGCTTATTGTGGATTGACTAACGAAGACCGCACATTTTCTACCAATTAAGATCCGCTACAGTTTGAACCAATTAGCGAGTCTGTACGCAAATGAGATTGTTTCACGACATGGAGTGCCGGTGTCAATTGTCTCTGATCGAGATCCGCGCTTCACGTCAAATTTTTGGAAGAGTTTGCAAGAGAGAATGGGAACGCAGTTAAGGTTGAGTACCGCTTATCATCCTCAAACAGATGGACAAAGTGAGCGAACTATACAAATGTTGGAGGACATGCTTAGGAATTGTGTGATGGATTTTAAGGGAAATTGGGACGACCACCTACCCTTAGTTGAATTTGCGTATAATAATAGTTACCATGCGAGTATCGACATGCCACCGTACGAAGCACTTTACCGGAGAAAGAGCAGAACGCCATTGTGTTTGGAAGAAGTCGGGGAGTGTCGAATACTCGGACCAGAGCTAGTACAACAAACCGCAGACGTGGTGACAGTGATAAGAGCCAGACTAGTAGTAGCTCAAGATCACCAAAAGAAATACACAAATTTGCATCGACAGGACCGAGACTTCAAAGTTGGTAGTTTCGTATTTTTAAAGGTATTTCCATGGAAGGGAAAAATCCGTTTCGGCAAGAAAGGAATATTGAGTCCAAGATTCATAGGACCGTTCGAGATACTGAAGCGAGTGGGCAAAGTGGCATACAAAGTTGCGTTACCACCCGAGTTGGAGCACATCCACAACGTGTTCCACATTTTCGTGTTACGACCGTACAAGGCCGACTACAAGCACGTGATTTCTTACGAGCCCATTCAAGTGGAGAAGAACTTGGCATATGAAGAGATTCCTGTCCAGATATTAGATAGGAAATAGCAAACCTTGAGAAATAAAATTACATCTTCTGTAAAAGTACTTTGGCGTAACCACGATGTCAAGGAGGCAACGTGGGAGTTAGAAGATAGGATGATTAGGGATTATCCCCATTTATTTGTGTAACATTGTAGCAATTCCGGGACGAAATTTTTATAAGGGGGGGAGGATGTAATACCCGAGAATTTCCATATATTATTAAATAAATATATTAATAGAAATGAATATTTATTTGAATATAAATGATTCTGTGAGTTAACTCAATTATATTAAATTGAATAATTATAATAATTGAGGAAAATGTGGAGTTATCATAAACTCGGGAAGCCTTGTGTGGCACTGTGCTGAGAAATATTAATAATGATATTAATCAACAAAAGAATTATTAAGTGAACAATTAATTTATATTAATTGTTAATTTTGGTTAAGTTATAATATGTGATTATTATTAATTCAAGAAATATAATAATAACAATAAAACACTTGTTCATAAAAATGCTGAGATTTATGTTTGTTATTGTGATAATTAATCATATGATTATTAATTAACTGTTCTTAATAATTACGAGGAATAAATTAATTAATATTATTGTTAATTAATTGATAAGATAAGTGAATTATTAATTTCTATGTGCAAGCATGCGAATTTATGGTAGCTAACCATAAATTAAATGAACCAAAATGTGACTATATTATATACATAAACTATATAGTAAAGTTTATTGAGTTATAAGAATTACATGAAATGTGTATGTAACAAGGTAAGTTTGTGAACATTAAAATAATACATCACAAGTATAGTAAACAATTGCTGAATTGTAGGAGCCTATAATAGATGAGATAGTGTAATGTGGTAATATCTGATAAAATTATATCGGATATTAACAAAATGTACATGGATTATATGTTAAATATATGTATCCCTACTTGTTACATTGTAATATTTGTTACCTATTAAAGGTGCATTGTGACTCAAATTTTAACATAAGTATATGTTATGTATGTATAATAGTTTAAGTGTGGAGTGTTACAAATGCTGAGATACCATTCCTTGTCCAATATTGATAGCCACAAACCTTATACACGTGAATAACATTATGAAGTCTGAGGCTTATATCCCACAAACTCAGCAAACATTTCATAGCTTTCATAGCTCATGATGATCAAGGATGTGGGATTCATGATGAATCTAACAACTAATTACCTACCCTTTGATAACCTCCATGAAATTTGACAATCCGTTAGTTTGTATTGGAGTGTATAAGCATTGTCTGGATAATATATTTTCTATAAATTAAGCCCCTTCCCTTCACATATCATTTGCTGAGAAAATTCTTAAGTGTTGAGAGAGAGCATATATTAGTGTGAAGTGTTCTAAGAGTTGAGGAGTTCAATTCAAACTTAGATTGCATTAACAGAGGTATAATGAGCATTTCTTGTATTCCTTTTCGTTCTCTATCAAAAACTTCTAGTTTTGAATTCCACTTTCTTGAGTATGTTAAATTAGATTTCAATTGGGTTGAAGAATGTTTGTTTAGTTGTTATATGGACATATATACATGATTGGGATTTCAATATAGCTTCCATGTTTTACATTCTTGTTCTCCATTCTCATTTTTCTGTCAAGAACTCCATTTTCATTTTCTGTCAAAATCAAATTCTTGATTTTTGTTGCATATCATGCCAATTTGGATTGGGATATGTTTCTTAGCTGCCATATGGACTTATAAGTATAATAGAAGTATTATGTGGTTGATTGAAATTGATTTAATGAAGTAATTTCGTGATATGGGCTGGAAATTTGCCGAGGCTGGAACAGTCTACCGCTGGCCGCGAGCCGGCGCAGCTACGCCAGCAGCCTGCTACAGATTTTACTTTTTGCTTGATTCTGCTATGTGATAGTTTACTTGAATAACTTAGAGGAACATGTTAGCATACCTATACAATAGTATATTAACATGATGTGCACGTGTGTTGCTATGATGTCATGCAAGATTAATGGAATGACAAATAGCGTTGAAATAAATTTCAAGTTCCCTAAACAAACTTTAACATATATAGACCATGAATACATTCTGACTTTTGAGACATGCTAGTATGACTTAGAAACACATGAAGTGCATGTTAGCTTATCTATATAGGTTCTGTGATATAATATGAACATGTGAACCTAACTAGTGCGCCTTCCTAACGAATATGTAAGTTTTGAAAGTGGATATGGACATGTAAATGCCATATATACGTTCTGATGTTATGAGCATCTTTAGATCACTTTGAAATTCATAGAAGGCATGTTGACTTGCTTATATATGTTTCATAGTATGACATGAGCATGTGGACTTCATTTGCGAACTTTACTAAGTGAAAGTGTAAGTTTGAAACGTAAATCTTAACATGTTATCGCGAGTCCCATATTCTGATATTTATGGACATCTATGATAGTACTTTTAGACTCACTCATACATCATACATGTATACATACCATGATTAGGTATCGTGATTCAAATTTAGCATAAACGAAGCATATTTTCAACTAATAGCTATGATACTCACATATATTGAATGCGAATACTCATAAGTATGCTTAATATAAATACCTTATGTGTTTTAAAAGCGAGCATGATAGGCTTTGTAAATTCCATGACCTTGAATGACCGTAAGTGTCGACTTAGAATCTATATCACATATGTTTGGAGCAAAGGAAGGTTATACGAATATAAAAAGACTTTTTAACATGTATATATACTATGTGATATATTTGAATCCGATTTCGATGGTTAACTTATAGTAATGCTATAACTTGCTAAAATAGAGTATGCTTGCTATTTGTTATAGTCTCATATGATAGTAATGATGTATGAAGACGATTAACTTGAGAAGAGGAACGTTAATGATAAAAGATATTAAAAGTCGAGACTTGTGAAATGGTATGATACTATACATAGTATAATTGTGTCGCTAGGTCAAGACTTAGCTTATATCATTATCGTATATACGAGATGAGATATAATGTTAAACTATATGACTAATGAATATCATATTTACATAACTATATTACGATAGGATTCGAAAAGTGTTGATTAATTTACGGGGATAAACTACGCTTAAGGCAAGTTTCCTAACTTACACTCTTTTACGGTGCAAGTATTCTATCCTTGTATATTGCGATCTAGATTCTTTACTTATTCGTTTGAATTGAATTAGCATACTTGAACTCTTATTTCATTAAAGCTATTATTCATGTTGAACTTGGTATTTTTCTTGAATATTGTGAAAGTGTCTATACCATTTGATTTGGCTAGACTTATATTATTGAAAAGTGACCCAAACCAATTGATTGGTGCGAGATCTCTTATTTGACTGAGAAGAACAACCTTCTTTGAAGGGAAAATATAATTATCGGAGAACCGACGTGCGCACTTGAGTATGATTGATTGTTATGCATAACGTAGGGTACTTTAGGCTGATCACGTGTTGTACTTGTTTTTGATTTGGGTTATCAGTTTAATACTGTTAATTCTAGTTCATAGTCCTTAGTGACTTCTCAGTATTTAGTTATCTTGAAATCTTGAATTGATTTATTATTGAATCACATTGATATTATTCTGTCCTTAGCGACTGTTATTGAAAACTGTTGATATTCTTGTTATCCTAGAACTATCAAACCTTGCTATACCCTTTCGAGAATTGAGAATTATATTACAAACCCTTATTGTATATTACTTGCTGAGCAATTTGTGCTCATTCTTGCTTTCTCTAAAAATATTTTAGTTAAGGTCGAGCAGTGCGGACCCTCGAGTACCGACAAGGGCAAGGAAAAGGCTACGGAGTAGCTTAATATTATGTAGGACTTATGATTGTAATAAAGAACTTATGATATTGTGTACTAGTTAATGTTATTTATGCTTAAGATATGTCTAAGCTATGTAATCACTGTTTAAGTTACGAGACCTTGGGAAGTGAATAATTATATTATTTAAATGTAATTTATTAGGTATTAGTTGTGTATTATTCCGCTGTGCGATGCGACATTTAGTCGTATTATTATTGTGATGTGTTACCATGAGCACGTGACGAACCGAATTTGAGAGACCAAGTGGTGGTCCCGAATTTAGGGGCGTCACATTGACAGTAAATGTTAAAATGAAGTCAAAACTCGAGTTTGGGGGAGTCAATGGGGTAAAAGAGGAAAAAGATAAAGAAAAGAAATTAGAAAATTGAAAAAAAGAAAAAAAAAGAAAAAGAAAAAAAGAAATGAATAAACACATTGACTAGTTTGTTTCTATGGCCTTTGTTACTTAAATAAGTAAGCCCTTGGAGATGTTTTTACACCTAGTTCCCTAAAACCATCTGGTTTGAGAGTCGTTGGTTGAAAGTTTGCTAAATGGGTAACATTGAAAAGCCTAAGAGAGTCGAACATTGCACAGTCAAATGTGAACGCGGGATGGAGCGTAAAACGTACCCGTAAATGAATAAAAATAGGAATAAGCCTCAGTAGAGACGCCTGGACTCGGTAATTGATGTGTTTAACCGAAATTGTCATGTTTACAGATTACTTGAATTGGAACTAAAATTTTCCCTATAAGAAGTTTGTTATGTGATAATCTTGAACTATGGTTGGTTAGAATGGTTAACGATCACACACGCACAACATGGGTGATGACAGGTTTGGATTGACTGGTTGGTTAAGTTATGGACTTTAATTTGATTTGATATATTGTTTGAGTATCTTTTGGTATTGTTGAGGCCTGTGTTGGACATCATACTTATCTATTGTTGGGTTCGTAGGTATATTAGGAAGTAGATCATGCATTTGCATTCACGTAGATAGGTTTGTTTTGTTATTTTCATTTTGTTTATGTTTTTTCTTGTGGACAAGCAAGGTCTTGAGTTTTGGGATATTTGATGAGTGGGTTTGATACCTACGAATTGATACCATTTAAACCTAAGATATTGCTACTTCGGGTATTTTTAGGTTCCTTTTTACGTGTTTGCATTGGTTTATGTGCAGGGATAGGCCGGGAGGACAAGAGCAATGGAATGAGTGCTTAAGGAGAAAATTCTATCGGAAAGCCAGGAAGCTCGCAGGGGCGCACATTTTGTACTGAGGATTCTCGCCTAGGCGTATGTGCGCCGGGGCGCAGATTACAAGAAGGAAACTTCACCTAGGTGAAGTACGCGGTAGAAAAGATTTAGTTTCCTTGTTTGAATGGGATTTTGCAGATATTGTGCTGGGGTATTTGGAACGACATTGGGAGAGTATATAAGGCTAAATGAGGGGCAGACATGGATTATTTTGGACATTAACAAGACCTAATGTTGGGAAGATCACTCTTGGGGAGAATTGAAGCGAGACTAAGGCACGAAGAATGTAATGCGAGATTGGAGAAGAGTATCTATACACTTTCAAATTATATTCTCTTTCTAAATATATTCTTTGTATTCAGGATACTAGTAACTTTGTGGATGATGTTTTTTAATTTATCTATGATGAAGTAATTCACTGTTTAAGTCTACAATGGATCTTATTGTGTAACTAAGAATTGATATGCTTTCATATTAGTTTATTAAGACTATTTTCAGATTATTTGTTATTGTGACATCCCCAAATTCGGGTCCTCTAACCCCGATTCGGTTGTCACTATACAATACAAATATCCACCTCTAAACAACATAAAATAACTAAATGCGGAAAATAATAAACGTATGTCGTTCATTCAAAAGGTGTTTCTAGTCCCAAGATTCGATAACCTTAATACAACCTACAAACATACGCTAGAATAATCATTAGGGTTCATATTACATAACAGTAATTAAACTAATCATAAAGCAAAGTCTGCTCCTTGTAAACTATTCCTACATCTTTCCTTTACCCTTGTCCTTCCCTGAAGTCTCGGGCTTAACTGCAATAGAAGTCATGATATAGAAAGAATGAGCAACAAGTTTGCTCAACAAGTTTAAATACAACAATAAAGGATATATCATAATGAATAGAAAATATCTGACAATGAATTCAACAATATGAATATCGGAAGCAAGAATAATGATTGCTTTTAGAATAACTAATAGTCAAGTAGACTTCGAACTATAAAACTCCAATGGAATCAATAGTTGATTGACCCTTTGGTTACTGGCTACAGAATAAGTACTTGAAGGGATCAGCCTCGCATACGCCATGTATATGCATAACATTCAACTCTGTTGTTTGTATCTTTATACTAGATACCTGGGGTACTCCCCTATATATATAAGGGGTGTTCTTTCAGTCTAAGAATCCTTACCATCAATTGGTTTGGATAGCTTTTATAAAATTTTATACAATTGTCTGACCGAACAAGGGTTCAGGCTCTATCTGACACAGTTCAAGAATTATAGAACTTTAAACAATGTACAAGTCCAAGACTGTACGAACTCAATTGCACTAAGTGCGAATATCAAAAAGATTGATGTGGAATAGTTGTAAAGAAATTAAACCACTTAATAGCATACTTGGAAATAAGGTCCAAGCGTCAAGAAATAACTAGCAACACAATAATAACCTGCTCAATATAATATGAGAAGGATAGAAAACTTGCACAATAAAAAGTTAAGTTCAAAAACTTGCACAATATTCAAAGCTATGTAAGATAGGGAACTTGCATAATAATACAAAAACGGGTTCAAAAGAACTTGCTTACAATGTTCCTTGAATAAAGTAAATACAAGGATAGGATACTTGCCTATTTGCTCAGCTACAAATAAGTTCTAGCTTTAATTAAATCTCGTTGAAATAACCTAACATTAACAAGTCGGTATTCCAATTAGCATGTGCAAACTAATATGAGCCTACACTTACAAGAATCTACTTATCATATAAGTCTAGCACATAGTTCACGTACGTCAATCTAATCCTGTCTTAGATTTAATAACTTTAGATTATCTAGTTCCTATGCATCAATATAGGCTTGAACACATAGCACTTCAATTTAATCATGCAATACAATTTAAGATACATACATTACAAGGTTCTGTTCATATCTCAAGGTTATAATGTTCAATGCCGGTAAACCTTAAGTTAAATCAATTTCATGTCTCAAGGGCCAACTATTAAAGTCATAATATCACCTATCGAGACTATACAATATTTAACATGCATACTCGTGTGTATACTACACATGTATACTTTAATCCACATAATTCATGCCTTAGAAATTCCTTTTCATGAATGTGGGTGCATAGGTGAAAACTATGTTTAATCAAAATGACTCTCATGTCAACAAGTCTATAGATATAATGAGATCCTAATATATATGCTTGCATGCTTAGAACGTATCTCACGTATTGATCAATGACATTAGCTTCCAATTTCTAAGTTCTCTTTCAAAATTGTACTAAGTCAACAAAGGCATGATAGTACATGTTAAGTGTCTCGTGATCATAACTCACATGTCTTTGAACACATAACTAAGTCACATAAACGTTCTCATACGGTCAGAAACTAAAAGACATTAACCTTGGTCAAGTTTGCTTCAAAAGTCTTTAAGTTTTTCTTTTGAAAACCTTTGAATCTTTTAATCATGTATGTTAGTGTGTTCAACACTTTAAACGTACGTTTTATGTCAATATAAACCATACGATTATGTTCATAAAATGAGAATGCTCAGATGATGTGTTCGTGACAAGGTTCACTTTCGAAACTACAAGTTTATTTCAAAATCATAAAGTTTTTTTTCATCAATAGTGTACACTATCATAATTATTCATGCTTATGTTATGTAATGTACTAATTTTTATTGTTTAATCATGTCTGCATGCTTGTTCCAATGGTATATCACATGTTAGTATATCACAACACTTGACAGAAAATAAAATCTGGAAACTGGTCTTGGTGCAGCTGCGCCGCAGGCCAGTACATAACTGGCGCAAGCGCGCAGGCTGTCGGCCAGACCAGAAGCAAAACTGCCTCGGTAGTTTTGACGACCCATCTCAAAAATTCTTAATGACTTCGATTCTATTGCAGCTACATTATATAACTAACATATTTATAACTTTATATAACACTTAACAACATATCCCAATCCCTTAATTAGTCAACCCATGATAAATTCAATAATCAAGAACTAGAAATTTTTACAGAAACTGAAAATAGAGTTATACCTCTGCTACAGAAATGGACTTGCTGCTATATCTTTCTCACTCTCTCAATCCAATAGAACTCAGAATGTAAAGCTCAGCAAAAGAAAATGTAAGGAAGAGAGACCATATTTATAGGCAAATGGATATCCCTACAATGCTATCTCCCACTAGTTTAAACCAATGGATTTCACAAGAACATGGTGGTAAACAAGAAGTTGTTGAGGAGTTGGTGATTCCACTCATGAATCCCACTCTCCATTTATTCATTAGCTCTATATTGCTGAGATTGAGAGAAGGAGTAGAGTAGTATAGGTAGCTCCTTAGTGTTCACGTGAAGCAGAAGTTGAGCACTCAATGAGAGACTCAGCAATAAGAACTCAGCAACTTGCATTTCAATATACTAATGTTATATACATATAGTATATACTTAAGCTACATGTATCCATTCCATATATATTTAAATGGGTGCTACAGTGTTATTTCTAATGCGCAAATAATGATATAATGTATCAAGTAGTGTACATACATATAATCCATGTGCATTTTCCTTAATACCAAATATAGTCCAATTAGGCATTATTATTACTTACTCTCATAACTGTTATTATAATAATTATAATAACTTATTGAAAGCATTATCAATTAATAATGTTTATTGATATTAATATAAGGTAATAGGGTATTCGTTAAATTTTACCCACACATAACATGTAAGTCACATAATGTCTTTACTCTTACTACATAGTATATATTCGCATTAATGTGTCACATTGTACTTTATATAATATATAGTTAACTACTATATATATAAGGTTTAGTATATCGCATACTTGCACAAACTAATTAATCAAGTAAATATAATCTTATTATATTTATTAATCCTTTGCTTATTAATATATTATTCTCAACAATAAATTCATACGTTATCGATTAATCATTCAAAATATCAATTAATCAAACACGTTTAAAATCTCTACATTATATTTAAGTAAATTGAATATTTAGTTAACAACATTTCTTTAAATTCTTTGATATAAAGGTCTTAGGGCTAGCTCACTAATTTAAATAACTATTAGTGACTCCCTTTAATAACATCCTAGCATTTTTTCGCATAGGCTCAACTTACATAATCACATAACCACATAAGGTTTAAATATGCTCGCAAAACTAACTCATTAAAGAATAAATCACATATTTAATTAATAAGGAGTTTAAAATTCATAGTCGTTACCTCCCTCCCCCCTTATAAAAATTTCTTCCTCGAAATTATAAAAATAAGGTTACTCAAATAAAAACGGATAATTCGCTTTTATTTTCTCTTCTAGTTCCCACATAGCCTCTTCGACTGCGTGATTCCTCCAGAGAATCTTGACAGAATGAATGATCTTATTCCTCAACTTCTGTTCCTTCTTATCTAGTATCTGGACAGGAACTTCCTCGTATGATAAGTCTTTCTCGACTTGGATCGGTTCATAGGAGAGAACGTGCTTGTAGTCCGGTTTATATAGCCGCAATACTGACACATGAAACACGTTGTGAATGTGCTGAAGTTCAGGAGGTAACGCTACCTCGTACGCCACTTCACCGACTCGCCTCAGAATCTCGAACGGTCCTATGAACCTAGGGCTCAACTTGCCCTTCTTCTCAAAATGAATCTTCCCTTTCCAGGGAGATACTTTCAAGAATGCATAGCTTCTTAATTCAAAATCTTTCTTCTTGCGATGTAAGTTTGCATACTTCTTATGGCGATCTTGGGCCGCTACTAGTCGGGCTCTTATCACCATGATGATTTCTACCGTCTGTTGTACCAACTCTGGTCCCAATAGTCGACGTTCTCCAACTTTGTCCCAGCATAAGGGCATTCTATATTTCCTCCCATACAGTGCTTCGTACGGTGGCATTCCAATACTGGCATGATAACTATTCTCATAAGCGAACTCTACTAATGGAAGGTGATCCTCCCAACTACCCTCGAAGTCTATCACACAAGCTCGGAGCATGTCTTTAAGTGTTTGAATTGTTCTCTCGCTTTGTCTATCGATCTGCGGATGATACGCTGTACTCATTCGTAATTGTGTCCCCATTCTTTCTTGAAGACTCTTCCAGAAATTGGACGTGAATCGCGAATCTCTATCTGATACGATAGATACCGGCACCCCATGTCTCGAGATAATTTCCTTGACATATAATTTGGCTAACTGGTCCAAGCTATACTTAATCTTAATCGACAAAAAGTGAGTTGACTTAGTAAGACGATCTACAATCACCCATATGGCATCGTGCCCTTTCTGTGTTGCCAGAAGTCCCACCACAAAGTCCATCGTGATGTGCTCCCACTTCCATTCTGGAATCTCTAACGGTTGTAATAACCCGCTTGGTCGTTGTTGCCCTGCCTTGACTCTCTGAAAAGTTAAACATCTATTTAAGCATTCTGCAACCTCTCTCTTCATGTTTGGCCACCAGAAGTGGTGATGCAAATTTTGGTACATCTTCGTGCTTTCTAGGTGTATCGAGTATCTCGTACTGTGTGCTTCTTGCAAAATATCTTCTCTTAATTTTGGTACTAACCGTACCAAAATTCGTCCTTCGAATCTTAGTAGTCCAGTGCTATCAATCTTGTATTTCAATTTATCAACTTCAGCCAATAGCTTCTTGATGTTATCGCAATCTTCGTCCTTCTCTTGTGCCTCTTTAACCTTATCCAATAAAGTCGGACTCGCTGTCACTGTAAATAATTTCTCGTTGGTCTCCATCGGATACTTAACCTCTAAATCTAGTCATTCGAAATCCTTCACCAATTCTTCTTGAATGGTCAACTTCAATAATTTCTCTCTGCCTTTTCTGCTCAAGGCATTTGCCACTACATAGCATCACTCTCTGATGATGGAGGCGTATCTCTAAGATCCTGTCCTACGGTTTCAATATGAGCTAAAATATCTACAGCTATCGGTAGAGTGCTACCATGATCATCCATAAATGCACTCATATCTATGATAATGCCCTCCATATAGGATCTGAGAGCAGTGCTATCAACAACAGAAGCATCCCTGGTAGCTCGGGCCTCATCCCTCTTAGCAAAAGCAGCGTCCCGGCCAGATAGGGTCATCAACATCAGTGCCCTAGCCTGATCTCCCTCAAAGGTCAGAAGCTGTATCATTTGTGATAGACACGTAATTAATACATTTTAATATTCCCATATTCATTATTTTATATGCTTATTTTATTTAACTAATACATTTTATTTTGTTCTGTAGGAAATAATATTTATTTTTCTTGGGGAGCAAATAAATGATTTATATCCAACTTTTAAATATGGAAAAGGACTCTTGGAGGATTGCCATATAGAGATTGAAGTCAAGAAGGAAAGAAGAGGATAAAAGGGAACAAAAGAGACCATGTTCAATGTATCTAAATTAGGCCACAGATTTATTTTCCCTATAAATATGTCTTTTGTTTTAGAGAAAACGATATTAGGTATTATATTAATTTTGGTTAGGTGTAGGAGTAGATGAAATTACTTCTTCATTCTTCATTGTACGTTCGTTGGATGATCGTTAATTAAAGGGAGTTTTCTTATTTATTTTTATTTTTCTTCTTCTTCTTCTTCTTCTTCTTCTTCTTCTTCTTCTTTTTCTTTATTTTAGTTAGTTATTTTATTTTTCATGTCTAGCTAATTTTTTATATCTAGGATGAAAATGAAATTAAATAATTATTCATGATAATATTTTTCATCTCCTCCATAATTTATGCTTTTATGTTTAATTAATTTTGCCTTCATATTTCTTTTTTGAAATATCTTCGTTTTATAGTTCATATGTTATTTTAAATTAATTAAGAGGTTTTGATAGATTATTGTTAAGATATGAGTTTTTCATAATCCATGCTTACTCGAAAGAAGTTTTGATAGATTATAGTTAATCCTTAAATTTTCATAGTTTATGCTTGCCCACGTTAATTGTAAAATTACTAAATTAAAGGGAAAGAGATCAAAATTATAATTAAGTTATAAAAATAGAATAGATTGAATTACTTATTATGTTTATTGTTTAATGGATTCGAATTCCTAGATTGCTTTCTCATTATTAATTTTCATATTCTCGTTAATCAGTTCTCAATCTTTATTTCTAATTCGCCTAAAATAGATAGTAAGGATACGTTAAAATTAATCTAGTTCTTGTTGGTTCGACCTGTACTTGTCAGTTCTTCAATTTGACACTGTGTACTTGCAGTTACATATTTCTATCACATTAGGTTTTTGGCGCTGTTATCGTGGACTAGACTTAATTTTATATTTCTTAATTTTTATTTATTCGAATTAATTTTTTTTCTTCTTCTAATTTTTTTTTATTTCTCAGGATTATTAAAGCGGATCAACGGTGAGGAAAGACAAGATTATTACTGCGCTTTTCCTGGTATTTTGTATCTTAACTCAAAAAAATAAAAAATAAAAAAATAAGTAGCTTAGTTTTTTTTGTTAGTTAGAAAACTAATTGTCGCATTCATGCATTTACTCATGTAGAGCACATCCTGTTTAGGTTTTTATTTTATTTATTTATTATTATTTTGTCAAATATAAACTGTGGTGATTGCTGGAGGATTGAGGTATGTCAAAATTTCTCCTTCTTCCGTAATTGACATAGTTTTAGGACATTTTAGTTGTTTATAGTTTTTTTTGTGTATTCTTATTTGCAATTTAACATTAAGGGCACAACCTGTAACAAGATAAGGTGGGAATTTCATCACCCTTCATTGGCCCACAAAACAACCTAACATGCATTTTGCATTACATTGCCCTAATAAAATCAAGTAGACGTTGACCCCTAAGAATTTCGAGCTCAATTAGGACAAAGGACTCCAAGAGGAGGCTAAATTTTAAATTAATCAAGCTACTGGTGTCTAGGCAAGTGGTTCAAAAGGTAAACGCCTATAGAACGTGTGGTTATTCAATTAATCACCGTACCTACGGAGAGACTCCCACCTTTCTTACACTTACTTGGCTAGTGGTGTGATTAATTTCGCATTTTGTGGACCTTAAGGTGTAACTTGGAACAGTTAGGAGCTGCTATATTTTATTTAGGTTAACCGTAGAATTAGGATTCTTCTTTTATTTTTTTGAGTGACTTTCGTGGTTAGTTGAATATTTGTTTTGTGATTTGTGGAAAGATGGTTCTTATTATAGTTGGAATAATAATTTTGCTTGGAATCAAGAATCCTATGAAAATTTTAATGCATACCAAGTAAATTAATTTTTCCAACTTATGAAAATTCTTATCTAAGTTCATATCCACATCCATATCCATATTCATATTCGGATCCAAGACCACAATATCCACAAGAATTATCAAATGAAGAAGAGGAAAGACTTAGTGTCTTAGAAAAAACTATGAAAGTTTTAATAGAAAATCAATTTAGCATTATATATCATCTAGATATTCAACAGAGTCGATTAGCCACCATAAAAAATGAACAAGAGGTGGGTGAATTTTTTAGTAACTCTGAGGTTAATTTTAAAAATCTTAATGGCTGTGAAAATGATGAGGAAAATGAAAATTTTGTATTCACTTTTATATGGTTTGAATTTGAGGAGTCTAAAAATTATGAGTCTATGCCTAAAATTGATCATGTCACAGTTAATGAGTCGGTTGAAAAAGTCTATAAGCCTAAAGCTCCATACCCTGAAAGACTTATTCCAAAAAAACCACCTAGTGATTTTTTGGACCAACTCATTAAAGTAAACGTGATCCAAGATTTGTCAATGACCCAAGAAATAATTGAAAATAGACTCTTGATTGAAAAAGATCCAATTAATTTTTTCTTAAATCACCTTGACCAAAATTGTAATGAATCCGAAAATTTAGAGAAATGTCAATGAGCTGTTTAGATCCACTACAAATAAGTCAACTAAACTAGAACATGTATTTGAACCAATTCTTCCATCCTTTGAACATGTTTGTGAAAGTTTTCTTGAGGTAGACTTTAAGCATAACTCTGATGAAAATTCTGATTATTTTGAATTTGCTAGACCTCCTGAAAATCATGAAAAATTCACACTCACTTACCCATTTGTATTATTCATTTTTAGTCACTTACTTTTAGGATTTATGAAATTCGTAGGTATGTACATTTGTTTTCCTTCTCACCACATTTTCTTACAGAATACATGCCCCGCATACAAGGTACAATACTTTCACATCTTTGTTCTCTTTTCTTCATTTGCATACACTGAGGACAATGCATAATTTAGGTATGGGAGAGTTCGTTTGTATAATTGTATTAGGTTTTTTTTAGGAAAGTATAGTAAAAAAACAAAAAAAATTGAAAAAAATTGAAAATTTTATTTGACTTTTTGTGAATTGAATTATTTCTAATAAGTGTATGTGGAGTAAAAATTCGTGAGTAAGATTAAAGGATTTATGACTCTTAAACCTTTGATTAGATACGAAATCTTAGTTTGAAACACCATCTCAAATAAAATTGAGTTCCTATGCATTTTTGCACTTCACATTTGCACTAGCTTTTAGTTGTGGGGTATAACTATGATTCGAGTAATTTCAAAAAAAATGGAAAGGAAAAAAAAGAAAAATATTAAAAAAAGAAAAGAAATAAAATACTGCTTCCTTGTCCGTTGAACGAAATAACTGGGTATCTAAGCCACACGAAGCATTGATATTCACGCTGAAAAGTGTGATGGATATAAGCAGTTTGACTAGTCTAATTTTGTGGCCTTTGTTACTCAAGTTAGTAAGCCTGTAATATCCGTGAATTTTATTAACAATAGTAATAATTAAATTAATAAAGGTTTGAATATTTATTCGAATGAAAATATATATTTTTGTGACATGGGATGTGATAATTACATTTAATTGAGTTAAGTATATGAAAGGTGGTGGATATAATAATGAGCTTAATTAAGCTTATGAGTTATGTCTAATGTGGCAAAGAAATGGAATAAAACAGATAATTAAATTAATGAAGGGATGATTAAATAATGTGATGGATTTATTATTATTATTATTATTAAGTATTTATTGATTATGTGCATTTATGTGTAATATGTGATTCTTTAAACTTGGTACTGAATTATAGAAGGATTAATAATCTGGTGGAATAGAGGTGGTAGACTGAAGTGGGTAGTTAATTCAGCCGAGTCCAATAAATTGGTATTTCTAGCTCAATCTGACGAATGTGCCAATTAAACTATTAGAGCCTCATGAATTTTGCGAATGGTAATGGACGAACCCAATGATGCTAGGCAGTTTGTTAAACCCATAAGGTCCAGGTCAGTAAGCCCAAAGGAGGAAAATCAACTTGCTAAGTCATTGTGCACTTGTGATATTGGAATTATATATTTACAAATTGGTTGCTTGCTCCTAGCCGAACTAGACCAAGGGCCTATAGCCACCTTATGTTACTTTATAATAAAATTAATCCCATGTGGGCTGCAATGATTTTAAACAGTATGGTTAGCAGTAAGTTGGTAATAAACTTTTCACCAAACCACTATTAACCAACGGTTGATTCAGTTAAAGCCAGTCCAACAATCTAAGTAATGACTAATGATTGGACAAAAGTTTTCATCTTATAGGGCTTGTTAGAATCTTATACTCTGCATTAGAAAGAAAGATATAGTGAGTTAAGAGATAAAAAGAACCCAAGAGGAGCTCTTGCAGTTCGGAGGGCTTAGAAGTTAGGAAGAAAGGGACCAGCCAGTAGCTTACCCAAGTGTTTTATCAGTAGAAGGAAAGCGTCAAGAGGTACACATTCCTTTGACCCTAAATTATTCATTCGACCATCTACAGGTCAGTTATAGAGAAATATGCATGCAAGTAAATGTTCGTTATGTAAACAACATAAATCGAATGAAAAGAGTGTATAACATATCAAGCTAAGATGAAATTAAAAACCATATCAACAATGAAAAAGGAACACGATACTCTAAGCTAATGAATGATGCAGACCTTGAAGGCTAAATAGTGAAATTACGTCTGAACCCTAGTAAAAATAAGGAGACTGTTAATTTTATTAAAGTTGGTGATGCTATACCAAAATCATTCAAATACGCGTACACCTGTTAATCTGCATGTATCAATAATGAAATTGGAGACCAGTTCAACCCTCTAAGTTCTATAATATTATGCCTTAGTCTTCGATTGTAGTAGTGAAACCAACGATTGTAAACGTACCCCACGATCGTAGACTGACTCTGTAGATTGTGGACTCCAACACCAGAACAAGACCATTGGTTGTTTTTGAAAATCATAGACTGAACCCCACGATCGTAGACTTACTCGTAGATTATAGAGTATACCAGGCCAACCATTAACCAAATCATAGACTGAACCCCACGATCGTAGTGTGGTCAAACTTCAATCATGGAACTCTCTAATAAATTGTGGAGTTAACCCGACCATCCGAAGATGATCTTTCACAAATCGTGGAGTGAACCCGACCATCAGAAAGTGATTTCATACATCGTGAAGTTCCTGTAAATCGTAGGCCACTCTTGCAGAATGACCAAACACTGAAAATTCTTGATACCAATTGTAGCGCTACCACATCCGGGTCCCCAGAACCTCAGACCTGGTATGTTACGATACATCATTTCTATAACTACTACGGAAGATATAAACATAAATTATTTATACAATAAATTTTTACACATAATTCCCAAGGTCTGAATACTTAACTTACTACACATATTCATATTCTACACGACATACAATGTCATATTGTTCTAATACAAATACCATTTAACCGTACAATAATTCAATCCCGGAACTTGTCTTTGCCTTTAATTGTGCCCGAAGTTTCGTCTTTAAGCCTGGAATGTTTATCATGATATAGCAAGGGTGAGCAACAAGTTTGCCCAGAAAGTTTAAGTTCAAATGAAGATATATCATGATTGAAAAGAATAATAAGCTGTAAAATTTCAACAATATAAGAATTGTGTAAGAACATGAATCAATAATGATGAATAGCCAACAATGAACATGAATAAATTCAACTGAACAATATGGTAATGAATGTGATCAGCCTTTCATACCTGATGAACATATACAATATGCACAACGTATGAATCAATAAATCATAGATGTGATATAATCAACAATGATTAATCACGAACATGCTTTACAATAACAACTCGAGTTCGAGTTAGGAAACTTGCCTGAACCGTCGATTACTGCTACGCAATCTTATTTAATCACTTTATTGAAAAGACCTATCAGTTATCAGATTGATCTTTCAATTAGCATAACATACTTTATAAGTAAACTATCTAACATTTAAACACATAGTCAAATATTAGATAACCTTAACACTATACATACACAAGTCTAAACCTAGCACACATCGAGTCTTTAATAATATTCAATATAGTATACTGAGTGATTCTCCATAAACAACTAACAAACTAGTTTCCGTCTAGTCTACACTATTTTTACAGTGAGTTAGATCGGTTACTAATTCGTAGATCCCTTCCCCATATAAAGGAGTCGTTTAGCCCAGCTACTATACATCAACCATTAAAGGGTACGACTGTACTACCTTAGACTTTACACTACTGTATCATATAACTTGTGAATTAACACTTACTCTTTCATTTTATAAGTCTTTCATTATAATCTAGTAAGCCGAATGCCTAATCCAGTAACCTGGATTCAGATTGAACTTTAATTTAGAAACTAATTCCCAATCCAGCATACTGGATACAACTAAGCTCCAATCAAGCAAGCCTGGATTCATACTTACATCCAATCCAGCAAGTCTGGATTCAACTAACCTCAAATCCAGCAAGCCTAGATTCATCAATCCTTCAATCCAACAACCTAGATTATCTAAACAGACCAATCCAGCATCCTAGATTATCCAAACATCTCATCCAGCAACTTGATGCCCAATCTAGCAAACCAGATTGCAACCCTTTTTAACCAAATAATCTTATTATTTTTTTATCTCTTGTACACACATAAATACATGTATTCCATACGTAAAAATAATTTTTCAGGAATTTTTCAATTTCCTTAAGTATTTTTCAAAAATCCGTTTATAGTTAATTCCTTAAGAAATTAGCTACCTCACGCTTAACTCCAAAAAATCCCAACTCTTGGCGGGATCTTACACATATTAACGTGAGCCTCCAATTTAAATTTCGTGGCCATCGGAGTTATACAACTCTGGTTATAGCAATTTTTGTCGGAAAAATACAAATATTAAAATAGTCATAACTTGCTCAATGTAAGTCAGAATGAGCTCATTTTTGGACTCAAGCTACGACATCTCATATATTTTAATGTCCCAAAAGACCTGATTTTATTTCATAACTTAAATGGCCGAAACAGCCCCTTAAATTTCTGGACAGCCTACACTTTAGCCTTTTTCAGATTTTGCTTCATTTACTCAAATTAGTCCACACGAAAATTAATAACTCCTTTTTAAGAGAGTCCACTTGAAAAAGTTAGAAGACTTATATATCTATCTCCAGAAATTAACCACACTAAAAAATTCAACATATACTAGGAGATATGGTCGTTTGAATTTCATACTTTGTTTTTACAAAAATCTGATTTTTCATACTTGATGATTTCTAAGAAAATTTTCATATCCCCACCTAATAACCAACATAATCCATCATCAAACATCATAACACAAACTAATACCAAATATATTCATTGATATATCATGATCTGTGATCTATTTCAACAATCTATCACAAAATGCAAACAAAACACAAGTAAAGTTAAGAAATATTAGGTTTTCTACTTTTGAAAAACTTATTTTCTCTTTCATGCTTTAGATCCAACTTTTGATCCTTAAAAGGGTTAGACCCAAACATGAAACATTAATAAACATATAGATCTAAAGTTTTAAACCTTAAGATCATAGTTTTACAAAATCAAAACTTAAATCAATCAAAGAAGAAAATTTATTATATAAGTAGAAATTCTTTATTATACCTTAGCTTCTCCATTCCTATCTTCTTCCCAAAATTGATTAGAGATCTATGGAACTACATAAAACTCTTCCTCTTTCTCTTCTATAGTGGCCTAACCTTGGCACTCTATCTGTCTCTCTTGCTTGCTTAAACAAAATGATACAAATGAGAAGAGAGAGAAGATTAAATGATTTTGTTGTTTTGTAGAAATGAAGAGATATACAATATATCTCTTATTATTATTATTATTATTCCCCACACTCTTGCACCTATCTCTTTCTCATCATGTTTAAGCTTGCTTGCACTCCAAAGGTTGCTTGAAAACTTGGTTAAAGTTGGTAGCTAAATAGAAATTGGACACCTAAGGTGTTAGTTCACCAACTAAAGCTACTATCATCATTACATACACTCCCCCTTGTTTCCTCTCCAAATTTTCGGCCACAAGGCCTTTTTGGGATCAATTTTGTCTTCTTTTTAAAGCCCAAATAGCTTACTTAGCATTCTATAGGTTCTCACTCAATTGGGTCACCAATTAGGCTACTCAAATAAATCTTTGGGCTTGCAATGTTCATTCTTTGGACTGGCAAACCAACATAGTTTATACTTTTTAATTTTTATCATCTCCTAATCATTTGGTTAGGGTTTCCTTACACATATTTGTAAGTTAATTACTTCCTTAAGTGGCTAAGCTTGGGCCAAGCTTGGGCTCTCACATAATTTGTTTTGGGCTTGAACCTTTTTCTGAATTTACTTAATAGATAAAATGAGCTTGGGCTTCCACTCAATATTAAATTATGTCATCATTATATTTACCCTATACATAATATATTTGACTATATTAACAACTTAATTGCTATTAAATCAAATTAGCTACAAGCCCAATCATTAAATAAACAATTGGGCTACTTATACAATTCTTTGGGCCATACAATCATCTTAGTCCATTAAATCTATTATCACTAGAACTAATGCTCAACATTTTTGATATATACATATTCTTAATTATCTCTATATACAAAATAAATGTATACACATTATATAATGTATATTTATTTAATCATACACATAATCCGCATAATCAGTCACATATTCTAATAGTTTATTAAGTAAATAACCATATTTGGCTTAATAAGTTATAAACACTCACACTCACATAATCATACAAGATAACCCTTGAAGTTATTTGATTCAAATACCTAATTTATATATTTGGTCACCAAACTTTATAGGTATCGTAGTACCTTATCATTAATATTCCTTTAAGTATATATAAATTCATTTCTAGGGTTTGGAATTTTTTGTAACCCATAATTCCTCTATTCTCAATCAAATAGTAAACCATATAGGTTCTACTTTAAAATTTTTAAATTATTCCTCAAATTTCCACTCTAGGTTTTATCCTTTAACCTTTATTTTAATCATTTAAGATCTTATAAATTTTTGGGTTGTCACATTCACCCCTTCTTCTAAGAATTTCGTCCCTAAAATTACAGCCTATTAATCCCTACTCCTTCTATTCACCAAAACTTGGTTTTTAACTTAACCTTTATGTGATTTCTTTCTTATTTAATGAGTACACGGCTTCCTTCCATGAGGAATTATTCTATCATCACATTCTACCCAGACTTCTTTACAAGAAGTTAAAAACTTTTCATATAATGCTGAGTGGCCATGAACATTCATTTTTCAATTTCGAAAAGGTTTAAACAGAAATTCATCTGCAAACCGCTCTGGACTTACGGACACATTGGGTTATCAGCCCGTATGCCCTGCGTTGATCAGATGCTACATCACTGCCATTCGACACAATTTGAACGACATTCGCGTTCCACATCATTGCTATTCGGCACAAAAATATTTCCCAATTTAAGGATGTTCATACTTAGTCTGGAGTCCGAATCAAAACAATATGGTTCGGGATAAGTTCTCAAAGAGATACTTGAATTTTCATAAATATTTATCTAGCTGAATCAAATAGCTTTAGACATATACTAATAATTCGAACATCAATCAAAACATGTATCTGGCCAAATTTAATTGCACTTGAATATTCTTTAAAATTCTGAAAATTATTTTATGACATCATTATACCGCACTGTATTTACAGTCCATTGAGGATTCTGTTATTTTTGTGACTTTGTCAAAAAACAATATACCATCATGGGCTGACGATCTTTAGATCATTTCCAACACTAGGTAAGACTGTATTAATAATTTCATCATTTTTATCATCTTTGCAACAGGTTTTATGATGCATTAATGATAAAAAAAAATACGTTTTGATATTTTAAATAATCTTTATCTAGCCGAAACAATTAGCGTAGACTTTTCTTTTAAACTGCTGAAAACCATTGTAAAATCATATCTAGTGTTATCATACCGCCACAGGTAACGATGAGTTAGTGGTACGAAGCCCACTTCTACACAATTGTAACCATGTGTTGCTGATAACAAAAATCCATTTATACTTTTAAAGGCACACTAGTGCAAATTTAAAATGATGTCAAAAATTTTAAAGTCTAGCATAACTAGAAGATTTGGAATACCTATGCTTCCACCAACAACTTCACTTTCTATGCTGATCCATTTCTTAATAAACCTATCTATTCCTATAATCCTCAATTTCCCATTCACACTATTCTATATCCCAGTACAGTTCATCAAACATGCCACACGTTATGAGTTCAGGAACTTTTCACAATCATATGGGTTTAGGAACATATCCTAATCAGACCAAAGTCGTCCATTCGCTGAGGGGTTCCATCATACAATTATGAGTCACGAACTTACCTTAAGTGTGAGTTTAAAGAACTCGCACCTAATCTTATATTCTCTACCTATCCGTTATACATATGAGAAAAGAATCACCTTCTCAACATACATATAGCGAATAGTGCGACACCAACATTAAAATGATTATCAATATGATAAACTAAATAGTCGTTAGACCAAGCACAAAACCCCCACCCATACAACGGTTTGTACAACTTAGCAATCACCTGAGTCCTCAATTAAAATTCCACATAATCTTAGCTCCCTCAATACTCGATATAAATTTTATTTAATTTGTATCTATAATTCACAACTATTTCCTGAGTTTAACTTGTACTATTTCATAGTATCATATTCGTATAGCAATTTTACTATAAAGTTTTCAATCAAATAATTGATCATCTGTCCTCCTATGACCTCATCAGATCACATTGTGATCTCATATTATAATCGTATTATATTACGATTCTTTTCTATCTTATGATCGTTTTGTTTTACGATCTTCTTTCCCTTTATACTTTTAGTCTTTTAGACTCTATCTATTCATTACTACTATTCATCTTTATTATCAGAGTTAGATAACTCTGGATCTTTATTACTTGTCATGATTCTTCTTCGAATCTGATTGACTTATTAATACCTTGTCCAAATTCATCACTTAAATTTAAAACTCTATTTGAGTTTATTCCTTATCCTCATCCCTATGGTTATAGCCTAAGGTAACCCTACCTAAGGTTTATAACCTACAGCTCTGATACCAACTGTAGCGCCCCCAAATCCGGGTCCCCAGAATCTCGGACCTGGTACGTTACGATATATCATTTCTATAACTACTGCGGAAGATATAAACATAAATTGTTTATACAATAAACTTTTACACATAATTTTCAAGGTCTGAAACCTTAACCTACTACACATATTTATTATCTACACGACATACAATGCCATATTGCTCTAATATAAATACCATTTAACCGTACAATAATTCAATCCCGGAACTTGTCTTTGCCTTTAACTGTGCCCGAAGTTTCGTCTTTAAGCCTGGAATGTTTATCATGATATAGCAAGGGTGAGCAACAAGTTTGCCCAGTAAGTTTAAGTTCAAATGAAGATATATCATGATTGAAAAGAATAATAAGCTGCAAACTTTCAACAATATAAGAATTTTGAAAGAACATTAATCAATAATGATGAATAGCCAACAATGAACATGAATAAATTCAACTGAACAATATGGTAATGAAGGTGATCAGCCTTTCATACCTGATGAACATATATAATATGCACAACGTGTAAATCAATAAATCATAGATGTGATATAATCAACAATGATTAATCACGAACATGCTTTACAATAACAACTCGAGTTCGAGTTAGAAAATTTGCCTGAACCGTCGATTACTGCTATGCAATCTTATTTAATCGCTTTATTAAAAAGACCTATCAGTTATCAGATTGATCTTTTAATTTGCATAACATACTTTATAAGTAAACTATCTAACATTTAAACACATAGTCAAATATTAGATAACCTTAATACCATACATACACAAGTTTAAACCTAGCACACATCGAGTCTTTAATAATATTCATTATAGTATACTGAGTGGTTTTCCACAAACAACTAACAAATTAGTTTTTGTCTAGTCTACATTATTTTCACAGTGAGTTAGAACGGTTACTAATTCGTAGATCCATTCCCCATATGAAGGAATCGTTTAGCCCAGCTACTATACATCAACCATTAAAGAGAACGACTATCTACCTTAGACTTAACACTACTGTATCATATAACTTGTGAATTAACACTAAGTCTTTTATTTTATAAGTCTTTCATTATAATCTAGTAAGCCGAATGCCTAATCCAGTAACCTGGATTCAGATTGAACTTTAATTTAGAAACTAATTCCCAATCTAGCAGACTGGATACAACTGAGCTCCAATCCAGCAAGCCTAGATTCAAACTGACATCCAATCCAGCAAGTCTGGATTCAACTAACCTCAAATTTAGCAAGCCTGGATTCATCAATCCTTCAATCCAGCAACCTAGATTATCTAAGAAGACCAATCCAGCATCTTGGATTATCCAAACATCTCATCCAGCAACTTGATGCCCAATCCAGCAAAATAGATTGCAACCATTTTTAACCAACACATCTTATTATTTTTTTATCTCTTGTACACACATACATACATGTATTCCATACACAAAATTAATTTTTCAGGAATTTTTCAATTTCATTAAGTATTTTTCAAAAATCCGTTTATAGTTAATTCATTAAGAAATTGGCTACCTTACGCTTAACTCCAAAAATTCCCAACTCATGGAGGGATCTTACACATGTTAACGTGAGCCTCCAATTTAAATTTCGTGGCCATCGGAGTCATACAACTCCGATTATAGCGATTTTTGTCAAAAAACACAAATATTAAAATAGTCATAACTTGCTCAATTTAAGTCGGAATGAGCTCATTTTTGGACACAAGCTACTTCATCTCTTATATTTTAATGTCCCAAAAGGTTTGATTTTATTTCATAACTTAAGTGGCCGAGACACTTAAATTTCTAGACAGTCTACTCTTTAGCCTTTTTCAGATTTTGCTTCATTTACTCAAATCTGTCCACACGAAAATCTATAACTTCTATTTAAGAGATTCCACTTGGAAAAGTTAGAAGACTTATATATATATATCTCCAGAAATTGACCACACTCAAAAATTCAAAATATACTAGGAGATATGGTTGTTTAAATTTCATACTTCGTTTTTCCAAAAATCTGATTTTTCATACTTGATGATTTCTAAGAAAACTTTCATATTCCCACCTAATAACCAACATAATCCATCATCAAACATCATAACACAAACTAATACCAAATATATTTATGGATCTATCATGATCCATGATCTATTTCAACAATCTATCACAAAATCCTAACAAAACACAAGTAAAGTTAAGAAATATTAGGTTTTCTACTTTTGAAAAACTTATTTTCTATTTCATGCTTTAGATCGAACTTTTGATCCTTAAAAGGGTTAGATCCAAACATGAAACACTAATAAACATATAGATCTAAAGTTTTAAACCTTAAGATCATAGTTTTACAAAATCAAAACTTAAATCAATCAAAGAAGAAAATTGATTATATAAGTAAAAATTCTTTATTATACATTAGTTTCTCCATTCTTATCTTCTTCCCAAGATTGATTAGAGATCTATGGAACTACATAAAACTCTTCCTCTTTCTCTTATATAGTGGCCTAACCTTGGCAATCTATCTCTCTCTCTTGCTTGCTTAAACAAAATGATACAAATGAGAAGAGAGAGAAGATAAAATAATTTTGTTGTTTTGTAGAAATGAAGAGATATACAATATATCTCTTATTATTATTATTATTCCCTACACTCGTGCACCTCTCTCTTTCTCATCATGTTTAAGCTTGCTTGCACTCCAAAGGTTGCTTGAAAACTTGGTTAAAGTTGGTGCTAAATAGAAATTGGACACCTAAGATGTTAGTTCACCAACTAAAGCTACTATCATCATTACATACACTCCCCCTTGTTTCTTCTCCAACTTTTTGGCCACAAGGCCTTTTTGAGCTCAATTTTATCTTCTTTTTAAAGCCCAAATAGCTTACTTAGCATCTCATAGGTCCTCACTCAATTGGATCACTAATTGGGCTACTCAAATAAATCTTTGGGCTTGCAATGTTCATTCTTTAGACTAGCGAAACAACATAGTTTATACTTTTTAATTTTTATCATCTCCTAATTATTTAGTTAGGGTTTTCTTACACATATTTGTAAGTTAATTCCTTTCTTAAGTGGCTAAGCTTGGGCCAAGCTTGGGCTCTCACATAATTTGTTTTGGGCTTGCACCTTTTTCTGAATTTACTTACTAGATAAAATAAACTTAGGCTTCCATCCAATATTAAATTATGTCATCATTATACTTACCCTATACATAATATATTTGGCTATATTAACAACTTAATTTCTATTAAATCAAATTAGCTACAAGTCCAATCCTTAAATAAACAATTGGGCTACTTATACAATTCCTTGGGCCATACAATCATCTTAGTCCATTAAATCTATTATCACTAGAACTAATGCTCAACATTTTTGATATATACATATTCTTAATTATCTCTATATACAAAATAAATTTATACACATTATATAATGTATATTTATTTAATCATACACATAATCCACATAATCAATCACTTATTCTAATAGTTTATTAACTAAATAACCATATTTGGCTTAATGAGTTATAAACACTCACACTCACATAATCATACAAGATAACCCTTGAAGTCATTTGATTCAAATACCTAATTTATATATTAGGTCACCAAACTTTATAGGTATCGTAGTACCTTATCATTAATATTCCTTTAAGTATACATAAATTCATTTCTAGGGTTTGGAATTTTTGTAACCCATAATTCCTCTATTCTTAATCAAATAGTAAACCATATAGATTGATCTTTCAATTAGCATAACATACTTTATAAGTAAACTATCTAACATTTAAACACATAGTCAAATATTAGATAACCTTAACACTATACATACACAAGTCTAAACCTAGCACACATCGAGTCTTTAATAATATTCAATATAGTATACTGAGTGATTCTCCATAAACAACTAACAAACTAGTTTCCGTCTAGTCTACACTATTTTTACAGTGAGTTAGATCGGTTACTAATTCGTAGATCCCTTCCCCATATGAAGGAGTCGTTTAGCCCAGCTACTATACATCAACCATTAAAGGGTACGACTGTACTACCTTAGACTTTACACTACTGTATCATATAACTTGTGAATTAACACTTAGTCTTTCATTTTATAAGTCTTTCATTATAATCTAGTAAGCCGAATGCCTAATCCAGTAACCTGGATTCAGATTGAACTTTAATTTAGAAACTAATTCCCAATCCAGCATACTGGATACAACTAAGCTCCAATCAAGCAAGCCTGGATTCATACTTACATCCAATCCAGCAAGTCTGGATTCAACTAACCTCAAATCCAGCAAGCCTGGATTCATCAGTCCTTCAATCCAACAACCTATATTATCTAAACAGACCAATCCAGCATCCTAGATTATCCAAACATCTCATCCAGCAACTTGATGCCCAATCTAGCAAACCAGATTGCAACCCTTTTTAACCAAATAATCTTATTATTTTTTTATCTCTTGTACACACATAAATACATGTATTCCATACGTAAAAATAATTTTTCAGGAATTTTTCAATTTCCTTAAGTATTTTTCAAAAATCCGTTTAGAGTTAATTCCTTAAGAAATTAGCTACCTCACGCTTAACTCCAAAAAATCCCAACTCTTGGCGGGATCTTACACATGTTAACGTGAGCCTCCAATTTAAATTTTGTGGCCATCGGAGTTATACAACTCTGGTTATAGCAATTTTTGTCGGAAAAATACAAATATTAAAATAGTCATAACTTGCTCAATGTAAGTCAGAATGAGCTCATTTTTGGACACAAGCTACGACATCTCATATATTTTAATGTCCCAAAAGACCTGATTTTATTTCATAACTTAAATGGCCGAAACAGCCCCTTAAATTTCTGGACAGCCTACACTTTAGCCTTTTTCAGATTTTGCTTCATTTACTCAAATTAGTCCACACGAAAATCAATAACTCCTTTTTAAGAGAGTCCACTTGAAAAAGTTAGAAGACTTATATATCTATCTCCAGAAATTAACCACACTAAAAAATTCAACATATACTAGGAGATATGGTCGTTTGAATTTCATACTTTGTTTTTACAAAAATCTGATTTTTCATACTTGATGATTTCTAAGAAAATTTTCATATTCCCACCTAATAACCAACATAATCCATCATCAAACATCATAACACAAACTAATACCAAATATATTCATTGATATATCATGATCCGTGATCTATTTCAACAATCTATCACAAAATGCAAACAAAACACAAGTAAAGTTAAGAAATATTAGGTTTTCTACTTTTGAAAAACTTATTTTCTATTTCATGCTTTAGATCCAACTTTTGATCCTTAAAAGGGTTAGACCCAAACATGAAACACTAATAAACATATAGATCTAAAGTTTTAAACCTTAAGATCATAGTTTTACAAAATCAAAACTTAAATCAGTCAAAGAAGAAAATTTATTATATAAGTAGAAATTCTTTATTATACCTTAGCTTCTCCATTCCTATCTTCTTCCCAAAATTGATTAGAGATCTATGGAACTACATAAAACTCTTCCTCTTTCTCTTCTATAGTGGCCTAACCTTGGCACTCTATCTGTCTCTCTTGCTTGCTTAAACAAAATGATACAAATGAGAAGAGAGAGAAGATTAAATGATTTTGTTGTTTTGTAGAAATGAAGAGATATACAATATATCTCTTATTATTATTATTATTATTCCCCACACTCTTGCACCTATCTCTTTCTCATCATGTTTAAGCTTGCTTGCACTCCAAAGGTTGCTTGAAAACTTGGTTAAAGTTGGTAGCTAAATAGAAATTGGACACCTAAGGTGTTAGTTCACCAACTAAAGCTACTATCATCATTACATACACTCCCCCTTGTTTCCTCTCCAAATTTTCGGCCACAAGGCCTTTTTGGGATCAATTTTGTCTTCTTTTTAAAGCCCAAATAGCTTACTTAGCATTTTATAGGTCCTCACTCAATTGGGTCACCAATTAGGCTACTCAAATAAATCTTTGGGCTTGCAATGTTCATTCTTTGGACTGGCAAACCAACATAGTTTATACTTTTTAATTTTTATCATCTCCTAATCATTTGGTTAGGGTTTCCTTACACATATTTGTAAGTTAATTACTTCCTTAAGTGGCTAAGCTTGGGCCAAGCTTGGGCTCTCACATAATTTGTTTTGGGCTTGCACCTTTTTCTGAATTTACTTAATAGATAAAATGAGCTTGGGCTTCCACTCAATATTAAATTATGTCATCATTATATTTACCCTATACATAATATATTTGACTATATTAACAACTTAATTTCTATTAAATCAAATTAGCTACAAGCCCAATCATTAAATAAACAATTGGGCTACTTATACAATTCTTTGGGCCATACAATCATCTTAGTCCATTAAATCTATTATCACTAGAACTAATGCTCAACATTTTTGATATATACATATTCTTAATTATCTCTATATACAAAATAAATGTATACACATTATATAATGTATATTTATTTAATCATACACATAATCTGTATAATCAGTCACATATTCTAATAGTTTATTAAGTAAATAACCATATTTGGCTTAATGAGTTATAAACACTCACACTCACATAATCATACAAGATAACCCTTGAAGTTATTTGATTCAAATACCTAATTTATATATTAGGTCACCAAACTTTATAGGTATCGTAGTACCTTATCATTAATATTACTTTAAGTATATATAAATTCATTTCTAGGGTTTGGAATTTTTTGTAACCCATAATTCCTCTATTCTCAATCAAATAGTAAACCATATAGTTCTACTTTAAAATTTTTAAATTATTCCTCAAATTTCCACTCTAGGTTTTATCCTTTAACCTTTATTTTAATCATTTAAGATCTTATAAATTTTTGGGTTGTCACATTCACCCCTTCTTCTAAGAATTTCGTCCCTAAAATTACAGCCTATTAATCCCTACTCCTTCTATTCACCAAAACTTGGTTTTTAACTTAACCTTTATGTGATTTCTTTCTTATTTAATGAGTACACGGCTTCCTTCCATGAGGAATTATTCTATCATCACATTCTACCCAGACTTCTTTACAAGAAGTTAAAAACTTTTCATATAATGCTGAGTGGCCATGAACATTCATTTTTCAATTTCGAAAAGGTTTAAACAGAAATTCATCTGCAAACCGCTCTGGACTTACGGACACATTGGGTTATCAGCCCGTATGCCCTGCGTTGATCAGATGCTACATCACTGCCATTCGACACAATTTGAACGACATTCGCGTTCCACATCATTGCTATTCGGCACAAAAATATTTCCCAATTTAAGGATGTTCATACTTAGTCTGGAGTCCGAATCAAAACAATATGGTTCGGGATAAGTTCTCAAAGAGATACTTGAATTTTCATAAATATTTATCTAGCTGAATCAAATAGCTTTAGACATATACTAATAATTCGAACATCAATCAAAACATGTATCTGGCCAAATTTAATTGCACTTGAATATTCTTTAAAATTCTGAAAATTATTTTATGACATCATTATACCGCACTGTATTTACAGTCCATTGAGGATTCTGTTATTTTTGTGACTTTGTCAGAAAACAATATACCATCGTGGGCTGACGATCTTTAGATCATTTCCAACACTAGGTAAGACTGTATTAATAATTTCATCATTTTTATCATCTTTGCAACAGGTTTTATGATGCATTAATGATAAAAAAAATACGTTTTGATATTTTAAATAATCTTTATCTAGCCGAAACAATTAGCGTAGACTTTTCTTTTAAACTGCTGAAAACCATTGTAAAATCATATCTAGTGTTATCATACCGCCACAGGTAACGATGAGTTAGTGGTACGAAGCCCACTTCTACACAATTGTAACCATGTGTTGCTGATAACAAAAATCCATTTATACTTTTAAAGGCACACTAGTGCAAATTTAGCATGATGTCAAAAATTTTAAAGTCTAGCATAACTAGAAGATTTGGAATACCTATGCTTCCACCAACAACTTCACTTTCTATGCTGATCCATTTCTTAATAAATCTATCTATTCCTATAATCCTCAATTTCCCATTCACACTATTCTATATCCCAGTACAGTTCATCAAACATGCCACACGTTATGAGTTCAGGAACTTTTCACAATCATATGGGTTTAGGAACTTATCCTAATCAGACCAAAGTCGTCCATTCGCTGAGGGGTTCCATCATACAATTATGAGTCACGAACTTACCTTAAGTGTGAGTTTAAAGAACTCGCACCTAATCTTATATTCTCTACCTATCCGTTATACATATGAGAAAAGAATCACCTTCTCAACATACATATAGCGAATAGTGCGACACCAACATTAAAATGATTATCAATATGATAAACTAAATAGTCGTTAGACCAAGCACAAAACCCCCACCCATACAACGGTTTGTACAACTTAGCAATCACCTGAGTCCTCAATTGAAATTCCACATAATCTTAGCTCCCTCAATACTCGATACAAATTTTATTTAATTTGTATCTATAATTCACAACTATTTCCTGAGTTTAACTTGTACTATTTCATAGTATCATATTCGTATAGCAATTTTACTATAAAGTTTTCAATCAAATAATTGATCATCTGTCCTCCTATGACCTCATCAGATCACATTGTGATCTCATATTATAATCGTATTATATTACGATTCTTTTCTATCTTATGATCGTTTTGTTTTACGATCTTCTTTCCCTTTATACTTTTAGTCTTTTAGACTCTATCTATTCATTACTACTATTCATCTTTATTATCAGAGTTAGATAACTCTGGATCTTTATTACTTGTCATGATTCTTCTTCGAATCTGATTGACTTATTAATACCTTGTCCAAATTCATCACTTAAATTTAAAACTCTATTTGAGTTTATTCCTTATCCTCATCCCTATGGTTATAGCCTAAGGTAACCCTACCTAAGGTTTATAACCTACAGCTCTGATACCAACTGTAGCGCCCCCAAATCCGGGTCCCCAAAATCTCGGACCTGGTACGTTACGATATATCATTTCTATAACTACTGCGGAAGATATAAACATAAATTGTTTATACAATAAACTTTTACACATAATTTTCAAGGTTTGAAACCTTAACCTACTACACATATTTATATTCTACACGACATACAATGCCATATTGCTCTAATATAAATACCATTTAACCGTACAATAATTCAATCCCGGAACTTGTCTTTGCCTTTAACTGTGCCCGAAGTTTCGTCTTTAAGCCTGGAATGTTTATCATGATATAGCAAGGGTGAGCAACAAGTTTGCCCAGTAAGTTTAAGTTCAAATGAAGATATATCATGATTGAAAAGAATAATAAGCTGCAAACTTTCAACAATATAAGAATTTTGAAAGAACATTAATCAATAATGATGAATAGCCAACAATGAACATGAATAAATTCAACTGAACAATATGGTAATGAAGGTGATCAGCCTTTCATACCTGATGAACATATATAATATGCACAACGTGTAAATCAATAAATCATAGATGTGATATAATCAACAATGATTAATCACGAACATGCTTTACAATAACAACTCGAGGTCGAGTTAGAAAATTTGCCTGAACCGTCGATTACTGCTATGCAATCTTATTTAATCGCTTTATTAAAAAGACCTATCAGTTATCAGATTGATCTTTTAATTTGCATAACATACTTTATAAGTAAACTATCTAACATTTAAACACATAGTCAAATATTAGATAACCTTAATACCATACATACACAAGTTTAAACCTAGCACACATCGAGTCTTTAATAATATTCATTATAGTATACTGAGTGGTTTTCCACAAACAACTAACAAATTAGTTTTTGTCTAGTCTACATTATTTTCACAGTGAGTTAGAACGGTTACTAATTCGTAGATCCCTTCCCCATATGAAGAAATCGTTTAGCCCAGCTACTATACATCAACCATTAAAGAGAACGACTATACTACCTTAGACTTAACACTACTGTATCATATAACTTGTGAATTAACACTAAGTCTTTTATTTTATAAGTCTTTCATTATAATCTAGTAAGCCGAATGCCTAATCCAGTAACCTGGATTCAGATTGAACTTTAATTTAGAAACTAATTCCCAATCTAGCAGACTGGATACAACTGAGCTCCAATCCAGCAAGCCTAGATTCAAACTGACATCCAATCCAGCAAGTCTGGATTCAACTAACCTCAAATTTAGCAAGCCTGGATTCATCAATCCTTCAATCCAGCAACCTAGATTATCTAAGAAGACCAATCCAGCATCTTGGATTATCCAAACATCTCATCCAGCAACTTGATGCCCAATCCAGCAAAATAGATTGCAACCATTTTTAACCAACACATCTTATTATTTTTTTATCTCTTGTACACACATACATACATGTATTCCATACACAAAATTAATTTTTCAGGAATTTTTCAATTTCATTAAGTATTTTTCAAAAATCCGTTTATAGTTAATTCATTAAGAAATTGGCTACCTTACGCTTAACTCCAAAACTTCCCAACTCATGGAGGGATCTTACACATGTTAACGTGAGCCTCCAATTTAAATTTCGTGGCCATCGGAGTCATACAACTCCGATTATAGCGATTTTTGTCAAAAAACACAAATATTAAAATAGTCATAACTTGCTCAATTTAAGTCGGAATGAGCTCATTTTTGGACACAAGCTACTTCATCTCTTATATTTTAATGTCCCAAAAGGTCTGATTTTATTTCATAACTTAAGTGGCCGAGACACTTAAATTTCTAGACAGTCTACTCTTTAGCCTTTTTCAGATTTTGCTTCATTTACTCAAATTTGTCCACACGAAAATCTATAACTTCTATTTAAGAGATTCCACTTGGAAAAGTTAGAAGACTTATATATATATATATATCTCCAGAAATTGACCACACTCAAAAATTCAAAATATACTAGGAGATATGGTTGTTTAAATTTCATACTTCGTTTTTCCAAAAATCTGATTTTTCATACTTGATGATTTCTAAGAAAACTTTCATATTCCCACCTAATAACCAACATAATCCATCATCAAACATCATAACACAAACTAATACCAAATATATTTATGGATCTATCATGATCCATGATCTATTTCAACAATCTATCACAAAATCCTAACAAAACACAAGTAAAGTTAAGAAATATTAGGTTTTCTACTTTTGAAAAACTTATTTTCTATTTCATGCTTTAGATCGAACTTTTGATCCTTAAAAGGGTTAGATTCAAACATGAAACACTAATAAACATATAGATCTAAAGTTTTAAACCTTAAGATCATAGTTTTACAAAATCATAACTTAAATCAATCAAAGAAGAAAATTGATTATATAAGTAAAAATTCTTTATTATACATTAGTTTCTCCATTCTTATCTTCTTCCCAAGATTGATTAGAGATCTATGGAACTACATAAAACTCTTCCTCTTTCTCTTATATAGTGGCCTAACCTTGGCAATCTATCTCTCTCTCTTGCTTGCTTAAACAAAATGATACAAATGAGAAGAGAGAGAAGATAAAATAATTTTGTTGTTTTGTAGAAATGAAGAGATATACAATATATCTCTTATTATTATTATTATTCCCTACACTCGTGCACCTCTCTCTTTCTCATCATGTTTAAGCTTGCTTGCACTCCAAAGGTTGCTTGAAAACTTGGTTAAAGTTGGTGCTAAATAGAAATTGGACACCTAAGATGTTAGTTCACCAACTAAAGCTACTATCATCATTACATACACTCCCCCTTGTTTCTTCTCCAACTTTTTGGCCACAAGGCCTTTTTGAGCTCAATTTTGTCTTCTTTTTAAAGCCCAAATAGCTTACTTAGCATCTCATAGGTCCTCACTCAATTGGATCACTAATTGGGCTACTCAAATAAATCTTTGGGCTTGTAATGTTCATTCTTTGGACTAGCGAAACAACATAGTTTATACTTTTTAATTTTTATCATCTCCTAATTATTTAGTTAGGGTTTTCTTACACATATTTGTAAGTTAATTCCTTTCTTAAGTGGCTAAGCTTGGGCCAAGCTTGGGCTCTCACATAATTTGTTTTGGGCTTGCACCTTTTTCTGAATTTACTTACTAGATAAAATAAACTTGGGCTTCCACCCAATATTAAATTATGTCATCATTATACTTACCCTATACATAATATATTTGGCTATATTAACAACTTAATTTCTATTAAATCAAATTAGCTACAAGTCCAATCCTTAAATAAACAATTGGGCTACTTATACAATTCCTTGGGCCATACAATCATCTTAGTCCATTAAATCTATTATCACTAGAACTAATGCTCAACATTTTTGATATATACATATTCTTAATTATCTCTATATACAAAATAAATGTATACACATTATATAATGTATATTTATTTAATCATACACATAATCCACATAATCAATCACTTATTCTAATAGTTTATTAACTAAATAACCATATTTGGCTTAATGAGTTATAAACACTCACACTCACATAATCATACAAGATAACCCTTGAAGTCATTTGATTCAAATACCTAATTTATATATTAGGTCACCAAACTTTATAGGTATCGTAGTACCTTATCATTAATATTCCTTTAAGTATACATAAATTCATTTCTAGGGTTTGGAATTTTTGTAACCCATAATTCCTCTATTCTCAATCAAATAGTAAACCATATAGGTTCTACTTTAAAAATTTTAAATTATTCCTCAAATTTCCATTCTAGGTTTTATCCTTTAACATTTATTTTAATCATTTAAGATCTTATAAATTTTCGGGTTGTCACATGCAACCTTCTAATTATTGTTATACCATTATATATTTGTGCAAATATACTTACTGATCTTATAATTATTCTATGAAATAACCCTTGTGTTATCCAAACTCTTAAAAAATATTATTCATACTCTAAAGCTTGGTTTGAAGTCAAAACTATATTCTTTAAATCATGTTGCAAGCATTGAAATTTTATATTGTTCTTAAATGCATTATAAAGGTTGTCTAAGCCATTTGTTTTGGCTAGACTAATATCATATGTTAGAAAGTTATCCAAACCAATTGACTTGGTGCAGACTCTTATAAATCTACTGAGATGAACAACCCTCATTGAAGAAAAAATTATATAATTATCTGAGAACCGACGTGGGCACATACTAGCATGCTTGAATGTTATGCATAACGTAGGGTATTTTGGGCTGATCACCTATTATACTTGTTTCTATTGGGTTATCAGTAAAATATTATTATTTCTAGCAGGAGTTCTTGGTCCATAATGACTGCTCAATGTTTAATCTTCTTGAACTTTAAAATGATTAAACCTTTGAATCTTGTTGATATCTTTCGGTTCATAGCGACTTTTATTTCAATTTAAAGGATAGATTTAGATCAATTGATACTTCTTGTTATTCCTGAACTATCATTTACTGTTATACCCTTGAGATTCAAACTTTGTAACTGTTCACCCTTATTGCTATATTACTTGCTGGGCAAATTTGTTGCTCATTCTTGCTTCCCTTAAATATTTCAGTTACGGCATAGCAGGGTGGACCTTCGGGAAATGATAAGGGGAAGGGTAAGGCTATGACTTAGCTTTGTTCCTCTATAAGAAGAAATTTATTATGATGTTGTATTAAATCTATCTTAGATTATATATTAAGATTTTATTAAGGTTTATGTATTAAGTTATATTATGGACCTTGTTATGTAATGTCTTAGTAACGGTTACGAGACTTGGGCAGGAATATTTATATTACATCAATGTAAATTATTCTATTATTTCGTTGTTGGTAATTTTAGTATGATATTAGAATTAAAACGTGATGCACCAAATTTGAGGTATAAGTACCTAAATTTGGGGGCCTTCATAGGTTGATATCAAAGCATTAGGTTATAAACCTTAGGAGTGAGAACCCTTAGATTATAACCTTAGAAAAAATTAGAGACTAGAAGGAGATAAAATTCATGTAGAGTTTTCTTAGAGAGTTAGTAGCATCGTGAAATATATTTTCATTCCATACAATGAACTTATGTTTTATTTGACACTCTAATGGAGATTGTAGTCTATTTATCTTATGTCTGTGGTTGTATGATGTCGGAACAAGGAGGACCTAGTAGGATTATCGAGGAGGAGCCACATGATATACACGTAGTGTATGAAGCACCTTTGTTAGCCAAACCCGTTCAGGTAGTAGCAGCATCCGAGTTCGACGACGAGGATGAGATAGAGGTGGAGTCGGATCCTAAGGAGGAGCTAATGAAGGATGAGCCCGTGGGAGACTCCGATGGGACTCCTATTGAGGATCGGATGTTGGGAGAGTATGAAGAAAAAATCCTTGAGTTGGAATGCCAAGTTGAGGAGCTAGAGACCCAGGCTCAGGAGAGAGAAGCCGAAATGCAAAAGCTAAGGGAGGAAGACCGTAAGAGGAAACTGGAGATACAAGAGATGGAGGTGAAAATTGCCTATCGTAAAGAAGCAAGAATACAGATGGGTACTCTTTTTCACCTTTCAATAGCTAGTAATGTGGAATTGGCAGGTAAACTAAAGGAGTCCGAGTAGAAGGAGTTAAGTGAGAAAGCCGAGAAGGCTCTTCGCACTCAGCTTGAGTTAGAGGAAATGGAGAGGATCCACTTTGAGGAGAAGTGGGAAGGAGCTAATGATAAGGCATGAGACTTGGAAGATGAGGTCAGGAGTAAGAAGAGGAAGATGAACCGAATGGGCTATGCTTTTCTCACAGCTATGGACAGATTGATTGATGGCATGTACCATTATCCAGCAGAGCAAGGGCAGACCCGTTATACCTTGAGTAGGGATATAATGGGGCACATGACTCAGGTGGAGTATCAGAGCGCTGTGGAGCGCGGGATGTTAGGTTGAGACCTATTAGACTACTACTAGTAGTAGTGGTAGTTATATTTATGTGATGTGTGTATTGTTGTGTAATCCCAATCTTTTGTATGAGATATGGGATAGTTATGTAAACCCCAAGTAGGTTCATGTTAGAGGGGTAGTATAACAGTGTTTTCCCAATATTTTGCGATATTAGGGGATAGATGTTGACATTTATAGAAGTATGCTAAGAATGATCATATCGATGTAATGATTTGGAATATGAATATAAATGTCCTTATTTCAGAAAAAGTGTTATAAAATTTTACTTCCTTTTGCATTACAGAAATACTTAAGTAATATCATTAGATAATAAGAATAAAATTTTGTGATGCAGAAAATGCCGCTAAGACGTAGACTAGCAGTACCAGAAGAATCAGTCAATAACATAAGGAACCAAGCAAATACCATACAACGATTAGTCGACTTGCTAGGAGAAGCCTCTTCTGGGAAGGAACAATAAACCAGTTCACCCAAATCCCCAAGTGGTACCTGTAACTAACTTCAAGGACTTTAAGAGTGTAGGACCGTAAGAATTTAGGGGTACTACCGACCTTATAGAGGCGCAGATGTGGATCAAAGAGATGGAGAAGGCATTCACCATCGCTCTGGTGGATGAAGATCAAAAGACAGTGTTCGCTACATACATGAAGAGGGGTGAAGCAAATTATTGGTGGGAGGAAAATCAGCAGAGAGCGGAAGAAGGGACTATAGCCTGGGAAAAGTTTAAGACTTTCTTCTTCAAAAATTACTTTCCGAAGAGCATGAAGAATTAGATGGAAGTGAAGTTTTTAGAACTGAAGCAAGGAAAGATAACAGTAGCCTAGTACGATGCAAGATTCAACGAGCTCGCACCATTTTCAATGCACCAAGTAGATACTGAAGAGAGGAAGGCTAGACGCTTCGAACTAGGACTGAAGCCTTGGTTGTTCAACAAGGTGTCAGTTCTCTAAATTGACTCGTTCACCACACTGTTGGAAAAGGCCATCATTGCGGAAGGAGGTAGTGAGGCCTTGAGTCAGTACAACAAGGAGAAAAAGAACAAGAACACTGGAGGTGAGAGCCATGGAGGAAGCAGTAGTGGAGGAAGTAATCTAGGGAAGAGAAAGTGGGATAACAACAACAACAACAAAAACAACCATCAAGTGGGAAGTTACCAAGGAGGGTTTAAAAAGAGAGCTGAGGGATGCTCAAAGTGTGAGAAGAACCACCAAGAAGAGTGCTGGAAGGGGTGCAATGTTTGTTACAACTGTGACCAGAAGGTGCACATTTCACCGAACTGTCCAAAGCCCAAGAAGATCAAGGGATGTTTCACTTGCAGCTCAACCAAGCATCAGATCAAAGACTGACCGAAGAAAGGAAGTAGAGGAGGAAACTGTTGGGTTTGTACGTAACGCAATCATGCAATCAAATCACATAAATAGGGCAGAAGCGTAAAAAACTAGGTTTTCAAAAATTTATACAAACTCATTACCATGATCATTCTTATGCATCAATTATCAGTGAATGAAGAAGGAGAAAAACAGAATTATACCTTTAAAGATCCAAGCTTCCTCAGGTACAAGTTCTACTCCTTTGATTCCTCTGTAGTGGCTCCTTCCCTTGATCAATGTCAGCCAGCCAAATGTTTGGCCTCTAACGGTGATCCACCAAGGAAGATGAAGAACTCAGTAAGATGGGTTATTGGCTTAACCCTTGTTTCTATCTCTATAGAATATGTGTACTCCCAACTCTTGAAAAATTCACGTACCTTATTTCTGATATAAGACTCTCTTATATAGATATTAGGTTAACCCTCCTAATCCAATTAGAATAGGGTTTTATTTAATTAATTAATTAATTACTTTTAATTAATTTATATCCTAATCTTTATTAGGATTGAGAGAGAGTACTGATATTATATTAATTCCTAAACTCCTTTAGAATTAAAATAATAATAATAATAATATTAATAAGACTCCTCTTATTAATTTATATTTAATATTTCTAAAATATTAAATAATAAACATTAAGCTATTTAATTTATTCTATCATCATAGATTAAATTAATTATACTTAATGCATTATTACTATCATGTCATTTTCTTCTTAAATAATTCTTCTTCCTTTTATGGTGTGACCCTTTAGGTTCTCCATATTAAACCGGTTGTGAATAAATCAATTAGAACAATTCTAATCTTATCTAAATAAACAAATTAAACTAATAATCTATTTAAATAAATAACATTTATTCTACAATAGGGATAAGCCTCCCTAGCGATCAACGACTTTCCAGATAATATAGATTTCAACATTAATCATAAAAGAACCTGTGAGTTAATAGTTACCGTACAATTCAATCCTTCCACCATACAATGTCCCAATTAAATATAAGACATGGATTTACTGTCAAGTCTTAATTTATTTAATCATATGTATTTCGATTAGAAAATGCACAACTCCAAATAATGCAAATTAGAAACCTCTTTCTAATTTCATTCTACCTTGGCCAAGGATTCCTGGGTTGTCATTTAACGAATCACATAGGGCATATCTCCTCTTTTACTAGAGGTGGTAGATTCTTTATTGATCATTCATTATCTCCATATGTAACTCATTACACCCAAGCATACCCTATATATGCCTTAAAAGGCCTTAAGGAATTAGTCAAAGTATAATTTGTTACATACAAGATACTATGATGATCTCAAGTCCAAGGATCACATGTACTACTATCACATTAGGAATTCCTATTGACAGGCGAGTAAAACTCCATTAGGTATTCCATAGCGAGTCACGTTCAGTGAACTTATTCTCCAATAAGCACCTACATACTTGCTTTAGTGTCTCCACACAAATGACCATGAGATCAGTCATCCTCATCCAATGAGCAAGCAACATATGTACCAATCTATCTGGATTTACTAATCCCCATTTTAGTAATCCCACTATTGGGAACTATTTTAGTTTTTAAGCTTTCTAAGAATTTAAATCTCATTATCATGATCTCATCATGATTCTAAAAGCATTGCTTAAAACTATGGGTTATTTACATATTATAAAAACAGCACCATGTAGATAATTATATGCCTTAAATGAATATTTTATTAATAAATAAATAATATTCTTTACAAAGTATGTGCTTTGTCATCATACATGATTGGCTTGTATGCACACTACTATCAGAAACAGCAACTAGGGAGGAGGCAACAAGCTCATGATCGGCGGACCAGTACAATCCAACCGACCCACTGCCAAAACCTTCATGACTATCCAGGACGTAGTACCTACGAAGGACGTGGTGTCAGGTATTATCCCAATCAATAATATAAATGTCTATGTAATATTTGATTCGGGTGCTACATGTTCATTTGTGTCTGAAGAATTTGCTAGTCTATTAAACTTACCCCAAGAACGATTAGGAAATCCTCTGAACATAGAAGTTGCAAATAAGGAAGTAATTCTTGTAGGATTCGTTTATTGAAATTGTTATGCAAACATTAGAGGTCACGAACTAAGCGTAGATTTGATTCATATAAGATTGGGAGAGTTTGATGTGATATTAGGAATGGATTCGTTATCCAGCCACGCTGCGATAATCAATTGTCAAAAGAAAAGTGTGAAACTTCAGACTCTAAATCGGTCTAAGGTAGTGTTTTATGATATGTCATCGCTTAGACAATCGCGTTGTCTTACGATGATGCAAGCCAAGATTTTATTAAAGAAAGGATGTCTAGGTTATCTAGCCTATTTTATAGATACTTAGAAAAAGGGAGTAGAAAAGAAAAATATATCAGTAGTAAGAGATTTTCAAGACGTGTTTCCAGACGATCTGCCTAGCCTACCGCCGGACAGAGAAATCAAATTCGTAATAGATTTAGCACCGGGAACCGCACCGATTTTGAAAGCCCCATACCGTATGGCGCCAGTGGAAATGAAGGAACTGATGATACAACTGCAAGAATTGCTAGATAAGGGATATATTCGACTAAGTGTGTCTCCTTGGGGAGCACTAGTGCTGTTTGTCAAAAATAATGATGGATCGATGAGGCTCTATATCGATTATCGAGAGTTAAACAGAGTAACGATCAAGAATAGATATCTGTTACTAAGGATAGACGACCTTTTCGACCAATTGAAGGGAGCGAAAAGTTTCTCAAAAATAGATCTACAAACAGGTTGTCATCAGTTGAAGGTACGGGAGGAAGACATAACAAAAATGGCATTCCGAACCCAATACGGACACTATAAATTTTTGGTGATGTCATTCGATTTGACTAACGCTCCAACACTATTTATGGATTTGATGGACTGAGTTTTCAAACCATACTTAGATAAGTTCGTGGTAGTTTTCATTGACGACATCCTAATTTATTCAAAGGCCAAAGAAGTGCACGCCAAAAATCTGAAAATAGTATTGGAAGCATTGAGAAGGGATAAGATGTGCCAAAAAATTTTCAAAATGTGAATTTTGGATGGAGAAGGTTCAATTCTTAGGACACGTGGTAGACAAGGATGGAACTTCAGTGGATCCTACAAAAGTGGAGGTAGTGAGTAATTAGGAACAACCGAAGACACCGACGAACGTGAGAAGTTTCTTAGGGTTAGCTGGGTACTATCGAAGATTTATCCAACATTTTTCTAAGATAGCAACCCCATTGACCAATCTAACGAGGAAGACGGTAAAGTTCGTGCGGGCTGACAAATGCAAAGAAATTTTTCAAGAGTTGAAGAAGAGGTTGAGTAAGGCACCCATATTCTCTTTACCAGATGATACGGGAGGTTTTGTGGTGTACAGTGATGTATCACACAGAGGGCTTGGCTGTGTGCTAATGCAACATGGCAAGGTCATTGCGTACGCATCATGACAATTGAAAGATTTTGAAAAATGATACCCTACCCATGACTTGGAGTTAGCGGCGGTAGTTTTTGCGTTGAAGATTTGGAGGCATTATTTGTACGGAAACAAATGTGAGATATATACGGACCACAAGTTTGAAATATATCTTCACACAGAAGGAGTTGAACATGAGACAAAGGTGGTGGTTGGAATTAATCAAGGATTACAACTGCGAAATTCTTTATTAACCAGGAAAGAGAAATGTAGTAGCCGATGCATTGAGTAGAAAAGGAATGGAGAAGTTATTTGTGCTAACATCTCAGGAGGAATTAATAAGAGAAATAGAGAGTTTGGAAAAAAAAAAGTAAAGGAACACAGAAAGCCTGAGGGAAAATTTTTTGTAATGGAAGCTCATCCGAAATTGTTGGATAGAATAAAGGAATCACAAGAGAAAGATGAAGAATGTGAGAAGATAAGGAAGAGGATGGTAGAAAATGACGAAGAAAAGTTCAAGGTGGATAAGGACGGTATATTAAGATTTGAAGGTCGAGTATGGGTGCCAGCAGTAACCAAACTAAGAGAGGAGATCTTACACGAAGCTCACAATATGACATATTCTGTTCATCCAGGAGGCACGAAAATATATTGAGATCTTCGGCAGCACTTTTGGTGGCCCAATCTGAAACGGGAAGTCGCAAAGTGCGTTAGTAGATGTCTCACTTGTCAATGAGTTAAAGAAGAGCACTAGAGGCCGAGTGGTCTACTTCAACCATTGGAGATACCGGAGTGGAAATGGGAGCACATTATGATGAACTTCATGGTGGGACTTCCAGTCACGCAGAATGGTTATGATGCCATTTGGGTTATCATGGATTGACTAACGAAGGCAGCTCAATTTCTACCAATTAAGATCTGATTCAATCTAAATCAGCTAGCAAGTCTATACGTAAAGGAAATTATTTCACGACATGGAGTGTCGGTGTCAATTGTTTCCAATCAAGATTCGCACTTCACGTCAAATTTTTTAAAAAGCTTGCAAGAGAGGATGGGAACACAGTTAAGGTTGAGTACCGCTTATCATCCCCAGACAAACGGACAAAGTGAGCGAACAATACAAATGCTAGAGGATATGCTTAGAGCTTGCGTGATGGATTTCAAGGGAAACTGGGACTACCACTTACCCTTAGTAGAATTCGCGTATAATAATAGTTAACGTGCGAGTGTCGGTATGGCACCATATAAAGCTCTTTACGGGAGAAAGTGCAGAACACCGTTGTGTTGGGATGAAGTCGGAGAACTTTAACGACCCCAAAATTTATACAATACAACTCTCGACATCGGTCGTTAACAATACATCCTTATTCAGACTTTACATCATTAATCAATGATACAATCACTAAAAATACAGAGTATTTAAAACTTTTATATTATTCCTTCTTTGTTATCCCTGAATCTCAACCTTTATCATTACATAACTTTGATTCAACTTTATTTCATGAATCGCTTTGTCAGAATTATTATAAACTAAAACTTACAACCACGTTCAATAACCCTTATACATCAGGTAAAATTTACACTTTATAACTCAACATCTGTTAACTATCATACATTATCAAATACATTATCTGAAACGTTAAACAGGGTCCAAAATAATAATAATTTAGCCAAAGTATATAAATCTTCATGCATTACATTTGATTCATTTCTTTCAAGTAGCACATAGCGTTACCTTGAATCCTTAACCTGCAAAAGTGATTATTTACAAGAATGAGCTCGACAGCTCAGCAAGATCTATCAATTTTCATGCATCACATAGCACATAAATACATGCTCAGCATACATCTTATAATAATTAAAGTAACATGGCATACATGCTTTACATCACATAACAAATATAAAGATTGAGTTCTTTACTCAATCAACATACTTTAATCAATCAATGTAGTCATAAATTGGCTTTAACATTTTTTGCTTATAACATATATACAACATATCATGCTCTTTGCAAAATAATTTAAAACGGTTCATCATCAAGTGCACATAGAAAATAGGAACTGAAAGGATTGCCTTGATCGTTGTTTACCAAAAACAGCTTAACAGCTTACAGATATCTGCACTTCACGTGCCCTACACAATTATATAATCATACACATCAACTATTAGTCACATAGCAAAGCATATTAGTTGTAATGTAAACTTTACTCTACATCTCATAACCCTTCCTATTATCAATACACAATGTTCAATTTGATTGTGTTAACTATCGACTTATATTTCACTATATTTCTTTTTCGTAATATTCGAAATTCATTCAAGTGTTTAAGTTTTGTTAAGACTACATATTGGTTTTATACTAATCCCATTTCATACCTTATAATGTTCATTTCATTTGATTTAAAATGCTTTTTACATTCATTAACACTTGCCACGGCGTTTCGACGTTCATTCGTCACCCGCTCGAATTGTCTCTCTTGTGCATGATTAGTGTGCTTATACAACTAATCTAATACATCATTTATTAATGTTAAGGATCATTATATATACTAACATTCATATTTTATAACTTAGGACAACATCTTTTACCGTCAGAAGCACTACACTTGCATACGTGCATGCCCGACGCCCTCCAATTGTCTCCGAATACACATCAGTCCTATAAATGACCATTTTGACCATCTCAACTGACCTCAAATTGAAAAACTTAAGGAACAAAACTTGTAGGTCTACTCGTGCTCGTTTCGAATCATCTTGAACCTCCTCAATCGGAGTTCGTATGAAAACGTTATGTCTATTTTACCATAGGAGGTCAAAACAGTCCCGGACTGACAATGTTCCCAGCGCAGCTGCACCCCAAACAGCCTTGGGAGCAGTGCAGCTGTGCCCCCTAGCAGAGTGCTACGTGATTTTTCTCCAGTTTTACTGTTCTGGCGAATTTCTGACCCTTTCCTCCTTCTAGTCTTCATAACTCAAGCTATACACATCCGATTAAGTCCGTTTTCGACTCTATGGATTCGTAATTCATAGAACTACAACATAGCAAGGAAATCCATAATTTACATAACCATTATATAACCTAAATCTTGACTCAAAACTCATATTCATACCAAACTTTCATGTTTTAACATGTTTAGCGAATTCATTCACAACGAATTTGTTTCTTAACCAAATTGATTCATTCAACTTGCGTGTTTTTTTGTTTTTCAACGTTCTTACAACATCCATCAACAATTTAAGGTTTCTATCAAGATTTCATAATTTCTTTAGTCTCAAAAATGACCAAAATGTACATATTCAACCAAAACTCAATTCTTCATCTTTAACATGTTTTCATGAGTTTAAACACACCAAAATTGCTTCTGGATGACCATTAACAAATTATATCCATCTAAAAACATATACAAACTATACCTCAACAAACTCAACCACCAAAACTCAATTACAAAGAATTTAGAAAACAAAACCATAAACTAGAAACCTAGAAATTTTACTTTTGATTTGCTATAAAGCTTGAACAATTTCTTGTTTCTCCCTCCTTTGATTCTGAAACTCCTCTTCAATTACAGAGAATTTCTTCTCTAAGCTCCCTCTTCTCAATTTCTCTCTTCCTCTCTTCTCTGTATTTGTTCTTCTTTGTTTGTTAAGCTTTAAGAACAAAATACGTAAAATTCATATAACTGATATAAACATAATATGTACATCAATATGGCTTCCTCAGTTACAAAAGCTCAAGGGTCTCAAGGCCATGTTTGGCTGGAACCCAATTATCATCTTCTAATTTATTTAAATTTCTTCCTTATCATATAATATACCCTTGTCACACCCACTAACCAATTGAATTGAATTAATCTAAATTCATTAATAAATTCAAGTAAACCTTACTAATAAAATTATAACTTCTATTTAGCCAATATAATTATAATTTTATTTAACAGCCATTAATCCTCTAATTTAATTACTCAATTAAATTAGACAATTTTCATTCATTTGATATCATCACACTTTAAACAAATTATTCCATAACAATCTCCAACTAAAATATTCATTTTAAATTTAATAAATATTTCAACTAAGATATTCATTTTATTCGATAAATATTTTAACTATTTACGAGATTCACAATCGTGTTACATTAACATATTACACTTATATGTAATATATATTACTTTCTTATCTTATTAAAACAAATATATTTATATTAACTCACTATTTTAATTAAGTGAATTAGTTGCCTATTTATGAAGTTTAACTCATTACAATTCATTTGCCAATCAAGGCATGATAATAATATTATATTATTTCATAATATAATTCTCAACTCTATTTAAATTAACCAATGTTTATTCATTTAATACCTTTTTCCACCATATTCCTTTACATAATATTTTACATATTACATTTGTATGTAACATATATTACTATCTCATTTTATCAAAACACGTCATAATAAGAATTTTATCCCTTAAGTTCTTATTTTAATTACTTTACATTAATCCACTATTTTAATTAAGTGAATACTCACATTATTTATGAGATTTAATCATAACAAACTCATTGCCACAAGGCATAATAATCAAATTATATTATTCCATAATATAATTTCCAACTTAATTAGATTAGCTTAATTCCCTTTTCAAATAATTCCATTCATCTTTTTCAATAGTTAAATTAAATTAACTACTAAACCTCATTCTTCCATCATATGAATATATATATATATATATATATATATTCTATATTCATACCAAACCATATATTTCACAATATATAACACATATATGCACGTATCCAAACCCCAAAATATCTCGTAATAAGAATTTTATTTATTAAATTCTTATTTTAATAATTTTTGAAAATTCGGGTTATCACATCCTTCCCTCCTTATAAGGATTCCGTCCTCGGAATCACCGAAACCCTACCTTACTCAGGTTTCCATCAACTCTCTTTAAAAATATTTATCGTTGAATAACTTCAACACATTACATTAATATAGGTTTTATATTTTCTACTACATTCATTCCATCAACAAATTCTAGGTATTATTTCATAACTTTCACTTGAACTCAATTATATTTTAAGTATTATATATTCTTTAACTCGTTCATTTCTTTTCTAAGGATTATTACCATATACCTTACTCGTCGAATTCATATACTTCATAATTCACTATCTTATAAGTATTCGGGTTATCATATTCACCCATTCTTCTAAGAATTTCATCCTCGAAATTTTTATTATCTTCACTCGTTCAATCTATCAAAATAGATTCTACGTTAATCTTTATTCACTGGATTAAAGCATTCTACAACTACTTCTTTCTAAGGCTATTCTTCTTACCACATACCTTCAGAATAATAAGAATCTTCCACAATTGTTCAATAATTGGGAAGCGATATAAACAACTCAGGAATTTAAAAGATTCCAAATCATGCTGAGTGGTCACAAGACCTTGAACTATGTTTTTTTAGGTTTAACAGTGCTTCACCCCCGGTATTTCATACTATAAACCACATCGGTACTCTAGGTGGCCAGCATCTCGTAACCCTACGTTGGGCCCATACGTAGTACATCGTAATAACTATATGCGTTATACTCGGAACTATTGTCTCTGATAACATGTCCCTTTTATAAGGTTGTTCACCTCAACTTCTTAACATCTGAATCCGCACCAAAATAATTTGGTTTGGCATAGTTTGACCAAAAACACTCGAATTCCATAGATAACTTTCAATATTTGTCTAACTGAATCAAGTAGCATAGACTTCTAGCAACAATTCAGACATCAATCGAAATATATATATACATATATATATATATATATATATCTCTCTTTAACCAACTCAAAAATTATTTTTTTTTCGTTTAAGGAAACCAAAAATAAATAAATCAATCTTTTCATAATATCCTAATACCGTACCGTAGAAATGATACGTTGAGGATTCCATCATTACATGACGTTGTCATACTACATCATACCAAAGTGGGATGACGATCATACGATCACATCTAACACTAGGTTTAACTGCATTGATAATTTTCTCGATTATTATTTGTACATCATATCAAATGATGTATAGAAAATACATTTTAAAGAATTTAAAATTATTTTTTGTCTAGCTGAAGCAATTAGCATCGACATATGAATAATAGCACTATTTTTAAAATAATCCATTGGTTCCATCAGTTAATCCAATGTTTTTTAAGAAAACAGAAATGCAACATCAGCACGAAGTCAATAAATTTCGAAAATCTAGCAAAGCTAGGAGATTTAGAATATAAAAACTTTCTCCATCAATTAAATCTTTACTCCATCATTACTTAAACATTCTATCAATCTTAAATAACATCAATGCTTTCTATAACATAACCTTTCTATACCCAGTATAGTTCATCAAACTTACCACACTTTGGGAGTTCAGGAACTTGCCACAATAATATGAGTTTAAGAACTGGTCCTAGCAATACATACTCAAAGAACTGATCAGGGACTGTTCATATGCTTTGGGGTTCAAAAACATACATACGATTATAAGTCACAAACTTACCATAAGTATGAGTTTTAAGAACTCGCCTAAACTTAAGATCATCTAATGAAATCTTAATATCATCTAATCTATTCTCTATTGACTCTAACTATCAAATATAATATGAGAAAAGAATCACCTTCTCGTCATATATATATCGATAGCGCGACACCAACCTTCCAACGATTTTCAGTATGATAAACCAAGTGTAAGCACAAAACCCATGCCCATACAAAGATTTGTACAACTCAGCCACCACATGAGTCCTCAGTTGAAATCCCACTTAACTCTATCTTACTTATAACTTCTTGCTCTATACTCGATACAGACTTCTGTATCTCATTATTTATAACTCCTGGTGAGTTAATCTCGTACTATATCATAGTACATTCTCGTTATAGTCTCAAACTATAACCATTCAATCATTACAGACCATTTGTCTTTTACAACTTTAAAAGATCACGTCGTGATCTTATTCTATAATCATCTTCTTATGATTCTTTTCTAATCCCATTATCGTTTTGTTTTAAAATCTTCTTATCTTTACCTCTCATAATATCATACTATGATTTCATTCTGCTTTTAAATCTTATAGACTCGGTCTATTCATCGTTATTCGTCATCTAGATTATTGGAGTTAGGTAACTTTTGGTTTTTATCTCTATATCTCTTCAAGATTCTTCTTTGAATCTTTTTGTTTATTTATTAACTCTTCCTTTAAGAATTTAATATCATTCACGTTACTCAATATTCGATTCGAGTTTTATCCCTCGCCATTCTAATCTTCTTCTTATAACATTTCTAGGACTTAACTCATCCTATACATCTACGTATGTGAAAAGAATCACCTTTTCATTATACGTAACTTAAACTTAACTTCTTATTCTCGAAGGTTATAGTCTAAAGTACTCTTACCTAAGGTATATAACCTGCAGCTTTGATACCAACTGTAACGACCCCAAAATTCATACAATACAACTCTCGACATCGGTCGTTAACAATACATCCTTATTCAGACTTTACATCATTAATCAATTATACAATCACTAAAAATACGAAATATTTAAAACTTTTATATTATTCCTTCTTTGTTATCCCTGAATCTCAACCTTTATCATTACATAACTTTGATTCAACTTTATTTCATGAATCGCTTCGTCAGAGTTATTATAAACTAAAACTTACAACCACGTTCAATAACCCTTAATACATCGGGTAAAATTTAAACTTTACAACTCAACATCTGTTAACCATTATACATTATCTGAAACCTTAAACAGGGTCCAAAATAATAACAATTCAGCCAAAGTATATAAATCTTCACGCATTACATCTGATTCATTTCTTTCAAGTAGCACATAGCGTTACCTTGAATCCTTAACCTGCAAAACTGATTATTTGCAAGAATGAGCTCGACAGCTCAGCAAGATCTAACAACTTTCATGCATCACATAGCACATAAATACATGCTCAATATACATCTCATAATAATTAAAGTAACATGCCATACATGCTTTACATCACATAACAAATATAAAGATTGAGTTCCTTACTCAATCAACATTCTTTAATCAATTAATATAGTTATAAATTGGCTTTAACATTTCATGCTTACAACATATATACAACATATCATGCTCTTTGAAAAACAATTTAAAACAGTTCATAATCAAATGTACGTAGAAAATAGTAACTGAAAGACTTGCCTTGATCGTTGTTTACCAATAACAGTTTAACAGCTTACAGATATCTGCACTTCACGTGCCCTACACAATTATATAATCATGCACATCAACTATTAGTCACATAGCAAAGCATATTAGTTGTAATGTAAACTTTACTCTACATCTCATAACCCTTCCTATTATCAATACACAATGTTCAATTTGATTGTGTTAACTATCGACTTATACTTACCTATATTTCTTTTTCGTAATATTCAAAATTTATTCAAGTGTTTAAGTCTTGCTAGGACTACTTATTGGTTTTATACTAACCCCATTTCATATCTTATAATGTTCATTTCATTTGACTTAAAACACTTTTTACATTCATTAAAACTTGCCACGGCGTTTCGACGTTCATTCGTCACCCGCCCGAATTATCTCTCTTGTGCATGATTAGTGTGCTTATACAACTAATATAATACTTATTTATTAATGTTAAGCATCATTATATATATTAATATTCATGTTTTATAACTTAGGATAATATCTTTTACCGTCAGAAGCACTACACTTGCATACGTGCATGTCCGACGCCCTCCGATTGTCTTCGAATACACATCAGTCCCAAAAATAACCATTTTGACACTTTCTACTGACCTCAAATTGAAAAACCTAAAGAACGAAAGTTGTAGGTCTACTCGTGCTCGTTCCGAATCATCTTCAATCGCCTCAATTGGAGTTCGTATGAAAAAGTTATGACTGTTTTACCACATGAGTTCAAAACAGTCCTTGACTGACACTGTTCCTGGCGCAGCTGCGCCCCAAATAGCATTGGGGGCAGCGCAGCTGCTCCCCCTGGCATAGTGCTACGTGATTTTTCTCCAGTTTTGCTGTTCTGGCGAATTTCTGACCCTTTCCTCCTTCTAATCTTAATAACTCAAGCTATACACATCCGATTGAGTCCGTTTTTGACTCTATGGATTCGTAATTCATAGAACCACAACATAGCAAGGAAAATCATAACTTACATAACCATTATCTAACCTAAATCTTGACTCAAAACTCATATTTATACTAAACTTTCATGTTTTAACATGTTTAGCGAATTCATTCACAACGAAGTCGTTTCTTAACCAAATTGATTCATTCAACTTGCATTTGTTTTTGTTTTTCAACGTTCTTACAACATCCATCAACAATTTAAGGTTTCTATCAAGATTTCATACTAATTTTAGTGTCAAAAGTGACCAAAATGTACATATTCAACCAAAACTCAATTCTTCATCTTTAACATGTTTTCATGAGTTTAAACACTCCAAAATTGCTTCTACATGACCATTAACAAATTATATCCATCTAAAAACATATACAAACTATTCCTCAACAAACTTAACCACCAAAACTTAATTACAGAGAATTTAGAAAACAAAATCATAAACTAGAAACCTAGAAATTTTACCTTTGATTTGCTATAAAGCTTGAACAATTTCTTGTTTCTCCCTCCTTTGATTCTAAAACTCTACTTCAATTACAGAGAATTTCTTCCCTAAGCTCCCTCTTCTCAATTTCTCTCTTCCTCTCTTCTCTGTATTTGTTCTTCTTTATTTTTTAAACTTTAGGAACAAAATACGTAAACTTCATATAATTGATATAAACATAATATATATATCAATATGGCTTCCTCAGTTACAAAAGCCCAAGGGTCTCAAGGCCATGTTTGGCTGGAACCCAATTATCATCTTCTAATTTATTTAAATTTCTTCCTTATCATATAATATACCCTTGTCACACCCACTAACAAATTGAATTGAATTAATCTCAATTCATTAATAAATCCAAGTAAACCTTACTAATAAAATTATAACTTCTATTTAGCCAATATAATTATAATTTTATTTAACAGCCATTAATCCTCTAATTTAATTACTCAATTAAATTAGACAATTTTCATTCATTTGATATCATCACACTTTAAATAAATTATTCCATAACAATCTCCAACTAAAATATTCATTTTAAATTTAATAAATATTCCAACTAAGATATTCATTTTATTCGATAAATATTTTAACTATTTACGAGATTCACAATCGTGTTACATTAACATATTACATTTATATGTAATATATATTACTTTCTCATTTTATTAAAACAAATATATTTACATTAACTCACTATTTTAATTAAGTGAATTAGTTGCCTTATTTATGAAGTTTAACTCATTACAATTCAATTGCCAATCAAGGCATGATAATAATATTATATTATTTCATAATATAATTCTCAACTCTACTTAAATTAACCAATGTTTATTTAGTTAATACCTTTTTCCACCATATTCCTTTACATAATATTTTACATATTACATTTGTATGTAACATATATTACTCTCTCATTTTATCAAAACACATCATAATAAGAATTTTATCCCTTAAATTCTTATTTTAATTACTTTACATTAATCCACTATTTTAAGTAAGTATTCACTTACTTAAAATAAGAATTTAATAAATAAAATTTTTATTACGAGATGTTTTGGGGTTTGGATATGTGTATATATGTGTTATATATTGTGAAATATATGGATTGGTATGAATATAATATATATATATATATATATATATATATATATATATATTCATATGATGGAAAAATGAGGTTTAGTAGTTAATTTAATTTAACTATTGGAAAAGATGAATGGAATTATTTGAAAATGGAATTAAGCTAATCTAATTAAGTTGGGAATTATATTATGGAATAATATAATTTGATTATTATGCCTTGTGGCAATGAGTTTGTTATCATTAAATCTCATAAATAATGAGTTTGTTATCATTATATTATTTCATAATATAATTCCTAACTTAATTAGATTAGCTTAATTCCCTTTTCAAATAATTCCAGTCATCTTTTCTAATAGTTAAATTAAATTAACTACTAAACCTCATTCTTCCATCATGTGAATATATATATATATATATATATATATATATATATATATATTATATTCATACCAATTCATATATTTCACAATATATAACACATATATACACATATCCAAACCCCAAAACATCTCGTAATAAAACTTTTATTTATTACATTCTTATTTTAATAATTTTTGAAAATCCGGGTTGTCACAAAAACGACGACTTCTGGAACTGGAATTAGTTAAACAAACGGCCAACGTAGTGACAACAATCAGAACCAATTGGTAGCAGCTCAAGATCGCCAAAAGAAATACGTAGATTTATACCGTCGGGACCAAGACTTTGAAGTCGGTAGTTTCGTATTTTTGAAAGTGTCTCCTTGGAAAGGGAAGATACGATTCAACAAGAAAGGAAAATTGAGTCCAAGGTTCATATGACCATTTGAAGTTTTGAAGAGAATAGGCGAGGTGGCGTACAAGGTAGCTTTGCCGCCTGAATTGGAACACATTCACAAAGTGTTTCACATTTCTATGTTACGTCCATACAAGCCCGACTATAAGCATGTGATATCCCTTGAGCCTATCCAAGTAGAAAAGAATCTGACATATGAAGAGATTCCTATCCAGATAGTAGATAGAAAAAAACAAACCTTGAGAAATAAAGTTATATCTTCGAAAAAAGTGATTTGGGGAAACCAAAGCGCCGAGGAGGCTACGTGGGAGTTAGAAGATAAGATGAGGAGGGACTTTCCCCAACTGTTTGTGTAACCTTGTACCAATTCCGAGGACGAAAATTTTATATGGTTGGGAGGATGTAATAGCCGTGAATTTTATGAACAATAGTAATATTTAAATTAATAAAGGTTTGAATATTTATTCGAATGAAAATATATATTTTTTTGACATGGGATGTGATAATTATATTTAATTGAGTTAAGTATATGAAAGGTGGTGGATATAATAATGAGCATAATTAAGTTTATGAGTTATGCCTAATGTGGCAAAGAAATGGAATAAAAAAGATCATTAAATTAATGAGGGGATGATTAAATAATTTGATGAATTAATTATTATTATTATTAATTATTTATTGATTATTAGCATTTATGTGTAATATGTGATTCTTTAGACTTGGTACTGAATTATAGAAAGATTAATAATCTGGTGGAATAGAGGTGGTAGACTGAAGTGGGTAGTTAATTCAGTTGAGTCCAATCAATTGGTATTTCTAGCCTAATCTGATGGATGTGCCAATTAAACAACTAGAGCCTCGCGAATTTTGCGAATGGTAATAGACGAACTCAATGATGCTAGGCATTCTGTTAAACCCATAGGGTCCGGGTCAATAAGCCCAAAGGAGGAAAATCAGCTTGCTGAGTCATTGTTCACTTGTGATATTGGAATTATATATTTACAAATTGGTTGCTTGCTCTCAGATGAACTGTGACACCCCCAAATCCAGGTACTTCAATTTCCACGGGACTTGGTGTTCACTGTACAAATATCATCTATCTATCTACCCATAGTAAATGCAAACCATGAAATAAATAGAAATAATTCTCCCCTTATGGGGTTACAACATCTGAAAATAAATACATCAATCCCAGGTCGTACTTAACCTTAAATCTCAAATGCGGAAATATAAATAATTAAATAAGTCTTACACAACTTTAACATAAGTCTGAAACATAACAATTAAAATAAACAACAAGTCTTCATCACTTGTTGACTTTGCCTTTGCCTTTGCTAGTAGAAGGCTCGTCGGACCTTTCGTTCTTAACTGCAATGTTATTATTACGCAAGAGTGAGCACGATTGCCCACAAGTATAATAATATGACAACAATATAATAACATGCGAGTAAATCAAAGACATCTGAATAAAGAAACTCAACTTCTGACTCGAGGATAAATAATAGGAATCAAAAGAACATCTGAGGGTCATAAGACCTTGAACTATGTCCTAGGTTGTAAAGTGTTTATGCTTTAAACCTTTAACAGTCATAAGACTATGGACTCTACTTCTCGTACTTAGGGGGATCAGCCCTTAGTACCATACTGTGCACAATATCTCAACGCTAAAGCGTAAATAATCCCCTATTAAAGGGTTGTTCATCTCAGTTTTGACATCAGAGTCCGCACCAAAGGAAGTTTGGTTTGGATAAGCTCAATAAGTATTCTAGAATTTAGAACGTACATCAACTATGGACTAGTCGAATAAATAAGGGTTCACTAGTCCTATAAGTTCAACAATATCATCGATATTCAACTTGAATGGTAAATCTCGAGAGTATACAATCGAATAAGTATTGTATAGCTGAATCATGCTTAAAAAAAATAGTAATATCTCATATGAAAATCTCAACTTGAATAAACAAGGATAAGAACTTGCTCAATGTAAAAGTAAGATTTGAGTTTAGGAAACTTGCAAAATATTAAACAAGTTTAAGGATAGGAAACTTGCCTCTTGCACAAGCTACAATTATAATTCACGTTCTTTATTAAATCCTACATATCAATACGTTCACAATACACATTAATCAATAACTCGATATACGTATCGAATCACACACATCGGTCTTGAGCACGTTATTGGACTATACAATTAACGAATCAAGTCATGTAATTAACTTATTAATTACTCACGTAATATAAGTTATTAACCTCTTATTATATGTTTAATCATGTCTTCATGTTTATTACATTAGGTTACAATTACATTTCCTGGACTTGAACAATTAAAATCTCATTTTTGGGCAAAATTGCCAAGTGGCGCTGCAGCTCCACCATTTGAACTAAAAATGGCGCTGCAGCCCCAATCTTGGCGCTGCAGCTCCACTGGCGCTGCGGCCCCAATCTTGGCGCTGCAGCTCCACTGGCGCTGCAGCCCCAATCTTAGGCTTAAAGTTGGCGCTGCAGCTCCAAACGCCATTTTCAGAATCTGCAGTTCACGAATAACAGAGAACCAGGCCCAGAGTAAATGCTACCACAACAATTTAATTGCTACCCATGAAGTATGGACTTCATAGAAACACTATACAATATTTCTAGCATGATCTTAGCATTCTAAATCACTTAATTACACAAGTTATAGCAATCAAATTCACTGTTTTTCATACTTTATCATGTTTTGAAGGAAAATCACGAAATTTAACTTTACGGATTCGTTATAACACCGAATCCGTTCGTTTAACTTCCGTTTTGTTCGTATAAACGTGTACAATCATATGTAAGTGCTAATTCAAAGTTAAATCATCGATTCATAGTATAAAAATTGTACATAAGGGCTGTATGGCCATATATACAACTTTTCTACTCTGTGACTTTTGTAAAAATCAAATCAGGTATAATTGTATGAAATTTATCACATTAAATCATGCATACATGGTATAAAACATGTTATGATCATATAATAATACATATAAAATCATATCATGCATTAATCATCAAATTAGTCATTCACAGAGAACTTTTTAAGAATACGTTAATGGAAACTGTAAGAACTTGAATTTAAAAACGTAGGAGAAAGAATTACCCTTGCTAGTTAGTGATGATGATGCAACTAAATTCTTCAATCTCTTCTCTAACTAATTCTCGAGTCTTTTCTCTCAATTTCTCTCTTTTTCTCTCTGGAACTTAGTGTCTTACAAATTAATTATATGAACTGATATGTATATGTAAATTAATATATTATACGCGTAATTAGAAGTCGTGGGTTATGGGTCGTCAGTTAATCCCATAATGGGTTAACTGGCTCCAACCCCCACTAGGGCTTAGTTTGTTTGTCCCTTATTCCTCCTTTCCATTTAATTTAATTAACTTGCTATTATATGGTTAATTAATGTCACACCCAATTAAATCAAATAATGCTATTTAAATTAATTAAATAAAATAGCATAAATATACATTAAATCACATAGTCACATAATTAAAATTCTTATTTATTAATTATGTCTAATCATAAATCTCTAATTAATTATTAAATTAATTAGAATAACATTATGCTTATTAATTATTATATTAATCAAATAAGCTCAATTAAATACATACTTTGAATATAAAAAATTCACCACATTAATTTAACTAATGTGACGCATATAATTAAATTACTCTACCACAAATTCATCAATTAATTATTTAACTCAATAATTAAATCATCGAAAAATATTTATTTAATTCAATAAATATTCAAAATAAATTACAAAAATCTTGTTTGTCACATCTTTCCCCCCTTAAAAGGATTCTGTCCCCAGAATCACGGTTCAATTAAATTTCGTCCCGTTACATTCTCCCCCCCTTACAAAGATTCTGTCCCCAGAATCGCATAAACAAAAAATTAAGTAAATAAATCTGGGTAATTCTTCATCATATGCTCTTCGAGTTCCCACGTAGCTTCTTCAGCATTGTGGTTCCTCCAAATTACCTTAACAGAAGGTATAACTTTATTTCTGAGGACTTGCTCTTTCCTGTCAACAATCTGAACAGGAATTTCTTCATAGGATAAGTCTTTCTCAAAATGTAGGGGTTCATATTCAATCACATGTTTGTAATCGAGTTTGTAGGGGCGTAAAACTGACACATGAAAGACGTTGTGGACATTCTCAAGGACCGGAGGTAAGGCTACCTCATACGCAACTTCTCCAATCCTTCGCAGCACTTCAAAGGGTCCAATGAACCTTGGGCTCAATTTTCCCTTCTTACCGAATCTGATCTTCCCCTTCCAGGGAGAGACTTTCAAGAACACATAGCTACCCGATTCAAACTCAACGTTCTTACGGTGTGGATCGGCGTATTTCTTCTGCCTATCCTGAGCTGCTACCAGTCTTGTTCTGATCACTTTGACTATCTCTGCTGTCTGCTGTACCAGTTCTGGACCTAGTAGTTGTCTCTCGCCAACTTCATCCCAGTATAGCGGAGTTCTGCATTTTCTTCCGTACAACGCTTCGTAAGGCGGCATACCAATACTAGCGTGGTAACTGTTGTTGTAACTGAATTCCACAAGCGGTAGGTGATCATCCCAATTTCCTTTAAAATCCATGATGCATGCTCTCAACATATCTTCCAATGTCTGGATCGTTCTTTCACTCTGCCCGTCTGTCTGAGGGTGATAAGCCGTACTCATTCTCAACTGTGTCCCCATGCATTCTTGTAGTCGCTTCCAGAAGTTCGATGTGAAACGCGGATCTCTGTCGGAAACAATTGACACCGGAACTCCGTGCCTCGAAACAATCTCTTTCACATATAGCCTTGCCAACTGGTCTAAGTTGAATCTGATTTTGATCGGAAGGAAGTGTGCGGATTTCGTCAGTCGGTCAACGATAACCCATACTGCGTCGTAGCCTTTCTGAGTCGTCGGAAGGCCAACCACGAAATCCATCGTAATGTGTTCCCATTTCCATTCTGGGATTTCCAGGGGTTGTAGCAAACCACTTGGTCTCTGATGTTCTGCTTTCACTTTCTGACAGGTTAGACACTTTGCAACACACTCATCAACATCTCGTTTCAAATTCGGCCACCAGAAGTGCTGTCGAAGATCCTGGTACATCTTGGTACTACCGGGGTGAATCGAATATCGTGAGCTATGAGCCTCGCTCAAAATGTTATCCTTAATCTCTGGCACTGACGGTACCCAAACTCTGTTCTCAAATCTCAGTAGTCCCTCACTGTCTATCTTGAATCTCGGTTCGGTTCCTTCAGATATCTTTTTCTTAACCTTTTCACATTCTTCGTCCTGAAGTTGAGCTTCCTTAACTTTATCCAATAGGGTTGTACCAGTTTGCATCTGAAACAACTTCTCGTCAATCTCTATCGGATACTTCACTTCCAATTCCAGCTTTTCCATTGCTGAAATTAGCTCCTCCTGAGCAGTCAACATCATCAATTTCTCCCGACCCTTTCTGCTTAAGGCGTCGGCAACCACATTAGCCTTACCCGGATGGTATAAGATTTCACAGTCATAGTCCTTAATTAACTCCAGCCACCTTCTCTGGCGCATATTCAAGTCCTTTTGTGTAAAAATATATTTCAGACTCTTGTGGTATGTATATATTTCACACTTCTCCCCATAGAGATAGTGTCTCCAAATTTTTAAAGCAAATACCACTGCAGCTAACTCCAAGTCATGGGTCGGATACCCCTTCTCATAGTCTTTCAATTGTCGTGACGCATACGCAATGACCCTGCCGTTTTGCATAAGTACACAGCCAAGTCCTTTATGCGACGCATCACTATAAATCACAAAATTTCCTGTGTCATCCGGAAGGGATAACACAGGTGCCGAACTCAACCTCCTCTTAAGCTCTTGGAAACTTTCCTCACACTTCTCTGTCCAAACGAATTTCACCGATTTTCTAGTCAAATTCGTCAGCGGAGTTGCGATCTTGGAAAAGTCCTGAATAAATCTTCTATAATAACCCGCCAATCCAAGAAAACTCCTCACTTCCGATGGTGTTTTCGGCTGATCCCAGTTCATCACAGCTTCTACTTTAGAGGGATCTACCGAAATTCCATCCTTGTCGATCACATGTCCAAGAAATTGCACTCTTTCAATCCAGAATTCACATTTAGAAAATTTGGCGTACAACTTCTCTCTTCTCAACGCCTCTAATGTTAACTTCAGATGTTCTACATGTTCTTCCTTGGTCTTCGAGTATACCAAAATATCGTCGATAAAGACCACCACGAATTTGTCCAAAAACGGCTTGAACACTCCATTCATTAAGCCCATGAATGCTGCAGGAGCATTCGTTAGACCAAATGACATTACCAAAAATTCGTAGTGACCATATCGAGTCCTAAATGCTGTCTTTGGAACATCCTCTTGCCTCACCTTCAGCTGATGATAGCCACTCCTCAAGTCTATCTTTGAAAAGTACCTTGCACCCTTCAATTGGTCGAACAGATCGTCGATCCTCGGTAATGGATATCTATTCTTAATTGTGACCTTATTCAGTTCTCTGTAGTCGATGCAAAGCCGCATCGTCCCGTCCTTCTTTTTCACAAACAACACTGGCGCTCCCCATGGCGATACGCTCGGTTGGATGTACTTCTTGTCCAGTAACTCTTGCAGTTGTACCATTAACTCTTTCATCTCTACCGGAGCCATCCGGTACGGTGCCTTCGATATTGGGGCCGTCCCTGGCGCCAAATCAATCACAAACTCAACCTCTCTGTCTGGCGGAAGTCCTGGCAGATCATCCGGAAATACGTCTAAGAAGTCCCTCACGACTGGTATATCTTCTAATTTTGGGTTTTCTTTACGACTATCGACTATGTAGGCTAAATATCCTACACAGCCTTGTCTTAACAACTTCCTGGCCTGCATCATCGTCAGACAACTCGCTTGTCTAGGCGATTTACTGCCATAAAACACAACCTTTGACGGGGTCATAAGGTTGATACACTTTCTCTGGCAATCAATTACAGCCCCATAATTGACTAGTCAATCCATTCCCAGAATAACATCGAATTCCCCAAGTCTAATCGGGATAAGATTTACGTTCATAATGTTACCCTTAATATCTACTCTACAGTTCTTGTGTACATACTTAACAGGGATTACTTCTCTATTCGCAATCTCTATATTCATGGGGTATTCTAACTCGTCCATAGGAAGTTCTAAGTTCTTAGCAAAGTCATCGGATATAAATGAACAAGTAGCACCCGAATCAAATAGTACATAAGCATTAACTTTATTGATCGGAATGATAACTGACACCACATCGCGAGACTGCACAGCATCCTGCATGGTCATGTTGAAGGTCCTGGCGGTTGGTCGGTTGGTTGCGGTTGGTCCCGTGATAGTTAAAGCACTTCCACCGCTGTTTCCCCTGTTTCCACCTGATCCTTCCCTTCCAGATCCCTTCTTGGGACAGTCCCTTGCCAGATGGTCCTTTGAGCCGCAAGTGAAGCAAGCGCCCTTCTTTGGGTTCGGACAGTTAGGTGCTATGTGGCCTTCCTGACCACAATTATAGCATACTCGTTTTCCCTTCATACAGACCCCCAGGTGAGCTTTCCCGCAGGTCGAACAAGCTTCGATCCTCTTTTTCTGACCACCTTGCTGATTCCCAGTCGATGAGTTATCATTCCACCTCCTCTTCTGATTATTACTCCCTCCCGTGTTGCTACCACTAGCCTTGTTAATTCCTTCACCTTCACTCTTCTTCTTTTTCTGATCTTGGTTATACTTTGTAACTGCATCACTCCCGCCTTCAGCGAGAATGGCCTTCTCCAACACCCCAGCAAAAGTGTTCAATTGGAACATTGACACTTTGCTATACAACCAGGGCTTCAGGCCCTGTTCAAACCTCCTTGCCTTCCTCTGATCGGTGTTCACTTGATACGTGGCAAACCTAGCCAACTCATTGAATTTCGCCGCATATTCTGGTACGGACATATTTCCCTGTTTCAGTTCCAAGAACTGGACCTCCATTTGATTCTGCGAGCTGGTCGGAAAGTACATCTCGAAGAACATCTCCTTGAACCTCTCCCAGGTAATCACACCTTCACCTCCCCGGACCTTATTCGCTTGCCACCAATAGCTGGCCTCAGATTTCAGCATGAACGTTGCATAGGCGGTTTTCTGGTCCTCTCTGACTCTGGCGACGTCAAAAACTTTTTCCATCTCCATGACCCAGGTTTGAGCTTCTATCGGGTTCATGGTGCCTTTAAACTCTGGCGGTCCCACCGCCTTGAAGTCCTTGAACGTTGTGTTCGGTGGAGCTTGAGGTTGGTTGTTAAGCGCTCCAGCAAGTAAGTTCGCCAACTGCTGAACGGGGTTAGCATTGGCGTCGTTGTTGTTGTTAGTTGACCCTTCTTGGGCCTGTTGACGGTTAGATCGTCTCCTTGGCGGCATTTTACTGTTAAGAAATACGCGTATTAGAACTTTATTCAATCTTTTAAATATCTAAGGCTTAACTTAAACATTTAGACACAATCAGTCAACACATTATCTCAAATAAACTCTGATATATTACTAAATCAAAAGTTTTAACATAATACGATAGCATCACTGCTATTTACATCAACTATCCTGAGATAAAGAATCTACAGGATTTAAAACATAAAATATTCCTCTGTTTATAAACACATTGGAATTTACATTATTAACTACCAGATAGGTTTCACAAAATCAAATGTTCCTATCACTGCCCATTAAGGTGACGAACAGCTTTGCCACGCTCTTCTTCCATAATCCGAGACATCGTCCTGCGATCTAGCATGTACGACGGTAGTCCTTCGAACTGAATTGGGTACCACATAACCCGATCCTGGGCCTCGTCAATTGCATACTGAAGTGTAGAGTACGTCTCTTCAAGCTTGGCCTTCTTCGCCCGACAATTATCTTCTGCGAGATCTGCTCGTCGTGATTCCCCTACCCAAGCCTCCTCTGCTATGGCCAGCCTTGCTGATTTCTCTTTCAGTTCATTCTTCAATTCCTCTATTTCCTCTGACTTCTGCTCAGTTTGGCCTTTCTCGTGAACCAAATTCCACTCTACATTTCCCAAACGTGTGTGAAGAGCCTCAACCTCTCCATCCCTCAGCTCGATGGTAGACTGTTGAGTAACCGACCGCTCCCTCAGCTCCTGAACAGTCTCCCTCAGCTCCTGAACAGTATCACGTAACTCTATGTTACGGTCATACAGCTCGTCATACATCTCGGCACTGATAGAGCTCGGCGGGAACTCTTCAGGGTCTTCCTCCTCCTCTTCAGCTGCCTCAGCCTGAACTTCAATCTCCTCAGGGTCTTCCTCAGAGTCCTCCTCTGAATCAGACACCGGCACATTCTCCTGACCAATGACTGTGATCAAGGGTGATGGCTCTCGTCGGACTAACTGCTCCCAAACTACGTGGATATCTCGGGGCTCCTCCTCTCTAGCCTCTAGGGGTACAAGGTCCCTGGACTGACTAGGTTCTCCAGCATTCGTCATCCTGACAAATAAAATTTTAAGTTTTAGTAATTACGTGATGCTAATCGAGACTCGAATATATAAGTATAAGCACGTAGCACATAAGGTAAGTTATTATCTTTCTTAGAACTCGATAAGAGTTATCATTACTATGTTCTCGATCTCTGAAAAGGCTATTATCCTAAGGTTTTTCCCCACCTAAGGTTCATAACCTACAGCTCTGATACCAACCTGTGACACCCCCAAATCCAGGTACTTCAATTTCCACGGGACTTGGTGTTCACTGTACAAATATCATCTATCTATCTACCCATAGTAAATGCAAACCATGAAATAAATAGAAATAATCCTCCCCTTATGGGGTTACAACATCTGAAAATAAATACATCAATCCCAGGTCGTACTTAACCTTAAATCTCAAATGCGGAAATATAAATAATTAAATAAGTCTTACACAACTTTAACATAAGTCTGAAACATAACAATTAAAATAAACAACAAGTCTTCATCACTTGTTGACTTTGCCTTTGCCTTTGCTAGTAGAAGGCTCGTCGGACCTTTCGTTCTTAACTGCAATGTTATTATTACGCAAGAGTGAGCACGATTGCCCACAAGTATAATAATATGACAACAATATAATAACATGCGAGTAAATCAAAGACATCTGAATAAAGAAACTCAACTTCTGACTCGAGGATAAATAATAGGAATCAAAAGAACATCTGAGGGTCATAAGACCTTGAACTATGTCCTAGGTTGTAAAGTGTTTATGCTTTAAACCTTTAACAGTCATAAGACTATGGACTCTACTTCTCGTACTTAGGGGGATCAGCCCTTAGTACCATACTGTGCACAATATCTCAACGCTAAAGCGTAAATAATCCCCTATTAAAGGGTTGTTCATCTCAGTTTTGACATCAGAGTCCGCACCAAAGGAAGTTTGGTTTGGATAAGCTCAATAAGTATTCTAGAATTTAGAACGTACATCAACTATGGACTAGTCGAATAAATAAGGGTTCACTAGTCCTATAAGTTCAACAATATCATCGATATTCAACTTGAATGGTAAATCTCGAGAGTATACAATCGAATAAGTATTGTATAGCTGAATCATGCTTAAAAAAAATAGTAATATCTCATATGAAAATCTCAACTTGAATAAACAAGGATAAGAACTTGCTCAATGTAAAAGTAAGATTTGAGTTTAGGAAACTTGCAAAATATTAAACAAGTTTAAGGATAGGAAACTTGCCTCTTGCACAAGCTACAATTATAATTCACGTTCTTTATTAAATCCTACATATCAATACGTTCACAATACACATTAATCAATAACTCGATATACGTATCGAATCACACACATCGGTCTTGAGCACGTTATTGGACTATACAATTAACGAATCAAGTCATGTAATTAACTTATTAATTACTCACGTAATATAAGTTATTAACCTCTTATTATATGTTTAATCATGTCTTCATGTTTATTACATTAGGTTACAATTACATTTCCTGGACTTGAACAATTAAAATCTCATTTTTGGGCAAAATTGCCAAGTGGCGCTGCAGCTCCACCATTTGAACTAAAAATGGCGCTGCAGCTCCACTGGCGCTGCAGCCCCAATCTTGGCGTTGCAGCTCCACTGGCGCTGCGGCCCCAATCTTGGCGCTGCAGCTCCACTGGCGCTGCAGCCCCAATCTTAGGCTTAAAGTTGGCGCTGCAGCTCCAAACGCCATTTTCAGAATCTGCAGTTCACGAATAACAGAGAACCAGGCCCAGAGTAAATGCTACCACAACAATTTAATTGCTACCCATGAAGTATGGACTTCATAGAAACACTATACAATATTTCTAGCATGATCTTAGCATTCTAAATCACTTAATTACACAAGTTATAGCAATCAAATTCACTGTTTTTCATACTTTATCATGTTTTGAAGGAAAATCACGAAATTTAACTTTACGGATTCGTTATAACACCGAATCCGTTCGTTTAACTTCCGTTTTGTTCGTATAAACGTGTACAATCATATGTAAGTGCTAATTCAAAGTTAAATCATCGATTCATAGTATAAAAATTGTACATAAGGGCTGTATGGCCATATATACAACTTTTCTACTCTGTGACTTTTGTAAAAATCAAATCAGGTATAATTGTATGAAATTTATCACATTAAATCATGCATACATGGTATAAAACATGTTATGATCATATAATAATACATATAAAATCATATCATGCATTAATCATCAAATTAGTCATTCACAGAGAACTTTTTAAGAATACGTTAATGGAAACTGTAAGAACTTGAATTTAAAAACGTAGGAGAAAGAATTATCCTTGCTAGTTAGTGATGATGATGCAACTAAATTCTTCAATCTCTTCTCTAACTAATTCTCGAGTCTTTTCTCTCAATTTCTCTCTTTTTCTCTCTGGAACTTAGTGTCTTACAAATTAATTATATGAACTGATATGTATATGTAAATTAATATATTATACGCGTAATTAGAAGTCGTGGGTTATGGGTCGTCAGTTAATCCCATAATGGGTTAACTGGCTCCAACCCCCACTAGGGCTTAGTTTGTTTGTCCCTTATTCCTCCTTTCCATTTAATTTAATTAACTTGCTATTATATAGTTAATTAATGTCACACCCAATTAAATCAAATAATGCTATTTAAATTAATTAAATAAAATAGCATAAATCTACATTAAATCACATAGTCACATAATTAAAATTCTTATTTATTAATTATGTCTAATCATAAATCTCTAATTAATTATTAAATTAATTAGAATAACATTATGCTTATTAATTATTATATTAATCAAATAAGCTCAATTAAATACATACTTTGAATATAAAAAATTCACCACATTAATTTAACTAATGTGACACATATAATTAAATTACTCTACCACAAATTCATCAATTAATTATTTAACTCAATAATTAAATCATCGAAAAATATTTATTTAATTCAATAAATATTCAAAATAAATTACAAAAATCTTGTTTGTCACATGAACTAGACCAAGGATCTACAGCCACCCTATGTTACTTAATATTAAAATTAATCCCATATGGGCTGCAATGATTTTAAACAGTATGGCTAGCAGTGAGTTGGTAATAAACTTTTGACCAAACCTCTACGGTTGATTCAGTTAAAGCTAGTCCAACAATATGAGTAATAACCAATGATTGGACAAAAGTTTTCCTATAAATAGAGACCCTTATTCATCTTATAAGGCTTGTTAGAATCGTATACTCTGCATTTGAAAGAAAGATATAGTGATTTGAGAGATAAAAAGAACCCAAGAGGAGCACTTGCAGTTCGGAGGGCAGAGGAGTTAGGAAGAAAGGGACTAGCCAATAGCTTACCCCAAGTGTTTTATTAGTAGAAGGAAAGCGTCAAGAGGTACACATTCCTTTGACCCTAGATTATAAATTCAACCTTTTGCAAGTCTGTTATAGAGAAATATGCATGCAAGTAAAAGTTCGTTATATAAACAACATAAACCGAACGAAAAGAGAGTATAACATATTAAGCTAAGATGAATTTAAAAACCATATCAGCAGTGAAAAAGGAACATGATACTCTATGCTAATGAATGATGCAGACCTTTAAAACTAAATAGTGAAATTACGTCCGGACTCTAGTAAAAATAAGGAAAGTGTAATTTGATTAAAGGTGGTGATGCTATACCAAAATCATTCAAATACCTGTACACCTGTTAATCTGCATGTATCAATAATCAAAGTGGAGACCAGTTCAACCCATTGAGTTCTGTAATATTATGCCTTAGTCTCTGATCATAGTAGTGAAACCAACGATTGTAAACTTACCCCACGATCGTAGACTGACTCTGCAGATCATGGATTCCAACACCAGACCAAGACCTTTGGTTATTTTAAAAATCATAGACTGAATCCCAAGATCGTAGACTTACTCGCAGATCGTGGAGTAGACCAGGCCAACCATAAACCAAATCATATACTGAACCCCACGATCGTAGACTTACTCGTAGATCGTGGAGTATACCAGGCTAACTATAAACCAAACCGTAGATTGAAGCCCACGATCGTAGTGTGGTCTCACTTCAATCATGGAACTCTCTCACAAATCGTGGAGTAAACCCGACCATCTGAAGATGATCTCTGACAAATCGTGGAGTGAACCCGACCATCAGAAAGTGATTTCACAAATCGTGGAGTGCCTGTAAATCGTAGACCACTCCTGTAAAATGACCAAACACTGAAAATTCCTACTCCAAACCTGTTTAAATACTTACAAATCCTTAATAAGACTAATTCTAGTCTGCCAACAGTATAATAGTGCGATAATAACGAGGTGGGAGAGCTAAAGAAGGAAATGGAGATAGAACTCATCAACTATCATACAATGTCATGTACCGATGGGATATAAGTAACTTAGAAGTATTAAGAGAATAAAGTAAAATTTGACAAGTGTCATCTAGTTAATAACAAATAATTACATAAACAATTCAGGCATAATGGACTGTTATAATTCTGAATAGGATAGTTTTACAGTTAGGCCTACTTCAATTATTATAACTCAGCAGGGATTAATTATTAGGATGACTTATGATTAATGTAGGTTATTCGAAGAGTATGATCGTAGATTTAAATAATATGCAGCAGTTCAGGCAAGTTATCTAACTTACACAACTTTAAATATTGTGCAAGTGTAACTTACACAACTTGGTGCATTATGCAAGTTTCCTACTCTTTTCGAATGTTTCATTTGTGCAAGCTTCTAATTATTGTTATACCATTATATATTTGAGCAAATATACTTTTTGATCTTATAATCATTCTATAAAATAACCCTTATGTTATCCAGACTCTTGAAAAATATTATTCATACTCTAAAGTTTGGTTTGAAGTCAAAACTATATTCTTTGAATAATGTTGCAAGCATTGAACTTATATATTGTTCGTAAATGCATTATAAGGGTTGTCTAAGCCATTTGTTTCGGCTAGACGAATATCATGTGTTAGAAAGCTATCCAAACCAATTGACTTGGTGCGGACTCTTATAAATCTACTGAGATGAACAACCCTCGTTGAAGAGGAAATTATATAACTGTCAGGGAACCGACGTGCGTACATACTAGCATGTTTGAATGTTATGCATAACGTAGGGTATTTTAGGCTGATCACCTTTATACTTGTTTCTATTTGGTTATCAGTAAAATACTGTTATTTTTAGCAGGAGTTCTCGGTCCATAATGACTGCTCAGTGTTTAATCTTCTTAAACTTTAAAATTATTAAACCTTTGAATTTTGTTGATATCTTTCGGTCCATAGTGATTCTTATTTCAATTTAAAGGACAGATTTAGATCAATTGATACTTCTTGTTATTCCTGAACTATCATTTACTGTTATACCCTTGAGATTCGAACTTTATAACTGTTCACCCTTAATTCTATATTACTTGCTGGAAAAATTTGTTGCTCATTCTTGCTTCCCTTAAATATTTCAGTTAAGGCAGAGCAGGGTGGACATTCGTGAAATGATATGGGGAAGGGCAAGGCTACAACTTAGCTTTGATCCTCTATAAGAAGAAATTTATTATGATGTTGTATTAGATCTATCTTAGATTATGTATTAAGACTTGATTAAGGTTTATGTATTAAGTTATATTATGGACCTTGTTATGTAATGTCTTAGTAACGGTTATGAGACTTGGGCAAGAATATTTATATTACATCAATGTAAATTATTCTATTATTCCGTTGTTGGTAATTTTAGTATGATATTAGAATTAGAACACGATGCACTGAATTTGAGGTATAAGTACCTGAATTTGGGTGCGTCACAAAGCCCCTAGGGTTGTATTTACACCTAGTGCCCTAAAGCCAACTGGTTGGGAGTCAATGGTCCAACGCTCACTACATGGGTAACTCTGAAAAACCTAAGAAAATGAGATATTGCACAAGTCAAGAAAAAAAAGAAGGCAAAAGAAAGAAGTTTGCTTGATTTTCATGGTAAAAATCCTTACTAAGAGTTACATCACATACACATGCATGCATTACATATAATTAATTTAAGGAATGATAATGTTTAGAATGAAGATTGAATATTTTTAATAAGGTGAAAGTGTGATTTTTAATTTAATCTTGCTTATGTATAATGCCCATAATTATTTAGATGTTTAATTTCAATTTCATGACTTGTTGAACTCAAAAATATTTTTGAATTTTATGGGTATATTCACTGCAAACCCTCACAAGACACAACTCGTCCACTTGGGGTAACCTTGGGGTTTAATGGCTTGTTGCACATACTAATTTCAATCGTGTTTCCTACGAAAATGGGGTAATTTTATTTTTGTTTTATTTTTATTTTACTCGAGGACAAGAAAAAGCTAGGTATGGGGGGTATTTGATAGACATGTAATTAATATATTTTATTATTCCCATATTCATTATTTTATATGCTTATTTTATTTAACTAATACATTTTATTTTGTTTTGTAGGAAATAACATTTATTTTTCTTGGGAAAAAAATAAAGGATTTATATCCAACTTTTAAAAATGGAAAAAGAATCTTGGAGGATGGCCATATAGAGATTGAAGTCAAGAAGAAAAGAAGAGGATAAAAGAGAACAAAAGAGACCAAGTTCAATGTATCTAAATTAGGTCACATATTTATTTTTCCTATAAATATGTCTTGTTTTAAAGAGAATGATATTAGGTATTATATTAGTCTAGGTTAGGAGTAGGAGTAGGAGTAGATGAAATTACGTCTTCAATCTTCATTGTACGTTTGTTGGATGATCGTTAATTAAAGGGAGTTTTCTTATTTATTTTTAATTTTCTTCTTCTTCTTCTCTTTCTTTATTTTAGTTAGTTATTTTATTTTTCATGTCTAGCTAATTTTTTATATCTAGGATGAAGATGAAATTAAATAATTATTCATGACAATATTTTTTATCTCTTCTATAATTTATGCTTTTATGTTTAATTGATTTCGCCTTCATGTTTCTTTATTGAAAACCTTCGTTTTATAGTTCTTATGTGATTTTAAATTAATTAAGAGATTTTGATAGATTATTGTTAATATATGAGTTTTTCATAATCCATGTTTACTCGAAGAAGTTTTGATGGGTTATAGTTAATCCTTAAATTTTCATAGTTTATGCTTGCCCACGTTAAATGTAAAATAACTAAATTAAAAGGAAGGAGGATCAAAATCATAAATAAGTTATAAAAATAGAAGAGATTGAATTACTTATTATGTTTATTGTTTAATACATTCGAATTTATAGATTGCTTTCTCATTATTAATTTTTATATTCTAGTTAATTAATTCTCAATCTTTATTTCTAATTCGCCTAAAATAGATATTAAGGATACGTTGAAATTAATCTAGTCACTATGGGTTCGACCTGTACTTATCAGTTCTTCAATTTGACATTGTGCACTTGCAGTTACATAGTTCTATCACATCAATCTGCTCTAAGGACTCTATAGAAGGTGTGGCAGCAGCAGCTGAAGAACTAAAAATGTCAGTGACCAGAGTTGATGTCAAACCAGCAAATAACTCATCCTTTGTGGGAGAAACAAGGTCCTCCATATGCTCCTCCTCATCCGAATCAGTGCTAGGCTCTGAATAAGCAATCATAGTTGATGTAATATCTGCCCCAGCCATGCAGAATACTTTAAAGAATGACCCGGATGACTCGCTAAAAAATCAGCCCTTTCTCGATGTGTCCAATAATCATAAACACTTGCTAGATCATCCTCTGACAAAGACAAGGCTGATGATCGCTGATATAAAGCTCCATCAAAAGGATGAACACCCTGAAACTGATCAAACTGTCCCATAACAACCAATGGATGATATGTAATCACTCCTCTCAGACCAGCCAAGGGCAAGAAGTCCATACCCACTGCTTGAGTGACAAAACTATAAGGGGGCCTAAATCCAGAGCAAGCCAAGATGGAAAAAGGATCCTCAATCACAATCAAGAAAATAAACTAAGAGGTTGCATCTATACAATCAGCTGGTCGAAGAGAATAAGACGTGGATATCTCATGTGTAAAGTAGTATCAATGGCGTCTGAAAGTGGCAATCGGTCTCAGATGCATCATAAAAATAACGTATAACAATACGGCACTGCCCTGAAGAACCCAGTAGGATGGGTACGGCAAAAGGTGGTTAACATCAGGGTCTCTGCTAAGATCATATGAAGGATGGTATGACCCTCCCTGAGAGCACTCACTACCGTGAATAGGCCAATGTCCAGATGATTCATGTGACGTCCCCAAAATAGGTCCACACAAACCATTTTGAGTCGACAAAATACATGGTATATAATTCAAATACAAATCTTTTTATTCCAACTATTACTCTATAGTCCAAAATATGACCACACATAAACTGTGAGTTTCAATACAAATATTGTGTCTTATATGACACGAAAATATCCATGCTCAAATTAAGTCCTCATTACAATTATTGACACACTATTTTACAAAATAGTGAGGACTTCGATCTCGGATCATTACTCCACTCCTCGACTAGTCCCATCTACACTTTCATTTCTTGAGAAAAATAATGGAACCAAAAGGAAAAAGGTGAGCTCAACTAGCTCAGTAAAGAATATTATGACTAAGATAATGAATAATAAATTATTCTTAGTCCTCAACAGTGAAAAATCTGACAAAATATGATAGCAAATAAGTTTTAGATTAACAACTGCAGCGAAAATAGAAATTCATTAGAATAGTCAAGTAGAGCATGATGTCTACTATCTTATATGATTTAAAAGTTCATCATCAATATTTTATCTTGTAACACCAATCAATAAATATTTCAAATAAATAATTTTTCTTTGCACTACGGGCCAAAGCTATCAATCAACAGTTCATCTTTGCACTACAGGCCAAAGATATCAATCACCAGTTCATCTTTGCACTACGAGCCAAACATAACTTTCACCACAATTTAAGTCTGAGGATTATGACAATGATATAAAGAATGAATCCAGTAAGATCAAGGATAAATATTAGAGATTTATAATTCAATTTATCTAGAGTTCAAGAATGTCCAAATTGTCAACATGAAGATCAAAACATGGATGCAATTTCAAGAATACGATTCATAAAAGATAACTTGGACAAAGAAAAGAGAATTTAATTTTATTGTGAATAGTACCGTATAAATAGTACCCCAACATGAAAAGATTAAAATTTAGTAAGAAAGTTCAGATCAATATTCCAGTGAAATGATATTAGATGAAACGAAAACCTTAAGCAATTTCTAATCATTTCAGGAATTATAGAAGCAATACTTACTATAGTAATTTTAGATTTTGGAATATGAAATAAAATAATATACGAAACTGCAAATGGATTTTCACCCGTCATGCGGTAATCCACGTAGACATATCATTTCCACAACTTTAATAAAAAATGATTACTAAGGATTATTCATCAGGCATGCGGTAGTCCACGTAGACAGGTTATTTTCACAACTTAATAATGAATGAATACGGATGGTTATTCACCATGTATGCGGTAGTCCGCGTAGACAGGTTATTCGCACAACTTAATAAGGAATAAAATGACAACCCTTACGAGTATTGAAAGAAAATAACATCATTTACCTTAGTAGGAGATTGGATACTACAATAGTATAGTAGCAGAATACTCTTCTTCTTTCTCTCTTATTCTCTCTCTATAGTTTCTTTGCCTATAGCTTTAGTGAATTGGTGAGAAAGATGGAAGAAATGAGCTTCTATTTATAGGAGAATGGACTAAATAGTAACTGATTCATGGACGGTCCAAATTGATTTACTATTAAAACTTTAATTCGACGGTCCATATTAATTTACTATTAAAACTTCAACCGACGGTCCATAATGATTTACTATTAAAACATCAACCGACAGTCCATATAATTAGCACGTCTCCCCATGGAATAATAAGCCAAAATTATAAAAAATACCTCATGACAAATCCCTCTATTTATATGAAAAATTAAATAAATATTTACCACAATTCACTTATCTTTAATCAACATATTTTTTACTTTTCAAGAATTATTCATCTTTAATATTATAATTCACATTATCGATAACCAGATCGTTCTCACGAAAGAGGGGATTTTTCGATAAGGATTTCTCCTTATTGGCGCGCAATTAAATAACTTAACCCCTTTCCACGACAGAACTTTATAGACATTGTCAATAATGCAAATAATATTATGAATAACTGTGTCGTGTCAATTATTGATTTAATAATATAAAATATTGTACAGATGATACTGTGACAATAATTGAATCAATAATATGAGATACTATACAGCAACTACTGTGGCAATTTTTGAATGAAACTGAGTGACTTCTTACTTAAGCATCAATAATCAGAGATATTGTGCAATACTGTGTGCTACTGTTCAATACCGCTATTACTATACTTTTATCACCAGTTATTTCAACAGTTTAACAGGAAAAGTCTTGCCGTTATTTTTATAAAAAGGTTTTTTTGTCGCTTTCTATATCCAACAATTATTTTGTTGTGGGGTCCACCAGTGATTGTGCCGTCGTACGAATATTCTCGGACAAAAAAAATATTCCCCGACCAAACGAATATTCCTCGAAACAACGAATATTTTATGACAACTTGCTTACTTTGTAAAATTTGCACATATCACCCATAACTATAGCATTTATTAAATTATCACATTACTATTTAGAATAATAATTAGAGAATCTTAAATCTTTATTCATAAAAAGTTGGGGTCTTACAACCTCCCCTCCTTATAAAATTTCGTCCTAGAAATTGGTGTACGTACCTGGTATTTTGAAGAGGTGAGGATACCTTGCTTTCATTTCAGATTCTAACTCCCAGGTCATTTCCTCTATATCATGGTTTCTCCATAAAACTTTAACTTGAGGTATAACCTTTGAGCGTATAATATGTTCTTTCTTATCCAAGATCTTGACAGGTACCTCCTCATACGTTAACTCTTCATCTATCTCGTCTAGTTCTAATTCAATGATGTGTTTCGGGTCTTTCACATATTTACGTAGCATGAATATGTGAAAAACATTATGAACATGAGACATGCTTGGCGGTAAGGCAAGTCTATAGGCCACATTTACTACTCGGTTGAGAATTTCAAATGGACCAATAAATCGTGGGTTGAGCTTTCCTTTATTTGTGAATCTCGTAACTCCTTTCCATGGAGAAACACGTAACAATATATGGTCTCCGACATTAAACTCCACGTCCCTTCGATGAAGATCAGCATAACTCTTTTGTCGATCTTGTGCAGTTTGTATACGTTACTTGATCATTTGAATCTTTTCTATAGTATTGCGTACCAACTCTGGTCCCAACAATGTTGCTTCACCCACCTCGTCCCAGCATAATGGAGAACGACACTTTCGTCTATACAACTCCTCGAATGGAGTCATACTTATACTTTCTTGATAACTGTTGTTGTAGGAGAATTCCACCAATGGTAAGTACTTGTCCCAACTTTCTTTGAAGTCTAGAACGCAGAGTCTTAATAGATCTTCAAGAGTTTGAATAGTCCTTTCTGATTGTCGTCCGTTTGAGGATAATATGCATAACTGAATCGTAAATCAGTGACCATAGCTTTTTGCAAGCTGACCCAAAATCGTGAAGTGAATCTTGGGTCTTGATCAGAAACTATGGATACCGGCATACCATGCAGTCTTACAATCTCATTTATGTATATACGAGCAAGACATTCAAGTGAATAAGTTTCTCGTATAGGCAAGAAATGAGCAGACTTGGTTAATCTATCGACAATGGCCCAAATTGCATCTATGCCTTGAGAAACTTTGGGAAGACCCGTAACGAAATCTATATTGATGTGTTCCCACTTCCATTCTAAAATTTCAAGTGATTGTAATAGACCTTTTGGCACTTAATGCTCTGCCTTGACACGTTGACACGTTAAACACCTTGAGATAAACTCCGCGATCTCTCTTTTCATGTTGCTCCACCAAAATGTATGTCGAATATCATGATACATTTTAGTACTTCTAGGATGGATTGTAAATGGTGTGTTGTGTGCCTCCATCATGATTTTATACTTCAAATCAGAGTCGTTAGGAACACAAAGTCTGGAGTTGACTCGAAGTATTCCTTATTTGTCGATTCTTGCTTCTAAAATAGCACCTTCTTGCACCTTCTTCTTCATATTCACCAACTTTGGGTTTGTTGCTTGAGCAGCTTTAACTTTATCGATTAAAATCGGTTCTACTCATATATTTAATATCATCATGTAGGTCCTTGGAGTCTTTAACTCTATTTCCATCATTTGTAAGTCATACAAATGAGTCTTTGTGTTGACAATATCACACTTGTACCAGCACTTGATCTTCTACTCAACGCGTTAGCTACTACGTTCGCTTTTTCAAGATGGTATTGGATGGTATGGTCGTAATATTTCAACAGCTCAAGCCAACGTTGTTTTCGCATGTTGAGTTCCTTTTGAATAAAGAAATATTTAAGGCTCTTATGATCTGTATAGATCTCCACTTTCTCCCTATAGAGGTAGTGTTTCCAGATCTTTAGCGTGAAAATGACTGCTGCCAACTCTAGATCATTAGTAAGATAATTCCTCTCATATTCCTTGAGTTGTCGTGAGGCATAGGCTATGACTTTCCCATATTGCATGAGAACACATCTTAAACCTTTGCCTGAAGCATCGCTGTAGATGACAAATCCATCCGAACCTGATGGTATTGTCAGAACAGGTGCTAAAATGAGTCTCCTCTTGAGTTCTTGGAAGCTCTTCTCACATTACTCGCTCCATTTAAATTTTGTATCTTTTCGAGTTAGCTAAGTTAATGGAGTGGAAATTCGAGAAAATCCTTCCACGAATCTCCGATAATAACCAGCTAAGCCCAAAAAGCTACGTCTTTCGGTTACTGACTTTGGTTGCTCCCAACTTTGTATTGCTTCAATCTTCGTCGATTCAACTGATATTCTATATTTCGATACCATGTGCCCAAGGAATGCTACTTTCTCAAGCCAGAACTCGCATTTCTTCAACTTGGCATATAGTTTATTTTCACGAAGCTTTTGGAGTATCAACCTCAAATGTTGCTCATGATCTTCACGGCTTTTGGAGTAAATGAGGATGTCATCAATAAAGACAACCACAAAATGATCCAAATATTCTTTGAATATCCGATTCATCATATCCATGAAGGCAGCAGGAGCATTAGTCAATCCAAAAGACATGACTAAGAATTCATAATGCCCGTATCGAGTTCTGAAGACAGTCTTTGGAATGTCATCAGTTTTAATCTTTAACTGATGATATCCAGAACAAAGATCGATATTTGAGAAGAATTTAGCACCTTGCAACTGGTCAAACAAGTCATCAATGCGACGTAACGGATACCTATTATTGATGGTGACACGGTTTAACTCTCGATAGTCAATACAAAGTCGCATACTCCCGTCTTTCTTCATTACGAATAACACAGGAGAACCCAAGGCGATGTACTAGGACGAATAAAGCCGATGTCTAACAACTGCTGTAGTTGGGCCTTTAACTCCTAAATTTTAATAGGAGCCAGTCGATATGGAGTTTTGAAAATGGGTGTTGTACCAGGTTCAAGGTCAATAAAAAATTCAACTTCACATTCTGGGGGTAGGCCAGGAAGTTCTTCAGGAAATACATCAGGGAATTTATTAACAACAGAAATATCATTCAAATTTGGCGTATTTTTGTTTAAATAGGTGACATGGGCTAAGAAAGCCTGACATTCATTTTTTAATAAACGAATGCTTTATGTCTTGAAATGACAGTGATTGATTTTAGTGGTTTGGTTGCTTGAATTCGCATAACAGGTTGGTTAGGAATATGAAAGCTAACGACCTTACGAAAATAATCAATTTTAGCATGATGAGTGGTTAACCAGTCGATTCCTAAAATCACATCAAATGCAAGTATTTTCAAAGAAATGAGATTAACAAGTAATGTGAGGGTGCCAATTTGAATCAAACAAGATTTGTAAACTATGGATATAACGAAGGTTTCTCCTAACGAAGTTTCAACAGATAAGTCAAAGTCTAATTTCTAAGGGGTCAAGTTCAAATGTTGAGCACAAGCAGGTAAAATAAAAGAGTGGGTAGAACCGGTATCTAATAAGGTATAGACTTTACAAGAGTTTATAATTAGATTACCAGTGATAACTTCGTTTGGGTGCCTTGCTTTTTGGGAAGTTACAACAAAAGCTCTCCCCTAAGCCACCAACTTTGACTTGTCTAGGACAGCCTTTGGTGTCACCATCCCAGCTAGACTTGACTTTGCTATAGGTCACACTCGAGCTATGTGACCTTCCTTTCTGCTATTGTAACACACCTTGGGTTGCTGTGTATAATTTAGACTGATGGTCCCTCCTGTCTGCATTTATAACATACGACTAGTGGTCATTCTTCTCCCCTAAAAACGGGTGCTGGTGATGGTGCCGCCACTGATGTCTTTCCGTTGTCATTGTTAAATCTCCTCTTTTTAAAATTTCTACTTGACTCACTTCTTCTATTATCTTGGCCAGGATTACCACCGAAGTGGTTACCATTTCTATTATGATAATTTCCTCCACGCTAGTTATCATTGTTCCGATGATTGTTGCCACTGGTATGACTATTATCGTGTTGTCGGTTGTTGTCCTTTAGTTGAACCGTCTCATTATCTCGCTCCAATAATTGAGCCCTATTCACAACATCTGAATACAAACAAAGTTGATGAGAAATGAGGTATTGACGAATTTCAGGTTTCAAACCTCTCAAAAATATTTGTGTCATTCGTTCCTCATTATCCACCAAATGGGACGCAAACCGGGATAATTTCGCAAACTTGGCCGTGTATTTTGACACAGTCATATTATTCTATTCCAGTTTGATGAATTCCACCTCCTTTATATAACGAATACTTTTTGGAAAGTACTTGTCGTTGAACAATTCCTGGAACTTCTCCCAGGACATCTTAAGTGCGAAAAGCTGAGTACGTTTCACAGATTTCCACTAGTAATCTGCCTCTCCACGCAACATAAAGATGGTAAAGGGAACCTTTGCTCCTCTGTGCATCCCAAAATATCAAATATTTTGGTGATTTGCTTAATCCAAGCTTCTGCCTTGAGTGGCTCTAGCTTTCCCAAAAACTTCGGAGGTCCCAACTCCTTGAATTTCTTAGCAGTGACCAGCCTTGAGTTACCATTGTTTCCACCTGCATTTTGAACAGGAGTCTTTCTTGTCTAGTTTTACATGAATTGTAGAAAGCTCCTAAACACCCCATCGTTCATCGTTTGGTCGATGGTGTTGTTTACATGAGCATTATTGCCTTCCTGATACACATTATCCTGGTTATTGATGGGCGGTGTCTCAATGGTCTTATATTCTCCATTGCTTATCTCCCAATTTTTAGATTTCATTCTCAAATACTGCTATAAAACAAGGGTTAAATAAAAAAATTGACATGTCACATATTATCCCTATATTCCGACCGACTAATTAAATAACAAATAAGCTTAGGTAGGACACACTAGCGAAGGTTTTACTCGTCTATCCCCTCCTAGTTATAACCCCAGATCTCCACCAGAGATCATATCCCTAAGCTCTGATACCAACTGTGACGCCTCCAAAATAAGTCCACACAACCCATTTTGAGTCGCCGAAATACATGGTACAGAATTCAAAAACAAATATTCGTATTCCAACTATTACTTTGTCATGCAAAATATGACCACATATAAACTGTGAGTTTCAATACAAATATTGTGTCGTATATGACACAAAAATATCCACGCTCAAATTAAGTCCTCATTATAATTATTGACACACTATTTTACAGAATACTGAGGACTTCTATTGCGACAACCCAAAAATCTATAAGATTTGAAATGATTAAAATAAAAGTTAAAGAATAAAATCTAGATGGAAATTTGTGGATTTATTTAAAAATTTTAAGAAGAACCTATATAGTTTCTTATTTGAATGAGAATAAAGAAAATATGGGTTATAAAATTCCAAACCCTAGAAATGAATTTATATGTACTTGAAGGAATATCAAGGATAAGGTATTACGATACCTATAAATTGGATGTGAATTGAATAATGTAAGAAATGTTATAATGATACATGTGAAAATTTTATTAAGGAAATAAAATTTCATATGAAAAAAAGCTATGAGGTTAAACAAAAATGAGTATATGTATAAATATATATATATATATATATATATACATAATTAGTAATGTGCTATATATTTTAGCAAGAGGAATGATGAATTACATTAGGGATATGAGAATCAAGATAAAACTATGGTAGTAATTAGCATAGCTTGAATGTTGGCCTTGACTGTAAAATAAGGGGATGAATAAGTATAAAGTTATTAGGTAATATGTTTAGCAATAAAAAAAAGGAGTAAGTTAAAACTCAAAATTTGAATTAGAGATAGAATTTTGAGGCACGGACTGCTCGGTTGCGTCCAGAACGTTAAGTTTAGTTAAAAAAGACAGTAAACACAAAATGTGTAAGGGTTGACTTGTTGGTCAAAGTCAATAGTTGACTTTTATAGAAAAAAAGTCAAAATTGGAGTTAGAAGTGGAATATGTGATGACTTATGTGAATTATGTAATTGATTAAATAAATATATATTATATAATGTGTAGACATTTATTTTGTATAAAAAGAGAATTAAGAATAAAGTTAAGTAACCTAATATATATATTAGGTATAGTAATTAAATAACCTTAAGGGGTTATAATATGGGAGAATTTTAGTATATAAAAATATATACTAACCCTGAGAGATTTATTTTATACATCTCAATTAATTAATTTTATAACCTAATTAAACCAAATCTAATTGGGTTATGAAATTAAAGAGGCGTGAGTAAGGAAATTATTTTCAAATGTGGGAAATCAAAACCCTAATTAAATAATTAGGATATAATAGAATTAAAAGTATTGGACTATAATAATATCATAGCCCAAGAAATTAAATAAAGTGGCCCAACTAAGCCCAACAAGTGAAGGGACTTAATAGTTATTTGATTAAGGTATTAAATCCTAATTACAAACTCAATACACTTGAATACGACAAGTCTAATTGGGTTATGTAACTGAATTAATATTATTGATGGATAATAATATGAAAATATCAATAATAATGAGTATTAGTGCAAGAGTAAATAAATTAAGAAGAGTAAGTAATTTAAACAAGCTCACTTATTCTATTAAGTATGGGATATGTAAATAAATTGATTTAAGGGTAATTAAATTATTAATATAGCCTAATATATTATGTATGGGACAAGTATAATAATGACCCAATTTAATTAATAGAAGCAGCCCAAGTTTATTTTAACTAATAAGCAAATTAAGAAAAAGTGCAAGCCCAAAAGGATTAATTAATGGCCCAAGCTAAAGCCCAATTGAGAAGGGGATATTTTGGTCATTAAATCAAGTATATAATAAAAAACAAAAGTGGGAGAATAAGAGGCCATGTGGTCGAAAATTGTGGGAGAGGAACAAGAATAATGTGATGATTAAAAGCTACTTTAGTGGGTAAATTGCTTTATAAGTGTCACTTAATTAGTGAACCACCAACACTTGTTCTTTCTTACAAGCAACATCAAATGATATTGTGGTAATGAGATGGCCACTTGGCCAGTTAAGAGAAGGAGAAAAAGAAAAAGAAGATAAGAAATAGAAAGAGGAAGAGAGAAGGAAAAAAAATAGAAATAGAAGAGAGAGGCTCGGTGGGAGCATGAAGGAAAAAGGGGAGAGGGGCGGAAGCCCTAGGAGAGAGAGAAAGGAGAAAAATTGTCCATAGAAGAAGATGATGATGATGATGAAAAATTAAAGGTATAAACCTATTTTTCTAAGCTTTCCTCTTATTTATTTTAGTGGTTTAATAAAAAAGGAGTTCATGATTTGGGAGTATAAACTATTAAATCTATGTGTTTTTTATGAATTCAAGTATGGATCTATCATATTCAAGTGTTAGAAAGTGGATCAAAAAGAAAAAAAGGGAACTAGGTTTCTAGAAAACTAGAAAATCCTAGTTTTCTCTCCCTTTGATCAACTAGTACTTTAGATCTACACCTTCTTTTCACGATCTGTCGAAGAGAGGTGCTAGATATATGTGTTTACTAATAAACTCAAGTGGTAGAACTCAAAAATCATATTTTTAAAAATTGTGGTATGATTTTGGTGAAAATAGTCCATGTAATGGACAAAAGGAGGGTAAAAAGTGTTCTGACCAACTGCCCCAAAGGCATTTTCATCAATTCTTTATGTTTTAAAATTCTGTAAAAATTTGGAGAGTTAGTATTAGAGGTTATCTAGATCCTGTAAAAATCTGAAAACTTTTGGCCATACGGAATGGGAGTTATGGATTTTACCGCCAAGGGCTATATTTAGAAAGCTACCCAAATAACTCTCTGTATGTAAGTCAACATATTATGAAATTTTTAATGGAAGTACATGTGTATAACAGGAGCTTACCTGGAAAATATCAGAATTTTTGGAGACAATCTCGATTTATTACAAATCTGATAATATTTGGATATTATGGACCATTTAAAAATAGTAAATGTATTTTAAAATTTTTTGGAAAAATATATTTTCATAAGGGGAATATATATAGCTGATTTCCAGAAAAAAATAATAATTTTAGAGATGTTTTTCTATTTTTCACATAAATGATTTTATATGGATAAATGGATTAAATTGAATATATGATGTGAAAAATATGGGAAATAAGATTTTACGACTTGAGACCCTTAAGCATGGTTGATGCGGAATTTTGATGGAGGTTTCGATCGGTAGTGAAGGATTATGATGTTTATGACATTTAAGAATGCTTAAACGAGTTAATTAAGGAAAGAAAAACAATTAAAATAAATTATTTATTAATTGAATATATGACTTAAAATATTTTTACATGACTAATGATATTTGATTGAAATATTTTTAGTAATATTTGACTTAAATGTTATTAAAAAGTTAATAACATTAGCTTGGAAATATTATTACTTAATTAATAATATTAAACGGGGAATTAAAATAAGAGAATTAAGTTATTTTTCAATATAGTTGTTGAATTTGGTATTTTGGAAACTATATTATGCTTGTAATAGACTAAAATGAGAATTCAGGGTGCTGAATTGGATTTCGGGTTACTGAAATGATTTTAGTATGCTGAAATAGATTATGGTCTGCTAAAATAGTGATTTCAGGATGCTGAAATGCAACCTGGTTTACTGAAATAGTATTTTCAGTTTACTGAAATGTTATCTAATTTACTAAGATAACATATAAAGGGAAAACTTATAAGTATAAGTTATGACATGATTAAAAGATTATCAAAGTATAATCGTAGTACTAAGACTTTAATGTAATGTCTAATACTTCACTATATGATTGAATGTTAGACAATTTAATATATGATGATAAGAACTTATAAAGTGAGTGAGTAAGTATTAAGTCTAAATTAGTACATTCGTATTCTGCAATGGTTGATGTATAGTATCTGGGCTAAACAATTCATTCAGGGAGCGGAGGTATATAAACGAATTAGCAACCGATCTAACTCGCTGTGAAAACAGTGTAGACGAGACGGAAACTAACTTGTTGGTTGTTTGTGAGAAACCACTCAGTATACTATATTGAATACTATTAAAGACTCGATGTATGCTAGGTTTAGATTTGCAAATGAGTATGGTGTTAAAGTTATCTAATATTTGACTATGTATTTAAATGTTAGATAGTTTACTTATAAAGTAATAGAATTATGTGATAAAGCATGATATGCTAATTGAAAGATCAATCTTATAACTGATAGGTCTTTTCAATAAGGATATAAATTAGATTGCGTAGCAGTAATCGACTATGCAGACAAGTTTTTCTAACTCAAACTTAAGTTATATTTTCAAAGCATATTAGTGAATATTTTTTGTTGATTATTCACGTCTATACTGATTATTGATTCGCACTTAGTGCATGTTGCATATATTCATCAAGTATGAAAGGCTGATCACCTTCATTACCCTAAGTTTCAGTTAAAGTTATTCATAGTCCTTGTTGACATTAAACATTATTAATTCAGTCATTCAATTATTGAAGTTATGATTCACGCTCTTTCACAATTATGATATTGTTGAAAACTTGAAAGCTTATTCTTTCTTTCAATCATGATATATCTTCATTGAATTTAAACTTGCTGAGCAAAGTAGTTGCTCACCCTTGCTATATCATGATAACAAATTTCAGATTAAGACGAAGGCTTGAAGAAGGATATAGACAAGAGCAAAGTACAATAATATATTGTTATGCGCGAATAACTATTTAGTTATCTTATGTAAACCTTTTGTAATTTTGAAGGTATGTATTCAGTTAAGGTTAATAGACCTTGGAAAATGTTATAGAACCATGTGATATAAACAATTTATATTTATATATTTCGCATTAAATATAGAATATGTATGAAGATGAAGTCTCGTAACGTACCAGGCCCGAGGTTCTAGGGACTTGAATTTGGGGGTGTCACACCTATCTCGGATCATTACTCCACTCCCCGACTAGTCCCAACTACACTTTCACTTCCTTAGAAGAACAATGGAACCAAAAGGAAAAGGGTGAGCTAAACTAGCCCAGTAAAGAATATTATGACTATGATAATGAATAATAAATTATTCTTAGTCCTCAACAATGAAAAATTTGACAGAATATGATAGACAACAAGTTTTTGATTTGCAACTGCAGCAGAAATAGGAATCCATTAGAAGAGTCAAGTAGAGTATGGTATCTACTAACTTCTACGATTTAAAAGTTCATCAATATTTTCCCTATAACACCAATCAATAAATATTTCAAATCAATAATTTATCTTTGCACTACGGGCCAAATATATTAATTTGTATCACCAGTGGTCATAATCATGCCATACACCTGTCCATCTTTACACTACGGGCTAAAGATATTAATCAACATTTCATCTTTGCACTACAGGCCAAAGATACCAATTAACAGTTCATATTTGAACTACGGGCCAAAGATAACTTTCACCACAATTTAAGTCTGAGGATTATGACAATGATATAAAGAATGAATCCAGTGCGATCAAGGATAAATATTAGAGATTTATAATTCAATTTATCTAGAGTTCAAGAATGTCCAAATTGTCAACATGAAGATCAAAACATGGATGCGATTTCAGGAATACGATTCATAAAAGATTACTAGGATAAAAAAAATTTAATTTCGTTGTGAATAGTACTCATAAATATTATCGTATAAATAGTACCGTATGAATAGTACCCCAACATGAAAAGATTAAAATTTAATAAGAAAGTTCAGATCAATATTCCAGTGAAATGATATTAGATGAAGCGAAAACCTTAAGCAATTTACAATCATTTCAAGAATTATAGAAGCAATACTTACTATAGTAAGTTTAGATTTAAGAATATGAAATGAAATTATATATAAAACTGCAAATGGATTTTCACCCGTCATGTGGTAATCCGCGTAGACAGATCATTTCCACAACTTTAATAAAGAATGAATACAAAGGATTATTTACCGAGCATGCGATAGTCCGCGTAGATAGGTTATTCCCACAGCTTAATAAAGAATGCATAGGAAGGGTTATTCACTATGCATGCGATAGTCCGTGTAGACAAGTTATCCCCACAGTTTAATAAGGAATACAAATACAACCCTTTATGAGTATTGAAAGAAAATAACATCATTTACCTTAGTAAGAGATTGGATAATGCAATAGTGTAGTAGCAGAATACTCTTTTTATTTCTGTCTTCTCTCTCTATAGTTTCTCTCTCTATAGCTTTAGTGAATTGGTGAGAAAAAAAGGAAGAAATGAGCTTCTATTTATAAGAGAATGGACTACATAGTAACTGTTTCATGGACGATCCATATTGATTTACTATTAAAACTTTAATCCGACGGTCCATATAATTAGCACGTCTCTCCATGGAATAATAAGTCAAACTTGCAACAAACAATTAATGACAAACCCCTCTATTTATATCAAAAATTAAATAAATATTTACCACAATTCACTTATCTTTAATCAACACATTTTTTACTCTTTCAATAATTATTCATCATTAATATTATAATTCACAATATTGACAACCAGATCGTTCTCAAGAAAGAAGGGCTTTCCGATAAGGATTTATCTTTATTGGCGCGCAATTAAATAACCTAACTCCTTTCCTCGACATAACATTCTAAACATTGTCAATAATGCAAATAATAATATGAATAACTGTGTCGTGTCAATTATTAACTCAATAATATAAAATATTGTGTAGATAATACTATGATAATAATTGAATCAATAATATGAGACACTATGCAGCAACTACTGTGGCAATTATTGAATGAAACTGAGTGACTTTCTACTTAAGCATCAATAATCAGAGATACTGTGCAATACCGTGTGCTACTGTGCAATACCGTGTGTTACTGTATTTTTATCACCAGTTATTTCAACAGTTTAACGGTAAAAGTCTTGTCGTTATTTTTTTAAAAAAGTTATTTTTTTCGCTTTCTATATCCGACAATTATTCTGTTATGGGGTCCACCAATGATTGCGTCGTCGTACGAATATTCTCCAACAAAAAGAATATTTTCGGACATACATTCATCGCGTCGAATCATATGTAATATGATGACATTGTGTGAAGCACTAATATAAAGCGCTGTAAATAAAGCATGCATTCACATCCATTCAATATAAAATACAACATTCGCACACATGCATATAAAAAGGGAATTGAAAAGATTAAAATGCAGCTTAAGCCCTATACTGTCCTCAGCGGAGTCGCCACCTGTCGACACCGAGAAAATTTTAGTCCTATGTTTGGTTCTTATCCTTTATATTTCACTATGTGATTTAAGTTATCTTGCTTAAAGGGCGAGATTTTAGGAAAAAACCGACATACATGTCGACGATTTGAAAAGATTAATTTTAATGATTGGGCCGAATTAGACAGAGCCGCCAGTTGGTATGAGTTTAAATGGTTGTACCAACTTAACCGAATTTTTGAAAGATTTTTGCAATATGACCCAATATGTGACTTGTAACAAACGAGAATTTGTATTTTAATTTCAAATATTTATTGAATTAAATATATATTTAAATTAATTTATTTATTGAGTTGAATAAATAATTGATGTGATTATGTTGTGGAGTAATTTAATTAAGTGCAATATGTTAATTAAATTGATGATTAATATTAAATTGATGTTTAATTAATTTTGTGGTTGAAGTTCTAATTTAATCGAGATAATTAAATTAGATGAATTGTTATGTGGTAATTTACTAATAATGATTTAATGAATCGATAAATAATTAAAATAATGTCTAATTTAATCTAAACAGTTAAATTAGAGATTTACTAATTTGTTACATGAAATTATGATTAACTAAATATATTATAATTGTGTAGCAATTTAATTTATGTGACAAATTTATTTAATTAATTTGTGTTCGATTTAATTTAATTAAATTGGAATATTGGGATTTAATTAAATAAGGTGTGACATTTAAAACTTTGTATTAAAAGAGTTATTAAAATAAATTAAAAGGGGGTTTAATTCAATTTTACCAAACAAGGCCCTTAGTTTCTAAAAATCTATTTATAAATTAGTTTTGCCAAACAAGCCTTAGTGGCTTTTGATTTTCAAAATAAAAGTAACTGGTATATTTATTAAAAGGTTTAAATTATCAGTTATATATTATATGTAATTATATGTATATGTCAGTTATATGTATATTGTATATTACGTAAGTTAGAAAGATAGAAGAATAACAGAGAAACTAGAGCAGTGGAAGAAATAAGAAAGAAAGAGGAAGGAAAAAAGCTTTGTGAAATCTAAGAAACAAGAATCACCATCTTCATCATCTTCTTCTAAAAGCTAACAAGGTAGCAATCTAAACTTTAAGATTTTTAAATTATGTTTTCTTGTTCTTCATAGTTTTAGTTCTCTGTGATTAAAGTTTTTCATGAAATTCATGTAAACATGATTTATATATGTAATTTGTGTTATAAACTGTTTATATATGATTTGTATGCAAGTTTAAGTTGTTTAATTCATGTAAATATGATGAACATGAAGAAATTATGTTAATAGCAATTTACAGTGAACTATTTTGAAAAATGGTCTCTTTAATATCCAAATTGATGTCTAATTCATGCTATGTGATGTAAATTGAATTTAGATTATAATAATATGTTAATAAACAAAAATAACATGATTTGAATTATGTGATTTGATTTAAAAACAAAGTCACATTGTTTATTTTCATCAAGCACACTTAATATTGGTGTTTTCTTCAGAATCATAAAATTAAATATTTTTAATTGATTGTCGTAATGTTTATATGTGTTAAAACATGTTAGAAGAATAAAGTTATAATTTTATAAAGCTTTATATGCATTGTATGAAGTACAATATGAGTTTGGTGCGAGGAAATAAGCCAAATTAGCTTTTTCATACACAGTTCGCTAGACTTTCTGCGTCTGACTGTAATGTGGCGCCTCAGCACCAGCCCTGTGAGTGGGCATTAGCAGCAATTGGTAACGTGGCACGGTGCGGCAGCGCCAGTATATATGTTAACTACAGCGCAGCAGCGCCAAGACCAGATTTCAGAGCGTGCAGACGTGTCAGCGCGGCAGCTCCAGCTCTGAGTGTAACTGGAGCGCTGCAGCGCCAGGCCCAGCACCCTAATGATGTGGCACGGCACTGCGGCGCCGGCTGCAGTTCATTTTGTGGCGCTGCAGCGCCTGTAATATCCGAGAATTTCCTAATATTATTAAATAAATATATTAATGGATATGAGAATTTATTTGAAATATAAATGATTTTGTGTTATGAGAATAATTAATTCAATTATATATAAAATTGAATAATTATAATAATTGAGAAATTGATGGAGTATGCGATAAACTCATTGATAGCCTTGTGTGGCACAGTGACGTAATATAAGAATGGTTATATTAATTTAAGCGAACAATTAATCTATATTAATTGTTAATCGCAGAATATTAATTAATTGCCATCATAGAATAATTATTATAGAATATTAATGGTGATTAATTAATAATATATGATTATTATTATTGCAAGAAATATAATAATAATAATAAGCAATGTGTTTATATTATAATAAGATTTATATTCATTTAATATGATATTTAATCATATAAGTGTTAATCGATTATTATGGAAATTAATAATCAGTGAGGAATGGATTAATTAATATTATTATTAATTAATCAATGAAATGAATAATTTATTTATTTGATATTATGAATAATAAAATAAATAAGTAAGTTATTAATATAATAAGATTATATTCATTGTTATGTGCAAGCATGCGAATTAAATGTGTAACATACATTAGCTAACTATGTATTATGTGAAGTGTAATATGACACTATTATATGGTAAGGCTTATTAAGCTATATGAGCTACTTGATTAATAGCCTATGTGACAATATGTATGTAAGTATGCATTAAAATATTGTATCATAAATATAAATAATAATTGATGAATATTTATATATATAATGGAATAATAAAATTTAATAAAGGAAATAATGTGATGTGATTATATCCGGTATTAATAAATGTACATGGATGATATGTATGTTATATAGCCATATCACATCTACTACTTTGAAATATTAAGCATGTGACTTACATTATAATGATAATTATAATCTAAATATATAGTATGAATGTATATGTAATAGCCTAAGTGTATGATATATGTATATATGGCCTTAGTGTTAATACATTTCATGTTGCAAAATGCTGGATACTTAGAAGCTTGGCCCATGCTGAGAAACACAATCCTTATACACGTGAACAACTCAAGCTAGCCTACTCCCTATTTCTTCCTCAAACTCAGCATTGCATAGCTCATGATTATGGAGGGAATAGGATTCATGGTGAATCCAACTACCATTTACCTACTACTCTTTAACCCCCATGCAATTCACAAATCTCGTTGGTTTAATTTGTTGTACAATTACATTGTCTGGGTCTTGGCTTTGCTATTTATATGGCCCCTTCTCCTTCAATTTCATTTGCTGTGAGTTTACATAAGTGTTGAGTTGAGAGAATACATTGATAGTATAGCAGCATTGTAAGTAGTAGTATAGCAGCAAGTTCAATTCACAAACTAACAGAGGTATAATTCCTCTCCTTGTTCTTCATTTTCATTTCCTGTTTCTGTTACTGCAATTGCTTAAATTCTTGATTATGCAAAATTGGATTGCAATTGGATTGTAGAGCACTTATTTAGTTGTTATGTGAACTTATATACATGTTTAAATTATAATGTAGTTGATTATAATCAAATTCGTGAAGTAATTTGGCATTTGGCATGGAAGTCTGCCGACGCAGGCTGTTCTTGAACTGAACCGGACGCAGCGCAGCTGCGCCGGCATTACACTGGGGCGCAGAGCAGCTGCGCAGGTCCCCTGCTGCAGTTTTTGATTTTTTTCTTGCTTCTTGCTATATGATAGTTCTTGCATTGACATACATGAAGCATGCTAGCATGACTAACTTACATGTATAGATACGTAGACCTAAAATGATCATGTCTATTACGCTTGTGTTCATGGTTGATGAAAAGTATAGTTTTCCAAAACAAACTTAGAACTTTAATACAAGTCTTTGACATGTGTGTATGATATCAATGTTCTGACTTATACGGTATCTTGACCTTGCAAGCATATTATTATGATCTAGGAAAGCATGAAAAGCATGTTAATAGATGTATACATGTTTCGTAAGGTATCATGAGCACGTGGATTGCGTTAAATGAACTTTACTAGTGAAAGTATAAGTTTTGAACCTAAATCTTGACATGTTATATCGAAGTCTAGATTCTGCTCATTATGAACATGTTGGATAATGTTTTTAACCTCACTAATGTGTCATACAAACACGTGTGTACACACCATGCTAGGTGCCATAAAGGCTAAATGAAGCATGATTTCAAAACCAATAGCAATGCTAGTAATATGTATGTGGTAAAGATATTCATGAACATGCCTAGAACACGTTACACGACCACCTTATGTGTGTACATGACAAGTATGATAGCTTCGTGGTTTCCTGACCTTGAATGGCTTTAAGTTATTGAAAGTATTGACTTAGAATCTTTATCACATATATTTGAAACGAGGAAAGGTTGTACAAACATAAAAGTATCTTTTAATATGTTTATATGCTATGTGGTGTTGTTGGCTTGCATGACCGGACAAAAATCATAAAGCACAGCTCAGCCTTGGCTTGGCCTGAGGGCTGCGCTGGCCCTAGGCTTAGCCATGGCGCAGCTGCGCCGGTCTGGAATCTAAATTGTTGAAATCTACTTGTTCTGGTCATGTCAGTTAGTGTAAATTATTGTTCAAAACTGCTAGAAATGGTTTACACCCTACTGATATGTGTATATATGTGATGATTAAGTAATAAGATAATGTTTCACTTATATAATGGGTCAAAGGATCATAACCACTTGAGCATGATGAGTTGCTATAGTATCAGTTATGTTATAACTATGTACTTAATTCGTGATAACTTATAATCTAATGAGTATAAGTATGATATGTGACTAAGATAGTAACATATATGTATATTGAGTAATAAGTTTGTGTAACGGATGTGTTAACTAATGAAAATCCTATACATGTAATACGTTATAAATAGGATTCCAAAGTGTTGGCTAGCTTTACGTGAGTAAACTACGCATAAGGCAAGTATCCTAAACCCTTGCATTACTTTATTCAACGGATATCGTAAGCGAGTATCTAAACCTTATCTCTTTAGATGTAAGTATTCTATCTTTGTATATTGCGAACTAGTTTTCTACTTAATCGTTGAATTGAATTAGCATACTTGAACTCTTATTTCATTAAAATTATTATTCATGTTGAACTTAGTATTGTTCTTGAATATTGTGAAAGTGTCTATGCCATTTGATTCGGCTAGACTTATATTATTGAAAAGCGACCCAAAACCAATTGATTGGTGCGGGATCTTATATTTGACTGAGAAGAACAAACTATAACTGTCGGAGAACCGACGCGCGCACTTGGGTATGATTGATTGCTATGAATAACAATGGTACTTTAGGCTGATCACCTGTTGTACCTGTTTTTATTGGATTTTTAGTTTATTACTGTTAATTCTAGTAGAAGTTCATAGTCCTTAGCAACTGCTCAGTATTCAGTTATCTTGAAATCTTGAATTGATTTATTATTGAATCACCTTGATATTATTCTGTCCTTAGCGACTGTTATTGAAAACTGTTGATATTCTTATTATCCTTGAACTATCAAACTTTGTTATACCCTTTCGAAAATTAAGGATTATATCACTTACCCTTATTGTATATTACTTGCTGGGCAATTTGTGCTCATTCTTGCTTTCCCTAAAACATTTCAGTTAAGGTAGAGCAGGGCGAACCTTCGGGCGTTGATAAGGGCAAGGGCAAGGCTACCAACTAGCTTGTCTCTTTTATGTTTTTAAATATTTTATTGTCGTATTAAGATGATGTAGTAAGACTGATTTTGATTATGTTTAAGCTTAAGTTAGGTTATGTAATAAGTCGTTAATTGATATTATTATGTAATCTATTAAGTACTGTAGGTTGTGAGACTTGGAGGAATACTTATAATAAATCATTGTAAATTATTCTAGAATAGATTTTCCGCTGTGATGTGTGTTGTTTAGTTATTATTATTGTGATGTATTACCATGAGCACATCATGAACTGAATTCGAGAGACCAAGTGACGGTCCTGGAATTTGGGGGCGTCACCGGTTGGTATCAAAGCCGTAGTTATAAACCTTAGGAACGAGTGTCCTTAGACTATAACTTAGGCGAACTTAGAAGTTAGTAAGGAGATAAAACTCATGTAGAGTTTTTCTTGAGAGACTTAGTCTGTTATGAAATGTAACTTCATTCTATACAATGAACTTATGTTTTATTTAACATTCTAATGGAGTTGCTGTTTGTTTGTCTTGTGTTTGTGATTGTAGGATGACAGACACGGGTGTACCTAGTAGAGTGGCAGAGGAGGAGCCCAGGGATATACATGTAGTATACGAGGCACCTCTAGAGGCTGTGCTAGTGCAGGAAATTGTACCATCCGAGTTTGATGATGAGGATGAGATCGAGATTGAGATAAAGACTGATCCAGAGGAGGAGCCGATGGAGGATGAACCAGTAGAGGACTCTGATGAGACTACTATAGAAGAGCAGATGTTAGGAGAGTACGAGGAGCGGATCCTAGAGTTAGACTGCAGGGTCCAGGAGCTAGAGGCAGAGGCCCAAGAGAGAGAGTTCGAGTTCCAAAAACTGAGGGACGAGGACCATCAGAGGAAGCTGACTATGCAGGAGTTAGAGGTGGAGATTGCCTACCATAGGGAGGCGGGAATCCAGATGGGGACTCTGTTTCATAGGTCAGTGGCTTGAAACGTGGATCTGGCAGGAAAGCTGGAAGAAGTAGAACAGAGAAAATTGAGTGAGAAGACTGAGAAAGAGGCACTCCGTACTCAGCTAGAGTTGGAGGTGATGGATTGGTTACACTTCGAGGAGAAGTGGGAGGCGTCCATTGAGAGAGCTGACGACCTAGAGGACGAGGTCAGGTGCAAGAAGAGAAAGATGAACAAGATGGGGTATGTGTTCCGTTCAGCTTTTGAGAGGGTACTTGATGGTGTGTACCACTACCCGGCAGAGCAGGGACAGACCCTACACGCTATGAGCCGAGAGCTGGTTGCTTATATAGCACAGTTGGAGTACAAGAGCGCAGTGGAGCGCGGGATGATGGGATGAGATTCCCTTAGTCAGTCTAGTAGTAGTTTAGTAGAATTTATCTTTATGTGTTGTACATACTATGTTGTAATCCCAATCTTTTGTGTAAGATGTGGGATAATGATGTGAACCCCATGTTAGCTTTTGTTAGAGGGGTAGTTTGGTAGTAGGTTGGTAGATTCCCCGTCTTTTGTGATATTAGGGGATATATGTGATCACATTTATAGCAGTATGCTAGGAAATCTTGTAATGAAATGATTTGGCATATGAATATAAATGAAGTTTATTTAGAAACGTGTTATAATTTATTCTTTTACTATTAAAAGAAATACTTAAGTAATATACTTGAATAATATTAAAATGAAAACTTGTGATGCAGATAATGCCGCCCAGACGTAGATTGACTGCACCTGAGGAGTCAGTGAACAATGAGAGGGAACAAGTAGACCCGATCCAAAAACTGGTAGACTTGTTAGGAGAGGCCTTAAGGGGAAGGAACAATGAACCCATTCGCCCAAACCCTCAAACTGTGCCAGTAACAACCTTTAAAGATTTTAAGAGTGTAGGACCCTGGAGTTCGAGGGAACTACCGACCCAATCGTCCCACAAACCTGGATCAAAGAGATCGAAAAAGCTTTCACTATAGCTAGCGTAGGCGAAGATCAGAAGACGGTGTTTGCCACGTACATGATGAGGGGAGAAGCGAACTACTGGTGGGAGGCTAATTAACAAAGAGCTGGAGAAGGGATAATAGCTTGGGATAAGTTTAAGACACTGTTCTTCGAGAATTACTTCCCGAAGAGTATGAAGAATAGGATGGAGGTGAAATTCCTAGAGTTAAAACAAGGTGAGATGACGGTGGCGCAATACGCGGCTAGGTTTAACGAACTAGCGCAATTTGCGGAGCACCAAGTTGGTGATGAAGAGAGAAAGGCTAGACGCTTCGAACAAGGGTTGAAGCCGTGGCTGTTCAATAAGGTATCATTTCTTCAAATTGATTCCTTTGCAACATTACTGGAAAAGGCAATCATTGCGAAAGGTGGCAGTGAGGCCTTAAGCCTGTATAACAAAGAGAAGAAAGGAAAGAATGCTGGAGGAGAGAATCGTACTGGAGGAAGCAGCAGTGGAGGAAGTAATTTGGGAAAAAGAAAGTGGGAGAATAACAACAAAAATAACAATAATCAATCAGGGAATTTTCATGGAGGTTTCAAGAAGAAGGCTGAAGGATGCCCAAAGTGTGGGAAGAATCACCAGGGTGAGTGCTGGAAGGGACGTGGAACTTGCTACAACTGCGGACAGGAAGGGCACATCTCGCCCAACTGTCCGAAACCAAAGAAGATCCAAGGGTGTTTTGCTTGCGGCTCAACTGAGCACCTTATTAAGGATTGCCCGAAGAAGGGAAGTGGCGGATGTGGTAGCCAACAAGGGGGAGGAAACAAACTAATGATCGGTGGACCAGCACAATCCAACCGCCCAACCGCCAGAACCTTTAACATGACCGTCCAGGACGCCGTGGCTGCGAAGGACGTGGTGTTAGGTATAATCCCAATCAATGATATAAATGCTTATGTATTATTTGATTCGGGTGCCACCTGTTCTTTTGTATCTGAAGAATTTTCTAGTAGACTTAGTACACCCCGAGAACGATTAGAAAATCCTTTGATCATAGAAGTTGCTAAAAAGGAAGTGATCCCTGTAGAATACATTTATCAAGATTGTCACGCAAACATTAGAGAACATGAACTGAGCGTAGAATTGATTCCTATTAGATTGGGAGAATTTGACGTAATACTAGGAATGGATTGGTTGTATAACCATGCTGCGATAATTGACTTTCAGAACAAATGTGTGAACCTTCAGACTTCGAGTAAGTCTAAGATAGTGTTTTATGGTAGCTCATCGCTTAAGCAATCGTGTTGCGTTACGATGATGCAGGCCAAGAAATTGTTAAGAAAAGGATGTGTAGGTTATCTAGCTTACATCGTTGATACTCGGAAAAAGGGAGTAGAAATTAAAGATATATCCGTAGTTAATGAATTTCTAGATGTGTTTCCGGACGATCTGCCTGGTCTTCCGCCAGAAAGAGAAATCGAATTCATAATAGACTTAGCACCGGGAATGGCACCGATTTCGAAAGCTCCATATCGTATGGCGCCAGTAGAAATGAAGGAATTGATGATACAATTGCAAGAGTTGTTGGATAAGGGTTACATTCGACCGAGTGTTTCTCCTTGGGGAGCACCAGTGCTATTCGTTAAGAAGAAGGACGGATCGATGAGACTCTGTATCGATTATCGAGAATTAAACAGAGTAATGATCAAGAACCGATATCCGCTACCGAGGATAGACGACTTGTTTGATCAACTGAAGGGAGCAAAGTGTTTCTCAAAGATCGACCTACGAACAGGATATCATCAACTGAAGGTACGGGATGAGGACATACCAAAGACTGCATTTCGAACCCGTTATGGACACTACGAGTTTTTGGTATTATCATTTGGATTGACTAATGCTCCGGCAGCATTTATGGACTTGATGAACCGAGTTTTCAAGCCATACTTGGATAAATTTGTAGTGGTTTTAATCGACGACATTTTGATCTACTCGAAGACAGAGGAAGAACACGCCAAACATCTGAATATTGTTTTGGAGGCACTAAGGAAGGAAAAGATGTATGCAAAATTTTCAAAGTGCGAATTTTTGATGGAGAAGGTTCAATTCTTAGGCCACGTGGTGGATAAGAATGGAATCTCTGTAGACCCTGCGAAGGTTGAAGCAGTAAGTAATTGGGAACAACCGAGAACACCGACGGAGGTGAGAAGCTTTTTAGGGTAGCTGGATACTATCGAAGATTCATCCAAGATTTTTCTAAGATAGCAACCCCGCTGACCAATTTGACTAGAAAGACGGTGAAATTTGTATGGACCAACAAATGCGAAGAAAGTTTTCAAGAACTGAAAAGGAGATTGAGCGAAGCACCTGTGTTATCCTTACCAGATGATGCGGGAAATTTTGTGGTGTACAGTGATGCATCGCACAAGGGACTTGGCTGTGTGCTTATGCAGCACGGCAAGGTCATTGCGTATGCATCACGACAATTGAAGGATTACGAAAAACGATACCCTACTCACGACTTAGAGTTAGCGGCAGTAGTTTTTGCGTTAAAGATATGGAGGCATTATTTGTACATAGAAAAATACGAGATATACACGGACCACAAGAGTCTGAAATATATCTTCACACAGAAGGAGTTGAATATGCATCAGAGGAGGTGGTTAGAATTGATCAAGGATTATGACTGCGATATTCTTTATCACCCGGGAAAGGCAAACGTGGTTGCCTACGCTCTGAGCAGAAAAGGAAGGGAAAAGTTGTTTAACTTGACGACTCAGGAAGAATTGATAAGAGAGATGGAGAAATTGGAAATAGAAGTGAAAGAACCAAAGAAGCCTGGAGAGAAGTTGTTTGTAGTGGGAGCTCATCCGACATTGTTGGATAGAGTAAAGGAAGCCCATGAAAAGGATGAAGAGTGTGAGAAAATTCGAAAGAGGATCACGGAAAATGAGGAAGAAAAATTTTGAATGGATAAAGACGGTATTTTGAGATTTGAAGGAAGAGTGTGGGTACCAGCGGTAACCGAGTTGAGGGAAGAGATTTTGCACGAGGCACACAATACGACGTATTCCGTTAATCCGAGGGGCAGTAAGATGTACCGAGATTTGAAGCAACATTTTTGGTGGCCCAATTTGAAATGGGAAGTCGCATAGTGCGTCAGTAGATGTTTGACTTGCCAACGCGTTAAAGAAGAGCATCAACGGCCAAGTGGTTTACTACAACCGTTAGAAATACCAGAGTGGAAATGGGAGCATATTACGATGGACTTCGTAGTAGGACTTTCAGTTATACAAAAAGGTTATGATGCTATTTGGGTTATCGTGGATCGACTAACCAAGACCGCACATTTTCTACCAATCAAGATCCGCTACAGTTTGAATCAGTTAGCGAGCTTATATGTAAAAGAAATTGTCTCACGACATGGAGTGCCGGTGTCAATTGTCTCTGATCGAGATCCGCGCTTCACGTCTAATTTTTGGAAGAGTTTGCAAGAAAGAATGGGAACGCAGTTGAGGTTAAGTACTGCTTACCATCCTCAGACAGACGGACAGAGTGAGCGAACAATACAAACACTGGAGGACATGCTTAGGACTTGCGTGATGGATTTTAAGGGAAATTGGGACGACCACCTACCCTTAGTAGAATTCGCATATAATAATAGTTACCATGCAAGTATCGGCATGCAACCGTACGAAGCTCTTTACGGAAGAAAGTGCAGAACGTCATTATGTTGGGACGAAGTCGGGGAGCGACGAATACTCGGACCAGAGTTAGTACAACAAACTGCAGACGTGGTGACAGTGATAAGAGCCAGATTAGTAGCAGCTCAAGATCGCCAGAAGAAATACGCAGATTTGCATCGGCAGGACCGAGACTTCAAAGTCGGCAGTTTCATATTCTTAAAGGTATCTCCCTGGAAGGAAAAAATCCGTTTCGGCAAGAAAGGAAAATTGAGTCCAAGATTCATAGGACCGTTCGAGATACTGAAGCGAGTGGGCGAACTGGCATACAAAGTTGCATTACCACCCGAACTAGAGCACATCCACAACGTGTTTCACATTTCCGTGTTGCGACCGTATAAGGCCGACTACAAGCACGTGATTTCTTACGAGCCCATTCAAGTGGAGAAGAACTTGGCATATGAAGAAATTCCTGTCCAGATATTAGATAGGAAAGAGCAAACCTTGAGAAATAAAATTATTTCATCTGTAAAAGTACTTTGGCGTAACCACGATGTCGAGGAGGCAACGTGGGAGTTAGAAGATAGGATGATGAAGGACTATCCCCATCTATTCGTGAAACCTTGTAGCAATTCCGGGACGGAATTTTTATAAGGGGGGGGGGGAGGATGTAATACCCGAGAATTTCTTAATATTATTAAATAAATATATTAATGGATATGAGAATTTATTTGAAATATAAATGATTTTGTGTTATGAGAATAATTAATTCAATTATATATAAAATTGAATAATTATAATAATTGAGAAATTGATGGAGTTTGCGATAAACTCATTGATAGCCTTGTGTGGCACGGTGACGTAATATAAGAATGATTATATTAATTTAAGCGAACAATTAATCTATATTAATTGTTAATCGTAGAATATTAATTAATTGTCATCATAGAATAATTGTTATAGAATATTAATGGTGATTAATTAATAATATATGATTATTATTATTGCAAGAAATATAATAATAATAATAAGCAATGTGTTTATATTATAATAAGATTTATATTCATTTAATGTGATATTTAATCATATAAGTGTTAATCGATTATTATGGAAATTAATAATCAGTGAGGAATGGATTAATTAATATTATTATTAATTAATCAATGAAATGAATAATTTTTATTTGATATTATGAATAATAAAATAAATAAGTAAGTTATTAATATAATAAGATTATATTTATTGTTATGTGCAAGTATGCGAATTAAATGTGTAACATACATTAGCTAACTATGTATTATATGAAGTGTAATATGACACTATTATATGGTAAGGCTTATTAAACTATATGAGCTACTTGATTAATAGCCTATGTGACAATATGTATGTAAGTATACATTAAAATATTGTATCATAAATATAAATAATAATTGATGAATATTTATATATATAATGGAATAATAAAATTTAATAAAGGAAATAATGTGATGTGATTATATCTGGTATTAATAAATGTATATGGATGATATGTATGTTACATTGCCATATCACATCTACTACTTTGAAATATTAAGCATGTGACTTACATTATAATGATAATTATAATCTAAATATATAGTATGAATGTTTATGTAATAGCCTAAGTGTATGATATATGTATATATGGCCTTATTGTTAATACACTTCATGTTGCAAAATGCTGGATACTTAGAAGCTTGGCCCATGCTGACAAACACAATCCTTATACACGTGAACAACTCAAGCTAGCCTACTCCCTATTTCTTCCTCAAACTCAGCATTGCATAGCTCATGATTATGGAGGGAATAGGATTCATGGTGAATCCAACTACCATTTACCTACTACTCTTTAACCCCCATGCAATTCACAAATCTCGTTGGTTTAATTTGTTGTACAATTACATTGTCTGGGTCTTGGCTTTGCTATTTATATGGCCCCTTCTCCTTCAATTTCATTTGCTGTGAGTTTACATAAGTGTTGAGTTGAGAGAATACATTGATAGTATAGCAGCATTGTAAGTAGTAGTATAGCAGCAAGTTCAATTCACAAACTAACAGAGGTATAATTCCTCTCCTTGTTCTTCATTTTCATTTCCTGTTTCTGTTACTGCAATTGCTTAAATTCTTGATTATGCAAAATTGGATTGCAATTGGATTGTAGAGCACTTATTTAGTTGTTATGTGAACTTATATACATGTTTAAATTATAATGTAGTTGATTATAATCAAATTCGTGAAGTAATTTGGCATTTGGCCTGGAAGTCTGCCGACGTAGGCTGTTCTTGAACTGAACCGGACGCGGCTCAGCTGCGCCGGCATTACACTGCGGCGCAGCGCAGCTGCGCAGGTCTCCTGCTGCAGTTTTTGACTTTCTGCTTGCTTCCTGCTATATGATAGTTTTTACATTGACGTACATGAAGCATGCTAGCATGACTAACTTACATGTATAGATACGTAGACCAAAAATGATCATGTTCTATTACGCTTGTGTTCATGGTTGATGAAAAGTATAGTTTTCTAAAACAAACTTAGAACTTTAATACAAGACTTTGACATATATGTATGATATCAATGTTCTAACTTATACGGTATCTTGACCTTGAAAGCATATTATTATGATCTAGGAAAGCATGAAAAGCATGTTAATAGATGTATACATGTTTCGTAAGGTATCATGAGCACGTGGATTGCGTTAAATGAACTTTACTAGTGAAAGTATAAGTTTTGAACCTAAATCTTAACATGTTATATCGAAGTCTAGATTCTGATCATTATGAACATGTTGGATAATGTTTTTAACCTCACTAATGTGTTATACAAACACGTGTGTACACACCATGCTAGGTGCCATAAAGACTAAATGACGCTTAATTTCAAAACCAATAGCAATGCTAGTAATATGTATGTGGTAAAGATATTCATGAACATGCCTAGAACACGTTACACGACCACCTTATGTGTGTACATGACAAGTATGATAGCTTCGTGGTTTCCTGACCTTGAATGGCTTTAAGTTATTGAAAGTATTGACTTAAAATCTTTATCACATATATTTGAAACGAGGAAAGGTTGTACAAACATAAAATTATCTTTTAATATGTTTATATGCTATGTGGTGTTGTTGGCTTGCATGACCGGACAAAAATCATAAGGCACAGCTCAGCCTTGGCTTGGCCTGAGGGCTGCGCAGCTGCGCTGGCCCTAGGCTTAGCCATGGCGCAGCTGCGCCGGTTTGGAATCTAAATTGTTGAAATCTACTTGTTCTGGTCATGTCAGTTAGTGTAAATTGTTGTTCAAAACTGCTAGAAATGGTCTACACCCTACTGATATGTGTATATATGTGATGATTAAGTAATAAGATAATGTTTCACTTATATAATGGGTCAAAGGATCATAACCACTTGAGCATGATGAGTTGCTATAGTATCAGTTATGTTATAACTATGTACTTAATTCGTGATAACTTATAATCTAATGAGTATAAGTATGACATGTGACTAAGATAGTAAAACATATGTATATTGAGTAATAAGTTTGTGTAACGGCTGTGTTAACTAATGAAAATCCTATACATGTAATACGTTATAAATAGGATTCCAAAGTGTTGGCTAGCTTTACGTGAGTAAACTACGCATAAGGCAAGTATCCTAAACCCTTGCATTACTTTATTCAACGGATATCGTAAGCGAGTATCTAAACCTTATCTCTTTAGATGTAAGTATTCTATCTTTGTATATTGCGAACTAGTTTTCTACTTAATCGTTGAATTGAATTAGCATACTTGAACTCTTATTTCATTAAAATTATTATTCATGTTGAACTTAGTATTGTTCTTGAATATTGTGAAAGTGTCTATGCCATTTGATTCGGCTAGACTTATATTATTGAAAAGCGACCCAAAACCAATTGATTGGTGCGGGATCTTATATTTGACTGAGAAGAACAAACTATAACTGTCGGAGAACCGACGCGCGCACTTGGGTATGATTGATTGCTATGAATAACAATGGTACTTTAGGCTGATCACCTGTTGTACCTGTTTTTATTAGATTTTTAGTTTATTACTGTTAATTCTAGTAGAAGTTCATAGTCCTTAGCAACTGCTCAGTATTCAGTTATCTTGAAATCTTGAATTGATTTATTATTGAATCACCTTGATATTATTCTGTCCTTAGCGACTGTTATTGAAAACTGTTGATATTCTTGTTATCCTTGAACTATCAAACTTTGTTATACCCTTTCGAAAATTAAGGATTACACCACTTACCCTTATTGTATATTACTTGCTGGGCAATTTGTGCTCATTCTTGCTTTCCCTAAAACATTTCAGTTAAGGCAGAGCAGGGCGAACCTTCGGGCGTTGATAAGGGCAAGGGCAAGGCTACCAACTAGCTTGTCTCTTTTATGTTTTTAAATATTTTATTGTCGTATTAAGATGATGTAGTAAGACTGATTTTGATTATGTTTAAGCTTAAGTTAGGTTATGTAATAAGTCGTTAATTGATATTATTATGTAATCTATTAAGTACTGTAGGTTGCGAGACTTGGAGGAATACTTATAATAAATCATTGTAAATTATTCTAGAATAGATTTTCCGCTGTGATATGTGTTGTTTAGTTATTATTATTGTGATGTATTACCATGAGCACATGATTAACCGAATTCGAGAGACCAAGTGGCGGTTCTGGAATTTGGGGGCGTCACAGCGCCACCAAAGTTGTTTAGCCAGAAAATTATATTTAAATGTACAATTTTGTGATAATGATAATGTAATAAATATAAAAGCATGTTAATAAAATTATATGCTAATTGGACAGTATTAAATCATATTTTTAATATGAAATGTATGATTTTAAATTATAATTTGATTAATTATAATGTTTGATGTGAATGTGTGGTTTGATCATTTATGTGATAATTAGTGATTAAACCTAATAACTAAAAAATGACGAGTTAACTTAGATGGGCTAACTAATGATGTGATGTAGTTATATGGTAACTAATTTATGTTACTATTGTTAATTACGTGTATGTAGGATAAATTGTGGAATGTGATAATAATTACTAGCTTGCGCACGAGGCAAGTTTTCTTATCCTAACTCGATTATGTTTACGCAAGTTTTCTAACTATACTATTTAATTGAGCAAGTTCTTTTATTCTGCATTGGACAAGTGTTCTTATTGAGTTTCATTATTGAAAAATAATGCAGCCTTGACTTAATTGTTCAAGCAAGGTTTTATTGTATCTTTCAAATACTTTAAGTTTATTTTTAAAGCATGACTGTTAAATATGATGTTTATTGTTGTGACTCATAGTTATTTCATATTTCTTTTGTTATCGAACTCTTATATTATTGTAAGTTGATTCAACTACTCCTTAGTTGATGATAGTTGAACTCTAAATTACATTTTGATCTAATCCAAACAAAACTTTCTTTGGTGCGGACTCGTTAATTAATACTGAGATGAACAACCCTAATAATAGGGGATTACCATGCGAAAGTGTTAAGATGTTTGTGCACAATACATGGTACGAAGGGCTGATCCCTCTAAGTACGAGTTAGAGTCCTTATAGTCTAATGATTGTTAAAGGTCTAAATAGAAATACTTATAACTTGGGACATAGTTCAAAGTCTTATTACCCTCAGATGAATTCTAAATCTTATTTCAATTCTTCATTATTGATGATAGCGAATGTTATTCAATTCAATTGAAATTATTAAATGATATGTTATCCTTATTGACTGTTATTTCAAGTGAGCTTTTGTTTCCTAACTCTGGTATATATAACCATTGCAGCTAAAGATGAGAAGGTTGACGAGCTGTCAACCAGCAAAGAAAAAGGCAAGATGTAGAAATGAAGACTTGTTCATATTTATTATGTAATTGTGTAATAAGACTTTAATTATTATATGTTATTTTTTTTTTGCATTGACGATGTTTTAGGTTAGAAACCCTAGGAACGTTTTGATAAGGTTGTAATCCTGTTGAAGGAAGATTTTATATATTAAGGTTGTAATTTATTTTGTATTCCTTATTTATGGGCAATTAGTTATGTTTTATTTAGATAGTGAACACCAAATTCTGTGGAAATGAAGTACCCGAATTTGGGGTATCACAAGTTGGTATCAGAGCCTTAGGTTATGAACCTTATGTGGAGAACCTTAGGTAGTAGCCTTATAAGAGATCAAAAAGATAGTGATGATAGTCAAGATAATAAACTACCTTATATGCTATATGTTTATGTACTTGAAGAGTATCGATAAGTATCACATAATAATTAAACCTTAAAATTTTGTTGTCAGGATGACGGCTATTGGAGAGTCCAGTCAAGCTAGGGAGGAGTTACCTCAGATACATAGGGATGAGGAGCCCCGAGACATCCATACTGTTTGGGAGCAGTTGGTTCAGAGAGAGCCATCCCCATTGATCACAGTAGTGGTTCAGGAGCATGAGTCAATCTTTGAGCAAGATGATAAGGATGAGTCAAAGGAAGAGGATCCTGAAGAGGAATTTTCACATAACTCTATCAGCGCTGTGATGTACGAGGAAGTCTACGACCTCAACATTGAGCTGCAGGGTAGAGTGGGACAGCTAGAGGAGCTGATGGATGAGAGGTAGACCACCATACAGCAGATGGATGAGACGATTCAAGAACTAGATGAGCATCTTGGAAACGTGAAGTGAGATCTAGTTCATTTGGAGAGTGAGAGGGACGATGCACTGGATGAACTAGAGAAGCTGAAGAATGACATAAAAGAGGAGTCAATGAAGCGTGCTAGAGCAGAGGATGCGTGCTTGAAGGCTACTCAACGTGCAGATCGTGCAGATGACGATGTTCAAGCGAAGAAGGCTAAGATGAAGGATATAAATTATGCTTTTCATTCGACCATAGATAGGGCCCAAGATCGTGTCTTTTATTATCCAGCTCAGTTCAAGGATTTTTCGTGGTATATGGTGGATCGTAGAACAGTGTTTCAAGTAATGGAAGAAGAACGTGGAGAGGTTGTGCGACATCTTAACATGCCTAGACAGTAGAGTAATAAACTATATGGTTATTTATGTATTAAATAATTGTAAATCCCAAAATTTGAGATAATAATAGGATAAGATAATGATGTAATCCTGCAACTTGTTTCAGTTCAGGAAAGATGATGTAAATAGCAAGGATGCTATCTATTCTTTGTTTTAAAACTATGAATGAATAAAATAACGAAGTTTATTAAAGTGTTATATGTTCAAGTGTGAATTGATTTATTTTAAATGTTTAAGTTGATCTTAAATATTTAGGAGATAAGTAGGGATCTAATAAGAGTATGTCTTAACAGAAAGATGCCTCCTAGAAGAAGACCAGTACGTCAACAACAAGAGGGTTCTACAAACAACAACAATGATAAAGTGAATGCCAATCCAGTTCAGCAACTAGTGAATTTACTAACGGGAGCGCTTGTGAATCAGCTGCAAGTTCAAGCCGCGACGTTCAAGGAATTCAAAGCGGTAGGACCGCCGGAATTCAAGGAATCTATGAACCCGATAGAGGCCCAGACGTGGGTGATGGAAATAGAGAAGGTCTTCTATGTGGCCAGGATTAATGATGACTAGAAGACGGCTTTTGCGATATTTATGCCTAAGTCGGAAGCTAGCTACTGGTGGCAGGCTAACAAGACTCGAGGAGGAGAAGGTATGATAGCATGGGACATATTCAAGGAAATGTTCTTTGAAATGTACTTTCTGGTGAGCTCGCTGAACCAAATGGAGGTTCAATTTCTAGAGCTGAAGCAGGAAATGATGTCGGTGCCGGAGTACGCCGCAAAGTTCAACGAGCTAGCAAGGTTTTCAACGTATCAGGTCAGCACTAATGAGAGGAAGGAAAGAAGGTTCGAGCAGGGATTGAAGCCCTCGTTGTATATTAAGGTCTCCATCTTCCAGCTAAATACATTTGCAGCTGTGTTGGAACAGGCGATCATCGAGGAAGGTGGGAGAAATACCTTGAACAAATATAACCAAGATCTGAAGAAGAAGAAGAATGAAACCGAGAATAAGGCTGGTGGTAGTGGTACCAACCAGAAGAAGAAGTGAAACGACAGTATTTATGCTGAAAGTCAATAGGGAAGCCAGCAGAGGAGAAGAATTGAAGTATGTACTACATGCGAAAAGAATCACACTTGAGTGTGCTTGAGGGGAAGGCAAGTATGTTTCAATTGTGGTCAGGAAGGCCACATTGCGCCAAATTGTCCTAACTTGAAGAAGGGAGTTTGCTTCACATGCTGGTCTAAGGATCACATGGCTCGTGATTGCCCGAAGAAGCCAGCTAAAAGGTGGATAGGAGGAAGAGGAAATAGCAGTGGCAGAACTTTGACTATCACTGGACCATCGCAGTTGAGCTGACCCACCTCCAGAACATTCAACATGACCGTGCAGGATGCTGTGCAGTCAAAGGATGTGGTGTCAGGTATCATTCCAGTCAATAGTATTACTGCTTATGTATTATTTGATTCGGGTGCTACTTGTTCATTTATATCTGATGACTTTGCTGAGAATTTAGATTTACCTATAGAGGAATTAATTTACCCTTTGAACATAGAGATTGTGAATATGGAGGTTATTCCTGTTAGGTTTGTCCACAAGAACTGTAGATTGGTCATTAAGGGTCATGAGTTGATGGTATAATTGATTCCGATAAAACTTAGGGAATTTGATGTTATACTGGGTATGGATTAGTTGTTCAACCATGGGGCGATAATTGATTGCCAAAAAAAGTCTGTAAATCTTACGACTCCGTCAAAGGTAGTGTTTTATGGTAGCAAATCACCTAGACAAGCGAGTTGTTTGATGATTATGCAAGCCAAGAATTTATTGAAGCAAGGTTGTGTAGGATACTTAGCCTACATAATGGATACTCATGAGGAGAGTCCAAAATTGGAAGAGATAACAGTTGTTAAGGAGTTTTTGGACGTGTTTTCGAGTGATTTGCCAAGACATCCGCCGGATAGAGAGATAGAGTTCGTGATCGACTTAGCACCGGGGACTGCTCTGATATTGAAGGCCCGTACAGAATGGCTCCAGTAGAGATGAAGGAGTTGATGGTTCAACTGCAGGAATTACTGGACAAAAAGTATATTCAGCCGAGCGTATCACCGTCGGGAGCACCGGTAATGTTCGTCACGAAGAAGGATGGATCAATACGGCTTTACATTGATTATAAGGAGTTGAACAATGTCACGATCAATAATAAGTATCCTTACCTAAGATTGATGACTTGTTCGATCAACCGAAGAGAGCTAGATACTTCTCAAAAATAGATTTAAGAAGTGGGTATCTTTAGTTGAAGGTAAGAACGGAGGATGTACCGAAGACGGCATTTAGGACTCGGTATGGAAATTACAAGTTCTTGGTGATTTCATTTGGTCTAACGAATGCACCTGCGGCATTTATGGACTTAATGAATAGGGTGTTTCAGTCGTTTCTAGACAAGTTTGTAGTGGTGTTCATAGAGGACATTTTAGTCTATTCCAAAACTAAGGAGGAACACACGGAACATTTGAGGCTGACATTAGAATCGCTGAGACGGGAGAAGTATGCGAAATTCTTAAAATACGAATTCTGGTTAAAACGTGTGCAATTTCTTGGCCACATGATTGACAAAGATAGAATTTCAGTAGATCCGTCGAAGGTTGAAGCTGTAATGAATTGGGATCAGTCGAAGACACAGTCAGAAGTGAAGAGTTTCTTGGGATTAGCAGGTTACTACAGAATATTCATACAAGACTTTTCCAAAATCGCAATTCCATTGACGATTTTGACTCGAAAACGGTGAAGTTTGTTTGGACGGAAAAGTGTGAGGAGAGTTTTCAGGAACTGAAGAAGAGGTTGAGTACTGCGCCTGTGTTGTCATTGCCTGATAGTACATGAAATTTTGTGGTATACAGTGATGCTTCACACAAAGGATTAGGTTGTGTGCTAATGCAGAACGAAAAAGTCATTGCTTATGCATCACGTTAGCTGAAGGACTATGAGAAAGGGTATCCGACCCATGACTTGGAATTGGCGGCAGTAGTGTTTACTCTGAAAATATGGAGACAGTACTTATATTAAGAGAAGTGTGAGATATATACAGACTATAAGAGTCTGAAGTATATCTTTACACAGAAAGATTTGAATATGCGCCAAAGGAGATGGTTGGAGCTTATCAAGGACTATGATTGCGAGATTTTCTATCATCCGGGTAAAGCGAATGTCATTGCCGACGCCTTAAGCAGAAAAGGTTGGGAGAAGTTAATATTGTTAACTGTTCAGGAATAGTTGGTGAATGAGATGGCTAAGTTGGAGCTGGAAGTTAAGTGTCCGAAGGAATCGGATGAGAAATTGTTCTAAGTAACTACTGGTTCAACCTTGGTGGATAAGGTGAAAGAGGTACTGTGATAACTCGAAAATCTATAAGATTTTAAATGATTAAAATAATGGTTAAAGAATAAAACCTAGATGAAAATGTGAGGATGTATTTAAAATTTTTAAGTAAAACCTATATGGTTTACTATTTGAATGAGATTAAAGAAAATATGGGTTACAAAATTCCAAACCCTAGAAATAAGTTATATATATATATATATATATATATATTTGATGGAATGTTGAGGATAAGGTATTACAATACCTAGAAAATTAATGTGAATTGAATAGTGTAAGAAATGTTATATTGATACATGTGGACATTATATTAAGGAAATAGAATTTCACATGAAGAGATACTATGAGGTTAAACGAAGATGAGTATATGTATTAAAATATATATACTTAGTAAGGTGTTATATATTTTAGCAGGAGGAATAATGGATTAAGCTAAAGATATGAAAATCAAGATAAAACTATGTTAGTAATTAACATAGTTTGAATGTTAGCCTTAATTGGCAAATAAGAAGATGACTAAGCATAGAGCTAATAGCTAATATGATTAGTGATAAGTAGGTTTTATACCTACTTATTGGACGCCAACTTACTGTGATTATGGCTTAAACTCAAGCACTTTAGTGTCTTTTAATGCGTTTATCTTTGTTTTGCATGTTTTAGGCAGGAAACTCCAAAGAGCAGGAAATGGAACAATAAAGGCATGGTTTAGCAAAGATTTGTCAAGGACTTGGCAACAAGGCAAGCGGGATGGTGCTATGTCAGCTTGGCATGTGAGGATGACATGAACTGGCATTAAGGCAAGTGGAAAGGCATATTGATGAAGTGATCATGGGAAAGCATGAAGGCTTGGCACAAGGAAAGGGCATCAAAGCAGCATGCGTGAAGGAATTGGAAGCAGCAAAGAAGCACAAAAGAATGAGTAAAGGATTTCACAAGACACCAGCCACAGCAAGATTGCACCAGCAGCAGAAAACTGCTGGCGCGACCCCGCCAAGAAAGCAAAGGCAGCCTGCTCGCCCGCGCCGAGTGCCAGAACCAGAGGGCCACTCAGGAGATGCGCGCAGTCACGCTGCAAGAAGAGTTAGAGCCCGCGCGCCCGCGCGTCCCCGCGCCCGCGCCGGTCAAAGTTGCTGACTTAATTTTATTTTGCTGAGTTTAATCGTGGATTGCTTTTTTGGAACTTATCAATTAGCGTATTATCAGACTTAGCATTTACTTTTGAAGGATTACTCCTACTTTCTAGGGTTAGAGAGTTTGAAGGTTGTGGAGACTTCTCTTCTTATTCCTTCTTGCTCTAGTAGCATTTTACTTACTAGGGTTCATTGAAGATCTATTTGGTAGTCTAAAGTCAAGGTTGAGACATTCTATTGGAAGAGAACCATCAAGATTTGCAATTCTATTCTCTATTCTCTCTCTTATTTAGATTGTTGACATGCTTGGTTTGAATCCCATAATGGTGGGTAGTTTAGTGATGAACTAACTTCCATTATGGGATTCTAATGGATTCTATTTGCTAATTCTAGGGTTATGCCTCTTTGATATGTATGGATGAAAATGTATGGTTTGCCTAACATAGTTGCTTTGTATGCTTAAATGCCTGATCAACATCTACTCTAATAGTTTATATAAACATGAAAAATGAAGTGTAAACTTAGATTTTTCCATGTTAGCATATGTTTGTGAAACTTGCATTGGATGAGTTTTGTGATTCGCTAGCCGGATAGAAATATATCGTATGGCCGTATGTAGTCTAATGGGATCTTGTGCTTAAATTGGTTTAGCTTGTAAATCGCATAGAAATATAGTGGTTTAGGCTTTACTGATGTTCATGTGATTTCTATCTTAATTGTGGACATTATATGATTTGGACTTGGTGTATTGAAAGATAGCCAAGTCTCACATTCGTGCTCCCGGCTAGCATTCTTATATGATTATTCGTGTATAATTTGAGGTGTGGTTAACCTAGATGATGCTTTAGATGAAGTTAGGATCCCATATCCCTCTAATTTGAAACCCTCACTTGTTAATTGGTTAAGTCTAGTTTAAATTTAGTATAATTAATTAAAGAACACTGTGACAATCGTTTAAGCAGACAAAGATAACCAATGGACTGTTGCGTAATATTAGGCCTGACTCCTTTCTCCATGGGATGATCTCGACTTATAAAGTTATTACTTGTCGACCGTGTACACTTGCACGTGTTTTTGTGTCCGTTTTTGTTAACACATAAATGGCACAAGTTTTTGGCGCCATTACCGGGGATTACAGTTTTAGCTTAATACTATTGACATCAGTTTTCGTTAGATTTGGTTGAGTTGAACAAATATATTCTTATCTCATTTTTAACTTTATTTTTATTTGTGTTTCAGGTACATGTGGATAGTTTATGCACACGCGAGCTTCAAATCCTGAGTTAGTGCCTCGACAAGAGCACATAAACGGTAGAGCGTGGAGAGCAAATATCAGAAACACCAATCCGCAAGTAGAACCTGAACCACTTCATCAAATGGCTAAAGAGCATAGGGCCTTGCAAGACTATTCCATGCCCAAACTCACCGATCTGCAATCAAGTATAGTGAGGCCAGCAATTATGGCGAACACTTTTGAGATAAAGCCAGGAACATTGCAGATGATACAAAATAATCTCCAGTTTGGGGGTTTGCCTTCCGAAGATCCCAACGAGCATATTATGAGCTTTATAAAAATATGTGACATGTTTAAATACAACAACGTCCCCGATGATGCAGTGAAACTTAGAATATTCCCTTTCACCTTGAGGGATAAGGCAAAAATTTGGTTGCACTCACTGCCTTCAGGGTCAATAACTACATGGGAAGACTTTTTCTCAGAAATTATTGACCAAGTTCTTTCCTATGGCCAAGATTGCTGCCATGAGGAGAGAACTGAGTACCTTTTCACAGCATCCAGGGGAAACGTTATATGAAGATTGGGAACGTTATAAGGAAATGCTCCGGAAGTGTCAGCAACATGGCATGCCAGAGTGGATGGTGGTTAACTCTTTTTACAATGGTTTGGGATGACAATCAAGGCCAATTATTGACGCTGCATCGGGGGGAGCTATCTGGACTAAAGATTTCCCGATAGCGTATGAGCTCTTTGAGACCATGGTGGCGAATGAGTATCAAAATCCAACGGCCAGGATGCCACAATCGAAAGTTGCAGTGATGTTAGAAGTAGACGACATTACATCATTGTCTGCCCAAATTGCAGCCATGGCAAAGAAGATTGATTCGTTGGCGGAGGACAAAGTCAAGCAAGTTGCTTGTGTCTGTGAGATTTGTGCGGGGTCACATCAAACAGACCAATGTGCTATTAGTTCAGAATCAATACAGTTTGTGAGCAACTACTAAAAACCCCAGAATTAGTTTCCAAATACTTACCATCCGAACAATAGGAACCATCCAAACTTTAGTTGGAACAATAGCCAGAATGCTCAACAGTCTCAACCCTATCACAATGCTCAATCATCCCAACCTCAAACATCTCAAACTCAATATCATATATCACACCAACAAAACCAATACCAATCGGCTCAACCACCGCAACAACAATTTCATTCTCAACCACAATATCAACAACAATCCCACCAACAATATGCACTAAAACCACCTTACCCTCCTGGATTTCAACAACAGCAACATCATCAACCATCGGCACCTCAGACAGAAAAGAAGTTGGAAATAGAGGAGAGGATGCTCAAATATATGGCTAATACTGAGGTTATGATCCAGAGCTAAGAAGTGGCTATAAAGAATTTGGAAACTCAGATGGGCCAGATGGCAAATGCAATGAACAATAGACTGCAAGGGTCTTTGCCAAGTAATACGGAAACAAATCCAAGAGGGGAAGGAAAAGAGCAGTGCCAAGCTATCACCCTGAGATTAGGGAAGCAGATTTCAGACTTGGAGGCTCGCGCGGTCGAGCCCCAGGAAGAACAAAACCTGGAGCAGGCGCGCCAGTATGCAGAAAACTCTGAGCCTGTTTTGCTTGATGAGAATGATGCGGGTAATGTAGTTGAAGTAGAGAAAGAGGTAGCCACGGATAAACCTAAGGTTCCACCATAAACTGTCCACCCTCTGGTTCCATATCCACAAAGGTTGCAAAAGAAAAGGGATGGTAAGCAATTTGCCAAGTTTCTGGAGGTGTTTAAAAAGCTGCAGATCAATATACCCTTCACTGAGGCATTAGAACAAATGCCAAGCTATGCAAAGTTCATGAAGGGAATTTTGTCAAGGAAAAAATGACTGGAGGATTTGGAGACAGTTGCCTTAACTAAAGAATGTAGTGCAGTGCTTTAACAAAAGCTACCTCCGAAGCTAAAGGACCCGGGCAGTTTCACGATACCATGTACCATTGGAAAGATGTTTTTCAGCAGATGTCTATGTGATTTAGGGGCGAGCATCAACTTGATGCCTCTGTCAGTTTTTAATCAGTTGGGATTGCCGGCTCCAAGGCCAACAAATATTTCACTAATGCTTGCTGACAGGTCCATCATGTTTCCACGAGGTATTGTGGAAGATGTACTTGTCAAAGTGGATAAATTAATCTTTCCAGCTGACTTCATCATCTTGGATTATAAAGAAGACAAAAATATAGCAATCATTTTGGGAAGACCTTTCTTAGCCACAGGGCGAACTCTGATAGATGTTCAGAAAGGTGAATTGACAATGAGAGTACTTGATCAAGAAGTCACCTTCAACGTGTTTAAGGCTATGAAATTTCCTACTGATGAGGAAGAATGTTTCCGGGTTGATTTGGAGGACAAAATGTTGATTGAAGAAAGTGAAAAGCTGATTGATAGTGTTCAGCTAGAGAGTGCTTTATTGGGGGAGTCAGAGATGGAGGACACTGAGATTGCTAAATTTGTGCAGATGCTTGACACAGCACCAAAATTTCAAAAATTTAAGATTCCTATCGAGCCACTCAAAGATGCTAGAGAGACATCGGCACGACTCAAACCTTTACTTGAGATGCCTCCAGACCATAAATTGAAACCTCTTCCTGATCACTTAAGGTATGCATTTTTAAATGATTTTTCAAAGTTACCTATTATTATTTCTGCGGCACTAACATCTTGCCAGGAAGAAAAGCTGCTAAGAGTTCTAAGAGAATTCAAATCAGCGATAGGATGGACTATAGCAGACATTAAAGGGATCAACCCATAGTTTTGCATGCATAAAATCCTGCTGGAAGATGACAGTAAACCGTCAGTGGAGCAACAACGTAAATTGAACCCGATTATGAAGGAAGTGGTTAAGAAGGAGGTTCTGAAGTGGTTAGACACATGGATAATATATCTGATATCAGACAGCTCCTATGTGAGCCCAGTACAGTGTGTGCCGAAGAAAGGGGGGATGACTATGGTGTCCAACGAGAACAACGAGCTGATACCAACCAGAACAGTGACGGGGTGGAGAGTCTGCATGGATTATCGCAGACTGAATAAGGCTACAAGGAAAGACCATTTTCCACTTTTGTATATTAATCAGATGTTGGACAGGCTGGCAGGTCACGAGTATTATTGTTATCTGGATGGGTATTCAGGTTATAATCAAATAATGATAGCCGCAGAAGACTAAGAAAAGACTACCTTTACTTGTCCTTATGGTACATTTGCGTTTAGAAGGATGTCTTTCGGTTTGTGCAATGCCCCGGCTACCTTTCAGAGGTGTATGATGGCCATTTTCTCCGATATGGTTGAGCATAATGTTGAAGTCTTCATGGATGACTTTTCTATTTTTGGAGACTCCTTTGACCTATGTTTGGAGAATTTGGTGATGGTGTTAAAACGGTGTGTCAAAACGAATCTTGTGCTGAATTGGGAGAAGTGCCATTTTATGGTACAAGAGGGTATCATTTTGGGACATAAGGTTTCGAAGAAAGGATTAGAGGTGGACCGGGCTAAGTTGGAAACTATAGAGAACTTGCCTCCACCTATTTCTTTAAAAGGTGTTCGTAGTTTCTTGGGACATACAGGCTGTGACGCCCCCAGAATAGGTCCAGTCAACCCAACCCATTCTGATTCGCCAAATACATGGTACATAAATCAAATACAATTTTTTATATCACACGGTCGTGCAAAATACGACCACACAACTGTGAGTGTCAATACAAATATATAGAAAATATTAACATTCTAACTAAGTCCTCATTATAATTATTATCACACTATTTATTAGAAATAGTGAGGACTACCACTCTGTCCCCCGACTAGTTCCTGTGACATTCTCATTTCCTGAAGAGGACAATAGATGAAAAGGGTGAGCTCAACTAGCCCAGTATAGAATATTATGACTAAGATAATGGAAAATAAATTATTGTTAGTCTTCAACAATTCAGATAAAATATTATTGACAACAAGTTTTAGATCAATATTCACAGCGAAAATAACAATTCATTAGAAGAGTTAAGTAGAGAATGAAGTCTACTATCTTCTATGATTTTAAAGTCCATCATCAATATTTTATCTCTGTAACATCAATCAATATACATTTCGAATCAAATATTCATCTTTGCACTACGGCCAAATATATTCATTTGTATCACCAGTTGGTTATGTTCATCTCAACACCTGTCCATCTTTGCACTATGACCAAAGATATTCACCAGGTAATCATTCATCTTTGCTCTACAAGCCAAAGATATTCAGTTATATCACTATTTAGAACTGAGGATGATAAAAAATAATATAAATAACGAATCCAGTGAGATAAAGAACAAAGATTAAGGATTCGCATTTTAGTTTATATAAGTTCAAAAATACTCCATAATAATACTTTGTGGATCAAAATTCAAGAATAGAGTTCAAAACTTGGATCCAATCAAAGATAGGAGCCTTAACAAGCAACTTGGACATATAGAAGAAAATTTAATTTTCCCATAAATAGTGTCGTATACGTGAATAGTGCCGTATACGTGAATAGTAACCCCAACGGAAAAAGTAAGAATTTCATAATAAAATCCATGACACTATTTTGGTATAATGATATCGAAAAGAATAACATTGTTTACGAAAGAAAATAACATCCTTTACCTCAAAAGAATAGTACTTCTGGCTGAAATATCGGATATAATACTGAAGGAAACTTGCACTGAATAGTAATACTCAAAGTATCTAAATACTCACAAAAATACGCTCAATACTATAGAGAGAGAAAACTTCTGATTCTAGTGTGATTTTTAATTCTAACCTAAGCACCCTATTTATAGGAAAATGCTAGAACGCCAAAGCAGACTTAACCTGCTACCTGATGACTTTACCTGCTACCATTCACGTACACCACCATTAAAATTCAGCAAATTTTCCACAACAACCAAAAGTGGGGCCCACCATTTTAAAAAAATATTTATTTTTGAAACTTCAATAATTCATAATAAATAGCTATTTTATCAGAAAAATATAAATTATATGTCCTTTCCATGGGAAATTTAATTCTCTACAACTTTGTAGAAGGAAGTCTTTCCAAAATCCCAACCGAAAATAGCTGAAATCCACAAATGGATGATTTTCCACATCAAAATACTGATAAAAACACCTCAGCACTAATTCCTTCTTTTATATCCACAAAGTAAATGTTTTTTTATTATATAAATCAATAATTAATTATTCACAAATAATATTACAGAACTACAATATTGACAATCAGGTCGTTCCCAAGAAAGAGGGGGCCTTCCGATAAGGATTTCTCCTTACTAGCGCACAATTAAATAACCCCTCCTTGACAGAACTTCCTTAGATATTGTCAATAATGCTATCTAATAATATTATTCAAATAATATGAATTATTGAGTTGATAATGTGAAATACTGTGCAGTGACAATTATTGAATCAATAATACAAAATATCAATGGTAGCAATTATTGAATCAATCATATAAAATATCAACGTAGCAATTATTGATATAAAATATCAACGTAGCAATTATTGAACCAATAAAATATCATGCAATTATTGAATTAATAATATAAAATATTGAACAATAATTACTGGAACAATTATTGAGTAAGTGACTTCTTACGTAAGAACCAATAATTCGAAATACTGTGCAATACCGTGTGCTACTGTGCACAACGCGTATTACTGTATTTTTATCACCCGGGTATTTCAACAGTTTAACCGTAACAGTTTTATCGTTTATTTATAAAAAGATTATTTCTGTCGTTTTCTATATCCGACAGTTATTCCGTTGTGGGGCCCACAAATAGCTATGCCGTCGTACGAATATTCCCCGACAACAAGAATATTCCACGACCAAACGAATATTCCCCAACAACGATGAATATTTTATAACCACTTGCTCATTTTGAAATATTTGCACATTTCACCCATAACTTTTCACATTTATCGAATCAACACCTTACTATTTCGAAATAATATATAAAGAAAATTAAATCTTTATTCATAAAAGTTGGGGCCTTACACAGGCTTTTACCGTCGGTTTATAAAGGACTTCTCGAAGATTACAAAGCCACTTTGCAGTTTGTTAGAAAAAGATGTCCTCTTTAAATTTGATGAGGAATGCCTGACTGCATTCGAGCACTTGAAGAAGAAGTTAACTACGGCACCAGTGATCACATCTCCGAATTGGGACTTTCCTTTTGAGCTGATGTGTGATGCCAGCGATTTTGCTGTGGGAGCTTTATTGGGCTACCGGAGGGACAAGGTCTTTCATGTTATATACTATGCTAGCAAGACCCTTACTGATGCCTAGCTGAACTACACTACTACAGAAAAAGAGCTTTTGGCTGTGGTGTACGCATTCGACAAATTTTGTGCTTATTTGATTGGGACTAGAGTGATTGTGTACACCGACCATGCAGCGATCCGATATTTGATAGCAAAGAAAGATGCCGAACCCCGTCTGATCAGGTGGATCCTTCTTTTGCAAGAATTTGACCTAGAAATCAAGGATAGAAAAGGGACTGAGAACCAAGTGGCTGACCATTTGTCGCGATTTGAAAATCCGGGAAGGGATGCAAATGACAAAGTTATGATCAATGAATCCGTCCCAAATGAGCAATTGTTTGTGTTGAAAGGCGAGGTGCCATGGTTCGCAGATTTTGCAAACTTCCTAGTAGGCAATATCGTTCCTTTTGACTTGACTAGGCATCAAAAGAAGAAGTTTCTACATGATGTGAAATGGTTTATTTGGGATGAACCATACTTGTTCAAGCAGTGTGCTGATCGGATGATTAGAAGGTGCATTCCATATAGCGAGACGGAGAGTGTGCTGCAGAATTGCCACGCATCAATATATGGAGGTCATTACGGAGGTGAAAGGACAGCGGCCAAGGTTTTGCAAGTAGGTTTTTATTGGCCTACTATCTCTAAGGATGCTTACAGCTTTGTTCAAAGATGTGATAGATGTCAGAGGGTAGGAAATATATCGAAGAGAAATGAAATGCCCCTGAATATAATCCTTGAGGTGGAGATCTTCAATGTCTGGGGGATAGACTTTATGGGGCAGTTCGTTTCATCATGTGGGAACTTGTACATCCTTCTGGCAGTCGATTACGTATCTAAATGGGTGGAAGTGGCAGCCCTACTGACGAATGATGCTAAGATGGTTCTGAGATTTCTCCAAAAGAGCTTTTTCACGAGGTTCGGGACTCCCAGGGAAATCATTAGCGATGAGGGTACCCATTTTTGCAATCGCCCGTTTACAGCTTTGTTGGCTAAATATGGGGTAAGTCACCGAATAGCTACAGCTTATCACCCACAAACCAATGGTCAAGCAAAAGTGTCAAATCATAAGGTAAAGAGAATACTGGAAAAGGTTGTGAACCCCACGAGAATAGATTGGTCACCGAAGCTGGATGATGCAGTATGGGCTTACAGGACTGCCTATAAAACACCGCTGGGTATGTCGCCATTTCAGCTTGTGTATGGAAAGGCTTGTCACCTTCCCATGGAACTGGAGCATAAAGCATACTGGGCAATCCATAAGCTGAATTTTGACTTAAAGGCTGTAGGGGAGAAACGCCTTCTCCAGCTCAATGAGTTGGACGAATTTTTGTTGCAAGCCTATGAAAATTCTAAATTGTACAAGGAAAAAGTGAAAAGGTGGCATGATCGCAAGATTCTGGAAAGGACTTTCTAGCCAGGGCAAGCAGTGCTGTTATACAATTCCAGACTTAGACTTTTCCCGGGAAAACTCAAGTCAAGGTGGTCAGGGCCTTTCACTATCAAGACTGTATATCCACACGGTGCAATAGAGATTTTCAATAAGGACCCAGATAACCCCTTCAAAGTCAATGGACAAAGGCTGAAGCATTACTATGGTGGCAAGGTTGACAGACAAGAGGTCGCCTCAATCCTTTCTACAACTTGATCAATTCCGACAGAGTCTAGCTTATGGACTGTAAACAAGCGCTAGATGGGAGGTACCCCATCATCTCTATCTCTTCCTCAAGTTTAATTCTTGCATTGCATTTCTAAATATTTCCCTCCCTTGTTTAATTATGGTGACTTATCTCTATATTTTCTTCCCCCATTTAATTCTAAGCATTTTGAAAAAGTTTACCTATTTTTGAACATTGTGATGTTGGAATGCTCATCGCCTACATTTTTGAACATTAGGCATGTAGCATGGAAATTTTGGGAATGAAATACTCAATTGTATATATCTATGGGAATTGAAAGATCATTGCCTATGTTTTTGCGCTTAGGCATAGTTGCACAGATTTTTGGAGCTAAAAGCCCATTGAACATATTTTGAACATATTTGCATACTGCATATAAGCATATGACAATTTTTGGGAATTTGAATATAAAATATTTGCTTGCATAGCATTGTTACGAATTGAACAGTACATACCTCTCCCATATGCATTTTTGAGGATGGGTTGCAGTTAGGTTTAATTTTTTGTTATTCTATGTACAGGTGATTTAAGTGTGAAATATTGCTTCTTATGCCTTCATGAAGTTGCTGCAGAACAGGATCAGAAAGTAGATAAATTTTGGGCATAAACAGCCCGCGCGGCCCCGCCTCTCACACAGTATTAAAACCCGCTCTCGCGCTGATTCTCAGTTCAGAAAGCCAAGAGTTACACCCGGTGCACCCGCGTCGCGTCCACAGCTTACCCACGGGCGGCCGCGCTCGACCCTATCTGCTATTTTTTGTGTTTTAATACAACACAGCCGTTCAAAGCCCTTATATCTCCATACAGTCTACGAGCTTTTCTTCTCATATCCCAAATACCATATCACTCTCCCTATCATTCTCATATCATTTTCCTATACTCAACATCTCTCCCTATAATCCTTGCCTATAAGCACTCCCTTTTCTCTACTCAATATCAATCCACTTCCACAAACAGATTCGGGGTTGAGAAGGGATTTTAGAGACTCTATTTTGAAGTTAGGGTTTGGCCGTACGCACTTTTCAAACATATCAGATTGTAGATTGGGGGTTGTTTGTCAGATTTGGGAATTAGGGTTTGATCTTTGCAATTGGCAGATATTAGTTTGGGGGAATCTCATCACTAAGGGTTTGTGAAGGCTGATTTTTGGAATTCAGGGTTTGAAGTGGATAATTTTTTGACAATCTCATATGGGTCCCAAGCGATCACGTTCTGCCGTTTCCTCTTCCGCTGCTTCGCCCGCTCACAGCGCCTCTGATGACGGCATCACTGTTGATTTGACCAAATTCGTCAATCTAGAGGCCCAGGTCGAGTACTACCGTATTGCGGCAAAGACTGTGTTGAAAGAAAGGGGTTTTAAGCCCGCTAATGAGGATGGTGATTTTCTTGTCATGATTCATGACATGGGGTGGAGGGGAGTCTGTGCTACACCACCGCCGGTTCCCTTGGCTATTACCTGGGAGTTTTATGCGAATGCCAAAGTAACACAAAATGGATTTTCATTTGTGAGGGGCAAGACAGTGGATTATCACCCGGCTACGAATCGGGAAGTTTTGAATGTACCCCCACCCACCGCTGGACAAGTAAACTGGGTTGAGGCTGAACGCTTTGAAATAAATTTGGATCAGTTGCTTCGTGACTTGTGTGCACCAGGCACAGCATGGAAGGTTAAAAAGGATGATCCGGAGGAATATACCACATTCCTTGCCTCCGGTCTGAACCGCTATGCTAAGGCTTGGAATCTGTTCCTCAGTGCCAATTTGATGCCATCATCGCACTAGCACGAGGTCACAGTTGAGCGGGCCATCATACTATGGGGCATTATCACGGGAAAGTATATCGATGTCGGCCATTTGCTTCACCAGAACATGCTGCGTTTCATGAGGGGTAGCACCACAGGGTCTATTCCACACGCTTCAGTGGTGGCCCAGCTTTGTTCTGAGGCAGGCATCAATTGGGATGATGAGTAGGTTCAGATGCCTAGTGGGGACGTCAATCACAGCACGATCAAGCATTTTGTGGATTGGGCTGGTGGCAAAGCACACCCGAGAGGAAAAGGGTTTATTATATCCGCTCCTCTGCCAGTCCCACCACCGCAGACGCAGCCCAACGAGGCAGCAACCCCTCCTCCAACAGATCATGGTTGCCAAATGCGGCATATTGAGAGGATGATCGACTCCTTGCATCACAGCTTTGCAGCGTTTGCCGATGGGATGACCCGTGCGTTGGCTGAGGCATTTGCTCAGCAGGGCACCATGCTAGAGTGGCCCGTGTTCGATTCCGAGATGTCATATCTAGCAGTAGGGGAGTTTCCTAACCCTTTACCATTAATGAGGATATTGATTTATTTAAGTTTGGGGGTATAGGGCGTTAGTATATAGTAGTTGCATGTTTGTTTAAATTTTTGCATCTAGTTTAATTGCATTCAGTAAATTGCATAGTACTTGCATGTAGTGTGTCTTCATGTAGTTTTTATTGCATTATAGGTTGTATATAGTAGTCGCATTTCATTTTAGTATGTGTTAGTTAAATTTTGCATAAATTTTTTTCCAGTTTTTCTTTATTTTATTTATTTAGTTATGTTTAAGTGCATTGCATTGCATAATTCCTTGTTTTAGCCTGTTGAATTCCGATCTGGCCAATGATGACATCGAGATATGATAGATTATTGAACTCTGTTAGTAGCTTAGGCTTAGTTATATTTTTATACATGATGTAATCTAGACCTGTTACTTTGATGTCACCGAATAGCACAGTGTGTCTTTATTTGCTTGTCGGCTAGATTAGTGCATGCTTGTATTCTAAGGGAAAATTTTTTGTTTTTAATTACTAGAATGGTGTAATAAAAGTAATAATGACCTTAACAACACTTGAATACAAGTCTGTTGAAAAACTTTGGATATGCATACTTTAAGGAAAGATGGAGCGTAAGACGCACTCTCCTTTTAAAAGAAAAAGAAAAAGAAAATAAAATAAATTGAGAAAAATATAAAAATAGAATAAATGCCTTGGCTAGAGAAGTCTCGTGGCCTTTAATACTCGAGCAAGTACGTACTAGGGGATTGTCTCTACACCCAGCGCCCTAAGGCCTTTATGGTTTGGGAGTCGTTAGTTGAAAGCTCGTTAAATGGGTATCATTGAAAAGCCTAAGGAGGCCTAGCATTGCACAGTCGAGTAAATAATAGCATAATAAGCCCTAGTTGCACTTCGACTTGTATCTATGTGTTGGTTTGGTCATTGTTTAGGATAAATGAAAAATTCTTGTTTTAAAACCTCTATTTTCCTTCCTTAGAAGCATAGCATATGGAATCTTTGTCTATATCAAGCTTGATTAAGGCATTGCATACACACACTACATCGGAGTAACAGGTTATGATTTACAGATTATCTGTCTATAAAACTGTAGCTTGGGCCAATACATTGTTCATTATCTTATTATCTCTGTGAGGCACTTTTGACTGGAGTTCATATTATGGCTGAAACTGCGGGATTCATTTCATGTAGTTAGTTGCATATCATGTAGTTGCAATTGTGTTTTTGCTTGAGGGCAAGAAATAGTTCTAGTTTGGGGGTATTTGATAAGTAGGTTTTATACCTACTTATTGGACGCCAACTTACTGTGATTATGGCTTAAACTCAAGCACTTTAGTGTCTTTTAATGCGTTTATCTTTGTTTTGCATGTTTTAGACAGGAAACTCCAAAGAGCAAGAAATGGCACAATAAAGGCATAGTTTAGCGAAGATTTGGCAAGAACTTGGCAAAAAAGCATGAGGGATGGTGCTATGTCAGCTTGGCATGTGAGGATGACATGAACTGGCATTAAGGCAAGTGGAAAGGCATGTTGATGAAATGATCATCAGAAAGTATGAAGGCTTGGCACAAGGAAAGGGCATCAAAGCAGCATGTGTGATGGAATTGGAAGCAGTAAAGAAGCACAAAAGAATGAGTAAAGGATTTCACAAGACACCAGCCACAGCAAGATTGCACCAGCAGTAGAAAAATGTTGGCGTGGCCCCGCCAAAAAAGCAAAGGCAGCCCGCACGCCCGCATCGAGTGCCAGAACCAGAGGGCCACTCTGGAGACGCGCGCAGCCGCGCTGCAAGAAGAGTTAGAGCCCGCGCGCCTGCGCCGGTCAAAGTTGCTGACTTAATTTTATTTTGCTAAGTTTAATCGTGTATAAGGCTTGAGGAATTGCATTTTTGGAACTTATCAATTAGCCTATTATCAGACTTAGCATTTACTTTTGAAAGATTACTCCTACTTTCTAGGGTTAGAGAGTTTGAAGGTTATGGAGACTTCTCTTCTTTTTCCTTCTTGCTCTAGTAGCATTTTACTTACTAGGGTTCATTGAAGATCTATTTGGTAGTCTAAACTCAAGCTTGAGACATTCTATTTGAAAAGAGCCATCAAGATTTGCAATTCTATTCTCTATTCTCTCTCTTATTTAGATTGTTGAAATGCTTGGTTTGAATCCCATAATGGTCGGTAGTTCAGTGATGAACTAACTTCCATTACGGGATTCTAATGAATTCTATTTGCTAATTCTAGGGTTATGCCTCTTTGATATATATGGATGAAAATGTATGATTTGCCTAACATAGTTGCTTTGTATGCTTAAATGCCTGATCAACATCTACTTTAATAGTTTATATGAACTTGAAAAATGAAGTGTAAACTTAGATTTTTCCATGTTAGCATATGTTTGTGAAACTTGCATTGGATGAGTTTTGTGATTCGCTAGCCAGATAGAAATATATCATATAGTCGTATATAATCTAATGGGAGCTTGTGCTTAAATTGGTTTAGCTTGTAAATTGCATAGAAATATAGTGGTTTAGGCTTTACTGATGTTCATGTGATTTCTATCTTAATTGTGGACATTATATGATTTGGACTTGGTGTATTGAAAGATAGCCAAGTCTCACATTCGTGCTCCCGGCTACCATTCCTATATGATTATCCGTGTATAATTTGAGGTGTGGTTAACCTAGATGATGCTTTAGATGAAGTTAGGATCCCATATCCCTCTAATTTGGACCCCTCGCTTGTTAATTGGTTAAGTCTAGTTTAAATTTAGTATAATTAATTTAAGAACACTGTGACAATCGTTTAAGCAGACAAAGATAACCAATGGACTGTTGCATAACATATTAGGCCTGACTCCTTTCTTCGTGGGATGATCTCGACTTACCGAGTTATTACTTGTCGACCGTGTACACTTGCAGGTGTTTTTGTGTCCGTTTTTGTTAACACGTAAACGGCACAACAATTAGCAATAAAAATGGAGTAAGTTAAAACTCAAAATTTGAGTTAGAGATAGAATTTTGAAGTACGGACTGCTAGGTTGCATCCTGAACGTTAAGTTTAGTCAGAAAAGACAATAAACACAAAATGTGTAAGGCTTGACTTTTTTTATCAAAGTCAACAGTGGACTTTTATGGAGAAAAGTTAAAAATTGGAGTTAGAAGTGGTTTATGTGATGACTTATGTGAATAATGAAATTAATTGAATAAATATACATTATATAATGTGGATACATTTATTTTGTATATAAAGAGAATGAAGAATAAAGTTATGTAACCTAATATATACATTATGTATGGAAATTGATAACCTAAAGGTTTTGACATTGTAGAAAGTTAGTATTTAAAATTATACTAACTTAAGAGATTTATTTTATTATCTCAAGTCACCAATTATTTTAAACCTAATTAAGACAAGTCTAATTGGGTTATTAAAAATAAGGTAAGAATATTGATGTAATAAAATATGTGATTAGTCCTAGTAATATAAATTACTAGTGGACTAGTTCATTTAGTATATTAATCAAGCCCATATATTTAATTAAGAATGGACTTGAATGTTAATGGATGAATTAAGTAATCTAGCTCCAATGGTTTATTATCAAGCTACTTAAAGTAAGTGATAGTGGACTTGAGTTAGTAAATGGTACATATTAACCATCACATGTGGGAGCCCAATAAAATTAATTAGCTAGTGGTCCAAACTAATATATGTTCCTAGCCCAATTGAATTAATTATCAAGCCCACTTAGATTAATTATTAATGGACTTGAAGTATTATATGATACTAATAAACCAACATGTTGGGGAGCCCAATAACTTAAATGAATTAGGAGCCCAATGTTGGTAGAAACTAATTTAATTAAATTTGATTTCAAGTGGCCCAAGTTAATTATTTCAAGCCCAAGAGGGTTAATGAAGGTCCCAATCTTTGACCCAACTAAAGAGGGACTCTTTAGTCATATGATAAGTAATTAAGCAATTAAAATAAATCAAAAAATTGGAAGATAATGGCCAAGTGGGCCAGCCACATGGAAGGGAAATAGGAAAAAATGGTTTTTATTTTTTTGTTCTTATCTTATCAAGCAAGGTGTCATCCATTTAAAGGCCCACTTGTTATGAGAAATAAGGAGATAAGGATTGATGAGATGAGGATAAGGCTAAAGAGATAAGAAAAAGAGAGAAGATGGCAAAAGGAAAAGAAAAAGAAGAAATTCAAGAAGAGAGAGAGAGAGAGAGGAACCTACGACATGGAAGGAGAAGAAGAAGAGGGAGAGAGAGAGAGAAAGGCTGCGGCATGGAGGAGAAGAAGAAGAGGGACTCACGGCATGGAATAAGAAAGGGAGAGAAAGGTAGCCATGGATGAAAAGAGGAGAGGAAGAAGAAAGAAAGGTAAAGAAAAAGAAATTTTTCTAGATTTAATTAAAGCTTTATGTAGCTTTGCACTTTTATTTTTGATCTATGAAGTTTTTGATAGTAGTGTGCATACAAGCCAATCATGTATGATGATAAAGCACGTACTTTGTAAACAATCTTATTTATTTATTAATGAAATATTCATTTATTACAGGCATTTAATTATCTACATGTTGCTGTTTTTATAATATGTAAATAACCCATAGTTTTAAGCAATGCTTTTAGAATCATGATGATGATCATGCTAATGAGATCTAAATTATTAGAAAGTTTTAAAACTTAAATAGTTCCCAATCGTGGGATTACTAAAAAGGGGATTAGTAAATCCGGATAGATTGGTACATATGTTGCTTGCTCATTGGATGAGGATGATTGATCTCATGATCATTTGTGTGGAGACACTAAAGCAAGTATGTAGGTGCTTATTGAAGAATAAGTTCACTGAACGTGATTCGCTATGGAATACCTAATGGAGTTTTACTCGCATGTCAATAGGAATTCCTAATGTGATAGTAGTACAAGTGATCCTTGGACTTGAGATCATCATAGTATCTTGTATGTAACAAATTATACTTTGACTTATTCCTTAAGACCTTTTAAGGCATATATAGGGTATGCTTGGGTATAATGAGTTACATATGGAGATAATGAATGATCAATAAAGAATCTACCACCTCTAGTAAAAGAGGAGATATGTCCAATGTGATTCGTTAAATGACAACCCAGGAATCCTTGGCCAAGGTGAAATGAAATTAGAAAGGAGTTTTTAATTTGCATTATTTGGAGTTGTGCATTTTCTAATCGAAATACATATAATTAAATAAAATAAGACTTGACAGTAAATCCATGTCTTATATTTAATTGGGACATTGTATGGTGGAAGGATTGAATTGTATGGTAACTATTAACTCACAGGTTCTTTTATGATTAATGTTGAAATCTATATTATCTGGAAAGTCGTTGATCGCTAGGGAGGCTTATCCCTATTGTAGAATAAATATTATTTATTTAAATAAATTATTAGTTTAATTTATTTATTTAAATAAGATTAAAATTATTTTAATTGATATATTCACAACCGGTTTAATATGGAGAACCTAAAGGGTCACACCATAAAAGGAAGAATAATTATTTAAGAAGGTAATGGCATAATCGTAATAATGCATTAAGTATAATTAATTTAATCTATGGTGATAGAATAAATTAAATAGCTTAATGTTTATTATTTAATATTTTGAAAATATTAAATATAAATTAATAAGAGGAGTCTTATTAATATTATTACAATTATTATTATTTTAATTTCTAAAGGAGTTTAGTAATTAATTTAATATTTAGTACTCTCATTTATTCCTAATAAGATTAGGAGACAAATTAATTAAATGAATTTAATTAATTATTCCCATGTGGTGGGAAGCCTAAATTAATTAAAGGAGTTTAATTAATTAAAAGAAATCCCATGTCTAATAGGATTAGAAGGGTTGACCAATGTCTATATAAGAGAAGTCTTATAATAGATATTAGATTGATGCAATTCCAATTGTTGGAGAGTACTCCTTTTCTATAGAGGATAGAAAACTAAGGTTAAGCCAAACACCCTCCTTCTTGATAATTCATCTTCCTTGGTGGATCACCTCTAGAGGCCAAACACTTGGGTGGCTAACGTTGATCAAATGAAGGAATCTAACCCGGAAATTCAAGGAGATCACGAAGAACAAGGAGTTGAACTAGTACCTGTGGAAGCTTCGTTCTACAAGGGTATGATTCCATAACTTCTTATTTATCGTTTTAAATTAATAATTTGCATAAAGGATGATCCGGGTAATGGTTTTGTAGAAATTTTTTAAACTCTGATATACCATGCTTCCGCTAATTTTTGCAATTTGATTGCGTCACGATTTCGTACAAACCCAACAGTGGCATCAGAGCCAAATCTTTATGCAATTATTAATTTATTTTTGATTTCATATACATATGGGTATGTATTTAAAATAATTTATTGGGCATAATTTTATTGTATAAAATTATATTTTTTAAGAAAAAAAAAAAAAAAAAAAAAAAAAAAGAAAAAAAAAAGACTTTTTTTGGGAAGAATCACAATTTTTTTTTGGTGCTAATCTTGAATTCTGCAAAGAAAAGGTGTTGTCTCTTTCTTACTCCAAAAAGAATGTGACCCATCAAGAAAGGACTTTTTTAATAAACCTGCAGGACTCTTTTAATAAAAGAAGGTGACTTTTTTTAAAAAAATAAATAAATATGATATATTTATATATTATATTCTAAATAATTTTATAATTAAAATAAAGAGTTTATTTTAATCTTGAAATTGGATTTCATGCAATTTAAAATTGCCCATTAAATGATACTCATATATATATGGAATGTTTTAATTCATGAGATGAATATTTATTTATTAATATATATGGTGATATGTATGAAAATAAATGGGGATTGATTATGGACTATTTGACCAATGTGATTGGATTTTATTTTAGTTGAATGCTTGAATGAATGGGTTTTATTAAATGGGGTCTGCGTACCTCGTCTTCTCTAATTTTTTTTTCTTGATGTAAAATTCTATCTCCCTCCTATGTACTTCCCCTTGACTGTTGATCAAGGTTTCTATTTAAATTAAATAGTTTAATGTAATAGAAATAGTTAGAATTATCTTTAAAAATTAGAGACCAAGGAGCAAGGAGCGCGTGAAGACCCGTTTGTATGGAGCCCGGGTTTAAATGTAATAGTTACGTTTAAATTTAAATTCTTGCACCCCTAGGTTTGACCTTTTGGTTCACTTGGTGGCTCTAGTGAACCAAACTAGAATAAAAGTCCATAATCAATCCGGGTAGAATATAGTATTCTATATTGCATGCTAAATATTATATATATTATATTTTATGCAAACATGCTTCGCATGTTTAATAAAATGACGCGTATTTTATATATATATGTGCATGCGCGCTAAACAAAGATGAGACTAATAATAACAAATCCCTCAAAGAAATAATATTAAGTCCGAAGTGTTCAAATGATATTTGGAATATCGAACGTCGCCTTCTAGCATGATAAATTAATAGAGTATTAGATATTTAATATGAGCTTGTTGTGCTATCCACAAGGCGAGTATTGCGTATTTAAGATGTTAATTAATCACATTTGATGCTTATCAAGAAAATTGAACGATCTAGTCTTGTTGTGCTATCCACAAGGACGAACATTTTTCTTTTTTGAATTTATGAAAGTGCTAGGCTGGACTTAACTTAAATTATTTTAGTTCGGATGTGCACACACTTGACCATTATGATTTAAGAGGCAAAATAAAAGGAATTACATGGTGATGTAATTGACAAGAGTTGTCTACCTATTTATTTGTATATCGCTTGTTGTGCTATCCACAAGGTTATATACATTTGAAATGGGATCCTTATTCTCACTAGCAAATTTTTAATTAGATGTTGCCGAACTATATAAGTGAGGGTAATATAGTTTGATAAAAATAGTGGGAGATACCAATTTAAAATAAAGACCTAAATTTATTTTGGTATGCAAAATTAATAAAATGAATGTTTGGTAAAATGTTGTTTTTCACATGCAGAATTTTAAAAATGTCAAAATCACTAATTTCACTGCGAAGCATACTTGATGCTAATAAGCTTACCGGGCCGAATTATACGGACTGGCCAAGAAATCTGAGAATAGTTCTCACTACTGAAAAGATTTCTTATGTCCTAAACTCACATGTCCCTGGAACTGTTCCAAAAACAACCTCTGAGGAAGAGATTGCCACCATTGTAAAGTGGCAAGATGATGCATCTGTAGCTCAATGCATCATGCTCGCATCCATGAATAACGAGCTTCAGCGTCAGCAAGAAAACATGGATGCTCCTACTATGTTGATTCACCTCAAGGAGTTGTATGGTGAACAAAGTAGGACTGCTAGATATGAGATATCTAAGGAGCTCTTCCGATCTCGGATGACCAAGGGCAAGGTGAACATAAAGGAACAAAAGAAATCTGATCCAGCTAGCAAAGGAATGTGCTTCCATTGCAACGAGCCGGGTCATTGGAAGAAAAACTGCAAGAAGTTTCTGGTAGACAAGAAGCTTGGAGAAGCTTTGACTTCCAATCAAGGTTTGTTCATGATTGAAATTAATTTTTCAGAAAGTCAAAATTCTACTTGGGTATTGGATACCGGCTGTGGTTCTCACATATGTAATAATGTGAAGGGACTGGTCAGAAGTAGAAAGCTGAACAATGATGAGGTGATCCTACGAGTAGGGAATGGAGCAAAGGTTGCTGCATTAGCTGTAGGAACTTATTATTTAGCAATGCCTTCGGGCAAGTCCATTTATCTTAATAATTGTTATTATGTTCCGAATATTATTAAAAATATTATTTCAATTTCTGTATTGGATATGGAAGGATTTAACGTTGTTATAAAGAACAATAGTTGTTCTATTTATAAAGACGATGTTTTATATGGTATTGGAAATTTGCGAAATGGACTTTATACACTTGACTTACAAGAAAATATATTTCAAACTGAACAAACTAAGAAAAGGAAAAGAGATGATATTAATTATACCTACATGTGGCACTGTAGACTCGGTCATATCAATGAAAGAAGATTATCCAAGTTGCATAAAGATGGGCTCCTCGAGCTATCCGATTATGAATCATATCCAACTTGTGAATCTTGTCTCATGGGTAAAATGACTAAATCTCCTTTTAGTGGAAGAGGAGAAAGAGTTACAGAGTTGTTGACATTGATTCACACAGACGTTTGTGGGCCTATGACAACAAGTGCACGGGGTGGGTATTCTTATTTTATTACTTTCACTGATGATCACTCAAGATTTGGATATGTGTATTTAATGAAATACAAGTCAGAATCATTTGAAAAGTTCAAAGAGTTCAGAAGTGAAGTAGAGAAACAAACGGGCAAGAGTATAAAGATACTTCGATCAGATCGAGGCGGAGAATACTTAAGCAGTGAGTTTCTCAATTGTCTCAAAGAAAATGGTATAATCTCACAATGGACTCCTCTAGGTACACCACAGTTAAATGGAGTATCTGAAAGGAGAAATCGAACACTGTTAGACATGGTTCGATCCATGATGAGTTTTACCGACCTTCCAATTTCCTTCTGGGGATATGCCCTAGAAACGGCTGCATACCTACTTAACAAGGTACCTACCAAATCCGCCCCAAAGACTCCATATGAGATGTGGAAGGGAAGGAAACCAAATCTTAAGCATGTTAAGACTTGGGGTTGTCCAGCTTATGTCAAAAAGTTTGAACATGATAAGCTACAGACTAAATCCGAAAAGTGTAGATTTGTGGGATACCCTAAAGAAACTGTAGGGTATTATTTCTATCATCCAACTGATCAAAAGGTGTTTGTTGCGAAACATGCTGCCTTCTTGGAAAAGGAGTTTATCCATGAAGGGGTCAGTGGGAGTAAGATATATCTTGAAGAAGCTCAAGAACCACAAATTACCACGGATCAAAGTCAAGTACCTGACCAAGTAGAAGAACCTACTATACCACACCCTGTTCGTAAATCTGGAAGAGTACCGAAGATACCTGAGAGGTATGGATTCGTTGTAGAGGATGACGATGAGGTACGCATCATGAATGATGATGATCCATTGAATTACGAACAGGCCATGAGTAATAAACACTCAGGGAAATGGCTTGAAGCCATGAAATCCGAAATGGACTCCATGTATGAAAACAAAGTATGGACTTTGGTTTCACCACCTGAACGCATTAAGCCTATTGGGTGTAAATGGGTCTTTAAAAGAAAGACTGGAGCGGACGGCAAGGTGGAGACCTATAAGGCCCGACTGGTTGCAAAAGGTTTCAAACAAAGACAAGGAGTTGATTATGATGAAACCTTTTCACCAGTAGCTATGCTCAAGTCGATTCGGATTTTGCTTGCGATTGCAGCTTATAACGACTATGAGATCTGGCAGATGGACGTGAAAACGGCCTTCCTCAATGGGAAACTTGAGGAGGATGTGTATATGACACAGCCAGAGGGATTTGTTTCAAAGGTTGGAATAAATCAAGTCTGTAAGCTGCAACGATCCATTTATGGATTGAAGCAAGCTTCTCGTAGATGGAACATTCGTTTTGATGAGACAATCAAAGAGTTTGATTTTATCAAAAATGACGATGAACCATGTGTGTACAAGAAGGTTAGTGGGAGCGCAGTTTCATTCCTTGTATTATATGTTGATGATATATTACTGATAGGGAATGACATTCCTATGCTACAATCAATTAAAATCTGGTTATCTAAACACTTCTCCATGAAGGACTTGGGAGAAGCATCCTATATTTTGGGGATAAAGATCTATAGAGATAGATCTAAAAGGATGCTTGGTTTATCCCAAGGAACGTACATTGATGCAATGCTAAAGAGATTTAGCATGGAAGATTCCAAAAGAGGACTCATGCCGATGAGCCATGGAATACATCTCTCCAAGAAACAGGCCCCAAAGACACCTGAGGAGAGAGACCGAATGAGTAAGATCCCTTATGCTTCTGCAATAGGATCTATCATTTACGGTATGATATGTACTAGACCGGATGTTGCTCATTCACTTAGTGTAATGAGCAGATACCAGTCGAATCCAGGAGAAGAGCACTGGAAGGCAGTGAAGAATATCCTAAAATACTTGAGAAGGACTAAGGATATTTTTCTTGTCTACGGTGGGTCTGAATTAAAACTCGAGGGCTTCACAGACTCAAGTTTTCAAACGGACCAAGATGACAGTAAATCTGTTTCGGGGTATGTTTTTACCTTGAACGGAGGCGCAGTGAGTTGGAAGAGTTCCAAGCAGCAAACAGTTGCTGATTCAGTGACAGAGGCAGAGTATATAGCTGCAAGTGAAGCTGCAAAGGAAGCTGTTTGGATGAAGAAGTTCATAACTGAACTTGGTGTGGTTCCTAGCATTGGAGAAGCAGTTCCCATTTACTGTGACAACACAGGAGCAGTTGCACAGGCTAAGGAACCGAGGTCTCATCAGAAATCTAAACACGTGTTGCGGCGATTTCATTTGATCAGGGAGATCATTGAAAGAGGAGACGTCACCTTGGAGCGTGTAGACTCTCAAGACAACATTGCAGATCCATTTACTAAAGCTTTAACACAACAGCAGTTTGATCGTCACTTAGAGAAGATGGGTATGAGATACCATGGCGATTGGCTTTAGTGCAAGTGGGAGATTGATAGTAGTGTGCATACAAGCCAATCATGTATGATGATAAAGCACGTACTTTGTAAACAATCTTATTTATTTATTAATGAAATATTCATTTATTACAGGCATTTAATTATCTACATGTTGCTGTTTTTATAATATGTAAATAACCCATAGTTTTAAGCAATGCTTTTAGAATCATGATGATGATCATGCTAATGAGATCTAAATTCTTAGAAAGTTTTAAAACTTAAATAGTTCCCAATCGTGGGATTACTAAAAAGGGGATTAGTAAATCCGGATAGATTGGTACATATGTTGCTTGCTCATTGGATGAGGATGATTGATCTCATGATCATTTGTGTGGAGACACTAAAGCAAGTATGTAGGTGCTTATTGAAGAATAAGTTCACTGAACGTGATTCGCTATGGAATACCTAATGGAGTTTTACTCGCATGTCAATAGGAATTCCTAATGTGATAGTAGTACAAGTGATCCTTGGACTTGAGATCATCATAGTATCTTGTATGTAACAAATTATACTTTGACTTATTCCTTAAGACCTTTTAAGGCATATATAGGGTATGCTTGGGTATAATGAGTTACATATGGAGATAATGAATGATCAATAAAGAATCTACCACCTCTAGTAAAAGAGGAGATATGTCCAATGTGATTCGTTAAATGACAACCCAGGAATCCTTGGCCAAGGTGAAATGAAATTAGAAAGGAGTTTTTAATTTGCATTATTTGGAGTTGTGCATTTTCTAATCGAAATACATATAATTAAATAAAATAAGACTTGACAGTAAATCCATGTCTTATATTTAATTGGGACATTGTATGGTGGAAGGATTGAATTGTATGGTAACTATTAACTCACAGGTTCTTTTATGATTAATGTTGAAATCTATATTATCTGGAAAGTCGTTGATCGCTAGGGAGGCTTATCCCTATTGTAGAATAAATATTATTTATTTAAATAAATTATTAGTTTAATTTATTTATTTAAATAAGATTAAAATTGTTTTAATTGATATATTCACAACCGGTTTAATATGGAGAACCTAAAGGGTCACACCATAAAAGGAAGAATAATTATTTAAGAAGGTAATGGTATAATCGTAATAATGCATTAAGTATAATTAATTTAATCTATGGTGATAGAATAAATTAAATAGCTTAATGTTTATTATTTAATATTTTGAAAATATTAAATATAAATTAATAAGAGGAGTCTTATTAATATTATTACAATTATTATTATTTTAATTTCTAAAGGAGTTTAGTAATTAATTTAATATTTAGTACTCTCATTTATTCCTAATAAGATTAGGAGACAAATTAATTAAATGAATTTAATTAATTATTCCCATGTGGTGGGAAGCCTAAATTAATTAAAGGAGTTTAATTAATTAAAAGAAATCCCATGTCTAATAGGATTAGAAGGGTTGACCAATGTCTATATAAGAGAAGTCTTATAATAGATATTAGATTGATGCAATTCCAATTGTTGGAGAGTACTCCTTTTCTATAGAGGATAGAAAACTAAGGTTAAGCCAAACACCCTCCTTCTTGATAATTCATCTTCCTTGGTGGATCACCTCTAGAGGCCAAACACTTGGGTGGCTAACGTTGATCAAAGGAAGAAATCTAACCCGGAAATTCAAGGAGATCACGAAGAACAAGGAGTTGAACTAGTACCTGTGGAAGCTTCGTTCTACAAGGGTATGATTCCATAACTTCTTATTTATCGTTTTAAATTAATAATTTGCATAAAGGATGATCCGGGTAATGGTTTTGTAGAAATTTTTTAAACTCTGATATACCATGCTTCCGCTAATTTTTGCAATTTGATTGCGTCACGATTTCGTACAAACCCAACAGTTTTATAATTTTGTTGGGTTAACCTTATGAAAAGGTTAGATCATAAAGTTATTGTGGGTATCATGTATATATATGTGAATTTATGTTGGAAAGATTTGAGAAAAGTTGAAGTTATCAAGTTTTCCGGAAAAATTTTAGATCAAGTGAGATCTATGTGTTTTATTTTGAGGATATATGTTTGGTATTTGTGATTTGTTGTGGGTGTATGCTAGATCTATGAGATATGTGTATAATCCCTTTTGAATGACCCAAAAATGTTGCGGTATGAAATAGTTATGGAACTTTTACTAAAACACTTTCTAGTTGGAAAAACAAAAAATTGAGATTTCTGGCCTCCTGTTTCGGGACTGTTTTCTGGGACCTAAACTGATTCAAATGGTGTGTTTGATAAATAAAAATTTTAGTTCAAGAAAATACGAATCCAACACCTCCGACGGAACATAATTCCGAGTTGTAGATTTTGTGTTACAAGCGTTTCCGTAAAGGACGCCAAAGCTGAAAATCCCCAAAAAAGTTGCTGTCCAGATTTTATAGGGCCAGTTTCGTCCACTTAATTTGTGTAATAAATTCCAATCTTTTGGGACATGAAAATATATGAGATAAAGTAGATTGTTTCCAAAAATGAGCTCATTCCGACTTAAATTGAGCAAGTTATGATCATTTCAATATTTGCCTTTTTTCGACGAAAATCGCTATAATCGGAGTTGTATAACTCCGATGGCCACGAAATTTAAACTGGAGGCTCACGTTAACATGTGTAAGATCCCGCCAAGAATTGAGAATTTCTAGAGTTAAGTGTGATGTAGCAAATTTCTTAAGGAATTAACTATAAATGAATTTCTGAAAAATACTAAAGGAAATTGAAAAATTCCTTCAAAATTATTTTTGTATATGAAATACATGTACTTATGTATGGACAAAAGATAAAAAAATAATAAGATAATTTGGTTAAAAAGGGGAATCCAGCTTGCTGTATTACAATCTAGTTTGCTGGATTGAAGGATTAATGAATCCAGGTTGCTAAATTGAAGGATTAGTGAATCCAGGTTGCTGGATTGTAGGACAAATGAATCCAGGCTTGCTGGATTGGATGTCAATTTGAATCCAGGTTTACTGAATTGGAGGTCAGTTGAATCCAGTCTGCTGGATTGGAAAATAATTTACTAAATTGAAATTTAGCTTGAATCTATGTTGCTGGATTAGGTATTCGGCCTACTAGATTATAAAGAAGGACTTATAAAATGAAAGATAAGTGTTAATTCATAAGTTATATGATACAGTAGTGTTAAGTCTAAGGTAGTACAGCCGTACCCTTTAATGGTTGATGTATAGTTGTTGGGCTAAATGACTCCTTCATATGGAGAAGGTATCTACGAATTAGTAACCGATCTAACTCGTTGTGAAAATAGTGTAGACGAGACGGAAGCTAATTTGTTGGTTGTTTGTGAAAAATCACTCAGTATACTATACTGAATACTATTAAAGACTCGAGATGTGCTAGGTTTAGACTTATAAATGTATATGGTGTTGGGATTGCTAGAAACATAAGCATTCAATCAAATTACATAAACACAGCGGAAGGGATGAAAAATCAGATTTAAAATTTTCTTACAAATTCTTAACCATAATCTTTATTGTGCATCAATTATCAGTCAATACATAGAAGGAGAGGATGGAATTATACCTTTGAAGATCCAAGCTTCTTCACGTACAAGTTCTACTCCTTTGATTCCTTTGATTCCTCTGTAGTAGCTCCTTCCCTTGATCAATGTCAGTCACCCAAATGTTTGGCCTCTAATGGTGATCCACCAAGGAAGATGAAGAACTCAGTAAGATGGGTTATTAGTTTAACCCTTGTTTCTATCTTTATAGAATATGTGTACTCCCAATCTTTGAAAAAATTCACGTACCTTATTTCTGATATAAAACTCTCTTATATAGATATTAGGTTAACCCTTCTAATCCAATTAGAATAGGGTTTTATTTAATTAATTAATTAAACACTTTTAATTAATTTATATCCTAATCTTATTAGGATTGAGAGAGAGTACTGATATTATATTAATTCCTAAACTCCTTTAGAATTAAAATAATAATAATATTAATAAGACTCCTCTTATTAATTTATATTTAATATTTCTAAAATATTAAATAATAAATATTAAGCTATTAAATTTATTCTATCACCATAAATTAAATTAATTACACTTAATGCATTATTACTATCATGCCATTTTCTTCTTAAATAATTCTTCTTCCTTTTATGGTGTGACCCTTTAGGTTCTCAATATTAAATCGGTTGTGAATAAATCAATTAGAACAATTCTAATCTTATTTAAATAAATAAATTAAACTAATAATCTATTTAAATAAATAACATTTATTCTACAATAGGGATAAGCCTCCTTAGCGATCAACGACTTTTCAGATAATATTGATTTCAACATTAATCATAAAAGAACCTGTGTGTTAATAGTTACCGTACAATTCAATCCTTCCACCATACAATGTCCCAAATAAATATAAGATATAGATTTACTGCCAAGTCTTAATTTATTTAATCATATGTATTTCGATTAGAAAACGCACAACTCTAAATAATGCAAATTAGAAACCTCTTTCTAATTTCATTCTACTTTAGTCAAGGATTCCTGGGTTGTCATTTAACGAATCACATAGGACATATCTCATCTTTTACTAGAGGTGGTAGATTCTTTATTGATCATACACTATTTCTATATGCAACGCATTATACCCAAGCATACCCTATATATGCCTTAAAAGGCCTTAAGGAATAAGTCAAAGTATAATTTGTTACATACAAGATACTATGATGATCTCAAGTCCAAGGATCACTTGTACTACTATCACATTAAGAATTCCTATTGACAGGTGAGTAAAACTCCATTAGGTATTCCATAGCGAGTCATGTTCAGTGAACTTATTCTCCAATAAGCACCTACATACTTGCTTTAGTGTCACCACACAAATGACCATGAGATCAGTCATCCTCATCCAATGAGCAAGCAACATATGTACCAATCTATCCGGATTTACTAATCCCAATTTTAGTAATCCCTCAATTGGGAACTATTTTAGTTTTTAAGCTTTCTAAGAATTTAGATCTCATTAGCATGATCTCATCATGATTCTAAAAGCATTGCTTAAAACTATGGGTTATTTATATATTATTAAAAATAGCACCATGTAGATAATTAAATGTCTTAAATGAAATTTTATTAATAAATAAATAAGATTGTTTACAAAGTATGTGCTTTATCATCATACATGATTGGCTTGTATGCACACTACTATCAATCTCCAACTTACACTAAAGCTAATCGCCATGGTATCTCATACCCATCTTCTCTAAGTGACGATCAAACTGCTGTTGTGTTAGAGCTTTAGTAAACGGATCTGCAATGTTGTCTAGAGAGTCCACACGCTCCAAGGTGACGTCTCCTCTTTCAATGATCTCCCTGATCAGGTGAAATCGCCGCAACACGTGTTTGGATTTCGGATGAGACCTGGGTTCCTTAGCCTGTGCAACCGCTCCGTTGTTGTCACAGTATACGGGAACTGTTTCTCCAATGCTAGGAACCACAACAAGTTTAGTTATGAACTTCTTCATCCAAACAGCTTCCTTTGCAGCTTCACTTACAACTATATACTCTGCTTCTGTCACTGAATCAACAACTGTTTTCTGCTTGGAACTCTTCCAACTCACTGCTCCTCCGTTCAAGGTAAACACATACCCTGAAACAGATTTACTGTCATCTTGGTCTGTTTGAAAACTTGAGTCCGTGAATCCCTCAAGTTTTAATTCAGACCTACTGTAGACAAGAAAAATATATTTAGTCCTTCTCAAGTACTTTAGGATATTCTTCACTTTCTTCCAGTGCTCTTCTCCTGGATTCGACTGGTATCTGCTCGTTACACTAAGTGCGTGAGCAACATCCGGTCTAGTACATATCATACCGTACATGATAGATCCTATTACAGAAGCATAAGGGATTTTACTCATACAGTCTCTCTCCTCAGGTGTCTTTGGGGCCTGTTTTTTAGAGAGATGTATTTCATGGCTCATAGGCATGAGACCTCTTTTGGAATCTTCCATGCTAAACCTATTTAGCATCGTATCAATGTACGTTCCTTGGGATAAGCCGAGCATCCTTTTAGATCTATCTCTATAGATCTTTATCCCCAAAATATAGGATGTTTCACCCAAGTCCTTTATGGAGAAGTTTTTAGATAACTAGATTTTAATTGATTGTAACATAGGAATGTCATTCCCTATCAGTAATATATCATCAACATATAATACAAGGAATGATACTGCGCTCCCACTAACCTTCTTGTATACACATGGTTCATCCTCATTTTTGATAAAATCAAACTCTTTGATTGTCTCATCAAAACGAATGTTCCATCTATGAGAAGCTTGCTTTAACCCATAAATGGATCGTTGTAGCTTACAGACTTGATTTGTTCCAACTTTTGAAATAAATCCCTCTGACTGTGCCATATACACATCCTCCTCAAGTTTCCCATTGAGGAAGGTCGTTTTCATGTCCATCTGCCAGATCTCATAGTCGTTATAAGCTGCAATCGCAAGAAAAATCCGAATGGACTTGAGCATGGCTACTGGTGAGAAGGTTTCATCATAGTCAACTCCTTATCTTTGTTTGAAACCTTTTGCAACCAGTCGGGCCTTATAGGACTCTACTTTCTCGTCTGCTCCAGTCTTTCTCTTAAAATCTATTTACACCCAATAGGCTTAATGCCTTCAGGTGGTGAAACCAGAGTCCATACTTTGTTCTCATACATGGAGTCCATTTCGAATTTCATGGCTTCAAGCCATTTCCCTGAGTCTTTATTACTCATAGCCTGTTCGTAAGTCAATGGATCATCATCATTCATGATGTGTACCTCATCGTCATCCTCTATAACGAATCCATACCTCTTAGGTATCTTCGGTATTCTTCCAAATTTACGAACAGGGTGTTGTACAGTAGGTTCTTCTACTTGGTTAGGTACCTGACTTTGATCCGTGGTAATTTGTGGTTCTTGAACTTCTTCAAGATATATCTTACTCCCACTGACCCCTTCATGGGAAAACTCTTTCTCCAAGAAGGCAGCATGTTTCGCAACAAACACCTTTTGATCAGTCAGATGATAGAAATAATACCCTACGGTTTCTTTAGGGTATCCCACAAATCTACACTTATCGAATTTGGTCTGTAGCTTATCATTTTCAAACTTTTTGACATAAGCTGGACAACCCCAAGTCTTAACATGCTTAAGATTTGGTTTCCTCCCTTTCCACATCTCATATGGAATCTTTGGGGCGGATTTTGTAGGTACCTTGTTAAGTAGGTATGCAGCCGTTTCTAGGGCATAACCCAAGAAAGAAATTGGAAGGTCGGTAAAACTGATCATGGATCGAACCATGTCCAACAGTGTTTGATTTCTCCTTTCAGATACTCCATTTAACTGTGGTGTACCTAGAGGAGTCCATTGTGAGATTATACCATTTTCTTTGAGACAACTGAGAAACTCACCGCTTAAGTATTCTCCACTTCGATCTGATCGAAGTATCTTAATACTCTTGCCAGTTTGTTTCTTTACTTCACTTCTGAACTCTTTGAACTTTTTAAATGATTCTGATTTGTATTTCATTAAATACACATATCCAAATCTTGAGTGATCATCAGTGAAAGTAATAAAATAAGAATACCCACCCCGTGCACTTGTTGTCATAGGTCCACAAATGTCTGTGTGAATCAATGCCAACAACTCTGTAACTCTTTCTCCTTTTCCACTAAAAGGAGATTTAGTCATTTTACCCATGAGACAATATTCACAAGTTGGATATGATTCATAATCGGATAGCTCTAGGAGCCCATCCTTATGCAACTTGGATAATCTTGTTTTATTGATATGATCAAGTCTACAGTGCCACGTGTAGGTATAATTAATATCATCTCTTTTCCTTTTCTTAGTTTGTTTAATTTAAAATATATTTTCTTGCAAGTCAAGTATATAAAGCCCATTTCGCAAATTTTCAATACCATATAAAACATTGTCTTTATAAATAGAACAACCATTGTTCTTTATAATAATGTCAAAACCATCTATATCCAATACAAAAATTAAAATAATGTTTTTAATAATATTCGGAGCATAATAACAGTTATTAAGATAAATGGACTTGCCCGAAAGCATTGCTAAACAATAAGGTCCTACAGCTAATGCAGCAACCTTTGCTCCATTCCCCACTCGTAGGATCACCTCTTCATTGTTCAGCTTTCTATTTCTGACCAGTCGCTGCACAGTGTTACATATGTGAGACCCACAGCCGGTATCCAATACCCAAGTAGAATTATGACTTTCATAAAAACTAATTTCAATCATAAACAAACCTTGATTGGAAGTCGAAACTTCTCCAAGCTTCTTCTCTGCTAGAAACTTCTTGCAGATCCTCTTCCAATGTCCCGGCTCGTTGCAATGAAAGCATATTCCTTTAGCTGGTTCATGTTTTTTTTGTTCCTTTTCTTTCCCCTTTCCTTTAGCCTTCTTGGATTTCTTCTTTTCAGAAGACACCTTGAGCCTCTTCCTTTTATTGGAAGAATCCACCATCAAGACATGGTTTTTCTTGGATGAGAAGTGACCTTCTGCAGTTTCCAGCATGTTAATCAGCTCAGGCAAGCTGACATCTAGCTTATTCATGTGAAAAATTAACCACAAACTGCGAGAAGGTCTCAGGGAGTGACTGCAAGACCAAGTCTTGACTCAACTCCCCATCCATGACGAACCCAAGCTGTCCAAGACGTTCAATCAAATTGATCACTTTTAGGACATGAGTCTCGATGGCAATACCCTCGTTCATCCTAGATCGAAAGAGCTCCTTAGATATCTCATATCTAGAAGTCCTACTCTATTCACCATACAACTCCTTGAGGTGAAGCAGCATAACAGGAGCAACCATTTTTTCGTGCTGACGCTGAAGCTCGTTATTCATGGATGCGAGCATGATGCATTGAGCCACAGATGCATCATCTTGCCACTTATTAAAAGTGACAATCTATTCCTCAGAGGCTATTTCTGAAACAGATTCAGGGACAGTTGAATTTAGGACATAAGAAATCTTTTCAATAGTGAGAACAATTCTCAGATTTCTTAGCCAGTCCTCATAATTCGGCCCGATAAGCTTATTTGCATCAAGTATGCTTCGTAGTGAGATTAGTGATTTAGACATTTTTTAAAATTCTGCATGTGAAAACAATAACAATTTAGCAAACATTCATTTTATTTACTTTGCATACCAAAATAAATTTAGGTATTTATTTTAAATTGGTATCTCCCACTATTTTCATCAAACTATATTACCCTCACCTCACTTATATAGTTCGGCAACATCTAATTAAAGATTTGCTAGTGAGAATAAGGATCCCATTTCAAATGTATATAACCTTGTGGATAGCACAACAAGCGATATACAAATAAATAGGTAGACAACTCTTGTCAATTACATCACCATGTAATTCCTTTTATTCTGCCTCTTAAATCATAATGGTCATGTGTGTGCATATCCGAACTAAAATAATTTAAGTTAAGTCCAGCGTAAGACTTCCATAAATTCAAAAAAGAAAAATGTTCGTCCTTGTGGATAGCACAACAAGACTAGATCGTTCAATTTTCTTGATAAGCATCAAATGTGATTAATTAACATCTTAAATGCTCAATACTCGCCTTGTGGATAGCACAACAAGCTCATATTAAATATTTAATACTCTATTAATTTATCATGCTAGAAGGCGACGTTCGATATTCCAAATATCTTTGAATGCTTTGGACTTAATCTTGTTTCTTTGAGGGGTTTGTTATTATTTGTCTCATCTTGTTTAACGCGCATGCACACACATATATATAAAAAATACGCGTCATTTTATTAAACATGCGAAGCATGTTTGCATAAAATATAATATATATATATATATATATATATATACAATATTTAGCATGCAATATAGAATACTATATTCTACCTAGATTGATTATGGACTTTTACTCTAATTTGGTTCACTAGAAGCCACCAAGTGAACCAAAAAGGTCAAACCTAGGAGTGCAAGAATTTAAATTTAAAATTAACGATTACATTTAAACCCAGGCTCCGTACAAATGGGTCTTCAAGCGCACCTTGCTCCTTGATCTCCAGTTCTTCAAAAATTCTAACTAATCCAACTACATAAACTATTTCATTTAAATAGAAACCTTGATCAACAGTCAAGGGGAAGTACATAAGAGAGAGATAGAATATACAATAAGAAGAAAACCAGAAAAGACGAGGTACGCAGACCCCATTTTATAAAACCCAACATTCAAGCATTCATCCAAAATAAAATCCAATCACATTGGTCATAGTCCATAATCAATCCATTTTATTAACATACATATCATCATACGTATCAATAAAACTTATTCATCTCATGAAAGCAAATTCATTCCATATATGTATTAATATCAGTTAATGGGCAAAAGTTTGCTAAACTTTGTTTTTGAAAAAATAAACTCCTTTATTTTATTCAAAAATAATTCCAAATTAAACTCTTTAATTTTAGCAATTCTGAAATCATATTTCATATAAAATAAACATCTTTATTTTAAACCTTTATTAATTAAATAAACCATTTATTTAATTAATCAAAACAAAAGAAAAAATTTCAGTTCCTGTCCAGTGGCGCAGCTGCGCCAGGAATGTAAAGCGAGCCGGCGCAGCTGCGCAACATGAAAACCAGGAACAGACACCGACGCAGCTGCGCAGCAAGAAGGCCTTGCACCGGCGCAGCTGCTCAGCTTCTCAGAATCTGAAAATTTTTGTTTTTCAAGAACTCGATCCAATCGCATATCATACATGTATGGAATCACATAAACTGATAATTAGCACAAGATTGGTTCTGATACCACTGTTGGGTTTGCTAGAAACATAATCATTCAATCAAATTACATAAACGCAACGGAAGGGATGAAAAATCAGATTTTAAAATTTTCTTACAAACCCTTAACCATGATCTTTCTTGTGCATCAATTATCAGTCAATACATAAAAGGAGAGGATGGAATTATACCTTTGAAGATCCAAGCTTCCTCAGGTACAAGTTCTACTCCTTTGATTCCTTTGATTCCTCTGTAGTGGCTCCTTCCCTTGATCAATGTCAGCTACCCAAATGTTTGGCCACTAACGATGATCCACCAAGGAAGATGAAGAACTCAGGAAGATGGGTTATTAGCTTGACCCTTGTTTTTATCTCTATAGAATATGTGTACTCCCAATCTTTAGAAAAATTCACGTACCTTATTTCTGATATAAAACTCTCTTATATAGATATTAGGTTAACCCTTCTAATCCAATTAGAATAGGATTTATTTAATTAACTAATTAAACACTTTTAATTAATTTATATCCTAATTTTTTTAGGATTGAGAGAGAGTACTGATATTATATTAATTTCTAAACTCCTTTAGAATTAAAATAATAATAATAATAATATTAATAAGACTCCTCTTATTAATTTATATTTAATATTTCTAAAATATTAAATAATAAATATTAAGCTATTTAATTTATTCTATAACCATAAATTAAATTAATTATATTTAATGCATTATTACTATCATACCATTTTCTTCTTAAATAATTCTTCTTCCTTTTATGGTGTGACCCTTTAGGTTCTCCATATTAAATCGGTTATGAATAAATCAATTAGAACAATTCTAATCTTATTTAAATAAATAAATTAAACTAATAATCTATTTAAATAAATAACATTTATTCTACAATAGGGATAAGTCTCCCTAGCGATCAACTACTATTCAGATAATATAGATTTCTACATTAATCATAAAAGAACTTGTGACTAAATAGTTACCGTACAATTCAATCCTTCCACTATACAATGTCCCAATTAAATATAAGATATGGATTTACTGTCAACTCTTAATTTATTTAATCATATGTATTTCAATTAAAAAATGCACAACTCCAAATAATATAAATTAGAAACCTCTTTCTAATTTCATTCTACCTTGGCCAAGGATTCCTGGGTTGTCATTTAACTTATCACATAGAACATATCTCCTTTTTTACTAGAGGTGGTAGATTCTTTATTGATCATACATTATCTCCATATGCAACTCATTATACTCAATCATACCCTATATATGCCTTAAAAGGCCTTAAGGAATAAGTTAAATTATAATTTGTTACATACAAGATACTATGATGATCTCAAGTTCAAGGATCACTTGTACTACTATCACATTACGAATTCCTATTGACAGGCGAGTAAAACTCCATTAGGTATTCCATAGCGAGTCACGTTCAGTGAACTTATTCTCCAATAAGCACCTACATACTTGCTTTAGTGTCTTCACACAAATGACCATGAGTCAATCATCCTCATCCAATAAGCAAGCAACATATGAACCAATCTATCCGAATTTACTAATCCCCATTTTAGTAATCTCACAATTGGGAACTATTTTAGTTTTTAAGCTTTCTAAGAATTTAGATCTCATTAGCATGATCTCATCATGATTCTAAAAGCATTGCTTAAAACTATGGGTTATTTATATATTATTAAAAACAACACCATGTAGATAATTAAATGACTTAAATGAATATTTTATTAATAAATAAATAAGATTGTTTACAAAGTATGTGCTTTATCATTATACATGATTGGCTTGTACGCACACTACTATCATATGGTGTTAAGGATATCTAATATTTGACTATGTGGTTAAGTGTTAGATGGTTTACTTTTAAAATAATAGTATTATGAGATAAGTATGATATGCTGATTAAAAGATCAATCTTATAACTGATAGGTCTTTTTAATAGGGAGATTAAGTTAAATTGCGTAGCAATAATCGACTATGCAGGCAAGTTCTCTAACTCAAACTCGAGTTATATTTTTAAAACACCTTAGTGGATATTTTTCTTGATTATTCCACGTCTAAACTGATTATTGATTCACACTTAGTGCATGTTGCATGTGTTAGTCAGGTATGAAAGGTTGATCACCTTCATTACCATAAGGTTCATATAAAATTATTCATGGTACTTGTTGACATTAAACGTTATTGATTTAGTCATTCAATTATTGACATGTTAATTCATGCTCTTTCACAATTATCATATTGCTGAAAACTTGAAAGCTTACTCTTTCTTTTAATTATGATATATCCTTGTTATATTTAAACTTTTTGGGCAAAATTGTTGCTCATCCTTGCTATATCATGATAATAAATTTTAGATTAAGGCGAAGGCTTGAAGAAGGACAGAGACAGATCAAAGTATAATAATATAATGTTATGCAAAAAAATAACTATTTAGTTATCTTATGTAAACCTTTCGTAATTTTGAAGGTATGTATTCAGTTAAGGTTGATAAACCTTGGAAAATGTTATAGAATTATGTGAAATAAATAATTTTTGTTTATTATTCCGCATTAGATGATAGAATATGTATGATAATGAATTACCGTAACGTACCAAGTCCGAGGTTCTTGTGATCTTGATTTAAGGGCGTCACAGGCACAACTACATGATGAGGAGTGTGAGAAGATCCGGAAGAGAATAATCGATGGTGATGAGATGAAGTTCAAGATTGATAATGATGGACTGCTACGATTTGAAGGGAGAATCTGGGTATCGCCAGTACCAGAAGTCAAAGAGGAAATTTTGAGCGAAGCTCACAGTTCAAGATATTCGATTCACCCTAGGAGTACAAAGACCTGGATCTAAGATAACATTTTTGGTGGCCGAATATGAAGAGAGATGTTGCTGAATGTGTTGCAAAATGTTTAACATGTCAAAAAGTCAAAGCAGAACATCAGAGACCAAGTGGATTGTTACAACCGCTAGAAATTCTGGAATAGAAGTGGGAGCATATCATGATGGATTTTGTGGTTGGTCTTCCAACGACTTAGAAGGGTTTTGACGCGGTATGGGTTATCGTGGATCGACTGACGAAGTCAGCGCACTTTTTACTTATCAAGATTAGATTTAATTTGGATCAATTGGCGAAGCTGTACGTTAAGGAAATTATTTCTAGACACGGTGTTCTGGTATCAATTGTATCAGACATGGATCCGCGTTTTACGTCAAATTTTTGAAAGCGATTACAGGAATTTTTGGGAACTCAATTGCGAATGAGTACGACGTACCATCCTCAGACTGATGGCCAGAGCGATAGAACGATTCAGACTATAGAGGATATGCTGAGAGCTTGTGTTATGGACTTCAAAGGAAGCTGGGATGATCATCTACCATTGGTGGAGTTTGTTTACAACAACAGTTACCATGCAAGTATTGACATTCTGCCTTTCGAAGCATTGTACGACAGGAAATGCATGACTCCATTATGCTGCGATGAGGTCGGTGAGCGTCAACTGTTGGGACCAAAATTGGTGCAACAAACTGCTGAGATCGTCAAGCTGATCAGAATGAGATTGGTTGCTGCTCAAGACAGACAGAAGAAATATGTTGATTATCATCGTCAGAATCGAGAGTTTGAAGTAGGAAGTTTCATTATTCTGAAGGTGTCCCTCTGGAAGGGGAAGATTCGATTTGGCAAGAAGGGAAAACTGAGTCCCAGATTTATTGAACCTTTTGAGATACTGCGAAGAGTTGGCGAGGTAGCTTACGAGGTTAAGTTACCTCCGGAGTTAGATCATGTTTATAACGTTTTCCATATTTATGTGTTGCGACCGTACAAACACGATTACAAGCAAGTGATAGAGTATGAGCCGTTGCAATTAGATAAAGACTAAACGTATAAGGAAGTTCCTATTCAGATAGTTGACAGGAAAGAGCAAAGACTTAGAAATAAAGTGATACCTTCTGTTAAGGTAATCTGGTGGAACCACAATGCTGAAGAAGCTACGTGGGAACTCGAAGATGTTATGATGAAAACATATCCCCAGTTATTTGTTTAATTTCTTGTATAACGATTCTGGGGACAGAATCTTTTTAAGGGGAGAAGAATGTGATGAATGAGTTTTTTTGAATTGTGATTCTGGGGACAGAATCCTTTTAAGGAGGGAAGACTGTAACAAACGAGAATTTTGTATTTTAATTTTAAATATTTATTAAATTAAATAAATATTTAAATTAATTTATTTATTCAGTTGAATAAATAATTAATGTGATTATGTTGTGGAGTAATTTAATTAAGTGCAATATATTAATTAAATTAATGATTAATATTAAATTGATGTTTAATTAATTTTGTGGTTAAAGTTCTAATTTAATCGAGATAATTAAATTAGATGAATTGTTATATGGTAATTTAGTAGTAATGATTTAATGAATTGATAAATAATTATAGTAATGTCTAATTTAATTTAAATAATTAAATTAGAGATTTACTAATTTGTTACATGAAATTATGGTTAAATAAATAAATTATAATTGTGTAGCAATTTAATTTATGTGACAATTTTATTTAATTATTTTATGTTCGATTTAATTTAATTAAATTGAAATATTGGGATTTAATTAAATAAGGTGTGACATTTAAAACTATGTATTAAAAAAGTTATTAAAATAAATTAAAATGGATTTTAATTCAGTTTTACCAAACAAGGCCCTTAGTTTCTAAAAATTTATTTATAAATTGGTTTTGCTAAACAAGCCTTAGTGGTCTTTAATTTTCAAAATAAAAGTAACTGGTATATTTATTAAAAGGTTTAAATTATTAGTTATATATTATATGTAATTATATATATATGTCAGTTATATGTATATTGTATATTACGTAAGTTAGAAAGATAGAAGAATAACAGAGAAAACTAGAGCAGAGGAAGAAAAGAGAAAGAAAGAGGAAGGAAGAAAAGCTTTGTGAAATCTAAGAAACAAGAATCACCATCTTCATTATCTTCTTCTAAAAGCTAACAAGGTAGCAATCTAAACTTTAAGATTTTTAAATTATGTTTTCTTATTCTTCATAGTTTTAGTTCTTTGTGATTAAAGTTTTTCATGAAATTCATGTAAACGTGATTTATATATGTAATTTGTGTTATAAACTGTTTATATATGATTTGTATGCAAGTTTAAGTTGTTTAATTCATGTAAATATGATGAATATGAAGAAATCATGTTCATAGCAATTTACAGTGAACTATTTTGAAAAATGGTCTCTTTAATATCAAAATTGATGTCTAATTCATGCTATGTGATGTCAATTGAATTTAGATTATAATAATATATTAATAAACAAAAATAACATGATTTGAATTATGTGATTTGATTTAAAAACAAAGTCACATTGTTTATTTTCATCAAGAACACTTAATATTGGTGTTTTCTTCAGAATCATAAAATTAAATATTTTTAATTGATTGTTGTAATGTTTATATGTGTTAAAACATGTTAGAAGAATAAAGTTATGATTTTATAAAACTTTATATGAATTGTATGAACTAAAATCTGAGTTTGGTGCGAGAAAATAAGCCAAATTGGCTTTTTCATGCACAGTTCGCTAGACTGTCTACGTCTGACTATAATGTGGCACCGCAGCGCCAGCCCTGTGAGTAAACTAGGTGCTGCAGCGCCACATCAGCAGAAGTTGGTGATGTGGCATGGCGAGGCAGCGCCAGTATGTATGTTAACTGCAGCGCAGCAGCGCCAAGACCAGATTTCAGAGCGTGCAGACGTGTCAGCACGGCAGCTCCAGTTTTGAGTGTAACTGGAGGGCTGCAGCACCAGGCCCAGCGCCCTGATGATGTGGCATGGCGCTGCAGCGCCGGCTACATTTCATTGTGTGGCGCTGCAGCGCCACCAAAGCTGTTTAGCTAGAAAAATATATTTAAATATACAATTTTGTGAGAATGATAATGTAATAAATATAAAAGCATGTTAATAAAATTATATGCTAATTAGATAGTATTAAATTATATTTTTAATATGAAATGCATGATTTTAAATTATAATTTGATTAATTATAAAGTTTGATGTGAATGTGTGGTTTGATCATGTTATGTGATAATTAGTGATTAAACCTAATAACTAAATAATGATGAGTTAACTTAGATCAGTTAACTAATGATGTGATGCAGCTATATGGTAACTAATTTATGTTACTATTGTTAATTACGTGTAGTAGGATAAATTATGGAACGTGATAATAATTACTAGCTTGTGCACGAGACAAGTTTTCTTACCCTAACTCGATTATGTTTACGCAAGTTTTTTAACTATACTTTTTAATTGAGCAAGTTCTTTTATTCTGCATTGGACAAGTATTTTTATTGAGTTTCATTATTGAAAAATAATGTAGCTTTGACTTAATTGTTCAAGCAAGGTTTTATTATATCTTTCAAATGCTTTAAGTTTATTTCTAAAGCATGACTGTTAAATATGATGTTTATTGTTGTGACTCATAGTTAGTTCATAATTCTTTTGTTATCGAACTCTTATATTATTGTAAGTTGATTTAACTACTCCTTAGTTGATGATAGTTGAACTCTAAATTATCCTTTAAGCTTATCCAAACCAAACTTTCTTTGGTGGGTGTGGACTCGTTAATTAATACTGAGATGAATAACCCTATTAATAGGGGATTACCATATGAAAGTGTTAAGATGTTTGTGCATAATACATAGTACGAAGGGCTGATCCCACTAAGTACGAGTTAGACTTCGTATAGTCTAACGACTATTAAAGGTCTAAGTAGAAATACTTATAACCTAGAACATAGTTCAAGGTCTTATGACCCTCAGATGAATTCTAAATCTTATTTCAATTCTTCATTATTGATGATAGCAAATGTTATTCAATTCAATTGAACTTATTCAATGATATGCTATCCTTATTGATTGTTATTTCAAGTGAGCTTTTGTTTTCTCACTCTTGCATATATAACCATTGCATCCAAAGTTGAGAAGGTTGACGAGCCGTCAACCAGCAAAGGAAAAGGCAAGATGAATAAGTGAAGACTTGTTCATATTTATTATTAGATTGTGTAATAAGACTTTAATTATTATATGTTGTTTTCTTTTTCGCATTGACGATGTTTAAGGTTAGAAGCGCTAGGAACGTTTTGATAAGGTTGTAATCCTTTTAAAGGAAGATTTTATATATTAAGGTTGTTATTTATTTTGCATTCCTTATTTATGGGTAGTTAGTTATGTTTTATTTAGATAGTGAACATAATATCCTATGGAAATGAAGTACCCGGATTTGGGGGTGTCACATAACTCCGTTTAATTTGGTCTAGAACCAGAGATTCATAGAATTCGGGGGCTTGCTTAAGCGAGGGGAAGGTGTTAGGCAACCCCCGACTATCGTGAAACACGGTTACCGTGACTTTTCATTCCCTAAACATGTTAGTGTGTGTGTGTGTGATGCACATAATTTTATTCACAGTGATTTTTTTAAAAAGTAGTGTTGTACTTCGTTTGACCTATATACGAAGGGTTTGATTTATTAAAAGATTTATTTTAAGCAATCATATGAAAGTTGTGACGCCCCCAAATCCGGGTACTTGAAACCCGTACTTGGTGCTACACGATACCATTTATACGAACTGCTTACTATATTATACATTAAAAATTATATCAAAGTTGTCTAATCCCCAGGTACGTCGACCCTTAAGTACTTTATTACATGATAGATAATAAATTATCACAATACAAAGTTCTAAATATTACAACTAACACCTTATAACTATTACTTCAACTTTCCCTTTCCTTTGTCCTTGCCAGAACCTTCTAATCGAACACGCTTAACTGAAAACAATTAATTTAAAGCAATAATGAGCATTTAATTGCTCAACAAGTAATATTAGATAATAAACATCAGCTGAAAGAAATAAATATTTTTTTTAAAGTATACTTCTACAACGAATCAATAGTTATGAAGCCATTTGAAATAATTCATAACAACATATCAATCTTTTTACATTTTTTAAACGACGTAGTGACTATAAATGTTGAGCGGTCAATAGACCATGAACTATTATTTTTAAGTTTGAAAAGTTTTGTACATAAATTAATCTGCAAACCATCTTGACTTACGGACACGTTGGGTGATCAGGCCGTATGTCCTGTATTGATCAACACTACACACAGGAACGACATATGCGTTCATCATAATCGTCTTTAGCGCATAAAAATTTTTCAATTTTGGGATATTCATACTCGGTATAGATTTTGAACTAAAGCAATTTAGTTAGACGACTCTATCATAACCAACAATATTCAATGATAGCTTTACAACTATGTCTAGTAAAGTCAAATAGCTTAGACAACTTTTAAACCATGTATACATACCAAAATTAAATAGTATGTATCAACACTTGTTCAAATACAACAATTTATACAAGTGATGACACTTGCATAACTAAACTTAACTTAGAAAGAACAGAACAGTTTTTGATTATATATGAATCATACGAAAACAGTAATAAGATAGTTGTAAACAATGAACGAATTGAATGAAATTCGAGAGTTTGCATGAATATAAATGAATTAAGAGTACTTGTTCAACCAAAAGATCCATTGCATAAATACAAAGGTTCAGATACTTGCGCAATAAAAGTAGAGTTCAGAAACTTGCTTACACAAAGATCCATTGCATAAAGTAAATGTAAGCCTTGATCGTTGACTACTGCTACGCAATCTAATTTAATCTCTTTATTGTAAAGACTTATCATTATTAAGATTGATCTTGCAATCAGTATATCACATTATATTTCATAATACTACTACTTTACAAGTAAATTATCTAACATGTAATTACATAATCAAACATTAGATAACTTCTTAACACCATACGTATTCACAATTCTAAACCTAGCACACATCAAGTATTTAACAGTGTTCAATATAGTACGTTGAGTGGTTTCCCATAAACAACTAACAAACTAGTTTTCGGTCTCGTCTACACTATTTTTCACAGCGAGTTAGATCGGTAGCTAGTTCGTATATACCTCCGCTCCCTGAAGGAATCGTTTAGCCCAAATACTATACATCAACCATTAAAGAGTACGACTGTACCACTACTTTATCATATAACTTATGGTTTAACACTAAGTCTTTCGTTTTATAAGTTATTCTTTATAATCCGGTAAACCGAATACCTAATCCAGCAACCTGAATTCAAACTGACCTCCAATCCAGCAACCTGGATTATACAATCCATCAACCTGGATTATCTTATCCAGCAACCTGGATTGACCGATCCAGCAAGCTGGATTATTATGCTATGTACCCAATTTAGCATATTAAATGCTCAATCACACTATATTCTTAAAATAACTTAACTTCTATTTATTATTCATTTTAAACTCTCATTTAATATTATTAATTATTTAATAATATTTTATTCATTCACAAGTATTATTAATCATTTAATAATGTCTTATTCATCACATAATATTATTAGCCATTAAATAATATCTTACTCATCTCATAATATTATTAATTATTTAATAATATTTTAATCCTTAACAAATATTATTAATCATTTAATAATATTTTAATCCCTTAAATAATATTATTAATCATTTAATAAGATTTTAATTATAATTTAATCTAAATATTATTAATTACTTAATAATATCCTAGTCTAATATTATTAATCATTTAATGATATTTTAATCATTTATTAAACTTATAAATAATTTATTTTAATTATTTACACTTTACTAATTAATTAATTTAATCATTTTAAAATGCCATACACATAATATCTCATTACAAATTACCAACACCTCTATCAAAAATTTACATATATCTTATATAGGATTTTCAAGTCATAAAATCCTATTTTTTATATTTTTAACATTACATAATTAATTTAATTTATTTATTCATAACTCAATTATTTATATGGAAAATACCAAAACAACTCCAAAAATATTTCTTTTCTGAGATTTGACAGATTATAAATCCCTTATGAAAATATATTTTTTCTGAAATTTTTAAAATCATTTACTATATTTAAATAGTCCAAAACAGCCAAATCTAGTTACATCTATCATAAATCAAAACTTGGTTAGACAATTATGAAATTTACAGGGTATGTTCCTGTTATATATATATGTACTTTCAGTAAATATTTCATAAATTTTGGAGTTCACCACAAAGAGTTATTCAGATGTACTTTTGAAAGTAGTCCTTCACCGTATCAGCCATAACTCTCATTATACATGACCAAAAATACTCAATTTTTTTTGGAACTCACATAAGCTCTTATACTATCTCTCCAAATTTTTCCAAAATTTTTAAAGTGCAAAAAGTTGACAAAAATATCCCTGGAAATGCATAGTCAGCAAGATTTATGGACTTGTTGTTTACTACCCGAACTGTTTCGACTAAAACTGACAGCAAAACTTATAAACATATTATTTTTTATTTATACCACTTGGGTTTAGTATTTAACTTATATATCTAGCACCCCTTTTTGACGGATCATAAAACAAAGTTATAGATCTCAAGTTATAGCCCCTCTAAGTAGTAAAAAGTTAGGATTTTCTAATTTTCAAAACATAGTTTTCATTTTCTTACTTTAGATCTAACTTTTGACACTCAAAAGAGTTAGATCTAAACATAATAGACTTATAAACATGTAGATCTAGAGTTTTAGATCTCAAGATCATAAACTTTAGATCATCAAAATCAAAGAAAAACAAGAAGAAATAAACTAAATTAAAGTTACAAATTTTTATACCTTTGCTTGATTTTCTTTCTTCTTCTTTCTAGAGTTTATTTAAAGAATTAGATAGCTTGCAAAAATCTCTCTTCTTAATCTCTAAGGGCTGGCCGAAATTAGCTCTCTTCTCTCTCTCTCTCTTGTTTAGTTTTGTTCTTAGCTTTCTAGGAAATGAAATGAAAGAAAATTTTTGCTAGATAATTAAGTGGGGGTATTTATAATGGGGTAAAATCCATAGATATAATATGTGTATGTATATAAATTACCCAACACTCCACTCTTCTCATCTTCTCCTTAATCATTACATAATTGCATATACTCTTTAGTTTACTTGTAAAATTGGTTAAAATGAGAGGCTTCATTATCAAAGTGACACATGGCTTGAGTTGGTGAGAGTTGGTAAATGAAATTATTACATACATACACCTCTCCTTCTTCTGCCTTGTGGGCCAAAATTTTGGGCCTCCTCCTCCTCATTTGGTTTAATTTTTTTTAGGCCTTATTTGCTTATACAAGTGTCCAATAAGTCCTTTCCAATTTGGGCAAAGCTTGGGTCATTTAATTAAATTGTTGGGCTTTTAAATTAATTTTTTGGGCCATGGAATAACATAGTTTCATACTTTAAATTTTTATCTTACCCTAATCATTTAATTAGGGTTTCTCTTCAATCATTTATAATTCAAATAATCACTCATATACATTTAATTGTATAACTCAATTAGACTTGCTTTACTAATAGAGATGTATAAAATAAATTCCTTAGGGTTAGTATATATTTTAAATATTAACATTCTTTCATATTATAACCCTTAGGTTATTTAACTCACATTTCTAAAATATATATTAGGTTAAAAATCTTTATTATTAACTCTCTTTATATGTTAAATAAATATATACACATTTAAATAATATATATATTTATTTAACCACATACATTATTCCACATAATCCATAACACATTTATCATTGTTGATAAATTCTTATCATTATTTAAATACTCACATAATCATATAATCACTATATATAATTCATATCAATAATTTACTTAATATTAATCACATAATGTACATATATATCATCTTAAATACAATAACAAATGTATTAATATTCAAATCCCTATTTGAAATTCAAATTAGGATTTTGATCAGTTATTCATCTTAGTCAACTCGTAATTATTAAATTGACTAACTTGCTTAATTTATATCGCATATGTTCAAAATATTACTGATAACAATAATGATAATAGTTAATAAAATAATAATATATATAAAAAATTCATTCATAAACTTATAGTCGTGTAAAATTCTCGGTCCTTACAAATGTGATCTTTTGAAAAGTGGTTTTCAAACCCTTTCACTCGCATAAGAATTGAAGTCCTTTGATACTTCCATTTTATTCTATATTCAGCTTTATTTATTTTATTAAGATGCGAAGCATCTTTGATAATAAATAAAACTATCTATAGATGTCGGACTCCTTATGGGCATGAAAGCTATCGAAGTATGCCCGAGCACCACAAACCACCATTTTCACAATTTCGGGGCCTTAAACCCGTATAACCGTTTTAAGGCCCTGAATTTACAAGTACAAGAGTCGATAAGCTAGATGTACAACTAAAAAAGGACCATTGCGGGAACCGGATCTAGATCCATGGATTAGATCGTAGATCCTGTAGCTCCTAGGCTCACAGGATATCACATAAATAGCCTGCATAGTGAATATATTGTGATAACATACATATCTACTCTAGACATCGTTGGACGAAGGATTCATCAGTTAAATCCTCGTAAGCGAGTAGCCCAAAGCTTCCAGTTTCCTCTAAATACAGATTTAGGATCATGTGGTAGCTAAATATTTACAAAAACCAAAAAGAAAACTAGATCTGTATAGATCTTAGCCATTCAAGCTTCCATGTTGAAGTTTTATAACTTTTGAACTGGTTAAAAGCTGGATTTGCCTAGATCTAGTACAGATCTAGTCAATAAAAATAAATATTGACTATTTACATCAAACGAACAGTTAAAAAGTCAGATTTGACCAATATTAACTACTAACTATATATATAGCACTTATATATATGTTAGAGCAAGTTAAGAGAACAGATCTGATAAAATCTTACATTACGACATTAGAATGGCCATCGAACGGCTTTCGGCGCCTCAAAACTAAATTTCCACTAGTTAAAGTTTGATATATTATATAAAATATATATAAAAGTGTTTACAAAGAAGTTTTACAAAGATCGGAGTAAGATTCGAGTTCCTTCTCTCTCCCTTGGCCCCTTTCTCTCTCTTTTCCTTCTCCTCTCTGACTCTTCCTTCTCATAGAAGTTAAAGGGGGAAGGGGTATATATAGGCTCGACCAGACGCGAGTCTACCTGTAGCAACCGCAGGTAGACCTGCGGCTGGGCCAGATGGGCTCCACTGCCTCGAAGTATGTGCACCTCGATCGACATGCAATCTGCTTGAAACCTATATAACTTGCAATCTAGGAATCCTATGGAGGTCTGCCATACCTTTCCGAAAATCCCTTTCTGAGAGCTACGCAATGACATGGTCCTTGACCTCTTTTGAATCAGGGAAGATGGGTTCATGACCATATCTTCAAGTCTTCGTAGTTAGTTCGTTGAGCTGTCTAGCGTAGTTTGCACTCGGGATTGCTGTGATGGCTCTGTACGACCTTATTCACAGTTGTTTGATCAGTATTGATGTAGAGTTGGCAAAATTACCCTTTGGTCCTTCCGGGGTTTTCTCTAGACTTGATGTAGGTGCAGCTGTCTTCCCTCAGGGTTCAATACAAGTCCGCACCAAAGAAAGTTTGGTTTGGATAGATAAAGGAACATTGGAGTTTCAACTATCATCAACTAGGAGTAGTTGAATCGACTCACAATACTTTAACAGTTCGATAATATAAGAATTATGAATCAAATGTAAGATACAACAATAGATTTCATGATAACTAGGCATGCTTTAGGAATAACTTAATGAATTCGATAGATCAAGTAGATCTTGCTTGAACAACTAAGTCAAGATCACATTACTTAAATAATACTTCAATACTTATGCTTTACGGATATTTGAATACAGTATAACTCATACAATACATAACGAGTTAAGAATCAGATATAGACTTGCATGATATAATGAGCAAGGGTTAGAGAACTTGCACAACAAAAAGATACCATGAAAGAACTTGCATAATGTAGAAGAATAATGATTAGAAAACTTATGATTAGAAAACTTGCTTAAGTAAGAGATAAGGAGTAGAGAACTTGCCTCAAGCGCAAGCTATACTTTAATAATTACAATCACTTCCACAATTATCCTACATATCACGTTACATTTAAAACATCTATTAGTACCTAACTATAACGTTTAAACCGTCGATCTTCATACTCAAGTCCAACCTAGCAACATGGTTACGACGTACGTCAATACTAATACACATACGTGAGGCTAAACTCACAATTAAGCACCTCATATACGTATAGCACTTTTACTATCATATTGCATCTTACGGTAACAATATCTAAGCACACATATAATATAACCACATACGACTTCAATATATCTTAAACACATCCAAAGCATGTTATCTCATTACCTATTACACTTATCAAGTCATAAAAATAAGTTAGCTAAACAAACGCGGCATGAAACCTCAACAAAGGGAAAACTAAATTCCAGGACAGCTTGTTAACCCGCTGGGGCAGGTCCCCCAAGGGTAAAAGCCCCGCTGGGGCAGGGCCCACTACTGGTGGGAACCCCCCAGCTCGCAAACGGCAGAGAAATAAGCCAATTTGGCTTATTTCTTCACACTGAAACTAATTTTCCTCAACATGATGAACATGAAACTTGATAACAACAAAATTTTAGACTCTTTAATATGATTATAACATATAAAATCCTTACAACACATAATCAAAACCAAGTTTTCATGATTTTTGAAGAAAACTACAATATCAAGCGTTCTTGACAAAAATTTCTATTACGAATTCGTTTTTCAATCAATTCATGTTATTCCAATTACAATAACTTTAATTCTTAATATATTAACATAAACCATGATCAATTTAAACAATAATCCATAATCAAACACCAATTTGATAGTTTCAAAGGCTATTCTTTCAAAATTAGTTTATAGTAAATCATTATGAACATAATTTCTTCTTGTTTATCGAAATTACATGGATTAAATTCTCTAAGACAACTATATAACTCATATATAAACTTGCTACAACACATATTACACATAAATTTCATGTTTACATAAATCTTTCATTCTAACTTAACCAAAAATATGAAAATTCATAAGGACACAAATTCTCCATTAAAACTTATTTTTACAATAAATTGAATTTCTAAAAAATCGTTTATAGCATACAACTCAATTATAAATAGTATATAAACACAGTATGTATATATATATATATATATATATATATATATATATATACAATTTATGTTTACACAATCTCATAAAATTTTCATATTCACAGAGAACTCAAAATAAGGAAGAACAATCAATTAAATTTTAAAACTATAAGATAGTAATTATACCCTTTTTGTTTTGATGATTAAAGAAGAAGATGATGATGAGCTTGAGTTCTACCAACGTATACAAACAGCACAAGATCGACAAAAGAGTTATGCAGATCTTCATCGAAAGGACGTGGAATTTAATGTTGGAGACCATGTGTTATTACGTGTTGCTCCGTGGAAGGGAGTTACGAGATTCGAAAAGAGAGGAAATGTAAGACCCCAACTTTTATGAATAAAGATTTAGTTTTCTTTATATATTATTTCGAAACAGTAAGATGTTGTTTTGATAAATATGAAAGTTATGGGTGAAATGTGCAAACATTTTTAAAATGAGCAAGTGGTTATAAAATATTCTTGTTGTCGGGGAATATTCGTTTGGTCGTGAAATATTCTTGTTGTCGGGGAATATTCGTACGACGACGCAGCTATTTGTGGGCCCCCACAACGGAATAACTGTCGGATATAGAAAGCGACAGAAATAACTTTTTTACAAAATAACGGCGTGGTTATTACAGTTAGTACTGTTGAAATACCCGGTGGTTAAAATACAGTGATACACGGTGTTGCATAGTAGCACACGGTATTGCACAGTATTTCGAATTATTGAGTCTTATGTGAGAAGCCATTACTCAAATTATTGTTACAATAATTACTGTTCAATATTTTATATTATTGACTCAATAATTGCTACGTTGATATTTTATATTATTGACTCAATATTTGTTACATTGATATTTTATTGACTCAATAATTGCTACGTTGCCATTTTATATGATTGATTCAATAATGACTACAGTTGATATTTTGTAGTATTGATTCAATAATTATCGTTACACAGTATTTCACGTTATCAACTCAATAATTCATATTATTTGAATAATATTATTAGATAGCATTATTGACAATGTCTAAGGAAGTTCTGTCTAGGATGGGTTATTTAATTGCGCGCCAGTAAGGAGAAGTCCTTATCGGAAGGCCCCCTCTGTCCTGGGAACGACCTGGTTGTTAATATTGTAGTTCTATAATATTATTTATGAATAATTAATTATTGATTTATATGATAAGGAAATATTTATTTTGTGGATATTAAAGAAGGAATTGGCGCTGGTGAGTTTTTATCAATATTTTGGTGTGAGAAATCATCTGTTTATGGATTTCGGATAATTTATGTTTGGAATTTGGAAAAACTTCGTTCTGCAAAGTTGTAGAGAATTAAATTTCTTATGGAAGGACATATAATTTGTATTTTTCTGACAAAGGGGCTATTTGTTATGAATTATTGAAGTTTCGGAAAATATATATATTTTTTATGGGCGAGCCCAATTTTGTTGGAAAAATATTTTAGCCGCCAGGCGGCGAAAATTTTGAAAAAATATATATTATTTTATTCATTTAGTCTCCTTTGGCATCCTAAGCTTTTCCTATAAATAGGGTGCTTAGGTTAGAATTGAAAATCACACCAGAATCACAAGTTTTCTCTCTCTATAATATCGAGTGTATTTTTGTGTGTATTTCAATACTTTGAGTATTAGTATTCGGTGCAAGTTTCCTTCGATATTATATCCGATATTCCAGTCAGAGGTACTATCTTTTTGAGGTAAGGGATGTTATTTTCTTTCGTAAATGATGTTATTCTTTTCAATATCATTATACAGAAATATTGTCATGGATTTTATGTTGAAATTCTTACTTTTTTCGTCGGGGTTACGATTCACGTATACGGCATTATTCACGTATACGGCACTATTCACGAAAAAATTAAATTTTCTTCTATTTGTCCAAATTGCTTGTTAAGGTTACTATCTTTGATTGTATCCAAGTTTTGAGCTCTATTCTTGAATTTTGCTCCATAATTGATTATTACGAGGTATTTTTAAATTGGATATACTAAAGTACGAATCCTTAGTCTTTGTCTTTTATCTCACTGGATTCGTTTTTTTAAAATATTTTTCATCATTCTCAGTCCTAAAAGGTGATGTAATTGAATATCTTTGGCCTGTAGAGCAAAGATGAATGATTACTTGATGAATATCTTTGGCCTGTAGAGCAAAGATGAATGATTACCTGATGAATATCTTTGGCCTGTAGTGCAAAGATGACAGGTGTTGAGATGAACATGACCACTGATGATACAAATGAATATCTTTGGCCTGTAGTGCAAAGATGAATATTTGATTCGAGATGTATATTGATTGATGTTACAGGGATAAAATATTGATGATGGACCTTTAAATCATAGAAGATAGTAGACTTTATTCTCTGCTTAATTCTTCTAATGAACTGTTATTTCCGCTGCAAATATTGATCTGAAGTTGGTTGTCCATTATATTTTATCTGATTTGTTGAAGACTAACGATAATTTATTTTTCATTATCTTAGTCATAATATTCTTTACTGAGCTAGTTGAGCTCACCCTTTTCATCTGTTGTCCTCTTCAGGAAATGAGAATGTTGCGGGAACTAGTCGGGGGACAGAGTGATGGTCCGAGTTAGAGCAGTAGTAGTCCTCACTATTTTTGATAAATAGTGTGATAATAATTGTAATGAGGATTTAGTTTGAATCTTAATATTTTCTACATATTTGTATTGACACTCACAGTTGTGTGATCGTATTTTGCAAGACCGTATGATATAAAGTTTGTATTTGAATTCTGTACCATGTATTTGGCGACTCAGAATGGGTTGGGTTGAATGGACCTATTCTGGCGGCGTCACAGTTGGTATCAGAGCTTAGGGATATGATCTCTGGCGGAGATCGGGGAATAGAACTAGGAGGGGAGAGACGAGTAAATCCTTCGCTAGTGTGTCCTACCTAAGCTTATGTGGTATTTAATTAGTCAGTCGGAGCATAGGGTTAATATGTGATATGTTGATTTGTTTAATTAACCCTTGTTTTATGGCAGTATTTGAGAATAGCAGCTGAGAATGTTAACAACGAAGTGAATGAGACCGTGGAGACACCTTTAATCGTTAACCAGGAGAACGTGCAACAAGAAGGCAATGTTCATCCTGAAAATAACGCTGGTCAGACGATAAACGATGAGATGTTTAGAAGTTTTTTGCAGTTTATGCAAAACCAGACGAGGGAGACTCGTGTGCAACATATAGGTGGCGATAATAACAACTCGCGAATTGTTACTGCCAAGCAGTTCAAAGAATTGGGACCACCAGAGTTTCTGGGAAAGCCAGATCCGATCAAGGCGGAGACGTGGATTAAACAAATTACCAAGTTATTTGATGTCTTGGGATGTACAGAGGAAAAAAAGGTTCCATTCGCCACGTTTATGTTCCGTGGAGAGGCAGATTACTGGTGGGAATTTGTGAAGCGTACCCAGCCTGCCGCACTTAAGATGTCTTGGGAAGCGTTCCAGAAATTGTTCAATGACAAGTACTTTCCTGAAAGTATTCGTCATATGAAGGAGGTAGAATTTATCAGACTCGAACAAAATAACATGACGGTATCCCAATACGAGGCTAAGTTCGCGGAGCTGTCCAGGTTTGCACCTCATTTGGTGGAGAATGAGGAACGTATGACGCGGATGTTTCTAAGAGGTTTGAAACCCGAAATACGTCAATACCTCATTTCTCATAAATTTTCTTTATATTCGGATGTAGTAAACAGGGCCCAGTATTTAGAACGAGATAATGATTATGTTCAACCGAGGGACCACAACCAAGGTCGTACCGGTGGCAGCGGTCATCGGAGCAATGACAACCAGCGAGGAGGAAGTATGACAGAAGCGGTAACCACTCTAGTGGTTATCGTGGGCATGATAGTAGAAGAAGCGAATCGGGGGGAGATTTCAAGAAGAGAAGGTACAACAATGAGAACGTGAAGACGTCGACATCAGCACCAGCATTAACTGTTTCGAGGGGAGGAGAACGACCACCGGTCGTATGCTTTAAATGCGGGAAAGAGGGACATATCAGCCCAAACTGCCCACAACAGTTCAAAGGATGCTATAACTGTGGAAAAGAAGGACATATAGCTCGAGATTGTCCTGTTACGAAACCAAGTTCAGCGGGGGTGGTGATTCCAAAGGCGGTTGCAGACAAGTCAAAGTCGGTGATTCCTGGAAGAGCGTTTGTCGTGACAGGCCAAAACGCGAGGAATCCACACGAGGTGATTACGGGTAAGCTGATCATAAACTCTTGCGAAGTTTATACCTTGTTAGATACCGGTGCTACCCATTCCTTTATTTCACCTGCTTGTGCTCAACGTTTGAACTTGACTTCTGATAAATTAGACTTTGACTTATCTGTTGAAACTCCGTTAGGAGAAACCTTTGTTACATCTACAGTTTACAAATCTTGCTTGATTCAGATTGGTACCCTTACCTTACCTGTTGATCTTATATCTTTGAAAATACTTGCATTTGACGTGATTTTAGGAATTGACTAGTTAACCACTTACCATGCCAAAATTGATTGTTTTCGTAAGGTTGTTAGTTTTTATATTCCTAATCAACCTGTTGTACGAATTCAAACCACCAAACCACTAAAATCAGTCAATATCATTTCAAATCCCAAGGCTATTCGTTTATTGACAAACGGATGTCAAGCTTTCTTAGCTCATGTCACTGATCTAAATCAGAATACATCAGATTTGAATGATATTTCCATTGTTAATGAGTTTCCTGATGTATTTCCCGAAGAACTTCCCGGTCTACCCCCAGAACGTGAAGTTGAATTCTTTATTGACCTTGAGCCCGGTACAAAGCCCATTTCTAAAACCCCATATCGAATGGCTCCTATTGAACTTCAGGAGTTAAAGATCCAATTACAAGAGTTGTTAGATATCGGTTTTATTCATCCTAGTACGTCTCCTTGGGGTGCTCCTGTTTTATTCGTAAAGAAGAAAGACGGGACTATGCGACTTTGCATTGACTATCGGGAGTTGAACCATGTCACCATCAAGAATAGGTATCCGTTACCTCGTATTGATGACCTGTTTGACCAGTTGCAAGGAGCGCAATTCTTTTCAAAGATCGATCTTCGTTCTGGATATCATCAGTTGAAGATTAAAACTGAGGATATTCCAAAGACTGCTTTTAGAACACGGTACGGACATTATGAGTTCTTAGTCATGTCTTTTGGATTGACTAATGCTCCTGCTACTTTCATGGATATGATGAACCGTGTATTTAAGGAGTATTTAGATCAATTCGTTGTTGTCTTTATTGATGACATTCTCATCTATTCTAAAAGCCGTGAAGATCATGAACACCATTTGAAGTTAGTACTTCAAAAGCTTCGTGAGAACAAGCTATATGCTAAGCTGAAGAAATACAAATTTTGGCTTGAGGAAGTAGCATTCCTTGGGCACGTGGTATCGAAACGTAGAGTATCTGTGGACCCGACGAAGATTGAAGCAATACAAAGCTGGGAGCAACCTAAGTCGGTGACTGAAGTACGAAGCTTTCTGGGCTTAGCTGGTTATTATCGGAGGTTCGTAGAGGGATTTTCTCGAATCGCTACTCCATTAACTCAGTTGACTCGGAAAGGTACGAAATTCGTTTGGAGAGAGGAATGCGAGAAGAGCTTCCAAGAGCTCAAGAGGAGACTTATTTCGGCACCTGTTCTGACAATACCATCTGTTTCGGATGGATTTGTTATCTACAGCGATGCTTCGGGCAAAGGGTTAGGATGTGTTCTCATGCAACATGGGAAAGTCATAGCCTATGCCTCGTGACAACTCAAAGAATATGAGAGGAATTATCCTACTCATGATCTAGAGTTGGCAGCAGTCGTTTTCGCGTTGAAGATCTGGAGACATTACTTGTACGGAGAGAAAGTGGAGATTTATACGGATCATAAGAGCCTTAAATATTTCTTCACTCAGAAGGAACTCAACATGCGGCAACGACGTTGGCTTGAGCTGTTGAAAGATTACGATCATACTATCCAATACCATCCTGGAAAAGCGAACGTGGTAGCTGACGCATTGAGTAGAAGATCATATGTGGGAACGAGTGCGATGATGTCAAGTATACGCGTAGAACCAGCTTTGATTGATAAAGTTAAAGCTGCTCAAGCTACGGATGCGGAGCTGATGAAGATGAAGAAGAAGGTGCAATTCCAGAAGCGAGAATCGATGAAGATGGAATACTTTGAGTCAACTCCAGACTTTGTGTTCCTAACGATTCCGACTTAAAGTATAGAATTATGATGGAGGCACACAACACACCGTTTTCAATCCATCCCGGGAGTACTAAAATGTATCGTGATTTTCGACATACATTTTGGTGGGGCAATATAAAGAGAGAGATCGCGGAGTTCATCTCGAGATGTTTAACTTGTCAACGTGTAAAGGCGGAGCATCAAGTGCCGAAGGGTCCATTGCAACCACTGGAGATTCCGAAATGGAAGTGGGAACACATTACGATGGATTTCGTTACGGGTCTTCCCAAGGTTTCTCAAGGCTTAGATGCGATTTGGGTTATTGTTGATAGATTAACCAAGTCTGCTCATTTCTTGCCGATACGAGAGACTTATTCTCTTGAACGTCTTGCTCATATGTACGTGAATGAGATTGTGAGATTGCATGGCATGCCAGTATCCATAGTTTCGGATCGTGACCCCAGATTTACTTCACGATTTTGGATCAGTTTGCAGAAAGCTATGGGCACGAATTTACGATTCAGTTCGGCTTATCATCCTCAAACAGACGGACAATCGAAAAGGACTATCCAAACTCTTGAAGATCTATTGAGACTTTGTGTTCTAGACTTCAAAGGGAGTTGGGATAAGTACTTACCATTGGTGGAATTCTCCTACAACAACAGTTATCAGGCAAGTATAGGCGTAGCTCCATTCGAAGCGTTGTATGGGAGAAAGTGTCGTTCTCCAGTATGTTGGAACGAGGTGGGTGAAGCAACATTGTTGGGACCGGAGTTAGTACGTATGACTACAGAAAAGATCCAAATGATTCGACAACGTATACAAACTGCATAAGATCGACAAAAGAGTTATGCGGATCTTCATCGAAAGGACGTGGAATTTAATGTTGGAGACCATGTGTTATTACGTGTTGCTCCGTGGAAAGGAGTTACAAGGTTTGGGAAGAGAGGAAAGCTCAACCCACGATTCATTGGTCCATTTGAGATTCTTGACCGAATAGGAAATGTGGCTTATATACTCGCTTTACCTCCAAGCATGTCTCGTGTTCATAACGTGTTTCACATATCCGTGTTACGTAAATATGTGAAGGATCCAAACCGCATTATTGAGTTAGAACCAGACGAGATAGCTGAAGATTTAACGTACGAGGAGGTACCTGTCAAAATCTTGGTTAGGAAGGAGCATGTCTTACGCTCGAAGATTATACCTCAAGTTAGAGTTTTGTGGAGAAACCATGCAATTGAGGAAATGACGTGGGAGTTGGAAACGGAAATGAAAGCGAGGTATCCTCACCTTTTCGACATACCAGGTACGTACGTCAATTTCGAGGACAAAATTTCATAAGGAGGGAGGTTGTAAGACCCCAACTTTTATGAATAAAGATTTAGTTTTCTTTATATATTATTTCGAAACAGTAAGGTGTTGTTTTGATAAATATGAAAGTTATGGGTGAAATGTGCAAACATTTTTAAAATGAGCAAGTGGTTATAAAATATTCTTGTTGTCGGGGAATATTCGTACGACGGCGCAGCTATTTGTGGGCCCCCACAACGGAATAACTGTCTGATATAGAAAGCGACAGAAATAACTTTTTTACAAAATAACGGCATGGTTATTACCGTTAGTACTGTTGAAATACCCGGTGGTTAAAATACAGTGATACACGGTGTTGCATAGTAGCACACGGTATTGCACAGTATTTCGAATTATTGAGTCTTATGTGAGAAGCCATTACTCAATTATTGTTACAGTAATTACTGTTCAATATTTTATATTATTGACTCAATAATTGCTACGTTGATATTTTATATTATTGACTCAATAATTGTTACATTGATATTTTATTGACTCAATAATTGCTACGTTGCCATTTTATATGATTGATTCAATAATGACTACAGTTGATATTTTGTAGTATTGATTCAATAATTGTCGTTGCACAATATTTCACGTTATCAACTCAATAATTCATATTATTTGAATAATATTATTAGATAGCATTATTGACAATGTCTAAGGAAGTTCTGTCTAGGAGGGGTTATTTAATTGCGCGCCAGTAAGGAGAAGTCCTTATCGGAAGGCCCCCTCTGTCCTGGGAACGACCTGGTTGTTAATATTGTAGTTCTATAATATTATTTGTGAATAATTAATTATTGATTTATATGATAAAGAAATATTTATTTTGTAGATATTAAAGAAGGAATTGGCGCTGGTGAGTTTTTATCAATATTTTGGTGTGAGAAATCATCTGTTTATGGATTTCGGATAATTTATGTTTGGAATTTGGAAAAACTTTCTTCTGCAAAGTTGTAGAGAATTAAATTTCTTATGGAAGGACATAGAATTTGTATTTTTCTGACAAAGGGGTTATTTGTTATGAATTATTGAAGTTTCGGAAAATATATATTTTTTTTATGGGCGGGCCCCACTTTTGTTGGAAAAATATTTTAGCCGCCAGGCGGCGGAAATTTTGAAAAAATATATATTATTTTATTCATTTAGTCTTCTTTGGCATCCTAAGCTTTTCCTATAAATAGGGTGCTTAGGTTATAATTGAAAATCACACCAGAATCACAAGTTTTCTCTCTCTATAATATCGAGCGTATTTTTGTGAGTATTTCAATACTTTGAGTATTAGTATTCGGTGCAAGTTTCCTTCGGTATTATATCCGATATTCCAATCAGAGGTACTATCTTTTTGAGGTAAGGGATGTTATTTTCTTTCGTAAATGATGTTATTCTTTTCAATATCATTATACAGAAATATTGTCATGGATTTTATGTTGAAATTCTTACTTTTTCCGTCGGGGTTACTATTCACGTATACGGCACTATTCACGAAAAAATTAAATTTTCTTCTATTTGTCCAAATTGCTTGTTAAGGTTACTATCTTTGATTGTATCCAAGTTTTGAGCTCTATTCTTGAATTTTGCTCCATAATTGATTATTACGAGGTATTTTTAAATTGGATATACTAAAGTACGAATCCTTAGTCTTTGTCTTTTATCTCACTGGATTCGTTTTTTTAAAATATTTTTCATCATTCTCAGTCCTAAAAGGTGATGTAACTGAATATCTTTGGCCTGTAGAGCAAAGATGAATGATTACTTGATGAATATCTTTGGCCTGTAGAGCAAAGATGAATGATTACCTGATGAATATCTTTGGCCTGTAGTGCAAAGATGACAGGTGTTGAGATGAACATGACCACTGATGATACAAATGAATATCTTTGGCCTGTAGTGCAAAGATGAATATTTGATTCGAGATGTATATTGATTGATGTTACAGGGATAAAATATTGATGATGGACCTTTAAATCATAGAAGATAGTAGACTTTATTCTCTGCTTAATTCTTCTAATGAACTGTTATTTCCGCTGCTAATATTGATCTGAAGTTGGTTGTCCATTATATTTTATCGGATTTGTTGAAGACTAACGATAATTTATTTTTCATTATCTTAGTCATAATATTCTTTACTGAGCTAGTTGAGCTCACCCTTTTCATCTGTTGTCCTCTTCAGGAAATGAGAATGTTGCGGGAACTAGTCGGCGGACAGAGTGATGGTCCGAGTTAGAGCAGTAGTAGTCCTCACTATTTTTGATAAATAGTGTGATAATAATTGTAATGAGGATTTAGTTTGAATCTTAATATTTTCTACATATTTGTATTGACACTCATAGTTGTGTGGTCGTATTTTGCAAGACCGTATGATATAAAGTTTGTATTTGAATTCTGTACCATGTATTTGGCGACTCAGAATGGGTTGGGTTGAATGGACCTATTCTGGGGGCGTCACAGGAAAGCTCAATCCACGATTCATTGGTCCATTTGAGATCATTGACGGAGTAGGAAAGGTGGCCTATAGACTCGCTTTACCTCCAAGCATGTCTCGTGTTTATAACGTGTTTCACATATCCGTGTTACGTAAATATGTGAAGGATCCAAACAGCATTATTGAGTTAGAACCAGACGAGATAGCCGAAGATTTAACGTACGAGGAGGTACCTGTCAAGATCTTGGATAGGAAGGAGCATGTCCTACGCTCGAAAAGTATACCTCAAGTTAAAGTTTTGTGGAGAAACCATGCAATTGAGGAAATGACCTGGGAGTTGGAATCGAAAATAAAAGCAAGGTATCCTCACCATTTCGACATACCAGGTACGTACGTCAATTTCGAGGACGAAATTTCATAAGGAAGGGAAGTTGTAAGACCCCAACTTTTATGAATAAAGATTTAATTTTTTTTATATATTATTTCGAAACAGTAAGGTGTTGTTTTGATAAATATGAAAAGTTATGGGTGAAATATGCAAATATTTTAAAATGAGCAAGTGGTTATAAAATATTCATTGTTGTCGGGGAATATTCGTTTGGTCGTGGAATATTCTTGTTGTCGGGGAATATTCGTACGATGGCGCAGCTATTTGTGGGCCCCACAACGGAATAACTGTCGGATATAGAAAGCGACAGAAATAACCTTTTTATAAAATAACGGCGTAGTTGTTACCGTTAGTACTGTTGAAATACCCGGTGGTTAAAATACAGTGATACGCGGTGTTGCACAGTAGCACACGGTATTGCACAGTATTTCAAATTATTGAGTCTTACGTGAGAAGGCACTTACTCAATTATTGTTACAGTAATTACTGTTCAATATTTTATATTATTGACTCAATAATTACTACGTTGATATGTTATATTATAGACTCAATAATTATTACATTGATATTTTATTGACTCAATAATTGCTACGTTGCTATTTTATACGATTGATTCAATAATTGCTACAGTTGATATTTTGTATTATTGATTCAATAATTGTCACTGCACAGTATTTCATATTATCAACTCAATAATTCATATTATTTGAATAATATTATTAGATAACATTATTGACAATGTCTAAGAAAGTTCTGTCTAGGAGGGGTTATTTAATTGCGCGCCAGTAAGGAGAAGTCCTTATCAGAAGGCCCCCTCTTTCCTGGGAACGACCTGGTTGTCAATATTGTAGTTCTATAATATTATTTGTGAATAATTAATTATTGATTTATATGATAAAGAAATATTTATTTTGTGGATATAAGAGAAGGAATTAGCGCTGATGAGTTTTTATCAATATTTTGGGTTTGGAAAATCATCTGTTTATGGATTTCGAATAATTTATGTTTGGAATTTGGAAAAACTTCCTTCTACAAAGTTGTAGAGAATTAAATTTCCTATAGAAGGACATAGAATTTGTATTTTTCCGACAAAAGGGCTATTTATTATGAATTATTGAAGTTTCGGAAAATAAATATTTTTTTAATGGGTGGGCCCCACTTTTGTTGAAAAATTCTGATGTTTTGAAAGCCGCCAGGCGGCGAAATTTTTTTAAAAAATAATATTATTTTATTCAAAAGTCTACTTTGGCATCCTAAGCTTTTTCTATAAATAGGGTGCTTAGGTTAGAATTGAAAATCACACCAGAATCAGAAGTTTTCTCTCTCTATAATATCGAGTGTATTTTTGTGAGTATTTAGATACTTTGAGTGTTACTATTCAGTGCAAGTTTCCTTCGGTATTATATCCGATATTCCAGTCAGAAGTACTATCCTTTTGAGGTAAGGGATGTTATTTTCTTTCGTAAATGATGTTATTCTTTTCAATATCATTATACCGAAATATTGGCATGGATTTTGTTATGAAATTCTTACTTTTTTCGTCGGGATTACTATTCACGTATACGACACTATTCACTTATACAGCACTATTCACGAAAAAATTAAATTTTCTTCTATTTGTCCAAATTGTCTGTTATGGTTACTATCTTTGGTTGGATCTAAGTTTTGAGCTTCATTCTTGAATTTTGCTCCACAAAGTATTATTATGGAATATTCTTGAACTTGAATAAACTAAAATACGAATCCTTAATCTTATCCTTTATTTCACTGGATTCGTTATTTATATGGTTTTTCATCATCCTCAGTCCTAAGTGGTGATATAACTGAATATCTTTGGCCTGTAGAGCAAAGATGAATGATTACCTGATGAATATCTTTGGCCGTAGTGCAAAGATGACAGGTGTTGAGATGAACATGACCATTGGTGATACGAATGAATATCTTTGGCCTGTAGTGCAAAGATGAATATTTGATTCGAGATGTATATTGATTGATGTTATAGGGATAAAATATTGATGATGGACTTTTAAATCATAGAAGATAGTAGACTTCATTCTCTACTTAACTCTTCTAATGATTTGTTATTTCCGCTGCGAATATTGATCTAAAACTTGTTATCAATAATATTTTATCTGAATTATTGAAGACTAACGATAATTTATTTCTCATTATCTTAGTCATAATATTCTTTACTGGACTAGTTGAGCTCACCCTTTTCATCTGTTGTCCTCTTCAGGAAATGAGAATGTTGCGGGAACTAGTCGGGGGACAGAGTGATGGTCCGAGTTAGAGCAGTAGTAGTCCTCACTATTTCTGATAAATAGTGTGATAATAATTGTAATGAGGACTTAGTTTGAATATTAATATTTTCTACATATTTGTATTGACACTCACAATGGTGTGGTCGTATTTTGCACGACCGTGTGATATAAAGTTTGTATTTAAATTCTGTACCATGTATTTGGCGACTCAGAATGGGTTTGGGTTGATTGGACCTATTCTGGGGGCGTCACACCTACACTCTTAAAGTCTTTAAAGGTTGTTACTGGCACAGTCTGAGGGTTCGGGCCAACGGGTTCATTGTTCCTTCCCCTTAAGGCTTCTCCTAACAAGTCTATCAGTTTCTGGATCGGGTCAACTTGTTCCCTCTCGTTATTAACAGATTCTTCGGGTGCAGTCAATCTACGTCTGGGCGGCATTATCTGCATCACAAATTTTTATTTTATTATTATTCAAGTATATTACTTAAGTATTTCTTTTTAATAAAAAAGAAGAAATTTATAACACGTTTCTGAATAAACTCCATTTATATTCATATGCCATTTCATTTCATTACATGATTATCCTAGCATACTGTTATAAATGTTATCACATATATCCCCTAATATCACAAAAGACGGGGAATAAACCAACCTACTACCATACTACCCCTCTAACAAAAGCTAACACGGGGTTCACATCATTATCCCACATCTTACACAAAAGATCGGGATTACAACATAGAATGTACAACACATAAAGATAAATGCTACTAATTACTACTAGACTGACTAAGGGAATCGCATCCCAACATCCCGCGCTCCACTGCGCTCTTGTACTCCAACTGTGCTATATACGCAACCAGCTCTCGGCTCAAGGTATGTAGAATCTGTCCCTGTTCTGCCGGGTAGTGGTACACACCATCAATCACCCTCTCAGAAGCTGAACGGAACACATACCCCATCTTGTTCATCTTTCTCTTCTTGCACCTGACCTCGTCCTCTAGGTCGTCAGCTCTTTCATTGGCCGCTTCCCACTTCTCCTCGAAGTGTATCCTATCCATCACCTCCATCTCTAGCTGAGTACGGAGTGCCTCTTTCTCAGTCTTCTCACTCAATTCTCTCTGTTCTACTTTTTCCATCTTTCCTGCTATATCCACGTTCCTAGCCACTGACCTGTGAAACAGAGTCCCCATCTGGATCCCTGCCTCCCTACGGTAGGCAATCTCCACCTCTAACTCCTGCATGGCCAGCTTCCTCTGGTGGTCCTCGTCCCTCAGTTTCTGGAACTCGGACTCTCTCTCTTGGGCCTCTGCCTCCAGCTCCTGAACCCTACAGTCAAACTCTAGGATCCGTTCCTCATACTCTCCTAGCATCTGCTCCTCTACAGTAGCATCATCAGAGTCCTCTACTGGCTCATCCTCCATCGGCTCCTCCTCTGGATCAGACTCTATCTCAATCTCGTCCTCGTCGTCAGACTCGAACGGTGCAACAGCCTGCACTGGTGTAGCCTCTAGAGGTGCCTCGTATACTACATGTATATCCATGGGCTGCTCCTCTATCACTCTACTAGGTACACCTGTGTCTGTCATCCTACAATCACAAACACAAGACAAACAAATAGCAACTCCATTAGAATGTTAAATAAAACATAAGTTCATTGTATAGAATAAAGTTACATTTCATAACACACTAAGTCTTGCTCTAGGGAAAAACTCTATGTGAGTTTTATTTCCTTTCCAACTTCTAAGTTCGCCTAAGTTATAGTCTAAGGACACTCGTTCCTAAGGTTTATAACTACAGCTTTGATACCAACCTGTGACGCCCCCAAATTCCAGGACCGCCACTTGGTCTCTCGAATTCGGTTCATCACGTGCTCATGGTAATACGTCACAATAATAATAACTAAAAATCACACAATCACAACGGAAAATCTAATCAAGAATAATTTACAATGATTTATTATAATGATTCCCCCAAGTCTCGCAACCTATACTACTTAATAGATTACATAATAATATCAATTAATGACTTATTACATAATCTAACTTAAGCTTAAACATAATCAAATCCAGTCTTACTACATCATCTTAATACAACATTAAAATATTTAAAACATAAAAGAGACAAGCTAGTTGGTAGCCTTGCCCTTGCTATCAACGCCCGAAGGTTCGCCATGCTCTGCCTTAACTTAAATGTTTTAGGAAAAATAAGAATGAGCACAAATTGCCCAACAAGTAATATACAGTAAGGGTAAGTGATATAATTCTCAATTCTCGAAAGGGTATAACAAGGTTTGATAGTTCAAGGATAACAAGAATATCAACAACTTTCAATAACAGTCACTAAGGACAGAATAATATCAATGTGATTCAATAATAAATCAATTCAAGATTTCAAGATAACTGAATACTGAGCAGTTACTAAGGACTATGAACTTCTACTAGAATTGACAATAATAAACTGAAAATCCAACAAAAACAGGTACAACAGGTGATCAGCCTAAAGTACCATCGTTATGCATAACAATCAATCATACTCAAGTGTGCACGTCGGTTCTCCGACAGTTATATATTCTCTTCAAAGAAGGTTGTTCTTCTCAGTCAAATACAAGATCCCGCACCAATCAATTAGTTTGGGTCGCTTTTCAATAATATAAGTCTAGCTGAATCAAATGGCATAAACACTTTCACAATATTCAAGAACAATACTAAGTTCAACATGAATAATATCTTTAATGAAATAAGAGTCCAAGTATGCTAATTCAATTCAAACGATGAAGTAGGAAACTAGTTCGCAATATACAAAGATAGAATACTTGTATCCAAAGAGATAAGGTTTAGATACTCGCTTACGATATCCGTTGAATAAAGTAATGCAAGGGTTTAGGATACTTGCACCGTAAAAGAGTGTAGGTTAGAAAACTTGCCTTTAGCGTAGTTTATCCACGAAAAGCAATTCAACACTTTCGAATTCCTATCGTAATACAGTTACATATATATATGATATTCATTAGTCATATAATTTAACTTCACATAATATCTTCGAATATATGATCAACACACAAGCTAAGTCTTAACCTAGCTACACAGTTATATAGAATATAATGTTTATCCTTAACGTTCCTCCTTTTGAGTTTAAACACATTCTCATATCATATAAGATCGCAACAATTAGTAAACATGCTCTCATATTATAAATATCACATAAGACCACAATTAATACTACATGCATTTCATTTTAGCAAGTTATGGCATTCTCATAAGTTAACCGTCAAAATCGGGTTCAAGTAACATCATATAATATCACGTAGCATGTACACATGTTTAAAGGATAATTTTATGTTTGTATAACCTTCCCTCGTTCCAAACATATGTGATATAGCTTCTAAGTTAACCCTTTCAATAATTTACGGTCATTCAAGGTCATGGAATTCACAAAGCCTATCATGCTTTGTTATACGAGGTGATCACATAACTTGTTTTAAGCATGCTTGCAAGAATCTATATTATACACCTATAACTAGCACTGTTACAACTTAATTCATGCTTCACTTGTGCCTAACTAGTTCTCATGGCATCTAACATGGCATGTATATGTTTGTGAGATTTTAATGAGGTTATGAGAACTACCAAACATGTCTAAAATTTTTAGAATTTAGGCTTTGATATAACATGTCAAGATTTACGTTTCGAACTTACACTTTCACTTAGTAAAGTTCACAAATGAAGCCCGCATGCTCATGTCATCTTATGAAACAAATATAAGCAAGTCAACATGCTTTTCATGCATTTCAAGGCCCTATAAACATGCTTGAAAAGTCAGAATGTATACATGGTCTTTACATGTCAATATCAACCTTCAAAACTTGTATTTTTGTTAGAAAGGTGCATTAGTTGGGTTCACATGTTCATATTATATCACGATACATATATACTTAAGTCAATATGCATTCCATGTGTTTTTAGGTCATACAAATGTGTCTCAAAAGTCAGAATACTATTAGGGTATTTATATATCCAAGTTCCTCTTTTCATAATTTTAAGTTTTCTTTGAAATATTCAACTAAAACAACTAGCATGGATTGCTATAACTTAGTAACCTTATTCCATATGTTAATGTGAGTTATATGCATATCCTAATAGTACATCATGCTCAATACATCAGAAGATATAAAAGAAATCATCAACAAATTTTACAGTGGCTTGCGGCCGCGCCCAAATTGTACTAGGGAGACGCGCGGCCGCGCGGCTCCCGTTCCAGTCCAGAGAGCAGCCTGCAACGGCACATAACAAACCCAACTCACAAAATTACTTCACGAAAACTTTTCTAAGCAGCCACATTATGGTTTAAACATGTTTATAAATCTATATAACAACTAAGAAAATGTTCTAATCCAATCTAGCATGAATTGTAATCAAGATCAAGAATTGGAAACTTTGACAGTAAACAAAATGATGAACCAAGAACGAAGGATTTATACCTCTGTAATGCAAAGTAAGCTTATTGAAATCTCTCTCTCTGTGATTATCTTGCTATTAAACTCACATCACTCTCAATTCAATACTTAGACAAAACCTTAGCAAATGAAAAGAGAAGGGAGGGAGCCATATTTATAGAGCAATTCTTACACAGACAATGCATATATACATCAAATTAAACCAATGAGAATGTTAGATTACATGATGGTTAAAAGAGAGTTGGTAAATGGTTGTTGAAGATCATCATGATAACCATTCCCCCCATAATCACGAGCTAGAAGGAGCTTGGGAGAAGAAGAAGGAGTAGCTCCTTAGCCTTTTTCTTCTTCACGTGAATGAGAATGAGACTAGCGTTTAGGGACAAGGCACAATACTAACTCAGCATTTGCAACATACTACACTTAAATCATTATACACATATGTATTAAATACTTAGGCTATCTACACATATATATATTTTATACATACGTCTTTAATTGAAATGTCACACTATAATTCACATAATGTAGTAAGTGTGACTTGTACACATATAATCCATGTACATTTTTATCATACTGGTATAATTTACTCGGATATAATCACATCACATTATCTCATGTATTATTAAATTATCTACCACATACTCATGATGTCTCACTTTAATGTATATTCACATTGTTACATAGGCATTTCATGTAACTCTCATAATTTAATAACTTTACTATATAGTTTATATATAATAGAGTCGCATTGCAATTTACACTTTATATAATATATAGTTAGCTACTATACGTTATACTTTTTGATTCGTATGCTCGCACATAGAAGTAATTAATTTACTTATCTCATCAATTAATTAATAATAATATTAATTAATTTGCTTCTCATTAGTCCATACAATTATTAATATTCACAATAATAGATTAACACTTACATGATTAAATATCACATGAATAATTGTAATTCTTATCATATTTATAAACACGTTGCTTATTACTATTATATTATTTGCAATAATAATAATAATCCCCACATCATCAAGTAATTATCATTAATATTTTATAACAATTAATTAATATTCTACGATAACAAGTAACAACAATTAACAATTAATATAGATTAATTGTTCACTTATCATTATTAATATATCTCATCGCGGTGCCACACAAGGCTTCCCGAGTTTATTATAAACTCCATATTTTCCTCAATTATTATAATTATTCAATTTTATATAATTGAATTAATGCATCTCAAAATCATTTATATTCAAATAACTTCTCATTTCCATTAATATATTTATTTAATAATATTAGAAAATTCTCGGGTATTACAGGATAGAATGCCATCCACGAATCCGTACGGAACTTTGAAATCTAGAAGGGCCGAGGAATGCCCAGCATCTGGTCTACTGTCCCTCTGGCTGTATGGGACAGGCTATCATACCAAGACCTCAATGAGGATGCTACCAAGGATGGTGGCAAATGCTCAATACGGCTGACCTTAGATGACGACATCTGTATCACCGTATCATAAGACCATCCAAGAGTCATATCTAAACTCACCTGTCTAAATGCATATCCATGACATAATATATGCATAATGACAATGATAAACATGATGCAATAAATAGGAAATATCATGCATACCTAGAATAAACTATCTACTGCAAGCATCATCTCTTTTTGCTCACAAAGTGGAAAAATAAAAAATACAGGGATAGGGGGCACATCCGCCCAACTACTAATAGAGGCCTATCAAAAGATATAGTGAGAAATGGGGCACAAGCACCCAATAGCTAAACAAAGTCCTGTTAAAAGATATAATGTTAATCATGATAACCCTTGTGGCGGCACTGTCAGACTATTACTAGTAGGATAACCACTGATAGGTTATTAGAGTTAGGCTGCTATAGATTATTCTCATTTTGTTTTGCTGGGGATGACGTTATCCGTAATGAACCTGCCAACTCTGATGAAGATGATATTATTGATGCTACCTTGATTTGAGACCAATGGTTTCCCATGTCTGTCGAGACTCTTCACAAGGCATTTTCCTTCCCAGCTAATGTCGTCGTATCTTTTTGTCGGTTTCTCCGCTGGGGATGCATCTCAGTTACCGAGTACCTCAGCGTGTGCTTTCTATGCCTATCTTGATGATAATTTTCACCGGTATTTAAAACAAGGGGTTTGAATCACCAATCCTTCTCGGTGCTCCCTTTGAGGATGTGTATAACAGATTCCATCATTGGGGATGGATTATTATATTTCTTCTATCACTGGATCACTTCCGATGCCTCGTGGGGGTTGCGCCAACGGATGAGACATCGGTTGGGTTGAACCAACGGCTGATACTTAGTTGGGGTTGAGCCAACGGCCGATACTTCATTGGGGTTGAGCCAACAACTGAACTATTCTCAGTTTATACCCGACTCTTCGTTGGAGTTGTGCCAACGGCTGAACTGAACTCATCCTGTACCCAACGCTTCACTGGGATTGAGCCAACGGTTAAACTATCATCGGTCATTACCAGATGCTTCGCTGGGGTTGTCCAAATGGCGGAACTATCATCAGTCTGTACCCGACACTTCGCTAGGGTTTAGCCAACGGCTGAACTGTCATCAGTCTGTACCTGATGCTTCGATGGGGTTGAGCCAACGGCTGGACTACCATTGGTCTGTACCCGATGCTTTGTTGGGGTTGAGCCAACGACTGAACTGTCATCAGTCTGTACCCGATGCTTCGTTAGAGTTGTGCCAACGGCTAAACTGTCACCGGTCTGTACCCGACGCTTCGCTGGGGTTGAGCCAACAGCTGAAATGTCACTGGTCTATACGCAATGCTTCGCTGGGTTTGTGCCCACAGCTGAACTATCACCGGTCTGTACCTGACGCTTTGCTAGGGTTGAGCCAACGGCTAAGATGTCACCGATCTGTACCTGATGCTTTGAAAGAGGTAGTTTTCGGCGGTTTTGCGCAATTTTTCAGCAATTTTTTAGTATTCTTCATCATTGGTCCCCGAACATTGCTTTGGGATGAATAACAATGGCTTTCAGGAAGTTCCCCTTTCTGTCAGGATTCAACTGCTTAAACGCAGGATTTTAAGAGAAACTGCTCAATCGCGTAGCGATTTTTCTTTAGATTTGACTTGGCAGCTCATATGAACTCCATTTTAACTCTAACCAAACCAAGTCGGAGGGAGCGAGACCCACCTTGGGGAGCCATAGGTAGAGGTGTGGCAGTCGTAGGTGGGCTCGCTTCTACCTATGGCTTTATATTTGCTGCAGGAATTCATTTGAAATCAGTTTTATTTCGAGTTTCAAACGGAATCCAATTTTCTTTTTCAGATCAACGGAGTTCGGGCAGTATTTTTCTGATTTCGTCAGTTCCCACTTATTCAGTTCATTGCAAGTAACGTTTTATGTCATTTTTTCGCAAGTTTTGACCATTAAAAGCATGTAAACCACGTAGGGTGCTTTTAGACGCAATGTATAAAAAATGTATGCCTATATGACCTGCTAAATTTTTTTGACTTCATATATATACATATCTTACTGTAATGTACGTTTTGTTCTAAGAAAATTCAAATTCTGAAACAGTCATATTTTGTTCTTTTTTTATCAGTTTACTCATCTTTTTTTAGGCTTAGCGAGCTTGTATTTCAACTAAAAATGTCCATAGTAATTTGGCTACCATGTGAGGTTTACTTTTGATTTTATTTCATAAATATGAATTGTTCCTATTTTTGGAAAGGTGTGCTACTGAATGTCCACCTAGACATGCATGTGTGCATGCGGACAATCCATTTTACAAAGGAGACTGTGGCAAAAAAAAAATTCAAAAGCCCGAGAATTTTATAAACATCCAATTTTGACTGACCCGTGCACGTTTTTAGGGGTTATATTCTGAAAACATGCTGTTTTGTTTATACTAGGGATTTTTAACTGACCCATGCATGTTTTAAGACTTAGAAATGTATAAAATACTGGTTTAAATTAATAAGCCACAGGTTTCAGGCTTACCATACCCTTTTTGAGGTGATTTAGAGACTTTGTCCAGGTGATGGACCGAGACAGACCCGACAGTGCTAGCAGGGTAGTTTCAGGAGTTAGATGGAGGCAAGCTTTTGATGTTCCTCAACCCCGTCCAGCTCGGCCACCTCGCAGATTAGCAGAGTTGATGGTTCATCTAGCACAGGATGAGCAGCCGATTGATATTGATGATGAGCAGGTTCCTTTTGCTGCTCCTGCCCCTGCTCAGGCCCCACGTGCGGAGCTTTCTGGCATTATTGTGCCGATCTAGGAGTTGCTGTGAGACTTAAGTTGTCATCCATCGAGATTTCTTCATGTCAATGAGGTAACTTGAAGTTTTCTTCATTCTGGATTCTCTTTCTTTCTTTTGCCATTCTTGGGGCACAGGTTTTTTGACATAGATTGGTTTTGATGCAGGTTCCCGGCTTCACGCAGCCTCGAGGGAACTGGTTCAATGTGCACTCCCTGTACCACACTTTCAACCAGGACTACAAGGTTATCGTTGATGGCTAGGGGTTTTAGGCCTTCTTCTCTGTTCTTCCCCGCTGGTGCCCCTGGGGGTATATGAGGGCTTTGTTTGAGCGCTGGTTCCACCTGACTCAGTCCCTTCATTTGTTGGACTGTGAGGTGATAATGACCCCTATGGACTGGAGGTTCATCACTGACATCGAGTTCGAGGGTGAGCCAGTGCCTGTCGTGGCTGACATCACACCCACTGCTGTTCGATCCTTGCTGGGAGTTCCTGCGACGGCGATCAAGGGTTGGACGATCCAATCAGGTCCCTTGAGCATAGATGCCCAGAGTGGGGCTTTACTTGGGCCTCTACCTGAAGATCAGAGGGTTAGGTATCGCATTTTGAGGCAAATATTTCTGGTGATCATCAGGGGTTATTTTGTGGCAGACAACTCATCGACTGTGTCCTTCACTCTGGTCAGTGCTACCTGACATGTAGAGCTCCTCAGTGACTTTCATTGGTGTTCCTACACCTTTGCCTATTTTCTTCGGTGTATGCGCATGCTTTCAGAGGGTTTGACGGAGGTTTAGTTAGGATTCTACCCATTTCTGCTGGTGAGTACATCTCTCTTATACCTTTTTGATTTTTGCATTTACATTTGTCAGTCTTGGTCACTGAGGACCTTTAATAATTATATGGCAAATTCTGGGCGTATGAGAGGCTTCCTTGCCTACGGCCCGCCACTACTTTAAGTCTGGAGATTTATCCTTGGGAACGACATTGACATCATTTCGCTCTGACGGAGGCCGATGTTGCTAAGTGCTTTACTCACTCCCGCTTGCAGTTGGAGCTCTTGACAGACGGAGCGATCTCCTAGATCCCATATACCTCTGAGTTTTTGATTGTTGGATTTGAGGGAGGCTTCCCCACTGATCGAGAGTTTGCATTATCGACCCGCAGAGTCCCGTTGTTGACAGAGGGAGGCTGGGAACTCTATTTAGGAGAGCGTGCTAACAGGAGTATTATAGGGTAGATCCGCATTCCCATTGTTCCTTCTGCTTGGCACCATTGGCCACTAGTTCAGCCACTGACAAATATCCCTATGGAAGGCATTGATGGCTTTACCCTATTAGGGGGCCCTTACAGCCAGGAGGGATTCACCAACTGGTGGAGTCCTCGCACGATTAAAGCTCAGACTTGTGCTACCCAGTTTATGGCAGACATGGTGCCTGGGGGTCTGTGATGATGACAGAGTGGATAGCTTGCCTTAGGGAGCCGACTCATTTGGACCAAATCACAGGGCTGACCCAGCAGTTGGAGAGAGATCATTTATTCATCAGGCATCTTGGCAGAGACCCGTCAGATGCAACTTCTTTTGACCTTTCCAACTCAGGAGCGGGCCCCTCTTTAAGTTTATTTTCCAACAGTTTTGCAGGGGCTGATCCTTCTTTGTATCACCCATATATGCATGATGACCGCGACTTTGTGTCCACGGAGGAGATGAAGCAAGTTAACCACGTGAGTGTAGATGTTTTGGATCTTTTTGGATAGCTATTGTAGCTATATTTTTGGTTGGCCACTGTTTTGGCTTTTGGGCGGCTGTGCCCCTTTTTGATAGACCACTGTTAGTAGTTAAGTGGTGGAGCCCCATGTTCCAGTACTTTTTATTTTGTTTTGTATTTATCAAACAAGGATAATGCTTGCAGTAGATAGTTTATTGTATATATGCATGTTATTTTCTATCTATTGCATCATGTTTTATCATTGTCAGTATGCCTATATTATGTCATATATATGCATTTAGACAGATGAGTTCAGATTTGACCCCTGGATGGTCTTGTGATACGATAATACAGATGTCGTCATCTACCGTCAGTAGTATTAATCACTTACCACCATCTGTTGTGGCATTATCCTTGAGATCGTGTTACGATAGCCTGCCATTCTTAGCCAGAGGGACAGTGGATCATATGTTGGGGCATTCGTTGGCCCTCGTAGACTTTCAGATGCCATACGGGTTCATAGATGGCATTTTATCCTGTTGGATACCCGATAGACAGGTCTTTCGATTTGGGTATTATGAGCTGACTCTGACTTTTGAGGAGTACCAGCGGTTTAATGGCTTAGCCTTAAAGGTGCCTTGCGCTCGTACGACGATCAGCGATATGAGGAGTCTATTTATACAGATGTTAAGTCTTCGCCAGAGCGTAGTTATGGATGAGATTATCTCTTGACGTGTGATCTCCATCAACTTTTTGAACGATCAATTTGGTGAGATTGACAGTTACGATCGACCTTCCGGGGATTTTATTGTATCAGTAGAGGTGTGGCGTTTGGCCAGGATAGACGTTTTGATGATGTGCATCATAGCCTATGTCTATATGCCGCTAAGCTTGGACCATTTGGATGTGGGATTGATAGTTGTGGTTAGGGCCCTTAGGCAGGGTAGCACCATCATACCAATGATATTGGCTGAGACATTGAGAGCTACCACCTACTGCAGTACCGACCCGGAGGGGTTTTTTAGAGGTAGTTCGGTATTGCTGTATATATAGCTCATGTCCCATTTATGATTGATTGATTTTTTTGACACCAGGGGTACTGTTTCACTCATGAGATCGCTATGTCTTACTCCTCTCAGTCGGCAGAGTGTACCGATGCTGAAACATGGTCAACATTTTTATCTGATATTGCACATCCCTTCTCGATTCTGCCATGCTCTAGGCTAGTCTCCCCCTATAGCTTTATCACCCACGCATCTGGCATGGACTATCTGCCCCTAGAGGGATTGAGGGGAGTGACTACTTATCATCCTCTGGCTGTTATGGGCCAGTTTGATCAGTTTCAGAGCCTGCATCCGTTCGAGGGGGCTGTTGATCATAGGATGTCAGCTTCGTCTATGTCATCTGCTGATTTAATCCGAGTGTATGAGTGTGGGAGTCACAGTGAGATGGCTGATTTCTCCAGTAGCCATCCAGATAGTTCTCTAGAGTACTCAGCATTGTTGGAGGCAGATATAGCATCAGTTGCATTCATCTAGTCAGCTCCGATAGTGAATTCAGGCGTGTGACGCCCCCAAATTCTAAGACCGCCACTTGGTCTCTCGAATTCGGTTCATCACGTGCTCATGGTAATACATCACAATAATAATAACTAAATATTGCACAATCACAGCGGAAATTCTATTCTAGAATAATTTACAATGATTTATTATAATTATTCCCCCAAGTCTCGCAACCTACAGTACTTAATAGATAACATAATAATATCAATAAATGACTTATTACATAATCTAACTTAAGCTTAAACATAATCAAATCCAGTCTTACTACATTATCTTAATACAACATTAAAATATTAAAACATAAAAGAGACAAGCTAGTTGGTAGCCTTGCCCTTGCCCTTATCAATGCCCGAAGGTTCGCCATGCTCTGCCTTAACTGAAATGTTTTAGGAAAAAGCAAGAATGAGCACAAATTGCTCAGCAAGTAATATACAACAAGGGTAAATGATATAATTCTCAATTCTCGAAAGGGTATAGGAAAGTTTGATAGTTCAAGGATAGCAAGAATATCAACAGTTCTCAATAACAGTCACTAAGGACAGAATAATATCAATATGATTCAATAATAAATCAATTCAAGATTTCAAGATAACTGAATACTGAGCAGTCACTAAGGACTATGAACTTCCATAGGATTTGACAGTAATAAACTGAAAATCCAACAAAAACAGATACAACAGGTGATCAGCCTAAAGTACCCTCGTTATGCATAACAATCAATCATACTCAAGTGCGCGCGTCGGTTCTCCGACAGTTATAGTTTGTTCTTCTCAGTCATATATAAGATCCCGCACCAATCAATTGGTTTTGGTCGCTTTTCAATAATATAAGTCTAGCCGAATCAAATGGCATAGACACTTTCACAATATTCAAGAACAATACTAAGTTCAACATGAATAATAGCTTTAATGAAATAAGAGTTCAAGTATGCTAATTCGATTCAACCGATTAAATAGGAAACTAGTTCGCAATACACAAGATAGGATACTTGCATAGTAAAAGAGTATAAGTTAGGAAACCTTCACAATCATAGATTTCCTTGCATAAAGTAAATGCGTCGGTTAGGATACTTGCACTTTAAAAGAGTGTAAGTAAGAGAACTTGCCTTTAGCGTAGTTTATCCACGAAAAGCAAATCAACACTTTCGAATTCCTATCGTAATACAGTTACGTATATATATATGATATTCATTAGTCATATAATTTAACTTCACATTTTCTCTTTGAATATACGATCAACACATAAGCTAAGTTTTACCTAGCTACACAGTTATATAGAATATAATTTCTATCCTTAACGTTCCTTCTTTAGAGTTTAAACGCATTCTCATATTATATAAGATCTCAACAATTAGCAAACATGCTTGCATATTATTAATATCTCATAAGACCACAATCAATACTAAATATATTTCATTTTAGCAAGTTACGGCATCTCCTTAAGTTAACCGTCAAAATCGGGTTCAAGTAACATCATATAATATCACGTAGCATGTATTCATATTTAAAGGATACTTTACATGCTTGTATAACTTTTCCAAATCCAATCGTACATGGTATAGGTTCTTAAGTTAATACTTAAAGCCATTCAAGGACACGAACTCATATGGTCTAACATGGTCGCTTTTAAACACATAAGATATTCATATAACTTGTATTAGTCATGCTCATGAGTACTCGTATTGCATATATGTAGCTAGCATTGTTATTATCTTGAAAACATGCTTTGTTCATGCTAAACTTTAATCATGGCAACTAATCATGGTATATATACATGCATGACACATGAATGAGTCTAAGAGTACTATCACATGTGTTCATAAATGTCAAATTCTAATTCTCGTCATAACATACCAACGTTCACGTTCAAAGCTTATACTTTGTTAGTATAGTTCATTAATAAGGTCTATCATGTTCATGCTTCCTTATGAAACCCATATACACAAGTTAACATGTTTTTCATGTATTTCAAGGCCCTATAAACATGCTCGAAAAGTCAGAATGTATACATGGTCTTTACATGTCAATATCAACCTTCAAAACTTGTATTTTTGTTAGAAAGGTGCACTAGTTGGGTTCACATGTCCATATTATATCACGGAACCTATATACATAAGTTAGTATGCATTTCATGTGTTTCTAGGTCATACTAACATGTCTCGAAAGTCAGAATATTAACATGCTTCATATATGTTAACGTCGTTCATGAAACTTTAAGTCCGTTTTCAAACTATATGTCGTTTGGTTAACCATGCATGCTAATATACTAAAACATGCTCACATTGCCTCATTAGGTTTATATATAAGTATTAATCATGCTTTCATGCTTGTTTAAACAAAAATCAAACAATTAGTTCATAACAGTTTTGTTGCAGAATGCAGAAAAACTGAACACAGAGGCTGGCGCTGCGGCGCGGCACAGCAGCTCACTACTGGCGCTGCGGCGCGAGTGGCGCTGCGTGCGGCGCTGCGGCGCGGGCTGCGGCGCGAGTGGCGCTGCGGCGCGGGCTGCGGCGCTGCGGCGTCGAGGCAGTTTTCTGCAGTTCAGACTGCAGCGAAATCCGACCAAAAACCTCCCATTTCATCGATTTCAACATACCCAAATGCTATTAGACTTGTTTAACTTACTAACACGTACATATATGCTTATATAATAGTCAATAGCAATTATCAATTCCCAATTTCATGAACACCAACCAATTTCACGATATTTGATGTTTTTACAGAAATCTCAGAAATGGAAACACCAAAAATGAAATTGAAGAGCAATGAAGCATATATAGTAATTCTAATCACATATATAAGTCCTTTAAACAACTAATTATTATTCTCAATTCACAAAACCATAACTTCCAACTGAAATCAAGAATTCACGAATAGAAATTTTGACAGAAAATGACAATGAAGATACGAAGAGGGTTTATACCTCTGTAAATGATTTAAGCTTGCTGCTATCTCAATAACACTGATATATATATATATATGCTCTCTAGTCTCACTTAGCCAAAATGCTCAGCAAAAGAAATGTGAAGGAGATGAGGCTATATTTATAGAACTCCCATTATACAGACAAAGCAATTGTATCCCATATCAAACTAACGGATTATAGGAATGCATGAAGGTTATCAAAGGGTAGGTAATTAGTGGTTGGATTCATCATGAATCCCACTCCCTCCACAATCATGAGCTATGAAATGCTAGTTGCTGAGTTTGGGGAGAAGAAGAAGGAATAGGCCTTAGCTGTATGTCAAGCACGTGAAGAGCAAATGGGACACTTAAAATGAGACAATTGATTTAACTCCTCAGCATTTGCAAATACTACACTTGTATATACACACCATATACATATGTTATATATATATGTACTCTTAGGTTATAATTTAAATCACAATGTACTTCACATAATGTAATAAGTGTAATTTACACACATATAATCCAGGTACGTTTATCTTACTGATATAATACCATCGGATACTACCACATTACATTATATCATATATTATTAAATTGTATTACTCAACAATTATTTATAATAGATCCATGATACATTATTTTAATGTATATCCACACATCATTTGTCACCTACACATATCATAACATATAGTTACTATACATTTAATTCGCATGCTTGCACATATAATTTCTCATCTTATAATTTGAATATTAATTAATAATATACACATATCCTACATCCATCAATATAATTGTTAACCTCCATAACAATTTAATTAACCCTTATATGATTAATTATCACTTTGATATAAATCTTATTGTATTTATAAACACGTTGCTCATTATTATTAAGTTTCTTGCAATAATAATAATCACATATTGTTAATCGATCCTCATTAGTATTTTATAACAGTTAATTAATATTCTTCGATTAACAATTAATATAGATTAATTGTTCACTTAAATTAATATAATCCTTCTTATATTACGCCACTGTGCCACACAAGGCAATCAACGAGTTTATCACAAACTCCACCAATTTCTCAATTATTATAATTATTCAATTATATATAATTGAATTAATTCATCTCATAACACAAAATCATTTATATTCAAATAAATTCTCATTTCCATTAATATATTTATTTAATAATATATGGAAATTCTCGGGTATTACATCCTCCCCCCTTATAAAAATTCCGTCCCGGAATTGCTACAAGGTTACACAAATAGATGGGGATAGTCCCTCATCATCCTATCTTCTAACTCCCACGTTGCCTCCTCGACATCGTGGTTACGCCAAAGTACTTTTACAGATGAAATAACTTTATTTCTCAAAGTTTGTTCTTTCCTATCTAATATTCGGACAGGAATTTCTTCATACGCCAAGTTCTTCTCCACTTGAATGGGCTCGTAAGAAATCACGTGCTTGTAGTCGGCCTTGTACGGTCGCAACACGGAAATGTGGAACACGTTGTGGATGTGCTCCAGTTCGGGTGGCAACGCAACTTTGTATGCCACTTCGCCCACTCGCTTCAGTATCTCGAACGGTCCTATGAATCTTGGACTCAATTTTCCTTTCTTGCCGAAACGGATTTTTCCCTTCCATGGAGATACCTTTAAGAATACGAAACTGCCGACTTTGAAGTCTCGGTCCTGCCGATGCAAATCTGCGTATTTCTTCTGGCGATCTTGAGCTGCTACAAGTCTGGCTCTTATCACTGTCACCACGTCTGCGGTTTGTTGAACTAACTCTGGTCCGAGTATTCGTCGTTCTCCGACTTCGTCCCAACATAACGGCGTTCTGCACGTTCTCCCGTAAAGAGCTTCGTATGGTGGCATGCCAATACTCGCATGGTAGCTATTATTATATGCGAATTCTACTAAGGGTAGGTGGTCGTCCCAATTTCCCTTAAAATCCATCACGCAAGTCCTAAGCATGTCTTCTAGCGTTTGTATTGTTCGCTCACTTTGTCCGTCTGTTTGAGGATGATAAGCTGTACTCAACCTCAACTGCGTTCCCATTCTTTCTTGCAAGCTCTTCCAAAAATTGGACGTGAAGCGCGGATCTCGATCAGAGACAATTGACACCGGCACTCCATGTCGTGAAATAATTTCTTTTACATATAGGCTTGCTAATTGGTTCAAACTGTAGGGGATCTTGATTGGTAGAAAGTGTGCGGTCTTCGTTAGTCGATCCACGATAACCCAAATAGCATCATAACCTTTCTGTGTAACTGGAAGTCCTACCACGAAGTCCATGGTAATATGCTCCCATTTCCACTCTGGTATTTCTAACGGTTGTAGTAAACCACTTGGCCGCTGGTGTTCTGCTTTAACGCGTTGGCAAGTCAAGCATTTACTGACGCACTCTGCGACTTCCCGTTTCAAATTAGGCCACCAAAAATGTTGCCTTAGATCTCGGTACATCTTTGTGCCTCCCGGATGAACGGAATATGTCGTATTGTGTGCCTCATGCAAAATCTCTTCCCTCAACTCAGTTACCGCTGGTACCCACACTCTCCCTTCAAATCTCAAAATACCGTCTTTATCCATTCGAAATTTTTCTTCCTCATTTTCTGTGATCCTCTTTCGGATTTTCTCACACTCTTCATCCTTTTCTTGAGCTTCCTTTACTCTATCCAACAACGTCGGACAAGCTTCCATTATAATTAACTTCTCACCAGACTTTTCTGGTCCTTTCACTTCTATCTCCAATTTCTCCATTTCTCTTATCAATTCCTCCTGAGTCGTCAAATTAAACAACTTCTCCCTTCCTTTCCTGCTCAGAGCGTCGGCAACCACATTTGCCTTTCCCGGGTGATAAAGAATATCGCAGTCATAGTCTTTGATTAATTCTAACCACCTTCTCTGCCGCATGTTTAACTCCTTCTGTGTGAAGATATATTTCAGACTCTTGTGGTCCGTGTATATCTCACATTTTTCTCCGTATAGATAATGTCTCCATATCTTTAACGCAAAAACTACTGCCGCTAACTCTAAGTCGTGAGTAGGGTATCGTTTTTCGTAATCCTTTAATTGTCGTGATGCATATGCAATGACCTTGCCGTGCTGCATAAGCACACAGCCAAGTCCCTTGTGCGATGCATCACTATACACCACAAAATTTCCCGCATCATCTGGTAATGATAACACAGGTGCTTCGCTCAATCTCCTTTTCAGTTCTTGAAAACTTTCTTCGCATTTGTCGGTCCATACAAATTTCACCGTCTTTCTAGTCAAATTGGTCAACGGGGTTGCTATCTTAGAAAAATCTTGGATAAATCTCCGATAGTACCCAGCTAACCCTAAGAAGCTTCTCACCTCTGTCGGTGTTTTCGGTTGTTCCCAATTACTTACTGCTTCAACCTTCGCAGGGTCTACAGAGATTCCATTCTTATCCACCACGTGGCCTAAGAATTGAACCTTCTCCATCCAAAATTCGCACTTAGAAAATTTTGCATACATCTTCTCCTTCCTTAGTGCCTCCAAAATAATCTTTAGATGTTTGGCGTGTTCTTCCTCTGTCTTTGAGTAGATCAAAATGTCGTCGATAAAAACCACTACAAATTTATCCAAGTATGGCTTGAAAACTCGGTTCATCAAGTCCATAAATGCTGCCGGAGCATTAGTCAATCCGAATGACATTACCAAAAACTCGTAGTGTCCATAACGGGTTCGAAACGCAGTCTTTGGTATGTCCTCATCCCTCACTTTCAGTTGATGATATCCTGTTCGTAGGTCGATCTTCGAGAAACACTTTGCTCCCTTCAGTTGATCAAACAAGTCGTCTATCCTCGGTAGCGGATATCGGTTCTTGATCGTTACTCTGTTCAATTCTCGATAATCGATACAGAGTCTCATCGATCCGTCCTTCTTCTTAACGAATAGCACTGGTGCTCCCCAAGGAGAAACACTCGGTCGAATGTAACCCTTATCCAACAACTCTTGCAATTGTATCATCAATTCCTTCATTTCTACTGGTGCCATACGATATGGAGCTTTTGAAATCGGTGCCGTTCCCGGTGCTAAGTCTATTACGAATTCGATTTCTCTGTCTGGCGGAAGACCAGGCAGATCGTCCGGAAACACGTCTTGAAATTCATTAACTACGTATATATCCTTAATTTCTACTCCCTTCTTCCGAGTATCAACGATGTAAGCTAAATATCCTCCACATCCTTTCCTTAACAATTTCTTGGCCTGCATCATCGTAACGCAACACGATTGCTTAAGCGATGAGCTACCATAAAACACTACCTTAGACTTACTCGGAGTCTGAAGGTTCACACATTTGTTCTGACAGTCAATTATCGCAGCATGGTTATACAACCAATCCATTCCCAGTATTACGTCAAATTCTCCCAGTCTAATAGGAATCAAGTCTACGCTCAGTTCATGTTTACTAATATTTGCGCGACAATTTCGATAAACGTATTCTACAGGGATCACTTCCTTATTAGCAACTTCTATGATCAAAGGATTTTCTAATAGTTCTCGAGGTGTACTAAGTCTACTAGCAAATTCTTCAGATACAAAAGAACAGGTGGCACCCGAATCAAATAATACATAAGCATTTATATCATTGATTGGGATTATACCTGACACCACATCCTTCGCAGCCACTGCGTCTTGGATGGTCATGTTAAAAGTTCTGGCGGTTGGGCGGTTGGATTGTGCCGGTCCACCGATCATCAGCTTGTTGCCTCCTTGCTGATTACTACCCCCGCCACTTCCCTTCTTTGGGCAGTCCTTAATTCGGTGCTCCGTCGAGCCACAAGCAAAGCATCCTTGTATCTTCTTCGGTTTCAAACAGTTAGGCGAGATGTGCCCTTCCTGTCCGCAGTTGTAGCAAGTGCCACGTCCCTTCCAGCACTCGCCCTGGTGATTCTTCCCACACTTCGGGCATCCTTCAGCCCTCTTCTTGAAACCTCCACGAAAATTCCCTGATTGATTATTGTTGTTTTTGTTGTTGTTATTATTCTCCCACTTTCTCTTTCCCAAGTTGCTTCCTCCGCTACTACTTCCTCCCGTACGATTCTCTCCTCCAGTATTCTTTCCTTTCTTTTCTTTGTTATACTGACTTAAGGCCTCACTGCCGCCTTCCGCAATGATTGCCTTCTCCAGTAATGTTGCAAAGGAATCAATTTGAAGAACTGATACCTTATTGAACAGCCATGGCTTCAACCCTTGTTCAAAGCGTCTAGCCTTCCTCTCTTCATCACCAACTTGGTGCTCCGCAAATCGCGCCAGTTCGTTAAACCTAGCCGCGTATTGCGCCACCGTCATCTCACCTTGTTTTAACTCTAGGAATTTCACCTCCATCCTATTCTTCATACTTTTTGGAAAGTAATTTTCGAAGAACAGTGTCTTAAACTTATCCCAAGCTATTATCCCTTCTCCAGCTCTTTGTTGATTAGCCTCCCACCAGTAGTTCGCTTCTCCCCTCATCATGTACGTGGCAAACACCGTCTTCTGATCTTCGCCTACGCTAGCTATAGTGAAAGCTTTTTCGATCTCTTTGATCCACGTTTGTGCGATGATTGGGTCGGTAGTTCCCTCGAACTCCGGGGGTCCTACACTCTTAAAGTCTTTAAAGGTTGTTACTGGCACAGTTTGAGGGTTCGGGCGAACGGGTTCATTGTTCCTTCCCCTTAAGGCTTCTCCTAACAAGTCTACCAGTTTCTGGATCGGGTCTACTTGTTCTCTCTCATTGTTAACAGATTCTTCGGGTGCTGTCAATCTACGTCTGGGCGGCATTATCTGCATCACAAGTTTTCATTTTATTATTATTCAAGTATATTACTTAAGTATTTCTTTTAATACTAAAAGAATAAATTTATAACACGTTTCTAAAATCAACTCCATTTATATTCATATGCCATTTCATTTCATTACATGATTTCCCCAGCATACTGCTATAAATGTTATCACATATATCCCCTAATATCACAAAAGACGGGGAATATACCAACCTACTACCATACTACCCCTCTAACAAAAGCTAACTCGGGGTTTACATCATCATCCCACATCTTACACAAAAGATCGGGATTACAACATAGTATATACAATACATAAAGACACAACTAGTACTACCACTAGACTGACTAAGGAAATCTCATCCCATCATCCCGCGCTCCACTGCGCTCTTGTACTCCAACTGTGCTATATACGCAACCAGCTCTCGGCTCAAGGTATGTAGAGTCTGTCCCTGTTCTGCCGGGTAGTGGTACACACCATCAATCACCCTTTCAAAAGCTGAACGGAACACATACCCCATCTTGTTCATCTTTCTCTTCTTGCACCTGACCTCGTCCTCAAGGTCGTCGGCTCTCTCATTAGACGCTTCCCACTTCTCCTCGAAGTGTAACCTATCCATCACCTCCAACTCTAGCTGAGTACGGAGTGCCTCTTTCTCAGTCTTCTCACTCAGCTCCCTCTGCTCAACCTCTTCTAGCTTCTCTGCCAAATCTACATTCCTAGCCACTGACCTGTGAAATAGAGTCCCCATCTGGATCCCTGCCTCCCTACGGTAGGCAATCTCCACCTCTAACTCTTGCATAGCCAGCTTCCTCTGGTGGTCCTCGTCCCTCAGCTTCTGGAACTCAGACTCTCTCTCGTGGGCCTCTGCCTCCAGCTCCTGAACTCTACAGTCTAACTCTAGAATACGCTCCTCGTACTCGCCTAACATCTGTTCCTCTATAGTAGCCTCATCAGAGTCCTCTACTGGCTCATCCTCCATCGGCTCCTCCTCTGGATCAGTCTCTATCTCAATCTCGATCTCATCCTCGTCATCAAACTCGGATGGTGCAACTGCCTGCACTGGTGTAGCCTCTAGAGGTGCCTCGTATACTACGTGTATATCCCTGGGCTCCTCCTCTACAACTCTACTAGGTACCCCTGTGTCTGTCATCCTACACTCACAAACACAAGACAAGAAATAGCATCTCCATTAGAATGTTAAACAAAATATAAGTTCATTGTATAGAATGAAGTTACATTTCATAACAGACTAAGTCTCTCAAGGAAAACTCTACATGAGTTTTATCTCCTTCCTAACTTCTAAGTTCGCCTAAGTTATAGTCTAAGGACACTCGTTCCTAAGGTTTATAACTACAGCTCTGATACCAACCTGTGACGCCCCCAAATTCTAAGACCGCCACTTGGTCTCTCGAATTCGGTTCATCACGTGCTCATGGTAATACATCACAATAATAATAACTAAATATTGCACAATCACAGCGGAAATTCTATTCTAGAATAATTTACAATGATTTATTATAATTATTCCCCCAAGTCTCGCAACCTACAGTACTTAATAGATAACATAATAATATCAATAAATGACTTATTACATAATCTAACTTAAGCTTAAACATAATCAAATCCAGTCTTACTACATTATCTTAATACAACATTAAAATATTAAAACATAAAAGAGACAAGCTAGTTGGTAGCCTTGCCCTTGCCCTTATCAATGCCCGAAGGTTCGCCATGCTCTGCCTTAACTGAAATGTTTTAGGAAAAAGCAAGAATGAGCACAAATTGCTCAGCAAGTAATATACAACAAGGGTAAATGATATAATTCTCAATTCTCGAAAGGGTATAGGAAAGTTTGATAGTTCAAGGATAGCAAGAATATCAACAGTTCTCAATAACAGTCACTAAGGACAGAATAATATCAATATGATTCAATAATAAATCAATTCAAGATTTCAAGATAACTGAATACTGAGCAGTCACTAAGGACTATGAACTTCCATAGGATTTGACAGTAATAAACTGAAAATCCAACAAAAACAGATACAACAGGTGATCAGCCTAAAGTACCCTCGTTATGCATAACAATCAATCATACTCAAGTGCGCGCGTCGGTTCTCCGACAGTTATAGTTTGTTCTTCTCAGTCATATATAAGATCCCGCACCAATCAATTGGTTTTGGTCGCTTTTCAATAATATAAGTCTAGCCGAATCAAATGGCATAGACACTTTCACAATATTCAAGAACAATACTAAGTTCAACATGAATAATAGCTTTAATGAAATAAGAGTTCAAGTATGCTAATTCGATTCAACCGATTAAATAGGAAACTAGTTCGCAATACACAAGATAGGATACTTGCATAGTAAAAGAGTATATGTTAGGAAACCTTCACAATCATAGATTTCCTTGCATAAAGTAAATGCGTCGGTTAGGATACTTGCACTTTAAAAGAGTGTAAGTAAGAGAACTTTCCTTTAGCGTAGTTTATCCACGAAAAGCAAATCAACACTTTCGAATTCCTATCGTAATACAGTTACGTATATATATATGATATTCATTAGTCATATAATTTAACTTCACATTTTCTCTTTGAATATACGATCAACACATAAGCTAAGTTTTACCTAGCTACACAGTTATATAGAATATAATTTCTATCCTTAACGTTCCTTCTTTAGAGTTTAAACGCATTCTCATATTATATAAGATCTCAACAATTAGCAAACATGCTTGCATATTATTAATATCTCATAAGACCACAATCAATACTAAATATATTTCATTTTAGCAAGTTACGGCATCTCCTTAAGTTAACCGTCAAAATCGGGTTCAAGTAACATCATATAATATCACGTAGCATGTATTCATATTTAAAGGATACTTTACATGCTTGTATAACTTTTCCAAATCCAATCGTACATGGTATAGGTTCTTAAGTTAATACTTAAAGCCATTCAAGGACACGAACTCATATGGTCTAACATGGTCGCTTTTAAACACATAAGATATTCATATAACTTGTATTAGTCATGCTCATGAGTACTCGTATTGCATATATGTAGCTAGCATTGTTATTATCTTGAAAACATGCTTTGTTCATGCTAAACTTTAATCATGGCAACTAATCATGGTATATATACATGCATGACACATGAATGAGTCTAAGAGTACTATCACATGTGTTCATAAATGTCAAATTCTAATTCTCGTCATAACATACCAACGTTCACGTTCAAAGCTTATACTTTGTTAGTATAGTTCATTAATAAGGTCTATCATGTTCATGCTTCCTTATGAAACCCATATACACAAGTTAACATGTTTTTCATGTATTTCAAGGCCCTATAAACATGCTCGAAAAGTCAGAATGTATACATGGTCTTTACATGTCAATATCAACCTTCAAAACTTGTATTTTTGTTAGAAAGGTGCACTAGTTGGGTTCACATGTCCATATTATATCACGGAACCTATATACATAAGTTAGTATGCATTTCATGTGTTTCTAGGTCATACTAACATGTCTCGAAAGTCAGAATATTAACATGCTTCATATATGTTAACGTCGTTCATGAAACTTTAAGTCCGTTTTCAAACTATATGTCGTTTGGTTAACCATGCATGCTAATATACTAAAACATGCTCACATTGCCTCATTAGGTTTATATATAAGTATTAATCATGCTTTCATGCTTGTTTAAACAAAAATCAAACAATTAGTTCATAACAGTTTTGTTGCAGAATGCAGAAAAACTGAACACAGAGGCTGGCGCTGCGGCGCGGCACAGCAGCTCACTACTGGCGCTGCGGCGCGAGTGGCGCTGCGTGCGGCGCTGCGGCGCGGGCTGCGGCGCGAGTGGCGCTGCGGCGCGGGCTGCGGCGCTGCGGCGTCGAGGCAGTTTTCTGCAGTTCAGACTGCAGCGAAATCCGACCAAAAACCTCCCATTTCATCGATTTCAACATACCCAAATGCTATTAGACTTGTTTAACTTACTAACACGTACATATATGCTTATATAATAGTCAATAGCAATTATCAATTCCCAATTTCATGAACACCAACCAATTTCACGATATTTGATGTTTTTACAGAAATCTCAGAAATGGAAACACCAAAAATGAAATTGAAGAGCAATGAAGCATATATAGTAATTCTAATCACATATATAAGTCCTTTAAACAACTAATTATTATTCTCAATTCACAAAACCATAACTTCCAACTGAAATCAAGAATTCACGAATAGAAATTTTGACAGAAAATGACAATGAAGATACGAAGAGGGTTTATACCTCTGTAAATGATTTAAGCTTGCTGCTATCTCAATAACACTGATATATATATATATATGCTCTCTAGTCTCACTTAGCCAAAATGCTCAGCAAAAGAAATGTGAAGGAGATGAGGCTATATTTATAGAACTCCCATTATACAGACAAAGCAATTGTATCCCATATCAAACTAACGGATTATAGGAATGCATGAAGGTTATCAAAGGGTAGGTAATTAGTGGTTGGATTCATCATGAATCCCACTCCCTCCACAATCATGAGCTATGAAATGCTAGTTGCTGAGTTTGGGGAGAAGAAGAAGGAATAGGCCTTAGCTGTATGTCAAGCACGTGAAGAGCAAATGGGACACTTAAAATGAGACAATTGATTTAACTCCTCAGCATTTGCAAATACTACACTTGTATATACACACCATATACATATGTTATATATATATGTACTCTTAGGTTATAATTTAAATCACAATGTACTTCACATAATGTAATAAGTGTAATTTACACACATATAATCCAGGTACGTTTATCTTACTGATATAATACCATCGGATACTACCACATTACATTATATCATATATTATTAAATTGTATTACTCAACAATTATTTATAATAGATCCATGATACATTATTTTAATGTATATCCACACATCATTTGTCACCTACACATATCATAACATATAGTTACTATACATTTAATTCGCATGCTTGCACATATAATTTCTCATCTTATAATTTGAATATTAATTAATAATATACACATATCCTACATCCATCAATATAATTGTTAACCTCCATAACAATTTAATTAACCCTTATATGATTAATTATCACTTTGATATAAATCTTATTGTATTTATAAACACGTTGCTCATTATTATTAAGTTTCTTGCAATAATAATAATCACATATTGTTAATCGATCCTCATTAGTATTTTATAACAGTTAATTAATATTCTTCGATTAACAATTAATATAGATTAATTGTTCACTTAAATTAATATAATCCTTCTTATATTACGCCACTGTGCCACACAAGGCAATCAACGAGTTTATCACAAACTCCACCAATTTCTCAATTATTATAATTATTCAATTATATATAATTGAATTAATTCATCTCATAACACAAAATCATTTATATTCAAATAAATTCTCATTTCCATTAATATATTTATTTAATAATATATGGAAATTCTCGGGTATTACAAGGCGAGGAGGAGCCTATGGGAGATCTTGAGTCTTGTATTACGGATGAGTTGTTCATGGGTCTGACAGAAGCATTAGTTAGTGACCCGCCGATAATTCCTGCAAGGACAGATCCAGCTTTGGCAGACTCATTAGCTAGGATAACCTTTGAGAGAGATTAGGTTAGAGCCCTGATGTTGACTTCCCTGTCTGGCAGAGACATAGCTTTTGCTGAGAAGGATGCGGCTTTAGCCGCTCAGGATATGACATTTATTGAGAGAGACGAGACTTGATCTTCTCGCGATGCTACTTTTGTCGATATTAAGGAGACTTTGATCGCCAGAGACGCAGCTTTTGCGGAGAGGGATGAGATTCGATTTGCCAGAGATGCAACCTTTGAGGAGATTGAGGAGGTTTTCATTACTAGGGATGCTATTTTTTTGGAGAAGGATGAGGCTATAGCTTCCTAGGATTTCCACATTGCTGACAGTGCTACTCTCCGATCTTATACTCATGGTCTTGTTACAGAGATGAGTGCATACATTGATGATCACAGTGCAACACTGCAGATGACTGTGGATGTTTTGACAAGTATGGAGACCGAGGGTATTGCACTTGCAGCTGCTCCTCCATCTTTAGAGAGAGATGCCATGTTGGCATTGTTGACCCGCTTATCCATGGGTCCATAGACTAGCTTTATTTTTCCTGCACATACTAGATCAGCCATTTTTGTCATGTACAGGACACTATATATCTATCAAACAGTATTATATATCAGCAAAATATATTTTGATCACTTCCCTGTTGGATATGTATTGTCATTCCTGAGTGATTACCACTTCTTTCATGACTTGCTGTTATTGATGTATCTTGAGCTTCTCCTCGATGGACTGACAGTGAGATGTCAGAAAGTATCTCAGATGGGCCTGCTGACCAAGGAGGCTTGTAAGTTTTTAGGTTTTATATGGTTTCGATGTCTTGGAACTGGTTTTTATTGGTTTTTATTTTTTCTTGAAGGTCATACCGCACCATGAATGGCTGCCTACGAACTCCTAGGTGTAGGGAGATTAGGTCATTCGTAGTTATGATTTTTGTGTGAGAGGTTTGAAAAGTATTTATCTTGGGCTTTAAGTTTGGTTTGATGAGGTTTTGAATTTTTTGTTTGGTTTGACTGCACCAGAAATGGCTGCCTACGTACTCTCGGGTGGAGGGAGATCAGGCCATTCGTAGTTTCGACTTTCTAGTGAAAAACCAAACTTGATTTGACTTGTAGGACCAGGATGCGGGTATGCATGCATTTCAAACATAGTACATTTTTATGGTGTCTGAGTTGATGAATTGGGGAAATTCGGTCCCGTCCATCTCTTGCAATCTGATAACTCCTCCCGTCAACACCTCCTTGACAATGAAAGGGCCTTCCCAATTAGGGGTGAACTTTCCTTTGGCTTCGTCTTGATTGGCCAAAACTTTCTTTAGCACCAAGTTATTTTCTTTGAATTGCCGTATTTGGACTTTCTTGTTGTAGGATCGAGCAATCCTTTACTGATATAACTGCCTGTGGAAAATGGCAGTAGCCCTCTTTTAATCTGTTAAGGACAGTTGATGGTACTGGTCTTGCAACCACTGATCTTCGTCTATCAAAATTCTCAGGGATTCCATTTTAACTTCTATGGGAAGGACTGCTTCCATGCCATAGACCAATGAATAGGGGGTAGCCCCAATAGAAGTGCGCATTGACGTCTTGTATGCTAACAGGGTTAGAGGCAGTAGATCAGGCCTTTCTTTGTGATTGGCGGACATTTTTTGCATGATCTTTTTCATGTTTTTGTTGGCCGCTTCAACATCACCATTCATCTTGGGCCGATAGATGACGAAATTGAGATGCTTAATGTGGAACTTACTGCATAATTCTCTCATCATTTGATTGTTCAAGTTTTTGGCGTTGTCTGATATAATCACCTCCGGTTGTCCATATTGACAGACGACATTGTTTTTGATGAAACAAATGATGACCTCTTTGGTTACTTTGAGAAAAGAGGCTACTTCCACCCACTTGGTAAAGTGATCGATCATGGTGAAGATGAATCGATGACCATTGCTGGCTTTGGGTTCCACTGGGCCTATCAAATCTGTTCCCCACATGGAGAAAGGCCATGGCGAACTCATACTGTGTAGCTCATTTAGAGGAGCGTGGATGGCATTTCTATATACTTGACATTGAAAGCATCTACTGACATGATCATCACAGTCAGCTTTAAGAGAGATCCAATAATGTCCTCTTCTTAATATCTTACTAGCCAGCAGATAATCGCTAATGTGTGGACCACAGACTCCACCATGGACTTCATCCATCAATCTCTGGGCTTGCTATTTATCAAGGCATCTTAACAAGCCTATTCCAGTATCCCCTTTATATAATGCATCTCCGCTCAGATAGAACTTCTTAGCCATTTTGTGAATCCTCTTTCGTTCGGATTGGCTTGCCCCAGCAGGTGTACATCCATCTCGGAGATATTCCTTGATGTCTTGATACCAAGGTTGTTTCATATGAGGTATTTCATCTGATATGTCTCCAATGTAATTCCTATATGTCAGGGCCTTCTGACTTGTGAATTTGATGCAGGGAAACCCACTCCTATCGGATATGTGGATCAAGGAAGCCAACGTCGCCAATGTATCAGCGAAGTCATTCCTACCCCGAGGTATATGGATGAAGATTCTGTCTTCAAACTCCATATATATTTTGTCGACTTGCCGATGATAGGGAATCAAATGCAGCTCTTTGGTGTGATATGCCCCGGTGATTTGTCTGATAACCAACTCAGAGTCTCCGAAGACTAGTAAATGTTTGATAGCCATGGATTGGGCTAACTTCAACCCCATTATGCAACCTTCATATTCGGCTATTTTATTGGTGTTGCCAAATTGTAGTGTGGTAGCCACAGGTTATTATTCTTCTGTACCAGAGATAAGGACTACCCAGCTCCGGCACCCTCTATGTTTACCGCTCCATCAAAATACATTTTCCATTATTAGACTATATTCTCTTGTTGGAGTTGTTGAATTGTCATGATCCCATCATCTGTGAAATAAGTCTCGAGGGCTCGAACCTTCCTAAAGCTGCTTTGGCTAATTGATCTGCAATGCCTTGACCTTTGATAAAATTCTAAGTCACGTAGACAATATCGAACTGTTGTAGGATCAACTGCCATTTGGACAGTCAATAATTCAACATTGGTTTGTTGAATACGTACTTAAGTGGATCCATGGGGGATATGAGGTAGGTCGTGTGCCCGTGGAGGTACTGTTGTAACCTCATTGCGGCCCATGCTAATGCATAATATGTTTTCTCGATCAGGGTGTATTTCTGTTCACCGCTGCTGAATCTTTTGTTGATGTAGTAGATGGCACTTTCCTTGCTACTATTATCTTTTTGTCCCAGCATAAAACCCATTGCATTGGCATTGACGGACAAATACATAAATAAGGGAACTCCATCCCTCGGGTTACCAATACAGGTGCTTCGACCAGCTGCCTTTTGATGGCAAGGAAGGCTTGTCAACAATCCTCATTCCATTTGGTGGAGGAATTCTTCCTTAGTAGTTTGAAGATGGCTTCACAGGTTGCTGTGAGCTGGGAAATTAATCTTCTTATGAAATTGATCATTCCCAAGAACCCACGTATCTCCTTCTTTGTTCGAGGTACTGGCATCTCAGTGATGGCTTTGATCTTGGTAGGGTCTAGCTCGATGCCTCGATTGCTCACCAAGAATCCCAGCAACTTGCCTGATTTCACGCCAAAAGCACATTTGGCTTGATTTAGCTTGAGGTTGTACTTACGCAAGCTTTTGAACAGCTTCCTGAGATGGTCAAGGTGATCATCCTCCCTCCGAGATTTGATGATGATGTCATCCACATTAACCTCTATCTCTTTATGCATCATGTCATGAAATAGGGCTATCATGGCTTGTTGATATATGGCTCTGGCATTAATGAGGCCAAAGGATAGTCATCTGTAGCAGATGGTTCCCCAGGGAGTGATGAAAGTTATTTTCTCCTGATCTTTTTTAGCAACCATAATTTGATGGTAACCAGCAAAGCAATCCACGAAGGAATACAAGCCATACTATGTTGTATTGTCGATCAGGATGTGGATAAAAGGCACAGGAAAATTGTCGTTGAGGCAGGCTTTGATCAAGTCCCTGTAATCCACGCATACTCGCACTTTCCCTCCAGTCTTTGGCACGGGGACTATGTTTAACAGCCACTCTGGGTATGTTGATACCATGATGATAACGACTTTGAATTATTTAACGACTTCTTCTTTGACTTTCAGACTCCATTCAGGTTTCAATCGCCTGAGCTTTTGTTTGACTGGCATGAATCCATCTTTGATGCGAATTCGATGGATGACAATATCAGTAGATAGGCCAATAAAGTCTTCATGTGACCATGCAAACACATTCTGGAACTGTGTTAAGAGTGCGATCAGGACATTTTTTTGGTCTGGTGTGACGTCTATGCTTATCTAGATTTCATTGATGTTTTAGGAGGTTCTTATGTTGATAGTGGTGGTTTGGTCGAGGTTTGGTTTGGGTTTGTCTTCGACCCATTCTTTGATTTCCTCGGGCACCTCATAGTCATCTACCTCCACTTGATCAATATCCATCAAGTCGAAGTTCAGTTCTATATCAAAGTTGTAGTCACTTTGATAGGTTGGCACCTCATTAGCAGTGATAACCAAATCCAACTCTGGAGTCCTGAAAATAAAAATGCTTTCACTTTAATATATGCATTTGCTTAAATATACAAAGCATTTGGCAAAGCATGACAAAAGTTATTGCTATAGCTGTGCAATAAAAAGTAAGGAGTAAATTAAAGCATGTTACACAGCAGATGGACTCTCTGCCCCTTTACCCTTTTTGACTGAGGCAAGGTACGCTGCTCCAGTTATCCAGGGTTAGATCATTATGAACAGGGAGAATTGAATAATTGTGCTCATCTGCCTCATCTCTGATAATGACCGAGACATCATTTACAATAGGGCCGGGGTTTTTCTTTGAACTGCCCCCCTTTCCTTTCTTGATGTGAGGAATTTAAATCTGATCCTCGTCGTCACTGTCCGGGATTTCATCATTCATACCCTCGTAGTTTATGATAACCCGCATATTAGCAAATGGGTCTCGTCCTTCGTACATGATATTTTCTTTTCTCTTTTTGCTATCACCTTCAGGCTTTGGGGATTTTCTTTCCCCGGCTGGTATAATTGAAGGAAACAGCATGGTTGATACAATAGTAGGAATCTTCCTCATTAGTTTTAAGAAGCCCGCATAAGTGAGATTCTGTAGCAATATGGTGGAAGCATGAGCCTTAGGTTGCTTATATGGATTCCGACGGCTTGATCCGGATGAATAACCCAATCTGGCTCTCCCAGTCTCGCTCGAGATTTGGGCTGGACTTGTGATACCTTGTTGGTTCTTTCCTAACCCTTGTTCAGGTTGGAAACCCAAAGATACCATCTATTGGCCTACTGTCATTACTTCAAGGGAGACCTTTGGCTTTAGGGATGGAGCTCAGATAGGTAGATACTGAGTATTACTCACCTCTAGGGCTTGAAAACTTGCTGGTTCAATCCCTGCATCGAGGCTGATCACCGATATGTCTCCCTGTATGCAGACATGGTATTCCGGTTCAGCATTCACCGTGATTAGGTTGTCATTGATAATGTATTTGAGTTATTGATGGAGGGTGGATGGCACTGCCCCTGCCATGTCGATCCATGGTCTGCCCAGCAACAAGTTGTATCTAGTGGCAATGTTGAGCACCTGAAAGGACACATAAAAAGTATGCGGACCAATCTCTAATGGAAGTTCTATTTCTCCCATAGCTTGTCGGTAAGATCCATCGAAAGCCCGGATGACAACATGACTGGTTTTCATCCAGTTTGGGTTAATCTTCATTCTCTCTAAGGTGTCATAGGGACAGATGTTGAGGGATGATCCTCTATCTATGAGCACACCTCCAATCAAATACCCTGAAGATATCACCGCTATGTGTAGGGACTTGCGATGACCAGTCCCTTCTGCAGGTATATCATCATCAGGGAAAGATATCACATTGCTGTTGAAAATGTGTTCTTCCACTTGACGGAATTTCTCGACATCCACGGTATGTGGCAGGTGGGCATCTTCCAGTATTTTCACTGAAATGTTGCTATGATCCATTGAGGATAAGACCAAATCTAGGATGGATATTTGCTTGGGTGCATCTTTCAGGCTTTGCACCACTTTGATTTTATGGTGTCCCATTTTACTGAGGAACTTTTTGATTTTCTCTTCGTCCACCTTTTCTTTGGCTTTGATGACTGGTTTGATCACCCGCTGAGGCAGGTACAAGGGATTTTCCTTTGGTACTATGGCAATGTTGTTCGAGGTGGAACCTTCATCATTTTCGTAGTTCAATGGGACACTCTTCAGACTGATAACTGAATACTGAGGTTTGAAAGGCAAGATTAAAGGCTCTGGTGTGGCCACTTTCATAGGATTTTGTGTTTCTTGGACCCCTTTCCATTGCAGTACTAAGGGTGTGAGGGTTGGCTTGCTGTCACAAGACACAACAGCCACTGTATCCTGATTCCACACAATGGAAATAAAGATAGTGTCTTCATCTGGGAGGCCATACTCTTGATTCCCCCTTATCAATTCACCGCTTTTAATCATATTCTGAATCAGGTTACGAAGTGCCCAACAATCCTCAGTATCATGGCCAGGTGCAATGGAGTGGTACTGACAAGTTTGGTCAGGCTTGAATTTATTGGATCGAGGGTTTAAGGGAGGTAATAAATCTGCAACCATTCCCTCGTTGATTAACATCTGGAGGATTTCCTCCATTGGCTGGTTGAAGTTGGTGAAATTCCTTTGAAAGGAAAATTTTGTACCATCTTGGAAATTTTCCTCTTTGGTTATCTTGGCGGTCCGGGATTCATGCTTATGAGATCGGTAATGATCCCTCATGGGAATGGGACTGATCTCCGGTGTGGGAGGACTTGCATCAGACTGGTTGGTCTGCTTTATCAGATGCCAGGTAATTTGATGTTGGTATACGATCAGTTCTGCTAACTATTCAATTCGTTCCTTGATAGACTTAATCTCCTGATCTATCAGGAATCGCCTTTCTGAGACTTCCCACTTGTCTGGGCTACTGTTGCTAGAAGTAGTCGATTCCCCAATATAACAGTGGTATTTGGATCCTTCTGCATTTTTGCTGTTGATCATGTTAACATTTTCCTCTTTGTGCTGAGGGAGGGGATTATCTTGCACATGTGGTTGCTCTGGTTTTGTCACCATAATCTCTCCATTGTCAATTAAGTCTTGGATTTTGTGCTTGAGAGACCAACAGTCTTGGGTGTCATGGCCCGGAGATCCAGAATGGTAGGCACACTTCTTACTTGGATCAAAAATTCATCCACCAGTATTGGTTGGTAGAAGGAGTTGCACAATCTTTTTCAGTGCGGTTAATAGTTTCAGCACGTTCTCTAGTGAATCCCCTAACGGGGTGAATGTTCTCCGACTCCTGGCCTCCAGATTTTTCTGCAATGGAGGGTTGGAAGGCTGTACAAGATCTTAAAAAGGGGTATAACTCCTCCTTTGAAAGGGCATATTGTTTAACTCCCCCCTATAGTTCTGTCCTTACAATACTAGGGTCACTTCTTCATCTTTCTTCTTATGTACCCTCCGGGGTATACTCCCGTAATTATTGTTAATTATTCACATCTATACTGATTATTGATTCTCACTTAGTGCATGTTGCATATGTTCATCAGGTATGAAAGGCTGATCACCTTCATTACCATTTAGTTCAGTTAAATTTATTCATGTTCATTGTTAGTTATTCAGCATTATTGATTCATGTTCTTTCATAATTATTATATTGTTGAAAGTTTGTCAACTTATTATTCTTTTCAATCATGATATATCTTCATTTGAACTTAAACTTGCTGGGCAAACTTGTTACTCACCCTTGCTATATCATGATAAACATTTCAGCTTAAAGAAAAAACTTCAGACACAGTCAAAGGCAAAGACAAGTTCCAGGATGGAATTATTATACAGTTAAAATGGTAATAGTATAGGAAACAAATGATATTGTATGTCGTGTATGATATTGAATGCAGGTATTAAGTTAAGGTTACAGACCTTGGGAATTATGGTATAAAAGTTATTGTATAAACAATTTATGTTTATATCTTCGCTATAATTATAGAAATGATGTATCGTAACGTACCAGGTCCGAGGTTATGGGGACCCGGATTTGGGGGGCGTCACAGTTGGTGTCAAAGCTGTAAGTTATAAACCTTAGGTAGGGTTACCTTAGGCTATAAATGCAGGGATGATGATAAGGAATAAACTCAAATAGAGTTTTAAATTTAAGAGATGAATTTGGGCAAGGTATTAATAAGTCAATAAGATTCAAAGAAGAATCATAACAATTAATAAAGATCCAGAGTTACCTAACTCTAATAATAAAGATAAACAGTAGTAATGAATAGATAGAGTCTAAAAGACTAAAAGTATAAAGGGAAAAAAGATCGTAAAACAAAACGATCATAACATAGAAAAGAATCGTAATATAATTGTTGGGTTTGCTAAGCATGCAATCAAATTACATAAACGCAGCGGAAGGGATGAAAAATCAATTTTTAAAATTTTCTTACAAACCCTTAACCATGATCTTTCTTGTGCATCAATTATCAGTCAATACATAGAAGGCAATGATGGAATTATACCTTTGAAGATCCAAGCTTCCTCAGGTACAAGTTCTACTCCTTTGATTCCTTTGATTCCTCTGTAGTGGCTCCTTCCCTTGATCAATGTCAGCCACCCAAATGTTTGGCCTCTAACGGTGATCCACCAAGAAAGATGAAGAACTCAGGAAGATGGGTTATTGGCTTAACCCTTGTTTTTATCTCTATAGAATATGTGTACTCCCAGCCTTTGAAAAAATTCACGTACCTTATTTCTGATATAAGACTCTCTTATATAGATATTAGGTTAACCATCCTAATCCAATTAGAATAGGGTTTTATTTAATTAATTAATTAACCACTTTTAATTAATTTATATCCTAATCTTATTAGGATTGAGAGAGAGTACTAATATTATATTAATTCCTAAACTCTTTTAGAATTAAAATAATAATAATAATAATAATAATATTAATAAGACTCCTCTTATTAATTTATATTTAATATTTCTAAAATATTAAATAATAAACATTAAACTATTTAATTTATTCTATCACCAAAGATTAAATTAATTACACTTAATGCATTATTACTATCATGCCATTTTCTTCTTAAATAATTCTTCTTCCTTTTATGGTGTGGCCCTTTAAGTTCTCCACATTAAACCGGTTGTGAATAAATCAATTAGAACAATTCTAATCTTGTTTAAATAAATAAATTAAACTAATAATCTATTTAAATAAAATAACATTTATTCTACAATAGGGATAAGCCTCCCTAGCGATCAACGACTTTTCAGATAATATAGATTTTAACATTAATCATAAAAGAACCTGTGAGTTAATAGTTACCGTATAATTCAATCCTTCCACCATACAATGTCCCAATTAAATATAAGACATGGATTTACTGTCAAGTCTTAATTTATTTAATCATATGTATTTCGATTAGAAAATGCACAACTCCAAAAAATGCAAATTAGAAACCTCTTTCTAATTTAATTCTACCTTGGCCAAGGATTCCTAGGTTGTCATTTAACGAATCACATAGGACATATCTCCTCTTTTACTAGAGGTGGTAGATTCTTTATTGATCATTCATTATCTCCATATGTAACTCATTATACCCAAGCATACCCTATATATGCCTTAAAAGGCCTTAAGGAATAAGTCAAAGCATAATTTGTTACAAGATACTATGATGATCTCTTGTCCAAGGATCACTTGTACTACTATCACATTAGGAATTCCTATTGACAGACGAGTAAAACTCCATTAGTTATTCCATAGCGAGTCACGTTCAAGAAACTTATTCTCCAATAAGCACCTACAAACTTGCTTTAGTGTCTCCACACAAATGACCATGAGACCAGTCATCCTCATCCAATGAGCTAGCAACATATGTACTAATCTATCCAGATTTACTAATCCCCATTTTAGAAATCCCACAATTGAGAACTATTTTAGTTTTTAAGCTTTCTAAGAATTTAGATCTCATTATCATGATCTCATCATGATTCTAAAAGCATTGCTTAAAACTATGGGTTATTTACATATTATAAAAACAGCACCATGTAGATAATTATATGCCTTAAATGAATATTTTATTAATAAATAAATAAGATTATTTACAAAGTATGTGCTTTGTCATCATACATGATTTTCTTGTATGCACACTACTATCAATCTCCCACTTGCACTAAAGCCAATCGCCATGGTATCTCATACCTATCTTCTCTAAGTGACGATCAAACTGCTGTTGGGTTAGAGCTTTAGTAAATGGATCTGCAATGTTGTCTTAAGAGTCTACAAGCTCCAAGGTGACGTCTCCTCTTTCAATGATCTCCCTGATCAAGTAAAATCGCCGTAACACGTGTTTGGATTTCTGATGAGACCTGGGTTCCTTAGCATGTGCAACCGCTCCGGTGTTGTCACAGTATACGGGAACTGCTTCTCCAATGCTAGGAACCACACCAAGTTCAGTTATGAAATGCTTCATCCAAACAGCTTCCTTTGCAGCTTCACTTGCAGCTATATACTCTGCCTCTGTCACTGAATCAGCAACTGTTTGCTGCTTGGAACTCTTCCAACTCACTGCGCCTCCGTTCAAGGTAAACATATACCCTGAAACAGATTTACTGTCATCTTGGTCTGTTTGAAAACTTGAGTCTGTGAATCCCTCGAGTTTTAATTCAGACCCACCGTAGACAAGAAAAATATCTTTAGTCCTTCTCAAGTACTTTAGGATATTCTTCACTGCCTTCCAGTGCTCTTCTCCCGAATTCGACTGGTATCTGCTCGTTACAATAAGTGCGTGAGCAACATCCGGTCTAGTACATATCATACCCTACATGATAGATCCTATTGCAGAAGCATAAGGGATCTTACTCATACGGTCTCTCTCCTCAGGTGTCTTTGGGGCCTGTTTCTTGGAGAGATGTATTCCATGGCTCATCGGCATGAGACCTCTTTTGGAATCTTCCATGCTAAACCTCTTTAGCATCGTATCAACGTACGTTCCTTGGGATAAACCGAGCATCCTTTTAGATCTATCTCTATAGATCTTTATCCCCAAAATATAGGATGCTTCACCCAAGTCGTTCATGGAGAAGTTTTTAGATAACCAGATTTTAATTGATTGTAACATAGGAATGTCATTCCCTATCAGTAATATATCATCAACATATAATACAAGGAATGATACTGCGCTCCCACTAACCTTCTTGTATACACATGGTTCATCCTTATTTTTGATAAAATCAAACTCTTTGATTGTCTCATCAAAACGAATGTTCCATCTACGAGAAGCTTGCTTCAACCCATAAATGGATCGTTATAGCTTATAGACTTGATTTGTTCCAACTTTTGAAATAAATCCCTCTGGCTGTGTCATATACACATCCTCCTCAAGTTTCCCATTGAGAAAGGCCGTTTTCAAGTCCATCTGGCAGATCTTATAGTCGTTGTAAGCTGCAATCGCAAGCAAAATCCGAATGGACTTGAGCATGGCTACTGGTGAGAAGGTTTCATCATAGTCAACTCCTTGTCTTTGTTTGAAACCTTTTGCAACCAATCGGGCCTTATAGGTCTCTACCTTTCCATCTGCTCCAGTCTTTCTCTTAAAAACCCATTTACACCTAATAGGCTTAATACCTTCAGGTGGTGAAACCAAAGTCCATACTTTGTTTTCAAACATGGAGTCCATTTCGGATTTTATGGCTTCAAGCCATTTCCCTGAGTCTTTATTACTCATAGCCTGTTCGTAATTCAATGGATCATCATCATTCATCATGTGTACCTCATTTTCATCCTCTATAACGAATCCATACCTCTCAGGTATCTTCGGTACACTTCCGGATTTACGAACAAGGTGTGGTATAGTAGGTTCTTCTACTTGGTTAGGTACCTGACTTTAATCCGTGGTAATTTATGATTCTTGAACTTCTTCAAGATATATCTTACCCCTTCATGGATAAACTCTTTCTCCAGGAAGGTAGCATGTTTCGCAACAAACACCTTTTGATTAGTATGATGATAGAAATAGTACCCTACGGTTTTTTTAGGGTATCCCACAAATCTACACTTATCGGATTTAGTCTGTAGCTTATCATTTTCAAACTTTTTGACATAAGCTGGACAACCCCAAGTCTTAACATGCTTAAGATTTGGTTTTCTCCCTTTCCACATCTCATATGGAGTCTTTGGGGCGGATTTGGTAGGTACCTTGTTAAGTAGGTATGCTGCCGTTTCTAGGGCATAACCACAAAAGGAAATTGAAAGGTCGGTAAAACTCTTCATGGATCGAACCATGTCCAACAGTGTTCGATTTCTCCTTTCAGATACTCCATTTAACTGTGATGTACCTGGAGGAGTCCATTGTGAGATTATACCATTTTCTTTGAGACAATTGAGAAACTCCCCGCTTAAGTATTCTCCACCTCGATCTGATCAAAGTATCTTAATACTCTTGCTCGTTTGTTTCTCTACTTCACTTCTGAACTCTTTGAACTTTTCAAATGATTCTGATTTGTATTTCATTAAATACACATATCCAAATCTTGAGTGATCATCGGTGAAAGTAATAAAATAAGAATACCCAACCCGTGTACTTGTTGTCATAGGTCCACAAACGTCTGTGTGAATCAATGCCAACAACTTTGTAACTCTTTCTCCTTTTCCTTAAAAAGGAGATTTAGTCATTTTACCCATGAGACAAGATTCACAAGTTGGATATGATTCATAATCGGATAGCTCTAGGAGCCCATCCTTATGCAACTTGGATAATCTTGTTTCATTGATATGATCGAGTCTACAGTGCCACATATAGGTTTAATTAATATCATCTCTTTTCCTTTTCTTAGTTTGTTCAATTTGAAATATATTTTCTTGCAAGTCAAGTATATAAAGCCCATTTCGCAAATTTCCAATACCATATAAAACATCGTCTTTAAAAATAGAACAACCATTGTTCTTTATAATAATGTCAAAACCTTCCATATCCAACACAGAAATTGAAATAATTTTTTAATAATATTCGGAACATAATAACAGTTATTAAGATAAATGGACTTGCCCAAAGGCATTGCTAAACAATAAGTTCCTACAGATAATGCAGTAACCTTTGATCCATTCCCCACTCGTAGGATCACCTCTTCATTGTTCAGCTTTCTACTTCTGACCAGTCCCTGCACAGTGTTACATATGTGAGACCCACAGCCGGTATCCAATACCCAAGTAGAATTATGACTTTCAGAAAAATTAATTTCAATCATAAACAAACCTTGATTGGAAGTCGAAGCTTCTCCAAGCTTCTTCTCTGCTAGAAACTTCTTGCAGTTCCTCTTCCAATGTCCCGGCTCGTTGCAATGAAAGCACATTCCTTTAGCTGGTTTAGGTTTCTTTTGTTCCTTTTCTTTCCCCTTTCCCTTAGCCTTCTTGGATTTCTTCTTTTCAGAAGACACCTTGGGCCTCTTCCTTTTATTGGAAGAATCCACCATCAAGACATGGTTCTTCTTGGATGAGAAGTGACCTTCTGCAGTTTTCAGCATGTTAAGCAGCTCAGGCAAGCTCACATCTAGCTTATTGATGTGAAAATTAACCACAAACTGCGATAAAGTCTCAGGGAGTGACTGCAAGACCAAGTCTTGACTTAACTCCGCATCCATGACGAACCCAAGCTGTCCAAGGCGTTCAATCAAATTGATTACCTTCAGAACATGAGTCTCGACGGCAGTGCCCTAGGTCATCCGAGATCGGAAGAGCTCCTTAGATATCTCATATCTAGCAGTCCTACTCTGTTCACCATACAACTCCTTGAGGTGAAGTAGCATAGCAAGAGCATCCAAATTTACGTGCTGATGCTGAAGCTCGTTAGTCATGGATGGGAGCATGATGCATTGAGCCACAGATGCATCATCTTGCCACTTATTGAAAGTGGCAATCTCTTCCTCAGAGGCTGTTTCCAAAACAGATTTAGGGATAGTTGAATTTAGGACATAAGAAATCTTTTCAACAGTGAGAACAATTCTCAGATTTCTTAGCCAGTCCTCATAATTCGGGCCGGTAAGCTTATTTGCATCACGTATGCTTCGTAGTGAGATTAGTGATTTTGACATTTTTAAAATTCTGCATGTGAAAAGACAACATTTTTAGCAAATATTTATTTTATTAACTTTGCATACCAAAATAAATTTAGGTCTTTATTTTAAATTGGTATCTCCCACTATTTTCATCAAACTATATTACCCTAACTTATATAGTTCGGCAACATCTAATTAAAGATTTGCTAGTGAGATTAAGGATCCCATTTTAAATGTATATAACCTTCTGGATAGAACAACAAGCGATATACAAATAAATATGTAGACAACTCTTGTCAATTTCATCACCGTGTAACTCCTTTTATTTTGCCTCTTAAATTATAATGGTCATGTGTGTGCACATCCGAACTAAAATGATTTAAGTTAAGTCCAGCCTAGCACATCCATAAATTCAAAAAAGAAAAATGTTCGTCTTTGTGGATAGCCCAACAAGACTAGATCGTTCAATTTTCTTGATAAGCATCAAATGTGATTAACTAACATCTTAAATACTCAATACTCGCCTTGTGGATAGCACAACGAACTCATATTAAATATTTAATACTCTATTAATTAATCATGCTAGAAGGCGACGTTCGATATTACAAATATTATTTGAACGCTTCAGACTTAATATTATTACTTTGAGGGGTTTGTTATTATTTGTCTCATCTTGTTTAGCGCGCATGCACATATATATATAAAATACGCGTCATTTTATTAAACATGCGAAGCATGTTTGCATAAAATATAATATATATAATATTTAGCATGCAATATAGAATACTATATTCTACCCGGATTGATTATGGACTTTTATTCTAGTTTGGTTCACTAGAGCCACCAAGTGAACCAAAATGTCAAACCTAGGAGTGCAATAATTTAAATTTTAAATGTAATTATTACATTTAAACCCGAGCTCCATACAAACGGGTTTTCACGAGCTCCTTGCTCCTTGGTCTCCGGTTTCTTCAAGATAATTCTAACTATCTCTATTACATAAACTATTTATAATTAAATAGAAACCTTGATCAGCAGTCAAGGGGAAGTACATAGTACGGAGATAGAATTTTACACCGATAATAAAACCAGAGAATACGAGGTACGCAGATCCCATTTTATAAAACAAATACATTCAAGCATTCATCCAAAATAAAATCCAATCACATTGGTCATAGTCCATAATCAATCCCTTTTATTAACATACATATCATCATACGTATCAATAAAACTTATTCATCTCATGAAAATAAATTCATTCCATATATGTATTAATATTAGTTAGTGGGCAAAAGTTTACTAAATTTTTTTTTTGGAAAATTAAACTCCTTTATTTCATTCAAAAACAATTCCAAATTAAACTCTTTAATTTTAGCAATTCTGAAATCTCATTTCATATAAAATAAACATCTTTATTTTAAACCTTTATTAATCAAATAAACCATTCATTAAATAAAAAAAATTCAGTTCGTGTCCAGTGGTGCAGCTGCGCTAGGAATATAAAGGGAACCGGCGCAGTTGCGCAGCTTGAAAACCAGGACAAGACACAGGCGCAGCTGCGCAGCAAGAAGGCCTTGCACCGGCGCAGCTTCGCAAAATTAGAAAAAAAAAATTGTTGCCCAAGAACTTGATCCAATCGCATATCATACATGTATGGAATCACGTAAACTGATAATTAGCACAAGATTGGCTCTGATACCACTGTTGGGTTTGCTAGAAACATAAGCATGCAATCAAATTACATAAACGCAGCGGAAGGGATGAAAAATCAATTTTTAAATTTTTCTGACAAACCCTTAACTATGATCTTTCTTGTGCATCAATTATCAGTCAATACATAGAAGGAGACGATGGAATTATACCTTTGAAGATCCAAGCTTCCTTAAGTATAAGTTCTACTCTTTTGATTCCTTTGATTCCTCTATAGTGGCTCCTTCCCTTGATCAATGTCAGCCACCCAAATGTTTGGCCTCTAACGGTGATCCACCAAGGAAGATGAAGAACTCAGTAAGATGGGTTATTGGCTTAACCCTTGTTTCTATGTCTATAGAATATGTGTACTCCCAACCTTTGGAAAAATTCACGTACCTTATTTCTGATATAGGACTCTCTTATATAGATATTAGGTTAACCCTCCTAATCCAATTAGAATAGGGTTTTATTTAATTAATTAATTAAACACTTTTAATTAATTTATATCCTAATCTTATTAGGATTGAGAGAGAGTACTAATATTATATTAATTCCTAAACTCCTTTAGAATTAAAATAATAATAATAATAATAATAATAAGACTCATCTTATTAATTTATATTTAATATTTCTAAAATATTAAATAATAAACATTAAGCTATTTAATTTATTGTATCACTATAGATTAAATAAATTACACTTAATGCAGTATTACTATCATGCCATTTTCTTCTTAAATAATTCTTCTTCCTTTTATGGTGTGACCCTTTAGGTTCTACATATTAAACCGGTTGTGAATAAATAAATTAGAACAATTCTACTCTTATTTAAATAAATAAATTAAACGAATAATCTATTTAAATAAATAACATTTATTCTACAATAGGGATAAGCCTCCCTAGCGATCAACGATTTTCCAAATAATATAGATTTCAACATTAATCAAAAAAGAACCTGGGAGTTAATAGTTACCGTACAATTCAATTCTTCCACCATACAATGTCCCAATTAAATATAAGACATGGATTTACTGTCAAGTCTTAATTTATTTAATCATATGTATTTCGATTAGAAAATGCACAACTCCAAATAATGCAAATTAGAAACCTTTTTCTAATTTCATTCTACCTTGGCCAAGGATTCTTGTGTTGTCATTTAACGAATCACATAGGACATATCTCCTCTTTTACTAGAGGTGATAGATTATTTATTGATCATTCATCATCTCCATATGTAATTCATTATGCCCAAGCATACCCTATATATGCCTTAAAAGGCCTTAAGGAATAAGTCAAAGTATAATTTGTTACAAGATACTATGATGATCTCTTGTCCAAGGATCACTTGTACTACTATCACATTAGGAATTCCTATTGACAGGCGAGTAAAACTCCATTAGGTATTCCACAGCGAGTTACGTTCAAGAAACGTATTCTCCAATAAGCACCAACAAACTTGCTTTAGTGTCTCCACACAAATGACCATTAGACCAGTCATCCTCATCCAATGAGCAAGCAACATATGTACCAATCTATCCGGATTTAGTAATCCCCATTTTAGAAATCCCACAATTGTGAACTATTTTAGTTTTTAAGCTTTCTAAGAATTTAGATCTCATTAGCATGATCTCATCATGATTCTAAAAGCATTGCTTAAAACTATGGGTTATTTACATATTATAAAAACAGCACCATGTAGATATTTAAATGTCTTAAATTATTATTATTATTAATAAATAAATAAGATTGTTTACAAAGTATGTGATTTATCATCATACATGATTGGCTTGTATGCACACTACTATCAATAATACGATTATAATATGAGATCTGAACGTGATCTGATGAGGTCATAAAAGGTCAGATGATCAATCAAATGATTGAAAACTTTATAGTAGAATTGCTGTATGACAGTTGTACTATGAAATTATACTATTAAAACTTAGGAAAGAGTTGTGAATTGTAGATACGGATTAAATGAAATTCGTATCGAGTATTGAGGGAGCTAAGATTAGGTGGGATTTCAATTGAGGACTCAGGAGTTTGCTAAGTTGTACAAATCTTTGTATGGGCGGGGGTTTTGTGCTTGGTCTAACGACTACTTCGTTTATCATTTTGATAATCATTGAAATGTCGGTGTCGCGCTATTCGCTATATGTATGATGAGAAGGTGATTCTTTTCTCATGTGTATAATGGATAGGTAGAGAATATAAGATTAGGTGTGAGTTCTTTAAACTCATACGTACGTTAAGTTTGTGACTCATAATCGTATGGTAGAACCCCTCAGCGAATGGATGACTTTGGTCTGACTAGGATTAGTTTCAAAACCCATATAATTGTGGTAAGTTCCAGAACTCATAACGTGTGGTATATTTGATGAACTATACGGGGGTGTAGGAAAATTATGAATGAAGGATTGAGGATAATAGAAATAGATAGAATTATTAAGCAATTGATCATTAGAAGAATCGAAGTTGATGGTGGAAGCGTAGGTATTCCAAATCTTCTAGCTGTGCTAGACTTCAAAATTTTTGACATCAAGCTAAATTCGTACTGATGTGCCTTTAAAAATATAAATGAATTTTTGTTATCATCAACACATGGTTACAATTGTGTAGAAGTGGGCTTCGTATCCCTAACGCATCGTTACCTATTGCAGCATGATAACACCAAAAATGAAGTTTTGTTATCCTTAAAACATGGTGATAAATGTGTATGTGTGGACTTTGGGACCCTGACACATCATTACCTGTTGAGGTATAATAACACTACAACTGATTTTCAAAGATTTTTGAACCGTTTAAAAAAAAAGTCTATGCTAATTGTTTTGGCTAGACAAAAATTATTTGAAATGTCAAAACGTATTTTATTTATCATCAATGCATCATAGAACCTGGTGCAAGGATGATAAAAATGATGGAGTTATTAATGCAGTATTGCCTAGTGTTGGATGTGATCTAAAGATCGTCAGACCACTATGGTATATTATTGTATGACAAAGTCACAAAAATGACGGAATCTAAAACGGACAGTAAATACAGTGCGGTATCATGACGTCATAAAATAATTTTTAGAATTTTAAAAGAATATTCAAGTGTCAATTAAATTTGGCCAGATACATGTTTTGATTGATGTTCGAATTATTGGTATATGTCTAAAGCTATTTGATTCAGCTAGACAAATGTTTATGAAAATTCAAGTATATCTTTGAGAACTTAACCCGAACCATATTGTTTTGATTCGGACTCCAGGCTGAGTATGAACATCCCTAAATTGGAAAATACTTTTGCGCCAAAGGTGGTGATGATGAACGCGAATGTCGTTCAAATTATGCCGAATGGCAATGATGTAGCATCTGATCAATGCAGGGCATACGGGCTGATCACCCAATGTGTCCGTAAGTCTAGAGTAGTTTGCAGATGAATTTCTGTTTAAAGCTTTTCGAAATTGAAAAATGAAAGTTCATGGCCACTCAGCATTATTTGAAAAGTTTTTAACTCCTTGGGGAGAAGTTTGGGTAGAATGTGATAATAGAATAATTCCTCATAGAAGGAAGTCGTTTGTACTCATTAAATGAAAATAAAATTAGATAAAGGTTAAGTTGAAAATCTAGTTTTGGTAAATAGAAGAAGTAGGGAATAGTAGGCTGTAATTTCGAGGACGAAATTCTTAAAAGAAGGGGTGAATGTGACAACCCAAAAATTTATAAGATTTTAAATAATTAAATAAAGGTTAAATAATAAGACCTAGACTGAAAATAGAGTATGGATTTAAAAATTTTGTGAAGGACTTATATGGTTTTGTGTATTGTTTATATATTTATTTAACATATAAAGAGAATTAAGAATAAAGTCTTGTAACCTAATATATATTAGGTATAAAAATTTAAATAACTCAAGGGTTATAATATGTAAGGATGTTAGTATTTAGAATCTTTACTAACACTAAGAGATTAAGTCTATTATCTCAATGTATTAGTTTTATTAAAGCAAGTCTAATTGGGTTAAGTGATTACATGAGTAAGAATTTAATTTACAATTTAGTGTAATAGAAATCCTAATTAAATGATTAGGGTAGGATGAAATTAAAATTGGTGGACTATGCTAATTTACATAGCCCAACTATTTTATTAGCAAGACCAAAGAATTAGTAGAGGGAGCCCAAGTTTATTTAAGTTAGTAAGCAAAGCAATTAACATGCAAGCCCAAAAAGGATTAATGAAAGCCCAAGCTTTTGGCCCAAGTGGGAGGGGATATGATGGACATTAAGGAAGTTATATAAGGCATAAATAAGAAACAAATTGGAATTAAAAGGAGGCACATGATCGATTTTTACAAGGAGGAGAAAAGGATATGCTTGTAATGATAGTTTTTACTAACTCCTTACCAACACCCACCAACTCCTTCTTGGGTGTCATTTGCTTATTCAACCAACAACTTTATGTAAGTGTGCAATCAACCTCTTAATTAGTATGGGAGAGAAAGGGTAAGAGAAGTGGGGAGATCAAGATAGATATACTAAATATATCTACTCAAATTTACTAACACCAAATTTATTCTCTTTCATTTCATTTATTTTCTCTTTCCTCATAACTTAGCAAAACAAAAGCTAAACCAAGAGAGAGAGAGAGATGAGAGGGACGGTGGGGAGAGGAAAAGAAAAGAAAGGGGATTTGATCTTTAAATTACCCAAAATCAACATTTAGTTTGAAAAAACAATGAAGGCTAGCAAGAGATCAAAGGTATAAAACACCTTTTATCAAAGTTATTTTTAGTTATTTGAATAAAAACTTGGATCTATGGTTCAAAACTCCAAAACCATGGATATATATGTATATAAGTGTGTTATGTTTAGATCTATCACTTTTTATGATCAAAAGTTAGATCAAAAGCAAGAAAAAGAAACTATGTTTTAAAAAGTTAGAAAACAATGATTTTCTTAATATAAATTATATTTTGCTTGGATTTGGTGTATGTTTGGTGTAATAGATCATGGATCATGGTAGATCCATGATCTTAAGATGTATTATTATGTATTATAATGATTTATGATGTTTAATGTTTGGTTAATCAAGAGATCTAGGAAGATTTCTTAGAAAACACAAAGATTAAAAAAACTATTTTTGGGAAAAACGTAACATAATATTCAAACGACCATATCTCCTAGTGTATTTTGAATTTTTGAGTGTGGACAGATTTTGGATTTATATTTAGAAGTCTTCTAACTTTTTCAAGTGGAATCACTCAAAAATTCCATGTAGATTTCTGTTTGGATAGTTTTTAGCAAAAGACGCGAAAATTAAAACTGACAAAATGCAATCTATCTGGAAATTGTAAGGGTAGTTTTGTCTAGTTAAATTATGAAATAAATTCCAATCTTTTGGTACAATACAATATATGGGATAAAGTAGCTTGTGTTCAAAAATGAGCTCATTCCGACTTAAATTGAGCAAGTTATGACTATTTTAATATTTACGTTTTTCTAACGAAAATTTCTATAACCGGAGTTCTATAACTCCGATGGCCATGAAATTTAAACTGGAGGCTCACATTAACATGTGAAAGATCTCGCCAAGAGTTGAGAATTTTTGGAGTTAAGTGTGAGGTAGCTATTTTCTTAAGGAATTAACTAAAAATGGATTTTTGAAAAATACTAAAGGAAATTGAAAACTTCCTGAAAAATTATTTTTGTGTATGAAATACATGTATTTATGTGTGTACAAAAGATAAAAAAAAAATATAAGATGATTAGGTTAAAAAAAGAGAATCCATGTTGCTAGATTGGAATCCAGTTTACTGGTTTGGCCACCAGGATGCTGGATTGGTATGTTTGGATAATCCAGGTTGCTGGATTGGTGGTCAGTTGAATCCAAGTTTGCTGGATTGGATGTCAGTTTGAATCCAGGCTTGCTGGATTGGAGGTCAGTTGAAACCAGTCTGCTGGATTGGAAAATAGTTTATTAAATTAAAATTCAGTCTGAATCCAGGTTGCTGGATTAGGAATTCGGCTTACTAGATTATAAAGGACTTATAAAATGAAAGACTAAGTATTAATTCACAAGTTATATGAGACAGTAGTGTTAAGTCTAAGGTAGTACAGTCGTACTCTTTAATGGTTGATGTATAGTAGCTGGGCTAAACGACTCCTTTATATAGGGAAGGTATCTACGAATTAGTAACCGATCTAACTCACTGTGAAAATAGTGTAGATGAGACAGAAACTAATTTGTTAGTTGTTTGTGAGAAACCACTTAGTATACTATATTGAATATTATTAAAGACTCGATGTGTGCTAGGTTTAGACTTGTGTATATGTATAGTGTTAAGGTTATCTCATATTTGACTATGTGTTTCAATGTTAGATAGCTTACTTATAAGGTATGTTATGCTAATTAAAATATCAATCTTATAACTGATAGGTCTTTACAATAGAGCGATTAAATTATATTGCGTAGCAGTAATCGAAGGTACAGGAAAGTTTTCTCTAACTCAACTTTGAGTTATATTTCAAAGCATGTTCGTGAATAATTATTGTTAATTATTCACATCTATACTGATTATTGATTCGCACTTAGTGCATGTTGCATATGTTCATCAGGTATGAAAGGCTGATCACCTTCATTACCCTAAGGTTCAGTTAAATTTGTTCATGTTCATTGTTGGCCATTCATCATTATTGTCTCGATCATTCAGTTATGTAAATTGATTCATGTTCTTTCACCAATATTATATTGTTGAAAGTTTGTCAGCTTATTATTCATTTCAATCATGATATATCTTCATTTGAACTTAAACTTGCTGGGCAAACTTGTTGCTCACCCTTGCTATATCATGATAAACATTTCAATTAAAAAAGAAACTTCGAACACAGCCACAGGCAAAGTCAAGTTCCAGGATGGAATTATTATACGGTTAAAATGGTAATAGTATAGGATACAAATGACATTGTATGTCGCGTATGATATTGAATTCAGGTATTAAGTTAAGGTTATAGACCTTGGAAATTATGTTGTAAAAGTTATTATATAAACAATTTATGTTTATATCTTTCGCAGTAGTCATAGAAATGATGTATCGTAACGTACCATGTCCGAGGTTCTGGGGACCCAAATTTGGGGGCGTCACATATCCGCTGATCGACGGCCCCCTCAAATAGGTGAAGGTTCTATAACTGATCGAACTGACCCATGACTGCCAACGAATGGTAAGTGGTCACCCCTCTCAATCCCGCTAGGGGCAGATAGTCCATGCTAACTGCATGGGTGATGAAGCTGTAAGGGGAGACAAGCCCTTAGCATGGCAGGAACGAAAAGGGATGCTCAATATCTGATAGAAAGGTAGACCATGTAGCTGCATCCGAACACTACGCTGGCTAGAAGGAGTAGGATATGGCTATCTCGTGGGTAAAGCAGTACCCATGGTGTCTAAAAGTGTCAGTCGAACGCAAATGCGTCATGAGCCATACATACAGCAGGACAGAGCTACCTCTAAAAAACCACTCCGAAATTGTAGCAAAAGGTAGCTGATCTCAAGGTCTCGGCCAGTATCATCGGCGGAATAGTAATACCCTATCTACGGGCACGGACCACGACCATTAAGATAACATCTAAATGGTCCAAATATAATTGCATGTATCGTAGGCCGTGACACACATCAACAAAACGTCTACCCAGGCCAACATCCACTCATCTGCCGAAATGATAAAATCCTCAGAGTGTCGATCGTAGTTGTATGGTTGGCAGAAGCGATCGATCAGAAAATCGATGGATATCATATGTACTGAGATAAGCTCCTCAGTGACAACTCGGCATCTCAGACCCGACATAGTCATAAAAGGACTCCTCATGTCAACGATAGTTGAGCGAGCTTAAGGCAGGTCCAGTACTAAACCTGTAAGACGCTCATACTCCTCCAAGGTCGGAGTTAACTCGTGCAGTCCAAAGTAGAAAACCTGTTGCTCAGGTATCCAATAGGATAGAATGCCATCCATGTATCCGTACAGAACTTGGAAATCTAGAAGGGCCGAGGAATGCCCTAGCATCTGGTCTACTGTCCCTCTGGCTGTATGGGGAAGACTATCGTACCAAGACCTCAATGAGGATGCTACCAAGGATGGTGGCAAGTGCTCAATATGGCTGACCTTAGATGACGACATCTGTATCACCATATTATAAGACCATCCAGGGGTCAAATCTAAACTCACCTGTCTAAATGCATATCCATGACATAATATATGCAGAATGACAATGATAAACATGATGTAATAGATAGGAAATATCATGTATATCTAGAATAAACTATCTACTGCAAGCATCATCTCTGTCTGCTCATAAAGTGCAAAAAAAAAGTACACGGATATGGGGCACATCCGCCCAACTACTAACAGAGGCCTATCAAAGGATATAGCGAGAAATGGGGCACAAGCGCCCAATAGTTAAACAGAGGCGTATCAAAAGATATAGCAAGAAAAGCTATCCAAAGAGATCAAGAATGTCTGCATCCAGGCTATTAACCTGCTCCAGCTCCTTCTAAGTCACAAAGTCTCGGCCAGTGGGAATGTTCGGTCGATACAAGGGAGGATCAGCACGTACAAAGCTGCTAAAAAAATTGACCTGTGGAGGGGCCCGCTCCAGAGCTGGAAAGAGCAAAGGAATCTACAACGGATGGTTATCAACCAAGGTGCCTGATAAAAAAATGTGCCCTCTCCAACTGCTGGGTCAATCCTGTGATCTGATCTAGATGAGTCGGATCTCGGAGGCAAGCTAACCAGTCTGTAATCATCACAGACCCCGGTGCTATGTCTGCCATAAATTGGGTAGCACGAGTCTGAGCCCCAATGGTACGAGGACTCCACCAGCTGTGAAATGCCACCTGGCTGTACAGGCCCTCTGACAGGGTAAAGCCATTTACGCCCACCAATGGAATGTCTGTAAGCGGCTGAGCTAGTGGCTAATGATGCTAAGAAGGAGGAACAAAGGGAATGCGGATCTCTCCCGTGGTACTCCTAATAGCACGTTATCCTAAATAGAGCTCCTAACCTACCTCTATCAAAAATAGAACCTAGCGGGTAGATAATATAAACTCCAGAACAGTGGGAAAGCCATCCTTAAACCTGAGTGTCAAAAAGTCTGAGGTATACGAGACCCACGAGATCGATCCAGCCATTAATAGCTCTAGCTGCTGGCGGGAATGGGTGAATCTCTCGGCTACAAGGACCTCCGTCAATGTGGAGTGATGCCAGCGCCGTCCCCGAGCATAAGTCCCCAAGCCCAGAGTAGTGGCAAGACGTAGGCAAGGAAGCTTCTCATATGCTTAAAATATGCCATACAAATATCAAAAGTCCTCAGTGATCAAGACTGACAAATATAAAAAAGGCAATCAAAAAGGTATAAGAGAGATGTACTCACTAGTATGAATGGATAAAAGCCTACCCAAGCCTCCGTCACACCCTCCGAGCGCATATGCATCCCTCGAAAGAAATAGGCAAAGGTGTAGGTACCCCAATCAAAATCAGTAAGGCGCTCCAAATGTCGAGCAGCGCTAACCAGGGAAAAGGATACGATCAAGGAGTTGCCCGTAAGAAAACAACCCCTGATGATTACCAAAAAAGTCGCCTCAGGATGCGATCTCTAACCCTCTAATCATCAGGCAGAGGCTCAGTCAAAGCCCCACCCTGGGCATCTACGCTCAAGAGACCAGAACGGACCGTCCGGCCCTTGATAGCTGTCGCAAGAACTCCTAAGAGGGACCGAACGGCAGTAGCTGAAATGTCAGCCAGAACCGGCACTGGCTCACCTGCGAACTCTATCCCGGTGATGAACCTCCAGTCCATAGGCGTCATCATTACCTCAAAATTCAATAAATGGAGAGACTGGGAAAGGTGGAACCAACGCTCAGACAAAGCCCTCTTATAACCACAAGGGCAACGGCGGGGAAAGATATAAAAGAACGCCTAAAACCCCCAGGTGTCAACAATGGCCTTATACTCCGGATGTAGAGTATGGTACATGGAATGGACATTGAACCAGTTCCCACTAAGCTGTGCAAATCCATGAACCTACATCAAAAATATAGTCCAGATCAAACTTGTGCCCTACAAATGGCAGAAAAAAGAAAGAACATCCAGAAGAAGAAAAAACTTCAGTCACCTCGTTAGCGTGAAGGTATCTCGATGGATGGCACCTCAAATCTCCCAGCAGCTCCTGAAGTGGCACCACAATTCCTGGAAGCTCAGCACGTAGAGCCTGAGGTGGAATATGATTAACAAAAGGTACATCTTCATCGTCCACGTCAACTGGTGGATAAACCCAAATAGGACGAATCACTGACTTAGCCAATCTGCGAGGCAGCGAGGCTGGCTGTTGCTGAGGAACATCGAAAACTCTCCTATGCCTAACTTATGGAATGACCCTGCTAGCACTACCGGGTCTGTAAGAACCCGAATTTTTAGATATTATTAAATAAGGATTTAATAAATAAAATTCTTAAACTGTGAAATGGGTTCGAATAATAATATATATATGTGATATGAGGTATGTGGTATTATATTACATAGGATAATATGGACTATGTAATATGTGTTTTTGTGATTTATAAATATATTATTAATATATATTTGTTACTTATCGTAGAGACGATCCAGTTGAGATAAAGGAGGTGGATAAATTCCTATCGATATTAAATAATTTATAGAATTATTTTATCATAGTAAGTTGGTGACATTAAATATCCTTAACGTATAATCACCATATTCTTGTGTATGTGTATTAATAACTAGTATGCTTATAATATAGGTTATTGATAAATCTTAAGCTATCCGTGAATAGGTTTGGATAGTGAAGCATGAGTTAGTTAAGGAATTAACTAATAAGAATAAATATTAGTTAATTTAAGTTGGGAGTTATATTATGGAATAATATAATGAGATTATTGAACCTTAATTAACTATGATGATATAGTACAGTGTTTAATTTACTTAAGTAAATGAGTGAATTAATATGTGTGTTGAATATGTAATTATAGTTGGTACTTTTATATATATTACTTAGAATAGAAATATGTGAGAAAGTCTAATGTACGAATAACGTTAAATATATATATATATATATATACGTTATTAAAGGGAGATGGAAATCATTATATCTTTAAATGAATATTTGAAGAAATTATTTTGGGAACAATTTATAGAAAAGAAAGAGATATGATTTTTCTAATAAAGGATATTAAAATAGTTTCTAATGTTGAATTATTTTAATAAAAGAGGGAATGTTATTTTTTAATAATAATATTACCTTATATATTTTTTGTATGAGGTAATAGGTATGATTAATTAATATGGTAAATATATTAAAACGTATTTGCTATATGTAATTAAATTGATGGAAATAATTTATTATAATAGAAAATAAACTTATTATCTATTTTCTATATATAATATATGTACATGTGTCGTACATATAGTTATTTGATATTATATTAAGAATAATATCATGAGACAATAAGTAAATTATTTTCTACTAACGAATGTGCTTATTTGGAGAAAACATAATATTTTGATATGGCTAAATACATAATTTTAAATGTATTTTCAAGGGAGTTTAATTAATGAGAGGAAATTAAGTTATTTTTAATATATTAAATAACTTAAGTTATTATTTGATCGTGAATATTATTATTGGATTAATTAATAGAGTTTATATTAATTATTATAAGCGTAAAGGTTATACTTATTATAAGTATAATTAATTGAAGTAGTTTAGCATTTTAATAGCTTGAGTTATTATATTACCGTAAAGGTTATATAGAATATTGGCGTATTTCCATTCACGATATATTTATATATGTGAACCTTGTGACTTAATAGTTCTAATTATATTGAACATGTTATAAGTAGTAAGTGATAGAAATAATAATAAGCTTGAGATTAAGCTTGTGAGAAATGCCTTGTGTGGCACGATAATAGATTCGGTAATGAATCGATTAATTCAAGGATGAAAGAATTATTAATTAAGCAATTAATCTATATTAATTGTTATTATAATAATATGTTGAATTATTATTATTGCGAGTGATTGCATGATAATAAGTATATTTGTTATAAATATAATAAGATAATTAACTATATAAATGTTAATTAATTGTTATGGAAATTATAATTCCATTGATTAAATGAGAAATAGATTAATTAATATTATTATTAATTAATTGATAAGATAAGTAATTTATTAAATTCTATGTGCAACCATGCGATATTAAAAGTATAACGTATGATAGTTAACTATATGTTATGCGAAATATATAGTGCAATATGACTATGTTATTTATGAATATAAACTATATAGTAAAGTTTATTGAGTTGTAAGAGATACATGTAATGTGGGTGTGACAATGTGTATACAATAAATAAATATATCATGGATATATTGTAAACAATTATTGAATTAATAAAATTTAATAATAAAGGAGATAATACACCGTGATGGTACCCGAAAGAATTATATCCGGTAGGATGAAATGTACATGGATTATATATGTGCAAGTTAAAAATTTCTACATGATAGTATTATTATTTATTAGGATTACATGGTGACTCTAGTTATAACTTAAGTATATATTATATGTATATAATTTAAGTGTTAATACTCTTCATTTGCCAAATGCTGAGTTTTCTGCCTTGTCCCTAATTGAGTGACCCAATTCCTTCTCACGTGTATAACTCATGAAGCCTAAGCCTATTTCTATCAAACTCAGCAACATTAGCTTCATAGTAATAATGATAAGGGAGTGGGGATCATGATGGATTTCAACAACTACTCCAACTACTCTCTATGAACCAATGTGCTCTTCTCATTTCTGTTGGTTTGAATTGGTGGAGAAAACCATTGTCTGTGTAAAAGAGTTTCTATAAATAGAACACTTCTCCTTCTCATTTCATTTGCTGGAAGTTTTCTGTTAACCAAGAATTTAGAGGGAGTATATCATTTTGGTAAAAATCTGAGGATTAAGGGAAATTGTAGCAGCAAGCTTAGCAAGCCACCTTAACAGAGGTATAATACCTATTGTTGTCCTTCATGCTCTTCATTTCTTATTCTCTGTAAAATTCCCATTCATGCTCTACATTGTCAACTTCTTGATTATGCTATCTAGATGTTAATTGAATTATGGAGTATGTCTGTTAAGTATTAGTCGAGTTAGTAGGCATGTTAGAACTGTTTTATGGCTGGAACATGAACGAAGTTCGTAATTAATTTGTGAGTTGGGTTGCAGTCTGCCGAGCAGAAAGCTGCTCTGTCTCTGGCCGGCCAACTGCGCAGCTGCGCCAGTTTTGTACTGGCCAGAGGCGCAGCTGCGCCGGTACCAGACGTTTTGTTGGCCAAGGTCCTGCGCAGCTGCGCCAGTTTTGAACTGGGGAGCTGCGCAGCTGCGCCGGTCTCAGTTTCTGGTTTTTATTTCCTGCTTCAAATTTGATGGTGCTAATTTGTTGATACCACTTTGAACAAACATAAAAGTTGGTGGTAACTCATATTACATGTTTCTTGGTACTCCATGCCTGATTTTAGCCATGTTAGAATGTATATCATGAAATGAAAAGCGTATGTTTTAAAGAAAAACTTATAGTTTTAAAATGGAACTAATAGTTTTAATTATGAACGTTGACACATAAGTGAGACGTGAACATTCTGATCTTGTGAAGATGTTAATATACCTTAACTACATATAATAAGAGCTTTAAAGTTGTCTTGTATGTGTTGAATTGTATCGTTCAAGTTTAAAATGATTTCAAAGGCGAACTTGAATATGTTTTCAAATCAAGTTGCATTAAGTATGAGTAGCTAGATTCTAAAGATTTAAGATGCCATGTTTGTGTTTATTACGTCTCTAAATATGATTCGTACGTGATTGGATATATTGACAACTAACCAAGCATGAGTTTAAGCATGTTTTAAAGTGATAAACGAAGCATGTTTTTAAACTAATAACTATGATAGTTACATGTATGAAGAATGAATATTCATGAACATGCCCAACATGAGTTACATGAATACTTTATGTGTTTAAAAAGCTAGCATGATAAACTTTGTGATGTTCATGACCTTGAGTGGCCTTCAATTGTTAGAATGTTGACTTAGAACCTATATCGTGTAAATTGAACGTGAAAAGGTTGAACGAGCATGAAAGTATCATTTAATATGTATACATGCTATGTAGGACCATATGTTAATACTTGAATCCGACTTCGACGGTTAATAGCGTATATTTGCTTTGTTATGGCCTTATGTGTTAGTAATGATATATGAGAATGATTAACTCAAAAGATGGACTACACTAGCTATGTGTAAATAGATTAGTGGTAGACAGGCATGTGTATATGAAGAATGTTAGTAATGGTTAAAGTATACGTATACTTACATAGTTATTCTAGGAATACGATAAGAATATGAGACGAAGGTTCTAAGAATCAAGTTAGACAACAATGTAACCTTTATTATTACATTGAGAATGTGTGGATACATATGACTAATGAGTGTGATCTCTATGGTTAATATAACTGTGTAGGATTACACGAAGTGCAGATATTCTTAAGCAGTTAAGTCGTAGTTGTTAAACTACGAATCAGGCAAGTCTTTCAGTTCCCATTTGATATATGAATTCAATAACTGTTAGTTGAATTATGTTATGCTGTGATAATGTGAGCTTATATATGAACTGTATATGAGATATAAATGAGATTGAAAGTTGATCTTTGTTGATATACTTGTTATGTGAAAAGTAACATGCGTAGTAAATATAAATTGTCTATAAATGCTTGAACTGAGTATGATGTTATATGCTATGTGATGCATGAAAACTATTAGAATTGCTGAGCTGTCGAGCTCACTCTTGCAAATAACCACTTTTGCAGGTTAAGGACTCACGATAAGAGTAACGTGCTATGTGATAGAGTTCGAAGATTTCTATTTATTTAGATATATGCTCTCGAACCATGTTTAGGTTCTAGGAGCTGTACTTGACAGTTGTTTACATTGTTTGGTACTTGTCGTATCGTAAAGATGTATTAGTTAATACATAGAGGATATTGAATTGAGATGTAAACGTTTAAACAATAATTCGGATATAGTGAATCATATATAGTGGTTCAAGAATGTGTAATTGATTTAAGATTGTGAAATCAATAAAAGAATTTATTCAAAGGACATTGAAAAGTTTAAATTATTCCGTATTTTAGTAATATCTAATATGATGTAAAGACGAGATCTTGGATATGAATAGAATTTATATTCTAAATTGTAATAAACGAAGTTGTATTCTTTTACTAATGATTAAAAGATGTAATAGTTTGACAATAGTAGTATCGTGACTGCACCGAATCTGAGGTTTCGAAGGAACGTGGATTTGGGGGCGTCACAGGGTCTATCTGGCTCTATAACCTGGACAAAGTCTCCAAATCACCTCAGAAAAGGTGAAGTAAGCCTAAAACCTGTGGTTTTTAAATTAAATTAGTAATCCCTGCATTTTTAAGTCCTAAAACATGCACGGGTCAACCAAAATCCCCAATAGAGATAGAATTGCATGTTTATTAAATGCTCAGGCTTTTGAAAAAAATTCCCCAGAGTCTCCTTTGTAAAATGAACTGTCCGCTTGCACACAGGTATGACTAGATGGTCATTTAGTAGCACACCTACCCAAAAATAGAAATAGTTCATATTTATGAAAAAAAATCAAAAGTAAACTCCACATTATAGCCAAATTACCACGAATATTTTTAGTTTAAAATTCAGGCTCACTAGACCTCAAAAAGGATGAGTAAACTGACCAAAAAAAGCGTCAATTGACTGTCTTAGAATTTAAATTTTCTTACATCAAAACGTGTATCACAGTAAAATATGCATACTTATGATGTCTAAAATTTTTTATCAACTTATATAAGCATACATATTTGATACAGTGCATTTAAAAGCACACTACGTGGTTTACAACATTCTAACGGTCAAAACTAGAAAAGAGACGATGCAAACATTACTTGCGATGTGTAGAGCGTTTCTGCGCTGACGAAATCTAGAAAACAACTGCCCGAACTCCGTAGATCTGAGAAAGAAAATCAAATTTCGTTTAGGATTCAAAACTTAAAATAAATTTGAAAAGGCACGGTACCTCAACTTAAACTCGCAAGAGGGAGCAGCCCCACCTGCGGCTGTCGCACTTCTACCTACGACACCCTAAGGTGGGGCCCACCCCCTACTGCTCGGTCCAGTTTGAGTGGAAATAGAGTTTACAAGAGCTAAAAAGTTAAAATCGGGAAAAAAACTACTACGCGATTGAGCGGATTGTCCTGAAATCTTGCGTATGAGCGGCGGATTCCTGATGGAAAGAAGAACTTCATGGAAGCCATTAGTTATCATCCCGAAGCGATATCTGGGGATCAATAATGAGAACTACTTAAAAACTACGAAAAACTGCTGAAAACTAATGCTGTCAGAGCATCGGGAAGGTCCAACGGTATGAACAACAGGTTCTATATGTATTAAGGCGTCTATATTGATCTGAGGGTAGGATTTGTCAGAAAGAGTACCCCACGTCGAGATTTGTCAGATTGCCTGACATTTCAACCGCTGGCGACAACCCAAGCGAAGCATCAGGAACGATCCGGTGGTATCAGCCATTGAAGGCAACTTCAGCGAAGATAAAAGGTTATGACAGTTTAGTCATTGGTGACAACCCCAACGAAGCATCGGGAACGGTCCGGTGATATCAGTCGTAGAAGGCTACTTTAGCGAAGGTCAGATTGCCTGACATTTCAGCCATTGGCGACAACCCCAACTAAGCATCAGGAACGGTCCGGTGATATCAGTCGTTGAAGGCTACTTCAGCGAAGGTCAGATTGCCTGACATTATAGTCGTTGGAGACAACCCCAACGAAGCATCAGGAAAGAGCCAGTTTTCTCAGCCATTGAAGGCTACTTCAGCGAAGGTCAGATTGCCTGACATTTCAGCCGTTAACGATAACGCCAACAAAGCATCAGGAACGGTCCGGTGATATCAGCCATTAAAGGCTACTTCAGCGAAGGTCAGATTGCCTGACATTTCAGCTGTTGGCGACAACCCCAACGAAGTATCGGGAACAATCCGGTGATATCAGCCATTGAAGGCTACTTTAGTGAAGGTCAGATTGCCTGACATTTCAGTCGCTGGCGACAACCCCAACGAAGCATTGGAAACGATTCGGTGGTATCGGCTGTTGAAAGGTACTTCAGCTAAGGTCAAAGGTTCTGATAGCTACGCCGCTGGCGACCACACCAGCGAAGCATCGGGAACGGTTCGGTGATATCAGCCGTTGAAAGCTACTTCAGCGCAGGTCAGATTGCCTGACATTTCATCCGCTGGCGATGTAATATCTGAGAATTTCTGAATATTATTAATGAATAAATTAATAATAGTCGGATATTTATTTGAATATAAATGATTATATGTTATGAGATGAGTTAATTCAAATAAGTTCAAATTGAATTTATATTAATTAAGAGAATTTGGAGTTTACGATAAACTCGTAGAATGCCTTGTGTGGCACGATAGTGGAAACAACGATGATTTGTTTTAAAGGATGAGTGAACAAGTAATTTATTAAATAATATTATATTATTAATTAACTTTTATCATGAGTAATAGAATATTAATGAGTAGTTAATTAATGTTGAGTAATTATGATTGTGAATAATAAAATATTAACGAGTAAATTATTAATAAATATAATAAGATTATATTTCCTCGATTAACTGTTATGTGCAAGGTATGCCATAATTAAATGTATAATATACAGTAGTTACACGTATATTATATAAAGTGTCAAGTGCAATGTGACACTTATGTGTGACTATACAATATACGAGAACTAGACATTAAGATTAAATAAGTTATATGAATACATAATGAGGATATGTGACAATATGAGTGTGTGAACATTAAATTAGTACCTCATGAATATATTGTGAACAATTGATAATTTATGGTTACTTCAATATATTAATATAATTGAAATAATAGAGTTAGGATGATATAATGTGATAATACCCACTTGAATTATATTCGGTATTTACGAAATGTACATGGATTATAAGTTAATATATATATATATATATATATATATATATATATATATATATATGTATATATATATACCCTACTTACTACATTGTAATATTATTTACTTATTAGAATTACATTGTGACTCTATTTATAACCTAAAAGTATATGAAATGTAATATATATATATATATATATATATATATGTTATATACCTAAGTATGCATGGTAGGCATATATATATAACCTTAGTGTTGTATTCATATTGCTGAGTTATATGGCTTGTCCCAAAATGAAAGACTCATTTCTTCTTCACGTGTTCAAGCAAAAGGCTAGCTACTCTACTCTTTCTTCTCTAAATCAGCATTGTAGCTAATCATTCAATGGGGAGTGGGTATCATGATGGGATTCAACAACCAATCAACAACTCTTCATTAACCATCAAAAAATCTTTCATCCCATTGGTTTGTTTTGATAGAGAATTGCATTGTCTGGAAATTTGATTCTCTATAAATATAGCCTCTTTTCCATCTCAATTCTTTTGCTAAGAATTTCTAAGTTAGAGAGAATAGAGAGTGACCATATATATATATATATCATTTGAGGAAGGAGTGATATAACAGCAAGCTAAATTCCCTTTGCAGAGGTATACTCTCCCTATTCCTCATTTCTGAAATTTCTTAAGTTCTTGATTATGTAGATGGTAATTGGATTGTAGAATGCTTGTTAAGTGTTATATGAACAAATAAGCATGTTAGAACAACAATGTAGTTGGTTTACAATTAAATTCGTAGGAATTTTTGTAGTTGGATTTGGTTAACTGCTGAAGCAGAAACTGCACTGCTACTGGTCGAGACCCGTCGCAACTGCGCCAGTTTTGTACTAGGACGCAGCGTAGTTGCACCAGGCCCCTGTAATAGTTTTCTGTTTATGCTACAAACTGTTAAGTGTTAATTAGTTGATATAGCTTATACAAGCATGAGAACATGATTAACATGTATATATGAGTACATTAATAGAGCATGAGCATGTTTGACTATGATAGTGTATCATTACTAAGAAACTTGTAGTTTTGAAATAAACTTAGAGTTTTAAAAAGGAACCTTCATATGTCATATTCATGTTGTATTATGACTTTGAGCATGGTTGTATGGCCTAGAAATGCATGAAGAACATGTTAACATGTGTATATATATTTCGTGATATAGCATGCACATATTGGACCTCATTAATGAACGTTTATTGACGAAAACATAGATTTTGAAAGTGGACTTGGACATGTTATATTGAGATTTAGGTTCTGATATTTTTGGCATGCTTGAATGTTCTTTTAAACATCCCTAAGACATCATATATATACACACACTTGTTAGATGTAATGCAAGTTAATCGAGTATGGGTTTGATTAAGTTTTCAAACAAATAACAATACTAGTTACATGTATATGATATAGATAATTGTAAGCATGCCTAAAACATGTTATGTGACCACCTTATGTGTTTAAATGACAAGCATGATAGTTTATGTGATTTCATGACATTGAATGGCCTTAAGTTATTAAGGGATGTTAATCTAGAACTATAACATGGAAGGTTGGACTTCGATTGACTTGGTAAGCACAAATGACCCGTTAACATGAGTATATGCCATGTGTAGATGTATGCTAACATGTTGAACAGAAAAAGTAAGGCAGCAACCCAACCCTGGTCTAGCCAGGGGACAACGCAGTTGCGCCGTCCCTAGGCTTAACTAGGACGCAGCTGCGCCAGGTCATTTTCAGTTCAGATGTAGCTTGTTTATTCTGATTTTAGCAGTTCACTTATCATGATGCTCTAATCTGTTAAGGAGGTTATAATTAATACTGATATATGTGTATATGAGAAGATGAAGTATAATGATAGCATTTAACTTATAAAAGGGATTCTAAACTTAGTGAAGATAATGTTGATTAAGTGTTATGATACTATACGTGATATAACTATGTACTTGATTTCGTAATGTCTTATATACTGATTACGTGATAAGCATATGTAAAGTACGTAATGACGTACATATAGAGTTACAAGACTAAGTGAGAACAATATGTGTATACTTGAATTACATATCGAGCTTGTATATCGAATATACTTAGCTAATGAATACCCTATACATAAATATATTACGATAGGAGTTCGAAGTGTTGATAAGCGTATATTGGTAATCTACGCATAAGGCAAGTTCCCTGACTTGCACTCTTTTATTGTGCAAGTTTACTTGAACCCATTCTTGTATTATTAATTGCAAGTATCCTAACCTTTGCATTTGCTTTATGCAATGGATCCTTGTGAAAGAAAGTTTTCTTACTTACTCGTTTAAATTGAGTTAGTATGCTTATTGAATAAACTCTTGTTTCATTTGATTCTTATGAAAGTTATTATTCATGTTGAACTTGGTATTGTTCTTAAATATCGTGAAAGTGTCTATGCTATTTGATTCGACTAGACTATATGCATATGTAGAAAACTATCCAAACCAATTGACTGGTGCAGAATCTTTGAAAACTGATTTGAACAACCCTTATGGTAAGGGGAGTGTATATATTGTTGGAAACCCAACACACGCGTGAAAATTATTGTGGTGTTATGCATAACATAGAGTACTGTAGACTGATCATCTATCATACTTATTTTTGGGTTATTAGTTTAATATTGATAATTCTAGTAGATGTTTAATAGTCCTTAGTGACTGCTCAGTATAAATTATTTTATCCAGTTGGATACATTGATTGCCATTGAATTCATATATATATATATATATATATATATATATATATCTGTTGGTCTATAATGAACCATCGTTTCATAGTCCATTGATTGGATTTGAGAATTGTTTATACTCGTTGTTCCTGATGTTATTCTTCAAACTCTTGATTATCATCGAGATTATACGTTGATAGTTCAAACTTGTGTTATAAAACTCTTCACCCTTATCGTATATTACTTATTGGGAAATTTGTTCTCATTCTTGCTTTTCTTAAAACATTTTAGTTAAGGCAGAGCAGAGCAAACCTTCGGGCATCGATAAGGGCAAGGGTAAGGCTACCGACTAGTTAGTCATTTTATGTTTAAGACATTCCGGTGTTGTCTTATGACAACTATGATGATGTATCAAGACTGATTCAGAACTATGTTTAAACTTAAGTAGGGTTATGTAATAAGTCTTTATTTGATAATATTATGTAATCTACTAAGTACTGTAGGTTGCGAGACTTGGGGGAATAAATATAATAAATCATTGTATATTATTCTAGATTATACGCTATGATTGTATGATTTTAGTTATTATTGTTAAATAGTGACACACCGGATTTGAGGTATCGGGGGCCGAATTTGGGGGCGTCACAGGTTGGTATCAAAGTTGTAGTTATAAACCTTAGGAGTGAGTGTCCTTAGATTATAACTTAGGAGAACTTAGAGGACAGAAAGAAGATAAAACTCATGTAGAGTTTTCTTAGAGATACTTAGTGTGTTATGAAATGTAACTTCATTCTATATAATGAACTTATGTTTTATTTAACATTCTAATGGAGTTTCTGTTTGCTTGTCTTGTGTTTGTTATTGTAGGATGACAGACATGGGAGTACCTAGTAGAGTTGTAGAGGAGGAGCCCAGAGATATACACGTCGTATATGAGGCACCTCTAGAGGGCTACTAGAAAAAGTAAATAGACAACGTTTAAAAAGCGTTGTAATAGGTCCCCCAAAAGTGTCGTGGTTAGCAGTGTCATCTATTAGACACAAATAGACAACGCTTTTTAAACACAAATAGACAACGTTTAAAAAACGTTGTCCGTTAACACATTAGACAATATTTTTAGAAACAATAGACAACGTTTAAAATACGTTGTCTTTTGACACATTAGACAATGCTTTTTCTAAAAAGTGTTACCTATATATCAAATAGACAACGTTTTTAGACACAAATAGACAATGGCTAAAACACGTTGTCTTTTGCGCTTTTTCAAAAAAGTGTTGTCTATTTGTCAAATAGACAACGTTTTTAGACACAAATAGACAACGACTAATACACTTTGTCTTTTGACACATTAGACAACGCTTTTTCAAAAAAGTGTTGTCTATTTGTCAAATAGACAACATTTTTAGAGACAAATAGACAACGTTTTTTTCTATTTGAAAAACACAATCCACAACATTTAAAGCCAAAATGTAAGCATTCTATGTTTCAAAATACTATACATTCCATTAATACCATACGTTTACAGTTTCAAATTCACTTTTCAATATAATTACTAGTACGTACATTGAATTACGAATTTAACTACATCCACAAAATATACCAAACTATCCATAAAATTAAGATGGTGCACAACCTAATCGTGTGCAAAACAACCTTCCCCCAAAATACAAGTGTAGCGTCCCTGTACATCTACTGTTAGCTCGAGGCTCTACATGTACCTGCTCATATAAGTTGCCCACTCACCACGTACTTCATTAATTTGTTCTTGTGTGTATGTTAATCCATTTTCCTTATCCCACTAAAATAAAATAACAAAAAGTAATAGTTATTGACAACAATGAAATAAAAGACGATTGATAAATTTCTATTAGCTCCGTACATCAGCTCAGGCATAAATGATTGAGCGGTTTGAGATAGAGGCTCCCCACATACTATACACATGTAGAACACTTGGATTTTGACGTAGAACAATTGCCATTTTGTCATGGTAAATGTTCATGAACGCCTTGAAAATTCAAAGTAGAAGCAAGGAAGGAAGAAACTACATCACACTGCTAACTGACCTGATGAGCAGCAACCGTTTGTATACCCATAGATGTAGCAACATACACAAGTAGAGAGTAAGACGCCACCTAAAAATCAACTTGTGTTATTATGATCACATCTAAAAAAATATGGCAAGAGGGTTAAGTAAGATGCCACTAACCTTTGACATCATCATTACAAACACTGGGGAAACAAGCGTGTATATATGCTGCAATTCACTGAACAATGGAATAGAGCAAGCAAAACCATTATATCTTGTTTTGTTCAGAGCTTCAACCATCATATAAGCAGCAACTTGAAGCATATTCAAGTTAGGGATAACATTAATGTGTAAGCATGAAGATAATTAATAACCAAGACTGTAAAAATGCAAAATATAATGCTTGATCAGCATACTTGTGATGCCATTGTTGCCCATGCTGCTCCAGCGATACCATAGCCTAAGAATGTGTAGATGACCACATCACCAATCCCATTTATAGCACTGGCGACTGCCAAAGCCTTCGAAGGTCCCCATGAATCTTTCATGCCAAGACTGTACCATAAGAATAACTGCTAAAAAGTTACCAAACAAAACTTATCATGCAAACTGTAATTCGGAAGTAAAAATAGCACTAATATAAGTGTCCCCTAGTGCCTAATCATGTTTAAATAAGGGGTTTGTCAGAAGAGATATGGCTAATCACACTTCAGGGTATATTTGTCATCGGTCCATAATAGGTAAAAAATAGTTATATTCTTCACATATAGCCTTACCCAATCTAACTGAATCATTTCTGCTCAAATCATGAACATTCACATTGTATTGGAACAGTTCAAAGTAAAAGAATACAACCACGTATGATACTTGTATATACTCAATATTCTCCACCACAAAATTCGTTAATTATATCAAGCAAACAGATCTAGATGTTTGCACCTTGCACTCTGGGCAACCCATCTGATGAGCACATCGGGCCACGCTAAGCCTCGAATCTACAAATAGAAGATAATACTATTCATTCAAAATCAATTATAACATTTTCAAAGCTGAAAGAAACATGAACCATTTGATTGATATCACTGATATATCAGGCAGAATTGAAAGAGTTTGATATCAGAATTTATGCTTGTTTGATTTATCCATCAAGTAGGCTCCCTTAGATTTGCAACAGATGAATGCATTACTGAACCATTTGGAATATTGTTCAAATGATCTGGTCTACCCCTGCCATTCTATCATTGCATAAAACTGAGATTAGTTCATGAAGAATTTATGAAAAAATAGAAGGAAAAAACTTATGAATCAAGGTAATCAGCCTATCAAAATAGGAATTTTGAATCATATTATAATACATAAGCCACTGTAGTAAAGATACCATTTGCTGCTTGAAGATGTCCTGCTTGAGCTTCGGGTAGCATTCCATCAAGTATCTAACAAATATTCTCATTAAGATAATCATAGAAATAGCTTAACAATTAATATCTTTATTTTATATTTGTTTATTTTTTATTTCATGATAGTATTTTTTTTATATAAAAAACATCTTTACATATATTATCAATCTCTTCTCATGGAGAAACTGCTTTATATTAGATTCTAAACACAAAAGCAATGTATGGGTGATGTTTAGGTCTATTCATTGTTCACCTCCCTCCATAATTCTCACAGCAAAAACAATTGTGAAAAAAAGTGAGACAACTTGCTGCAGTGCAGCCCAAGCCAATGACAATGATAGAGATATAGATGCATTATACAAGAACAAGATTAAACTATGCAGTGAATGAATAATTAAAAAAAATAGATTTAAGTTGAATTATTTGAGGATCTTGGAAATTCTGTTTTGAAAGAAGGTATCTTAAATATGTAAATACTCAAGGATTCATAAGAAAATATCACCAATAAAATTTAACATGTTCAACTGAAGTTAAATTTGGAATTTTGTACTTTTAAAAATAAGGGGGGTGAAATTACCTCTACTGCAACCCCACAAAAAAAGGACAAAAATTAAATTGTCATACTTTGTGCCATGTCCTAAAATAAAATTATAATTCTCACTAATACTATATTCACTTTCCAAAAAGTTAATGGGGTCATCTTGAACCCCCATAACGTACCACTTAAACAAATGCAAGTACCTTCAGTTGCACTTTCTTTATGAGGATATCAATATATTTATTAAGTTTGAAGTCAATAACCCTGGTTCTGATTCTGTGCCTAATTTGTCAAAGTTGTAGTTCATACAAATATGACAATTCATTAGCCTTTATACGGTCAAGGCATACAAGCTCAATCATCAGTGCATTATCATATGCAATTGCAGAAATCAATATTGAAGCAGCACATATGCCACCTGATAGTTCCTTATAGGTGTTGTGGTGGTCTGTTAAAGAGTGAAGTTGAATGGGAGGTGTACGTTCAGAATACAAAAAGGGATCAGACATGTACAGCCCTTAAAAATGTGCCACTAACTAAAACTAGTGAAGCTCTTTGTCTTGTTTTGACACTGAGATGGATGAGGCATCAAAAATAAAATTACATGGACTAAAGTACCTCTACAATTTTTACTTATGGAAAAGAATAAGATAAAACACTGAATTCTCCATGTTATGTGCAGTAGATAAAACACTGTGAAGTCTCCACGTCAGTAGAAAGAATTAAAATATAGAAGATAATATTTTAATTTTTGCAATGTATTATCCGAGTCTTGTAGTCGACTCGACTGTGGCATTATGGCATGCTTTACAAAAAGTGATATAATTACATTTAGAAGCAAGAAATGCATTTTAGAAGAATACAAAAGAAAAGATTGTGAGGGAAATTAAGAAGCAATTAATGTGAGAAGAATGTACCTGCAAACAGGGTAGACAGTTTCCATATAAGCTACTTTTGTATTAGGGGAGAACACACTCAAATGCGCCAGAATTGCATATACACTAAATAGAGTTACAAAGCAACCTGTAAACAAGCCTAAAAAACCAATCAGAAGCCAGCAGTTATTAAAGAAAACTTAAATACAGATTTGAGATCACAACATCCTGCATTCCCAAATATTTCAAGATTAGAATGATTTGCAGTCCTGAAACTGAGTTTAAACTTTTTGATTTTCTATGGATTTGCAGTACAAATTATTTCGTCATAGTTGCATCTATAGTGATGAAATTCTGATTCATTGGCCAGTATTTTCAAAATTCGGGAGCTTCTAAGGGCAATGAAACTCCTCAATATTAGCAGAATGAGTGACGATTACATACAATGCTAGATATATCTACTTTTATTATTGGGACCATATTCCTGATCTTAGCAGCTTCATGAAGATTGAGAAACATATAGAAAATGCAAAATTTAAGTGTAAGAATCCTACACTCGATCTGGCAAGAATACGTAAGAAGGTGGGGGTTATGCTCCGTTCGGCCACTGCAGTTTGACAGCATGAAAGAAGTTAATAGTATTAAATTATACATATAATACAGCCAAAAAATTGCAAAAATTTACCTAAAGCTTGGAAGCGACATTTTGATAACTGGACCCATCCATTTACTAGACTTCAACTTAGGTGCGGCCATTGCGAAGTTTAGATAATAGATTAGAGACAAAAGATCAAACAGGAGAACAGTTTATTTATTTGAATTCATTAACACGTACGTACTAATAAACATTTTCAGATATATACTCTAAACCTTGAAATTTTTCTAAAACAAAAAAACTATAGGGATTGTTTAGTTTGAGAAGCTATCTGTTTCCATTTTATTATTTTTGTACCTTTCTTTCCAACTAACTTAGTATGTTAATGAAAAACATTGGCTACTGTGACTGGAAAGTTCATATTCTTGAATGTGCAAATATCATCCTTCTTGTATAAAACACACACGAGCAAATTAAGGCATAACGAATTCTCTTCAAGGAACTCACCAGCAGTAACAATGTTGATGTTACAGAAGTCCACTGGGTTGGTACCCTTGGTTTCGGATATTTGTATATCCATGTGGTTTGTTGGAATATCGGAGGGAGTACCCATACCAAACATGTCTAGGAAACCACTGATTTTACTTTTTGGCTTTGGAATAGCAGCAATACTCTGCTTGAACAGAAGAAAAAAAACATAAAAACAAAAATAGCTCTTATAATACTAAAGGAATGGATCTGTAAATATGAGTTGTCAGTGGCTTGCTCACAATTCTTCCATAACAAAAGAGAAGCCTTGATATCGTGCACCTAAACCATTTCCTAGGAGATCCTTATAAAATATTCTTTGCTTTTACAGAAGTTGACCATAGCAAAAAGAATTATTTACATCATAAAATCAAGATAATGAAATGTTTGACCTCTAAACAATATATATCATGCTATGTAAGAAACCGAAATAGTGAACACTTACTACAACCTCGTGAAAATATAGTAAATCGGTTCTTATTAACTTAATACCCATCTTTGAAAACCTAGCAACTTGACTTGGAAGGGCTACATCCTGTAAGAATGAGAGAGGCCAAGAAAAAATAGTGACATTCTCATCCAGCAAGACTTTTATTTTATCTTCATTTTAAACATGCTAGAAAAATCTGAACAATTGCGTAGTCAAACTTTTCTAGTGGTCAAAGTAGAGATTAAATGTAGTTCAAAGTCTTTTCATCATGATGAATTATGCACTGGTGAGATGAATATTTAAATTCTGTAGCTTCTCACCTTTCGTCCATGAGTGCATGCCTCGTCACTGTTGACAAGTACCCAAGCAGCCCATCTGTAAAGATTTCAAGTTAAAATTGCACTGGCTTCTAAGTTAAGTGTTTTATGACCTATACGAATCATGAAATCAAAATTGGATACGTAATCGGGAAAAGGTATCAAAATTAGATGCGTTAACAAGTACCCTAGTTTGGGAATAGAGGCTACGGTATCTGATATAAATCTTCCAATGTTATTAGCTGATGCCACATGCCCTTCCTGAAATTAAAATTAGATACGTAATCAGGAAAAGGTTACATATAAAGAATAGGAACATCGAATAGTGGGAATATAACCAGTTTTCTCACCACAACATCATCAACATACTTGTAGACGTCATCAATCAGAGCTAATAACTTCTCCATTGAAACTTCCATTCCTTCGAAATCATTACTAAGAGAAAAAAAAAACTTAATTCATTACTAAGAAAGTATATGATAACAAGATAATTTTCTGCCCATACATATGATTTTATGTAAGTGTTGGCATATAGATCATCCTTTTCTTCTTAACCAAACATTGAACGAGAATGAAAACAATATATATTACCATGTGAGCAGGCTCTACAATAGGGAAAGAAATGGAAGCATTCAGGTCTAACAATCTGCAATTCGCCAAATTATAAATTGAATAGAAAAGGGAATATAAAACCAAGTCACTATTGAAAATCAAATGAAAGTTTAAGTGAAATTAGAAACATTTTTAGTTCTAAAAAGTGAATTATTATTATTATTTTAATTCTTTTTTGCGAAACAAAGCAAAATAGAGGCAACTGAATTTGGGGGCAGAGGGAGCGAAACTGAAACTGAAGATCAGCGAGAATAACAGCAACAGATAACGCCTTAGAGAGAGGAGATCGTCCATCAGGAGAAACAGGCAGCGTCTGCAATATCAGAATCGTTAGCTTCAGTTATTTGAAGAGTAACCTAGACGAGCTTGTGGATAATACATTTATGTTCATCCTCTCTGTTAGCTAGTTAAAGTCTCCTACTAATTCCACCACCATCTTCCCTCCCGGCTGTTCCAGTGTTGCCGACGCCGCCGTTCCAATTGCAAATACTCTGTCTCTGATTTAGGGGACCATAGAAGTAGGAGGAGTCCAGCGACAGCAGACTTAAGCTGACCAAGCTTCTCAGAATCAGCAGCGCTGAGAGTAGCCATCAGAGACAAATACGGAGCCCAAATTAAGGATTTAGATAGAGAAAGTATAAGATGGGATTTAGATAGATTGGAACATCTGACTCATTTTTCTCAATATTTTGAACATCTTCCATGGTAATCACACCATTAGTTTCTTCTTTAGCATACAGACTTGCCCCACTTGATGTTTCCTCTGAAGTTGCAGATTTTAGAGATGAAGGAGACGATGGCGGAGACAGAGAAGGAGAAGGAGAGTGATTACGGCCTGCGGATACGGCGACGGCGTCAACATCGGCAGTGGCTACAGTGGTTTGAGGGTTTTCAATTTGAGAGCGAGAAGGTGTAAGGTCTCCGAATGGGGATCAACTGAGTGAGAAGGGGTTAGGTCTCCGAATGGAGAGATGGAAGCGTACCTCCGTGTTTTTTTAATACACAACATTTTCTTAAAAAACATTATCACTTTAAAATAAAAAATTACCCTTTCAAATACACAACGCTTTTGTATATCAAACCACAACACTTTCTCAAAAAAACGTTGTGGAAAACTAAACCACAATGTTTTTTATAAAAATATTGTCTATTAAGTGTCATCTATTTACTATTTTGTAGTAGCCTGTGCAAGCAGTTGCACCGTCCGAGTTTGACGACGAGGACGAGATTGAGGTAGAGTCCGATCCAGAGGAGGAGCCGATGGAGGATGAGCCGATGAAGGATGAGCCCGTGGAGGACTCTAATGAGGCTACTATAGAGGAGCAGATGCTGGGGGAGTACGAGTAGCATATTCTAGAGTTGGACTGCAGAGTGCAAGAACTGGAGGCTGAGGCCCAGGAGAGAGTGTAACGACCCCAAAATTCAGACAATATAATTCTCATTCTCGATCGTTCACAATACAACTTCAATCTAACTTTACATCATTATTCGATATTAAAATCACTAAAAAGGTGGAATATTTAAAACTTTTATAAACTTCTTTCTTTATTGCCCTGAATCGCAACCTTTACATTACATCTCTTCGATTCAAATTTATATCATGAATCGTTACAACAAAATGACTATACAAAGTCTTACATCATAAATCAATATCCATATACATCGGATAGCTCAACTTACAATTCAACAACATATTACATTCAAAATACTAAATACATTTCTCATAAAACATACGTAATCTTTGTGAATATGGATCTCTATAATTCACTTAGCACATATCCTTACCTTGAAATCTTGACCTGCAAAATTTATTATTTGCAAGAGTGAGCTCGACAACTCAGCATGTTCTAACAGTTTTCCTGCATCACATAGCACATAATAATATACTCAACATACATATCATAATAATTAAAGTAAAATGGCATACATGCTTTAATTCACATAGCAAATATAAAGATTGAGTTCCTTACTCAATCATCATTATTTAACCAAAATAATGTAGTCATAAATTGACTTTAACATTTTATGATTACAACATGTATAACATATCATCCTCGCTTACAACACATATAACATATCATGCAATTTAAAACAGTTCATCAAGTCCACGTAGAAAATAGGAACCAAAAGACTTGCCTTGATCGTTGTTTAGCAATAACAGATTAACAGCTTACAGCTATCTGCACTTCACGTGCCCTACACAATTATATAATCATGCACATCAACTATTAGTCACATAGCAACACATATTAGTTGTAATATATACTCTACTCCACATCTCATAACTCTTCCTACTATCAATACACAATGTCCAATTAGATTGTGTTAACTTTTGACTTATATCTCACTATATTTCTTATTAGTCATACTCGAAGTTCATTAAAGTGTTTAAGCCTTGCTAGGACTACTTATTGATTTTATATTAACCCCATTTCATATCTTATAATGTTCATTTCATTTGACTTAAAACACTTTTTACGTTCATTAACACTTGTCACGGCTTTTCGACGTTCATTCGTCGCACGCCCGAATCGTCTCTCTTGTGTATGCTTAGTGTGCTTATATAACTTATCTAATACATCATTTATTAATGTTAAACATCATTAAACTTACTAACATTCATGTTTTATAACTTAGAACAACATCTATTACCGTCGACAACACTATACTTGCGTATGTGCATGTCTGACGCCCTCTGAATGCCTCTGAATACGTATCAGTCACAAAGATGACCATTTTGACCCCTTTTAAAGACCTCAAATCAAAAATGTTAAAAAAACAAAAGTTGTAGGTCTACTCGTGCTCGTTCGGTATCATCTTGAATCTCCTCAATCGGATTTTGTATGAAAACGTTATGGCCATTTTACTAACGGAGGTCAAAACAGTTTTATATTACAACAATTAAACTACTCCGGACAGCAAGGGTACCCGCTGGGGCGGATCCCCCAAGCCTAATACACCTGTTGGGGTGGGTCACCCCCCTGGTGAGGGTGCTAGTTCGCGAACTGGTGGAGAAATAAGCCAATTTGGCTTATTCTTTCACATCGAATTCGATTTTTCCCAACATGATAAACATGAAACTTTATAAAAACTATATTTTAAACTCTTAAACATGATCAAAACATATAAAATCCATATAACACATAATCAAAACCAAGATTTCATGATTTCAAAGAAAACTACAATATTAAGCGTTCTTGACGAAAATTGATACTACGAATTCGAATTCATGAGATTCCAATTGTAATAACTCATATCCTTAACATACTAACATAATACATGATCAATTTTAACAATAACCCATAATCAAAAATTAATTTGATAGTTTCAAAAGTCCTTTTTCAAAAATTGATTTAAAGAAAAACACTATAAATATAATTCCTCTTGTTTATCCAAATTTACATGGATTGAATTTCTTCAACAACTATATAACTCATATATACTCATGCTATATCACATATTACTCACAACTTCATGCTTTCATCAATGACTTAAGAACAATTTTCAACATAACTTCATAATCAAACACTATGAACATGATTTCATAATATTCATCATGTCTTTGTGAATTGAAACTCTTAAACCACTATAAAAAAAATCTTATGTAAGCATATATATACATATATATACACACATATCCCATTCACATATCAAAATTATGAAGTTTCACCAAAAGATTTTTACATAGAATTCTAAAATTATGAAAACATATAAGAACATAACTTCAAAACTTATTTTTACAACAATTGTACTTTGAAAATCCTTTCATGGCATTCAATTACATATGAAAACATATAAACACCATATATACATATAAATTCATAATCATGAAAACCTAATTTTACAAAGAAGAAACACAACACATATTAATTGAGTATAAGGGTTAAGATTATAACCTTACTAGTTTTGAATTAATAGAGAGATGGAGATGATGAAAGCTTTTCTCTTGTTTTGTCAAGGTTTCCCTTCTTCTTGTTCTTCTCTGATAATCTCTCTTCTCTTTTTTGTTCTTAGTTTAGACTTAGGTTTAGAAAACTAACGTAACTTAGTGTATATACAATATACATATAACACATATAATTATAGAATATGTAACTCCCAATATAATTACATATACTAATTACCAATTTAATATATAAGTTACAAAATTGGAATTTTAAAAGCTCTAAGGCTTGTTTGGCAAAACTCATTATTTTAAAAACATGTTTTAATAATTAAGGCCGTGTTTGGGTAAAACATGTTTAAAACAAAAGTAAGGGCCTTGTTTAGGAAAACAGTTTTAAAAACTCTTTTAACTCTTTTAATAAATCTTTTAATACATATTCTTAATGTTATTCTTTAATTAATTAAATCTTAACATTAATTTAATTAATTAAAAGTCTAACATCAATAAATCTCATAAAATTGTCACATAATTATAATTACTCGCTAATTATAATTTCGTGTAACAATCATCACATAACTCATCTAATTTAATTATCCCAATTAAAATCAGAACTATGACATAAAATCATTATATAGTAATTAAATTAAACACTAAATATTCATTTAATTAACATATAACACTTAATTAAATTATTCCATAATAATCACATAATTATTTATTAAACTCAATAAATAATTCAATTAATATATTTATTTAATTCAATAAATATATAAATTCTCTTCACACCAAATCACATATTTCACAATATATAACACATATACACATACTCGTACTTAAACATCTTAAAATAAGAATTTTATTTATTAAATTCTCATTTATTAACTCTTAAAAATTCGGGATGTCACATCATTCCCTCCTTATAAGGATTCCGTCCTTGGAATCAACGAAACCTCCCTTATTCAGTTTTCGCAAAATCTTTTTCACAATTATCGTTGAATAACTTCAACACGTTAACTTAGCAAAAAGTTTTACATAAATATATATATATATATATATATATATATATATATATATATATATTTCATTCATTTCTTCAACAACTATTAGGTTTTATTACATAATCTTCAGTTTAAACACAATCATATATCAAATATTATATATTCTTTAACTCGTTCGTTCCTTTCTAAGGATCATTACCGAATACTCTACTCGTCGAATTAATATACTACATAATTCACCATCTATAATTGTTTGGGTTATCACAGAGAGAGTCCGAGTTCCAAAAGCTGAGGGATGAAGACCATCAGAGGAAGCTAGAGATGCAAGAGTTAGAGGTAAAGATTGCATATCGCAGGAAGACAGGGATCCAGATAGGGACTTTGTTTCACAAGTCGGTAGCTAGGAATGTAGATCTGGCAGGAAAAATGGAAGAAGTAGAGCAGAGGGAACTAAGTGAGAAGACTGAGAAAGAGGCACTCTATACTCAGCTAGAGTTGGAAGTCATGGATAGGATTCACTTCGAGGAAAAGTGGGAAGCAGCGAACAAGAGGGCAGACGACTTAGAGGATGAAGTCAGATGCAAGAGGAGAAAGATGAACAAAATGGGGTATGTGTTTTGTTCAGCTTTGAGAGAGTGATTGATGGTGTATACCACTACCCATCAAAGCAGGGACAGACCCTACATAATGTGAGCCGAGAGTTGGTGGCGTATATAGTACAGATCGAGTACAAGAGTGCTGTGGAGCGTGGGATGATGGGATGAGACCCTTAGCTTGAGTAGCAGTAGCTTTAGTAGTTTTCTTTGTGACGTATATGCTACGTTGTAATTCCAATCTTTTGTGTAAGGTATAGGATAGATATATAAACCCCGAGTAAGCTTTTGTTAGAGGGGTAGCATGTTAGTGTTCCCCGTCTTTTGTGATATTAGGGGATATGTGATAACATTTATATAAATATGCTAGGGATAATCATGTAATGAAATGAATTAGCATATGAATATAAATGATCTTATTTCAGAAACGTGTTGTAACTTCTATTCTTTTTAACATTAAATAAATACTTAAGTAATATAATTGAGTAATAATAATAAAAGTGAATATTTTGTGATGCAGATAATGGAACTAAGACGTAGATTAACTGCACCTGAGGAATCAGTGAACAATGAGAGGGAACAAGTAGACCTGATCCAGAAGTTAGTGGATTTGTTAGGAGAGGCCTTTAAGGGAAGGAACAACGAACCCGTTCGCCCCAATCCTCAAGCAGTACCAGTCAAAAAATTTAAGGACTTTAGAAGTGTAGGACCCCAGAGTTCGAGGGAACTACCAACCCGATCATAGCTCAGACATGGGTTAAGGATATAGAGAAGGTCTTCACCATCGGTCGAGTAGGTGAAGCCCAGAATACAGTATTTGCTACGTATATGATGAGAGGCGAAGCCAACTACTGGTGGGAGGCTAATCAACAAAGGGCTGGAGAAGGGATAATCCCATGGGAGAGATTCAAGACTCTATTCTTTGAGAACTATTTCCCAAAGAGCATGAAGAATAGGATGGAGGTAAAGTTCTTAGAATTGAAACAAGGTGATATGACGGTGGCGCAGTACGCGGCTAAGTTCAATAAACTAGCGCGATTTACAGAACACCAAGTGGGAGACGAAGAGAGTAAGGCGAGATGTTTTGAACAAGGACTGAAGCCTTGGCTGTTTAATAAGGTATCAATTCTTCAGATTGATTCCTTTGCGACATTGCTGGAGAAGGCGATCATTGCGAAAGGTGGCAGTGAAACCTTAAGTCTTTATAACAAGGAAAAGAAAAAAACAGAATACCAGAGGAGAAAACCAGGGAGGAGGTAGCAGTAGTGGAGGAAGTAAATTGGGAAGGAGAAAGTGGGAGAACAACAACAACAATAACAAAAACAACAACAATTAGTCGGGGAATTTTTGTGGAGGTTTTAAGAAGAGGGCAGAGGGATGCCCAAAATGTGGAAAGAATCATCAGGGCGAATGCTGGAAGGGACGCAGCACTTGCTACAACTGCGGCCAGGAGGGACACATTTTGCCAAACCGCCCGAATCTGAAGAAGATCCAAGGATGTTTTGCTTGAAGCTCGACGGAGTACCAGATCAAGGATTGCCTAAAGAAGGGAAGTGGCGGAGGTAGCAGCCAACAAGGGGGAAACAAAATGATGATCAGCGGACCGACACAATCCAACCGCCCAACAGCTAGAACCTTTAACATGACCATCCAGGATGCAGTAGTTGCGAAGGACGTGGTGTCAGGTATAATCCCAATCAATGATATAAATTCATATGCATTATTTGATTATGGTGCCACCTGTTCTTTTGTATCTGAAGAATTTACTAGTAGACTTAGTACACCCCGAGAACGATTAAAAGATCCCTTGAACATAAAAGTTGCGAATAAGAAAATAATCCTTGTAGAATATGTTTACCAAAATTATCGCGCAAACATTAGAGATCATGAACTGAGCGTAGACTTGATTCCAATTAGATTGGGAGAATTTGACGTAATACTGGGATTGGATTGGTTGTATAACTATGCTGCGATAATTGACTGTTAGAATAAATGTGTGAACCTTCAGACTCCGAGTAAGTCTAAGGTAGTGTTTTATGGTAGCTCATCGCTTAAGCAATCGTGTTGTCTTACGATGATGCAGGCCAAGAAATTGTTAAGGAAAGGATGTGTAGGTTACTTAGCATACATTGTAGATACTCGGAACAAGAGAGTAGAAATTAAGGATATATCCGTAGTGAATGAATTCCAAGATGTATTTTCGGACGATCTGCCGGGTCTTCCGCCAGACAGATAAATTAAATTCGTAATAGACTTAGCACCGGGAACTGCACCAATTTTGAAAGCTCCATATCATATGGCGCCAGTAGAAATGAAGGAACTAATGATACAACTGCAAGAGTTATTAGATAAGGGTTACGTACGACCTTGTGTGTCTCCTTGGGGAGCACCAGTGTTGTTTGTTAAAAAGAAGGACGGATCGATGAGGCTCTATATCAATTATCGAGAATTGAACAGAGTAATGATCAAGAATAGATATCCGTTACCGAGAATAGACGACCTTTTTGATCAACAAGGGAGCGAAGTGTTTCTCGAAGATCGACCTATGGACAGGTTATCACCAACTGAAAGTACGGAAGGAAGACATACCAAAGACTGATTTTCGAACCCGTTATGGACATTACTAGTTTATGGTAATGTTATTCTGATTGACTAGTGCTCCGGCAGCATTTATGAACTTGATGAACCAAATTTTCAAGCCCTACTTGGATAAGTTTGTGGTAGTTTTCATTGACGACATCTTGATCTACTCGAAGACAGAGGAAGAGCACGCCGAACAACTGAAGATTATTTTGGAGGAGCTAAGGAAAGAGAGGATGTACTCGAAATTTTCTAAGTGTGAATTTTTGATGGAGAAGGTTCAATTTCTTGGACACGTGGTAGATAAGAATGGAATCTCAGTAGACCCTGCGAAGGTAGAAGCAGTAAGTAATTGGGAGCAACCAAAAACACCAACAGAGATAAGAAGTTTATTAGGGTTAGTTGGGTATTATCGAAGATTTATCCAGGATTTTTCTAAGATAACGACCCCGTTGACCAATCTGACGAGGAAGACGGTAAAGTTTGTATGGATAGACAAATGTGAAGAAAGTATTCAAGAATTGAAGAAAAAATTAAGCGAGGCGTCTATGTTGTCACTACTAGACGATTTAGGAGGTTTTGTGGTGTATAGTGATGCATCGCACATGGGACTTGGCTGTGTGCTTATTCAACATGGCAAGGTCATTGCGTATGCATCACGATAATTAAAGGACTACAAAAAATGATACATTACTCACGACTTTGAGTTAGCGGCAGTAGTTTTTGCGTTGAAGATATAGAGGCATTATTTGTACGGAGAGAAATGTGAGATATACACAGACCACAAAAGTCTAAAATATATCTTCACATAAAAGGAGTTGAATATGAGTCAAAGGAGGTGGTTAGAATTGATCAAAGATTATGACTGTGATATTCTTTATCACCCGGGTAAGGCATACGTGGTTGCCGACGCTCTGAACAGTAAAGGAAGGGAGAAATTGTTTCACTTGACAACTCAAGAGGAGTTGATACGAGAGATGGAAAAATTAGAGATAGAGGTAAAGGGACCGGAGAGGTCTGAAGAAAAGTTATTTGTAATGGAACCTCGTCTAACCTTGCTGGATAGAGTAAAGGAATCACAAGAAAAGGATGAATAGTGCGAGAAAATCAGAAAAAGGATAGCAAAAAATGGAGAAGAGAGATTCATAATGGATAAAGACGATATCTTGAGATTCGAAGACAGAGTGTGGGTACCAACGGTAACCGAATTGAGAGAAGAAATTTTGCACGAGGCACACAATACGACATATTCTGTTCATACGGAAAGCACGAAGATGTACCGATTTGAGGTAATATTTTTGGTGGCCGAATCTGAAACGGGAAGTCACAGAGTGCGTTAGTAGATGTCTGACTTGCCAATGCGTTAAAGTAGAGCATCAGCTGCTGAGTGGTTTACTACAACCGTTGGAAATACAAGAGTGGAAATGGGAGCACATTACGATGGACTTCGTGGTGGGACTTCCAGTCACGCAGAAAGGTTTTGATGCCATTTGGGTAATCGTGGATCGACTAACGAAGACAGCACATTTTCTACCGATTAAGATCCGCTATAGTTTGAACCAATTAGCAAGCCTCTACATAAAAGAGATTGTTTCACGACATGGCGTGCCGGTGTCAATTGTCTTTCATCGAGATCCGTGCTTTACGTTAAACTTCTGGAAAATTTACAAGAGAGAATGGGAACACAGTTGAAGTTGAGTACCGTGTATCATCCTCAGACAGAAGGACAGAGTGAACGAACAATACAAACACTGAAGGACATGCTTAGGACTTGCGTGATGGATTTCAAGTGAAATTGGGAGGACCACCTACCCTTAGTAGAATTTGCATATAATAATAGTTACCATGCGAGTATCGGCATGCCACCGTACGAAGCTCTTTACGGAAGAAAATGCAGAACGTTTTTATGTTGGGACGAATTCGGAGAGCGACGAATACTCGGACCAGAGTTAGTACAATAGACTGCAGACGTGGTGATAGTGATAAGAGTCAGACTAGTAGCAGCTCAAGATCGTCAGAAAAAGTACGCAGACTTGCATCGACAAAATCGAGACTTTAAAGTCGGCAGTTTCGTATTCTTGAAGGTATATCCCTAGAAGGGAAAAAAACAATTCGACAAGAAAGAAAAGTTGAGTCCAAGATTCATAGGACCGTACGAGATACTGAAGCGAGTGGGCGAAGTGGCATACAAAGTTGCATTACAACCTGAGTTGGAGAACATCCACAACGTGTCCCACATCTCGGTGTTGCGTCAGTATAAGGCCGACTACAAGCACGTGATTTCTTATGAGCCCATTCAAGTGGAGAAAAACTTGGTGTATGAAGAAATTCCTATTCAAATACTAGATAGGAAAGAATAGATATTACAGAATAAAGTTATTTCATTTGTAAAAGTACTTTGGCGTAACCACGATGTCAAAGAGGCTACGTGCGAATTAGAAGATAGGATGAGGAGGGACTATCCCCATCTATTTGTGTAACCTTGTAGCAATTATGAGGACGGAATTTTTATAAAGGGGATGATGTAATACCCGAGAATTTTTGAATATTATTAATGAATAAATTAATGAAAGTAGGATATTTATTTGAATATAAATGATTATGTGTTATGAGATGTGTTAATTCAAATAAGTTCAAATTGAATTTATATTAATTAAGAGAATTTGGAGTTTACGATAAACTCGTAGAATGCCTTGTGTGGCACGATAGTGGAAACAACGATGATTTGTTTTAAAGGATGAATGGGCAAGTAATTTATTAATTAATATTATATTATTAATTAACTGTTATCGTGAGTAATTGAATATTAATGACTAATTAATTAATGTTGAGTAATTATGATTGTTAATAATAAAACATTAACGAGTAAATTATTAATAAATATAATAAGATTATATTTACTCGATTAATTATTTTGTGCAAGGTATGCGATAATTAAATGTATAATATATAGTAGTTACACGTATATTATATAAAGTGTAAAGTGCAATGTGACACTTATGTGTGACTATACAATGTACGAGAACTATACATTATGATTAAATAAGTTATATGAATACATCATGAGGATATGTGACAATGTGAGTGTGTGAACATTAAATTAGTACCTCATGAATATATTGTGAACAATTGATAATTTATGGTTACTTCAATATATTAATATAATTGAAATAATAGAGTTGGGATGATATAATGTGATAATACCCACTTGAATTATATTCGGTATTTACGAAATGTATATGGATTATATGTTGATATATATATATGTACCCTACTTACTACATTATAATATTATTTACTTATTAGAATTACATTGTGACTCTATTTATAACCTAAAAGAATATGAAATGTAATATGTATATATGTTATATACCTAAGTATGCATGGTAGGCATATATATATATATATATATATATATATATATATATACATAACCTTATTGTTGTATTCATATTGCTGAGTTATATGGCTTGTCCCAAAATGAAAGACTCATTCTTCTTCACATGTGCAAACAAAAGGCTAGCTACTCTACTCTTTCTTCTCAAAATCAGCATTGTAGCTAATCATTCAATAAGGAGTGGGTATCATGATGAGATTCAACAACTCTTCATTAACCATCAAACAATATTTCATCCCATAATTTTGTTTTGATGGAGAATTGCATTATCTGGAAATTTGATTCTCTATAAATATAGCCTCTTTTCCTTCTCAATTCTTTTGCTGAGAATTTCTAAGTAAGAGAGAATAAAGAGTGACCATATATATCAATTGAGGAAGGAGTGATATAGCAGCAAGCTAAATTCCATTTGGAGAGGTATACTCTCCCTATTCCTCATTTCTAAAATTTCTTAAGTTCTTGATTATGTAGATGGTAATTGGATTGTAGAATGCTTATTAAGTGTTATATGAACTAATAAACATGTTAGAACTACAATGTAGTTGGTTTACAATCAAATTCATAGGAATTTTTGTAGTTGGGTTTGGTTAACTGTCGAAGCAGAATATGCATTGCTGCTGGCCGAGACCCGGCGCAGCTGAGCCAGTTTTGTACTAGGGCGCAGCACAGCTGCGCCAGGCCATCGTGAAAGTTTTCTGTTTCTACTACAAACTGTTAAGTGTTAATTAGTTGATATAGTTTATACAAGCTTGAGAACATGATTAACATGTATATATGAGTACATTGATATAGCATGAGCATGTTTGATTATGATAGTGTATCATTACTAAGAAACTTGTAGTTTTGAAAAAAACTTAGAGTTTTGAAAAGGAACCTTGATATGTTATATTCATGTTGTATTCTGACTTTGAGTATGGTTGTATGGCCTAGAAATGCATGAAGAACATGTTAACATGTGTATATATGTTTCGTGATATAGCATGCACATGTTGGACCTCATTAGTGAACGTTTATTGACAAAAACTTAAGTTTTGAAAGTGGACTTGGACGTGTTATATTGAGATTTAGGTTCTGATATTTTTTGCATGCTTGAATGTGCTTTTATGTGCTTTTAAACATCCCTAAGACATCATATATATACACACACTTGTTAGATGTAATGCAAGTTAATCGAGCATGGGTTTGATTAAGTTTTCAAACAAATAACGATACTAGTTACACGTATATGATATAGATACTTGTGAGCATGCCTAAAACAAGTTATGTGACCACCTTATGTGTTTAAATGACAAGCATGATAGCTTATGTGATTTCATGACATTGAATGCCCTTAAGTTATTAAGGGATGTTAATCTAGAACTATAACATGGAAGGTTGGACTTCGATTGACTTGGTAAGCACGACTGACCCGTTAACATGAGTATATGCCATGTGTAGATGTATGCTAACAAGTTGAATAGAAACAGTATGGCAGTAGCCCAACCTTGGTCTAGCCACGAGACAGCACAGCTGCGCCGTCCCTAGACTTAACCAGGGCGCAGCTGTGCCAGGTCACTTTCAATTCTGATATAGTTTGCTTATTCTGATTTTAGCAGTTCACTTATTACGATGCTCTAACATGTTAAGGAGGTTATAATTAATACTGATATTTGTTTATATGAGATGATGAAGTAACATGATAATATTTAACTTATAAAAGGGATTCTAAAGTTAGTGAAGATAATGTTGATTAAGTGTTATGATACTATACGTGATATAACTATGTACTTGATTTTGTAATGTCTTATATACTGATTACGTGATAAGCATATGTAAAGTACGTAATGACGTACATATAGAGTTACAAGACTAAGTGAGAACCATATGTTTATACTTGAATTACATATCGAGCTTGTATATCGAATATACTTATCTAATGAATATCCTATACATAAATATATTACGACAAGAGTTCGAAGTGTTGATAAGCTTATATTGGTAATCTACGCATAAGGCAAGTTCCCTGACTTGCACTTTTTTATTGTGCAAGTTTCCTTGAACCCGTTCTTGTATTATTAATTGCAAGTATCCTAACCTTTGCATTTGCTTTATGCAATGGATCCTTGTGAAAGCAAGTTTTCTTAATTACTCGTTTAAATTGAGTTAGTATGCTTATTGAATAAACTCTTGTTTCATTTGAGTCTTATGAAAGCTATTATTCATGTTGAACTTGGTATTGTTCTTAAATATCGTGAAAGTGTCTATGCCATTTGATTCGGCTAGACTATATGCATATTTAGAAAACTATCCAAACCAATTGACTGGTGCAAAATCTTTGAAAACTGAGTTGAACAACCCTTATGGTAAGGGGAGTGTATATATTGTTAGAAGCCCAACACACGCGTGACAATTATTGTGGTGTTATACATAACATAGAGTATTGTAGACTGATCATCTATTATACTTATTTTTGGGTTATCAGTTTAATATTGATAATTCTAGTAGATGTTCAATAGTCCTTAGTGACTGCTCAGTATAAATTATTTTATCTAGTTGGATACGTTGATTGCCTTTGAATTCATATATATCTGTTGGTCTATAATGAACCATCATTTCATAGTCCATTGATTGGATTTGAGAATTGTTTATACTCATTGTTCATGATGTTATTCTTCAAACTCTTGATTATCATTGAGATTATACCTTGATATTTCAAACTCGTGTTATAAAACTCTTCACCCTTATCGTACATTACTTGCTGGGAAATTTGTGCTCATTCTTGCTTTCCCTAAAACATTTTAGTTAAGGCAGAGCAGGGCGGACCTTCGGGCATCGATAAGGGCAAGGGCAAGGCTATCGACTAGCTAGTCCCTTTATGTTTTAGACATTCTAGTGGTATCTTATGACAACTATGATGATGTATCAAGACTGATTTAGAACTATATTTAAACTTAAGTGGGGTTATGTAATAAGTCTTTATTTGATATTATTATGTAATCTATTAAGTACTGTAGGTTGCGAGACTTGGGGGAATAAATATAATATATCATTGTATATTATTCTTGATTATCCGTTGTGATTGTACGATTTTAGTTATTATTGTTAGATAGTGACACACCGGATTTGAGGCATCGGGGCCCGAATTTGGGGGCGTCACAGGCGATAACCCCAGCAAAGCATCGAGCACAATTTGGTGATCTCAACCATTGAAGGCCACTTCAGCGAAGGTCAGATTGCCTGACACTATTATCCATTGGCAACAACCCCAGCGAAGCATCGGGAATGAGCCGATGATCTCAGCCGTTGAAAGCCACTTCAGCGAAGGTCAGATTGCCTGACACTATCAGTCGTTGGCGACAACTTCAGCAAAGCATCGGGAATGAGCTGGTGGCGGAAATAGTATATCAATTTATCCCCACAGAGAACAGATGATGGAATCTGTTATACAAATCCCTAGAGGGAGCATTGAGAAATATTCAGTGGTGATCGTGGCTTTGCAATATGCCATTCGAATAAACGTCAAGGGAATTCACCGAAGGCTATCATGAATAACATTCCCAATAGAAAATGACGAGAACAGTCTGTGATAGCCTACCAGCGATACCCTACTAGTAATAGATTAGCACCACAGGGACATGGTAAACTATTGGCCTCTGAATAATGCGACATCAAGGGCTATCACGGATAACGTTATCCTCAACAGAAAATAACGTAAACATTTAGTGATAGCCCCATCCCCTCGAAGGAATTTAACATTTATAACATATCATTTTATGCATTGCATTACATTTGCATATATCATATTTCCAGTGTCTAGAAATCTTTATCCTGTTCATTTCACTGCATTGCATAAATATGAAAAAGAGGGGCATCTGTAGACACTCAAAAATTTTAATTCATGTTTTAGACACTTAAAATTTTGCATTCCTGTAACTAATCCTGCAGGGGGGCAAAACCGTCTTTTTAAACCCGATCTCAATACCGTGATGTCAACTAAGCCCCGGTCTCAATACCGGGATGTCAACTCAGCCCCGGTCTCAATACCGGGATGCCAACTCAGCCCCGGTCTCAATACCGAGATGCCAACTCAGCCCCGGTCTAAATACCGGGATGTCAACTTAGCCCCGGTCTCAATACTGGGATGTCAACTCAGCCCCGGTGTCAATACCGGGATGTCAACTCAGCCCTGATCTCAATATCGGGATGCCAACTCAGCCCCGATCTCAATTTCGGGATGTTAACTCAGCCCTGGTCTTAATATCGGGATGCCACTTCAGCCCGGACTCAATATCGGGATGTCAACTCAGCTCCGGTCTAATACTGGGATGTCAACTCTGCCCCGATCTCAATATCGAGATGTCAACTCAACCCCAGTCTCAATACCGGGATGTCAACTCAGCCTCGGTCTCAATACCGGGATGCCAACTCAGCCCCGATCTCAATACCGGATGTCAACTCAGTCCCGGTCTCAATACCAGGATGTCAACTTAGCCTAATCTCAATACTGGGATGTCAACTCAGCCCCGGTCTCAGTATAGGGATGTCAATCAGCCCCGGTTTTAATATCAGGATGTCAACTCAGCCTCGGTCTCAATATCAGTATGTTAACTCAGCCCTAGTCTCAATACCGGGATGCCAACTCAGCCTCGGTCTCAATATCGGGATGTCAACTCAACCCTGGTCACAATACCGGGATGTCAAGTCAAACCATGATCACAACTTGAGAGGTACTGTAACCCCGGCGACAACACCATGAGATCCAATTCAGGCCCGGTCACAATCCAGGAGGTCAGGTCAAGTTCCGATCACAACCCGGGAGGCCAAATCAACTTCGAAGATAACCTCGAAGCATCACATCATCCCAAGAGATAACCCTGGGAAACCAAGTCAACCTCGGAGGCAACCCTGAGGACAAACAGAATCGACTGAGATCAAAGCCTCGGAGACAACACTTGGAAAACAGTTAGAGACCATGCCTGCACAGGAGACAACCCTTGGAAGGGTAAAATGGTAATTTTACCATTTGAAAGAAAATCCGATCAAAAACAAGCCGAATTGATGCAATCAAGGTCAGAAAGAACCATAACAATGATCCCAAGTGAAAACAGCGCAATACGGCTCAACGGCACCTCACAACTCCCGTGTAAACACGGTACCGCATCTTTTCAATATTTCCCTCTTAACTCTGCAATGTGTGTGAATGCTGAAAGAAATTGGGCCTATGCTTTTATTGGAAGTATGTTTCTGCATTATTGAACCTATATACGAAAGGTTTGATTTGATTTGCAAAAAGTCTTTGATTTGATTTTCAAAAGTGTTTGATTTGATTTGCAAAAGCTTCTTTTTTCGATAAGGTTATTGAAATGATGTTTTGAAAGAAGGTTTTCAAACCTTTTACGCTAACATAAGAATTAAAGCATATCGATACTTAAATTTTATCTTTTCATCCTTAAGGCTCAGTTTGAATGGTGATTGTCGGGATACAAAGCATCCTCGACCACAAAATATATATAAGTGTCGGTCTTCTCATTGGCATAACAGCCATCGGAGTGACTCTGACAAGACAACCCATATTTTCACTATGTTGAGACCTTAAATCCAGATAACCGTTTTAAGGTCTTTTGTATGTAAATTTTTACTTAAAAACTGGTAGGGTACATTTTTACAGTGGAGTTTGTGTTGGGTTTGTACGAAATCGTGATGCAATCAAATTGCAAAAATTAGCGGAAGCATGGTATATCAGAGTTTAAAAAAATTTCTACAAAACCATTACCCGGATCATCCTTTATGCAAATTATTAATTTAAAACGATAAATAAGAAGTTATGGGATCATACCCTTGTAGAACGAAGCTTCCACAGGTACTAGTTCAACTCCTTGTTCTTCGTGATCTCCTTGAATTTCCGGATTAGATTCCTTCCTTTGATCAACGTTAGCCACCCAAGTGTTTGGCCTCTAGAGGTGATCCACCAAGGAAGATGAATTATCAAGAAGGAGGGTGGTTGGCTTAGTTTTCTATCCTCTATAGAAAAAGGAGTACTCTTCAACAATTGGAATTGCATCAAGTAATATCTATTATAAGAATCCTCTTATATAGATATTGGTCAACCCTTCTAATCCTATTAGACATGGGATTTCTTTTAATTAATTAAACTCCTTTAATTAATTTAGGCTTCTCACCACATGGGAAATAATTAATTAAATTCATTTAATTAATTTGTCTCCTAATCTTATTAGGAATAAATGAGAGTACTAATATTAAATTAATTACTAAACTCCTTTAGAAATTAAAATAATAATAATTATAATAATATTAATAAGACTCCTCTTATTAATTTATATTTAATATTTCTAAAATATTAAATAATAAATATTAAACTATTTAATTTATTCTATCACCATAGATTAAATTAATTTCACTTAATGCATTATTACGATTATGCTATTATCTTCTTAAATAATTATTCTTCCTTTTATGGTGTGACCCTTTAGGTTCTCCATATTAAACCGGTTGTGAATAAATCAATTAGAACAATTCTAATCTTATTTAAATAAATAAATTAAACTAATAATCTATTTAAATAATAATATTTATTCTACAATAGGGATAAGCCTCCCTAGCGATCAACGACTTTCCAGATAATATAGATTTCAACATTAATCATAAAAGAACCTGTGAGTAAATAGTTACCATACAATTCAATCCTTCCACCATACAATGTCCCAATTAAATATAAGACATGAATTTACTGTCAAGTCTTATTTTATTTAATTATATGTATTTCGATTAGAAAATGCACAACTCCAAATAATGTAAATTAGAAACTCATTTCTAATTTCATTTTACCTTGGTCAAGGATTCCTGGGTTGTCATTTAACGAATCACATAGGACATATCTCCTCCTTTACTAGAGGTGGTAGATTCTTTATTGATCATTCATTGTCTCCATATGTAACTCATTATACCCAAGCATACCCTTTTATATACCCTAAAGGGCTTTAAGGAATAAGTCAAAGTATAATTCATTACATACAAGATACTATGATGATCTCAAGTTCAAGGATCACTTGTACTACTATCACATTAGGAATTCCTATTGACAGGCGAGTAAAACTCCATTAGGTATTCCATAGCGAGTCACGTTCAGTGAACTTATTCTCCAATAAGCACCTACATACTTGCTTTAGTGTCTCCACACAAATGATTATGAGATCAATCATCCTCATCTAATGAGCAAGCAACATATGTACTAATCTATCCGGATTTACTAATCCCCTTTTTAGTAATCCCATGATTAGGAACTATTTTAGTTTTAGAGCTTTCTAAGAATTTAGATCTCATTGGCATGATCATCATCATGATTCTAAAAGCATTGCTTAAAACTATGGGTTATTTACATATTATAAAAACAGCACCATGTAGATAATTAAATGCCTTTAATAAATGAATATTTTTATTAATAAATAAATAAGATTGCCTCCAAAGTATATGCTTTATCATCATACATGATTGGCTTGTATGCATACTACTTTCAATCTCCCACTTGCACTAAAGCCAATCGCCATGGTATCTCATACCCAACTTCTCTAAGTGACGATCAAACTGCTGTTGTGTTAAAGCTTTAGTTAATGGATCTGCAATGTTGTCTTGAGAGTCTACACTCTCCTCTTTCAATGATTTCTTTAATCAAAGTGCCGCAACACATGTTTAGATTCAAGATGAGACTTAGGACCTATTCCTAGTTCTGTAATGAACTTTTCATCTAAAACATCAACTTGCAGCTTCACTTACAGTTATATACTTTGTCTTTGTCACTAAACCAACAACCTTTTGTTGTTTGGAACCTTTTCAATTCACTGCACCATCTTTCAAGGTAAACACATACCCTGAAACAGATTTACTGTCATCTTGGTCTGTTTGAAAACTTGAGTCTGTGAATCCCTTGAGTTTTAATTCAGACCCACCGTAGACAAGAAAAATATCTTTAGTCCTTCTCAAGTACTTTAGGATATTCTTCACTGCCTTCCAGTGCTCTTCTCCAGGGTTTGACTGGTATCTGCTCATTACACTAAGTGCATGAGCAACATCCGGTCTAGTACATATCATACCGTACATGATAGATCCTATTGCGGAAGCATAAGGGATCTTACTCATACGGTCTCTCTCCTCAGGTGTCTTTGGGGCCTGTTTCTTGGAGAGATGTATTCCATGGCTCATCGGCATGAGACCTCTTTTGGAATCTTCCATGCTAAACCTCTTTAGCATTGCATCAATGTACGTTCCTTGGGATAAACCAAGCATCCTTTTAGATCTATCTTTATAGATCTTTATCCCCAAAATATAGGATGCTTCTCCCAAGTCCTTCATGGAGAAGTGTTTAGATAACCAGATTTTAATCGATTGTAGCATAGGAATGTCATTCCCTATCAGTAATATATCATCAACATATAATACAAGGAATGAAACTGCGCTCCCACTAACCTTCTTGTTCACACATGGTTCATCGTCGTTTTTGACAAAATCAAACTCTTTGATTGTCTCATCAAAATGAATGTTCCATCTACGAGAAGCTTGCTTCAATCCATAAATGGATCGTTGCAGCTTACAGACTTGATTTGTTCCAACCTTTGAAACAAATCCCTCTGGCTGTGTCATATACACATCCTCCTCAAGTTTCCCATTGAGGAAGGCCGTTTTCACGTCCATCTGCTAGATCTCATAGTCGTTATAAGCTGCAATCGCAAGCAAAATCCGAATGGACTTGAGCATAGCTACTGGTGAGAAGGTTTCATCATAGTCAACTCCTTGTCTTTGTTTGAAACCTTTTGCAACCAGTCGGGCCTTATAGGTCTCTACCTTGCCGTCCGCTCCAGTCTTTCTTTTAAAAACCCATTTACACCCAATAGGCTTAATGCCTTCAGGTGGTGAAATCAAAGTCCATACTTTGTTTTCATACATGGAGTCCATTTCAAATTTCATAGCTTCAAGCCATTTCTCTGAGTCTTTATTACTCATAGCCAGTTCGTAATTCAATGGATCATCATCATTCATGATGTGTACCTCATCGTCATCCTCTATAACGAATCTATATCTCTCAGGTATCTTCGGTACTCTTCCAGATTTACGAACAGGGTGTGGTATAGTAGGTTCTTCTACTTTGTCAGGTACCTGACTTTGATCCGTGGTAATTTGTGGGTCTTGAACTTCTTCAAGATATATCTTACTCCCACTGACCCCTTCATGGATAAAATCCTTTTCCAAGAAGGCAGTATGTTTCGCAACAAACTCCTTTTGATCAGTTGGATGATAGAAATAATACCCCTAGAGTTTCTTTAGGGTATCCCACAAATCTACACTTATTGAATTTAGTCTGTAGCTTATCGTTTTCAAACTTTTTGACATAAGCTGGACAACCCCAAGTCTTAACATGCTTAAGATTTGGTTTCCTCCCCTTCCATATCTCATATGGAGTCTTTGGGGCGGATTTGGTAGGTACCTTGTTAAGTAGGTATGCAGCCGTTTCTAGGGCATATCCCCATAAGGAAATTGGAAGGTCGGTAAAACTCATCATAGATCGAACCATGTCCAACAGTGTTCGATTTCTCCTTTCAGATACTCCATTTAACTGTGGTGTACCTAGAGGAGTCCATTGTGAGATTATACCATTTTCTTTGAGATAATTGAGAAACTCACCGCTTAAGTATTCTCCACCTCAATCTGATCGAAGTATCTTTATACTCTTGCCCGTTTGTTTCTCTACTTCACTTCTGAACTCTTTGAACTTTTCAAATGATTCTGACTTGTATTTCATTAAATACACATATCCAAATCTTGAGTGATCATCAGTGAAAGTAATAAAATAAGAATACCCACCCCGTGCACTTGTTGTATAGGTCCACAAACGTCTGTGTGAATCAATGCCAACAACTCTGTAACTCTTTCTCCTTTTCCACTAAAAGGAGATTTAGTCATTTTACCCATGAGACAAGATTCACAAGTTGGATATGATTCATAATCAGATAACTCAAAGAGCCCATCTTTATGCAACTTGGATAATCTTGTTTCATTGATATGACCGAGTCTACAGTGTCACATGTAGGTATAATTAATATCATCTCTTTTCCTTTTCTTAGTTTGTTCAATTTGAAAAATATTTTCTTGTAAGTCAAGTGTATAAAGTCCATTTCGCAAATTTCCAACACCATATAAAATATCGTCTTTATAAATAGAACAACTATTGTTCTTTATAACAACGTTAAATCCTTCCATATCCAATACAGAAATTGAAATAATATTTTTAATAATATTCGGAACATAATAACAATTATTAAGATAAATGGACTTGCCCGAAGGCATTGCTAAATAATAAGTTCCTACAGCTAATGCAGCAACCTTTGCTCCATTCCCCACTCGTAGGATCACCTCATCATTGTTCAGCTTTCTACTTCTGACCAGTCCCTTCACATTATTACATATGTGAGAACCACAGCCGGTATCCAATACCCAAGTAGAATTTTGACTTTCTGAAAAATTAATTTCAATCATGAACAAACCTTGATTGGAAGTCGAAGCTTCTCCAAGCTTCTTCTTTGCCAGAAACTTCTTGCAGTTCCTCTTCCAATGACCCGGCTCGTTGCAATGGAAGCACATTCCTTTGCTAGCTGGATCAGATTTCTTTTGTTCCTTTATGTTCACTTTGCCCTTGGTCATCCGAGATCGGAAGAGCTCCTTAGATATCTTATATCTAGCAGTCCTACTTTGTTCACCATACAACTCCTTGAGGTGAATCAACATAGTAGGAGCATCCATGTTTTCGTGCTGACGCTGAAGCTCGTTATTCATGGATGCGAGCATGATGCATTGAGCCACAGATGCATCATCTTGCCACTTTACAATGGTGGCAATCTCTTCCTCAGAGGCTGTTTCTAGAACAGTTCCAGGGACATGTGAGTTTAGGACATAAGAAATCTTTTCAGCAGTGAGAACTATTCTCAGATTTCTTAGCCAGTCCGTATAATTCGGCCCGGTAAGCTTATTAGCATCAAGTATGCTTCGCAGTGAAATTAGTGATTTTGACATTTTTAAAATTTTGCATGTGAAAAACAACATTTTAGCAAACATTCATTTTATTAATTTTGCATACCAAAATAAATTTAGGTCTTTATTTTAAATTGGTATCTCCCACTATTTTTATCAAACTATATTACCCTCACTTATATAGTTCGGCAACATCTAATTAAAGATTTGCTAGTGAGAATAAGGATCCCATTTCAAATGTATATAACCTTGTGGATAGCACAACAAGCGATATACAAATAAATAGGTAGACAACTCTTGTCAATTACATCACTATATAACTCCTTTTATTTTGCCTCTTAAATCATAATGGTCAAGTGTGTGCACATCCGAACTAAAACGATTTAAGTTAAGTCCAGCCTAGCACTTATATAAATTCAAAAAAGAAAAATGTTCGTCCTTGTGGATAGCACAACAAGACTAGATCGTTCAATTTTCTTGATAAGCATCAAATGTGATTAATTAACATCTTAAATATGCAATACTCGCCTTGTGGATAGCACAACAAGCTCATATTAAATATTTAATACTCTATTAATTTATCATGCTAGAAGGCGACGTTCGATATTCCAAATATCATTTGAACGCTTCGGACTTAATATAATTTCTTTGAGGGATTTGTTATTATTTGTCTCATCTTGTTTAGCGTGCATGCACATATATATATAAAATACGCGTCATTTTATTAAACATGCGAAGCATGTTTGCATAAAATATAATATATATAATATTTAGCATGCAATATAGAATACTATATTCTACCCAGATTGATTATGGACTTTTATTCTAGTTTGGTTCACTAGAGCCACCAAGTGAACCAAAAGGTCAAACCTAGGAGTGCAAGAATTTAAATTTAAATATAACTATTACATTTAAACCCGGGCTCCATACAAACGGGTCTTCACGCGCTCCTTGCTCCTTGGTCTCTAATTTTTTTAAGATAATTCTAACTATTTCTATTACATTAAACTATTTAATTTAAATAGAAACCTTGATCAGCAGTCAAGGGGAAGTACATAGGAGGGAGATAGAATTTTACATCACGAAAAAAAAATTTAGAGAAGACGAGGTACACAGACCCCATTTAATAAAACTCATTCATTCAAGCATTCAACTAAAATAAAATCCAATCACATTGGTCAAATAGTCCATAATCAATCCCCATTTATTATCATACATATCACCATATATATCAATAAATAAATATTTATCTCATGAATTAAAACATTCCATATATATATGAGTATCATTTAATGGGCAATTTTAAATTGCATGAAATCCAATTTCAAGATTAAAATAAACTCTTTATTTTAATTATAAAATTATTTAGAATATAATATATAAATATATCATATTTATTTTTTTAAAAAGAAGTCAACTTCTTTTATTAAAAGAGTCCTGCAGGTTTATTAAAAGAGTCCTTTCCTGATGGGTCACATTCTTTTTAGAGTAAGAAAGAGACAACACATTTTCTTTGCAGAATTCAAGATTAGCACCCAAAAAAAAAAATTGTGATTCGTCCAAAAAAAAAAAAACGTAATTTTTTTTTTCTTAAAAAAAATTAATTTTATACAATAAAATTATGCCCAATAAATTATTTTAAATATATACCCATATGTATATGAAATCAAAAATAAATTAATAATTGCATAAAAGTTTGGCTCTGATACCACTGTTGGGTTTGTACGAAATCGTGACGCAATCAAATTACAAAAATTAGCGGAAGCATGGTATATCAGAGTTTAAAAAAATTTCTACAAAACCATTACCCGGATCATCCTTTATGCAAATTATTAATTTAAAACGATAAATAAGAAGTTATGGAATCATACCCTTGTAGAACGAAGCTTCCACAGGTACTAGTTCAACTCCTTGTTCTTCGTGATCTCCTTGAATTTTCGGATTAGATTCCTTCATTTGATCAACGTTAGCCACCCAAGTGTTTGGCCTCTAGAGGTGATCCACCAAGGAAGATGAATTATCAAGAAGGAGGGTGGTTGGCTTAGTTTTCTATCCTCTATAGAAAAGGAGTACTCTCCAACAATTGGAATTGCATCAAGTAATAGCTATTATAAGAATGCTCTTATATAGATATTGGTCAACCCTTCTAATCCTATTAGACATGGGGTTTCTTTTAATTAATTAAACTCCTTTAATTAATTTAGGCTTCCCACCACATGGGAAATAATTAATTAAATTCATTTAATTAATTTGTCTCCTAATCTTATTAGAAATAAATGAGAGTACTAATATTAAATTAATTACTAAACTCCTTTAGAAATTAAAATAATAATAATTATAATAATATTAATAAGACTCCTCTTATTAATTTATATTTAATATTTCTAAAATATTAAATAATAAATATTAAACTATTTAATTTATTCTATCACCATAGATTAAATTAATTTCACTTAATGCATTATTACGATTATGCTATTATCTTCTTAAATAATTATTCTTCCTTTTATGGTGTGACCCTTTAGGTTCTCCATATTAAACCGGTTGTGAATAAATCAATTAGAACAATTCTAATCTTATTTAAATAAATAAATTAAACTAATAATCTATTTAAATAAATAATATTTATTCTACAATAGGGATAAGCCTCCCTAGCGATCAACGACTTTCCAGATAATATAGATTTCAACATTAATCATAAAAGAACCTGTGAGTAAATAGTTACCATACAATTCAATCCTTCCACCATACAATGTCCCAATTAAATATAAGACATGAATTTACTGTCAAGTCTTATTTTATTTAATTATATGTATTTCGATTAGAAAATGCACAACTCCAAATAATGTAAATTAGAAACTCATTTCTAATTTCATTTTACCTTGGCCAAGGATTCCTGGGTTGTCATTTAACGAATCACATAGGACATATCTCCTCCTTTACTAGAGGTGGTAGATTCTTTATTGATCATTCATTGTCTCCATATGTAACTCATTATACCCAAGCATACCCTTTTATATACCCTAAAGGGCTTTAAGGAATAAGTCAAAGTATAATTCATTACATACAAGATACTATGATGATCTCAAGTTCAAGGATCACTTGTACTACTATCACATTAGGAATTCCTATTGACAGGCGAGTAAAACTCCATTAGGTATTCCATAACGAGTCACGTTCAGTGAACTTATTCTCCAATAAGCACCTACATACTTGCTTTAGTGTCTCCACACAAATGATTATGAGATCAATCATCCTCATCTAATGAGCAAGCAACATATGTACTAATCTATCCGGATTTACTAATCCCCTTTTTAGTAATCCCATGATTAGGAACTATTTTAGTTTTAGAGCTTTCTAAGAATTTAGATCTCATTGACATGATCATCATCATGATTCTAAAAGCATTGCTTAAAACTATGGGTTATTTACATATTATAAAAATAGCACCATGTAGATAATTAAATGCCTTTAATAAATGAATATTTTTATTAATAAATAAATAAGATTGCCTTCAAAGTATATGCTTTATCATCATACATGATTGGCTTGTATGCATACTACTTTCAGTTTGTCCATCGTGGGAATCAGATTCTGATCAGTTTGATCATTAATCCCAGGATTCCAAGGCTCACATAGGGAGGCCAATAAACCTGCACAGCTCAAATTTGTACAGAAAAAGATATATATCTGAATATCGCTAGAACCAAAAATTCATCAGTAAATCCTGGTTCGCACATAGTCGAAGCACCTCGTTCCCACTAGATAGCGATCTAAGGGCCGCAAGGTAGCTTTTATAATTAAAACTAGAAAAATGCTAGATTTAAATAAATCTCAGCCATTATAGCTTCCCGGTTCTGTCCGAACCTTTTTTGAACCGTTTGAAAGCTAGAATTGGCGAGATTTAAAGAAATCTAGTTCGCCCGTAGAAATGTCAGTACCAATTTATATCAAATGAATATTTAAAGCAACAATTTAATAAAAATAAGTAAAGCAATATATATAATTATATATATAAGAAATTTGTAAAGGGCGATGGGTTTTCACTCGCAAGTTCGTACTGGAATTGAAATATATATATATATATATATATATATATATATATATATATATATATATAAAAGCTGTAAATAGCCACGGAATGATCCAGGCTTTGACAGTGTTGAAATATATATATATATATATATATATATATATATATATATATATATAAGCGTAAAAAGGGCGATGGGTTTTCACACCTGTGCCCGGACTTGAAAGTAAATATATATATATATATATATATATATATATATATATATATATAGGATAAGGCTCTTAAACGGACTGTTCGTAAACGAACAATCCTTTTGCGTACATTCTTTTCCTACTTATCCTACATAATTGAGATAGTACATAATTGGGCCCACTTATTCAATTTAAAAGTGTACGCAAAAGGATTGTTCGTTTACGAACAGTCCGTTTAAGAGCCTTATTGTATATATATATATATATATATATATATATATATATATATATATATATATATAAAACTGTAAAAGCCACGGAATGATCCAGCTAGACAAAATTGAAATATATATATATAAAAAAGTAAAGGGCGGTGGGTACTGTTGATCTTCTTCTCAGATAGATCACCATCCCTATTCTAGGAGGGCGGAAGCACAAAAGATAGAGAAGATGAACAGCGGCGCATACAATATGAATCCCAACTATAGCAATAACTATAAGAAATGATAACAGTAGTTTAAAAACAATTTACTAAAAGATTATTTATTGATGAAATAAAATATGTACAAACAGATTATTAAAAATAAAACTTACAAGTTTGACTCGATTATAGAATTTCTAACATTGATTACTAAGGAAAAAGAAGTGGTTTAAAGATTGGTCAGATATGAATCTGAGTCTTTCTAAAACTCTCTATTGGATTTCAAATTCTCTTTCAACAAATGACTTCGATTTCCTTTTATAGAATAAGGAATCGGAACTATTACAGACTTGAATAATTACAAACATCTTTAAGTATTGCTGAATAGTAATGCTTTTACAAAAGTAAATGATTACAGGAGCATTATTGAATGCTTTTGACCAAATACAGACGCAATATTTTGAAAAGAAAATACAACTTCTGACTAAATGACCCAATGGCCGACAGTGGAAATATAACTCCACTAAACGACAAATGACTCATACATTACTTTCGGCTACTTTTGACTAAACTTCTGCTTTTAGTGAGAAAGCATAAACATCAGCATATGACTATGAGCCTGTACTGAGTGAGTAGTCAGGCAAGTGGGAAAGCATCCTATGCAAAAGGATCTGGAGCATCTTGGAGACTTATGATGCCGTATGGATCCTAAGTACTGCTTGCTTTTTTTATTAGAACTTAATGATAACGATGAACTTTCGGAGGCCTCAATCTATTCATGAAGTTTGTCAACTCTATTTTAAATAATCTGAGTAAGCATTTTTAATTCTGCACTTGAACATTTATTAATATCCAAAAAATCTAGTTTTGACTGGGAAGATATTTTGGATTTACTGGAAGATTCCTTGTGAGAAACCGATTTAATAAGAACAGGGTTAACTGGAAATTCCTTCTGAACTTGACCTATGATACGATAAATGTCAAATTTATCCCACCATTTAATGGAAAACGTTCAAGTAACATAAGTTAATTGACTATGATGAGAAGCGGAAGTAGATTGGCCGCTTGATGACTGGAAAATGGATTCAACAATAGGGGTTAGAAGACCATATTTCCATTTAAGAATCCATGGAATTTTATATTTACTGACAAACTAGAGAAGAATAGGAATACAATTAAATTTTTAATTGTATGGACTTCTACAACAGAAATGGCTAACTAGTGGTTTAAGTTCTTGGGGGAAAATATCAAAAGTAGGTCCAAACCTTGTCCACCAAATAGTAAACCAGAGGGGAAGCTGACTCTTAAATTTGTGGTCGAATTGAATAAACCATGAATGACTAAAGGAAGGATTTTGGAATAAGAAGATTTTATTCCATGCTTCAGAATAATCATAATAGCAGAATTGACTATCAAGATTATCTAACTGTTTAAGATCAGACGGATGATTACCCCAATCAGTCATTAAAATAATCTGTTTAACATAAAGTGAATGATAAATGACTTTAGAATTATCATTTCTATCATAGATAGGCTTAATAAGAATTGACTGAGTTTGAAGAAGAATTTCCTTATAATACGCAAGGGATTTATAAGGAGCAAAAGGAAGAAAATGCCATCAAGTTGGGAAGAACTGGGCAGCCAATTTAACTGGATCATCAATAGGTTTCATATGAGGTTCAATATGAAACAGATTGACTGTGTAATTGGGAATATACTGCGAATGCAATTGAACTGGATTAGGGTTACTAGACGAGGAAGACGAAGCGAATGGATCAATTGACTTTGGTGACTGGGCCAAAACCGTGTTATAAAGCTTTGGAACAGTACCAAGAAGATGATACCTATTGGCTACATCCACTGCAGGAACTGGGCTAACTGGATGAGGAATTAAGGCTCCTTTGGGCCTTTGACTTGGGCCTGGAGGGGGCCTAACTGAAGTGTTACCACCTCTCATGCTCATTTTTCTGGAGTACCTGAATTAATAAACTCTCGAGTGAGAAAATCAGGAACCGAATTTTGACTACCTTTAATATATTCAATATCAAAATAAAAAATGCTTAGTATAGATTGCCATCTAGCAAAAATATGCTTAGCAGCTATATTTTTAACATCTTTTTCCAAAATATATTTGGCAGATTTGCAATCAATTCTAATCAAAAATCTTTGATTGAATAAATCATTTTGAAATTTACTAATGCATATAACTAATGCTAAAATTTCTTTTTTAATTGTGCTATAATTACTTTGAGCCGGATTCCATGCACCAGAATGAAACCGAACAATTTGATCAGAAGAAGCAAGGGTTAATTTCTGCTTCAAAATACCTCCGAATCCAATTTTAGAAGCATCGGTTTCAATAATTTTAAATGCAGATTCATTGGAGATGCTAAGGCAAGGCAATACCTTAACGTATTTTTTGACTTGTTGGACGATAGATGTATGTTCATCAATCCAAGGAGGGGGATTCTTTTGTAAACGCTAAAACAAAGGCTTACAAATCTTTCTACGATTTTGGTAGAATTTACCAACATAATTCAGAGATCCTAAAAATCGCTGAAGTTGAGTTTTATCAATGATTTTATCAGAGAATTTGTCTGCAAATTGAATGACTCGCTGAATTGGTCGAATAAGACCATGATTAATATCGTGACCAAGAAATTTGACTCTAGTCTAAAAGAGACTACATTTAGTAGGGAAAATACTAAACCATTGATTTTGATAGTTTTGAAGAACGAATTCAAATATTTGTGGTGTTCTTCAATTGATTTAGAGAAAACAAGAATATCATCAATGTAAACAATGATAAAATGGCTAAATGAATTCAAAATATCATTAAGAATATTCTGAAATTCACTATGAGCATTCTTGAGTCCGAATGGTTGAACAATCCATTCGTAATTACAAAAAGGAGTTGTGAAAGCAGTCTTGTATCTATCACTGGGATGAATACTAATCTGCCAAAATCCCGACTTAAGGACAAATTTACTAAATACGGTTGCATTACTAAATCTACTAAGAAGGTCTTCTTTGTTAGGCAACGGGTACCTAATCCATTCTAGGACCTTGTTTAGAGGCTTATAATTAATAACTAGTCTAGGGACTCCTCTTTCTTTCTCAGCTTCATTATTTACATAAAAAGCTGGACAAGACGAAGGAGATTTACTATTTTTAATTAAACCCTTCGTAAGCAAATCATTGATTTCTTGCTTACAAAGCTCCATTTGCTGGTGATTCATTTGTATAGATCGAGCCTTAGTAGGAATTAAGTGTTCCTTAAATTCCTTAGCATAAGGTAACCTTACAACATGCTTTCTTCTGTGCCAAAAAGCATTGGGAGAATCAGCACAAAGGTTTTTATTCATAAATTTCTTAAGTTCTTCAATTTTGTCTTGAACCTTTTTACTGAGAAGAAGTTCTTCAACATGTTTGTATCTAATTTCTTCTTTTAAGAATTTTAACTAAGTAGTTTTACAATTCAACATGTTTAAAGATTTTGAAATAGATTCATCTTGAATAAATTTCAAATCTCTCTCTTTCAGCTGAGTAATGAATTTAAACACTACCTTTTGACCCAAATGTTCAGTGGTTAAACCATTATTACTGGTAGTGAATGGATACAATAAATATAAACGGAAGGCCTAAAATAATCTTATCCGTCAAGTTGCGAATTAAAATAAATGTGGTTTTAAAACACATATTATCTTGACAAATATAAACTTAAGGAAGTTTATATTTTATTTCTATTTTGCTACTATTATTGGTGAAGTTAAGAAATCTGTTCTGCAGGGAAACATGTCTGTGGTAAAGGAAGCTGAAGAAGAAGAAGAAGTCAACCAAGAAGGACCCTCTGCTCTAGTTAGAGGCTTGTTACTATCACTCCTCATCAGGACACGAGAAATAAAAACATCTTTGTACCATCTAAAATCACTTAGAGTTGGACAAGTGAGATTACTTAACTGATCAGGAATTCTTTCAGTAATATTACTAGGAGTTCCTATAAAAAAATTTATTATGGTAAATATTAATGTATTTACTCCATCAGGAATTCCAAAACCAATATCTTCTCTGAAGATTGGATGGCCATCATCATCCAACTGGCCCGCATGAATTATAGTGCCTCGCATCTTCATCTAGGTGTTTCTCCCACCAGAAACGAAGGACACCGGTAAATCCATTAGTTAATATTTTAACAATTTCAGGCTGTGTTAAACTACTGAATGCTGTAATATAACTATTAGAAACCATGGACATGTGATTCAGTTTAGTGAGAATTTGATGTTGACTAAATCCATTAATATTTCATTCATAAATTTTATTAGAGGAAACGAAAAATTGATTATCTAGATTCTTCTCTTCAAACTGAAGATCTGGAGGAGTGGGTCTAGAATACCAATTTTTTGTTATACTTGTATTGTTAGAAGTTAACTTATTTAACTAATCGTTTAGATCTGGAATTGAAACTGTTTCAGATTTGTTATCTGATTGACTAATGCTTCCAACTTCAAATTCTTCAATCTGATCAATAATAGCAATAGTACCACTAGATTCTCCAGAACTCAATTTTTTAAGTAATTTATCTATTATTTTTCTAATGATGGCACACCTGATAAGCGAGTCCAAGACCGGTGGAGGCAGCAAGCCAGCAATGTGCAACAAAGACAAATTTGCCAACTGGAAAGTTCGTACGCAAGCCTACATGGATTCAATAGATGACGAGCTATTTGAAACCGTTATAAATGGGCCTTATGTTCCAACAAAGCTTGCACCAACTCCAAAAGATCCAAACAAAGTTCGGATCAAGACCAAATTAGAATGGACTAACAATGACAAGATAGCTGTCCAGCTAGACAAAAAGGCCAAGAACATTTTATTCTAGTCTTTAGAGAATGATCTGTTCGAAAATGTGGTCAACAGCAAAACTGCCAAAGAAGTCTGGGAAGCATTGCTCATTATGTACGAAGGAACAGAAGAAGTCAGAGAAAATAAGCAATCTCTTCTAACTCAACAATATGAGATGTTCGCCCATGTTCCAGGAGAAAAAGTCACTTCTACCTCCAAAAGATTCAATGTGCTGCTCAACTCTCTTCGAGTTTTTGGAAATATCTATCCAAACAAATATCTAATCATCAAGTTCATGAGGTCTTTACCGAGTAAGTGGGATGCCAAAACCACTGCCATCAGAGAATTAAAGAACCTCCATGACATGACAGTTCAACAACTCTATGGCAACCTTCTTACCTATGAACTAGAGCTGACGCAATGAGCAGAGACTCTATCTAAAGGAAGAAATAAGGACAAAGGAGTTGCTCTCAAGGAAACAGAAGCCACCTCCAAAGCTCATGCTGAAAATGAATCTGACTCTGAGGAAGATGATGATGAGGACATTGCAATGCTAGTTAGAAGACTCAAAAGGTTCATGTGCAAAGGTAGAAGCAGCAGACCTAATAGATTCAACAACAACAGCAGCCAGGAGCAGATTAACGATTTATGCTACAACTTCAAGAAGCCTGGCCATTTTATTGCAAACTGCAACAAACCTCTTAAAGAGGAGCTGAAGAGGAAAATAAATCCAAAGAAGGAGTTCAAAGGCTACAAAAAGCTTCAGAAGAAATACAAAGGTCTTGTAGCCGGAGGATCGTGGAGTTACTTAGGAAACGACACAAACCTTGAGTCAGGAGATGATGAAGAGCCTCAAGTAGCCAATCTGTGTCTAATGACCAAAGATGCAAAAGACAAGAAGAGCATTGACCATCACGAAGTAAATATCGATGAGGTATTTTACTTTAACTCCCTTGATGTAGACATTGATGATCTAAGAACTCCACTACATGGCATAACATCTGATTTGCAATAATACATGAAGTTGTTCAGAGTTCTGTCTAAAGATTATTCTCTTCTTCAAAAAGAGAAAAAGAAAGTTCAAGTAGAACTAGAGACAGCTCTACTAAGTACTACCTCTCTCTCTAAACTTGAGGCTGAGAATAAACTCTTAAGACAGACCAATGAAATCATCACACAAAGAGAGTTAAATCTAACCTCTAAGATTGAGGAGCTAGAAAAAATAATCTCAATGTGGAATAGGTCCTCTTCATCTATGGACTCCCTGATCTCTAGTCAGAGAATGGCATCTGACAGGACATGTTTAGGTTTTGGGGAATCTACCTCAGAACTATTTGTGGAAAAACTAAAGGAAACTAACATTAGTAGTGCTTCAAATTTTAATAGAGGCATTACATTTGTGAAATCTACAAAGAAGGAAGAACCAATGCATCATTGCTCTTCTGATCCAAGTCATGTCCCAAGACATCACGGATCCTATGCTGGCCTGGGATTCATAAAGGTGAAGAGTAACTCAGTTACTACTCTCCAACCTTGAAGGGTTGTGAAGTCCAGTAAAATCGGCTCCACGAACCAACCCGGATGGAATCGTAAAGTTGAGATTCACTCATCACAAGCTCTGAATCACAAGGCTATATGGAAAAGGAAGAATTAATATAAGGAAAAGGCCACCAAGTATCCACACAAGTCCCAATGGAGAAAGAATCCACACACACACAAGCATGCATCATGCTAGATGCTTTATATGTGATAGATATGGTCATAAGGCTGCAGTATGCTATTATAACCCTCTTCATAATAGACCCAAAGTCAAGCAAATTTGGGTCCCCAAGGGTACTAACAAGGTAGGACCCATGCAAGTCTGGGTACCAAAATGAAAGATTAGCCTTACTGCAGGAACCGAGCTCCACGATCACAACATGATATCTGGATAGTGGATGCTCAAGGCACATGACCGGGAACAAAGTCCTCCTATCTAACTTCATAGAGAATGAGGGTCCAACAGTCATCTTTAGAGACAACGGCTCTGGCAAGACAAGAGGATATGGCTCAGTTGGGAATGGTGCAGTGTCCTTAAGCAAAGTAACATATGTGGAAGGGCTAAAGCACAATCTTTTGAGCATCAACAAACTTTGTGACAAAGGTCATCAAGTCACCTTCCTCAATAATCAGTGTCAAGTCAGAGATCTGAAGACCTCTTCTACAAAGATGAACGAAACAAGAGAAGGGAACGTCTACACTGTTAATCTTGCTCAACTGAGTTCTGATGAGACAATCTGCTTTCTTGCTAAAGCTTCTGAAGAAATGAGATGGCTATGGCATAGAAGGTTGTCTCATCTTAACTTCAAGAGTATGTCAAAACTGGCCTCCAAAGATATAGTAGCAGGCTTACCCAAGCTCAGCTTTGTTAAAGAAAAGCCATGCAACGCCTGTTAGCTTGGAAAGCAAACAAGGAGCTCATTCAAAGGCAAAGCAGTCAACTCAATTGATAAGACCCTACAATTACTTCACATGGATCTTTTCGGGCCAATTTCGACTGTAAGCCTTGGAGGGAAAAGATACTCACAGGTCGTAGTGGATGACTACACAAGATTAACATGTGTGTTCTTTCTAAATTCTAAAGATGAAACCAGCTCCCAACTTATCAAGATGTTCAAGCTGGTGATGAACAAAAAAGGATAGAAGATCAAGGCCATAAGGAGTGATAATAGAAGAGAGTTTGACTTCTCTGAGATTGATCAATTCTGTGCAGACAACGACATCAGTCACAACTTCTCAGCTCCACGAACTCCACAGCAAAACAGAGTAGCAGAAAGAAAGAATAGAACATTAATCGAAGCAACAAGAACTCTACTAGATGCAGCTCATCTGAATGAATACTTCTAGGCAGAAGCTATCAACACTGCGTGCTACACTCAGAATAGGTCTCTTGTTCACTCTACACTGAATGAGACTCCCTACGAGCTGTGGAGAGGAAGAAAGCCCAACGTCAGTTACTTCTATGTATTCGGCTGTGCATGCTACATTCTCAACAATGAAAAAAAAATCTAACTAGGTTCCAACCCAAGTCAGACGAAGGAATCTTTCTTGGATATGCCACAGACAGCAAGACCTATAGAGTGTTCAACAAGAAGACGCTAAGTGTTGAAGTCTCAATTAGCATCATCTTTGATGAAACATGCTCAGACAAGTCTATACTACAAGGCACTGCGATTGATAATCCAGACACTATGAATGAGGTAGTCGATCCCAACACCACGATCGCAGTCCCAGAAGATGGAATCGTCGATCCTGAAGAAGAGATCGTGGAGAGAGCTACACCAGACGACGAACCTCTGCAACAAGAGACAGAAGTTGATCATGAAGAATTCAAACAAGAAGGCACCAAAACAGATGTTCCAACAAGGAACAGATGGGCAAGAGATCATACTCAAGACTTGATTATTGGAGATCCAAATGCAAGAATCAAGACGAGATCTGCCACCCAGAATGAGTGTTTCTATCTGAGCTTTCTGTCCCAAATGGAACCCAAGAAGATAGAAGATGCCGTGGAAGATTCGGGTTGGATAGAAGCCATGCAAGAGGTGCTGAATCAGTTTGAAAGAAACAAAGTCTGGAGATTAGCTCTTAGACCAAGGAATCACCCAGTTATTGGCACCAAATGGGTCTTCAAAAATAAAATGGATAAAGATGGGGTGATCACAAGAAACAAGGCAAGACTAGTGGCCAAAGGTTATTCCCAAGAAGAAGGCATCGACTATGACGAGACCTTCGCACCTATTGCCAGTGTAATACCCGAGAATTTCTAAATATTAATAAACGAATATATTAATGGAAATAAATATTTATTTGAATGTAAATAATTTTGTGTTATGAGATGAGTTAACTCAATTATACTAAATTGAATAATTATGATAATTAAGAAAATGTGGAGTTTACAATAAGCTCAATGAGCCTTGTGTGGCATAGCGACGGAAAGTATATAATTTAATTCATAAAAGCAAGAATTTATGAGTGGATGATTAATTAACAATATGTTATTAATTAATGATTTTTACGAGTAATAACATATTAATGAATAAATGGTTAATTAACATTGAGATTAATGTTGTTCAATTAATTGCTTAATGTAAAGTTATGTAGTCACACATTGCATAGTAACTATGTCCATATATATAAACTATATTATATGATGTATAATGTGACATTTTGGCATAACTACGTAATATATAATATGAAGTACATTGTGATAATACAAGCAACTATGTAGTACATATAAACTATACTATAAAGTGTAGTATGACACTAGTAAGGCTATGCAATATGGAAATTATCTCATATAAGTTACATAAATAATGCCTATGTGACCATATGGTAGGTATAGTACTTTAATGTATACTATATGAAATATTAGGTTAAAGTATGTAAATAATTTATATTCCTAATCATCTCCATGAGTAACATACTTGAAATATTAATAATAATAAGAGTTGGGATAATTCAATTAACTCATAAATGTGATATTGTTAAAGTGCACATGGATTATATGATGTATATATATATTTACCCCAATGTGCTACCATGTGAAGTTGTTATGGTATTTTAGTCCATGTATGCCCCTAAGTGAGTATAAGCTAAGGTATACATATATGTACTAAGTATATAATATATGGTCTTTTAACCCCAATTTGCTATGGCTGATGATATGTTTAGCTAGTTTCACATTAAGTGTCCAGTTCCCCTACTTTCTCTCATTCACGTGAAGAACAAAAAGGCTAAGGAGCTACTCCTTCTTCTCCCAAGATCATTCTAGCTCATCATTATAGGGGGAGTGGGATTCATGATGCATGTTACCAACCACTCACCAACCATCTAATGTCCAACATCTTCTTCCTTCATCTCTTGGTTTATTTTCATGGACAAAGGCTTGGCATGGGTTTTGATTTTTCTATAAATTAAGCATCCCTCTTCATTTTCTATGTTGATTAATTAATTGCGAAGTGATATAGAGAGATTATTGTGAGTTCATAATCTGAATTTGAGAGCAAGTTGTGTGCAAGTTTGAGCTCAAGAGGTATAACCTCTAAACCTATTTGAATTTCAATTCATAGAGATTGCATGATATTGTTGAAATTAGTGTGTGATAAGGTGCTAGCATAAGTTGTTAAGTATATCTATGTGTCAGGAATGTAAAGTGATGGTAGGCAAGCATGCTAGCTAAGTACATTATGAGAAATTCTGAAGCTCTGCAATAACAGAACATCTTCTAGTCTGGAACGGGAGCCGCGCTGCTTCGCTGTTCTGCAAAAATTATTGATGATTTTGTTAAGTATTCTGATGTTTTGAGCATGTTATACAAAGTAGGTTATGCATGCAAATCACCATGACATATACAATAAGGCTGTTATGTATATAGTAAGCCATATTAGTTGTTTAGCTTGAGAATTTTGAAGAAAGCTTAAGGATTGGTAAACTAGTTTGATAAACATGATGTAATACGTAAACCGACCTTATGTGTAAATGAATCACATTCAGATATGCCTGGACATGTGATAATGTGATAGTTATATTATTAGACTATCCAAACATGAATTTAAATAAGTTTCCAAGTAAAAGGATATACTTGCTATGTGTACAATAAGCTATGTGAACTTGGATTCCAAACTTGATATCACGATCTGAATTACATATATACATGCACAAGAAAGTGTAGAAACATGACATAAAGTATATGAACTTACCTTGCATACTTAAATAGTTTTAATAGCATTCTAATGGAAACGTAGAATTTCGAAGGTGAACCTTGTCATGTAAATATCATACATACATTCTGATTTTGTAAGCATGTCTATGTGGCCTAGGAATGCATGTCGGATATATTAACTTACGTGTATGGACTTCATAAGGAAGCATGAACATGTTGGACTTGTTAGTGAGCCTTACTAATGAAAATACAAACTTTAAACGTAAATGTTAACATGCTACTTTGAGATTTAGAATCTGATATTTGTGAACATGTTTGATGATACTCTTAGACTCACTCATGTATCATAAATGTATATGTGCTATGCTTAGGTGTCATAACTCAAGTAAAGCATAAACGAAGCATATTTCAAGCCAAAACGATGCTAATTGCACATATACGATATGAATACTCACAAGCATATCTAATATGAGTTATATGACTACCTTATATGTTTAAGAAGCAAGCATGTTAGACTTTGAGATTTTCATGACCTTGAATGACCGTAAGTTGTCAAAAGTGTTAACTTAGAGCCATATCATGAAGGAGAGAACTTAGATGGACTTGAGAAGCATAAAGGCATCCTTTAATATGCATATATGTTATGAGATATCATATGTTGATACTTGAATCCGATTTTTGATGGTTGACTTATTGAAATACCATAACTCACTGAAATAACATATATTTAGTATTGATTATGGTCTTGTGTGATAATAATGATATGATAGTGTGTTTAACTCAAAAAGAGGAACGTTAAGGATAAAAGTATATTAGTCAAGACTTGTGAATCAAATATGATACAATATGTGGTATGACTGTATAGTGAAGTTAAAGACTTAACTTATGTGTGGATTGTATATCTAAAATAAGATATGTTGTTGAACTATATGACTAATGAATATCATATATACATAACTATATTACGATAGGATTCGAAAAGTGTTGATTAATTTACGGGGATAAACTATGCTTAAGGTAAGTTTCCTAACTTACACTCTTTTACGGTGCAAGTATTCTATCCTTTTATATTGCGAGCTAGTTTCTTTACTTACTCGTTTGAATTGAATTAGAATACTTGAACTCTTATTTCATTAAAGCTATTATTCATGTTGAACTTGGTATTATTCTTGAATATTGTTAAAGTGTCTATGCCATTTGATTCGGCTAGACTTATATTATTGAAAAGCTACCCAAACAAATTTATTGGTGCAGGATCTCGTATTTGACTGAGAAGAACAACCTTCTTTGAAGGGAAAATATAATTATCGGAGAACCGACGTGCGCACTTGAGTTTGATTGATTATTATGCATAACGTAGGGTACTTTTGGCTGATCACCTGTAGTACCTATTTTTGATTTGGGTTATCAGTTTAATACTGTTAATTCTAGTAGAAGTTCATAGTCCTTAGTGACTGCTCAGTATTCAGTTATCTTAAAATCTTGAATTGATTTATTATTGAATCACATTGATATTATTCTCTCCTTAGCGACTGTTATTGAGAACTATTGATATTCTTGTTATCCTTGAACTATCAAACCTTGCTATACCCTTTCGAGAATTGAGAATTTTATTACTCACCCTTATTGTATATTACTTGCTGGGCAATTCGTGCTCATTCTTGCTTACCCTAAAACATTTCAGTTAAGGCAGAGCAGTGCGGACCTTCATGCACAGATAAGGGCAAGGGAAAGGCTACTGAGTAGCTTAAATTATGTAGGACTTATGATTATAATAAAGAACTTATGATATTATGTACTAGTTAAGGTTATTTATGCTTAAGATATATCTAAGCTATGTAACCACTGTTTAAGTTACGAGACCTTGGGACGTGAATAATTATATTATTTTAATGTAATTTATTCGGTATTAGTTGTGTATTATTTCACTGTGCGATGCGACATTTTGTCGTATTATTATTGTGATGTATTACCATGTGCACGTGATGAACCGAATTTGAGAGACCCCGTGACGGTTCTGGAATTTGGGGGCGTCACAGGTTGGTATCAAAGCTGTAGTTATAAACCTTAGGAACGAGTGTCCTTAGACTATAACTTAGGCGAACTTAGAAGTTGGAAAGGAGATAAAACTCACATAGAGTTTTCCCTAGAGCGAGACTTAGCGTGTTATGAAATGTAACTTCATTCTATACAATGAACTTATGTTTTATTTAACATTCTAATGGAGTTGCTATTTGTTTGTCTTATGTTTGTGATTGTAGGATGACAGACACAGGTGTACCTAGTAGAGTGGCAGAGGAGGAGCTCAGGGATATACATGTAGTATACGAGGCACCTCTAAAGGCTGTGCCTGTGCAGGCTGTTGCATAGTTTGAGTCTGACGACGAGGACGAGATTGAGATAGAGTTTAATCCAGAGGAGGAGCCGATGGAGGACGAGCCAGTAGAGGACTCTGATGAGGCTACTGTAGAAGAGCAAATACTAGGAGAGTATGAGGAGTGGATCCTAGAGTTGGACTCCAGAGTCCAGGAGTTGGAGGCAGAGGCCCAAGAGAGAGAGCCTGAGTTCCAGAAGCTAAGGGACGAGGACCACCAGAGGAAGTTAGACATGCAGGAGTTAGAGGTAGAGATTGTATATCATAGGGAGGCAGGGATCCAGATGGGAACCTTATTCCACAGGTCGGTGGCGAGAAATGTAGATATAGTAGGGAAGCTGGAAGAAGTAGAACATAGAGAATTGAGTGAGAAGATTGAGAAAGAGGCACTCCATACTCAGCTAGAGTTGGAGGTGATGGATAGGATACACTTCGAGGAAAAGTGGGAAGTGACCAATGAGAGAGCTGACGACCTAGAGGACGAGGTCAGGTGCAAGAAGAGGAAGATGAACAAGATGGGGTATGTGTTTCTTTCAGCTTTTGAGAGGGTGATTGACGGTGTGTACCACTACCCGGCAGAGCAGGGACAGACTCTACATACCATGAGTCGAGAGCTGGTAGCTTATATAGCACAGTTAGAGTACAAAAGCATCGTGGAGCGTGGCATGATGTGATGAGATTTCCTTAAATGGTCTAGTGGTAGTTTAGTAGAATTTATCTTTATGTGTTCTACATACTATGTTGTAATCCCGATCTTTTGTGTAAAATATGGGATAATGATGTAAACCCCGAGTTAGCTTTTGTTAGAGGGGTAGTATGGTAGTAGGTTGGTATATTCCCCGTCTTTTGTGATATTAGGGGATATATGTGATAACATTTATAGCAGTATGCTAGGATAATCATGTAATGAAATAAAATGGCATATGAATATAAATGAAGTTTATTTCAGAAATGTGTTATAAATTTATTCTTTTAGTATTAAAAGAAATACTTAAGTAATATACTTGAATAATAATAAAATGAAAATTTGTGATGCAGATAATGCCGCCCAAATGTAGATTGACTGCACCCGAAGAATCTGTTAATAACGAGAAGGAACAAGTTGACCCGGTCCAGAAACTGGTAGACTTGTTAGGAGAAGCCTTAAGGGGAAGGAACAATGAACCCGTTCGACAAACCCTCAGGTTATGCCAGTAACAACCTTTAAGGACTTTAAGAGTGTAGGACCCCCAAAGTTCGAGGGAACTACCGACCCAATCGTCGCACAAACGTGGATCAAGGAGATCGAAAAAGCTTTCACTATAGCTCGCGTAGACGAAGATCAGAAGACGGTGTTTGCCACGTACATGATGAGGGGAGAAGCGAACTACTAGTGGGAGGCTAATCAACAAAGAGCTGGAGAAGGGATAATAGCTTGGGATAAGTTTAAGACACTATTTTTCGAGAATTACTTCCCAAAAAGTATGAAGAATAGGATGGAGGTGAAATTTCTAGAGTTAAAACAAGGGGAGATGATGGTGGCACAATACGTGGCTAGGTTTAACGAACTAGCGCGATTTGCGGAGCACCAAGTTTGTGATGAAGAGAGGAAGGCTAGATGATTCGAACAAGGACTGAAGCCTTGGCTATTCAATAAGGTGTCAGTTCTTCAGATCGATTCTTTTGCAACACTGCTGGAAAAGGTTATTATTGCCGAGGGAGGAAGTGAAACTTTGAGCTTGTACAACAAAGAGAAGAAAGGAAAGAATACTGGAGGAGAAAATCGTACTAGAGGAAGCAGCAGTGGAGGAAGTAATTTGGGAAAAAGAAAGTGGGAGAATAACAACAGCAGAAACAATAATCAAGGTGGGAGTCACCAGGAAAATTTTAAGAAAAGGAGTGGAGCTTGTAATAAGTGTGGGAAAAGTAACCAAGGGGAGTGCTGGAAAGGAAAGGGCACTTATTATAACTGTGGCCAAGAGGGGCACATATCGCCAAACTCTCTGAAACCAAAGAAGATACAAGGATGCTTTGTGTGTGGCTCGACGGAGCACCGAATTAAGGACTACCCAAAGAAGGGAAGTGGCGGGGGTAGCAATCAGCATGGAGGCAACAAGCTAATGATCAGCGGGCCAGCACAATCCAACTGCCCAACCGCCAGAACTTTTAACATGACCGTCCAGGACGCCGTGGCTGCGAAGGACGTGGTGTCAGGTATAATCCCAATTAATAATATAAATGCTTATGTATTATTTGATCCGGGTGCCACCTGTTCTTTTATATCTGAAGAATTTGCTAGTAAACTTAGTACACCCCGAGAACGATTAGAAAATCCTTTGAGCATAGAAGTTATGAATAAGGAAATAATCCCTGTAGAATACGTTTATCAAAATTATCGCGCAAACATTAGAAAACATGAACTAAGCGTAGACTTGATTCCTATTAGACTGGGAGAATTTGATGTGATACTGGGAATGGATTGGTTGTATAACCATGCAGCGATAATTGATTGTCAGAATAAATGTGTGAACCTTCAGACTCTGAGTAAGTCTAAGGTAGTGTTTTATGGTAGCTCAACTCTTAAGCAATCGTGTTACGTTACGATGATGCAGGCCAAGAAATTATTAAGGAAAGGATGTGTAGGTTATCTAGCTTACATCGTTGATACTCGAAAGAAGGGAGTATAAATTAAGGATATATCCGTAGTAAATGAATTTCAAGATGTGTTTCCGGACGATCTGCCTGGTCTTCCGCCAAACAGAGAAATTGAATTCGTAATAGACTTAGCATCGGGAACGGCACCGATTTCGAAAGCTCCATATCGTATGGCGCCGGTAGAAATGAAGGAATTGATGTTACAATTGCAAGAATTATTGAATAAGGGTTACATTCGACCGAGTGTTTCTCCTTGGGGAGCACCAGTGTTATTCGTTAAGAAAAAGGACGGATCGATGAGGCTCTATATCGATTATCAAGAATTAAACAGAGTAACGATCAAGAACTGATATCTGCTACCAAGGATAGACGACCTGTTTGATCAACTAAAGGGAGCAAAGTGTTTCTCAAAAATCGTCCTACGAACAGGATATCATCAACTAAAAGTGAGGGATGAGGACATACCAAAGACTGCGTTTCGAACCCGTTATGGACACTACGAGTTTTTGTTAATGTCATTTGGATTGACTAATGCTCCGGCAGCATTTATGGACTTGATGAACCGAGTTTTCAAGCCATACTTGGATAAATTTGTAGTGGTTTTTATTGACGACATTTTGATCTACTCGAAGACAGAGGAAGAACACGCCGAACATCTGAAGATTGTTTTGGAGGAACTAAGGAAGGAGAAGAGGTATGCAAAATTTTTAAAGTACAAATTTTGGATGGAGAAGGTTCAATTCTTAGGCCACGTGGTGGATAAGAATGGAATGGCTGTAGACCCTACGAAGGTAGAAGTAGTAAGTAATTGGGAACAACCGAGAACACCGACGGAGGTGAGAAGCTTTTTAGGATTAGCTGGGTACTATCAAAGATTCATCCAAGATTTTTCTAAAATAGCAACCCTGTTGACCAATTTGACTAGAGAGATGGTGAAATTTGTATGGACCAATAAATGCGAAGAGAGTTTTCAGGAGTTGAAGAAGAGATTGAGCGAAGCGCCTGTGTTATCAATACCAGATGATGCGAGAAATTTTATGGTGTATAGTGATGCATCGCACAAGGGGCTTGGCTGTGTGCTCATGCAACACGACAAGGTCATTATGTATGCATCACGATAATTGAAGGATTACGAAAAACGATACCCTACTCACAACTTAGAGTTAGTGGCAGTCGTTTTTGCGTTAAAGATATGGAGGCATTATTTGTATGGGGAGAAATGTGAGACATACACGGACCACAAAAGTCTGAAATATATCTTCACACAGAAGGAGTTGAACATGCGGTAGAGAAGGTGGTTGGAATTAATCAAAGACTATGACTGCGATATTCTTTATCACCCAGGGAAGGCAAACGTGGTCACCGATGCTCTGAGCAGAAAAGGAAGGGAAAAGTTATTTAATTTGATGACTCAGGATGAGTTGATAAAAGAGATGGAGAAATTGGAGATAGAAGTGAAAGAACCAGAGAAGCCTGGAGAGAAGTTGTTTGTAATGGAAGCTCATCCGACATTGTTGGATAGAGTAAAAGAAGCCCAGGAAAAGGATGAAGAGTGTGAGAAAATCCGAAAGAGGATCATAGAAAATGAGGAAGAGAAATTTTGAATGGATAAAGTCGGTATCTTAAGATTCGAAGGAAGAGTGTGGGTACCAGCGGTAACCGAGTTGAGGGAAGAGATTTTGCACGAGGCACACAATACGACATATTCCGTTCATCCGGGAGGCAAGAAGATGTACCGAGATCTAAGGCAACATTTTTCGTGGCCCAATTTGAAACGAGAAGTCACAAAGTGCGTCAGCAGATGTTTGACTTGCCATCGCGTTAAAGTACAGCATCAACGGCCGAGTGGTTTATTACAACCGTTGGAAATACCAGAGTGGAAATGGGAGCATATTACAATGGACTTCGTGGTAGGACTTCCAGTTATACAGAAAGGTTATGATGCTATTTGGGTTATCGTAGATCGACTAACGAATACCACACATTTTCTACCGATCAAGATCCGTTACAGTTTGAATTAGTTAGCGGGTCTATACATAAAGGAGATTGTCTCACGACATGGAGTGCCGGTATCTATTGTCTCTGATCGAGATCTGCGCTTCACGTCCAATTTTTGGAAGAGTTTACAAGAGAGAAATGAAACGCAGTTAAGGTTGAGTATCGCTTATCATCCTCAGACAAACGGACAAAGTGAGCGAACTATACAAACGTTAGAGGACATACTTAGGACTTGCGTGATGGATTTTAAGGAAAATTGGGATGACCACCTACCCTTAGTCGAATTTGCGTAGAATAATAGTTACCATGCAAGTATCGGCATACCACCGTACCAAGCTCTTTACGGAAGAAAGTGCAGAATGCCATTATGTTGGGACGAAGTCGGAGAGCGACGAATACTCGGACCAGAGCTAGTACAACAAATCGCAGACGTGGTGACAATGATAAGAGCCAGATTAGTAGCAGCTCAAGACCGCCAAAAAAAGTACGCAGATTTGCATCGACAGGATCGAGACTTCAAAGTTGGTAGTTTCGTATTTTTGAAGGTATCTCCATGGAAGGGAAAGATCTGTTTCGGCAAGAAAGGAAAATTAAGTCCAAGATTCATAGGACCATTCGAGATACTGAAGCAAGTGGGCGAAGTGGCATACAAAGTTGCATTACCACCCGAGTTGGAGCACATCCACAACGTATTTCACATTTCTGTGTTGCGACCGTACAAGGCCGACTACAAGCACGTGATTTCTTACAAGCCCATTCAAGTGGAGAAGAACTTGGCGTATGAAGAAATTCCTATCCAGATATTAGATAGGAAAGAACAAACTTTGAGAAATAAAATTTTATCTTCTGTAAAAGTACTTTGGCGTAACCACGATGTCGAGGAGCCAACATGGGAGTTAAAAGATAGGATGATGAGGGACTATCCCCGTCTATTTGTGTAACCTTATAACAATTCTGAGACGAAATTTTTATAAGAGGGGGAGGATGTAATACCCGAGAATTTTTTAATATTAATAAACGAATATATTAATGGAAATGAATATTTATTTGAATGTAAATAATTTTGTGTTATGAGATGAGTTAACTCAATTATACTAAATTGAATAATTATGATAATTGAGAAAATGTGGAGTTTACAATAAGCTCAATGAATGCCTTGTGTGGCATAGCGACGGAAAATATATAATTTAATTCATAAAAGTAAAAATTTATGAGTGGATAATTAATTAATAATATGTTATTAATTAATGATTTTTACGAGTAATAACATAATAATGAATAAATGGTTAATTAATGTTGAGATTAATGTTGTTCAATTAATTACTTAATGTAAAGTTATGTAGTCACACGTTGCATAGTAACTATGTCCATATATATAAACTATATTATATGATGTATAATGTGACATTTTGGCATAACTACGTAATATATAATATGAAGTGCATTGTGATAATACAAGCAACTATGTAATACATATAAACTATACTATAAAGTGTAGTATGACACTTTAGTAAGGCTATGCAATATAGAAATTATCTCATATAAGTTACATAAATAATACCTATGTGACCATATGGTAGGTATAGTACTTTAATGTATACTATATGGAATATTAGGTTAAAGTATGTAAATAATTGATATTCCTAATCATCTCCATGAGTAATATACTTGAAATATTAATAATAAAAAGAGTTGGGATAATTCAATTAACTCATAAATGTGATATTGTTAAAGTGCACATGGATTATATGATGTATATATATGTACCCCAATGTGCTACCATGTGAAGTTGTTATGGTATTTTAGTCCATGTATTCCCCTATGTGAGTATAAGCTAAGGTATACATATATGTACTAAGTATATAATATATGGTCTTTTATCCCCAATTTGTTATGGCTGATGATATGGTTAGCTAGACCCACATTAAGTGTCCAGTTCCCCTCCTTTCTCTCATTCACGTGAAGAACAAAAAGGCTAAGGAGCTACTCCTTCTTCTTCTCCCAAGATCATTCTAGCTCATCATTATAAGGGGAGTGGGATTCATTATGCATATTACCAACCACTCACCAACCATCTAATGTCCAACATCTTCTTCCTTCATCTCTTGGTTTATTTTCATAGACAAAGGCTTGGCATGGGTTTTGATTTTTCTATAAATTGAGCATCCCTCTTCATTTTCTATGTTGATTAATTAATTGCTAAGTGATATAGAGAGATTATTATGAGTTCATAATCTGAATTTGAGAGCAAGTTGTGTGCAAGTTTGAGCTCAAGAGGTATAACCTCTAAACCCATTTGAATTTTAATTCATAGAGATTGCATGATATTGTTGAAATTAGTGTGTGATAAGGTGCTAGCATAAGTTGTTAAGTATATCTATATGTTAGGAATGTAAATTGATGGTAGGTAAGCATGCTAGCTAAGTACATTATGAGAAATTCTGAAGCTCTGCAATAACAGAACATCTTCTAGTCTGGAACGGGAGCCGCGCTGCCGCGCTGTTCTGCAAAAATTGTTGATGATTTTGTTAAGTATTCTGATGTTTTGAGAATGTTATACTAAGTAGGTTATGCATGCAAATCACCATGACATGTACAATAAGGCTGTTATGTATATAGTAAGCCATATTATTTGTTTAGCTTGAGAATTTTGAAGAAAGCTTAAGGATTGGTAAACTAGTTTGATAAACATGATGTAATACGTAAACCGACCTTATGTGTAAATGAATCACATTCTGATATGCCTTGACATGTGATAATGTGATAGTTATATTATTAGACTATCCAAACATGAATTGAAATAAGTTTCCAAGTAAAAGTCTATACTTGCTATGTGTACAATAAGCTATGTGAACTTGGATTCCGAACTTGATATCACGATCTGAATTACATATATACATGCACACGAAAGCGTAGAAACATGACATAGAGTATATGAACTTACCTTGTATACTTAAATAGTTTTAATAGCATTCTAATGGAAACATAGAATTTCAAAGGTGAACCTTGGCACGCAAATATCATACATACATTCTGATTTTGTAAGCATGTCTATGTGGCCTAGTAATGCATGTCAGACATATTAACTTACGCGTATGGACTTCGTAAGGAAGCATGAACATGTTGGACTTGTTAGTGAGCCTTACTAATGAAAATATAAACTTTGAACGTAAATGTTAACATGCTACTTTGAGAGTTAGAATCTAATTTTTGTGAACATGTTTGATGATACTCTTGGACTCACTCATGTAAAGCATAAACGAAGCATATTTCAAACCAAAACGATGCTAATTGCACATATACGATATGAATACTCACAAGCATGTCTAATATGAGTTATATGACTACCTTATATGTTTAAGAAGCAAGCATGTTAGACTTTGAGATTTTCATGACCTTGAATGACCGTAAGTTGTCAAAAGTGTTAACTTAGAGCCATATCATGAAAGAGAGAACTTAGATGGACTTGAGAAGCATAAAGGCATCCTTTAATATGCATATATGTTATGAGATATCATATGTTGATACTTAAATCTGATTTTTGTCGGTTGACTTATTGAAATACCATAACTCACTAAAATAACATATATTTAGTATTGATTGTGGTCTTGTGTGATAATAATGATATGAGAGTGTGTTTAACTCAAAAAGAGGAACGTTAAGGATAAAAGTATATTAGTCGAGACTTGTGAATCAAATATGATACTATATGTGGTATGACTGTATAGTGAAGTTAAAGACTTAACTTATGTGTGGATTGTATATCTAAAATAAGATATGTTGTTGAACTATATGACTAATGAATATCATATATACATAACTATATTACGATAGGATTTGAAAAGTGTTAATTAATTTACGGGGATAAAATACGCTTAAGGCAAGTTTTCTAACTTACACTCTTTTACGGTGCAAGTATTCTATCCTTTTATATTGCGAGCTAGTTTTTTTACTTGTTTGAATTGAATTAGCATACTTGAACTCTTATTTCATTAAAGCTATTATTCATGTTGAACTTGGTATTGTTCTTGAATATTATGAAAGTCTCTATGCCATTGGATTCGGCTAGACTTATATTATTGAAAAGCTACCCAAACCAATTGCATGGTGCGGGATCTGGTATTTGACTGAGAAGAACAACCTTCTTTGAAGGGAAAATATAATTGTCGGAGAACCGACGTGCGCACTAGAGTATGATTGATTGTTATGCATAACATAGGGTACTTTAGGCTGATCACCTGTTGTACCTATTTTTGATTTGGGTTATCAGTTTAATACTGTTAATTCTAGTAAAAGTTCATAGTCCTTAATGACTGCTCAGTATTCAGTTATCTTGAAATCTTGAATTGATTTATTAATGAATCACATTGATATTATTCTATCTTTAGCGACTGATATTGATAACTGTTGATATTCTTGTTATCCTTGAACTATCAAACCTTGCTATACCCTTTCAAGAATTGAGAATTTTATTACTCACCCTTATTGTATATTACTTGCTGGGCAATTCGTGCTCATTCTTACTTTCCCTAAAACATTTTAGTTAAGGCAGAGCCGTGTGGACCTTCAGGCACAAATAAGGGCAAGGGAAAGGCTACTGAATAGCTTAAATTATGTAGGACTTATGATTGTAATAAAGAACTTATGATATTATGTACTAGTTAAGGTCATTTATGCTTAAGATATGTCTAAGCTATGTAATCACTGTTTAAGTTATGAGACCTTGGGACGTGAATAATTATATTATTTAAATATAATTTATTCGGTATTAGTTGTGTATTATTCCGCTGTGCGATGCGACATTTTGTCGTATTATTATTGTGATGTATTACCATGAGCACGTGACGTACCGAATTCGAGAGACCCCATGACGGTTCTGAAATTTGGGGGCGTCACAGCCAGACTAGAAGCTATCTAGATATTCCTTTCCTTTGCTTCCCACATGAAGTTCAAAGTCTTCTAGATGGATGTCAAGAGTGCATTTTTGAATGGTGACCTTAAGAAGAAGTATATGTGGAGCAACCTCCAGGTTTCATCAATCCAACTCTGTCTAATTATGTCTATAGATTAGACAAAGCCTTATATGGACTTAAACAAGCACCTAGAGCATGGTATAAAACACTAACAAACTTTCTTATTGAAAAAGGATTTACTAGAGGTATAGTAGACACCACATTATTTCTTAGGAAGCACAAAGATAAAGTTTTACTAGTTCAAATATATGTAGATGATATTATCTTTGGTTCTACTGATGAAAATCTGAGCAAGAGATTTGCTAAGCTTATGCAGAGCAAGTTCGAAATGAGGATGATGGGTGAGCTAAATTTCTTTCTTGGACTACAAGTGAAGCAGACTGATGAAGGTATCTTCATTAACCAAGCCAAGTACATCAAAGACTTACTTAAGAAGTGTGGCATGGAATCAGCCTCTCCCATGAAAACACCAATTGCTCCAGCAACTAAGCTTGACAAAAATGAGAAAGGTAAATGTATTGACATTACTCAATACAGAGGTATGATAGGCTCTCTTCTGTACTTAACTGCCAGTAGACCAGATATAATGATTACAACATGCATAAGTGCTAGATTACAAGCCAATCCTAAGAAATCACACTTAACTTCTTTAAAAAAGATTTTCAAGTATCTCAAAGGCACACCTCACTTGGGACTTTGGTATCTGAAGGAGTCCTCCTTTGAACTGGAAGGATATTCAGATGCTGATTTTGCAGGCTGCAAAATTGATAGAAAAAGTACTAGTAGCACTTGTCAACTGCTAGGAAACAGATTTGTTTCTTGGTTTAGCAAGAAGCAAAATTTAGTATCAACTTCAACAGCAGAAGTTGTATACATTGCTGCAGGCAGCTGCTGTACTCAAATCCTATGGATGAAGAACCAGCTAGCAGACTATGGGTTTGATTTCAAGTCTATACATGTTCACTGTGATAACAAAAGTGCCATAACAATAACACATAATCCTGTCATGCATTCTAGGACTAAGCATATAGAAATAAGATATCATTTTATTAGGGATCATATTCAAAATGGAACTATATCTTTACAGTATATCCCTACTAAAAATCAACTTGTTGATGTCTTTACAAAACCTTTAGATGAAGAAAATAAATAACGAGATGATGAGGGAACTGTGCAGTAAGTTCAATAACCTCAATTCAGTTATTTATAGTCCAAAAATAAATAGCGCGGTGGAAGCGGCTAATAAGAACATCAAGAAGATAATGATGAAGATGTCAGCAAATCACCAGGGATGGCCTGAGCTATTGCCGTTAATCCTACTTGCATACCGGACGTCGACTCGAACCTCGACTGGGGAAACACTCTACTCACTGGTATATGGTATGGAGGCTGTACTTCTTGTTAAAGTGGAGATGGAATCACTAAGAGTGATCCTAGATGCCCAGATAGAGGAGAGCCAATGGATACAAGATCGATACGATCAGTTATCCCTTATAGATGAAAGAAGAGCTGCTGCTATATTCCACGATCAACTCTATCAACAGCGAATGTCCCGATCTTATAACAAGAAGGTGCGACCTCGGGAATTCAAGGAGCATGATTTGGTACTGAAAAAGATCATTTCGGGAAAAGATGCAGCTAAGGGAAAATTTGCCCCAAACTGGGAAGGACCCTTTCTTGGCAAAGCAGTCCTATCGGGCGGAGCTTTGAAATTGGAAGAGATGGACGGTGAGGAATTCCTGCAACTGATCATTTCTGACTTGGTGAAATGGTATTATATCTAAGACCCTTTTCGCTTTCAAACTGGACTACAATGTCTTGATAAGCTTTTGCCACCTATTTGATGAAGGGAGAAGCCAATTACTGGTGGGAAACCAATCAGGCTAGAGCAGGGACAGCTGTACTGAATTGGACAAAGTTTAAAGAGTTGTTCTTTGAGAACTATTTTTCGCCTAGTATGTAAGCCAGGATGGAAGTCAAATTTTTAGAACTGAAGCAAGAGAATATGTCGGTATCAGAATATGCTGCTAAGTTTAATGATTAGCGAGATTTGCACCTCATCAAGTGGACACAGAGGCAAGAAAGGCGATAAGATTTGAGAATGGATTAAAGCCAGGGGTATACAACAAGGTAGCTGTATTGCAGATTAATACGTTTGCTGCTTTTGTTGGAGAAAGCAATAATTGCTGAAGGGGGAAGCGAAGCTGCATCCCGATATCATCAGGAGAAGAAGAAGAAAACAATTGAAGGAGGTAGTAGTGGTGGTAGTAATCCGAACAAGCAAAAATGGAGTGAGAATAGCTAATCGGGTAATAAGTCAGAAGAGAATAGGAAGGGAAGTGAACCTTGTGCGACTTGTGGGAAGAATCATCTAGGAATTAGTCTGAAGAGGAAGGAAATCTATTATAACTGTGGTCAAGAGGGACACATGTCGCCCAATTATCCCAATTCGAATAAAATACAAGGTTATTTTGCGTTTGGATCGACAGATCATCTGGTTCGGAATTATCTGAAGAAGAATGTGGAGAAGGGAAGTACCAACAAGGGACCCGGTGGTGGAACCCTGATGATTAGAGGACCAACCCAGCCAGGAAGACCAACGGCCCGTACATTCAATATGACAATGCAAGATGCAGTAGCTGCCTAGGAGGTGGTGACAGATAACGATTTAGTTGAGTAACTAAATTACGCGGGAAATATGGGATAGATATTACTGTGAATTATTTTCTTTTATAGATTCAAGTCACAAGTTAGTATACGAGACACAAATGAATATTCTGTTGATAAGAATAAATTGATGGTACAACTTTAAAAGATTGTAGAGAATAAAAAAGCGGTGATTTCAAGGACGGAATCCTTATAATGAGGGGAGAATGTGAGAACCCAGAATTTCACATAATTCAAATTTTTTGGATAATTTTATATTAATATTGATTATCAATATTGTGCTGAGTATCTGTGATACGAGTTTAGCAAACTGTGAATTGACTGAGAAATATGAGTACAATTTGTTTAACAGATAATAGAAACCCTAACCCTAGTTACGGATAGGGATTAGGTAGAAAATATAGTTATAATAATTGTATTGATGAATATGTGAGTGTGTATAACATATTAAGTCAATTAGGGCTATTAAGTTAATACACTAGTGAAATATGTTATGATATATATGAGTTAAGCATAAAGTTATGTAACCTAATATATATATTATGTATGATAATTAAATAACCTAATGGGTTATAATATAAGAGAATGATAATATTTAAAAATATATACAAACCCTAAGAGATTTATTTTATACATCTCAATGAATTAATTTTATAACCTAAGTATAGCAAGTCTAATTGGGTTATGAAATTAATGATATATGAGTAAGGAATTAACTTAATAAGGTGTGTAATGGAAACCCTAACTAAATAATTAGGGTAAGATAAAAATTAAAAGTATGTGACTAAGTTGATTTTAGGGCCCAAAGAATTAATTTGTAGCCCCATTTATTTATTTAAGCATGGGACGTGTAGCCAATTTGATTTAAGAACAATTAAATCATTAAGCTAGCCCAATATTATATGTAAAAGGCAAGTATATTAGTGGCACAATTAATTAATGGTTGGAGCCCAAGCTCATTTTAATTAGTAGGCAAAAGAATTGAAATTAGCAAGCCCAAAAAATAAATAAAATGGAGCCCAAGCTTGGCCCAATTTAAATCCACTTAAGGAGGGGCATTATTGTCATTATATAAAGTATTTAATAAAACAAAATTGAGTGGATGAGAGGTCCATGTGTCCGGATTATGTGGGAGAGGAGAATGGGTGGATATGATGATTAGTAATTACTTTAGTTGGTAGAATACTTTTGAGGTGTTAGTTTATTAAAGGGGACAACACATTTATTGTTTCTTGCAAGTAATCTCATGTAGTGATAAGAGAGAGGAAGGATAAGATATGGGTGGATTTGAAAGGCCATGTGGCCGATTATGAGTGAAGAGGAAAGGGGAGTGTATGTAATCATTATAGTACTTTAGTTGGTAAACAAATTTTGCAAGGTGTCAAGCCTTGTGTTGCTCTTATTTTTTTAACCAAACCATTTTAACTAAGAGTGCAAGCAAGCTTAAATGATTATGAGAGAGAGAGATAGATATTGGAAGATTTAGATAGATATGTAAGATATCAAAATATATCTATCTAATCTAACAACTTACCAAATCAAATCTCATCTTCTCTCTCCTCTTATTTGTAACATTTCGTATATGCAAGCAAGAGAGAGAAGGAGAAAGAGAGGGAGAGAGAAAAGGGAGATTCGGCTAAGAAGGGGAGAAGAGAGAGGGAGAGTTCTTGATATTTTCTTAGTCCCTTAAACAAAATTAGTAAGAAGGAGAGAAAGGAAAGTAAAAGGTATAAAGAATTTCTACTTTTATAGTTTATTTTCCTTTTGATATGATTTGAGTTTTGATTTTTATAAAAATATGATCTTAAGATTGAAAACCTTAGATCCATATGTTTAAAAGTGTTTCATGTATAGATTGAACACTTTTGTAGGTCAAAAGTTGGGTTTAAACTAAGAAATGGGGAATAAATTTTCAATAGTAAGAAAACCCTAATTTTTCTAGCTTTACTTGTGTTTAATTTTATAATTGGTGATTTTTGGTGAACTAGATCATGGATCATGATAGATCCATGAATATATGATGTATTAGTATATTTTATGATGTTTTAATGATAGGTTATGTTGGTTTTAAATGAAAATACGGAAGTTTTCTTAAAAATCACCAAAAGTTGAAAATTGGAGACTCACGTTAACATGTGTAAGATCCCGCAAAGAGTTGGAAATTTTTGGAGTTAAGCGTGAGGTAGTTATTTTCTTAAGGAATTAACTAAAAGCGAATTTTTGAAAAATACTTAAGTAAGTTGAAAAATTCCGGAAAAAATCTTTTGTTTATTGAATATATGTATATATGATTGGCCAAAAAGTAGAAAAATAACAAGCTGATTTTGTATTTTCATGAATAGTGTATTTCAGGTTCCTGAAATGAACATTTCAGGTTACTGAAACGAGAAACTGAAATATCAGAAGAGATGTCAGTTTTGTTTTAGCTTGCTGAAATAGAAACTGAAATGATATATTAAGTATACTGAAGCCATAAATAGTTTATCAAGTTATATTAAGAACTTATAAATGAACGAGTAAGTGTTAAGTATAAGGTAGTATGTTTGTACTCTTTAATGATTGATTATGTGATTACATGCGATGTGTAAGATATGTGATGCTAATGAAGAGATCGATCTTATTAATGATAGGTCTTACAAAAGAAGTTAACTTAAATTGTGTACCAGTAGTCAACGAATCAGGCAAGTTTCCTTAACTCAATCTCGAGTTATTACTTTTCAAATATAGTGGTGGTTAATTATTGCTGATTATACCACGTCTGAGAATTATTGTTGATTATTCGCAGTTAGTGCATGTTTATTAATTCAAATTGAATTATTGATTTTGAGAATATGCTTGGAAAATAATTGTTGTTGGTTATTCTCATCCGTAGAAGTTATTATTGATTGCAAATAGTATAGTTAATTCCTATCTATTATCGAATCGTGTTGAGATATGTCGTAGCTAATTGTATTGGCTAGGCGAAGATTTGTTGAAACTTGATAGGTTCAAGAAGAGAACTCAATTATTATTGACAGGTCAATGCCAATTATTTCGGCTAGATTGAGAAAGCAATTAGATATTAAAATTATTGTATTTCGTTGTTGTGATTCGAATTCTGGTTATAAGACTGAGAAGAACAACCTTTTTATATAAAAAGGGGCTTTGTGGTCATATATTCGGCTGTTGCGCGCATGTAAGTATTATGCATAATATGGGGTATAATGAAGCTGATCACTTTATATACTTGCGGAGGGGTATGATTTAATTTTTATGGTTATCTGATACACCTGGGTACTTCAAAGTAAAACCTTTGATAGTTACTCGAGAAGTTCAAGATCCTGTGGGGTCGCTTAGCTTACAAAAATCTGGATAATATTCCACTTTGTTATTGCGTAGAACTGATTCTTATTGTTCAATTTATAAATTTTGAAAGCGTTTTTCTCTTTCACTATCGAATTATTGTTTTGCATAAAATGCGAGAAAGTCTTGTTATTGATTAACGATTGGTTCAGCTAATTCAAAGTCCTTTGAACTTTGGTGATATTCTATCGAATTGATAGTCTTATATTATTGATTCTTATACTTTATTGTATAATTTAACTTGCATAACAAATTTGTTGCTCACCCTTGCTTAAATACAATATTTCAGCTAGGAACGAAGTAGCCGGAGGGGCAAAGAAAGACAAAGGCAAAGGTGTATTGCTGGAGTTGTTATAATGAACATATTTATTATGTTATTTTGTATAACCCTTTTTGTATATCTAAGGGTATATTTGTTATGTTAAGGTTAGAAAACTTGGGACAATGTATTAACAATATCAGTTAATGAAATGTATATTTCTATTCATAAATAAATGGGTAGTTAGATAATATTTATAGGTTGGATCGTGAGCACCAAACTCGGGGGTCAGGTAACCCGGATTTGGGGGCGTCACAAGTTGGTATCAAAGCTATAGGTTATAAACCTTAAGTGGAGGGGAAAAACCCTAGGATTATAACCATAAGGGATATAGAGAAAACTCATTTAGAGTACTAAGTGAGGGATTGCCGAAGTACATTAATAGAAAGATGTGTGGACACATAGTGAGTATAAAATTCATACTGGTAAAGTATTAATCAAGTTGTTTAAACTGATTGTAGGATGTCAGGAGAAGATGAAATGAGTACAGAAGTGTTGGCAGCTGTTGCACCAATGCCAGTAGCCGAGATGACAGCGCAGAGCGAGTCAGTTGAGGAAGTTAGAAAAGATTAACCCAGGGTGAATCTGGGGAGTGATCATGATGAGTATCCCGAAATGTATCTGAATGAAGATGAGGAGGCAGAGTCCTAAGAAGTTAAGGTGGAGACAGAGATTAAGACCAATGTGGGAGAAAAAGATCAAGTATCTGCAGAAGTTCAAGAACTCCGGAGTAAAGTATTTCTCTTGGAGGAGTTGTGGAAGACGGAGCGAGCATTACACGAGATGACCGATGAACGAAATGAACTGAAGACACAAGTAGAAAAAATGAAGGCTAAAGGTGGTGGATCATTTAAGGGAGTAGTCAAGCAGAAGAAGAGAAGCAATAAGAGGAAAAGGGACAACGACAGTGATAATAACTCAGGGAACTCAAACCCAAAAAAGAAGAAAGTCTGTGGCAAGTGTGGAAAGACTCACTTGGGAGAATGTATGATGTGGGAGAATGTGTGTTTCAATTGTAAACAGGAAGGACATATTTCTCCAAATTGTCATAAGCCGAATATGAGAAAATGTTTTTCATGTGGAGGAATGGGTCACGGATTTAACAAGTGTCCCAGTAAGAAAGCAGGAGAAGGGAGTAGACTGTAGACAGCTTAAGTATAAGCAGTAGTACCTTTTGGTAACAAGGTGTAATATAAAGATTGTAATATCGAGAACAATGAGTGAGCATATGTAATATATCTGTTTGTATGAATGTAATATTTATTTTTAATATGAATATTAAGATGATTTTGGAGAATTGCAACTTTTTGTGTAAAGTTATGGTAATTGCAACTTTTTGTGTAAGGTTGTGTTGTTAATCCTGGTATTTATCAAAAAGGGATATTGACTGATTATAACAATAGGTGTTAAGTACTAAAAGTAGTATGTGCTATTTGAATAAATATGCGATTATATGAGAAATTTTTATTAAATTCTTATGTTACAAATAAGAATTTATGTAGAGAAAAAGAATTAATGTAAGATTTTCATTTAAATCAGATAATGCCGCCTAGACGACAGAATCGAAATCAAAGAGAAGAGGAATCAGTGAATAATGAAGGAGGTCAAGCAGACCCGATGCAGAATTTTGTGGATATGTTAGCCCAAGCTATGCAACATAGGGCGCCAGCAGCAAGAGCAAGAGCAAGAGAACAGCCAGCTAATAGATTGGCAAACTTTTAAGATTTTAAAGCGGTAGGACCTCCAGAATTCAAGGGAACTACGGATCCTATTGAAGCCCAAACTTGGGTAAAGGAGATAGAGAAAGCATTTATTATTGCGAGAGTGGCAGAAGAGCAAAAGACAGCTTTTGCCATCTATTTGATGAAGGGAGAAGCCAATTACTGGTAGAAAACCAATCAGGCTAGAGCTGGGACAGCTGTAGTGACTTGGACAAAGTTTAAAGAGTTGTTCTTTGAGAACTATTTTTCACCGAGTATGCAAGCCAGGATGGAAGTCAAGTTTTTAGAACTGAAGCAAGAGAATATGTCGATATCAGAATATGCTGCTAAGTTTAATGATTAGAGAGATTTGCACCTAATTAGGTGGACACGGAGGCAAGAAAGGCGAAAAGATTTGAGAATGGATTGAAGCCAAGGATATACAATAAGGTAGCTGTATTGCAGATTAATACGTTTGCGACTTTGTTGGAGAAAGCGATAATTGCTGAAGGGGGAAGCGAAGCTGCATCCCGATATCATCAGGAGAAGAAGAAGAAAACAAATGAAGGAGGTAGTGGTGGTGGTAGTAATCCGAACAAGCGAAAATAGAGTGAGAATACCCAATCGGGTAATAAGTCAGAAGAGAATAGGAAGGGAAGTGAGCCTTGTGCGACTTGTGGGAAGAATCATCCAGGAATTTGTCTGAAGAGGAAGGGAGACTGTTATAATTGTGGTCAAGAGGGACACATGTCGCCCAATTATCCCAATTCGAATAAAATACAAGGTTGTTTTGCGTGTGGATCGACAGATCATCTGGTTCAGAATTATCCGAAGAAGAATGTGGAGAAGGGAAGTACCAACAAGGGACCCGATGGCGGAACCCTGATGATTAGAGGACCTACCCTGCCAGGAAGACCAACGGCCCGTACATTCAATATAATGGTGCAAGATGCAGTAGCTGCCCAGGAGGTGGTGACAGGTAATGATTTAGTTGAGTAATTAAATTACGCGGGAAATATGGGATAGATATCACTATGAATTATTTTCTTTTATAGATTCAAGTCACAGGTTAGTATATGAGACACAAATGAATATTGTGTTGATAAGAATAAATTGATGATACAACTTTAAAAGATTGTAGAGAATAAGAAAGCGGTGATTCCGAGGACGGAATCCTTATAAGGAGGAGAGAATGTGAGAACCCATAATTTCACATAATTCAAATTTTTTGAATAATTTTTTATTATTATTTAATATTGATATTAATTATCAATATTGTGCTGAGTATCTGTGATACGAGTTTAGCAAAGTGGCCAAACTGTGAATTGACTGAGAAATATGAGTACAATTTATTTAACAGAGAATAGAAACCCTAACCCTAGTTACAGATAGGGATTCGGTAAAAAATACAGTTATAATAATTATATTGATGAATATGTGAGTGTATATAACATATTAAGTCAATTAGGGTTATTAAGTTAATACACTAGGGAAATATGTTATGATATATATGAGTTAAGCATAAAGTTATGTAACCTAATACATATATTAGGTATGATAATTAAATAACCTAATGGGTTATAATATAAGAGAATGATAATATTTAAAAATATATACAAACCCTAAGAGATTTATTTTATACATCTCAATGAATTAATTTTATAACCTAAGTATAGCAAGTCTAATTGGGTTATGAAATTAATGATATATGAGTAAGGAATTAACTTGCTAAGGTGTGTAATGGAAACTCTAACTAAATAATTAGGGTAAGATAAAAATTAAAAGTATGGGACTAAGTTGATTTTAGGGCCCAAAGAATTAATTTGTAGCCCCATTTATTTATTTAAGCATGGGACGTGTAGCCAATTTGATTAAAGAACAATTAAATCATTAAGCAAGCCCAATATTATATGAAAAGGACAAGTATATTAGTGGCACAATTAATTAATGGTTGAAGCCCAAGCTCATTTTAATTAGTAGGCAAAAGAATTGAAATTAGCAAGCCCAAAAAAGAAATAAAATGGAGCCCAAGCTTGGCCCAATTTAAATCCACTTAAGGAGGGGCATTATTGTCATTATATAAAGTATTTAATAAAACAAAATTGAGTGGATGAGAGGTCCATGTGTCCGGATTATGTGGGAGAGGAGAATGGGTGGATATGATGATTAGTAATTACTTTAGTTGGTAGAATACTTTTGAGGTGTTAGTTTATTAAAAGGGACAACACATTTATTGTTTCTTGCAAGTAATCTCATGTAGTGATAAGAGAGAGGAAGGATAAGATATGGGTGGATTTGAAAGGCCATGTGGCCGGTTATGAGTGAAGAGGAAAGGGGAGTGTATGTAATCATTATAGTACTTTAGTTGGTAAACAAATTTTGCAAGGTGTCAAGCCTTGTGTTGCTCTTATTTTTTTAACCAAACCATTTTAACTAAGAGTGCAAGCAAGCTTAAATGATTATGAGAGAGAGAGATAGATATTGGAAGATTTAGATAGATATGTAAGATATCAAAATATATCTATCTAATCTAACAACTTACCAAATCAAATCTCATCTTCTCTCTCCTCTTATTTGTAACATTTCGTATATGCAAGCAAGAGAGAGAAGGAGAAAGAGAGGGAGAGAGAAAAGGGAGATTCGGCTAAGAAGGGGAGAAGAGAGAGGGAGAGTTCTTGATATTTTCTTAGTCCCTTAAACAAAATTAGTAAGAAGGAGAGAAAGGAAAGTAAAAGGTATAAAGAATTTCTACTTTTATAGTTTATTTTCCTTTTGATATGATTTGAGTTTTAATTTTTGTAAAAATATGATCTTAAGGTTTAAAACCATAGATTCATATGTTTAAAAGTGTTTCATGTATAGATTAAACCTTTTTGTGGGTCAAAAGTTGGGTTTAAACTAAGAAATGGGAAATAAGTTTTTAATAGTAAGAAAATCCTAATTTTTCTAGCTTTACTTGTGTTTAATTTTATGATTGGCAATTTTTGGTGAACTAGATCATGAATCATGATAGATCCATGAATATATGATGTATTAGTATGTGTTATGATATTTTTATGATTGGTTATGTTTGTTTTAAGTTAAAATACGGAAGTTTTCTTAAAAATCACCAAAAGTTGAAAAATAGATTTTTGGGAAAATGAAGTAGGAAATGGAAACAACCATATCTCTCATTCTACTTTAAATTTTGTAGTGTGGTCAAATTATGGAGTTAGATATATGAGTCTTCTAATAGATCCAAGTGGAATCACGTAAAAATGAGTTGTATATTTTCGTTTGGATTGATTTTAGTAACGAAAGCAAAATCTGAAAAAGTCAAAATAGTAGGCTGTGTGGAAATTGTAAGGGCAATTTTGTCCAATTAAATATTGAAATAAATTTTGGTCTTTCAGGAAATGAAAATATATGGAATGAAGTAGCTTGTGTCCAAAAATAAACTCATTCCGACTTAGAATAAGCAAGTTATGGCCATTTCAATTTTTGAGATTACTCGATAAAAAATGCTATAACCAGAGTTGTATAACTCCGATGGCCATGAAATTTAAACTGGAGACTCACGTTAACATGTGTAAGATCCCGCCAAGAGTTGGGAATTTCTGGAGTTAAACGTGAGGTAGTTATTTTCCTAAAGAATTAACTAGAAGCGAATTTTTTAAAAATACTTAAGTTGACAAATTCCAGAAAAATTCTTTTTGTGTATGGAATATATGTATATATGATTAGCCAAAAGGTAGAAAAATAATAAGCTAATTTTGTATTTTCATGAATAGTGTATTTCAGCTTCGTGAAATGAACATTTCAGGTTACTGAAATGAGAAACTGAAATGTCAGAATAGATGTCAGTTTTGTTTTAGCTTTTTGAAATAGAAACTGAAATGATATATTAAGTATACTGAAGTCATAAATAGTGTATCAAGTTATATTAAGAACTTATAAATGAACGAGTAAGTGTTAAGTCTAAGGTAGTATGGTTGTACTCTTTAATGATTGATTATGTGATTACATGCGATGTATAAGATATGTGATGCTAATGAAGAGATCGATCTTATTAATGATAGGTCTTACAAAAGAAGTTAACTTAAATTGCGTAGCAATAGTAAACGAATCAGGCATGTTTCCTTAACTCAATCTCGAGTTATTACTTTTCAAATATATTGGTGGTTAATTATTGGTGATTATACCATGTCTAAGAATTATTGTTGATTATTCGCAGTTAGTGCATGTTTATTAATTCAAATTGAATTATTGATTTTGAGAATATGCTTGGGAAATAACTGTTGTTGGTCATTCACATCCGAAGAAGTTATTATTGATTGCAAATAGTACAGTTAATTCCCGTCTATTATTGAATCGTGTTGAGATATGTCGTAGCTAATTGTTTTGGCTAGACGAACATTTGTTGAAACTTGATAGGTTCGAGAAGACAACTCAATTATTATTGACAGGTCAATGCCAATTATTCCGGCTAGATTGAGAAAGCGATTAGATATTGAAATCATTGTATTTCGTTATTGTGATTCTAATTCTGGTTATAAGACTAAGAAGAACAAACTTTTTATATAAAAAGGGGCTTTGTGGTCGTATATTCGGCTGTAGCGCGCGTGTAAGTATTATGCATAATATGGAGTATAATGAAGCTGATCACTTTATATACTTACGGAGGGGTATGATTTAATCTTTATGGTTATCTGATACACCTGGGTACTTCAAAGTAAAACCATTGATAGTTACTCGAGAAGTTCAAGATCCTGTGGGGTCGCTCAGCTTACAAAAATCTGGATAATATTCCTCTTTTTTATTGCGTAGAATTGATTCTTGTTATTCCATTGAGAAATTTCGAAAGCGTTTTACTCTTTCACTATCGAATTATTGTTTTGCATAAAATGCGAGAAAGTCTTGTTATTGATTAACGATTTGTTCAGCTAATTCAAAGTCCTTTGAACTTTGGTGATATTCTATTGAATTGATAGTCTTATATTATTAATTCTTATACTTTATTGTATAATTTAACTTGCGGAGCAAATTTGTTGCTCACCCTTGCTTAAATATAATATTTCAGCTAGGAACGAGGTAGCAAGAGGGGCAGAGAAAGACAAAGGCAAAGGTGTATTGCTGGAGTTGTTATAATGAACATATTTATTATGTTATTTTGTATAACCCTTTTTGTATATCTAAGGGTATATTTGTTATGTTAAGGTTAGAAAACTTGGGACAATGTATTAAGAATATCAGTTAATGAGATGTATATTTCTATTCACAAATAAATGGGTAGTTAGATAATATTTATAGGTTGGATCGTGAGCACCAAACTCAGGGGTCAGGTAACCCGGATTTGGGGGCATCACAAAGCTCAACCCCGGTCTCAACCCGGGAAGTGCAGGTCATCCCCGTTCTCAACTCGGGAAGTAAAGATCAACCCCGGTCTTAACCCAAAAAGTGCATGTCATCTTCGGTCTTAGCCCGGGACGTCAGGTCAACTTCAGACATCAACCTTAAGCATCACAACAACTCCAGAGAAAAACCTAAAAAGACCACGTCATCCTCAGAGACAACCCTGAGGTCAAAAGACTCGACTGGGATCCAAGTCTTAGAATCAGCTATCGAAAGTCAACCAGCGACCATGTCGACACTACAGGCAGCCCCGGGAGGGGTACAATGGTTATTTCATCAACTCTCAACCGACTTGGTCAAACTCAAGCCAAATCGATGCTGCCAAAGTCAGAATGAACCCTAACGACTATGCTGAGTGGTAACTACGCAAGACAGCTCAACGAACAAACTACAGGGAATCGAAGACCTGGTTATGAACCCGTCTTCCTAGACCCAAAAAATGTTTTTTCCCATGTCATTGAGACACTCTCGGCGAGAGCTTTCCAGAAAGGTATCGCACGCCTTAAACGGACGCTCCGATCAAAAGTTAGAAAGTTTTAAACCGGACATCGCATTGCTCGAAGTGCACATACTTCGAGATGACCAAGCCGGGCATGTGGGCCCCACCTAGGGGAGCCGCAGCTCTACCTGCGGCTATCGCAGGTAGAGTGGAGGCTCCCTGGCCTATAAATAAACGTGCCCCCCCCCCCCCCCGCTCATTTAAAAAAAGCCAAAATGCAGCGAAGCCCTGTCAGTTTGGTTTTCTGACATTTACACCTCTTCCAAACCCAAATATTTTCACTCCAACACGTAGATATACCCATATACTACCACATATCAAAAAACCACCGGTAGATTTGGGCGTTTACAGCCTACGATTCTGCAAAAAGCCCCCATTGTGGTCCATTGTAAGTATTTTTACGATCAGCTAGTCAATACTACTACTTTGCACTACTTTACACTTGCACACAAAGTTTCATCTTCTAAATAAGACCGAAACTTAGTTCTGTTGCCGTTTTTGTCAAAAATTAATATATTTTTGTACATAAAACTCTGTTTTCAACATTTCTACAACTCGGATTGACAATCCGTCAACTCCAGTAGCTTCAATGCACTAGCACGCACATTCTGGCAACTTCGCTGGATTGGGTTATCTTCCTAGTCCGGGTTTGGCCTTTTTTCTGTATATATTTAAATGTTTATGTACTAACATTTCAATTCTGTCAAGCCCGAATGTCAAATTCGAGGTAGTTTACCGCTTTTATATATATTTACGCATATATAAGCGACTTTCACCATCACTGGTACTCCTATCAGTCCTGGTTGACTACATTTCTGTCAATATATATATTTATATATTTTCAGTCGACCTGGACTATTTCGTGGCCATTTTACTGGTTTTGCACACTTCCCAATACTGGGTGCTCTACCCAGTCATTGGGTGACTACTTTTCTGTCAATTTCAATTACAGTACGGGCACCGGCGTGAAAACTCATCGCCCTTTTTACTGCTTTTATATATATATATATATATATATAATTTCTGTCACAGCCTGGATTATTTCGTGGCTATTTATAGTTTTTATAGATATATATATTTCAATTCTAGTCCGGGCTTGCGAGTGAAAACTCATCGCCCTTTTATAGCTTTTATATATATATATATATATATATATATATAACTGTATATATTGCTTTATTCAATTTATTCAATTGCTGCATTTAACATTCATTGGTATATGAATTTGCACTAACATATCTGCGGGCGAACTAGATTTATCCAACTCTAGCTTTCAATGGTTCAAAGAGGTCCCGACAAGAACCTGGAAGCAATAATGGCTGAGATTTCTTTAAATCTAGTTATTTTTATAGTTTTAGCTTCAAAAGCAACCTCGCATCCCTTAGATCGCTATCTAGTTGGAACGAGACGCTTTGGCCACGCGCAGCCAGGATTTACTGATGAATCCTTAATTTTATTGTGACGTGATGACACATTTATTTATTTCTATACAAATTTAAATTGTGCAGGTTTTCTAGCCACTCATATGTGAGCCTAGGAATAATGGGATTCAGGATCAAACTGATCAGAATCAGATTCCCATGATGGACGAACTTCGATTTACAGATGTACCCTGCCAGTTTCTCTGTAAAATGTACATGCATAGACCTTAAAATGGTTATCCGAATTTAAGGTCTCAACATAGTGAAAATATAGATTGTCGTGTCAGCGTCCCTCCGATGGTTTTCATACGCATGAGGAGACCGACACATTATATTTCTGTGGTCGAGGATGCTTCGCAGCCCGATAAATCACCATTTGCATGCAGCCTTAAGGCTATAAAGATAAAATTGAGAGTAGCGATATGCTTCAATTCCTATGTCAGCGTAAGGGTTTGATAAAACCAGCTTTCAAAACTTAACTGTCAATTCAATTCAAAAGCTTTTGTAAAACAAATTAAATGCTTTTGCAAATCAAATCAAAGACTGATTTTCAAATCAAATCAAACCCTTCGTATATAGGCTTAACGAAGCCTGTCAAAGCTTTCAATCAATCCAAAGGCCCAATTTTCAAACAGCATTCACTCACGCATTCCAGTTTAAAGGGAAATATTCAAAAGATTGGGATATCGTGTTTACACGGGAGTCATGGGGTGCCTAACACCTTCCCCGCACTTAACCAAGCCCCCGAACTCAAAACTTCAATTTCAAAGATCAACTTTCGACAGTGTCCAGCAAATTGGGCCACTTTTCAAATCAAAATCGGTTGAGTTGGTTCAACCATTTTCAAAACTACCAACTGGTGACTCTGTTTAAATCAAATCATCGACATATACACATGTTGGCCTCTTTCCTAAACAAACCCTTCAAAACCTTTTTTGCAATAAAAAGAATAAGGGCAGAGATAACTTAGGAAGATCAATTTGAGGAAACCCGAGTTATGAATTGAGCCGCGTTATTTCTTAAATTTTCCAACGTCAACAATGTTGCTGATAGCTAAGAAGTATCTTCTGGTTCTCGATGGCAGTTAGCTGGTTTATCGTTGATGGCACGCCTTTCGAGGTTTGCTGAATTGGTTTCCGACGGACACTGTCTCAGGTTTGCGATCCTCATTCGATTCACGATATGTTCAGGCGTCATTGGTCCTTTGAATCCTTTACGGGGTCGTCTCCGGGATGACCTGGTTCTTTTGCCCTACCTCGGGGTTGTTTTTGAAGTAAAATTACGCTTTTGCCCTTCTACAAGGTTAGTACAAAGAAAGCAAAATTTTGAGTGTCTATAGATGCCCCTCTTTGTCATGTTTATGCAATGTAATGGAATGAACAGGATAAAGATTACTAGACATGAAGAATGCATGACAAGGTATATTTGATGATGCAATGTCATGTATAACAGATGTAATGATATATGAGATTAGAAAGGGGTTATTCTCCCCCAATTGGGGAAGTTAAGGATTACGTTGTCGTGGTTAAGTTGACCTGCGCTGGGTTGTAGCCACCAGATTGCACCATCAAGTTTTTGTCGATTTACGTTTGGTTGTTGCCAACGGATTACACCATCGGGGATTTGCCGAGCTGCATTGGGTTATTTCCAACGGATTGCAACATCAAGGATTTGCTGACCTGAGTTGGGGTTGTTGCCAACGAATTACATCATCAATGATTTGCCGACCTACATTGGGTTGTTGCCAACGGATTACATCATCGAAGATTTGCCGACCTGCGTTGGGTTGTTGCCAACGGATTACATCATCGGGGATTTGCCGACCTGCATTGGGTTGTTGCCAACGGATTACATCATCGGGGATTTGTCGACCTGCGTTGGGTTGTTGCCAACAGATTACATCATCGGGGATTTGCCGACCTGCGCTGGGTTGTTGCCAATGGATTACATCATCGGAGATTTGCCGACCTGCGTTGGGTTGTTGCCAACGAATTACATCATCAGGGATTTGTCGACCTGCGTTGGATTGTTGCCAACGGATTACATCATCGGGGATTTTCTGACCTGCGTTGGGTGGTTGCCAATGGATTACATCATCGGGGATTTGTCGACCTACGTTGGGTTGTTGCCAACGGATTACATCATCAGGGATTTGCCAACCTGCGTTGGGTTGTTGCCAACGGATTACATCATCGGAGATTTGCCGAACTACGTTGGGTTGTTGCCAACGGATTACATCATCAGCGATTTGTCGACTTGCGTTGGGTTGTTGCCAAAGGATTACATCATCGGGGATTCACCGATCTGCGTTGGGTTATTGCCAACGGATTATATCATCGAGGATTTGTCAATCTGCGTTAGGTTGCTGCCAACGAATTACATCATTGATTATAAAAGGGCGGGTTCTTTTTACTTATGACCCCCCTAGATTAGATACTGGTGTGACTGATGACCAGGGTGCCGCTGACGTCGCTGGAGGATGCGGCTCGCTCTTTCACTACATAGATTTGAACTTCGGTGCAGAGGCCTCGACTTAGGAGGACTTGGTGCAGGTTGACATGTTTGATGATGTAGATTTCATTTGCTAGGCCTTTTGTTAGTTGACGAGCGGCTCTGCCCCATTTTCTAGTAATTTTTTCTTTTACATGTAGGACAGAGATGATATTTGATGTATACAGTTTTACGTATTTCGCTTAGATGTATATATAATGTTTTTCATTCACTGCATATTTCATGATGCATGCATTATATGTTATAGATTCGTATTTAAAAATTTTAAGTTAGGATTGACCCCTGCGTGGTCTTTTGATACTGTTTGACTGATGAGGCGTTGGGTTTTTCCTCGGGTAATGACCTTTAAGGAACTTTTCCTTTCTTTTGTCGTCGCTAGCTCATGTCATTGTAATTTCTTTCAGAAGTCCTCTCATTTCTTATTATAAGAAGCTTGGTTTTGCCTTAGGCTCCTTCCCTTTCATTGTATCGCAAAATGCCCTAGCCTTTTCGCACGCTGTTACCAGGGTTTCACGTAAGAAACTCACTTTGTTGACCATGTCAAGAGTGAGCAATATCCTGCACATCAGACGAAGAACAAAATGGACCAAAAGCTTGATGGCTCGGGCCGTCGGGGATATCTTTGATATAAGCATTAGTACAATATCATCAATGAGGCATATGAAGTTAAAGTTCATGAAATTGAATGCTCATCAGGTCTGCCACTTAACTCGTACTCGCTGTATTTTATCTTATCGCTAAGAAAGTTGTAAATCTCTAACCTCAAGGTTACTTTTTTTTAACTTTCATTTTAAGGAATTTTTCATTTAACAAGTTATAAAATCATAAGAAAACTTTTAAGCATCCATGGTCAACGTTCATGAGTAAGATTAGATTAAAAAACTTATCTCCCTTTATCAAAGATATTTCGTCTTCGCTCTAGATATCGTTCTTCGCAGAATTAACGTCATATGACATGTGCATTATGAGTGACGCCACCCTTAGCAGGGGTTTCCCTTCCATGACTTTAGATGATCTCGCTCTGATCTCGTAAATTTTTTTTAACTCAAATTTTCTTTTTCCTTTTCGCTTAAACTTCTCTCATTTTCTTAGGCTATTCAGTGTTTCCCATTTAACGAGTTTTGGACTAATGACTCCCAAACCAAATGGCTTTAGGGCATTAGGTGTAAAGACACCCCTTCGGGTTTACTTTCTCGAGTAATAAAGGCCACACTTCGAGATAAGTCAGGCGGTCTCATATATTTTCTCTTTGCTTGACCGTATGCAAGATTCATTTTCTTAGACTTAAATTACCCATGTAGCGAGCATTGGGCCGGTGACTCCCAAACCAGATGGTTATAGGGCACCAAGTGTAAAGACACCCCTCAGCCTTAATTACTCAAGTAACCAAGGCCACGATTCAAATCAGCTCAGCTTTCACCTTTTTCCCCCCTCGCAACGCTCGTTATCTTAGGCTCTAAATTACCCATATAGCGAGCATTAGGCCGGTGACTCCCAAACCAGACGGCTTTAGGGCACCAGGTATAAAGACACCCCTCAGGCTTAATTACTCGAGTAACCCAAACCACGATTCGAGACATTAGGTTCGCCATCACTTATCTTCAATCATCGCATTAATAATCATCGATGTCGCCATAGTTTCATACCCCATAACTAAGAGTTAGGGCAACCGCAAAGTGCAGATATGTATATGAGGTCGATTCTACTCCAAAAAGCACTTTGAACAAGGATTTCAGGCCTAATTAAAAGGTTGAATAGTCTTAATTCTCTAATCGTTCTCGTGATTCTCGCTCCACGGATGCTTATCGGAATTAATTTATTCATAACAAGTTAAACAAAATATTCTATTTTAAAACCTTTTTCTAAGATTCTAACACAAGATTTATCTATACTTAAACTGGCAATCATCGCTAATGTATATCATCGCTGATGTATAGATACAGAAAATAGATAAAGAGTTAAAAGAGTCGTACCTCACCTGTGGATCGCTGCATTCTAAGAAAGTTATGCTTGGAAGAGACCAAATGTTCTTACCGAATTGTCAGTGAAAAGATATGAGCTAAGCTCTGATGATGACATCGCATATTGAAAGGATCGCGCTATAGGTGTCGACTTGCATTTTCACTTTTTGGAGGTCGATAAATGCCCCAGTGTCTGGTTGTCGTTGTCTCCGACGTTGCCCCAGTCTTGTTTGCTGTAAGGGTACCAATATCTAGTTGTCATCGATTTTGAAATTGCCCCAGTCTTGCTCGTCGTCAGCAGTAGTCGTATTATTGTATGTTTGATAGATGGGCTGAAAAGATGTCGAGATCGCAAGAGTTCTTTACCTCCTAACCCAAATGATGAACGTGTAGTGGATATTGACTTTGTCGTTTGGGTGCCCCAATCATCTCTTCAAACTTGCAAGTGCACTTGTTGTAATCTTCTCTGTATTCACATTTTGCATCGCCTTATTTTGTATATGTACTCCCTGATGATCATTCTTGACATATCACTGTGTTTCCTAATTCATGTTATCGCTTTGGCTTTGATGTTTGATATCGAGAGGCCTTTGGATTACACTGAATTGGATCTAAGAGCTTGGCTTGGCTTCTGATGTATCAGTTTCAACCAGGCCTGGTTCAATATATAAGGCTGGGTTTGTGGCTTTTATCACAGAGAACAGGTCGTCAGATATGAGATAGACTTTGTCACGATGGCCACTCACTCACTTTTGTAGGTCTAAAGGAGATCAAGTATTCTTGCACTTTCGGAGTTGATGAGTTGTTAAAAAGGGTTTTGTGACTTTTGTAATAGTTAGACAGCGCCATTACTGGCTGCCTATGTACTCCTTTGAAAGGAAATCAGGTCTTACGTAGCTCACACCTGGCCTGAATAGTTGAAAAGGGTTTATTTGGGTTTGGGCTTGGTTTGATGGTGTTTTGATTTTTGATTTGATTTTTTTGGGTTTTGATTTTTTTTGTTTGGTTTGATAGGGTTTTGATTTTTTTAGGGTTAAACCGCACCATAAATGGCTGTCTACGTACTCCCACAGATGGGAGATCAAGTCTTTCGTAGTTTAGGCTCAGACCTGAAAACCAGACTTGAGATACTTTACACTGTTCTCTTAACAGGGTGGTCATCTCAGCAATCTGTTTCTTAAACCCCTCGAATTCTTCTCGAGATACCGAGATGAGTTCTGATGAACTTCCTTCAGCCATTTGGACTGCTGGTGAATGGGCCTTTTTGGCTCAGAATCGAGTTCTAGGACCAATCTGCACAAAACTGATATCTAGTTTAGACTGGATATTGGTGGACAGGGATGCATGATATGTTATGCATCAGTTTAATGGTTTTTTAATCTTTTCCTGCGAAACAAAGGGTTAGTCAACTTGATCACAAGATAAGAACGATGTATAAATAACAGTTCAAGATGACGGCCATTTATATACGCGGAAGTGTAAATAGGGCATGAAGAAAACACACCCTGCGTTTGGTTTATCAGAGGCTGACCTATCTTAGGGTTACTCTCACGGGCTTTTTAAAAATGGTTCCCAGATCTTCGCAATTTACTTGATGAAAACATCCATTTTTCAATTGGAGCGGATCTGAGTGGTGCCTTTCCTGAGCCTCACAATGGAAACACCCAGACGAGTCCAGTAATAAACAACCAACGGGATTGCCTCCTAATTGAGGTACCACACAACATACATTCACATGCATTCACGTCCTCACCGTATTCAATATGATGACATTGTGCGAAGCACTAATATATTGTGCGAGGAACTAATATAAAAAATGCTTAAAGATAGAGACAATTATCACACACAAAGATCATTCGCACAAGATGCACATGTAGAATGAAAATCAAAAAGTTTGACCATAGCTTAAACCCTCTTTGATCCCCAGTACAGTCGCCACCTGTCGACGCCTGGAAAAATAAGAAATAGATGTCCGTCTTTCCTAAGTTTTTTTTGTTTGTTTTACCATTTTTCGATTCGCTATGTCTATGGATTTTATTGAAAGAGTGAGGTTTTAGGAAAGAGGTACCGACATAAGTGTCGACGACTTTAAAAAGATTAATTTTATGTTTTCATAAGGTGATCTACCCCGAATCGCTTTATTATGACTGAAAACACTTTGTGGTTTTATTAGAAATCATTTTGATGATATGCATGTAAAAGCGCCAAACAGGGTCGGATCATCATCGGGCATGTAAGCTATCTCGATGAAATCGAGCACCAACAATTAAAGTTTTCACTATCACGGGATCTTGAATCCGACTTCTCAAGACTAACCCCTCGAGTTCATCTTCAAGATCTAAATATAACATGTACAATATTTCAACATTATTTAAACATTACAAAGTGAATAAAATGTCCATCGTAGGAATCTAGTTAAGATCTAATCATTAGATCTCAACCCCGGGATTGCTAGGCTCACATTATTTATACGGGAATACATATATACAAGGTTCTAGACTTGATATTCGACGAGTTCATCGGTTGAAATCACCGTTTCAAGCCATTTCAAACCCATTTCACCTCTAGATATAGATCTAGGGTTATACGGAGTAACCAGGACAGTTAAAGAAATAAATCTGTAGATCCACCATGAATCTAAATCGATCTAGCACATGGGTTAAAGCTTCAAGCTTAATAACCTCTCAAAGGCTAGATTCGGCTTAGATCTAGGTAGATCTAGCCTCTACGATCGATTTACAACACAATAAGCACAATATAACCGATAGAAACATAATATCTATCAACTATTACACAATATGCTTAAAATACAACAAATTTAACTAGATTTAAACAAGATATATGATCAATCTAGTATTTGAACAACGTTTACAAAGAACGAAGCTAGAAAGTTCGTTATTTCACCTTGTGGCACGCGTGAACAAGCGTTTTAACTCCCGTGGCCAACTTAGAACACTCACTGGACTTCAAGTAGATGATAAATAAGAGAAAATCGCTCCAAGTTGGTATGTATAAGTCTCACCAGAGGCTCTCTCTCTCTAAATATGACTTGCTCTCTCTAAGTTCTTCCTCTTTTTTGTGATTATGAGCTGTTGGCTGCTGATATAGAGAAATTTAGGCAGCCTTGACTATACATGCGGCTGGAGCAGATATGGTCAAGGTTAGGCCCCACGTGTCTGGTTGCCTTGAAATGCATACCTTAGGTCTCGGTTTGGTGAATGTTGAGTTTCGCACACCGAACTTCTGAAAAGTCTTTGCAGAATACGACCGAGTAATATTGAGCCTGACTGAGTCGGGGTCCGGGAAGATGATGCTGATAGTTGAGAAGTATCTTCTGGTTCCCGACGGCAGTAAGCTGGTTTATCGTTGATGGCACGCCTTTCGAGGTTTGATGAATTTGTTTCTGGCAGACACTGTCTCAGATTGGCGATCCTCGTTCGATTCACGACATGTTCGGGCGTCATTGGTCCTTTGAATCTTTCATGGGGTCATCTTCGGGATGACCTGTCTCTTTTGCCCTACCTCGGGGTTGTCTCTGAAGTAAAATTATACTTTTGCCCTTCTGCAAGGTTAGTACAAAGAAAGCAAAATTTTGAGTGTCTATAATTATATAATTGAGCGCCAATAAGGATAAATTCTTATCGAAAAGTCCCCTCTTTCTTAGGAACGGCCTGGTTGTCAATATTATGATTTTGTAACATTAATTGTGAATAATAATTGATTGTTGATAAATAAGATAAGTAAATATCTGTTCAATTTTGATATAAATGAAGAAATTTTTAGCATGAGACGTTTGTTGAAAGTTGACATTTTATCTTCTCCGATAAAATTAATTAATTTAAATATATTATTATAATATTACATTATAATACTATAATGTGATAATATAACAGTATAATTTTATAATTTGAATATGTAACATTATTATAATAAATTCATGGTATAAAATATAATGAGGTGGAAGAGAGAAAATGGAATTGAAATTCTTTGTAATAATTATAAATTTTTTAATATATATATATATATATATATATATGTGTGTGTGTGTGTGTGTGTGTGTGTGTGGGCAACTTGAATTGTCAAGTTTGGTGTGCTGAGCAATTTCAAAAGTGTGGTGCTGAGTAATTGATCCGTGGGTTTCATTTGACAACCTTGGTATTCTGGCATTTTTCTATAAATAGGGTGCTTAGTTAAGAAATGAAAATCACACCAGAATATGAAAATTATTTTTCTATAATATTGAGCGTATGTCTTGTGAGTATAAGGATAATTTGAGTGTGGATAACAGTGCAAGGTTTCCCAACATAATCTCCATTATTCCAGTCCGAACTACTTTCATATTAAGGAAATTGTTGATTAATGCAGGGATAAAATACTGTTGGTGGACTTTTAACATGGAGAAGATAATAGACATTATGATCTATTTGACTTTTCTAATGGATTGTTCGTTCTACTGCAACTATGGCAGTAAAAGTATAGCTAGGAGCAAGGATAACAGGGGAATAGAACGATGGTCTATAACTGTTGAAGTTTCCTATAAAACAGTATGGAAATAATTGTGTTGAGAACTTTTAATGTGTGTGTCGTATTTTATACGTCATTTAACAGTTGATTTTTGTGAACCAAATATGGTGAGGTGAACCCGACTTTGGAAGGGTGTGTTGCCACTATCATACACGATGTCTAATCACATACAACTTCGTGTTATCATAAGACATTATTGTGCACATCCACTTGCCTATTATATATATGAGCACTACCTATATAATCTTGGAGTATGGTTGGAATATAATTCTCAGTTCGAGACAATAGAGATAATTATATGGCAGGAGAATACCCACCATTGGAATGAACAGGATAGTAATCTTCTCGTTCTTCTTTGGGGTCTATTAGGTCAACCAAGGTTAATTCTCAAGTCCTATGATATCTATTATAACTTAGAAGCATGGCCTCCCATGTACAAAGGTTTTCTTGAGCATTTTCCAAATATTTTAATTCCTAAAACAGTTATTGACTGTACCTTTATGTAAAGTATTATTGATAAAAAGTGTGAATATTGTATTTGTATTAAAACTCACACTTTATGTGTTGTCGTATTGTGCGCGAAAATTTGATAAAAAAGATTTGTATTTGGATTCTGTACCATATATTTGGCGACTCAAAATGGGTTGTGTGTGTAACAAATGAGATTTTTTTTTATATTTTGATTCTGGGGACAGAATCCTTTTAGGAGGGAAGAATGTAACGAATGAGAATTTTATATATTAATTGTAAATATTTATTAGATTAAATAAATATTTTATTGAATTTATTTATTGAGCTAAATAAATAAATTATGTAATTTATCAATTAAGTGATTGTTGTGGATTAATTTAATTAAGTGCAATAGAATTAATTAAAGTGATATATAAGTAATGGTGTAGCATAATTCTAATTTAATTGAGAATAATTAAATTAGATTTAATATTATGTGCTAAGTGTTTATAGTGATTTACTAATTGTTGCATGAATTATGATTATTAAGAGAATTGCAAGTGTGACAATTGAGTATTATGTGCATTTTTATTTAATTAATGAATATTAGTTTATATTTAATTAAATAAGTGTAGCATTTAATCTATGGATTAAAGATTTATTAAAAGAATTGAAAAGGAGTTTTAATTGATTCTACCAAACAAGGCCCTTACTTTTGTTTTAAACTAATTTAACCAAACATGGCCTTAGTTAATAAAAGAATTTGCTTTTAAAATAATTTTATTTTGTCAAACATAGCTTCAGACTTTTCAAATTCTTGTAACCTATATATTAAATGGTAGTTAATGTATATAATTAATATATAGGAGTTATATGTTTTATATAGTTATATGTATAATATATGTATATCAGATATATATGTTATACAAAAGATACGTTAGTTTTAGAAAACAAGAAAGAAAGAAAACAGAGAGAGTTAGAGAGAATACTCAAAGAAGAAGAAGAGAGAAGAAGAAGAGAAGCTTTGAGAAAGCAATAGAAGAACAATACACCATCATCATCTTCAACTCTTCTCCTAATCCAAGCTAGAAAAAGGTTATAATCCTAGAACTCCATAAGTTTTAATTATGCTCTTCAATATTTTCATAATTTAGAACTCTCTATAAAAATTAATGTGAGCATAAATTTATGTGTGATATATGTTATAACATGATATTATATGAGTTATATAGTTGTTTCAATAATTCAACCGATGTAATTTCGATAAACAAGAAGAAATTATGTTCATAATAACTTACTATAAACTAATTTTGAAAGAATAGACATTGAAACAATCAAATTGGTGTTTGATTATTGATCATTGGTTAAATTGATCATGAGTTATGCTAATATGTTAAAAATTAGAGTTATTACAATTGGAATTTCATGGATTGATTGAAAAATGAATTTGTAATAGTAATTTTTGTCAAGAACGCTTGAAATTGCAGTTTTCTTCAAAAATCATGAAAACTTAGTTTTGATTATTTGTTGTAAGAATTTTATATGTTATAATCATATTAAAGAGTCCAAAATTTTGTTGTTATCAAGTTTCATGTTCATCATGTTGAGAAAAATCGAATTCAGTGTGAAGAAATAAGCCAAATTGGCTTATTTCTCTACCGTTCGAGAGCTGGGGGGTTCCCACCAGTAGTGGGCCCCGCCCCAGCGGGGCATTTAACCTTGGGGGACCCACCCCAGTGGGTTAACCTGCTATCCGGGAAATGTTGTTTTGCTTTGTTGAGTTTTCATGCCGCGTTTGTTTAGCTAACTTATTTTTATGACTTGTTAAGTGTAATAGATAATGAGATAATATACTTTTGATGTGTTTAAGATAGATTGAAGTCTTATGTTGTTATATTATATGTGCGCTTGGCTATTATTATCGTAAGTGCAATATGATAGCAAAAGTGCTATGCATGTATGAGGTTTTTGATTGTGAGTTAGCCTCACGTATGTGTATTAGTATCGACGTACGTCGTAACCATGGTGTTAGGTTGGACTTGGGTAACAAGTTCAACGGTTTAAACATTGTAGTTGGGTACTAATAGACGTTTTAAACATTAATTATGGAAGTGATTGTAATTATTAAAGTGTAGCTTGCGCTTGAGGAAAGTTCTCTAATCCTTATTCTTTTACGTTAAGCAAGTTTCTATTTCTAAACTTGTTATTTATTTTGTGCAAGCTTTCTAAACCATTCTTGTATGCTATGCAAGCTTTATCATTGTATCTTTTCATTGTGCAAGTTCTCTAACCCTTGCTCAATATATCATGAAAGTTTATTTCCATTTCTTAACTTGTTATGTATTGTACAAGTTATACTGTATTCAAATATTAGTAAAACATAAGTATTGAAGTATTATTTACATAATGTGATCTTGACTTAGTTGTTCAAGCAAAATCTACGTGATCTATCGAATGCTTTAAGTTATTTCTAAAGCATGCCTAGTTATCATAAAATCTATTGTTGTATCTTACATTTGATTCATTATTCTTATATTATCGAACTGTTAAAGCAATGTGAGTTGATTCAACTACTCCTTAGTTGATGATAGTTGAAACTCCAAAGTTCCTTTATATATCCAAACCAAACTTTCTTTTGGTGCGGACTTGTATTCAAATACTGAGAATGAACAACCCTATTTATTAGGGGACATTATGTGAAAGCGTTAAGATGGTTGTACACAATACATGGTACGAAGGGCTGATACCTCTAAGTACGAGTTAAAGGTCCATAGTCCTAATGACTGTTAAAGGTTTTAAATAGAAATATTTATAACCTAGGACATAGTTCAAGGTCGTATGACCCTCAGATAAACTCTATATTCGAACTTTAGAAATGATGAAAGAATTAATATTCAATTCTTTATTCTTGATGGAAGTAAAGTTATTCAAACCCTTTTTAAAGTTGTTCGGTTAATTCATATCACTGTTGTATTTCAAGTGAGCTTTTGTTTGCTCACTCTTGCATATTTTATAACCCCTTGCAGTTAAGGCCGAGAATGTTGACGTACCGTCAACAAATAAAGGAAAAGAAAAGATGAGCAAGTGAAGACTTGTTTTCTTCAATTTTGTTTGTAAGAAGACTCAGTTGATGATATTTTATTTCCGCACTTATTTGTTATGTTATGGTTTAGATAGCCCTGGGATTTTAATTTTGGACTAAGTTGTAATCCTTTTTCAAGGAAGATTTTATTTAAGTATTTATAAAGGTTATAATTTATTTTGCAATTCTTTATTATTGGGTAGATGTATGATTTATTTAAAAAGTGAACACCAAATCTTGTGGAAATAAAGTACCCGAATTTTGGGGTGTCATAGGTTGGTATCAGAGCTATAGGTTATAAACCTTAGGTGGGGGGAAAACCTTAGGTAGTAGCATTATAGGAAGATCAAAAAGATAGTGGTGATAAATAAAGATAATAAACTACCTTATGTGCTATGTGTTTATGTTTAAGTATTCGAAGAGTGACGATTGTGACATCCCGGATTTTTAAGAATTAATAAATGAGAATTTAATAAATAAAATTCTTGTTTTAAGATGTTTAAGTACGAGTATGTGTATATATGTTATATATTGTGAAATATGTAATATGGTGTGAAGAGAATTTATATATTTATTGAATTAAATAAATATATTAATTGAATTATTTATTAAATTAAATAAATAATTATGTGATTATTATGAAGTAATTTAATTAAGTGTTATATGTTAATTAAATGAATATTTAGTATTTAATTTAATTAATATATAATAATTTTATGTTATAGTTCTGATTTTAATTGGGATAATTAAATTAGATGAGTTATGTGATGATTGTTACATGAAATTATAATTAGCGAGTAATTATAATTATGTGACAATTTTATGAGATTAATTGATGTTAGACTTTTAATTAATTAAATTAATGTTAAGATTTAATTAATTAAAGGATAACATTAAGAATATGTATTAAAGGATTTATTAAAAGAGTTTTTAAAACTGTTTTCCTAAACAAGACCTTTACTTTTGTTTTAAACATGTTTTACCCAAACAATGCCTTAATTATTAAAACCTATTTTTAAAATAATGAGTTTTGCCAAACAAGCCTTAGGGCTTTTAAAATTCTAATTTTTGTAACTTATATATTAAATTGGTAATTAGTATATGTAATTATATTGGGAGTTACATATTCTAGAATTATATGTGTTATATGTATATTGTATATACACTAAGTTACGTTAGTTTTCTAAACCTAAGTCTAAACTAAGAACAAAGAAGAGAAGAAAGATTATCTGAGAAGAAGAAGAGGAAGAAGAAGAAGAAGGGAAACCTTGAGAAAACAAAAGAAAAGCTTTCATCATCTCCATCTCTCTCTTAATTCAAAACTAGTAAGGTTATAATCTTAACCCTTATATTCAATTAATATGTGTTGTGTTTCTTCTTTGTAAAATTAAGTTTTCATGATTATGAATTTATATGTATATATGGTGTTCATATGTTTTCATATGTAATTGTATGCCATGAAAGGATTTTCAAAGTACAATTGTTGTAAAAATAAGTTTTGAAGTTATGTTCTTATATGTTTTCATAATTTTAGAATTCTATGTAAAAATCTTTTGGTGAAACTTCATAATTTTGATATGTGAATGGAATGTGTGTGTATATATATGCTTACATGAGATTTTTTTTTATAGTGGTTTAAGAGTTTCAAATCACAAAGACATGATGAACATGATGAAATCATGTTCATAGTGTTTGATTATGAAGTTATGTTGAAAATTTTTCTTAAGTCATTGATGAAAGCATGAAGTTATGAGTAATATGTGATATAGCATGAGTATATATGAGTTATATGGTTGTTGAAAATATTCAATCCATGTAAATTTGGATAAACAAGAGGAATTATATTTATAGTGATTTTTTTTAAATCAATTTCTAAAAAATGGCTTTTGAAACTATCAAATTGATGTTTGATTATGGGTTATTGTTAAAATTGATCATGTATTATGTTAGTATGTTAAGGATATGAGTTATTACAATTGAAATCTCATGAATTGGGTTAAAAACGAATTCGTAGTAGCAATTTTCGTCAAGAACGCTTAATATTGTAGTTTTCTTTGAAATCATGAAATCTTGATTTTGATTATGTGTTATATGGATTTTATATGTTATGATCATGTTTAAGAGTTTAAAATATAGTTTTTATCAAGTTTTATGTTTATCATATTGGGGAAAATCGAATTCGGTGCGAAGGAATAAGCCAAATTAGCTTATTTCTCCAACAGTTCACGAACCAACACCCACACCAGGGGGTGACCCGCCCCAGCGGGTGTATTAGGCTTGGGGGACCCGCCCCAAGGGTACCCTTGCTGTCCGAAGTGGTTTAAATATTGTAATGCAAAACGGTTTTGACCTCCGTTAGTAAAATGGCCATAACGTTTTTATACAAACTCCGATTGAGAAGATTCAAGATGATCCGGAGTGAGAACGGGTAGACCTACAACTTTGGTTTTTAAAATTTTTGATTAGAGGTCTTTAGAAGGGGTCAAAATAGACATATTTGTGACTGATAATTATTCGAAGGCAATCGGAGGGCGTCGGACATGCACATACGCAAGTATAGTGTTGTCGACGATAATAGATGTTGTTCTAAGTTATAAAACATGAATGTTAGTAAGTATAATGATGTTTAACATTAATAAATGATGTATTAGATAAGTTATGTAAGCACACTAAGCATACACAAAAGAGACGATTCGGGCGTGTAACGAATGAACGCCGAAACGCCGTGACAAGTGTTAATGAACGTAAAAAGTGTTTTAAGTCAAATGAAATGAACATTTTAAGATATGAGATCGGGTTAATATAAAACAAATAAGTAGTCCTAGCAAGACTTAAACACTTGAATGAACTTCGAGTATGACTAATAAGAAATATAGTGAGATATAAGTCGAAAGTTAACACAATCTAATTGAATATTGTGTATTGATAGTAGGAAGAGTTATGAGATGTAGAGTAGAGTTTATATTACAACTAATATGTGTTGCTATGTGACTAATAGTTGATGTGCATGATTATATAATTGTGTAGGGCACGTGAAGTGCAGATAGCTGTAAGCTGTTAATCTGTTATTGGTAAACAACGATCAAGGCAAGTCTTTCGGTTCTTATTTTCTAAATGGAATTGATGAACTATTTTAAATTGCATAATATGTTATATGTGCTGTAAGCGAGCATGATATGTTATACATGTTGTAATCATAAAATGTTAAAGTCAATTTATGACTACATTGTTTTGGTTAAATAATGATGATTGAGTAAGGAACTCAATCTTTATATTTGCTATGTGAATTAAAGCATGTCTGCCATGTTGCTTTAATTATTGTGATATGTATGTTGAGCATATTATTATGTGCTATGTGATGCATGAAAACTGTTAGAACTTGCTGAGCTGTCGAGCTCACTCTTGCAAATAATAAATTTTGCATGTCAAGATTTCAAGGTAAGAATATGTGCTAAGTGAATTATAGAGATCCATATTCACGAAGATTACTTATGTTTTATGAGAAATGTATTTAGTATTTTGAATGTAACATGTTGTTGAATTATAAGTTGAGCTATCCGGTGTATATGGATATTGATTTATGATGTAAAACTTTGTATAGTCATTTTGTTGTAACGATTCATGATATAAATTTGAATTGAAAATATGTAATGTAAAGGTTGCGATTCAGGGCAATAAAGAAAGAAGTTTATAAAAGTTTTAAATATTCTGCATTTTTAGTGATTTTAACATCGAATAATGATGTAAAGTTAGATTGAAGTTGTATTGTTAACGATTGGGAATGAGAATTATATTGTATGAATTTTGGGGTCGTTACAACGACTCGATATCACGTAATAATAAACTTTAAAATTCTTTTATCAGGATGACGAACGTTGGAGAGTCCAGTCAGGCTAGAGAGGATATACCTCAGGTGCCTAGAGAGGAGAAGCCCCGAGACATCCATGTTGTCTGGGAGCAGTTGGTTAGGAGAGAGCCATCTCCAGTTATCATCGTAGCTGGTCGGGAACGTGAGCTGACACCTATTCTAGAGGAAGAGGACGAGAAAGTGTCTGAAGAGGAGGAAGAGGATCCCGAAGAGGAATTCCAACCTCACTCTATTAGTGATGAGATGTACGAGGAGGTTCATGACAGTAACGTGGAGCTACATAGTCGAATCGGAGAGCTCAAAGAAATAATCCAGCAGCGGGACGAGACTATCGAAGAGATGGATAGTGAGCTAGGAGAAGCGCAAGGGAAGCTAATTCACGTAGAGAATGATAGGGACAAGGCACGAGCCGAGATAGCGAAGCTGAAGCAAGATATCCAAGAGGAGTCTAAGAAGCATGCCAGAGCTGAAAAGACAAGCTTAAGGGCTATTCAACGAGCCGATCGAGCTGAAGACGAGGCTAAAACTAAGAGGGCTAAACTTAGGGAAATAGAATACGCATTCCATACGGCCATAGATAGGGCCCAAGACCGTGTCTTCTATTACCCAGCTCAGCTCCAAGGTTTACCATGGTATGTGGTGGACAGAAGGACATCGTTTCGGGTGATGGAGGAAGAACGCAGAGAGGCTGTGCGACGTCTTAATATCCCTAGACATTAGAGCTTTTAAATTATTTGTTTCTTTTTGTAATAAATAAATGTAAATCCCATAATTTGAGATAATAATGGGATAAAGTGATGATATAGTCCTGTAACTTGTTCGAGTTCAGGGAAGATGATGTAAATAGTAGATATGCTATCTATTCTATGTTTTTAAAACTACGAGTAATGAATAAAAGAAGTTTCTGGATGTGTTATGTGTTCAATATAAACTGAGTTATTTAATTATTTAAGTCTGAACTTGAATACTTAAGAATTGAATAAAGGAGCTAATAGTAATATTTCTTAACAGAAAAGAAAATGCCTCCTAAAAGAAGACCTCCGCGTCAAAACCCCGAGAGTTTGATGAACAACAGTAACGATAGAACAAACCCCAACTCGGTTCAACATTTAGTGAACCTACTGACGAGGGCACTTGTAAATCAGCCACAAGTGTAGGGTACTACATTTAAGGAATTCAAGGCAGTAGGACCGCCTGAATTCAAGGGATCTACAAACCCTGTAGATGCTCAGACATGGGTGATGGAGATGGAGAAGGTTTTCGATATAGTTAGGGTTGGCAAAGACCAGAAGATGGCATTCGCGACTTTCATGTTGAGGTAGGACGCTAGTTTTTAGTGGCAAGCCAAGAAGATCAGAGAAGGAGAAGGAGTGATACCGTGGTCTGTGGGAGCGTTTTAAAGAGATGTTCTTTGAAATATACTTCCCAGTTAGCTCATAAGACCAGATGGAGGTCCAGTTTCTAGAACTCAAATAGGGAGGGATGATAGTGTCTGAATACGCCGTGAAATTTAACGAGTTTGCCAAGTTCGCTACATACCAGGTCAGCACGGACGCTAGGAAGGTGAGGAGGTTTGAGCAGGGACTGAAACCCTCGCTCTACAGCAAGGTCTCCATGTTCCAACTGAATACGTTTGCAGCTATGTTGGAAAAGGCCATTCTAGCTGAAGGAGGGAGCGATGCCGTGACTAAATTCAACCAAGACAAGAAGAAGAATATTGAGACGGAAAACAAGGTTGGTGGTAGCGGGGCTATCCATCAGAAAAGTAAGTGGAACGACAATAACTCTGCTGGGAGTCAGCAGGGATGCCAACAGAAGAGGAAGCTCAAAGTATGTGCTATATTCGGGAAGACTCACACTGGAGTGTGCATGAAAGGGAAACGGGTGTGCTAACTGTGGTCAGGAAGGCCACACCGCACCGAATTGCCCAAACTCGAAGAAGAAAGCTTGTTACACATGTGGATCCAAGGATCACATGGCTCGTAATTGCCCGAAGAAGCCAGCGGTAGGGTCAACAGGGAATGGAGGAAATGGTAGTGGAAGCACTCTAACTATCGCTGGACCGTCGCCACTACAAGCCGTTCGACCCACTGCCCGCACATTCAACATGATGGTGTAGGACGCTGTGCAGTCAAAAGATGTTGTGGCATGTATTATTTCTATCAATAGTATAAATGCATATGTATTATTTGATTCGGGTGCTACTTGTTCATTCATATCTGATGATTTTGCTAAAACCCTAAACTTACCTATAGAGGAGTTAGCTTACCCCTTGAACATAGAAATTGTGAATAGAGAAATCATTCCTGTTAGGTTTGTATACAAGAACTGTAGATTGGACATTAAGGATCATGAGCTGAGGGTAGATTTGATTATAATAAAACTTAGGGAATTCGACGTCATATTGGGGATGGACTAGTTGTTCAACTATGGTGCGGTAATCGACTGTCAGAAGAAGTCGGTAAACCTTACGACTCCGTCGAAAGTGGTGTTCTATGGTAGTAAATCACCTGGACAAGCGATTTGTCTGACGGTTATGCAAGCCAAGAAACTTTTGACGTAAGGCTGTGTAGGATATCTAGCCTACATAGTAGATACTCGTAAGGAGAGCCCAAAGATAGAAGAGATACCAGTGGTTAGGGAGTTTGTGGATGTGTTTTCGGATAATGTACCAGAACTTCGACTAGATAGGGAGATAGAGTTCGTGATCGATTGGGCGCCGAGGACTGCTCTAATTTTGAAGGCTCCATACCGAATGGCTCTAGTTGAGATGAAGGAACTGATGGTTTAACTTCAAGAATTGCTGGACAAGAAGTATATTCAGCCGAGTGTTTCGCCATGGGGAGCGCCAGTTTTATTCGTGAAAAAGAAGGATGGATCGATGCGTCTTTGCATTAACTATAGGGAATTGAACGAAGTTACGATCAAGAATAGGTATCCTTTACCTAGGATCGATAACTTGTTCGATCAACTGAAGGGTGCTAAATACTTCTCGAAAATTGATTTGAGAAGCGAGTATCATCAATTGAAGGTGAAAAGGGAAGACATACCGAAAACGGCCTTCAGGACTCGGTATGGTCATTACGAGTTCTTGGTGATGTCATTTGGTCTAACAAATGCCCCAGCTGCACTTATGGACCTAATAAACAGGGTGTTTAAGCCATTCTTAGATAAGTTCGTAGTGGTGTTCATAGATGACATCCTGGTTTATTCCATTACCGAGGAGGAACACGCTGAGCATTTAAGGCTAACCTTAGAATCGCTAAGACGAGAGAAGCTTTATACGAAGTTCTCGAAGAGCGAATTCTGGTTGGAACATGTGTAATTTCTTGGCCACGTGATAGACAGGGATAGTATTTCGGTAGATCCGTCGAAGGTTGAAGTGGTAATGAATTGGGATCAGCCAAAAATGCCATCTGAAGTGAGGAGTTTCTTGGGATTGGCAGGTTATTACCTGAGATTTATTCAAGACTTTTCCAAGATCGCTACTCCATTAATGAATTTGACTCGTAAGACAGTTAAGTTTGTTTGGAGGGAAAAGTGTGAGGAAAGTTTTCAGGAGTTGAAGAAGAGGTTGAGTACTACGCCTGTGTTATCATTGCCGGATTGTACGAGAAATTTCGTGGTATATAGTGATGCCTCATATAAGGGATTAGGCTGCGTGCTGATACAGAGCGATAAGGTCATTGTCTATGCGTCACGTCAGCTGAAGGATTACGAGAAGGGGTATCCGACTCATGACCTAGAACTGGTGGCAGTAGTGTTTACCCTAAAGATATAGAGACACTACTTATATGGAGAAAAGTGTGAGATATACACAGATCATAAGAGTCTAAAGTATATCTTTACCTAGAAAGATTTGAACATGCGCCAAAAAAGATGGTTGGAACTGATCAAGGACTACGACTACGAGATACTTTACCATCCGGGTAAAGCTAATGTCGTCGCCGACGCTTTGAGCAGAAAAGATCGGGAGAAGCTGAATATGTTAACTGATCAGGATCAGTTGATAGAACAGATGGCTAGATTGGAACTAGAAGTGAAGTATTCGAAGGAATCAGGTGAGAAGTTATTTTAAGTAACTATTGGTTCTACTCTGGTAGACAAAGTGAAAGAAGCACAACTTCACGACAAAGAATTCGAGAAGATTCGAAAGAGGATAACTGATGGCAAAGAGTTCAAGTTCAAGATCGATAACGAGGGACTATTACGATTTGAAGGGAGAATTTAGGTACCGCCAGTACTAGAAGTTAAGGAGGAGATTTTGAGCGAAGCACACAGTTCAAAATATTCGATTCACCCTGGGAGTACGAAGATCTACCAGGATCTCAGGCATCATTTCTGGTGGCCGAATATAAAGAGGGACGTTGCTAAATGCGTTGCAAAATGACTAACTTGCCAGAAAGTTAAGGCATAACACCAGAGACCTAGCGGATTGCTACAATCGTTAGAAATTCCAGAATGGAAGTGGGAGCACATCACGATGGATTTCGTGGTTGGTCTTCCAGCGACTTAGAAGGGATTTGACGTAATATGAGTGATAGTGGATCGACTAACGAAGTCAGCCCAGTTTCTACTAATCAGGATTAAGTACAACTAAGAACAATTGGTGAAGCTGTACGTTAAGGAAATTGTTTCTCGATACGGTGTTCCAGTGTCGATTGTGTCAGATAGAGATCCGCATTTTACGTCGAATTTCTGAAAACGTTTGCAAGAGTGTCTGAGAACGCAATTACGAATGAGTACAGCATACCATCCTCAGACCGATGGCCAGAGCGAGAGAACGATTCAAACGCTAGAGGATATGCTGAGAGCTTGCGTGATGGACTTCAAGAGAAGTTGGGATGATCATCTACCGTTGGTGGAGTTTGCCTACAATAATAGTTACCACCCGAGTATCGGCATGCCGCCTTACGAAGCGTTATACGGCAGGAAATGCAGAACTCCCTTATGCTTGGATGAAGTCGGTGAACGTCAGCTGTTGGAACCGAAATTGGTGCAACAAACTGCTGAAATTGTGAAGCTGATCAGAACAAGATTGGTTGCTGCTCAAGACAGACAAAGGAAATATGTCGATCAACATCGATAGAATCGAGAATTCTTACCAGGAAGCTTCGTTTTCCTGAAGGTATCTCCCTGGAAGGGGAAGATTATATTTGGCAAAAATGGGAAGCTGAGTCCCTGATTTATTGGACTGTTAGAGGTACCGCGAAAAGTGGGTGAAGTAGCTTACGAGGTGGCGTTACCTCTGGAGCTAGAAAATATACACAACGTCTTTCACATTGCCTTATTACGACCTTACAAACACGACTATAAAAATGTAATAGAATACGAGCTTTTACAATTTGATAAAGACTTAACTTATGAAGAGGTTCCTGTTCAAATAGTTGATATAAAGGAACAAGTACTTAGGAATAAAGTGATACCTTCTATTAAGATAATTTGGAGGAACCACAGTGCTGAAGAAGCCACGTGGGAACTCGAAGATGTAATGAGAAAATTATATCCTCAATTATTTGCTTAATTGTTGTGTAACCCCTTACATATTGATTCTGGGGACAGAATCCTTTTAAGGGGGGAAGAATGTAATAGATGAGATTTTTTTTTATGTTGTGATTCTGGGGACAGAATCTTTTTAAGCAGAGAAGATTGTAACGAATGAGAATTTTATATATTAATTATAAATATTTATTGGATTAAATAAATATTTTATTGAATTTATTTATTGAGCTAAATAAATAAATTATGTAATTTATCAATTGTGTGATTGTTGTGGATTAATTTAATTAAGTGCAATATAATTAATTAAAGTGATATGTAAGTAATGGTGTAGCATAATTCTAATTTAATTGAGAATAATTAAATTAGATTTAATATTATGTGCTAAGTGTTTATAGTGATTTACTAATTGTTGCATGAATTATGATTATTAAGAAAATTGAAAGTGTGACAATTGAGTATTATGTGCATTTTTAATTAGTTAATGAATATTAGTTTATATTTTATTAAATTATAAGGTTGCAATTTAATTAAATAAGTGTAGCATTTAATCTATGGATTAAAGATTTATTAAAAGAATTAAAAAGGAGTTTTAATTGATTCTACCAAATAAGGCCCTTACTTTTGTTTTAAACTAGTTTTACCAAACATGGCCTTAGTTAATAAAAGAATTTGCTTTTAAAATAATTTTGTTTTGCCAAACATGGCTTTAGACTTTTCAAATTCTTGTAACCTATATATTAAATGGTAGTTAGTGTATATAATTAATATATAGGAGTTACATGTTTTATATAGTTATATGTATAATATATGTATATCAGATATATATATATATATGTTATACAAAAGATGCGTTAGTTTTAGAAAACAAGAAAGAAAGAAAACAGAGAGAGTTAGAGAGAATACTCAAAGAAGAAGAAGAGGAAGAAGAAGAGAAGCTTTGAGAAAGCAAAAGAAGACCAATACACCATCATCATCTTCAACTCTTCTCCTAATCCAAGCTAGAAAAAGGGTATAATCCTTGAACTCCATAAGTTTTAATTATGCTCTTCAATATTTTCATAGTTTAGAACTCTCTGTAAAAATTGATGTGAGCATGAATTTATGTGTGATATGTGTTATAGCATGATATTATATGAGTTATATAGTTGTTTCAACAATTCAACCCATGTAATTTCGATAAACAAGAAGAAATTATGTTCATAATGACTTACTGTAAACTAATTTTGAAAGAATAGCCATTGAAACTATCAAATTGGTGTTTAATTATTGATCATTGGTTAAATTGATCATGGCTTATGTTAATATGCTTAAAATTAGAGTTATTACAATTGGAATTACATGGATTGATTGAAAAACGAATTTGTAATTGCAATTTTTGTCAAGAACGCTTGATATTGTAGTTTTCTTCAAAAATCATAAAAACTTGGTTTTGATTATATGTTGTAAGGATTTTATATGTTATAATCATGTTAAAGAGTACAAAATTTTGTTGTTATCAAGTTTCATGTTCATCATGTTGAGAAAAATAAGATTCAGTGTGAAGAAATAAGCCAAATTGGCTTATTTCTCTGCCGTTCGCAAGCTGAGGGGTTCCCACCAGTAGTGGGCCCCACCCCAGCTGGGCTTTTAGCCTTGGGGGACCCGCCCCAGCTGGTTAACCTGCTGTCCGGGAAATGTTGTTTTGCCTTGTTGAGTTTTCATGCTGCGTTTGTTTAGCTAACTTATTTTTATGACTTGTTAAGTGTAATAGGTAATGAGATAACATACTTTTGATGTGTTTAAGATAAATTGAAGTCTTATATTGTTATATTATATGTGTGCTTGGATATTATTACCGTAAGGTGCAACATGATAGTAAAAGTGTTATTCGTGTATAAGGTTCTTGTGACAACCCAAAAATTTACAAGATATTAAATGATTAAAATAAAGGTTAAAAGAATAAAACCTAGATAGGATTTTGAGGAATAATTTAAAAAATTTAAAGAAGAACCTATAAGGTTTACTATATGAATGGGAATAGAAAAAATATGGGTAACAAATTTTCTAAACCCTAGAGATGAATCTATATGTGTTTGATGAAATATTAAGAATAAGGTACTACGATACCAATAAAGTTTGGTGACCTAATATATAAATTAGGTTAGTGAATTATGTGAGTGTCTATAACTTATTAAGTCAATTAGGACTATTAAGTTAATACACTTAGTGGGAGTGTATTATAACTTATGTGAATTATGTGTATGATTAAATAAATATGCATTATATAACGTGTATACATTTATTTTGTATATAAAGATAATTAAGAATATGTAAATATCAAAAATATTGAGCATTAGTTCTAGTGATAATAGATTTAATGGACTAAAGAGGGTAAGTAATTTAAATAAGCCCAATTGTTTATTTAAGCATTGAACTTGAGGCTAATTGATTTAATAGTAATTAAGTTATTAAGCTAGCCCAACATATCATGTATTAGACAAATATTATGATGGTCCAATTTAATTATGGGCGAGGGCCCAAGTTAATTTTAATTAATAAGCAAAACAAGGAAAAAGGTGCAAGCCCAAATGATTTAGAAAAAGGCCCAAACTTTAGCCCAAGTAAGGAGGGGTAGTATAGTCATTAAGTGAGATATTAATAAAACCAAATTTGATGGATGTATAAGGGCCATGTGGCCGGCTATATATAAAGGAGAAAGAAAAGGAATGCATGTAATGATTAAAGTACCTTTAGTAGTTCAACTACTTGCTAGGTGTCACATTCTAAAATAAGCCAACACCATTATCTTTGTATGCAAGCTAAGATGTAGTCATTAAGAGATAGAAGGATAGGATTTGCCAAAATATTGAATAAATATGATTTAGATATAGAAGAGATAAGGAGAGAAAGTGGAAACGGATAAGAAAGAAAAAGGAAAGGAAGAGATAAGAAAGAAATAATAAGAAAGGAAGAGAGAGAAGAGGGTGTTCGGTCATGAAGGTGAAGAAGAGAGGTAGAGTTTGGCCATGGTATGGAGAGGAGAGAATGAGGGTTTTGTAGTTCCATAGATCTCTAATCAAGTATTAGTAAGAAGAAAGGAGGAAAATCAAGAGAATGTATAAAGAATTCCTACCTATATAATCTATTTTTCTTCTTTGATTAATTTAAGTTTTGATCTTGGTAAAGTCATGATCTTAGGGTTTAAAACCTTAGTTATATGTGTCTAATAGTGTTTTATGGATCAAAAATTAGATCTAAACTAAGAAATAGAGATTAGGTTTTTCAAAAGTAAAAAAACCTAATTTTTCTAGCTAATCAAGAAATCTAGGAAGATTTCTTAGAAAACACAAAAACTGAAAAATTAGATTTTGAGAAAACGTAACATGAAATTCAAACGACCATATCTCCTAGTGTATTTCGAATTTTTAAGTGTGGTTAATTTTTGGAGTTAGATCTATAAGTCTTCTAACTTTTTCAAGTGGAATCACTAAAAAATTCTATTTAAATTTTCGTGTGGACTGTTTTGAACAAAGGACGCCAAATCTAAAAATGACAAAAAGCAATCTATCCAGAAATTTAAAGGGCAGTTTCGTCCACTTAATTAATGTAATAAATTCCAATCTTTTGTGACATAAAATTATATGTTATAAAGTAGCTTGTGTCCAAAAATGAGCCCATTCTGACTTAAATTGAGCAAGTTATGACTATTTTATTATTTGTATTTTTCTGACAAAAATTGCTATAACCGGAGTTTTATAACTCCGATGGCCACGAAATTTAAACTGGAAGCTCACGATAACATGTGTAAGATCCTGCCAAGAGTTGGAAATTTTTAGAGTTAAGCACGATGTAGCAAATTTCTTAAGGAATTAGCTATAAACGGATTTTTGAAAAATACTTAAGGAAATTAAAAAATTCCTGAAAAATTATTTTGTGTATGAAATACATGTATTTATATATGGACAAAAGATTAAAAAAAAATAATAAGATAATTTGGTTAAAAAGGGGGAATCCAGCTTGCTGGATTTCAATCTGGTTTGCTGGATTGGCCATAAAGTTGCTGGATGAGATATTTGGATAATCCAGTATGCTGGATTGGTCTGTTTAGATAATGTAGGTAGTTGGATTGAAGGATTGATGAATCCAGGCTTGCTGGATTTGAGGTTAGTGAATCCAGGCATGCTGGATTGGATGTCAGTTTGAATCAAGGCTTGCTGGATTGGAGGTCAGTTAAATCTAGTCTGCTGGATTGGAAAATAGTTTACTTTATTGAAATTCAGTCTGAATCCAGGTTGCTGGATTGGGTATTCAACTTACGTAATTATAAATGACTTATAAAATGAAATACTAAGTGTTAATTCACAAGTTATATGATTCAGTAGTTTTAAGTCTAAGGTAGTACAGTCGTACCCTTTAATGGTTGCTGTATAGTAGCTGGGCTAAACGATTTCTTCATATGGGGAAGGGATCTACGAATTAGTAACCGATCTAACTCACTGTGAAAATAGTGTAGACGAGACGAAAACTAATTTGTTAGTTGTTTGTGGGAAACCACTCAGTATACTATATTGAATATTATTAAAGACTCGATGTGTGCTAGGTTTAGACTTGTGTATATGTATGGTATTGAGGATATCTAATATTTGACTATGTGTTTAAATGTTAGATAGTATAGTAATAGAATTATGAAATAAGATATGTTATGCTAATTGAAAGATATATCTTATAACTGATAGGTATTTTCAATAAAGCGATTAAATTAGATTACGTAGCAGTAATCGACGGTACAGGCAAGTTCCTATACTGTTTTATTGTGCAAGTTTCCTAACTCGAACTCTAGTTGTTATTGTAAAGCATGTTCGTGATTAATCATTATTAATTACATCACATCTATGATTTATTGATTCGCATGTTGTGCATATTGTATATGTTCATCAGGTATGAAAGACTGATCACCTTCATTACCATATTGTTCAGTTGAATTTATTCATGTTCATTGTTGACTATTCAGCATTATTGATTCATGTACTTTCACAATTCTTATATTGTTGAAAGTTTGTCAACTTATTATTCTTTCTTTCAATCATGATATATCCTTGTTGTATTTAAACTTGCTAGGCAAACTTGTTGCTCACCCTTGCTATATCATAATAAACATTTCAGATTAAAGACGAAACTTCGGACACAGTCAAAGGCAAATTCAAGTTCCAGGATGGAATTATTATACGGTTAAAATGATAATAGTATAGGATACAAATGACATTGTATGTCGCGTAGGATATTGAATACAAGTATTAAGTTAAGATTACAGACCTTGGGAATTATATTGTAAAAGTTATTGTATAAACAATTTATGTTTATATCTTCTGCAATAGTTATAGAAATAATGTATCGTAACGTACCAGGTCCGAGGTTCTGGGGACCCGGATTTGGGTGCGCTACAGTTGGTATCAGAGCTGTAGGTTATAAACCTTAGGTAGGGTTACCTTAGGCTATAACCACAGAGATGAGGATAAGGAATAAACTCAAATAGAGTTTAAGTTCTAAGCGATGAATTTGGGCAAGGTATTGGTAAGTCAATAAGATTCAAAGAAGAATCCTGACAAGTAATAAAGATCCAGAGTTACCTAACTTTGATAATAAAGATGAACAGTAATAATGAATAAATAAAGTCTAAAAGACTAAAAGTATAAAGGGAAAGAAGATTGTAAAACAAAACGATCATAAGATAGGAAAGAATAGTAATATAATACGATTATAATATAAGATCACAACGTGATCTGATAAGGTCATAGCAGGAGGAGGATCAATCAAATGATTGAAAACTTTATAGCAGAATTGCTGTATGACAGTTATACTATAAAATTATACTATTAAAACTTAGGAAAGAGTTGTGAATTGTAGATACAGATTAAATGAAATTCGTATCGAGTAAAAAGGGAACTAGGATTATGTGGGATTTCAGTTGAGGACTCATGTGATAGCTGAGTTGTACAAACCTTTGTATGGGCGGGGGTTTTATGCTTGGTCTAATGACTACTTAGTTTATCACATTGATAATCATTGAAATGTCGGTGTCACACTATTCGCTATATGTATGATGAGAAGGTGATTCTTTTCTCATGTGTATAACGGATAGGTAGAGAATATAAGATTAGGTGCGAGTTCTTTAAACTCATACTTATGGTAAGTTCGTGACGCATAATCTTATGGTGGAACTCCTCAGCGAATGGACGACTTTGGTCTAACTAGGATAAGTTCCTAAACTCATATGATTGTGGTAAGTTTCTGAACTCATAACGTGTGGTATGTTTGATGAACTATACGGAGGTATAGGAAAATTATGAATGAAGGATTGAGGATAATAGAAATAGATAGAATTATTAAGCAATTGATCATTAGAAGAATTGAAGTTGATGGTGGAAGCATAGGTATTCCAAATCTTCTAGCTGTGCTAGACTTTAAAATTTTTGACATCAAGCTAAATTTGCACTGATGTGTCTTTTTTAAAATAAAATAAATTTTTGTTATCTTCACAACATGGTGACAAGGGTGTGCAGATGGACTTTGAGCCATTATCACATCGTTACCTGTTGTGGTATGATAACATTAAAAAATGATGATTTTCAATAATTTTACATCGTTTAAAAAAGAGTTTATGCTAATTGTTTCGGCTAGACAAATTATCAATTGAAATTCGAATTGTTGGTATATGTCTAAAGCTATTTGATTCAGCTAGACAATGTTTATGAAAATTCAAGTATCTCTTTGAGAACTTATCCCGAACCATATTGTTTTGATTCAAACTTTCGGCTGAGTATGAACAACCCCGAAAAATGGGGATATATTGGTTGGATAATGTACATTCCAATCATTGAACGCATACAGTTGTTCAGTTAATTACGGCCAGCATCTGCAGTTTACCTTCTTCGTGATTGTAAACATATCTATTATTTAATTACGGTGAATACCGTTAAACCCGAGAGTTCATGGTCTATATGACCCACAACATAATTTGAAAAGTTTTTGTTACTCCTTAGGGAGAAGTAGGGTAGAATGTGATGATAGAATAATTCCTCATAGAAGGAAGCCATGTGTACTCATTAAATGAGAATGAAATCAGATAAAGGTTAAGTTAAAAACTTAGTTTTGGTGAATAGAAAGAGTAGGGATTAGTATGCTGTAATTTTTAGGATAAAATTCTTAGAAGAATGGGTGAATGTGACAACCCAAAAATTTATAAGATATTAAATGATTAAAATAAAGGTTAAAAGAATAAAACGTAGATAGGATTTTGAGGAATAATTTAAAATTTTTAAAGAAGAACCTATATGGTTTACTATATAAATGAGATCAGAGAAAATATGGGTTACAAAATTTTTAAACCCTAGGGATAAATCTATGTGTTTGATAAAATATTAAGAATAAGGTACTACGATACCTATAAAGTTTGGTGACCTAATATATAAATTAGGTTAGTGAATTATATGAGTGGCTATAACTTATTAAGTCAATTAAGACTATTAAGTTAATACACTTAGTGGAATGTGTTATAACTTATGTGAATTATGTGTATGATTAAATAAATATACATTATATAATGTGTATATATTTATTTTGTATATAAAGATAATTAATAATATGTAAATATCAAAAATATTGAGCATTAGTTCTAGTGATAATAGATTTAATGGACTAAGGAGGGTAAGTAATTTAAATAAGCGCAATTGTTTATTTAAGCATTGGACTTGTAGCTAATTGATTTAATAGCAATTAAGTTATTAAGCTAGCCCATCATATCATGTATGAGACCAATATTATGATGGTCCAATTTAATTATGGGTGGGGGCCCAAGTTAATTTTAATTAATAAGCAAAACAAGGAAAAAGGTGCAAGCCCAAATGATTTAGAAAAAGACCCAAACTTTATCCCAAGTAAGGAGGGGTAGTATAGTCATTAAGTGAGGTATTAATAAAACCAAATTTGATGGATGTATAAGGGCCATGTGGCTGTCTATATATAAAGGAGAAATAAAAGGAATGCATGTAATGATTAAAGTACCTTTAGTGGTTCAACTACTTGCTAGGTGTCACATTCTGAAATGAGCCAACACCATTATCTTTGCTTGCAAGCTAAGATGTAATCATTAAGAGATAGAAGGATACTATTTGCCAAGATATGGAATAAATATGATTTAGATATAGAAGAGATAAGGAGAGAAAGTGGAAATGGATAAGAAAGAAAAAGGAAAGGAAGAGATAAGAAAGAAATAATAAGAAACGAAGAGAGAGAAGAGGGTGTTCGGTCATGAAGGAGAAGAAGGGAGGGAGAGTTCGGCCATGGTATGGAGAGGAGAGAAGGAGGGTTTTGTAGTTCCATAGATCTCTAATCAAGTATTAGTAAGAAGAAGGGAGGAAAATCAAGAGAATGTATAAAGAATTCCTACCTATATAATCTATTTTTCTTCTTTGATTGATTTAAGTTTTAATCTTGGTAAAGTCATGATCTTGGGGTTTAAAACCTTAGTTATATGTGTCTAATAGTATTTTATGGATCAAAAATTGGATCTAAACTAAGAAATGGAGATTAGATATTTTAAAAGTAAGAAAACCTAATTTTTCTAGCTTTACTTGTGTTTAATTTTATAATTTGTGATTTTTGGTGAATTAGATCATGGATCATGAAAGATCCATGAGTATAAGAGGTATTAGTATGTTTTATGATTGTTTATGATGTTTGATGTTTGGATAATCAAGAAATCTAAGAAAATTTCTTAGAAAACACAAAAACTAAAAAATCAAATTTTGAGAAAACGTAACAAGAAATTCAAACGACCATATCTCCTAGTGTATTTCGAATTTTTGAGTGTGGTTAATTTCTAGAGTTAGATCTATAAGTCTTCTAACCTTTCCACGTGGAATCATTGAAAAATTCCGTGTAGTTTCCGTGTGGACTGTTTTGAACAAAGGACGCCAAATCTGAAAATGACAAAAAGCAATCTGTCCGGATATTTCAAGGGCAGTTTTGTCCACTTAATTAATGTAATAAATTCCAATCTTTTGTGACATGAAAATATATGTTATAAAGTATCTTGTGTCCAAAAATGAGCTCATTCCGACTTAAATTGAGAAAGTTATGACTATTTCAATATTTATATTTCTCCGACAAAAATTGCTATAACCGGAGTTCTATAACTCCGATGGCCACAAAATTTAAACTGGAAGCTCACGATAACATGTGTAAGATCCCGCCAAGAGTTCAGAATTTTTGGAGTTAAGCACGATGTAGCAAATTACTTAAAGAATTAACTATAAACGGATTTTTGAAAAATACTCAAGGAAATTGAAAAATTTCTGAAAAAATATTTTTGTGTATGAAATACATGTATTTATATATGGACAAAAGATAAAAAAAAATAATAAGATGATTTGGTTAAAAAGGGGGAATCCAGCTTGCTGGATTGCAATTTGGTTTGCTGGATTGGCCATAAAGTTGCTGGATGAGATATTTAGATAATCCAGGATACTAGATTGGTCTGTTTACATAATCTAGAATGTTGGATTGAAGGATTGATGAATTCAGGCTTGCTGGATTTGAGGTTAGTGAATCCAGGCTTGCTGGATTGGATGTCAGTTTGAATTCAGGCTTGCTGGATTAGAGGTCAGTTAAATCCAGTCTGCTGGATTGGAAAATAGTTTACTATATTGAAATTCAGTCTAAATCCAGGTTGCTGGATTAGGTATTCAACTTACTTAATTATAAATGACTTATAAAATGAAATACTAAGTGTTAATTCACAAATTATATGATTCAGTAGTGTTAAGTCTAAGGTAGTACAGTCGTACCCTTTAATGATTGATGTCTAGTAGCTGGGCTAAACGATTTCTTCATATGGGGAAGGGATCTACGAATTAGTAACCGATCTAACTCACTGTGAAAATAGTGTAAACGAGACGAAAACTAATTTGTTAGTTATTTGTGGAAAATCACTCAGTATACTATATTGAATATTATTAAAGACTCGATGCGTGCTAGGTTTAGACTTGTGTATATGTATGGTATTGAGAATATCTAATATTTGACTATGTGTTTAAATGTTAGATATTATAATAATAAAATTATGAAATAAGATATGTTATGCTAATTGAAAGATAAATATCTTATAAGTAATAGGTCTTTTCAATAAAGCGATTAAATTAGATTACGTAGCAGTAATTGATGGTACAGGCAAGTTCCTATACTTTTTTATTGTGCAAGTTTCCAAACTCGAACTTGAGTTGTTATTGTAAAGCATGTTCGTGATTAATCATTGTTGATTACATCACATCTATGATTTATTGATTCGCACGTTGTGCATATTGTATATGTTCATCAGGTATGAAAGGCTGATCACCTTCATTACCATATTGTTCAGTTGAATTTATTCATGTTCATTGTTGACTATTCAGCATTATTGATTCATATACTTTCACAATTCTTATATTATTGAAAGTTTGTCAGCTTATTATTCTTTCTTTCAATCATGATATATCCTTGTTGTATTTAAACTTAATGGGCAAACTTGTTGCTCACCTTTGCTATATCATGATAAACATTTCAGATTAAAGACGAAACTTCAGACACAGTCAAAGGCAACGATAAGTTTCAGGATAGAATTATTATACGGTTAAAATGGTAATAGTATAGGATACAAATGACATTGTATGTCGCGTAGGATATTGAATGCAAGTATTAAGTTAAGGTTACAGACCTTGGGAATTATATTGTAAAAGTTATTGTATAAACAATTTATGTTTATATCTTCCGCAGTAGTTATAAAAATGATGTATCATAACGTACTAGGTCCGAGGTTCTAGGGACCCGAATTTGGGGGCGCTACAGTTCTTGATTATGAGTTAGCCTCATGTATGTGTATTAGTATCGACGTACGTCATAACCATGTTGCTAGGTTGGACTTGAGTAATAAGTTCGACGGTTTAAACGTTGTAGTTGGGTACTAATAGACGTTTTAAATGTAATGTAATGTGTAGGATAATTGTGAAAGTGATTGTAATTATTAAAGTGTAGCTTGCGCTTGAGGCAAGTTCTCTAATCCTTATTCTTTTACGTTATGCAAGTTTCTATTTCTAAACTTGTTATTTATTTTGTGCAAATTTTTTGAACCATTCTTGTACGCTATGCAAGCTTTATCATTGTATCTTTTCATTGTGCAAGTTCCCTAACCCTTGCTCAATATATCATGAAAGTTCATTTCCGTTTCTTAACTTGTTATATATTGTACAAGTTACACTGCATTCAAATATTCGTAAAACATAAGTATTGAAGTATTATTTACATAATGTGATCTTGACTTAGTTGTTCAAGCAAGATCTACGTAATCTATCGAATGCTTTAAGTTATTTCTAAAGCATTCCTAGTTATCATAAAATCTGTTGTTGTATCTTACATTTGATTCATAATTTTTATATTATCGAACTATTAAAGCATTGTGAGTCGATTCAACTACTCCTTAGTTGATGATAGTTGAAACTCCAAAGTTCCTTTATCTATCCAAACCAAACTTTGTTTGGTGCGGACTTGTATTCAAATACTGAGAATGAACAACCCTATTTATTAGGGCACATTTATGCAAAAGCGTTAAGATGGTTGTGCACAATACATAGTACAAAGGGCTGATCCCCCTAAGTACGAGTTAAAGGTCCATAGTCTCAATGACTGTTAAAGGTTTTAAATAAAAATATTTATAACGTAGGACATAATTCAAGGTCGTATAACCCTCAGATAAACTCTATATTCAAACTTTAGAAATGATGAAAGAATTATTATTCAAATGAAAGTAAAGTTATTCAAACCCTTTTTGAAGTTGTTCAGTTAAGTCATATCATTGTTGTATTTTAAGTGAGTTTTTGTTTGCTCACTCTTGCATATTTTATAACCCCTTGCAGTTAAGGCCGAGAATGTTGACGTACAATCAACAAGTAAAGGAAAAGAAAAGATGAGCAAGTGAAGACTTGTTGTCTTCAATTTTGTTTGTAATAAGACTTAGTTGATGATGTTTTATTTTCACAATTATTTGTTATGTTAGGTTTAGATAACCCTGGAATTTTAATTTTGGATTAAGTTGTAATCCTTTTTCAAGGAAGATTTTATTTAATTATTTATAAAGGTTGTAATTTATTTTGCAATTCTTTATTATTGGGTAGATGTATGATTTATTTAGAAAGTGAACACCAAATCTTATGGAAACAAAGTATCCAGATTTGGGGGTGTCACAGTGTGAACCTATTTTGGGGGCGTCACAGTTGGTATCAAAGCTTAGGGATATGGTCGATGGCGAAGATATGAGATTAGAAATAAGAGTGGAGAGACGAGTAATATACTTCGCTAGTGTATGACTTACTTAAGCTGAATTTTTTTACTTAATAAATTGATAAATTGAGAGATGTCAATTAACTTTTGTTTTGAAGCTGTATTCTAGAATGATATCTGAAATCTAAGAGATGAGCAATGGAGAAATCATGATACAGAAGAAATGACCGGGAAGATAGAATCTGAAATGAAAGTAAGGTATCCTCACCTCTTCGAAATACTAGGTACGTAAATTTCGAGGTCAAAATTTCACAAGCAATGGAGATTGTAAGACCCCGAAATTTTATGAAATAAAAGTATTCAATTTTCTTATAATTATTATTCTATTCAGTAAATGGTTAAAGTGATAAAAGGTTAAAGTGAAGGGTGATATGTGCAAATTTTACAAAGTAAGCAACTTGACATAAAATATTCGTTGTGTCGAGAAATATTCGTTTGGTCGGTGAATATTCTTTTTGGCAGGAAATCACTACTAGAAAATTGACCTATAACGACGGTCGTTGACCCTCGTTATAAGCTAAAAGACCGTCGCTATAGACTATAGCGACAGTCGCCGACCCTCCCCTTTTCTGCCGTCGCTATAACCTATAGCGACGGTCTTTCATATCTATACCGACGGCCGGACCGTAGCTAAAAAACAACCAAAAAAACGCATTTACAGATTTTTACCGACGGTCAATACATATCAATAGCGACGATCCCGACCGTCGCTATATGTATGGAGCTATAGCGACGGTCGCCAACCCTCGCTATAGCCTTTTTAGATTTAAAAAAAAAATTAAATAGTGCTGCAAATATTTATTGAACAAACATAATACAATATCAAATAAAACATAAAAAAAATTATACATGTCAATAGCTCTAAAGAAGTGTAGATATCACACTAATCGTATATTTTCAGTAATTGTTGTTTACATCTCATCCAAACACAATATAGGAAGAGAAATATATTACTATACATGATACAATTGAACAAATATGTTTTCGCTCTAACTGTTGATAGGAGACTGCTTAGCTCAACTGTAGCATCTGCTAATGCTTCCAGAAGGTGTGCCCTTAACTTTGCTGCCAGATCAACCTTTCTCTTGTACACATCCAAGCAGTCATGCTCTAACCCGCCTTCCGTGAGTTAAAGTATGAGCCCCTTGGATGACCTCAGTTGGCCTACAAAAAGGTTTAATTAGAAAATTACTACTAGATTTATGCATGATCAAATTTTATTTTACTTTTTAATAATTAGGACAATGCATAACCCCTACACATTATAATAATACATAACTGCATTTTCAGAACTTACGATCTGCAAAACTTTTGCTGCCTATTTCCAGAGCATCTCAAGTCCCATAAAGCAAAGGACCCATCTCTTGAACCAGATACAATGAAATCTAAAAGAATACGAAAAATACCAATATATTGAGAATGTAAATATGCCCTCTCTATATGAAGAAAGGAGTCTCAAAGAGAATATAAAATAGATCATACACCTACCGTGATTAGTTGGGTGAGGACATACATATTTTAAGCTTCCTGTGATAGTAGTGTGCATACAAGCCAATCATGTATGATGATAAAGCACGTACTTTATAAACAATCTTATTTATTTATTAATAAAATATTCATTTATTAAAGGCATTTAATTATCTACATGTTGCTGTTTTTATAATATATAAATAACTCATAGTTTTAAGCAATACTTTTAGAATCATGATGATGATCATGCTAATGAGATCTAAATTCTTAGAAAGTTTTAAAACTAAAATAGTTCCCAATCGTGGGATTACTAAAAAGGGGATTAGTAAATCTGGATAGATTGGTACATATGTTGCTTGCTCATTGGATGAGGATGATTGATCTCATGATCATTTGTGTGGAGACACTAAAGCAAGTATGTAGGTGTTTATTGGAGAATAAGTTCACTGAACGTGATTCGCTATGGAATACCTTATGGAGATTTACTCGCCTGTCAATAGGAATTCCTAATGTGATAGTAGTACAAGTAATCCTTGGACTTGAGATCATCATAGTATCTTGTATGTAACAAATTATACTTTGACTTATTCCTTAAGACCTTTTAAGGCATATATAGGGTATGCTTGGGTATAATGAGTTACATATGGAGATAATGAATGATCAATAAAGAATCTACCAACTCTAGTAAAAGAGAAGATATATCCTATGTGATTCGTTAAATGACAACCCAGGAATCCTTGGCCAAGGTGAAATGAAATTAGAAAGGAGTTTCTAATTTGCATTATTTGGAGTTGTGCATTTTCTAATCGAAATACATATAATTAAATAAAATAAGACTTGACAGTAAATCCATGTCTTATATTTAATTGGGACATTGTATGGTGGAAGGATTGAATTGTATGGTAACTATTTACTCACAGGTTCTTTTTGATTAATGTTGAAATCTATATTATCTGAAAAGTCGTTGATCGCTAGGGAGGCTTATCCCTATTATAGAATAAATATTATTTATTTAAATAGATTATTAGTTTAATTTATTTATTTAAATAAGATTAAAATTATTTTAATTGATTTATTCACAACCGATTTAATATGGAGAACCTAAAGGGTCACACCATAAAAGGAAGAATAATTATTTAAGAAGGTAATGACATAATCGTAATAATGCATTAAGTGTAATTAATTTAATCTATGGTGATAGAATAAATTAAATAGCTTAATGTTTATTATTTAATATTTTAAAAATATTAAATATAAATTAATAAGAGGAGTCTTATTAATATTATTATAATTATTATTATTTTAATTTATAAAGGAGTTTAGTAATTAATTTAATATTAATACTCTCATTTATTCCTAATAAGATTAGGAGACAAATTAATTAAATGAATTTAATTAATCATTCCCATGTGGTGGGAAGTCTAAATTAATTAAAGGAGTTTAATTAATGAAAAAAAAATCTCATGTCTAATATGATTAGAAGGGTTGACCAATATCTATATAAGAGGAGTCTTATAATAGATATCAGTTGAGGCAATTCCAATTGTTGGAGAGTACTCCTTTTCTATAGAGGATAGAAAACTAAACCAACCACCCTCCTTGATAATTCATCTTCCTTGGTGGATCACCTCTAGAGGCCAAACACTTGGGTGGCTAACGTTGATCAAAGGAAGGAATCTAACCCGGAAATTCAAGGAGATCACGAAGAACAAGGAGTTGAACTAGTACATGTGGAAGCTTCGTTCTACAAGGGTATGATTCCATAACTTCTTATTTATCTTTTTAAATTAATAATTTGCATAAAGGATGATCCGGGTAATGGTTTTGTAAAAAAAATTTTAAACTCTGATATATACCATGCTTCCGCTAATTTTTGCAATTTGATTGCGTTACGATTTCGTACAAACCCAACATCCCGTGTGACCTATCAGTGCTCCAACACACTTCTTTTCTTGTGCTTCCCATCCTTTACCTGTTTAGACCAGATGAATGTATCATCAGCAAAGCTTGTTAAGTGAATTTAATGAGGAATACTATTCTAGAATAATGACCTACACTTTGATCACCAGAAGCTGGTAATATGTTAGTATTTTCCTGCAAAAAGGAAAAAATTGTTAAACTGTTCATTTAAGCACCAATGATTCATTAATCAGAAGGAAAATTAATTTATACCACAATCAAAATTGAAAATCTAAAAGAATAGTTATCCCATCAGAATATCATGCAAGTTTTCAGTATGTCTCTTGGATCTTGAGCCCGTATAGCTGTTCAGCCAGAGGGTTAGGGCTTCCTATGAGTCACAGCATTGGAATGATGATTACAGAAAGAAGAATACAAGGATTAGTGGTTCTTTCAATGAAAGGACATTTATTTACTAATGAAACATTAAGACATTCAGGTCCAACACTCCAATTTCAAACCTAAGAATATAAAAAAAGAAAAAATATCAAATTCCACTACATAAGCAACTTTAATATCTTTTAATAGAAGAATATTACCATAAACTTATAAACACCTCAATTATCATAAAGCATATTAACAAACCTCACAGGCATAATAGCTCAAATATTTGAAACCATACTAGTCCAGCATAGAATACAACCCCATATTTAAATATTTTAAAGATACGATTAACGAGCACTCCAGTCTAAGAGCAAAATATGCTAACGTTAACTCTTGGAGTGGCACCCATTTGTGAATCAGTTGATTACATATATGAAATATTAGTTTACTACCATTATTTCTGGAATTATTATAAAGTTAAAGTTATCTTCTAATCCATATTGTAGTAAGTACCTTTAAGTTACTCCATGCATATGGCAATCCAGTGGCCGTATCAAACGCAGGAAGAAACCGACGTCCAAACTTTTCTGCTAAAATAAGAAGCTCATTGTTGTAAACTCCATGCACCAACCTGTTTGTAGAATCAGTTGCAAGAATATGAGCGGAAACAAGTCCTCCAAGAACTCTTATGTTGCACTACACAATAGCAATAGAGGGAAAAATGAACACCGTTAAAGCAATTAAACTAAGCCCATAAAACACTCCTTAACAATGCTAGAGATTGTAAATTCCTTATGCAAATTAAGAAAGCTTCCTGTCAAAGAAGCCAATCATATACTCGATCGCATAAGAGTCTATAGAAAGGTATACCTCAAAAAGATTTATCCTTGCATCAACATCAAACATTAGATTCTCATATAGCCAATAGACTGTCCTTTCAAACTCAGTGTTGTTTCCCGTGATAACGAGACTGAGAGAAAAAAAAAGGAGAGTATCAAATTACTGGAACAAGCAAATTAATTAAGAAGGCAATAGGAAACACTTAGTGAAATAATGATAGGCTCTGTTCTGAAGCTTTGGTGGCATCATAATGAAGAGTTGTACATTCTGAATGCCTAGCCTGGACATGGTGAGTTTTGAGTTGAGAAGGGAAGTTGTAATAAATAAATGAGTAGTGAAATTACACATGAGATTTGGCTATAAAATTAAGCATATTTATGAGTGAATGCATAAGAAATTGGAAATTAAGAAGCAGGCAACAGTTCCAATTGAAACATATATAATATAATAATAATATCAAGCAGGCAGGTAGGCAGGCAGTTGAATCTAGAGGGGATGATGATGAAGAATAAATTCTTACAACCCAATTTCCTTGCAATAAATTCTTCAGGGCATCCAACTTCTAAAGTTCATAAAGACACTTAGTTCCCAGTTGCAATTAACTTTCTTGCAAACAGCAAGTATTCAGCCAACACTCCTTTGAATTATAATGGCAGTCCATCATCAGTCCCTCAAACAACTAATGCAACTGAAACCTAAAAATAAAATTAACTCTATAATATAATAATACTGAATTCAATCCTATTTCCTACAGCCTTTAAACAATAATTTAATAATTTAATTTTTAATTAAACCTTACAATGACTGAATACGAATTGTCAACTTTAAGCATTCTCTACCCAAGGTCATAATTCAATCAAATTCTTCTAGAATCCGCAACATACGCCAAATATATAACACACGTATGTTATTAAACTATGTATTAATACTAACAGATAAAGACAGAGAGAGGGATGAGCTTACCGGCTGTAGATCCAAACACCTGAATCTTCACCTCTGTCTACGCCAGAATGTTGCAATAAATCGTAACTCTTTCGTAAAAAATAACATGCCTGAATCAAGCTTTTAGAGGTAAGGGGATTCAAAATAAACTGATGAACGCTGTGTGTATACTGTATACGTGAGACTGAGATATATGTAGTGAAAGTGATGAGAGATAAAGCAAATAAACGGAGGGTGGGGGAAATTGGGTTGTTTCTAAATCCGTAGGAACATCAGGGTGAAGCCAATTTTTCATCGTGAAAGTGATCCCACGATGACTAGGGTTTTGCGATCTGAAATAATTAGAGGGAAAATGGGAAGAAGAGAGAGATCGTGTTAGAGAGGAGAGAGAGGAGTGGAGACGAGATGATTTGGGTTGGGGGGGGGAAGGGAAGTTCTGAACTGATTTGGTTTATCTAAAAGTAACCTCTGTATCGACGGCCGGACAACGACCCTCGCAACAGACTAGCATTTATCGACGGTTCCCCATGTCCGTCGTTATAGATACACTATAGCGACGTTTTCGTGCCGACCATTGCTATATCTCGTCGTTATAGGTCGATTTTCTAGTACTGAATATTCGTACGACGGCGCAATCATTGGTTGACCCCATAACGGAATAATTGTCGGATATAAAAAGCAACAGAAGTAACCTTTTAAAAAAAATAACGGCAAAACTTTTACCGTTAAACTATTGAAATAGTCGGTGGTTAAAATACAATAATACGCGTTGTTGCACAGTAGCACATGGTATTGCACAGTAATTTTTAATTATTGATTCTTACGTAAGAAGTCACTCATTCAATAATTGTTATAGTAATTACTGTTCAGTATTTTATATTCTTGATTCAATAATTGCTACATTGATAATTGCATATTATTTTCTATTATTGATTCAATAATTTTCACAGTAACCACTGCACAATATTTCACATTATTAAATCAATAACTCATATTATTTAAACGATATTATTAGATAGCATTACTGACATTGTCTAGAAAGTTCTGTCGAGGAAAGGGGTTAGGTTATATAATTGTGCGCCAATAAGGATAAATTCTTATCGGAAAGCCCCCTCTTTCCTGGGAACGAGCTGGTTGTCAATATTGTGATTATGTAATATTAATTGTGAATAATAATTGATTGTTGATAAATAAGATAAGTAAATATCTGTTCAATTTTGATATAAACAAAAGAATTTTTAGCATGAGACGTTTGTTGAAAGTTAACGTATGATTTGTTAACAATTTCAAGAGGTGACTGATTTAAAAATTTTGTAACAAAATTTTTAACAACATGCTTTAATAATTTAAAATGTATAACTTAATGATTTTTTATCTGATTTGGGTGATTCTTAAGGCTAAATTGGAGTATTTGAAGTCTAGTTGCTGTTAAAATTAATTATTTTGACAAATAAATTTTAGTTAATGGTGGTAATACCATAATAGTGGACTGACGTTTTAAAAATAAAATGGTCATATATAGGTTTCTTAAGTTTTGTTATTCACTTATAAGTTTTTGAATATGAATTATGATTCAATACTATAAATAAAGACACCTTGAATGAATTATGAATTATTAGTTGATTTATATTTTATTCGAGGTGAATATGTGTGGTGACCCCGACTTTTAATTGAATTTAAATTGTTTATAGTAAGGTTTTGATTTAATAAAGGTTTATATATTAAGATTGTTGTATTTTATCATCGCTTGAGGTGGTGACTTAGTGGTGGAAAGCAGGACATAAGTCCCCATTAACGTGGGTTCTAGTCATGATAAACTCCTCTATGCTTAAGTGGTCTCACGTCCTGGATTTATTCGGGAGTTAGTTGAGCTTTGGATTTATTCGGGGGTAAGCTAAGTTTTGCCGATGAATACACCCCTAAGGCCTCTAAAATTTTTGAAGATCATTCATTTATTTTCTCCCTATCATGCATATAATTTTATTACATATGTTAATAAAAAACAGTTATTATATTATAAGACCAGTTGAAAGTATTGTGAGTCTATAATAATGATTGTGAATAACTATTGCAAGATTAAAAATGTGTAAATAATTGATGAATAAAAGGTGTTGATTAAATATAAGTATGATATGCAGATGTTTGTTCAAATTTTTTTTACAAAGTAAGTTTGGCAGGACTTGCTGACACTCTACTTTTTCTACAGTAGTATGGACCACAACTCTATTATTAAACAAATTTTGTTAAAACGTGTACAAATTGGTTTAATTTCCTCTATGGGACCACAAATTTCACTACCAGTATTTTTATATAGCTCATTGGGTTATTTTGCCAAAATATGTGTGCTAGTTGTCTCCTCAATTTTTAGTAGAAATAGATTGCTTTGATGAGAAACAAAACACATCATGACTACACCAAAGTATAAAATTCTTTTATTATAATATTGTGAGTATTTCTTTTGAGTGTAAGGTTACTCCAAGTGTTGATAAAGAGTGCAAACATTGTTCAGGTTGATCACTTTCATAGAAAGCAGCATCTAGTCACATGCTAAGGTAAGGGGTATTACTTTTTCATAATATGGTAAAGAAATATCATTTTCTTTCACACTCTATATTATTCTAAGAGATTATTATTCGTTCTTGAGCTTATCATTAAATAGTGAAAAGTCCTGAAATGATTAGAATATTCGTAATGGTTTGTGATTCATCTAATATCTTGACCTGAATCATTCTATTCAGTTTTAAGTTATTATATTTGATCCAATAAATTTACATTTACTTGAACTTTATATTCTATTAAGAATTCTAATCGATTTTCTGGATATTGTGTTGGTAATTTGGACTCTAGATAATTAAGTTGAAAATCACTAAGATCTATTTTTATCTTATTATTCTGATTATATATCATTGCTATAATCATTGTGGTGAAATTTCACTTTAGTTCGTAGTGTAAAGATGAAATATTGATTGGTATGATCATGACCATTGGTTTTACAGTTGTATGTCTTTGGCTCGTAGTGCAAAGATGGACTGTTGATTGGAATGACAATTGGTTTTACAGTTGTATGTCTTTGGCCCATAGTGCAAAGATGAACTGTTGATTGACGTGACCATTGGTTTTATAGTTGTATGTCTTTGGCCTGTAGTGCAAAGATGGATTATTGGTTGGCATGACCATTGGTGTTAGTTCAAAGATGAATTTATTAGCATGATTATGAACAAGAACTGTGAATTGGTATAACCATAATCTTTGGTGTTTCAGGTAAAGACATGTGATGAAAGTTCTCTTTGTCTTGGGTACAACGAAAAACTGTTGATTGGTGTTACAAGAATAAAATATTGATGATGGACTTTTAACTTGGAGAAGATAGTGGACATTATGTTCTACTTGACTCTTCTAATGGATTGTTAATTCTGCTGCAATTATAGTTGAAAACTTTTATCATGTACCATATGTTCTAAATATCTGATTTATTACTAAAGAATGCTACTGATAATTTAATTATCTTAGTCATGATAATCTTTACTGGGCTATTTGTGATCACCCCTTTTGCTTCACAATTCCTTTCAGGAAATAAAAGTGTAGCTGTCACTAGCAGAGAGAACATGGGTATAAAGTGATGTTTCAAATTAATCGCGGTCCTCATCAAGTTATAGAACAGTGTGGCATAATAACTGTACTGAGAACTCAAAATGTGTGTGTCGTATTTTATTTGTCATTTAACAGTGGAATTTGGTGAATCAAATAGGGTGATGTGAACCCAAATTTGAAAGCGTAAAAAATGCACCCCATTAGAATGATGAGAGTAGAAATCTTCTCGGGTTCCTTTGAGGACTTGAAATATTTGTTACTTTATTTGATACGACATTATAATAATTTGGGTGTGAATACTATCGTACTATATACGACATGGTAATAGTTGTAAATAGAAAGATTTGTATTTGAATTTTGTTGTGTGTATTTATGACAACTCAGAATGGGTTGTGTGGACTTATTTTGGGGGCGTCACACTTGTGGTCCGTGTATATCTCACATTTTTCTCCATACAGATAATGTCTCCAAATCTTTAACGCAAAAACTACTGCCGCTAAATCCAAGTCATGGGTAAGGTATCGTTTTTCGTAATCCTTCAATTGTCGAGATACATACGCAATGACCTTGTCATGTTGCATTAGCACACAACCAATTCCCTTGTGCGACGCATCACTATACACCACGACACCTCCCGCATTATCCGACAATGACAACACAAGCGCTTCACTTAACCTCTTCTTCAACTCCTTTAAACTTTCCTCACATTTTTTTGTCCAAACAAACTTTACCGTCTTCCTTGTTAAATTGGTTAACGAGGTTGCTATCTTAGAAAAATGTTGGATGAATCTTCGATAGTACCCGACTAACCCTAAGAAACTTGTCACCTCCGTCGGGGTCTTTGGTTGTTCCCAATCACTTACTGCCTCCACTTTTGCAGGATCCACTGAAACTCCGTCCTTGTCTATCACGTGTCCTAAGAATTGAACCTTCTCCATCCAAAATTCACATTTCAAAAATTTTGCGTACATCTTTTCCCTTCTTAATGCTTCCAGTCTTTGAATAATTTAGGATGTCTTCAATGAAAACAACCACGAACTTGTCCAAATATGGTTTTAAAACTCGGTTCATCAAATCCATGAATGTTGTCGGAGCATTAGTCAATCAAAATGACATCACCAAAAACTCGTATTGTCCATATAAATGTTGTTTTAGGTATGTCTTCCTCACGTACCTTCAATTGATGATAACCCGTTCGCAGATCTATCTTCAAAAAACATTTTGCTCCCTTCAACTGATCAAAAAGGTTATCTATCCTCGGTAATCTATTATTGATCATTACTCTATTTAATTCTTGATAATCGATACATAGCCTCATCGATCCATCCTTCTTCTTAACAAACAACATTGGTGCTCCCCAAGGAGACACACTTGGCCGAATATAATCTTTATCTAGCAATTCTTGCAATTGTATCATCAATTTGTTCATTTTTACTGGCGCCATACGATATGGAGCTTTCAAAATTGGTGCGGTTACTGGTGCTAAATCTATTACGAATTCGATCTCTTTGTTTGGCGGAAGACCAGGCAGATCATCTGGAAATATGTCTTGAAAATCTCTGACTACCGATATATTTTTCATTATTACTCCTTTTTTCTGAGTATGCACGATATAGGCTAGGTAACCTATACGTCCTTTCTTTAATAATTTATTGGCCTGCATCATCGTAAGACAACACGATTTCCTAAACGATGAGCTACCATAGAACACTACCTTAGACTGATTTGGAGTCTGAAGGTTCACACTTTTTTTTGACAATCGATTATCGCAGCGTGGCTAGATAACCAATCCATTCCTAACATCTCATCAAACTTTCCCAGTCTTATAGGAATCAATTCTACGCTTAGTTCGTGACCTCTAATGTTTGCACCACAGTTTCGTTAAACAAACTCTATGGGAATTACTTCCTTATTCACAATCTCTATGTTCAACGGATTTTCTAAGTGTTCTTAGAGTATGTTTAGTCGACTAGCAAATTTTTCAGACACAAATGAACAGGTTGCAACGGAATCAAATAATACATAAGCATTAATATTAGTGATTGGGATAATACTTGACACCACGTCCTTTGCAGCTACTGCGTCCTGGAAAGTCATGTTCAAGGTTCTGGAAGTTGGTCGGTTGGATTACATTGGTCCACCAATCATCAGCTTGCTGCCTCCTCCTTGTTGGCCGCTTTCTCTACTGCTCCCCTTATTTGGATAGTCTTTGATTTGATGCTCGGTTAAGCCACAAGCGAAACATCCCTTGATCTTTTTTGTCTTTGGGAAGTTCGGTGAAATGCGCCCCTCCTGGCCATAATTCTAACAAACATTGCACCCCTTCCAGCACTCTCCTTGGTGGTTCTTTCCACACTTTGATCATCCCTCCGCTCGCTTCTTAAACCCTCCTTGGTGACTTCCCGCTTGATTGTTGTTTTTGTTGTTGTTGTTGTTGTTGTTGTTGTTATCCCACATTCTCTTTCCTAGATTGCTTCATCCACTACTGCTTCCTCCACGGCTCTATCCTCTAGTGTTCTTACTCTTCTTTTCTTTGTTATACTGACTCATGGCCTAACTACCTATTTTCGTAATGATGGTCTTTTCCAACAGCGTGGAAAATGAGTCGGTTTGGAGAACTGACATCTTGTTGAACAACCAAAGGTTTCAGTCCTAGTTCAAAGCGTCTAGTTTTCCTCTCTTTAGTATCTACTTGGTGCATTGCAAATCGTGCGAGCTCGTTGAACTTGGAAGCATATTTTGCCACCATCATCTCCCCTTGTTTTAGTTCTAGAAACTTCACCTCCGTCCTCTTCTTCATGCTCTTTAGGAAGTAATTCTCAAAGAACAAAGTCTTAAACCTTTCCCAGGTTATAGTCTCTTCTCCCGCTCTCTATTAATTGGCCTCCCACCAGTAATTTTCTTCACCCCTCATCGTGTATTTAGCGAACACAGTCTTCTGATGTTCACCCACACGAGCAATGGCAAAGGCTTTCTCTATCTCCTTGATCCATGTCTGCGCCTGAATAGGGTCGGTAGTACCCTCAAACTCTGGAGGTCCTACGCTCCTAAAGTCTTTGAAGTTAGTTACAGGTACCGCTTGGGGATTAGGGTGAACGGGTTTATTGTTCCTTCCCCGAAGGGCTTCTCCTAACAAGTTAACTAGTCGTTGTATAGGATCTACTTGCTCTCTCTCGTTATTGACCGACTCCTCTGGTGTAGTAAGTCTATGTCTGGGCGCCATTATCTGCGTTACAAAATTTCATTCTTATTATCTAATTATATTACTTAAGTATTTCTTTAATGCAAAAGGAATAAAATTTTATAACACGTTTTTTGAAATAAGGACATTTATATTCATATGCCAAATCATTATATCGATATGATCATTCCTAGCATACTTCTATAAATGTCAACACATATTCCCTAATATCACAAAAGATGGGGAAACACTATCATACTACCCTTCTAACATAAGCCTACTTGGGGTTTACATAACTATCTCATATCTTATATAAAAGAGTAGGATTACATCACAATATATACATCACATAAAAATAACTACTACTACTACTACTACTACTAGACTAATAGGTCTCATACTAACATCCCGCGCTCCACTGCTGTAACAAATGAGATTTTAGTATTTTAATTTTAAATATTTATTAAATTAAATAAATATTTTAGTTGATTTATTTATTGAGTTAAATAAATAATTAATGTGATTATGTTATGGAGTAATTTAATTCAGTGTAATATATTAATTAAATTGATGTTTAATATTAAATTGATGTTTAATAATTTTGTGTTAAAGTTTAAATCTAATTGAGATAATTAAATTAGATGAATTTTTATGTGGTAATTTGGTAATAATGATTTAATAATTTAGTGAATAATTATAGTAATGTCTAATTTAATTTAATAATTAAATTAGAGATTTACTAATATGTTACATGGAATGATGATTAATAAATAAATTATAATTGTGTAGCAATTTGATTTATGTGAAATTTTATTTAATAATTGATGTTAGCTTTAATTTAATTATATTAGAATATTGGGATTTAATTAAATAAAGTCTGACAATTAAACTATTTAGTAAGTGGGTTATTAAAATAAATTAAAAGAGTTTTAATTTAGTTTTACCAAACAAGGCCCTTAGTTTTTAAAAGTCTATTTTTAATTCGGTTTTACCAAACAAGACTTAAGTCTTTTAAAATTCTATTTTAAATTAGTTTTTCCAAACAAGCCTTAGTGGCTTTTGATTTTCAAAAATACATATCTGATATATATTTAATAAGGGATATTATGTATATGTCAATTTATATTTTATATCAGTTATATGTTATATTTTATACTACGTTAAGTTAGAAAGATAGAGTTAGAATAAGAACAAAGTAAACTAGAGAGAAGAAGAAAGAAAGAAGAAGGAAATTCTATGTGAGAAGCAAGAGGAATCCATCATCATCATCTTCTTCTAAAACTAAAGCCAATCAAAGGTAATAATCTAACTCTATATTTTTCTAATTATGTTCTTCCATTGTTTTCATGAAACATGTTTTAGAACTTCTCTGTAATTTGGATTTCATGGTTTTTTGTGTAAATATGAGTTATATGTTTTAAATTATATATATAAACTATTATATATGATTTGTGTGAGTATTTAAACTGTTTAATTCATGAATATATGATGAACATAAAGAAATCATGTTCATAACAATTTACAGTAAAATATTTTGAAAAAATGGCTTTTTATATAAAAATTGATGTATAATTCATGCTATGTGATGTAATTGATTATAGATTATGATAATATGTTAAGAAACGAAAATAACATGATTTGAATTTAGTGATTTGGTTTAAAAACAAAGTCACAGTGTTTATTTTTGTTAAGAACACTTAACAATGAAGTTTTCTTCAAAATCATTTAATTAAATATTTTTAATTAATTGTTGTGATGTTTATATGTGTTAAAACATGTTAGAAGCATAAAATTATGATTATGTATAGTTTTATATGAATTATATGAGTTGAAATTTAAGTTTGGTAAAAGAAAATAAGCCAAATTGGCTTTTTCTTGCACAGTTCGTGAGGCTGTCTGCGTCCCACTGTGACATTGCTTTACAGCGCCAGTCCTGTGAGTAAACAGGGCGCTGCAGTGCCATAACAGCATCTGGTGAAGTGGCACGGCGCGGCATCACCAATTATGTTTGTTAACTGCAATACTGCAGCGTCGAGACCAGAATGCAGAACGTGCTGACGTGGCATAGTGCTGCAACGTCAGTTCAGAGTGTTAACTGGAGCGCTGCAGCGCCAGGTCCGGTTCTGCAGATCCCTGATGATGTGGCACGGCGCTGCAGCACCCACTGCAGTTCATTATGTGGTGCTGCAGCGCCACCTGTGCATTTTAGCCAGAGAATTTTATTTAAATATATAATTTTTTGAGAATGTTACTATAATAAATATAAAAGAATGTTAATAAAATTATATGCTAATTGGACAGTATGAAATCATATTTTTAATATGAAATGTATGATTTTAAATTATAATTTGATTGATTATTAATAAGTTTGATGTGAATGTATGGTTCGATTATGTTATGAACTAACTAGTTATTAAACTTAATAATTTAGAGTTAAAGGTTAACTTGGATTGGTTAACTAGTGATGTGATGTAGCTATACGGTAACTAATTTGTGCTATTATTGTTAAGAAAGTGTACGTAGGATAAAATGTGGAATGAGTTATTAATTGCTAGCTTACGCACGAGGCAAGTTTTCTAATTCTTACTTTTTAATTGAGCAAGTTATTCTATTCTTTATTGTTATCAATTACGCAAGTTCTTTAATTCCATATTGGACAAATGTCTTATGTAGTTCCTTATTGAAAATAATGTAACATTGACTTAAATGTTCAAGCAAGGTTTTATCTTATCTTTCAAATGCTTTAAATTTACTTCTAAAACATGACTTTTGAATATGATGTCTATTGTTGTAACTCATAGTTGTTCCATAATTCTTTTATTATTGCACTCTTAAATTATTCTAAGTTTGATTCAACTACTCCTTAGTTGATGATAGTTGAACTCTAAATTACCCATTGAGCTTATTCAAACCAAACTTTCTTTGGTGCGGACTTGTTAATTAAAGCTGAGATGAACAACCCTAGTAATAGGTGATTACCATGCAAAAACATTAAGATGTTTATGCACAATACATGGTACAAAGGGATGATCCCCCTAAGTACGAGTTTGAGTCCATATAGTCTAACGACTGTTAAAGGTCTAAGTAAAAATACTTACAACCTGGGACATAGTTCAAGGTCTTGTTACCCTCAGATGAATTCTAAATCTTATTTTCAATTCTTCATTATTGATGATAGAGAATGTTATTCAATTCGATTGAACTTATTCAGTAACAGTGTTACGTTTCCTTTATTGATTATTATTCAAGTGAGCTTTTGTTTGCTCACTTTGCATATATAACAATTGCAGCCAAAGTTGAGAAAGTTGACGAGCCGTCAACCAGTAAGGGCAAGGGCAAGGGCAAGATGAACAAGTGAAGACTTGTTCATATTTATTATGTGATTTGTAGTAAGACTTTAATTGTTATATGATGTTTTATTTTTCGCATTCAATGTTTTTTTAAGGTTAGAAACCTGGGAACGTTTTGACAAGGTTGTAATCCTTTTATAAGAAAGATTTTTATTATTAAGGTTGTAATTTATTTTGCATTCCTTATTTATGGGCAATTAGTTATGTTTTATTTAGATAGTGAACACTAAATGTTGTGGAAACAAAGTACCCATATTTGGGGGTGTTACAGCTGCGCTCTTGTACTCCACATAGGATATGTGTGCCACAAAGTCCCTGCTCATGGTGTGTAGGGTCTGTCCCTGCTCCGTCGGGTAGTGGTATACACCATCAATCACTCTCTCTATGACTGTGCAAAAAATATAGCCCATCTTGTTCATCTTCCTCTTCTTACATCTTACCTCATCCTCCAAATTTTCTTACCCTATCATTAGTTCCTTCCCACTTCTCCTTGAAGTGGATCCTCTCCATCACTTCTAGCTCGAGCTGAGTACAAAGAGCCTCTTTCTTAGCTTTCTCACTCAACTCCCTCCGCTCAAAGTCCTCCAGTTTTCCAGTTAAGTCCACATTCCTAAATATCGAACGGTGGAAAAGAGTTCCCATTTGTATTCCCGCTACTTTGCGATAGGCAATTTCCACCTCCATTTCTTGCATCTCCAACTTCCTCTTATGGTCTTCATCCCTCAGTTGTTGCAACTTAGTCTCTCTCTTCTGAGCCTCAGCCTCTAGCTCCTCCACTCGACAATCTAACTCCAAAATCCGCTCCTCATATTCTCCTAGCATCCTGTCCTCGAACGTAACCTCATCAGAATCTCCCACGGGCTCATCCTCCATAGGTTCCTCCTCGGGATCCGACTCTACCTCTATCTCATCCTCATCGTCAAACTCGGATGGTGCTACTGCCTGAACGAGTTCGGCTAGCAAAGGTGCCTTATACACCACGTGTATATCACGCGGCTCCTCCTCTAAAACTCTAGTGGGTCCTCCCAACTCTGTCATCTTACAACCACAAACACAAGATAACAAATAACGAACTCCATTAGATTGTCAAATAAAATATAAGTTTTTTGTATAGAATGAAAATATATTTCATAACACGCTAATTCTCTAGGAAAACTCTACATGAGTTTTATCTCCTTCTATCTTCTAAGTTCTGCTAAGGTTATAGTCTAAGGATTCTCGCTCCTGAGGTTTATAACCGAATGCTTTGATACCAACCTGTGACGCCCCTAAATTCAGACACTCATTTCTCGAATTTGGTGCATCACGTGCTAATTCTTATATCCTACTAAAATCGTCAACAACGGAATAATAGAATAATTTACATTGTTATAACATAAATATTCTTGTCCCAAGGTCTCGTTACTGTTACTACATCATTTCAATAATTAAACATAAACATAACTCAAACATAAATTAATCATCCCTTAATACATCATTATGATAATAATAATAGTTCTTATACTTTTAAAGGACTAAAGCTATCCTGTAACCTTGCCCTTTCGTTTGTCCTTCCCTGAGGTACTGCCTTACTCTGCCTTAACTATAATGTTTTAAGGAAAGCAAGAATGAGCAACAAATTTACCCATCAAGTAATATAGCAATAAAGGTGACAAATATAAAGTTCAAATCTCAAGGGTATAACAGTAAATGATAGTTCAAGAATAACAAGAAGTATCAATAGTTCTTAATAAGTGTCACTATGGACTGAAAGATATCAAAAAGATTCAAAGGTTTAATCATTTCAAGGTTCAAGAATAATTAACATTGAGCAGTTGCTAGGGACTAAGAACTCTTGCTTGAATTAACAGTATTATACTGAAAATCTAATATAAACAAGTACAACATGTGATCAGCCTAAGGTACCCTACGTTATGCATAACAGTTAAACATGCTAGTATGTGCGCACGTCAGTTTCCCGACTATTATATAATTTCCCCTTCAATGAGGGTTGTTCATCTCAATAGATTTATAAGAGTCCGCACCAAGACAATTGGTTTGGATAGCTTTCTAACATATGATAATAGTCTAGCCAAAACAAATGGCTTAGACGACTTTTGTAATGTATTTAGGAACGATAAGTTCAATGCTTGCAACAACATCAAGATATAAAATTGATTTTTGAATAGTAATAAATATTTGCTTGATATAAACATGGTCGATATAACAACAATTCGAATTTATATAATATGTAAAGTTAAGAGGGTTAAGGAACTTGCCTTTTGCGTTTATTGCCACTTATAGCTTAATATCACATCAATGAACTATATTATCCTATTTACGTACGTATAGGTATACATTAGTCACACATACATGATATATATATCAACATACATTTATCACACATGTGTCTATCCATATATTCGATACACATTTAAAACTCATAGATATATAATCCACATTGTTCTTACTTTCGAAAACCTTAAAAACACTTTGGCAAATCTTAATTCTATATAGTCACCATATGCTTGAACACATAAAACATTGCTTGAGTCATGTATTATAGCTTAAAGATTTCATACATACATGTTAAGGAACTTTTAAACTAGGTTTGGTCTTTTATATTTACTTTGAAATAATTGATAGTTTTATTCAAAAAATTACGTCAAAGACTAACTATAGTATTCATTAAACCTCATAATAATTCTAAACAACTTTTTCTACGCATGCTTGCATGTATTTGATTCATTTGCACGCAACTAGTATATTTCTCTACATAGAAACTCATTTTAGTTCATGCTTAAGTAGTTTATATTATTCCTACCTAGATGGGTGAATATGTTAGTCATGCATAGCCCAATCACATAGTTATTTAATCGACTTTGTATTTTCCTTCGAAAGTTTTATTTAGAAACATTGCATCAATTAGTTATGAACACGACTAACTTTAATGGTTTAAGTTTCTGTTTTAGTTAACTTACAACCTTTGGCCCTAGGTTTGATTATACTAACTATATAGCACAAAATTAGAATCTATAAGTTTAGGTTTAAGTTTAAGTTTATGTTTTCTATAATGTATCAAATCGCAACTTGTATTCGAATTCGTGATTACAATCAGGATACATGTTTTAAAGTTTCTTTATGTCCCTAAGGTTAAGTGGGATTAGGTTTAACGGACTGAACAAGCATCAGAAAACTCCAGGCTTCTCTGTCCATTTTCGTCGAGGCGAAGTTTTGTACTGCACAAATCTCGCCGGGGCAGAGCTACGCCGGGGCAGAGTTGCGCCGGGGCGGAGATTTTGATTTGGGAACTTTATCGGGGCGAAGAAGCCCAGACTCAGCTACTGTCCTCTATTTCTTCATAACAGTTGCGGCCCAATATTCCCAATACCACATACAATCAGTAGTTTGAGCATACCTTTTATATATGAACTCCACAAACTTTCTACCAAGCATCCCTAGCATGATTCTAACAACTCAAACCAACTAAACAACCAAATTCAATAATCAAATTCCAAGTTCATGCTGTTTTTCCAAAGTTTAACATGTTTAGCAATTAATCTTACTACGAATTCATTTCTGAACCAAATTAAATCATTTAACTTTCATTGTTTTCGTATTTAACCATATTAACAGTGTCTAACATCAATTTATATATAGCAACAAGTTTTAGCCTTCAATTTTTGACTCAAATATCAAGTATTCATGTAATATTTCTTAGAACGTACAAACTCAAAGTCAAGAACAAATATATAAATATTACCTTCTTGGATGCTTGAAATTTTTAACTATTGCTCCCCCATCCTTTAATTACTCCTTAATTCGTTAGCCACTCACTCTCTATATGAACTAAAAAGAAACTCAACAATTTTAATTGAGAAGAATAGGAACTCCAATTTATAGAAATTTTAGTGACCATACCAAGCCTTTACCCATTGATTTCAATTGATGGGAAGAAGAAGAAGATGATGGTTAATGGAGGTTTGGTGGAATAGTGGCTAACTACCCCCTTCAACCCACTCCCCTCGCCATCATCACCATCATTTGCAAACTCTGAGGTTGGTATTGTAGGAGTAGCATAGGCCATTGGTCATTTACATGAATGAAGGAGAGTGAAACCCAAAATGGGACACTCCCTCTTAATACTCAGCATTAGCAAATTTGGTGCAGAAATACTTAGGTTTTATCCCCTTTTGGGTGTACAAATGTAACTTTAATGAGATAATATTATTACATTGTGATAAGTTAGGGGTATATATATACATAATCATATAATCCATGTACATTGGGTTAGTCCAGATAATACTGAAATATAATTTGGCTGAATACTATCAACCCATAATTTTCATAAAACTTTCTTATTTCAAATCCACATAAATGTTAAAATAAATATTTAATAATGACTATTTATTTACTTTAATTCATTTTCTCCCATATATTTAAATTACACATTTAATTGTCCCACCACGCATTATAATGTCACATAAGTTGATTTATGTAACATAGTAAAATTATATGATCCACTTACTTCTATCATAATAGTTTTGTATAACATGTATTCACATTGTAATGTCACACCTAATTTTATATATTTAATGCATGAAGCAACTATATGACACTATTACTTACAAGTTCTCCTAACACATATGGTGGCACATAACAATCATTAATTAAAAAGAAATGTTCATACTAATAATAATAGTATAATCATTAATAATTAGTCTAACACAATATTGATTCATTCCATCACTAATAATTACTTAATCCTCCACCATGCCACACAAGGCATATCACATAAGCTTAATTTAAGCTTTTCATTAAGTTTTCCATATCTCTTAATTATCATATACTCAATTTTATTAAATCATTCCATCTCATGCCATAAAAATATTTATACTTGAATAAATATTCAAACATTTATTATTCTTAATATTAATATTATTTATAAAATTCACGGGTATTAAAATATCATTCGCTAGTGTGTGTCGTACCTAAGCTAAATTTTCTTACTTAATAAGTTGATAAATTGTGATATGTCAAATAACCTTTATTTTGAAGCTATATTCTGGAATGATATCTGAAATCCACGAGATGAGCAATGGAGAAGTCATGATACAGAGGAACTGACCAGGAAGATAGAATCTGAAATGAAAGCAAGGTTTCCTCACCTATTCAAAATGCCAGGTACGTACATAAATTTCAGGGACGAAATTTCATAAGGAAGGGAGATTGTAAGACCCCGAATTTTATGAAATAAAAGTATTAAAATTTTCTTATAATTATTATTCTATTCAGTAAATGATTAAATTGATAAAAGGTTAAAGTTAAGGGTGATATGTGTAAATTATAGAAGCATGTCGAGGAATATTCGTTATGTCGGAGAATATTTGCTCTATCGAAGAATATTCTTTTTTTCGAGGAATATTCGTACGATGTCGCAATCATTGGTGGACCCCACAACAAAATTATTGTCGGATATAGAAAGCGACAAAAATAACCTTTTATAAAAATAACGACAAGACTTTTACCGTTAAACTGTTGAAATAATCGGTGATAAAAGTACAGTAATACGCATTGTTCCACAGTGGTACATGATACAGCACAGTATCTCTGATTATTGATGTTTACGTAAGAAGTCACTCATTTCATTCAATAATTGCTACAGTAATTTTTGCATAGTATTTCATATTATTGATTCAATTATTGTCACAGTAACATCTGCATAATATTTTATATTATTAATTCAATAATTGACACGACATAATTATTGATATTATTATTTATATTATTGACAATGTCTAGAAAGTTCTATCGATGAAATGGGTTAGGTTATTTAATTGCGCACCAATAAGGAGAAATCCTTATCGGAAAGCCCCCTCTTTCCTTGGAACGATCTAGTTGTCAATATTGTGAATTATAATATTAATGATGAATAGTTGTTGAAAGAGTAAAAATGTGTTGATTAAATAAAAGTGAATTGTGGTAAATATTTATTCAATTTTTGATATGGATAGAGGGATTTGTCATGAGGCGTTTGTTATAAGGTTGGCTTATTATTCCATAGGGAGATGTGCTAATTTTATGGACCATCGATTGAAGTTTTAATAGTAAATCAATATGGACTGTTGGTTGAAGTTTTAATAGTAAATCAATATGGACCGTCGGATTAAAGTTTTAATAGTAAATCAATATGGACCGTTGGTTGAAGTTTTAATAGTAAATCAATATGGACCGTCGGATTAAAGTTTTAATAGTAAATCAATATGGACCGACCGTGAATCGGTTACTATTTAGTCCATTCTCCTATAAATAGAAGCTCATTTTTTCCTTCTTTCTCACCAATTCACTAAAGCTATAGAGAGAGAAACTATAGAGGGAGAATAAGAGAGAAAGAAGAAGAGTATTTTGCTACTACACTATTGCAGTATTCAATCTCCTACTAAGGTAAAGGATGTTATTTTCTTTCAATACTCGTAAGGGTTGTCATTATTATACTTATTAAGCTATGGGAATAACCTATCTACACGGATTACTGCATGCCTGGTGAATAACCCTTCGTATTCATTCTTTATTAAGCTGTGGGAATAACCTGTCTACGCGGACTACCGCATGCATGGTTCGTATTCATTCTTTATTAAGTTGTGGAAATGACCTGTCTACGCAGATTACCGCATGACGGGTGAAAATCCAATTGCAGTTTCGTATATTATCTCATTTCATATTCCTAAATCTAAACTTACTATGGTAAGTATTGCTTCTATAATTCCAGAAATGATTAGAAATTCCTTGAGGCTTGCACTTCATTTAATATCTTTTCACTGGAATATTGGTCTGAACTTTCTTATTAAATTTTTATCTTTTCATGTCGGAGTACTATTTATCCGCGGTACTATTCATACAGTACTATTCATTCGGGGTACGATTCATATGATACTATTTATACAATACTATTTATACGGTACTATTCATGAGTACTGTTCACAATATAATTTAATTTTCTTTTCTTTGTCCAAGTTATCTTTTATGAATCTTATTCTTGAAATTGGATCCATGTTTTGATCTTTATGTTGATAATTTGGACATTTTTGAACTCTGGATAAATTGAATTATAAATCTCTAATATTTATCATTGATCTCACTTGATTCATTCTTTATATCATTGTCATAATCATCAGACTTAAATTGTGGTGAAACTTCTTTTTGGCACATAGTGCAAAGATGAACTGTTGATTGATATCTTTGGCCCGTAGTGCAAAGATGAACTGTTGATTGATATCTTTGGCCTGTAGTGCAAAGATGAACTGTTGATTGATATCTTTGGCCCGTAGTGCAAAGATGGACAGATGTATGGCATGATCATGACCACTGATGATACAAATAAATATCTTTGGCCCATAGTGCAAAGATAGACTATTGTTTACATGACCATGACCACTGATATTACACTGGAACATCTTTGGCCCATAGTGCAAAGATAGACAATTGATTGGTATGATCATAACCATTGTTTTGACATTTGAATGTCTTTGGTGTAGGGTGTAAAGACGATATGATTATTGAGTGTCTTTAGCCTTTGCGGCAAGGACATTGAGTGAAAGTTCTATTAAGTCTTTGTGGCAAGGAGAAACTGTTGATTTACATGATTATGAACAGGAATTATGAATTTAACTATAATCTTTGATGTTATAGGTAAAGACAGGTGGTGAAAGTTCTTTTTGTCTTGAGTACAACGAAGAACTGTCGATTGGTGTTACATGAATAAAATTTCGACGATGGACTTTTAATTTGGGGAAGATAGTATACATTATGTTCTACTTGACTCTTATAATGGATTGCTTATTCCGCTGCAACTCTGGTTGAAAACTTTTATCATCTACCATATGTTTTAAATATCTGATTTATTACTGATAAAGGCTATTGATAATTTAATTATCTTAAGTCATGATATTCTTAACTGGGCTATTCATGCTCACCCTTTGGCTTCACAATTTATTTCAGGTAATAAGAGTGTAGCTTGGTCGAGCGAGGATAATGGGGGAATAGAGCGATGGTCTATAACTGTTGAAGTTTCCCATAAATAGTATGGAAGTAATTGTATTGAGGACTTAAAATGCGTGTGTCATATTTTATACGTCATTTAATAATTGATTTTGGTTAACAACAATAGGGTGATGAGAACCCGACTTTAGAAGGGTGTGTTGCCACTATAATACAAGATGTCTAACTACATATGAATTTGTGTTATCATAAGACATGGTTGTGCGCATCCACTTGCTAATTATATCTATGAGCATTACCTATATAATCTTGGAGTATGGTTGGAATATAATCCTTAGTTTGAAATAATGGAGATAATTATATGTCAAAAAGATACACACCATTGGAATGAACATGATAGTAATCTTCTCGTTCTTCTTTGGGGTCTATTAGGTCAAACAAGGTTAATTCTCAAGTCCTATGATATCTATCATAACTTAGATGTATGGCCTCACATGTACGAAGGTTTCCTTAAGCATTTTCCAAAGATTTTAATTTCTAAAATAGTTATTGATTGTACCTTTAAGGTGATATATATTTGTTTGGAGTGTGAGTACTGTTGTTATAATATTTGTATTGAAACTCACAGTATATGTGTTGTCGTATTTTGTTCCACAGTTTTATAGTTGGAAATAGGAAGTTTGTATTTGAATTCTGTACCGTGTATTTTTGGCGACTCAAAATGGGTTGTATGGGCCTATTTATGGGGCGTCACACTGTTGTCCTAATTGTTCAATAAAATTGATAATCTTAGGACATGTGTCTGTACTGTAGTGCCATCTTTTATTCTAGATCGGAAGAGCTCCTTAGATATCTAATATTTATTAGTCATACTGTCCTAACAATTCAACTTCTTGAAGTGCAAGAGTATAGTAGGAAAAACCATAGTAGGACCGGCATTGGTGGCCGGATTTGAGTTGAAGGTCCGGCATTGGTGGCCGAATTTGAGTTGAAGGACTGGCATTGATGGCCGAATTTGAGTTGATAAACCGGCATTGGTGGCCGAATTTGAGTTGAAGGACCGACATTGGTGGCCGGATTTGAGTTGAAAGACCGATATTGGTGGACGAATATAAGTTGATTGAAGGTTTTGCCCTCCTACAGTGTTAGTATTAGGGCAAGTAAAATTTTGAGTGTCTACAGATGCCCCTCTTTATCATGTCCATGTAATGTAATGGAATGGATAGGATAAAGATTAGTAGACACTGGAAATAAAAAGTGCCAGAGCTGCTTCGATGGCTAGGCGTCTTTGAGTGGAATGGGGCTTCTGTTAGCTGCCTATGTTATCACTCTGTTGGGGATAACGTTGTCATGTATAACCATTGATATTATTGGGAAGTTACTGCAAACTAATTTGTCATTTCCTGCTGGGGATGACATCATTTACGATAACTTATTTGACTCTGATGGGGATGAGGTTGTCGAAGATGAGCTATCACAGATTGTCCTCGTCTGGATCTGCTGGGGATGACGTTCTCCGCGATAGCTTTGTAGATTCTGATTGAGGTTGATATGATTGATACTACCTCAATGATCCCTTTGAGGATGTGTATAATAGATTCCATCAATTGTGATGGATTATTATAATTGCTTCCGTTACCGGATCCCTTGTATTGCTTGGCTGGGGTTGAGCTGACAATTGAAGCGTCATTGGAGTTGAGCCAACAGTTGGACTGGACTTCAATCTGTACTCGAACATTGCTGGGGTTGTGCCAACGGCTGAACTATCATTGGTCAGTACCCGATGCTTCGCTGGGCCTGAGCCAACGGCTGAAACTATTTCGGTCAGTACCCGAACTTTGCTGGGGCTGAGCCAACGGCTAAAAACTGTTTACCCAAACTTCGCTGGGGTTGTGCCAATGGCTGAAAACTGTTTCGGACAGTACACGGACTTCGCCGGGGCTGAGCCAACGATTGAAAACTATTTCGGTCAGAACCTGAACTTCGCTGGGGCTAAGCCAACGGCTGAAAACTATTTCCGTTAGTACCCGAACTTCACTGGGGCTGAGACAACGGCTGAAAATTGTTTCGGTCAGTACCCGAACTTCGCTGGTGCTGAGCCAACGACTGAAAACTATTTCGGTCAGTACTCGAACTTCGCTGGGGCTGAGCCAATGGCAGAAAACTGTTTCGGTCAGTACTCGAACTTTGCTAGGGCTGAGCCAATGGCTGAAAACTATTTCGGTCAGTACCCGAACTTCACTGGGGCTGAGCCAACGGCCGAAAACTATTTCAATCAGTACGCAAACTTCGTTGGGGCTCAGCCAACGGCTGAAAACTATTTCGGTCAGTACCCAAACATTGAAAAATGGTAGTTTTTGGTAGTTTTATGCAATTCTTACGCAGATTTTTAGCAGTTTGATTTGTTGATCCCTGGATATGGCTCCGGGATGAATACCAAGGGCCTTCATGAAATTTCCCTTTCCGTCAGGATTACGCTTCTTAAACGCAGGATTTCTGGCCAAACCGCTCAATCGCGTAGCGATTTCTCTTCAAATTTGATTTTGCAGCCCCTCTAAACTCCGTTTTGACTCAAACTGACCCGGGCCCACCTAGGCTACCGCAGGTGGAGGTGCGGCTACCTGGCTTATTTAATGTGCTGCGGGATTTTCATTTTGCAAGTTTCCCGTTTTGAGTTTTGAAAGGATTCTGATTTTCTTTTTCAGATCTACGAAGCTTGGATTGAATATGTCAGTTCCTATGCGTTCAGTGCAGCGTAGGTAACGTTTTACATACTTCTTTCACAGTTTTTGACCATTAAAAGCATGAGAACCTCCTAGGGTGCTTTCAAACATAATGTATGAAAAATGCATGCCTATATGACCCTTTCTGAGGTGACTTGGAGACTTGTTGCCGTAGATGGATCGTGATAGACCCGACAGTTCCAGTAGGGTCTCCTCAGGTATTAGACGTTGGAGGACTTTTGATGTGCCACAGCCACGTCCGGCTCTGACGCCTCATAGACTGGTAGAGGGCAGGATTCATCCCGCACAGGACGAGCAGCCACTGGATATTAATGATTAGGAGGCTCCTTTTGTTGCTCCTGTTCCGGCTCAGACTCTACGTGCAGGGGTCCCAGGCACTATTGTGCCTACTCAGGAGCTACTGGGCGACTTCAGTCGCCATCCTTCGAAATATCTTCATGCGCAATGAGGTGACTTGAAGTCTTTCTTCTCTCTGGATTTTTTTCTTCCTTCTTGCCATTCTTGGGGCACATGTTTTTGACTTGGGTTGGTTTTTGATGCAGGTTCCCGGCTTTACGCAGCCTCGAGGGAACTGGTTTAGCGTGCACTCTATGTATCACACTTTGCATGAGGATTACAGGGAGATTGTAGATGACTGGGGATTTCAAGCCTTTTTCTCAATCCTTCCCTGCCGTTGCTCCTGGGGGTATATAAGGGCTTTGTCTGAGCAATGGTTCCACCAGACTTTGTCCCTTTATTTGCTGGATTGCGAGGTGATGATGACTCCTATGGACTGGAGATTTATCACTGGCATTGAGTTTGAGGGCGAGTCAGTGCCTGTCATGACTGACATTTTGCCCGCTATCGTTCGGTCCCTGCTGGGAGTCCTGACGACGACATTCAAGGGTTCGGTAGTTTGATCTGGTCTTTTGAGTATAGATGCCCAGGATGGGACTTTGTAGCTGACTCCGCCTGATGACCAGAGGGCTAGAGATCGCATTATGAGGCAATTGTTTTTGTCGATCATCAGGGGTTATTTTGTGGTGGATAACTCGTCTGCTGTGTCCTTTGCTTTGATCAGCGCCACTCAACAGGTGGCGCGCCTCGGTGACTATGATTGGGGCTCCTATACCTTTGCCTATTTTCTCCGGGGCATGCGCATGCTTTCGGAGGGTACGACGCAGACTTGGTTAGGATTTTACCCATTCCTGCTGGTGAGTACATCTTTCTGTACCTTTTTGATTTTAACATTTTTTGTCAGTCTTGATCACTAAGGACTTTCGGTATTTATATGATCAGCTTTGGGCATTTGAGAGGCTTCCTTGCCTACGACCTGCTACTGCATTAGGTCTGGAGACCTATCCTCGAGGATGGAGGTCGCATCACTCCACTTTGACGGAGGTCCCTGTTGTTAAGGGATTCACTCATGCCCGTCTATAGTTAGATCTTTTGATAGCGGGTTTGATCACATGGGCGCCGTACACATCCGAGCACTTGACCGTTTTATTCGAGGGAGGAGTCCCTACTGGCCGGGAGTTTGACTTATCGACCTGCAGGGTACCGTTGTTGACAGAGGGAGGTTGGGAGCTCCATCTTAGAGAGCGTGCTATTAAGAGTATCATGGGAGATATTCGCATTCCCATTATTCCTCCAGCTTAGCATCATTGGCCATTGACTGTGCCTTTGATAGACATCCCTTTGGAGGGCATTGTTGGCTTCACCCTATAAGAGGGTCCGTATAGCCAGGAGGCCTTCAGCAGGTGGTGGAGCTCTCGTACTATTAGAGCTCAGACTCGGGCTACCCTGTTTATGGCAGACATGGTACCAGGATCCGTGATGATGATGAAGTGGATGGCTTGCCTTAGGGAGACGACTCATGCAGACCAGATAGCAGATCTGACCAGGGAGTTGGAGCAGACTCGTTTCTTTATCAGGCACCTTGGCCGAGATCCATCAGAGATATCTACTTTTGACCCATCCATCTCAGGAGCAGGTCCCTTTTCAGGTCCATTTAGCAGCAGCTATACAGGGGCAGATCCTACCTTATATTGCCTAGATATGCCTGATCCTAGCAGCTTTGTGCCAACAGAGGAGATGAAGCAGGTTGTTCGATTCGATACTGATGTCTATAACTTCCTCTGATAGCTATTAGAGCTATACTTTTTGGTCAGCCACTGTTTTGGCTATTCGGCGTTTGTGCCATTATTTTTATAGACCACTATAGTAGTTGGGTGGTGGTGCCCCATTTTCCCTGTATTTTTCCTTTCACTTTGTATCAGGATACAGGGATGCTGTATGCAGTAGATAGCTTGTTGTAGATACTCCTGCTATATCTTATCTTCTGCATCATGTTTGTATTTCTGTCATCATGCATGTATTATGTCACGTGTATGCATTCAGACAGCTGCGGTTTGAGTTAACCTCTGGACAATTTTATGGTACGGTGCTACAGATGACATCATCTGTAGTCATCCATATTGAGCATTTACCACCATCTACAGTGGCATCATCATAGAGGTCCTGGTATGATAGTTTGCCCTTTCTAACTAGGGGGACAGTGGACCAGATGTTGGGGCATTCATTGGCCCTTGCAGATTTTCGGGTTCCGGTCGGATTTGTTGAGGGCCTTCTACCCTGCTGGATTACCGACAGGCAGGTGTTTCGCTTTCGGCGGCATGAGCTGACGCCGACTCTGGAGGAGTGCCAGAGATTTACTGGCCTAGATTTAGAGTTGCCGTGCGCTCGGCTGGCGATTAGTGATATAAGGAGGCTGTTTATTAGGCTGTCCAGGCTCCGTCAGAGTGTAGTCATGGATGAGATCATTTTGGGGCACCTGATCTCTATGGACTTCTTGATTGAGTGCTTTGGCGAGCTTGACAGCTATGGTCGCCACGTTGGAGATTTTGTTTATTTAGCAGAGCATGGTATGCGGCCAGGATAGACATTCTACTGATGTGTGTTGTGGCATATGTTTACATGCTGTTGCGATTGGATCATCTAGATGTGGGATTGGTAGTTGTTAGAGCCCTTAGACAGGGTTGCACCATCATCCCGATGATATTGGCTGAGATATTTAGATCCACCACGTATTGTAGTACCCAACCAGAGGGTTTTTTAGGGGCAGCTCGGTCTTGCTATATATATGGCTGATGTCCCATATACGACCGATTGGATCCTTCAGGCCTAGGGGTTTTTGCTTTACTCACAAGACATCCAGAGCTTTCTCTTTTCAGCCTGCGGAGTGCATTGATGCAGAGTCTTAGTCGGCATTTCTGTCTTATATTGAGCATCCGTTTGTGATCTTGCCATGCTCAGGGCTAGCATCCCCATATAGCTTTATCACTCATGCATCTGGCCTGGATTATTTACCCCTAGCAGGTTTCAGAGGAGTTACTACCAATCATCCTTTAGCAGTCATGTGTCAGTTTGATCAGCTACAAAGTTTGCACCATTTCGAGGGGTCTGCTGATCAGAGGATGTCAACCTCTTCCATGTCATCTGCCGACTTGGTCAGAGTATATGAGTGTTGGACTCATCGGGAAAGGGCTGATTTCTCCAGTAGCCATCTGGGCTGTTCTCTGGAGTATTCTACATAGATGGAGGCAGAGATAGGAGTGGTAACAAAGGCTTCTTCATCTCCTAGTGTGGACTTAGACGAGGAGGAGCCCATGGAAGATCCAGATTCTCCTACCAAGGATGAGATATTCATGGGCTTGACCTCTGCTCTGGTTAGCGATTCCTCAACCATTCCTGTGGGACAGATCCGGCTTTAGCAGACTCACTATTCAGGAGATGACCTTTGAGCAAGACTCGTCTAGAGCACAGATGTTGGCTTCCTTGTCTGGCAGAGATTTAGCTTTTGCTGAGAGTGATGGTCTCAGGGCCGCTTTGGATGCTGGATTAATTGAGCTGGAGGAGCTCCGTTCTGCTCTGGATACTGCAGTTGTAGAGCAAGATGAGATCTGCTCGGCCAGGGATGCAGCATATGTTGAGATCGAGGAGACTTTGATTGCTCGAGACGCAGCTTTTGCGGAGAGAGATGAGGCTATAGCATCTCCTGATTTCCACATTGCTGATAGTATTGCTCTTCGATCTTACACCCATTGTTTGGTCACCGATATGAGTGCTTATATTGATGACCACAGTGCCACCTTATAGATGACTGTGGATGTTCTAGGCCATATGGAGGCTGAGTGGACTGCACTTACGGCTGCTCCACCATCTTCGGAGAGAGATGCCATGCTGGCATTGCTGACCCGCTTGTCCTTGGGTTCATAGACTAGCTTTAATTTTCCTGCACAGACTAGATCAGCCATTTTTGTCATATATAGGGCATTATGTATATAAAGAAATTTTATATATCAGAGAAATATATTTTTGATGCACTTCCCTGACTGGAGATGTATTGTCATTGCTGAGTGATTACCACTTCTTTCATGACTCGCAATTGTTGATGTATCTTGAGCTTCTCCTTGATGAACTGGCAGTTAAGATGTCAGCGAGTATCTCAGATAGGCCTGTTGACCAGGATAAAATTGATAGAATTTAGCTTTTATTTGTCTTTGGTGTCTTGGAACTGGTCTTTTATATTAATTTTTTTTTATTTTTCTTGAAGGTCAAACCGCGCCGTAGATGGCTGCCTACGTACTCCCGGGTTGAGGGAGATCAGGTCATTTCTAGTTCTGGCTGTGTGGTTGGAGAGGTTTGAAAAGAGTTTATCTAGGATTTTGAGTCTGGTTTGATGAGTTTTTGAGTTTTTATTTGGTTTGATAGCACCAGAAATGGCTGCCTATGTACTCCCGGGTTGAGGGAGATCAGGTCATCTGTAGTTCCGGCTTTCTAGTAAAAAGACGAACCTGACTTGATTTATAGGACCCGGATGTGGGTATGCATATGCTTCAGACGTAGTACCTTTTCACGGTGTCGGAATTGATGAGTTGGGGAAATTCGTTCCCATCCATCTCTTGCAGTTTGATAGCCCCCCCAGTCAACACTTTTTTGACAATAAAAAGGCCTTCCCAGTTTGGGGCAAATTTTTCTTTAGCTTCGTCCTGATTGGCCAGGATTTTCTTTAGCACCAAGTTATTTTCACTGAATTATCGGATTCAGACCTTTTTGTTGTAGGATCTGGCGATCTTTTGCTGGTACAACTGTCCGTGGAAAATGGCTGTAGCTCTCTTTTCATCTATTAGAGATAGCTGATGATACCGGTCTTGCAACCATTGATATTCATCTATTTGAGCGTCGATTAACACTAGCAAAGATTCTATCTCTACTTCTATGGGAAGGACTGCTTCCATTCCATAGACCAACGAATAGGGGGTAGCCCCAGTAGAGGTGCGCATTGAAGTCCTGTATGCTAACAGGGTGAGAGGCTGCAGGTCAGGTCAGCCCTTGTGATTGGCGGACATTTTTTGCATGATCTTTTTAATGGTTTTGTTGGCCGCTTTGACAGCGCCGTTCATCTTGGGCCAATAGATGACGAAATTAAGATGCTTGATATGGAACTTACTGCGCAGATCCATCATCATTTGATTATTCAGGTTCTTGGCGTTTTCTGATAAGATCACCTCCAGTTGTCCATATCGACGGACGACTTTGTTTCTGATAAAACTGATGATGACCTCTTTTGTGACTTTGGGAAAAGAGGTTGCTTCAACCCATTTGGTGAAGTAATCGATCATAGTGAAGATGAATCGATGCCTATTGTTGTCTTTGGGTTCCACTAGACCTATTACATCCATTCTCCACATAGAGAAAGGCCATGGTGAACTCATGTTATGCAGCTCATTTGGAGGAGCGTGAATGGCATTTCCATGTATTTGGCATTAAAAGCATCTCTTAACGTGATCATCGTAATCAGTTTTGAGCGACATCCAGTAATGTCTTGTTCTGATTATCTTCTTGGCCAGCAGATAGCCGCTCATATGTGGACCACAGACTCCGCCACGGACTTCATCTATTAGTCTTTGGGCTTGCTCCTTGTCGAGGCATCTTAACAGGCCTGTTCCAGCATCCCTTTTATAAAGTGCGTCTCCGCTCAGATAGAACTTCATGGCCATTCTGAGAATCCATTTTTGCTCTGATTAGTTTGCACCAGCGGGTGTGGATCCATTACGGAGATATTCCTTGATGTCTTAAAACCAAGGCTTCTTGACAAGAGGTATTTCATCTGATACTTCTCCCATATAATTCCCATTTGTCGGGGCTTTCTGAATTGTGAACTGAATGTTGGGAAATCCACTCCTATCAGACATGTGAATTAATGAAGCTAACGTTGCTAATGCATCAGCGAAGTCATTCCGACCTCGAGGAATGTGAACGAAGGTTATTGCTTCGAATTCTTGAGATATTTTGAGGACTTTTCGATGTTAGGGCAGCAAATGCAGTTCTTTGGTGAGATACGCGTTGGTAGTCTGTCTGATGACCAGCTCAAAATCTCTGAAGACGAGTAGGTGTTTGATAGAAATGGATTGGGCTAGCTTCAACCCCATGATACAGCCTTCATACTCTTCCGTGTTGTTGGTGTTGCCAAATTAAAGTTTGGTAGCCACAGAATATTGATCACCTGTACCAGAGATGAGGACTGCCCCAGCTCTGGCACCCTCCATGTTTACCGCTCCGTCAAAATACATTTTCCATGGTTGGACTATATTCTCAGACTGGAGTTGTTGAATTGTCATGATCCCATCATCCTGGAAAAAGGTCTCTAGGGGCTCGAAGCCTCCTGAAGGTGCTTCTGCTATTTGATCTACAATGCCTTGACCCTTGATTTACTTCTGAGTCACTTAGAGAATGTCGAATTGCAGTACGATTAACTGCCATTTGGAAAGTCAGCAATTCAGCATTGGTTTGTTGAATACATATTTGAGCGGATCCATGCGGGATATGAGGTAGGTCGTGTGCCCATGCAAATAGTGTTACAACCTCACGGCGATCCATTCTAATGCACAGCATGTCTTTTCGATCAGGGTGTATTTCTGTTCCCCACTGCTGAATCTTTTACTGATGTAGTAGATGGCTCTTTCCTTGCAACTATCATCCTTCTGTCCTAACATGCAGCCCATTGTATTGGCATTGACGGACAGATACATGAACAAAGGGACTCCCTCCTTTGGGGGTATCAGAACAAGAGCTTCAGTCAGCTGTTTCTTGATGGCAAGGAAGTCTTGTTGACAATCCTCATTCCACGTGGCGGAGGAATTCTTCCTTAACAACTTGAAGATGGGCTCACAGGTTGCTGTGAGCTAGGAAATGAATCTGCTTATGAAGTTGATCCTTCCCAGGAATCCATGTATCTCCTTCTCTGTATGAGGTACGGGCATCTCAGCAATGGCTTTGATTTTGGCTGGGTCTAACTCGATTCCCCGATTGCTCACCAGAAATCCAAATAGTTTGCCTGCTTTGACGCCAAAAGCATATTTGGCGGGATTTAGCTTGATGTTTTATTTGTGTAACCTATTGAACAGCTTCCTGAGATGGTCTATGCGATCATCCTCGCTCTGGGATTTGATGATGATGTCGTTAACAAAGGCTTCTATTTCTTTGTCCATCACATCATGAAAGAGGGCCATCATGGCTCGCTGATCTGTTGCTCCGGCATTGATGAGGCCGAAGGATAGTCGTCGGTAGTAGAAAGTTCCCCATGGAGTGATAAAGGCTGTTTTCTCTTGGTCTTCCTCAGCAACCATGATTTGATTTTAACTAGCAAAGCAATCCACGAATGAATACATGCCATACTGCGCAGTATTGTTGATTAGAATGTGGATAAAGGGCACTGGGAAGGTGTCCTTGAGGTAGGCTTTGTTCAAATCCTAGTAATCCACGCATACTCGTACCTTCCCTCCCGGTTTAGGTATGGGGACTATGTTTGATAGCCATTCGGGGTATGTTGATACCATGATGATCCCGGCTTTGAATTACTTAACGACTTCTTTTTTGGCTTTGAGACTCCACTTAGGTTTTAATCGCCTGAGTTTTTGCTTGACTTGTTTGAACCCTTCTTTGATGGGCAGTCGATGGATGACAATGTCTGTGGATAGATCGATCATGTATTCATGTGACCATACAAACACATCCCGGTACTGTGTTAGGAGTTTGATCAGGTCGGCTTTTTGATTTGTTGTGAGGTCTGAACATATTTGGATTTCTTTGATGTTTTTGAAAGTTCCTATGTTGATGGTGGAGGTTTGGTCGAGGTTTGGTTTGGGTTTGTCTTCGACCCATTCCTTGATCTCCTCTGGCACCTCATAGTCATCTTCCTCTTCTTGATCAATATCCATCAAGTCGAAGTTCAACTCTACATCCAAGTCGGAGTCATCTTGATAGGTTGGCATCTCATTAGCAGAGACACACACATCCACTGCTTGGGTCCTGAAAACGAAAATGCTTTTATTAATATATACAACTGCTTAAATACCCATGGCATTTGCAAAAGCATGATAAAAGTTACTGCTCTAGCTGTGCAATCAAAAGTAAGCAGTAAATGAAAGCATGATTAAGGGCAGATGTACTCTCTGCCCCTTTACCCTTTTCGACTTAGGCAAGGGACACTGCTCCAGTTGTCAAGTGCCAGATTCTCATGAATTGGGAGAATCAAGGAATTGTGCTCGTCCGCCTCGTCCTGGATGATGACTAAGACATCCTTGAGAATAGGGCCAAGGCTTTTCTGTGGATCATTCCTCTTCTTAATGTGAGGAACTTGGACATGGTCGTCGTCACTATTGGGGAGTTCGTCATTCATACCCTCGTAGTTGAGAATGACTCTCATGTTAGCGAATGGGTCTCGTCCTTCGTACATGATCTTTTCTTTTCCCTTTTCGCTAATTGCTTCAGGCTTGAGAGTTTTTCTTTCATGGACAGGTATGATTCGAGGAAATAGTATAGCTGATACCACCGTAGGGATCTTACTTATAGGTTTCACCCATCCGACATTTGTGAGGGTTGCGAGCAGAATTGTAGAGGCATGAGCCTTGGGGTGTCTGTGTGGATTCCAGTGGCTTGACCCAGATAAATATCCCAATCCTGCTCTTCCCATCTGACTTGGAATTTGGACTGGCATCTTGATACCTTGCTTATCTTTTCCCAACCCTTCTCCAGGTTAGAAACCCGAAGATACCATTTCTTGGGCTACGGTCATTACTTCAGTGGACACTTTAGGCTTTAGGGCTGGTGGCCCTATTGGTAGATATTGAGTATCGCTCACCTCAAAAGCATAAAATCTTGCAATCTCAATCCCCGCGTCCAGGCTAATCATCGGCATGTCCCCATGTATGCAGGTAGGGTATTCTGGTTCTGCATTGACCGTGATGAGGCTGCCGTTAATGATGTACTTGAGTTGCTGATGTAGGGTGAATGGCACTGCCCCTGCCATATGGATCCATGGTTTGCCCAATAATGAATTGTATCCAGTGGCGATGTTGAGCACCTGGAAGGATACGTAGAAGGTGTGTGGACCAATTTCTAAAGGAAGCTCGATTTCCGCCATAGCGTGGCGGCGAGATCCATCGAAAGCCCGGATGACCATATGACTGGTTTTGATCCAGTTTGGATTGATCTTCATCCTTTCTAATGTATCGTGTGGACAGATGTTGAGGGATGATCCTCCATCGATGAGCACACCTCCGATCACATATACGGAGGACATTACAGCTATATGCAGGGACTTGTGGTGGCCCCTTCCCTCTGACGTGATATCATCGTCTTTGAAGGAAATCACATTAATGTTGAAGACGTGTTCTATCACATGACGGAATTTCTCTGTGTCTACCGTGTGTGGCAGATGGGCTTCTTCTAGTACCTTCACTAGAATGTTGCGATGGTCTTTTGATGATAAGACCAGGTCGAGGATAGACACTTGCTTGGGTGCATCTTTCAAGCTTTGCACTATCTTGATTTCATTGTGTCCCATTTTGTTGAGGAACTCTTTGATCTTTTCTTTAGCCACCTTTTCTTTTGCTTTGGTAACTGTTTTAATCATTCGCTGAGGCACGTACAATGGATTATCCTTTGACAGGATGGAAATGTTGTTTGAAGTAGAGCTGTCAATGTCCCCGTAGTTCCATGGGACCTTCTTCAGACTGATGATTAGATACTTAGGTCTGAAGCGCAAGATTAGAGGTTGAGGTGCAACCACCTTCACAGGATTTTGGACTTCTTGGACCCCTTTCCCTGTCAGTACCAGGGGTGTGAGGATTGATTCCTTATCTTAAGATACGACAACCACTGTGTCCAGGTACCATACATTGGGGATCCAGAGGCTATTTTTATCTGAAATGTCGAGGATTTGATTTCCTCTGATTAGGTCACCTTTCTCAATCAAGTCTTGAATTAGATTACAAAGTGCCCAACAATCTTCTGTATCATGGCCGGGAGAGTTGGAATAGTACTGACATATTTGGTCAAGTTTGAATTTTTTAGATTGAGGGTTTAATGGGGGTAATAGATCTGCAACCAACCCCTCGTTGATCATCATTTGGAGGATTTATTCCATTGACTGATTCAGATTGGTGAAGTTCCTTTGAAACGAGAATTTTTTACCCTCTCGGGTATGCTCATTTTTGACCATTGGTTGTTCGTGCAACTGGCAATGATCCCTATTGGGGATGGAATTGATTTTGACAGGAGGAGAACGACTGTCAATGGATTAAAAAATTTTCTTCAGCATCTTCCTGGTGAGTTGATGCTGGTAGACGACCAGTTCAGCCAACTGCTCAATTTGTTCCTTGAGAGACTTAACTTCTTCCTCCATCAGGAATCGCTTCTCAAAAGTTACCCAACTCTCTGGGCTACTGAGATTGGATTGACTTGGTTCCCCAACGTAGCGGGGGTATTTAGATCCTTCTCTATTTGAGGTACTGATCATGTTGACATTTTCCTCTTTGTGTGCTGTGGGAGAGGATTGTCTTGGATATAGGGTTGTTCAGGCTTTGTTACCACAATTTCCCCGCTGTCAATCAAGTCTTGAATTTTGTGCTTGATAGACCAACAGTCTTGAATATCATGGCCTGGAGATCCAGAATGATAAGCACATTTCTTATTAGGATCGAAGTTCCTTCCGTTAGCGTTGGTTGGTGGAAGAAGTTGAACAATCTTCTTCTGAGCTGTCAGAAGTTTGAGCACATTCTCGATGGAATCCCCTAGGCGGGGTGAAATTTCTTTGACACCTGACTTCCATATTTTTCTGGAATTGAGGGTTTGCAGGCTGTGCTGAAGCTTGGAGAGGGTTATAGTTTCTCCTTTGAATGGGCATGTGGTTTGACTCGCCCTTTGAATTGTGTCCTTGTAAGACCAAGGAGACTTCTTCGTCTTTATTTTTATGGACCCTCAGGGGATTACTACCGTAGTCTTCGGATTGGATATGTTCGGCGACAGCTTCGAGGGCGGTCAGATCTTTTATCTTCCCGGATTTGAGCCCCATTTCTGCCATCTCGCCATGCTTGATCATTTTAGAGAATGGTTTTCCTATTCCCGCTAGGACCCTCTCATAATAAGGTGCTTCTTGGATATCGATGAAGGTCATGACTATTTCAGATTCAGTCATGGCTGGGGTAACTTGTACTGCGACCCGTCTCCATCGTTGGGCATATTCTCTGAATGATTTAGTATTCTTCTTCTTGATTTTGGTTATTTGGTATCTGTCTGGAGCCAGCTGTGATTGAAAACTGTACTGGCTGAGGAAGCCATAGGCCAGTTCTTCCCAACTGTGAATTTTAGAGTTGTCTAAGCGGGCATACCAATCTCTGGCTTCTCCGATTAGACTCCTTTGGAATAGTTGCATTCGAAGCTTCTCATCCTCAGCATAGGATCCGAGTTCTTCGATGAAGACTTTCAGGTGTGTGTAAGGATCCCCCATTCCATCATATTTCTTAAAATCAGGGACTTGAAATTTTTTGGGATAACGAGCCTCGGGGAATATACAGAGGTCAGAGTAAGTAACACTGCCAAATGCCCCAGTCCCTTTGATAGACCAGAGGGTTTCTTCCATCTGTTGTACTTTTTTTTATGATATCACCAGCTTCCTGTTCTTTGACGAGGGGGATGATTTCAGGGGTTTTGTTGGTTGTGTCCTGGTTTTATGGTCCAGGAATCTGAATTTCAGCCTTTTCAGTATCTTGACCACCAGCACTACTACCAGATGCTCCTGGTTCTGGATGAGCTTGAGATTGTTTCTCTTTAAAGGCTTTACTTTGTTCTCGCAGAAAATCGGCTAGCTCGGCTGTTTGATTTTTCAGTCCTTCGAATTCTTCCCTGGAGACAGGGGTGAATTCTGGTGGAGCACTTGAAGCCATGTTCGCGGATGGACTGAGTGCTTTCTTGAATTTAAATCTGGTGACATGACCAATTTTTACACGTACAACAAAACGTAGGCATGTCAATTTCATGAGGTAGGTAAGGATCGGATGCAAGATGTGTTTTTTAGTGTTTATCCTGCAAAATCGAGGTTAGTTGTTTTGATGGTAGGGTGACATGTATTTGACAGGGAAAGTAAATCTTTCATTATTGATATTTACATTGTGCTCCTTAGTAATTGGAGACTTGACATGGAATTGAAAGAGAAAGGCATGAAGAAGCTTCCCTCTGGATTTGGTTAATCAGAGGCTGACCTATCTTAGGTTGCTCTCAAGGCTTTTGTTTTGGCATTAAGGCTCCCAGATCATCACAATCTACTAGAAGGGAAGTTAATCCGATCGTTCAACTAGAGCAAATCTGAGTGGTGTATTTTCATGAGGCACCCCCAAAGAATTAGCCGTCCCCAGAGTCATTACTTAACACCGACCGGGTTATCCTCCTTGTGAGAGGGACACACAACATACATTATCATACATCGTGCCTTACTGTTTATGCATGCAATGACAGTTCGTGCGAAGCACTAAAGCAAGAAAGCATTCATTCACATTCATTTAATGTAAAGATGCAACATTCACTCATCCATTGAGTGTGGAGACGCATGATTTCACGCATTCCATAGTTTTGAAAGGGAAATGTTTGAAAAGATTAGAAAGCGACCTAAGCCCTCTACTATCCCTAGTAGAGTCGCCACCTGTCGACGATGGAAAATTTAAGAACCCTGCGGGTCGGTTCGTAACCCGGGTTTCCTCAAATTGATCTTCCTAAGTTCTCTCTACCCTTATTCTTTTTATTTAGGAAAAATGTTTTGAAGAGTTTTTTAGGAAAGGGGCCAACATGTATCATGTCGACGATTTGAACGTTTTAATAGAGTCGCTAGTTGGTAGATTTGAAAATGGTTGTACCAACTCAATCGAGTTTGATTTGAAAAGAGGCCCAATTGTTGGACACTGTAAAAACTTGATCTTTGAATTCGGAGTTTGAGCTCGGGGGCTTGGTTAAGTTTGGGGAAGGTGTTAGGCACCCCACAACTCTCGTGTAAACACGGTACCACATCTTTTCAATATTTCCCTTAAAACTACAATGCTTGAGTGAATGCTATTTGAAAGTTGGGCCTATTGATTTGATTGATTAAAAGTTTTGACAGTCTTCGTTGAACCTATATATGAAGGGCTTGATTTGATTTGAAAATTCGTCTTTGATTGATTTGAAAAAGCATTTAATTTGATTTGCAAAAGATTTTTCTTTTGATTGAATTCAAAATGATGTTTCGAAAGCTGGTTTATCAAACCCTTACGCTGACATAAGAATTGAAGCATATCGCTACTTTTAATTTTTATGTTTATAGCCTTAAGACTGCATGTGAATGGTGATTTACCGGGCTGCGAAGCATCCTCGACCACAGAAATAGACAAGTGTTGGTCTCCTCAAGGGTATGAAAACCATCGAAGGAACGCCGACACGATAATTGACATTTCACTATGATGAGACCTTAAATCCGGATAACCGTTTTAAGGTCTGTGTATATACATTTTACAGAAAAACTGGCAGGGTACATATGTAAATTGGAGTTTGTCCATCGTGGGAATCAGATCCTGATCGATTTGATCGTGAATCCCACGATTCCTAGGCTCACATATGAGTAGCCAATAAACCTGCACAGTTAAAATTTGCACAGAAATATATATATATATATATATATATATATATATACATCATCACGTCGCAATGGAACCAAAGATTAATCAATAAATCCTGGCTGCGAATGACCAAAGCGTCTCATTCCCACTAGATAGCGGTCTAAGGGATGCGAGTTTGCTTTCAAAGCTGAAACTATAAAAATAACTAGATTTAAAGAAATCTCAGCCATTATAGCTTCCAGGTTCTATCGGGACCAGTTTAAAACGTTGAAAGCTAGAATTGGCGAGATTTGGATAAATCTAGTCCGCCCAGAGATATGTCAGTGCAGCAGTTGAATAAATTGAGTAAAGCAATATATATAATTTTATATATACAAAAGGTGTAAAAGGGCGATGGATTTTCACTTGCAAGCCCGGACTAGAATTGAAATATATATTTATATAAAAAACTGTAAATAGCCACGAAATGATCCAGGCTGTGACAAAAATGAAATATATATATATATATATGTATATATATATACAGAAAAATAATAATAAGGGCGATGGATTTTCACGCCGGTGCCCGTACTGGAATTGAAATTGATAGAAAAGTAGTTAACCAGTGACTAGGGAGAGCACCCAGTATGGCAAAGTGTGCAAAAGCAGTAAAATGGCCACGAAGTAATCCAGGCCGGACTGAAAATATATATATATATATATATATATATGTATATTGATAGAAATGTAGTCAACCAATACTGATATGAGTATCAGTGATGGTGAAATTCGTTTATATATGCGTAGATATATATAAAAACGATAAACTACTATGGATTTGACACCCGGACTTGACAGAATTAAAATGATAGTCCATTTGCAGTTAAATATATACAAAAAAGAGCCAAACTCGGACTGGGAAGACAACCTAGTCCGGCAAAGTTGCCAAAAAAGTGTGTGCAAGTGCATTGAAGCTGCTGGAACTGACGGATCGTCAATCCGAGTTGTAGAAATGCAAAAAACTGCGTTTATGTACAGAAATGTACCAAATTTTGATGAAAACGGCCATGGAACTAAGTTCCTGGCATATTTGGAAGATGAAACTAGTGTGCAAGTGGAAAACAGTGCAAAGTAGTAGTATTGACTTTCTGATTGTAAAAATACTTACAATGTACTGCAATACGATCTTTTTGCCAAATCATAGGCTTTAAACGTCCAAATCTACTGGAGGTTTTTTGATATGTGGTAGTATATGGGTTTGTCTACGTGTTGGAGTAACAATATTTGGGTTTGGAAGAGGTATAAAAGTCTGAAAATCAGACGGGCGGAGCTTCGCTGCGTTTCAAAATTTTAAAAATGAAGGGGGGGTGCACGTTTATTTATAGGCCAAGGAGCCTTAACTCTACCTGCATCTATCGCAAGTAGAGGTGCGGCTCCCCAGGTGGGGCCTGCGGTGCCGGGTTCTGTCGTCTCGAAGTACGTGCACTTCAGTCAATGCATAGTTGAAGTCAAAACTTTCAAACTTCTGATCGGAGCGTCCGTTTGAGGTGTGCGATACCTTTTCTAAAAGCCCTCGCTGAGAGTGTCGCAATGACATAGGATAAAACATTTTCCGGGTCTGAGAAAACGGGTTTATAACCAGGTCATCGTATCCCCACAGTTTATCCGTTGAGCTGTCTTGCGCTTTTGGCACTCGGGATCGTTGTTGTGGTTCACTCGTACTTTGATGGCATCAATTTGGCTTGAGTTTGACTGAATTGGTTAAGTGTTGAATAAAATGACCATTTTGCCCCTTTCGGGGTAGCCTGTGGTGTCGGCATGACCTTTGATGGATCTGGCTTCCTAAGGTTGTCTCTGGGGCTGAAATATACTTCTCGGGCTGAGACCGGGGATGACTTGACATGTCTTGGGTTGATGTTCAGGTTGACCTGTACCTCCCGGGATGAGACCGGGGTTGTCGTGACGGCCCGATATTGAGATCGGGATTGATCGGTACCTCTCGGGTTGAAGCCGGGGCTGCCATATACCTTTCAGGTTGCTACCGAGGTTGATTTAAAGGCCCGATATTGAGATCGGGGTTGGACTTGACGGCCCGATCGACAATCAGAGTTGGATTGACGATCCGATTGACGATTGGAGCTGGATGAACTGTCTGATTGACTATTGGAGCTGGATAGACGGTCTGATTGACTATCGGGACTGGATAGACGGTCCGATTGACTATCGGAGCTGGATGAACGGTTCGATTGGCTATCGGAGCTGGATTGAATACCGATATTGGTGATCGAATTTGGCTAAATTACTGATATTGTGGATCGAATTTGGCTGGAATACCTATATTGGTGATCAGATTTAGGTTTATCGATATTGGGGATCGAATTTAGGTTGATCGATATTGGGGATCGGATTTAGGTTTAAGGACCGGTATTGGCGGCCAATTTTGAGTAGAAGGACCGGCATTGGCAGCCAGATTTAAATTGAAGGACCGGCATTGGTGGCCAGATTTGAGTTGAAGGACCGGCATTGGTGGCCGAATTTGAGTTGAAGGACCGGCATTGGTGGCCAAATTTGAGTTGAAGGACCGACATTGGTTGTCGGATTTGAGTTGATGGACTGGCATTGGTGGCCGGATTTGAGTTGAAGGACCGACATTGGTTGTCGGATTTGAGTTGATTGACGGTTTTGTCCTCCTACAGTGTTAGTATTGGGGCAAGGAAAATTTCGAGTGTCTACAGTGTCTTTTTTGGCTTTATTATGTATATATTTAACTATATATATACTAACTTTTTAATTCTGTCAAGCCCGGATGAAAAATTCGTGGTAGTTACTGCTTTTATATATATAGCTGTGTATATATATATATATATATATATACATATATATATATATATATATAAATTTTTCTGACTTCATTTGACCTGGATTTTAACTCTGTGGCTTTTGTATTGCTTTATCATATATATACTCACTGTATATATTAACCTTTATATTTTAGTTTGGCCTGGATTGGAAATCCGTGGCTTTTTTACTGTTTATATATATATATATATATTTCCATTCTGTCAAGCCTATAATATTTCGCGGCTCCTTTACAACTTATATATATATATATATATATATATATATATATATATATATATTTATATTTAGTCAAGCCTGGATCATTCTGTAGCTTTTTATAACTTTTATATATATATATATATATATATATATATATATATATTTCAACTCTGTCAAGCCTGGATTATTCTGTGGCTCTTTTACAGCTTTTATAAATATATATATATATATTTACATTTCAGTCTAGCCATAAGATGGCAGATCCGTCGCCCTTTACAGCTTTTATACATATATATATTTCAATTTTGTCTAGCCTGGAATACTCTGGGGCTTTTTTTGCAGTTTTTATAAATATATATATATTTCCTTTTCTGTCCGGGCGTAGGATGGCCGATCCATCACCCTTCACAACTTTTATATATATTTATATTCCAATACGGGCCTGAGAGTGAAAACCCATCGCCCTTTACAGCTTTCGTATATATATATATATATATATATATATATATATATATTCTTGATTCATTGTGATTAAATTTCTGCTTAAAATATTCATTTGATATGAATTGGCATTGATATTCATTTGGGCGAGTTAGATTTCTTTAAATATATCCTTTCTATCTTTTAAACGGTTCAAAATAGGTCCAACCGAAATCGGAAAGCTAGAATGGCTGAGATTTATTTAAATCTGGCTTTCCTTCTAGTTTTATTCATTATTAAAGCAACCTCGTGACCCTTAGCTCGCTATCTATTGGGAACGCAAAGCAATGGCTATGCGCAGGCCAGGATTTGAGTGATGAATCCTTGGTGTTTGCGACATCTGGATGTAAATATCCATTTTTTGTAAATATCTGTGCTGTGCAGGTTTTCTTGGCCTCCTTATGTGAGCCTAGGAATCGTGGGATTCATGATCAAACTGATCAGAATCTGATTCCCACAGCGGACAAACTCCACATTACAAATGTACCAATCAATTTTTCTGTAAAAATATACATCCGAAAGACCTTAAAACGGTTATCCGGGTTTAAGGTCTCAGACATAATGAAATAATGGTTTGTCTTGCTAGAGTCACTCCAATGGCTGTCATGCCTATGAGAAGACCGACACTTGTATATATTTTCTGGTCGAGGATGCTTCGCAGCCCGACAATCACCATCCAAATTGAGCCAAAATGCTGAAAAGATAAAAAATGGAAGTATCAACATACTTCAATTCCTACGTGAGCGTGAGTGTTTGAAAACCTGCTTTCAAAACGTCATTTTAATATCTTGTCTAAAAAAAACTTTTGCAAATCAAATCAAACCCTTCGTATATAGGTTCAACGAAGCACGTCTATACTTTCAAATCAATCAAACGTAGGCCCAATTTCTTCCAGCATTCACACACACATTACAAATAAAAAAGGAAATAATTGAAAAGATGCGGTACCATGTTTTCACGGAAGTCGGGGGGTGCCTTACACCTTCCCCCCACTTAACCAAGCCCCCGAACTTAGAACTTCGATTTTAAATATCAAGTTTCGACAGTGTCTAGCAATTGAACCTACTTTCAATCAAAACTCGGTTGAGTTGGTACAACCATTTCAAATCTACCAACTGGCGACTCTGTAAACCTTTCAAATCGTCGAAATGATACATGTTGTCCTTTTTCTAAAAAACTCCACCCTTCATAAAATAGATAAGGCAATAAGGGTAGAAAGAAACAAGACTTAAGAAGAGAGAAAGATTCGTGTCCCACGCGACCGGATTTTTTCCCGACGTCAACAGGTGGCGACTCTGCTGGGGATAGTAGAGGGCTTAATCCGCATTCAAATATTTTCAAAATTACCTTTTATATATACGTGTGTGTGGATGCTGTGTTTTACATTGAATAAATGAATGAATGCTTTACTGCTTTATATTAGTGCTTCGCATAATGTCATCATTTCATACAGTGAGACGCGATGTATGTGAATGTATGTTATGTGATTCCTCCACCAGGAGGCAAATCCGTCGGTGTTTGATTACTAGACTCAAAGAAGGCTAATTTTGCGAGGCTCAGGAAATACACCACTCAGATTCGCTCCAATTGAAAGATGAGATTAATTTCCCCTCTAGTAGATTACGATGATCTAGGGACCTTCATGCTAAAAAGTCGCGAGAGTAGCCTAAGATAGGTCAGCCTCTGATTAACCAAATTCGAAGGGAAGATTCTTCATGCCTTCCTCTTTCAATGCAATGTCAATTTTCCAATTCCAATTTCATAATGTAAATTACATTCCACATCATGTGAATCCTGTCATTCTATTATGTCATTAAAATAACTGACCTTTGTTTTATATGATAAGATTAAAAATCTTCAAAAATAAACACATGACATAGCATGCATCCGACCGATACCTACATCAGGAAATTGACACGCCTATGCTTGTTGTAGGTAAAAATTGGTCCCGTCATTAGGTCAAAATCTAAGAAAGCACTAAGTCCATCTCCAAACATGGCTTCAAGTGCTCAGCCTAAATCCACCCCTGTTTCTATGGAGGAATTTGAAGGATTGAAGAACTAGATAGCCGAATTGGCTATTTTCATAAGGGAACAAAGCAAAGGCCTTCAAGCGAAATAAATACACGGTCATACAGAACCAGTTACACCCGGTGGCAGTCAAGACACCGAAAAGAAAGACACTCAAACTGCTTAACCACAGAACCAGGATATGACCAACAAAACCCCTGAAATCACCTACCTCAACAAAGAGAAGGAAGCTGGTGATATTCTGAATAAGGTCCAACAGATGGAAGAAACCATCCGGTCCATCAAAGGGACTGGGGCATTTGGCAGTGTCAATTATTCAGATTTATGTATAATCCCCGGGGCTCGTTGCCCTAAAATATTTCAAGTCCCTAATTTTGAGAAATAAGATGGATTGGGAGACCCCTACACCCATTTAAAGGTATTCATTGGAGAGCTCGGATCCTATGCAGAGGACGAGAGACTCAGAATGCAATTATTCCAGAAGAGTTTGACCGGAGAGGCTAGAGCATAGTATGCCCGTCTGGATAATTCTAAGATTCACAGCTAGGAAGAGTTAGCACATGCCTTCCTCAATCAATACAGCTTTCAATCTCAAATGGCCCCAAACAGATATCAAATCACCAAAATCAAAAAGCAAAGTGCCAAGTCAATCAGTGAATATGCCCAAAGATGAAGGAGAGTGGCAGCACAATTAGCCCCACCTATGACTGAGTCTGAGATAGTCATGACCTTTATCGACATTCGAGAAGCTCCATATTATGAGAGGGTCCTAGAAGGCATAGGAAAACCATTCTCGGGAATGATCAAGCACGGAGAAATGGCTGAAATGGGGCAGAATATGGCAAGATAAAAGATCTTATTGCCTTGGAAGCTGTTGCCGAGCATATTCAGTACGGGAGTTATGGGAGTAATCCCCGAAAGAACAAACAAGAAAAAACATGAAGAAGTGTCCGTAGTACTGCAAGGACAGAATCAAAGAAACGAGTCGAGCAGTATGCCCATTCAATGGAGGAACGGTTCCCCTTTTCAAGCTCCAGCCCAAGCGTCTATCCCTCTATTTTAGAAAAATTTGAAGGCCAGACGTCGGAGAATGTTCACCCCTTTAGGGGATTCACTCGAGAACGTGCTGACACTGTTGGCAGCACAAAAGAAGAATGTTCAGCTCCTTCCACCAACCAGTACCGGGGGAAGGAATTTTGACCCAAGTAAGAAGTGTGCCTTCCATTCCGGATCTCCGGCCATGATACAAAAGACTGTTAGGCTCTCAAGCACAAGATCCAAGACTTGATAGACAATGGAGAGATTGTGGTTACCAAACCAGAATAACCTCATGTGCAGGATAGTCCCCTCCCTCAGCACAAAGAGGAGAATATCAACATGATTAGAACAAAGAATGGGGAAGGCTCTAAATACCTCCGTTAAATTGGAGAGGCAATTCAATCCAGTACTAGTAACCCAGACAGTTGGGATTTCTCAAAGAGGCGATTCCTGATATAACAGGAGATCAAGTCTATCAAGGAACAGATTGGACAGCTAGCAAATCTAGTCGTATACTAACATCAAATAACCAGGCAGCTGATAAATCGGTCCAACCAGCCTGAAGTAAGTCCTCCTACACCGAAAATTAGTCCCACTGCCATGAGGGACCATTACCGGTTTCATGAGCATGAACCCTAGGCCGACATGGTGGCCAAGGAGCAGAAGTTCCAAGCTAATAGGGAATTCGCCTTCCAAAGGGATTTCACTAATCTGAACCATCCAATGAAGGAAATCCTCCAAATGTTGATCAATGAGGGGATGGTTACAGATTTGTTACCCCCGGTAAACCCTCGATTCAAAAAATTCAAACTTGACAGGATCTGTTAATACCATTCCAATGCGCCCAGTCATGACACCAAAGATTTCTGGGGACTTTGGCATCTGATTCAAAATCTTATTGAGAGTGGTAAACTGATAAATGGAAATCAATATTATGGCCTCCCCGCTAAGGAAACACTCTATATTCCCATGGCATGGAATTAGGGAACAGTGGCTGTTATTTCCTGTAAGAAGGAGCTTGCCGGGACTGATAAGTAAGTTTTATACCGACTTATTGGATAGCAACTTGTTAGGATTATGGCTTAAACTCAAGCATTTTATTGTCTTTTAATGTGTTTTATCTTTGTTTTGCATATTTTAGTCAGGAAACTCATTTAGCATGGAATGGCATTGAAAACGGCATAGAATGGCATGGTATTGGCAAAGGAAAGTTGGAGAGCTTATGTGGAAGGCTTGGCATGAAGATGGCATGAGGCATAAGGGCCATATGAAAAAGGGACTAAAGCAACATAGAGGAAGGAAAAAGAAGCAATGAAGGAAGCACAAGGAAACACAAGGAAGCCAGATTGCACCAGCAAAATTTTTTGGCTCGCACAGCCGCGCTGCCAGCAGGGTTAAAGTCCGCACGCCCGCGCCGAGTGGCAGGGCCAGAGGCCTGCTCTGGGTATCATCACACCCGCACCGGATGTACAAAGGAAGACCGCGCGGTCGCGCTGGTCAAAGATGCTGAATTTTCATTTTTATTTTGCTAAGTGTAATGCATATAAGGCTTTGTGTTGTGTAATGAACAAAAACACTTCACAGACTTAATTTTATTATAGCATTCAAGTTTTCTTACATTTTCTAGGGCTAGAGAACTTGAAAGGTCTTGGAGCTTAACTCTTCTTCCCTTCTTGTTCTAAGTAGCTTCCATTGTTAGGGTTTCACTTTGGAGCTTGTTTGTGGTCTAAACTTGAGCTTTTTAGCTTCTATTGAAAGGGGAACCACAAGATTTGCATTCTATATCTCTCTTTTCTCTTACTTTCATTGTTGCTTCAAATGCTTGGCTTAAATCCCATAATGGTTTGTGGTTCAAAGATGAACTAACTACCATTATGGGATTCTAATGGATCTTATTGCTTAGACTAGGGTTTTATGCCTCTCTGAAATATATGAGTGAAAATGTATGGAGTGCCTAGCATGGTTGTATTATGTGTTTAGATGCTTGATCAACATCTACTATAATAGTTTATATGGAATTGAAAGAGGAAGTGTAAACTTAGATTTTGCCTTGCTAGCTTATGTTCGTGAAACTTGCATTCGATGAGTTTTGTGACTCGTAATCCGGATAGAAATATACCGTATTGCCATATGTAGTCTATTGGGGGCTTGCACTTAAATTGATATAGCTTGTAAATCACACAGACATATAGTGATTTAGGTTTTATTGGTGTTCATGTGATTTCTATCTCTTTTGTGCATATTATATGATATGGGCTTGGTTTATTGACAAATAGCCTTGTCTCACATTTGTGCTCCCGGCTAGCATTCCTATGTGATTATTTATACTTGTCATGAGGTGTTGGTTATCTAGACGATGTAATAGGTGAAGTTAGGATCCCATATTTCTCTAATTGGAACCCCTCATCTTTTAATTAGTTAATTTTATGTTAAAATCAGTATAGTTATTAAATCACGCTTTGATACTCGTTTGAGCAGCCGAAGATAATTATAGAACTGTTTCATGATAGTTTAAGCCTAACTCCTTTTCTCCGTGGAAACGAACTTTACTTATCAAATTTATTACTTGTCGACCATGTATGCTTGCACGTGTTTTGTGCACGTTTTGTTGATACCAAAATGGCACAACAAGTTTTTGGTGCCACTGCCGGGGATGAGTTGTTAGTTTATTACTATTGACATCAGTTTTTGCTAGATTTGTCTGACTTGAACAAATCTTCTCTATTCTCATTTCTATCTATTTTCATTTCTGTTTCAGGTGCTTGTGGTTAGTTTATGCAAACACGAACCTCCAATCCTGAGTTAGTGCCTTTGTAGGAGAACATTAACGGCAGAGCTTGGAGAGCAAACACTAGAAATACTAACCAACAAGAGGAACCTAAACAACTCGAACAAATGGCGGACGAAGGGCAAAGAGTCGACAACAGAGCCTTGAGGGACTACTCCATACCAAAAATTTCTTATCTGCAGTCCAGTATAGTTAGGCCAGCGATAGCTGCGAATACTTTCAAGATAAAACCAGGGACGCTGCAGATGGTTCAAAACACTGTCCAGTTTGGGGGTGCAGCTACAGAAGATCCGAATGAGCATATCCTGAGCTTCATTGAGATATGCGACACCTTTAAATTTAACAACGTTTCGGATGATGCAGTGAAACTTTGATTATTCCCATTCACCTTGAGGGATAAGGCGAATAGTTGGTTGCATTCATTACCCTCAGGATCAATTACCACGTGGGAAGACTTAGCACATAAATTTCTAACCAAATTCTTCCCCATGGCTAAGACTTCTTGCGTGAGGAGCGCTCTGTCTCAGTTTGCACAGCAACAAGGGGAATCGTTGTATGAGGCATGGAAACGCTACAAAGAGATGCTCAGGAAATGGCCGCACCATGGAATGCCTGACTGGATGGTGATAAATTCGTTCTATAATGGTTTGGGGTGTCAGTCAAGGCCAATCATTGATGCATCATCGGGAGGAGCTCTGTGGGCCAAGCACTATCCGACAGCTTATGATCTGATTGAAACCATAGCGGTCAATGAATATAAGAATTTAACAGCAAGAATGGTTCAACCTAAAGTGGCCGGAGTCTTGGATGTAGATGTTGTCACAGCTCTTTCAGCTCATATGGCAGCGATGGCAAAGAAGATAGATTCTATGGCTAAAAGTAGAGTTCAACAAGTTGTTTTTATTTGTGAGTTGTGTGCCAGAGAACACCTGACTGAGCAGTGTGACATCACTACCGAGTTGGTCCAGTTCGTCAGCAACTACCAAAAGCCTTAGAATCAGTTCCCAAACTCCTACCATCCAACCAATCGGAACCATCCTAACTTCAGTTGGAGCAACAACCAAAATGTCCAACAGCCTCAAACATCTCAACAAACTCAATACCATACACCACAACAACAAAATCAATACTAACCTCCTCAACAACAAACTCAACAAATATACCAAAATGCCCAACATTCCCAATATCAACCCTACCAACCAAAGTCTCAGCCACAGCAGTCTCAATAGCAGTATATCCCGAGACAATCACTCCCACTCTGATTTCATCAACCACAACATCAACACACTCCAGTTCGTAATCATCAATCAGAGGAGAGGGCTAAAATAGAAGAACTTACGTTGTTGGTTAAGAGTCAAGCGGTATCTCTCAAGACATTGGAGACTCAAATTGGCCAAATTGCCAATGCAGTCCAAAATAGACCGCAAGGGACTCTTCCTAGCAGTATAGTGGTGAATCCAAGAAAAAGGGATGGCAAAGAGCAATGCTAAGCAATCACATTAAGGTCTTGAAAGAAAACTGCTTAGATGGATGCTGGCGCGGCCGCGCCCTAGGAAGGCCAAAACTCGGGGCGCCCGCCCCAAGTGCAGAAAATGTTGAAGAAAATCTGAAGGATGGGAATGATGGGAGCAAAGTAGTTGGGGCAAATAAGGAGGAAAACACTGAGAAGACCCATGTTCCACGTCAAGTAGTCTACCCTCCTGCACCTTATCTACAGAGGATTCAGAAGCAAAAATTGGATAAGCTATTATCCAGGTTTTTGGAGGTATTCAAAAAACTGCAAATTAATATTCCCTTTGCCGAAGCATTGGAACAAATGCCGAGCTACGCAAAGTTTATGACGGGGATAGTATCAAGGAAGAAGAGGCTAGAAGACTATAAAACTGTAGCCTTGACAGAGGAGTGCAGTGTCGTCTTATAGAGAAAGTTACCTCCAAAGCTTAAGGATCCAGGGAGCTTCACAATTCCATGCTCTATTGGGGAGTTGTCCTTCACCAAGTGCCTATGTGACTTGGGGGCAATCATAAATTTGATGCCACTATCGGTGTTCACTCAATTGGGTTTGTCGGCTCCTAAACCGACAAGCATATCTTTGCAGCTAGCCGATAGATCCATCACCTACCCTAGAGGCATTGTTGAAGACGTGTTGGTAAAGGTGGATAAGTTCATATTCCCTGCAGACTTTATAATTCTAGACTTCGAGAAAGACAAGAACATTCCAATTATTCTGGGGAGACCATTTATAGCCACCAGGAGAACACTCATAGATGTACAAAAGGGAGAATTAACTATGAGGGTTCAAGACCAAGAGGTGACGTTCAATGTCTTCAAGGCTATAAAGTTTCCCACAGATGAGGAAGACTGTTTTAGAATTGATACAGTCGACAGGATACTACAGGAGGATACTGAACATTTGCTGAGTGTGGATCGATTGGAGAGTGCTCTTCTGGGAGAATCTGATATGGAAGAGACAGATATGGTGGAGTGCATCCAAATTCTGAATACGGTGCCTCAGATGCGAAAGTTCAAAATTCACATCGAACCACTTGGACAGACTGGGGAGTCATCAGAGTGACTAAAGCCTTCTCTAGAGGTGGCTCCCACACTTGACCTTAAACCTCTTCCGGACCATTTGATATATGGATATCTGGGAGAATCTTCTACGTTGCCAGTTATCATCACTTCTGCTTTATCATTCGACCAAGAGAGTAAATTGCTGAGGGTCCTAAGAGAGTTTAAATCAGCTATTGGGTGGACCATAGCTGACATCAAGGGGATCAGCCCTTCCTACTGCATGCGTAAAATACTCTTGGAGGATAACAGCAAGCCATCAATAGAGCAACAATGAAGATTGAACCCAATCATGAAAGACATTGTCAAAAATGAGATCCTTGAGTGGTTAGATGCTGGAATAATTTATCCGATATCAGATAGCCTGTCGGTGAGCCCGGTGCAGTGCGTCCCGAAGAAGGCAGGCATGACAGTCGTGACTAATGAAAAGAATGAGCTTTTACCTACCAGGACAGTTACGGGATGGAGAGTCTTCATGGACTATAGAAACTGAATAAAGCTACAAGGAAGGATCATTTTCCTCTCCCGTTCATTGATCAGATGCTGGATAGGCTGGCAGGATACGACTATTATTGCCTTTTGGATGGTTACTCGGGGTATAATCAGATTGTCATAGCCTAGAGGACCAAAAAAAGATAATCGTCACGTGCCCATATGGCACTTTTACTTTTCGAAGGATATCTTTCGGGCTATATAACGCACCAGCCACTTTCCAGAGATGCATGATGGTTATATTCTCTGACATGGTCGAACACAATGTAGAAGTCTTCATGGATGATTTCTCCGTCTTTGGAGACTCTTTTGACATTTGTTTAGAGAATCTGGTATTGGTATTAAAGAGATTTGTTGAGACTAACCTCGTTCTGAATTGGGAAAAATGATATTTTATGGTAAAGGAAGGTATTATTCTGGGGCACAAAGTTTCTGAGAAAGGTTTAGAGGTGGATAGAGCTAAATTGGATGCCATAGAAAGTTTATCGCCGCCATCCTTAGTAAAGGGAGTCTGTAGTTTTCTCGAGCATGCAAGCTTCTACTGGCATTTTATCAAATACTTCTCAAAGATAACCAAGCCTCTGTGCAGTTTACTTGAGAAGGACGTCCCGTTCAAATTCAATGAGGAATGCCTGATAGCTTTTGAACACTTGAAAAAGAAACTGACTACGGCTCCCGTCATTACAGCACCAGACTGGTCTCTCCCTTTCGAATTAATGTGTGATGCAAGTAACTTCGCCGTGGGGGTGGTATTGGGGCAACGCAGGGATAAGATCTTTCATGTGAAATATTATCCAAGTAAAACCCTGACAGACGCCCAGTTGAACTACACCACCACTGAGAAGGAACTTCTTGCAGTGGTATATGCTTTTGACAAATTCAGGTCATATTTGATTGGCACAAAGGTAATTGTATACACAGATCATGATACGATCAAATACCTGATTTCAAAGAAGGACGCTAAACCTCAACTCATTCGGTGGATACTTCTTCTCCAAGAGTTTGACTTAGAAATTAAAGACAGAAAAAGGACCAAGAACCAAGTGGCTGACCACTTATCTAGACTGGAATATCTGGGGATGGATGGAAATGACAAAGTGATAATCAATGAGTCCTTCCCGGACGAGCAGTTATTCGTGGGGCAAGGCGAGATGCCTTGGTTCACGGATTTTGCAAACTTCTTAGTGAGCAATATTATCCCGTCTGACTTTACTAGAGCCCAAAAGAAAAGTTTCTACACGATGCTAGATGGTATAATTGGGATGAGCCGTATTTATTTCGGCAGTGCGCTGATAGGGTGATCAGGCGGTGCATCCCAGAGAGCGAGATGGAAAGCATACTACAAGATTTCCACTCATCAGATTATGGAGGCCATTATGGGGGTGAGAGGACGACTACCAAAGTACTTCAGGTCGGTTTTTATTGGCCAACACTGTTTAAAGATGCTCACAAATTTTTCCAGAATTGTGACCGTTGTCAGCGCGTAAGTAACATATCCAAGAAAAATGAGATGCCTCTGAATATGATCTTGGAAGTCAAAATCTTTAACGTATGGGGGATAGACTTCATGGGAGCTTTTGTCTCTTCTTGTGGAAATTTATACATCTTGCTGGCGGTCGATTATGTGTCCAAATGGGTAGAAATAGCAGCCTTACCGACCAATGATGCTAAGGTTATCCTGCATTTTCTTCAGAAAAGCATATTCACACACTTCGGGACCCCTAGATCTATCATCAGTGACGAAGGAACACACTTTTGCAATCGTTAATTTTCTGCGCTTTTGGCCAAGTATGGGGTAAATCACCGTATTGCTACGGCATACCATCCCTAAACAAATGGCCAAGCTGAGGTCTCTAATCGTGAGGTAAAGAAGATATTAGAAAAAGTTATAAATCCCACGAGGAGGGATTGGTCTCTAAAGCTTGACGATGCGGTGTGGGCCTATAGAACTGCTTATAAAATGCCACTGGGTATGTCGCCATATCATCTTGTGTACGGGAAGGCCTGCCATCTCCCTATGGAGCTTGAGCATAAGGCCTACTGGGCAATTAAGAAGATGAATTTTGATTTGAAGGTTACGGGGGAGAAAAGACTTCTCCAGCTTAATGAGCTTAACGAGTTCAGATTGGAAGCTTATGAGAACTCAAAGCTATATAAGGAGAAGGTCAAAAGGTGGCATGACCGGAAGATTATGGAGAGAATATTTGAGCTGGGGCAGGCAGTGTTACTGTATAACTCGCATCTCAGACTCTTTCTTGGGAAGCTAAAATCAAGGTGGTCGGGCCCCTTCACCGTGAAAACCGTATTCATGCATGGCGCAGTGGAAATCTATGATCAATACCCGGACAAGCCCTTCAAGGTGAATGGACAAAGGTTAAAGCACTATTATGGCGGCGAGGTGAATCAAGAGAAGGTTGCATCGATTCTGTCCACCACTTGACCAAACCAGATAGAGTCTAGCATATGGACTGTAAACAAGCGCTCGATGGGAGGTACCCCATCATCTCTTTTCTCCCTCACTTAAATTCTTACATCACATTTCTCTATATATCTCTCTCATATTTAATTCTGGTTACTAATCTCTACATTTCCCTTCCCCCGTTTAATTCTAATCATTTAAAAATTGGTAAAATTTTTTTTGGATAGTTGTGGTGTTAGGATGCTCATTGCCTACATTTTTGGACATTAGGCATGTTGCATATATTTTTGGGAGTTAGAAACTCATTGCATATATTTGTGGGACTTGAATGATCATTGCCTACATTTATGAGCTTAGGCATTATTGCACATATATTTTTGGTGGTGGAAGCTTATTAGACATATTTGACGTGTTAGCATATTGCATATAAGCCTACAACATTTTTTTTGGAATTCACATAGATATGATTCACTTACATAGCATTGCTAAGGATTTAACAGTATATACATCTTACATATGCATTTTTGATGATGGAATCAAGTTCTACATAATGTTTTATTGCTATATGTGTAGGTAAGGTAGTGTTTAAAGTTGCTTCTTGAGCCTTCACTTTATTGCTGCAGCAAGCAGGAAAATTTTGGCCAGGCTCAGGGCGGCGCGCCAGCGCCAACCTCAAGGCATACCCCGGCGCTCCCGCGCCAATGTTCAGTAACTCTATAGATGTCCTTGACCCACGCGGCCGCGGCCCAGAAAGAGCCCAGGCCGGCGTGCCCGCGCCCAATTTTTGTTATTGACGGTTTTTAATTTTCCAAATCTGACTTCAGCCCTTATATCCTATCTCTAATTGTTCGACCCTCTCTCTCAAATACACTGAAAACCCTCTTTCTCACAAACCTATTCTCTCAATCCTAGCCCTAATCCCATTCCATCGCATAATTTTCTCCATCTCTTACATAATTCACCCTTCTCTTCCTCATATCTGCTTGCTACCCACTATACATCCAATCCCTAACCCTAGCCTCCTCTTCCATTCCATCATCCATAACGAATTCTATCACAGTTAAGGGTTTGTGATTTTGATTTTTTGAGATTACAAGTTTGGGGGTTGTTCTTCGGATTTGGCAATTAGGGTTTGTTCTTCATAATTGGCAGAGAATCAGTTTGGGGGTTTTGTTTCGAAGTCATCATCTAGGGCTTGCATATCAAAGTTTTTAGAAATTCTCATGGGTCCTAAACGATCACGATCTGCCGCTCCCGCTTCACCCACTCACAGTGACGATAGTGAGATCCCCTTGGATTTGGCTAAATTCATTAGCATCGAGGCCCAAATCAAGTATTATCGGATCGTGGCCAAGACAATCTTGAAAGAACGGGGTCAGAAGCCGACAAAAAAGGATGGGGAAATACATGCCATGATCCTAGAAATGGGATGGCAAGGTGTTTGTGCAACACCACCGCTGGTGCCGTTGGCTATTGTCAGTGAGTTCTATGCCAACGCTAAAATAACGCAGAGTGGCCAGTCTTTTGTTAGGGGCCAAACCATTGATTATCGCCCGACGGCGATCCGAGAGGTGTTCAAGTTGCCTCTGCCCCAGCTGATCAAGTAAATTGAACTGTGGCGGATTGGTTTGAGACGGACCTTGACTAGTTGATCCGTGATTTTTGTGCGCCCAACACAGTGTGGAAAATTAAGAAGGATACCACGGATGAGTATACCACCTTCCCTGCCTCTAGTCTGAACAGATATGCTAAGGCATGGAATCTATTCCTCTATGCCAACTTAATGCGATCAACGCACCAGAACAAAGTTACAGTCAAGAGAGCCATCATCCTGTGGGGGATTATCACGGGGAAATATATCGATGTCGGCCATTTGATTCACCAGAACATGCTGCGTTTTATGTGGGGCAGCACCACAGGGTCCATTCCACACGCATTCATGGTGGCCCATCTATATGTAGAGGCAGACATCGACTGGGACGATGAACAGGTCCAAATGCCGAGTGGAGACATCACTCATGCCACATTTAAGCATTTTGAGGATTGGCCTGGGGGCACAGTACACCCAAGGGGAAAAGGTTTCATTGTGTTAGCTCCTCCACCAGTTCCTCCACCGCAGCCACAGCAAGCTGAGGCCGCTGCGCCACCTCCAGTAGGTGACATACATCAGGATCGCAGGATACGGCACTTGGAGAGGAGGATGGACGCTTTGCACAGTAATTTTGCAGCGTTTGCCGATGGCTTGTCACATTCCCTAGCCTAGGCCTTTGTACAACAAGGAACGATGTTGGAGTGGCTTACATTCGGTTCTGCTATGCCATACCCGCCACCAGACTCACCACCCGAGGAGGGTGGCCATGCCAATCAGTAGGGGAATTTTCCTAAACCCTTTACTTTCAATGGGGACATTGAATATTTCAAGTTTGGGGGTATTGGGTGTTAATAGTAGTAGTTGCATATAGTTTTAGTTAATTACATTTAGTTAATTGCATATAGTTTTTATTGCATGATAGGTTGTATATAGTAGTTACATTGCATTCTAGTATGTGTTAGTTAAATTCTGCATATTTTTTTTTTCAGTTTTATTGTATTTTGTTTATTTAGTTGTGTTTAATTGCATTGCATTGCATAATCCCATATGTTTAGCCTGTTGAATTCAAGTTTGGCCAATGATGACCTTGAGATATGATAGATTTTTGAACTCTGTTAGTAGCTTAAGCTCAGTTATATTTTTATACATGATGTAATCTATACCTGTTGCTTTGATGTCACCGGATAGCATAGTATTGTCTTTATTTGCTTGTTGGCTAGATTAATGCATGCTTGTCTTCTGAGGGGAAAAATTTTGTTTTTAATTGTTAGAATTGTGTAATAAAAGCAATAATGACCTTAACAACACTATAATACAAGTTTGAGGAAAAAATTTGGGTATGCATGCTAATAAAAAGAAAAAGAAAAAGCAAAAGCAAAAGAAAAGAAAATAAGCTATGAAAAAGAAAAAAAATAGAATAAACACCTTGGCTAGAGAAGTCTTGTGGCCTTTGATACTCGAGCAAGTACGCCCTATGGGATTGTCTCTACACCCAGTGCCCTAAGGGCTTTATGGTTTGGGAGTCGTTGGTCGAAAGCTCGATAAATGGGTATCATTGAAAAGCCTAAGAGGGCCTAGCATTGCACAGTCGGGTGTAACCCCGGGAAAAGTGTGAATATTGCCCCCGTGTGTGAATAAAAGCATAATAAGCCGTTGTTACTCCTTAGCTTGTATCTATGTGTTGGTTTGGTCATTGTTTTGTATAAATAAAAAATTCTTGATTTAAAACCTCAGTTTTTCCTTCCTTAGAAGTATAGTATGTGAAATCTTTGCCTCGTTCAAGCTCATTTATGACGTAGCACACACACACACTACATCTTAGTAACAGGTTGTGATTTATAGATTGTATGTCTTTATAACTGTAGCTTAAGCTAGTACATTGTTCATTGTTCTTGTTATTTCTATAAGGCACATCTGATTGGAATTCATAGCATGGCTGATACTGTGGGATTCATTTTCATGTAGTTTAGTTGAATATCATGTAGTTTACATTTGTGTTTGTTGCTTGAGGGCACGCAATAGTTTAATTTTGGGGGTATTTGATAAGTAGGTTTTATACCTGCTTATTGGATAGCAACTTGCTAGGATTATGGCTTACAGTCAAGTATTTTATTATCTTTTAATGCGTTTTATCTTGGTTTTGCATATTTTAGTCAGAAAACGCATTTAGCATGGAATGGCATTGAAAATGGCATAGAATGGCATGGTATTGGCAAAGGCAAGGTGGAGAGCTTATGTGGAAGGCTTGGCATGAAGATGGCATGAGGCATAAGGGCCATGTGAAAAAGGGACTAAAGCAACAGAGAGGAAGGAAAAAGAAGCAATGAAGGAAGCACAAGGTAACATAAGGAAGCCATATTGCACCAGCAGAATTTTGTGGCTCGCACAGCCATGCCGCCAGCAAGGTTAAAGTCCGCGCGCCCGCGCCGAGTGGCAGGGCCAGAGGCCTGCTCTGGGTATCAGCGTGCCCGCGCCGGATGTACAAAGGAAGAAGGCGCGGCCGCGCCGGTCAAAAATGTTGACTTTTCATTTTTATTTTGCTGAGTGTAATGCATATAAGGCTTTGTGTTGTGTAATGAACAAAAACACTTCTCAGACTTAATTTTATTACAGCATTCAAGCACGCTTTGATACTCGTTTGAGCAGCTGAAGATAATTAGTTAATTTTATGTTAAAATCAGTCTAGTTATTAAAGCACGCTTTGATACTCGTTTGAGCAGTTGAAGATAATTATAGAACTGTTGCATGATAGTTTAAGCCTAACTCAGTTTCTCCGTGGGAACAAACTTTTCTTATCAAATTTATTACTTGTCGACCGTGTACTTGCACATGTTTTGTTCCCGTTTTGTTGATACTAAAACAGCACAACAGGGACACCCTTAGTACTGCCTGGAAAAGGGGTTCAAGAAGCACTGAATCCTGTGAAGGTAGCTGCGCCCGAACCTTTAATACTCCCTTTCAGATTGCAGTGTCCTGTCATCAGTCTGAAGAGGGTCCTATGAAACTATGGGAATGATCAACGTTCCACCTAAAACAACATTGCCATTGTATCCAAGGAATATCCGTACCTGCCAAGCGGGTGATCAATCCAGTCACCAAGGCTAAAGAGAGAGTTGCTGAAGAGAAAATCAAAGAATTCCTCAGCAAAATGGAGCATAATGAGATCAATATAGTGTAAAGCCTGAAAGATGCACCCAAGTAAATGTCCATCCTAGATCTGGTCTTATCATTGGTGGATCATCGCAACATTCTGGTGAAAGTACTGGAGGAGGACCATCTGCCAAGAACAGTGGATGTTTAAAAATTTCATTATGTGATAGAACACATCTTCAACAATAATGTGATATCTTTCACTAACAATGATATACTACAAAGGGGACGGGTCATCGCATGTCCCTGCATATAGAAGTGATGTCATCAGGGTATGTGATATGAGGTGTGCTTATAGATGGAGGATCTTCTATGAACATCTGTCCCTATGATACCTTGGAGAGAATGAAAATTAACCCAAACCGGATTAGAACCAGTCATGTAGTTATCCGGGCTTTCGATGGGTCACACCGAGAGGCTATGGGAGAGATTGAGCTTCCAATGGAAATTGGTCCACATACGTTCTATGTATCGTTTTAGGTACTCAACATTACCACTGGATATAACTTATTGTTCGGAAGGCCGTGGATCCACATGGCGGGAGCCGTTCCATCCACCCTCCATCAGCAGCTCAAGTACATTATCATTGGCAACCTAATCATAGTGAATGCCGAACCAGAATATCATGTCTATATAAAGGGAGACATGTCGGTGATTAGTCTGGATGAAGGGGTTGAACCTGGAAGTTTTCAAGCATTGGAGGTGAGCAATACTCAGTATCTGCCTGTTGGGGCACCAGCCTTGAAACCTAAAGTTTCCCCTGAAGTAATGACGGTGGGACAACAGATGGTATCTTTGGGTTTCCGCCCTGGAGAAGGTTTAGGAAAAAATCAGCAAGGTATCTAGAGTCCGGTGCAAATCCCGAGCCAATCAGGGAAAGCCGAATTGGGCTATTCATTTGGGTTAAACCACCAGAACCCACACAAGCATCCAAAGGCTCATGCTTCCACTATACTATTACCAAACCTCACTGATGCCAGATTTGTGACGCCAATGAGGAAGATTCCCGCTATTGTGTCAGCCATGTTGTTTTCTCCAATCATACCCATAAGTGAGAGAAAAGCATCAAGGCCTAATAGGGAGAGCAAAAAGGGAAAAGAAAAGTTCATGTACGAAGGACGAGACCCATTTGCTAACATGCATGTTCTCATACACTATGAGGGTATGAATGATGATATCCCAGACAGTGATGAATAGGATTAGATCCAAAAATCCTCGCATCAAGAAACAAAAGGGGGGCAGTTCAAAGAAAAACCCCGGCTCTGATCTAAAGGATGTCTTAGTCGTCATCAAGGAAGAGACAGACGACCACAAATCTTGTATCCTCCCTATTCATGAGGATTTAACTCTAGACAACTGGAGTAGCATCCCTTGCCTCATTCAAAAAGAGTAAAAGGGCAGAGAGTCCATCTGCCCTGTAACATGGTTTCATTTACTTCTTATTTTGGTTGCACATCTATAGCAGTAACTTTTGTCATGCTTTGGTAAATGCTTTGTATGTTTAAGTAGTTTCATATATTAAAGAGAAAGCATTTTGTTTTCAGGAATCCAGGATTGGATTTGTTTGTCCCTACTAATGAGATGCCAACATGTCACAATGACTACGACTTTGATGTAGAATTGAACTTTGACTTAATGGAGATTGATCAAGAAGAGATAAATGACTATGAGGTGCCCGAGGAGATAAAAGATTGGGTCGAAGACAAACCCAAACCAAACCTTGATCAAACCACCACCGTCAATATCGGAACCTCAATAAACCTCAAGGAAATCCAGATAGGCCTAGACCTCACCTAGACCAAAGAACCGACCTGATTGAAATCTTAACACAGTTCTAGAATATGTTTGCATGGTCGCATGGAAATATTATTGGCTTGTCTACTGACCTTGTCATCCATTGACTCCCCATCCAAGATGGATTCAGGCCAGTCAAGAAGAAGCTTAGGCGATTGAAACCTGAATGGAGTCTGAAAGTCAAAGAAGAGGTTGTCAATCAATCAAAGCCGGCATCATCATGGTATCAACATACCCGGAGTGGCTGTTGAACATAGTTCCCATGCCTAAGCCTGGAGGGAAGGTACGAGTATGCATGGATTACAGGGATTTGAACAAAGCTTTCCTCAAGGATAATTTCCCGTTACCTTTCATCCACATCCTGATAGAAAATACGACCCAATATGGTATGTATTCCTTTGTGGATTGCTTTGCTGGTTTCCATCAAATCATGGTCGCTGAAGAGGATGGGGAGAAGACAGCCTTCATCACGCCTTGGGGAACCTTCTGCTATAGACGTTTATCCTTTGGCCTTATCAATGTCGGTGCCACATATCAGCGAGCCATAATGGCCCTATTCCATGATATGATGCATAAGGAGATAGAGGTTTATGTGGATGACATAATCGTCAAATCCCAGAAGGAGGACGATCACATTAGCCATCTCAAAAAGTTATTCAACAGGTTGCGTAAGTACAACCTCAAGCTAAACCCGGCCAAATGTGCTTTTTGTATTAATTCGGGCAAGTTATTGGGATTTCTGGTGAGTAATAGATGCATTGAGTTGGATACCGCCAAGATTAAAGCAATCACAGAGATGCCAGTACCCTGAACAGAGAAGCAGATATGCGAATTCCTGGGGAGGATTAATTTCATAAGCCGGTTCATTCTCAGCTCACGGCGACTTGTGAACCCATCTTCAAGCTACTAAGGAAGAATTCCTCCATGAAATGGAATGAAGATTGCCAAAAAGCTTTCCTTGCCATTAAGAATCAGTTGATTGAAGTGCCTATATTGGTACCCCCGAGGGATGAAGTACCCTTATTTATGTACTTGTCCGTCAATGCCAACGCAATGGGTTATATACTGGGACAGAAAGATGATAGTAGCAAGGAATGAGCTATCTACTACATCAACAAAAGATTCAGCAGCAGAGAACAGAAGTAAACTCTAATTGAGAAAATATGTTATGCATTAGCATGGGCCGCCATGAGGTTGCAACATTATCTGCATGGGCACACGACCTACCTCATATCCCATATGGATCCACTGAAGTACGTATTCAACAAGCCAATGTTGAATTGTTGATTATCCAAATGGCAGTTAATCCTCCAACAGTTCGACATTGTCTACGTGACTCAGAAGTCCATCAAAGGTCAGGGTATTGCAGAAAAACTAGCCGAAGCACCATAAGGAGGGTTTGAACCCTTAGAAACTTATTTCCTGGATGATGGGATCATGACAATTCAACAAATCCGATAAGAGAATACAGTACAACCTTGGAAAATGTATTTCGATGGAGCGATAAACATGGAAGGTGCCGGAGCAGTCCTTATCTCTGGTACGGGATAACAATATCCTGTTGCTACTAAGTTACAGTTTGTCAACACCAACAACACGACTTAGTATGAAGGCTGCATAATGAGGTTGAAACTAGCCCAATCCATAGGTATCCAATGTTTATTAGTCTTTGGAGATTCTGAGTTGGTCATCAGACAAACCACCGGGGCGTATCATACCAAAGAACTGCATTTGCTGCCCTATCACCGGTAGGTCATCAACATATCAATGGATTTTGAAGAGATGACCTTCATCCACATCCTTCAAGATAGAAACGACTTTGCAGATGCATTGGCAACTTTGGCTTCCCTGATGAACGTATCGGGTAGGAGGGGAATTCCCTACATCAAATTCACAAGCTAGAAAGCCCCGACATATGGGAATTACATTGGATAAGTATCAGATGAAATACCTCCTATCAAACAGCCTTAGTATCATGACATCAAGGAATATCTCTGAGATGGATCTACACCCGTTGGGGTAAGCCAAGCCAGAAGAAAGCAGATTCACAAGATGGCTATAAAGTTCTATCTAAGCGGAGACGCACTTTACAAAAGGGATGCTGGAATAGGCTTGTTACGATGCCTTGATAAAGAGCAAGCCTAAAGGCTTATGGATGAAGTCCACGGTGGAGTCTGTGGTCCACACATGAGCGGCCATCTGCTGGCTAAGAAGATATTAAGAACCGAGCATTACTGGATCTCTCTCAAAGCTGACTGCGATGATCACGTCAGGAGATGCTACCAATGCCAAGTCCATGGAAATGCTATTCGCGCTCCTCCAAATGAGCTGCACAATATGAGTTCGCCATGGCCTTTTTCTATATGGGGAATGGGTGTGATCGGTCCAGTATAACCCAAAGCCAGTAACGGACATCGATTCATCTTCACCATGATCGATTATTTCACTAAATGGGTTGAAGCTGCCTGTGACGCCCCCAAATTCAGACCACTCTTATCTTGAATTGGGTGCATAACGATCTAATACTAATAACATACTAAAATATCATACAACGGAATAATAGAATAATTTACATTGATTTAATAAAATTATTCATGTCCCACTGTCTCGCAACTTAAACATATCTTAAACAAACATAATATGAAATAAGTATTATTACAACATCATAATAATCTAAAGAGAACAAAGCTATGTCATAGCCTTGCCCTTGCCCTTGTCTGTACCAGAGGGTCCGCACTGTTTTCCTTTAACTGAAATATTTTAGGAAAAGCAAAAATGAGCAACAAGTTTGCTCATCAAGTAATATAGCTATAAGGGTGAATAATATAAATTTTGAATTTCAAGGGTATAACAGTAAATGATAGTTCAAGAATAACAAGAAGTATCAATAGTTCTCAATAAATGTCGCTATGGACAGAATGATATCAACAGGATTCAAGGTTTAACCATTTCAAGGTTCAAGAATAATGAACACTAAGCTGTCGCTAAGGACTATGAAATCCTACTAGAATTAACAGTATTATGCTGAAAATCCAATAAAATAAGTACAACAGGTGATCAGTCTAAAGTACCCGATGTTATGCATAACATTTAATCATACTTATGTGCACACGTCGGTTCCCCAAAAGTTGTATATAATTTCCCCTTCCATAAGGATTGTTCATCTTAGTAGATTTATAAGAGTCCGCACCAAGATAATTGGTTTGAATAGCTTTTCTAACACATGATAATAGTCTAGCCGAATTAAATGGTTTAGACGTCTTTTAGGAACAATAAGTTCAATGCTTGCAACAACATCAAGACACAAAGTTGATTTTCGAATAGTAAAAAAAATTTACTTGTCATAGATATGGTCGATATAGCAACAATTTGAATTTTCACCATATATAAAGTTAATAGAGTTATAGAACTTGCCTTAAGCGTAGTTTACCAATTTATAGCTTATCAACACTTTGAAATCCTATTGTAACATAGTTACGTATATAGGGGTATTCATTAGTTGTATAAGTCAAATACATATACTTGATATGTAAATTAAACACATATATTAGGCCCTATATTAGTCGTATAATCCTACACGCACGCCAATTATGTACTTTACACACACATAACACAAAATTAGTTTATATGTTACTATGTAATCAAATAACATAGCTTTGTAATTGTTGTTAACTTAGCGTTTTGAGAGTTTTAGAAATACTTATACATTCTAAGTTTCCTATAGTCAACATATACATTAAGACATGGACATCATAATAATCATGTATTGCAGTTTAGGATATCAATATAAGCGTGCACCAAATTTTAGAATGCAATAAATCATGATCAGGCTACACTGCAGGGTGGCGCGGCTGCGCTGGTTTTAGACTAGGGAGTGGCGCAGCTGCGCTGCTCCCAGTCCAAACTAGTACTGAAAAATCTGTTGCATGGCTTTAGCTTGCTTACTAGCATACATTGATTATGCTACATGCTGTACATACATGTTATGAGGTTCAAGGCTAGGTTTGGTCTCTTATATCTCCTTGCAATCAAGTTATAGTTTTATTCGAGAAATATCTATTTAACAAGGCTAAAAGAGTTTATTGCATAAAAGACTAACTATGTTACCCATTATATCACCTAATGATACCAAAAAATCATTAGTATGCATGCTCACACGTATACCACTTATTTACACTTAGGTAGAATAGTTTAACACTTGAAATCTCATTTTATATCATGCTTGAAAAGTCTAAATCATGCTTAATTAGATGATGAATGTATCAATCATGTCTAGATGCAACACATATCCTATCATAGTAGTCATAAGTTTTAGAATGCAACATAGGGTAGTTATCAACAAAGTTAGTTTTCAAACTCCTAAGTTTTCCTTGAAAATCACATGTTAAACCAACCAAGCATGCAAAGAAACTTTACATTCTATATATCATACTCATGTACACACATAACTAAACCACATAAACATGCTCAAGGTCAGAACTCAATGTATACTAAGTCCATCAAGTTTCACTTCTTAATTTGATGTTTCTTTTATAAGTCAAGTTCACTTAACTCACATCATGCAAAGCCTTAGTTCATATGTTATACACATTCACATATTGTCATAAGTTATTTAAGTTAGCGTATCTGAATTCAAGTTAACTAGCATGATCCTAACAGAAAACACAAACATGGGCTGCAGGTCTGCCAGACGGCGCGCCCGCGCTGGGTTTGCGCTAGGAAATGGCGCGACCGCGCCACTCTGGTATAAACTCAGACTTGCTTCTGCAATGGCAGAGCTTCAAAACCAATTCAAAAATCCTTCATGAAACATCCTTGTAACCAACATACATTGCTTTTATACATACATATAAACTTAGATAACTCATATATGTGAACTTACAATTCAATTAACAACGAATTCATGGTAATTTTAGAAATTCGTCAAGTTTGAAATCAAAAATTTAGAATAGTAGTATTACCTCTTGAAGCTTGAATTTGGCTAAACTTGCTCTCAATTTCAGATTGTTCACTCAATACAATATGCTCACACTCTATATCAACTATCAGAAAACTTAGTAAAGTTGAATGAAGAAGATGAGAACTCAATTTATAGAAAATTAAAAATCCATACAAAAGCTTTGTCCACCAATTTTGTTTAGCAGGGAGAAGAAATAGATGATAGTCTATGAGGATTTGGTGGAATAGTTACACTATTAAAGCCACTCCCCATTCATCATTTGATTTAGTTGAGAAATGACATTGAAGGGGAATAGGCTTAGGCCAAAGGCCTATACACGTGAATGAGATAAAGAGTAACTCAATATGGGACACTCCCTCCTAATACCTAGCATTTGTGAAATAACACATGTATACTTAGGTTTTAATTCTCTTATAAGTTTAGAATGTAGCTTTAATGAGTTAATGTTATTACATTGTAGTAAGTTGGGGGTATATATCTACACATCATTATATAATCCATGTACATTTGGTTAGTCTAGATAATACTGTAATATAATATAGCTGAGTACTATCAACCCCTATTTTATAAAACTTTATTATTTTAATTACACATAATTGAAATAATTATTTAATAATAATAATTATTTATTCTAATTTAATTTCTCCCATGACATTAAAGTACACATTTAATTTACCCACCACACATCATGTTATCACATAAGCTTATTTATGTAACTTTAATAGAATTATGTGATTCTTCTAATTTTACCATATAGTTTCATACATCATATAATTACCTTGTAATGTCACACCTCATTTTGTATTAAATAAATGTAGGCACTATATAACATATGATCACTCATTACATATTATTGTACATAGAAATAATTGAATAGACATTAATCTATTATATCAAATAATTATTTACTCATTAATATGCTATTGCTCATAACAACAATTAATTAAGGATATAATATTATTTAATCCTTTACTTATTAATTCATTCTTTCTTTAATTTAACTAAACCATCACTAAGTCCATCATCGTGCCACACAAGGCATTTCATATGCTCATCTTAATTCTCCACATTTCTCAAGTATCATAACTTCAATTTATTTTAATTGAGTTATCCCATTTCATGTTACATAAACATTTATATTTTAATAAATACTCACACATTTATTAATATCAATATTAACATTATTTATAAAATTCACGGGTATTACACTGCCCCTTTTTCCAAAGTCACCAAGGAGGTAATCATTGGTTTCTTCCGAAACAATGTCGTCTGTCGATATGGATAGCCGGAGGTGATCGTATCAGACAATGCCAAGAACTTAAACAATCAGATGATGAGAGATTTATGCAGCAAGTTTCATATCAAGCATCTTAATTTCGTCATCTATTGGCCCAAGATGAATGGTGTTGTCGAAGCGGCCAATAAGAACATCAAAAAGATCATGCAGAAAATGTCCGCCAATCACAAAGGATGGCTTGACCTATTGCCTCTGACTCTGTTAGCATACAGGACGTGAATGTGTACCTCTACTAGGCCTACCCCCTATATAGAAGTAGAGATGGAGTCTTTGTGAGTGTTAATAGACGCTCAGCTGAAAGAAGATCAGTGTGTTATGAATTGCATACTCAAATTTAATGTTAAAAGTAAATATATATGCTTATGTGTAACGTCCTTAAATAGAACATATGTACAAGGACTTAGATGGTAGATCAAAAATTTTAGGTTGATATGTGCTAAAAGTTTATCATTCTATAAATGAATGTATAGAAGAAAGATCAAATCTGTTAGGTTGATCTCCTGAAATGTAAGAGATAGGCCTCAACAGAATCTTACTCTGTCGAGCCAGCTGAGAGATTACAGAAGCCAAGGCAGAATCGTGGAGTATAGAGGAAGTTGCTCAGAATTATAGTCTGTCTTGGAAGCCACACTCAAAATCGTGGAGACAGTGCGAGCGCCTACCGATCCAAGTCAAGATTCGCAGTCAGCTCTCGAAAATGTAGAGTTTGCTAGACAAGAAAGTAGAGATCATAGTATAATAAGGCTTAAAAGAAATCATAGTATTCTCTATGATCAAGGATGAATCATGCATGAGCACGACAACACACAACGATAGTGGAACAAAGACAACGATCGTGGTGTCTCTTCAGTTAGCTTTAGAAGCATCAAGTTTTGCCCATATGATGAAGGAGGAAGTATAACAAATGAAGAATGGCTTATGAACGTTGACATTTTGGGAGTCCCAATGATTTTAATATTCATCCTTACTTCAAATCGAAGAAGCGTATGGTAGAAGCTAAGGAGAGTGCTTTCTGTCTACTGAAAACACATTTTCATGTGTTAGGTGAAAAGCGGTCTGGTATGTTAGGTGGGCCAGACAGCAGGACTCCATATCCCCAGGATGTCAACATCAGTGCTCAGAAATGCTTGGAGCCTTAAATGCTACAAAGGATGCCTTCAACGAAAAGATTTCAAAGGGTACTTCATAAGCAAAATAGATTGCAGATTCAGTCTAAGAAAGCAAGAACGATAAAGCTCAAGAACACTCAACGTCCAAACTCTACGATCCAGATAGAAAGCTTGCTCAGCTACTCAGTTCTTTCGAATGTATGCTTAACTGCAACTGAGTAGTACACCCAAGAACTCAACTCTCATCAAGTGTATTCCAAGTCTGCTGGACTTGAAGAGTTCTAGAAACCCTACGTTTCAGAACGCTCAGCTAATTTTGCTCGTCACAGGATAATCAACAAAATCAATGGCTGCTTCCAATGTTGTATTTGGTTACCAACTATGCTTCAACGAATTCAAGACAGCTGACCCATAATTTCACAAAATTCTATCCCTTCTAAAGAAAGCTGGCCTCGAAGAAGCTTTCAGCACCAGCACAAGGATTTACCCAAAGCTGGTGAAAGAGTTCTACTACAATGGGTTCTTCAAGAATAACATCATCACTACAAAGGTCAAGGGTGTGCAGATTCAGCTCGAAGGTGAAGATATAAACCTAGACCTAGGGTTTGAATTAAAGTGCCTTCTGTCTCTAAGCGTCATCAATTTTTATGAAGGTCTGCAAAAGATGCACCACAAGAAGTTTCAAGGCATTAAGGGCTACAAGAAGAAAGAGTTTCCCCAGAAGTATGAATTTTTGGCTGATATTATTGGGAAGTGCATATGATGCAAGAGCTCTGACCACGACTCTGTGAATGAGAACTAACTGAAGCTCATGATAGCAATCTACTTCAGAGCTCAACTCAACTATGGGGTTTTGCTCATATGATGGTTTGGGAAGTGGATGCTCAACTCAAAGAAGGAAAAGAGCTATGGCAAAATGCTCTATAGGAGATTCATAAGTATTATTCCCCAATTTTCTTTGGGAGACAAAATTAGAGATAAGGAAGGTGCACCCATCAACTCCAACAGAAAGATGACCCAGAAGCTCTTTAAAAATTGGAAGAGGAACCCTGCAGAGAACGTGAAGATGATGTCTGAGTCAAATGGAAGGATTGGTGAAGTTAAGAAATCTGTTCTGTAGGGAAACATGTCTGTGGTAAAGGAAGCTGAAGAAGAAGAAGAAGTCAACTAAGAAGAACCCTCTACTTTAGTCAGAGGCTTGTTACTATCACTCCTCATCATAACATGAGAAATAAAAACATCTTTGTACCATCTAAAATCACTTAGAGTGGGACAAGTGAGATTACTTAACTGATCATGAATTCTTTCCGTAATATTAGTAGGAGTTCCTATAAAAAAATTTATTATGGTAAATATTAATGTATTTACTCCATCAGGAATTCCAAAACTAATATCTTCTCTGAAGATTGGATTGCCATCATCATCCAACTCCTCAATTTCTTGTAACTGCAACTCCCTATGGACTCTAGCTTGATCAAAGTTCATGTACACTATTTGATCGCCCATAAAGCTTTATGTTATAGCTCCACAGGTAGATGGCACGATTTCCTGAACACTAACCTATAAGGCGACATACTAATAAGAGTTTTGTATGCTATTCTATACGCCCAAAGTGCATCATCCAATCTAAGACTCTAGTCCTTCTTGCTTGGGTTTACTACTTTTTCCAAAATGGATTTGATCTCCCGGTTGGATACCTCAGCTTGGCCATTACTTTGAGGATGATAGGATGTAGAAACCTTGTATAGCACATTGTATTTTCAGAACAAAGCCGCTAACACCCTATTGCAGAAGTGAGTTCCGCGATCACTAATGATGGCTCGTGGTGCTCCAAACTTGACAAATATGTTAGTCCTAACAAAATTTGTAACAATTTTAGAATCGTCAGTCCTAGTGGTTTTAGTCTCCACCCACTTTGAAACATAATCAACCGCCAATAAGATGTAAACATTACCAAAGGAAGTAGGAAAAGGTCCCACAAAATTAATACCTCAAACATCAAAGATTTCAACAATTAGAATAGGGTTTTGTGGCATTTGATGAAAGTAGTATGCATACAAGCCAATCATGTTTGATGATAAAGCATATACTTTGTAACAATCTTATTCATTTATTAATAAAAGTATTATTTAATTAAAGGCATTTATTTATCTACATGGTGTTATTTTTATAATATGTGATAAATCCATAGTTTTAAGCAATGCTTTTAGAATCATGATGATGATCATGCTAATGAGATCTAAATTCTTAGATAGCTTAAAAACTAAAATAGTTCCTAATCGATGGATTACTAAAAAGAGGATTAGTAAATCCGGATAGATTTGTACATATGTTGCTTGCTCATCGGATGAGAATGATTGATCTCATGATCATTTGTGTAGAGACACTAAAGCAAGCATGTAGGTGCTTATTGGAGAATAAGTACACTGAACATGACTCGCTAAGGAATTTCTAATGGAGTTTTACTCGCCTGTCAATAAGAATTTCTAATGTGATAGTAGTACAAGTGATCCTCGGACTTAAGATCATCATAGTATCTTGTGTAAAATGGATTATACTTTGACTTATTCCTTAAGACCCTTAGGGTATATCAAAGGGTATGCTTGGGTGTAATAAGTTATATATGGAGATAATGAATGATCAATAAAGAATCTACCGCTTCTAGTAAAAGAAGAGATATGTTCTATGTGATTCGATAAATGACAACCCAGGAATATTTGGCCAAGGTGGAATGAAATTAGAAAGGAGTTTCTAATTTGCATTATTTGGAGTTGTGCATTTTAGAATCAAAATACATATAATTAAATAAAATAAGACTTGACAGTAATTATATGTCCTATATTTAATTGGGACATTGTTTGGTGGAATGATTGAATTGTACGGTAACTATTAACTCATAGGTTCTTTTATGATTAATGTTGAAATCTATATTATTTGGAAAGTTGTTGATCGCTAAGGAAGCTTATCCTTATTGTAGAATAAATTTTATTTATTTAAATGAATTATTAGTTTAATTTTCTAATTTAAATAAGATTAGAATTGTTTTAATTGATTTATTCACAACCGGTTTAATTTGGAGAACCTAAAGGGTCACACCATAAAAGGAAGAATATTTATTTAAGAAGCAAATGGTATAATCGTAATAATAAGTTAAGTGTATTAAATTTAATCTATGGTAATAGAATAAATTAAATAGCTTAATATTTATTATTTAATATTTTAAAAATATTAAATATAAATTAATAAGAGGAGTCTTATTATTATTATTACAATTATTATTATTATTATTATTATTTAATTCCTAAAGGACTTTGAGAATTAATTAATATGATACTCTCTCTCTGTCTCATATATATATTCTCTTACGCCATTTCGGTGTTAACAAAATGTGCACAAACGCGTGCAAGCATACACGGTCAACAAGTAATATATATGATAAGTAAAGATCGTTCCCACGGAGAAAAGAAATTAAGTTTAAACTATCATGCAACAATTCTATAGTTATTTCTGGCTGCTCGAACGAGTATCAAAGTGTGATTTAATAACTAGAATGATTTTAAAGTAAACTTAACTAATTAACGGACAAGGGATTCAAACTGGAGAAATATGGGATCCTAACTTCACCTATGGCATCGTCTAGATTACACACCTCATTTCAAGTATAATTAATTATTTAGGAATGCTAGTCGGGAACACAACTGTGAGAAATGGCTATTTTTCAATAAACCAAGTCCATATCATATAAAATTCACAAAAGAGAGATAATTCACATAAACATCAATAAAACCTAAATCACTATATGTCTATGTGATTTACAAGCAATATCGATTTAAGTGCAAGCTCGCAATTGGCTACATATGGCAAGCCGGTATATGTCTATCCGGCTTACGAATCATAAAATTCATCACATGCAAATTTCACGAACAGATGCTAGTATGTCAAAATCTAAGTTTATACTTCCTCTTTCAATTCCATATAAACTATTACAGTAGATGGTGATCAAGCATCTAAACATTCAATACAACCATGCTAGGCAAACCATACATAATTAATCATACATATCAACGAGGCATACAACTCTAGACTAAGCAATAAGATTCATTAGAATCCCATAATGGTGGTTAGTTTATCTCTGAACCAATAACCATTATGGGATTTGAGCAAAGCATTGAAGCAAATATGGAAGTAAAGAGAGTAAGAGAAATGGAAAATGCAAATCTTGTGGGTCTCCTTTCAATAGAAGCTTTCAAGCTCAAGTTCAGACCACAATCAATTTCCAAAATGAACCTTAGAAATGAAATCTACTAGAACTAGATGAGAGAAAGAGTTAGTCTCCAAAACCCTCTCTAGCTCTTTAAACCTTAGAAAAAAATGTAAAAAACTGAGTTGAATGCTAGTTATGAATCATTCCATCGTTCATTGCAACATACACCCTTATAATGAATACACGCAGCCAAAATGTAAAATGAAAAATCAATAAATCTTGACCGGCACGGCCCCGTAGTACATTTGGGGCGCGCCCGATCACTTCCCCAGAGCATTCTCTGGATTCTGCATCTTGGCGCTGGCGCGTGACTTTCCTTCCTTAACCCGGCGCGGTCGCGTGCGGCTGTGTTTTTCTGCTGGTGTTCTGGTGTTGTGCTGACTTCTTGTTGCTTCTTTCTTGCTTCTTTTTTTCCTTCACTTCTTGCTGCCTTGAGGCCCTTTTTGCACATGCCATAACCTGATTTCTCTTGCCAAGCTATCTTCTTACCATCTCACCTTACCTTTGCTAATTCCATGCCACACCATGCCAGTATCATGCCATTTATTGCCAAATGAGTTTCCTAAATAAAATATATAAAACAAAGATAAAACACATTAAAAGATACTAAAATACCTGAGATTAAGTCATAATCTTAGCAAGTTGATAGATAATAAGTAGGTATAAAACCTACTTATCAAATACCCCCAAACTTGAACTATTGCTTGCCCTCAAGCAACTGACACAAATGCAACTACATGCTATGCAACTAAACTGCATGAAAATGAGTCCCAAAGCTTCAGCCATGCTGTGAATTCCAATAAGATGCGGCTCAGAGAAATAACAAGAACGATGAACAAAGTATCAACTCAAGCTACAGTTATAAAGACATACAATCCATAAATCACAACATGTTGCTAAGATGTGGTGTGTGTGTGCTATGTCACAAACAAGCATAACAGAGGCAAGGATTCCATATGCTATACTTCTTAGGAAGCAAAACTAAGGTTTTAAGTCAAGAATTTTTCATATATACAAAATAATGACCAAACTAACACATAGATACAAGTTAAGGTGCAACAAGGGTTTATTATGCTTTTATTCACACACGAGGGCGATATTCGCACATTTCCGCAGTTACACCTGACTGTGCAATGCTAAGCCTCTTAGGCTTTTCAATGATACCCATTTAACGAGCTTTCGACCAACGACTCCCAAAACATAAAGGCCTTAGGGCGCTGGGTGTAGAGACAATCCCCTAGGGCTTACTTGCTCGAGTATCAAAGGCCACAAGATTTAGCTAGCTAAAGTGTTTATTCTATTTTTTTTCTTTCTTTTTCTCACCTTATTTTATTTTCTTTTGCTTTTGCTTTTTCTTTTTAGCATGCATACCCAAAGTTTTCCCCCAAACTCGTATTTCTTTGTCCTTAAGGTCATTATTGATTTTATTACACAATTCTAGCAATTAAAAACAAAATTTTCCACCTCAGAAGACAAACATGTGCTAATCTAGCCAACAAGCAATTAAAGACAATTTTGTGCTATCCGGTAACATCAAAGAAACATATATAGATTATATCATGTATAAAAATATAACTGAGATTAAGCTAACAACTGAGTTCAAAAATCTATCATATTTCCATTTCGTCATTGGCCAAATTGGAATTCAACAGGCTAAAAACAAGGGACTATGCATGCAATGCAATTGAACATAAACTAAATAAGCAAAACAAAATAAAACTGAAATTTTTTTATGCAAAATTTAACTAACTAATTACTAGAATGCAACTACTATGCAACCTAACATGCAATTAAAATAACTACTATGCAACCTAACATGTAATATGCAATTAACTATATGCAACTACACTACTAATTACACACAATACCCCCAAACTTAAAATTTTTAATGTCCGCATTAGAAGCAAAGGTTCAGGAAAACTCCCCTATAGATCGGCATGGACACCCTCCTTAGGTGGTGAATCGGGCGACAGATATGGCATAGCAGAACCGAAGACGGGCCACTCCAGAAGCGTTCTTTGCTGAGAAAACACCTCAGCCAGCACACGGAACATGCCATTGGTGAATGCTGCAAAGTTCCCGTGAAGAGCGCCCATCCTCCTCTCTAATCGCCACATCTGGCGATCCTGCGGCCCTGTACTGGTTTTGGAAGGACCTGCTACTGCTGCTGGCTGCGAAGGTGGAACTGCTTTAGGAGTTGGGAATATGAATCCTCTGCCCCGTGGATATGCTGTGCCGCCAACCCAATCTTCAAACTTCTTAATAGTGGCATGAGTGACGTCCCCACTCAGCATCTGAACCTTCTCATCATCCCAGTCGAGGCCTACTTCCGCACATAGATGGGCCACTACGGATGCGTGTGGAATCGACCCGGTGGTACTGCCCCTCATAAAACACACTATATTCTGATTGAGCAAATGGTCGACATCAATATACTTCCCAGTGCTGATCCCCCAAAGAATGATCGCCCTCTCGGCTGTAATCTCGTGCTGGTGAGAGGATGGCATAAGATTGGCAATTAAAAATAGGTTTTATGCCTTGGCGTATTTGTTCAGACTGGAGGCGGGGAAAGTGGTATGCTCATCGGTGCCCGCCCTATATTTCCAATTCGTGCCTGGCACACATAAATCACGGAGCAACTAGTCTAGGTCAGTTTCAAACCTCTCCGCTTTGACCCAATTCACTTGGCCAGCTGGGATATCAGGCAAACTTAACACCTCACGTATCGCCGTCGGACGATAATCAATGGTTTTGCCCTAAACGAAAGATAGGCCACTCTGTGTTTCCTTAGCGTTGGCATAAAACTCACGAATAATGGCCAAGGTATAGGTGGCGGTGTTGCACAGACCCATTGCCAACCCATCTCTCAGATCATGGCAAGCAACTGCCCATCCTTCTTTGCCGGCTTCAAACCCCGTTCCTTTAAAACTATCTTGGTCGCGATCCGATAGTATTCCATTTTGGCATCAAGACTAATGAACCTTGTTAAATCCACCGTGTCGTCTCCCTGGTCACTGTGAGCGGGCAATGCGGGAGCGGCAGAACGTGCTCGTTTTGGCCCCATTGGTAATTCAAGCAAACTGCTTGCAAACCCTTGATTTGATGAATTCTGAAGAAAACCCCCAAACTTGCCTTTTAAAATCTCTGCAAACCTTGTATTGTGAAACCCTAACTCTGAATAAAGTGGACTTGATGGTAGGGAAGTGGAGGCTAGGTTTATATATGGAAGAGAGGGAGAATTTGTGTAGGAGAAGGAAAGGGTTTGTGTATTTAAGAGGGATTAGGGTTATGATTGAGAGATGTAGTGTGGGTAGAGTAGGAGATGAAGGATTATGCAATAAGGTGCTTGTTATGTATTATAGAGGAGGGTTCGTTCAATTAGGAAGAAGATATAAGGGCTGGAACCGAACACTTTAAAAATTTTAATCGGCAGGCAGTTGGAGTCGGGCGCAGGCGCGCCCGCGCAGGCGCGCGGGCACGGACGCGCTTCCTCAAAGTGGTTCTCTAGTCTGCAAACTAGCACGAGCGTGCGGGATTTAGCCTTGCTGGTGGCGCGGCCGTGCTGCCCTGAGCCTGGCCAAAAATTTTCCTTTCTCCTACAGCAAGGATGTAAAGGCTTAAGCATCAACTTCAAGCACTTTTCATTCCTGCACACATAGCAATCAAAAATAAGATGCAACTTGATTCCATATTCACAATTTGCCTATATGAGATGTATGTACGCTTAAATCTTTAGCAATGCTATGTAAGTGAATCATATTTATGTGATTTCCCAAAAATGACTATATGTGCTTATATGCAATATGCACCACTTCAAAAACATGTTCAATAAGCTTCTAAATTCCAAAAATATATGCAATGATGCCTAAGTTCAAAAATGTAGGCAATGAGCTTTCAACTCCGAAAAATAGAGGCAATAGTGCCTAAGTTCAAAAATGTTGGAAATGAGCTTCTAACATCAAAACTGTTCAAAAATCTTTAACTTTTTCAAAATGCTTAGAATTAAACAGGGGAGAGGGAAATATAGAGTCATGCAACCAAAATTAAACAAGAGGGAGAAAAAAAAATATGATGCAAGAATTATATGAGAGATAGAAGAAAGATGATGGGGTGCCTCCCATCGAGCGCTTGTTTACAGTCCATAAGCTAGACTCTGTTGGAATTGGTCAAGTGGTGGAAAGAATCGAGGTGACCTTCTCTCGATTGACCTCGCCACCATAATAATGCTTCAACCTTTGTCCATTCACTTTAAAAGGCTTGTCTGGGTGTTGATCAAAAATCTCCACTGCACCATGGGGAAACACAGTTTTCACTGTGAAGGGACCCGACCACCGTGATTTGAGATTTCCAAGAAATAGTCTGAGATGAGTGTTATACAACAACACTGCTTGCCCCGGCTCAAATGTCCTTTCCATGATCTTCCGGTCAGGCCACCTTTTGACCTTCTCCTTATACAGCTTGGAGTTCTTATAGGCTTGCAATCGAAACTAGTCGAGCTCATTAAGCTGGAGAAGCCTTTTCTCCCCCGCAGCCTTCAAATCAAAATTTAGCTTCTTTATGGCCCAGTAGGCCTTGTGTTCAAGCTCTATAGGGAGGTGGCAGGCCTTCCCGTACACAAGCTGATATGGCGACATACCCAGTGGCATCTTGTAGGCCGTCCTATAGGCCCACACCGCATCGTCAAGCTTGAGGTACTAATCCTTTCTCGTAGGATTCACAATCTTTTCTAATATCCTCTTTACCTCATGATTAGATACCTCAGCTTGGTCGTTTATTTGGGGATAGTATGCAGTAGCAATACGGTGATTCACCCCATATTTGGCCAAAAGTGCAAAAAACTGACGATTACAAAAGTTTGTACCTTCATCACTTATGATGGCTCTAGGTGCCCCGAAGCGTGTGAATATGCTCTTCTGAAGAAAACACAAGATAACTCTAGCATTATTGGTTGGTAAGGCTGCTACCTCTACCCACTTGGACACATAATCGACCGCCAGCAAGATATATAGATTTCCATATGACGAGACAAAGGGCCCCATAAAGTCTATCCCCCAGACGTCAAAGATTTCGACCTCTAGGATCATATTCAGAGGGATCTTGTTCCTCTTAGATATATTGCCCACTTGCTGACAACGGTCATAGTTTTTGACAAAGTTATGAGCATCTTTAAACAACATTGTCCAATAAAACCAGCATGAACCACTTTGGCTGCTGTCCTCTCACCCCCGTAATGACCTCCATAAACTGATGAGTTGAAATCTCGCAGTATGCTATCCATCTCACTTTCCGGGATGCACCGTCTGATCATCCTATCAGCGCACTGCCTAAACAAATACGGCTCATCCCAACTATACCATCTAGCATCGTGTAGAAACTTCTTTTTTTGGGCTCTAGTGAAGTCAAAAGGGATAATATTGCTCACTAGGAAGTTTGCAAAATCCACAAACCAGGGCATCTCGCCTTGCACCACGAATAACTGCTCGTCGGGGAAGGACTCATTAATCATCACTTTGTCATTTTTGTCCTTTCCCTGGTTCTCCAGTCGAGATAAGTGGTCAGCCACTTGGTTTTCGATCCCCTTTTTGTCTTTAATTTCTAAGTTAAATTCCTGTAGAAGAAGTATCCACCGAATGAGACGAGGCTTAGCATCTTTCTTTTAAATCAGGTATCAGATCGCAGCATGATCTGTGTATACAACTACCCTTGTGCCAATCAGATAAGACCTGAATTTATCAAATGTGTATACCACTGCAAGAAGCTCCCTCTCTGTGGTGGTGTAGTTCAATTGGGCATCTGTCAGGGTTTTGCTTGCATAGTATATCACATGAAAAACCTTATCCCTGCGTTGTCCCTAGATGACTCCCACAGCGAAGTCACTTGCATCGCACATTAATTCAAATAGAAGAGACCAATCATGAGCTGTAATGATGGGTGTTGTAGTCAATTTCTTTTTCAAGGGTTCAAAGGCCACCAGGCATTCCTCGTCGAATCTGAATGGAACGTCATTATCAAGAAAACTGCACAGAGGCTTAGTAATCTTTGAGAAGTCTTTTATGAAATGTCGATAGAAGCCTGCGTGCCCGAGGAAATTACGGACCCCCTTTACTGAGGATGGTGGCGGTAAACTTTTAATGGTCTCCAATTTAGCCTTGTCCACCTCTAGACCTTTCCCAGAAACTTTGTGGGCCAAAATAATACCTTTTTGTACCATAAAATGGCATTTTTCCCAGTTCAGTACTAAGTTGGTCTCCACACATCTCTTTAACACCAATACCAGATTCTCCAACCAGATGTCGAAAAAGTCTCCAAAGACAGAGAAATCATCCATAAAAACTTCTACATTGTGTTCGACCATATCAGAGAATATTGCCATCATGCATCTCTGGAAAGTGGCTGGAGCATTGCATAGCCTGAAAGACATCCTTCTAAATGCAAATGTATCATATGGGCACGTGAAGGTGGTCTTCTCTTGGTCCTCTAGGGCTATAACAATTTGGTTATACCCTGAGTAATCATCCAGGAGGCAATAGTAGTCGTGTCCCGCTATCCTATCCAGTATTTGGTTAATAAACAGGAGAGGAAAATGGTTTTTCCTTGTAGCTTTGTTCAGTCTGCGATATTCCATGCAGACCCTCCACCCCGTAACTGTCCTGGTAGCAATAAGCTCATTCTTCTCATTTGCCACGACTGTCACGCCTCTCTTCTTCGGGACGCACTGCACCGGGCTCACCCAAGAGCTGTCTGAGATCGAATAAATTATTCTAGCATCTAACCACTTGAGGATCTCTTTTTTTACAACCTCTTTCATAATCGGATTCAATCTCCGTTGTTGCTCTATTAATGGCTTGCTATCATCATCCAAGAGTATCTTGTGCATGTAGTATAAATGGCTGATCCCTTTGATGTTAGCTATGGTCCACCCAATAGTTGATTTGAACTCTCTTAGAACCCGTAACAACTTGCTCTCCTGACAAGATGATAGAGCAGAGGTAATAATAACCGGTAACGTGGAAGATTCTCCCAGATATGCATATCTCAAATGATCAAGAAGAGGTTTAAGGTCAACTGTGGGAGCCACTTCGAGAGAAGGCTTTAGTCGCACTGATGACTACCCGGTATGTCCGAGTGGTTAGATTGGAAGCTTGAACCTTCGCATCTGAGGCACCGTGTTCAAAATTTGTATGCACTCCACCACATCTATCTCCTCCATATCAAAGTCTCCTAGTGGAGCACTCTCTAATGGATCCATGCTCATCAAGTGTTCAGTCTCTTCATGAAGTATCCTGTCGACAGTATCAATTCTAAAACATTCTTCCTCATCTGTGGGAAACTTCATATCCTTGAAGACATTGAACGTGACCTCTTGGTCCTGAACCCTCATAGTCAGTTCTCCCTTCTGTACATCTATGAGTGTTCGCACAGTAGCTAAAAATGGTCTCCCAAGGATGATTGGTATATTTTTATCCTCTTCGAAGTCAAGGATGATAAAGTCTCCAGGGAATATAAATTTGTCCACCTTTACCAACACATCTTCCACGATACCTCTGGAGTAGGTGATGGACCTATAGACTAGTTGCAATGATATGCTTGTCGGCTTAGGAGCTGGCAATCCCAACTGAGTGAACACCGATAGAATCATCAAGTTTATACTTGCCCCCAAGTCGCATAAGCACTTTCTGAAAGATAACTTCCCTATAGAGCATGGTATCGTAAAACTCCCTGGATCCTTAAGCTTTGGAGGTAGTTTTCTTTGTAAGACATCACTGCATTCCTCTGTCAAGGCCACTGTTTTATAGTCCTCTAGCTTCTTCTTCATTGACAAGATTCGTTTCATAAACTTCGCGTAGCTCGGCATTTGTTCCAAAGCTTCGGCGAAGGGTATGTTGATCTGCAGTTTCTTAAATACCTCCAGAAACATTGTGAATTGTTTGTCCAATCTTTGCTTCTGAATCCTCTGTGGGTATGGTGCAGAAGGGTAGATTACTTGTGGTGGAACATTGGTTTTCATAGTAAAAATCTCCTTTTCAGCCTCAACTGCCTTGTCCCCATCTTTTCCATCTTCCAACACTTCCTCAGAATTTTCTGCACATGGGCGCGCCCGCGCCAGGTTTTGTTCTTCCTGGGGCGCGGCCGCGCCAGCCTCCAGTTCAGTAGTCTGCTTCCCAAACCTTAATGTAATAGCTTGGCACTGTTCCTTGCCATCCCGTATTCCTGGATTTGCCTCTGTACTTTTTGGAAGAGTCCCTTGCGGTCTGTTGAGGACTACATTGGCAATTTGGCCTATTTGAGTCTCTAATATTTTGAGAGACACTGCTTAACTTTTAACCAACAACTTATGTTCTTCTATCTCAGCTATCTCCTCGGATTGTTGACTAGGAGCTAGATTGTGTTGATGTTGTGGTTGATGAAATCTGGGTAGGTGTGACTGTCTCGGGGCATACTACTGTTGAGCCTGTTGTGGCTGAGATTTTTATTGTTGGTAGGGTTGATATTGTGATTGTTGAGCACTTTGGTATGGTTGTTGTTGTTGAGGAGGTTGGTATTGAGGATGTTGAGATTGTTGGGATGGTTGAGGTTGTTGAGCATTTTGGTTATTGCTCCAACTGAAATTAGGATGGTTTTGATTATTTGGATGGTATGAGTTCGAAAATTGATTCTGAGGCTCATAATAGTTGCTGACGAACTGAACCGACTCTGTAGTGATGGCACACTATTCTGTTGGATGTGCTCCGGCACACAACTCACATATAAAAGAAACTTGTTGAACTCTATTTTCAGCCATAGAGTCTATCTTCTTTGACATTGCTGCCATCTGAGTTGAAAGGGTTGTAACGTATCCATATCCAAAACTCCAGCCACTTTTGGTTGTGGCATTCTGGATGTCGAATTCTGATATTCATTGGCTGCCATGGTCTCAATTAAGTCATATGATGTCGGATAGTCCTTAGCCCATAAAGCTCCTCCTGATGCGGCATCGATGATCGGCCTCGACTGCCATCCCAAACCATTATAAAATGAACGTATCACCATCCAGTCTGGCATTCTGTAATGCTGGCATTTTTTGAGCATTCTTTATATCGTTCCAATGCCTCATATAAGGATTCCCCCTGTTGTTGTGCAAACTGAGACAGGGCACTCCTCATCTCAGCTGTCTTGGCCATGGGAAAGAATTTGGCGAGGAACTTCTGTGCTAAGTTCTCTTATGTAGTGATTGAGCTTGAGGGTAATGAATGTAACCAACTCTTTGCTTTATCCCTCAAGGTGAATGGAAATAGCCGAAGCTTTATCACATCATCCGTCACATTGTCGTATTTGAATGCGTTGTATATCTCAATAAAACTCAGGATGTGCTCATAAGTATCTTCTGTAGCTGCACCCTCAAACTGGATTATGTTTTAAACCATTTGAATAGTCCCCGGTTTGATCTCAAAAGTATTTGCAGCTATTGTCGGCTTGATTATACTGGATTGTAGATCATTGATCTTCGATATTGAGTAGTCCTTCAATGCCCTATTTTCGGCTCTCTATTCTTCGGCTGCCATTTGAACTGGTTGTTCAGGGTTCTACTGTGTGTTAGTATTTCTTGTGTTTGCTCTCCAAGCTCTGCCGTTAATATTTTCTTGTAGAGGCACTAACGCAAGATTGGTTGCTCGAGTGTGCATATACTAAACACAAGTACCCGAAACAAAATTAAACATAAAATTAGAAATGAGATAAGAAATGAATTGTTCAAGTTAGACAAATCTAACTAAAATTAATGTCAATAGTACTAAAAATAAAAACTAATCCATGGCAACGGCGCCAAAAACTTGTTGCGCCATTTTGGTGTTAACAAAACAAACACAAACACGTGCAAGCATACACGGTCAAGAAGTTATATATATGATAAGTAAAGATCGTTCCCACAGAGAAAAGAAATTAAGTTTAAACTATCATGCAACAATTCTATAGTTATTTCCGGCTGCTCGAACGAGTATCAAAGTGTGATTTAATAACTAGAATGATGTTAAAGTAAACTTAACTAATTAACGGATAAAGGATTCAAACTAGAGAAATATGGGATCCTAACTTCACCTATGGCATCGTCTAGATTACACACCTCATGTCAAGCATAATTAATTACTTAGGAATGCTAGTCTGGAACACGAATGTGAGAAATGGCAATTTTTCAATAAACCAAGTCCATGTCATATAAAATCCACATAAGAGATAGAATTCACATGAATATCATTAAAACCTAAATCACTATAAGTCTATGTGATTTACAAGCAATATCGATTTAAGTGCAAGCTCGCAATTGGCTACATATGGCAAGCCGGTATATGTCTATCCGGATTACGAATCATAAAATTCATCACATGCAAATTTCACGAACATATGCTAGCATGGAAAATCTAAGTTTATACTTCCTCTTTCAATTCCATATAAACTATTACAGTAGATGGTGATCAAGCATCTAAACATTCTATACAACCATGCTAGGCAAACCATACATAATCAATCATACATATCAACGAAGCATACAACTTTAGACTAAGCAATAAGATTCATTAGAATCCCATAATGGTGGTTAGTTTATCTCTAAACCAATAACCGTTATGGGATTTGAGCAAAGCATTGAAGCAAATATGAAAGTAAAGAGAGTAAGAGAGATGGAAAATGCAAATCTTGTGGGTCTGCTTTCAATGGAAGCTTTCAAGCTCAAGTTCAGACCACAAATCAATCTCCAAAATAAACCCTAGAAATGGAATCTAGTAGAACTAGATGAGAGAAAGAGTTAGTCTCCAAAATCCTCTCTAGCTCTTTAAACCCTAGAAAAAATGTAAAAATTGAGTTGAATGCTAGTTATGAATCATTCCACCGTTCATTGCAACATACACCCTTATAATGAATACACACAGCCGAAATGTAAAATAAAAAGTCAATAAATCTTGACCGGCGCGGCCCTGGAGTACATTTGGGGCGCGCTCGCGCGCTTCCCCAGAGCACTCTCTAGATTCTGCACCTTGGCGCTGGCGCGTGGCTTTCCTTCCATAACCCGGCGCGGCCGCGCGGGGCTGTGTTTTTCTGCTGGTGTTCTGGTGTTGTGCTGACTTCTTGTTGCTTCTTTCTTGCTTCTTTTTTCCCTTCATTTCTTGCTTCCTTGAGGCCCTTTTTGCACATGCCATAACCTGCTTTCTCTTGCCAAGCCATCTTCTTACCATCTCACCTTGCCTTTGCCAATTCCATGCCATTATCATGCCAGTATCATGTCATTTGTTGCCAAAAGAATTTCCCAACTAAAATATATAAAACAAAGATAAAACACATTAAAAGATACTAAAATACCTATGATTAAGCCATAATCCTAGCAAGTTGATAGATAATAAGTAGGTATAAAATCTACTTATCATATTCCTAATAAGATTAGGAGGCTGATTAATTAAAAGAGTTTAATTATTCCCAATAAGATTGAGAAGCCTAATTAATTAAAAGGGTTTAATTAATATGAAACCTTAATCCTAAATAGTTTAAGAGGGTTGCCTACCTCTATAAATAAGAAAGTCTTATTATGGAAAAAGGTTAGACAATTTATTCCAAGAGTTGGGAGAGCACTCCTTCTCTAGAGAGAATGAAACAAGGGTTTAGCCAAACACCCTTCTTCTTGAGTAAATATTATTCCTTGGTGGATCACCTCTAGAGGCCAAACACTTGTGTGACTAACATTGATCAAATAAAGGAATCTAACCACGTAAATTCAAGGAGAGCAAGAAAAGATTTGGAGTTGAACTCGTACCTGAGGAAGATAAAATCTTCAAGGGTATGAATCTCTTTCTTCATCTCTTTCGTTTAATTAATAACTGTGCATAAAGGATGATCCGGGTATATGGTTTAAATATTTAAAACTCTTATTTACCATACTTCCGCTAATTTTATGCAATTTGATTGTGTCCATGAATCTTACAAACCTAACATTTGATGTCTATGTGATATATTTCCTATTCTTTGACAATTTTCACATGATTTACAAAAGAGATATGAGTATTTAAAAATCGAAGGCCAAAAAAAACCTCTCTCTAAAACCTTATGTCCTATTTATTTAGGTCCAAAATAACCTCCTTAAGCATAAGAGTGACAGAAAGCTAGAATAGATTGGAACTCATTATTAGCTACAAAACGTCTAACAATCTGATCAGCACAAAATTTCCACAAGTATGGGTCATCCCAACATACTGTTTTGCATCACTCCTAGGCTTTTCTTTTCGGGATTTGGAAAACTCATCCGTAAATACGTACTTACCAAATAATTCACAATGTCTGCATACTAGGGGGTTGTATTGCAAATGGAAAGTAGATGCTCATCTGGAAACATGTCTTGTAATGGTAGTTCTTATTCCTCTTTTAAAATTCTACTCAAGTGATCCGCTACAAAGTTATTTGCACCCTTTTTATCTTTAATTTCCTAGTCAAATTCTTGCAGCAGCTAGATCCATCTTATGATTCAAAGTTTGGACTCCTTCTTAGTAAGCAAGTACCTGAGAGCAGCATGGTTAAAATAAACTATCACTTTAGTACCCAGTAAATATGATCTAAACTTATCTAAAGCAAATACAACAAATAACAGTTCTGTTAGTTCCCAGAGGCACGTTAGTTATCTAGAAGGGGGTTGAATAGATATTTTAAAAAAAATTTGTTTAAAATTCTTAGTCAGTATTGATGATACTGACTACAGTGGAATATATGTTTTGTTCCCCTTCAAGATAATGCAGTTATGGTTTGATAAGCAGTTATAGCAGTTATAACAGATATAGCAGTTATAGCAGTTAATGAGAGACAAAGAGACACAAGGTTTTAAGTGGTTCAGAGCCAACAAAGCTCCTAATCCTCTCTTCTACTCCACGAGTAGGAAATCCACTAAGGATGTCTTCTTACAACTGGATGACTTTGATCCCTTCAAGGCCAGCAGCCCTGGAACTTCACTTAGTTCACTTTTAAACTCTTCAAGTTCTTTGACTTGGTTCTTCACTTAGTTCACTTCTGAAATCTTCAAGTCCTTTGACTTGGATCTCCTCTTAGTTCACTTTTGAACTCTTCAAGTCCTCTGACTTGGTACCTCATTTGGACAGGCAGTTGATAGTTGAGGTGTGCTACTCAATTGCAGTTCAGCTTATATCTTTCAAAAGACTGAGTAGTGAAGCAAGCTTTTTTCAGGATCGTAGTGTTTGCTCGTTGAGTGTTCTTGAGCATTTTTTAATGTAATCTATCTTTTTGCGTCTTGCTTGCATAGTCTGAATCCTTGTCTGATTTTCTTATAAAAGAGTCATTCAAAAATAGCTGTTTGAATGCTCCCGTTGCTGCATTTAATGCTTCAGACATTTTTTGTGCAGTGATGTTGACGTCCTACTTTTTCTGCTGCACTGCCGCTTGGCCCACTGACACGGCAGACTGTATCTTTCACCTAACACCTAAAAAGGTGTTTTTTGTAAGCAGCTTTAGTCCTTTCCTTAGCTTCTTCAATACGCTTCTTCGATTTGGACTAAGGATGAATATGGAAGTATTGGGACTATCACTTTGTCAACGGCTATAAGCCTTTCTTCATTTATTGCTCTTCCTCCCTTCATCAGAACTACGATCTTTGATGCTTACTGGAGGAACACTACGATTATGGTCACTGTGATATAATCGTTGTGTGTTAGCTTTGCACAGCTTTATTCAGACTTGATCGTAGAGAACACTATAATTCTCTTAAGCTCTTGGTAGACTACGATTTCCTGCTTGCTTGTCTTGCAGTCTCCACACTTCTGATAGCACTCTGCGATTCTCAACTTGACTCGACAGATGCTTCTTGTCTTTGTGATTCTTAGTGTGGCTCCCAAGGCAGACTACGATTCTTTAATGCTTTCTCTTAAGCTCAATGAATATTGCCTTGGCCTCTGCAGAATTGATTCTTTGGCAGACTCCTTATCTGGATATCTTCACTTAAGCTCCACGTTTCTACCTTAACTTCTGTAGACTTGAATCCCTTGGCAGACTACGGTTCTGATATGATCATTCAAGCTCCACGAGTCCTACCTTGTCATCTGCAGATTCGAATCCCTTGGCAGACTACGATTCCGGCTCTCTTCGTTCAAGCTCTACGATTCTGCCTTGTCTTTTGCAGACTCAAATAACCTGGCAGACTACGATTCTCGATATCTTTGTTCAAGCTCTACGATTCTGCCTTGTCTTCTGCAGACTTAAATAACTTGGCAGACTACGATTCTCGATATCTTTAACTTTTACATCTCAAATAGATCAACCTAACAAGTTTGATCTTTTCTTCTATACATTCATTTACATAAATGATAAACATTAAAGCTCAGATCAACCTAACATGTTTGATCTATCATCTAAGTCCTTGTACAATGATTCTCTTAAGGACTGTACACTTAAGCATTTATATTTACTTTTAATATCAAATATGAATATGCAATTCCCAACAATCTCCCCCTATTTGATGTTGACATAATCAAGGAGATTTAGATCACAACATCACTTTCTAAATGCATAATGCTAGAAAGTAAATATGGCTTAGTGTTTCAGTGAGTAACTGAAATTTGTAGAGAATAAGTATGAATTTATTGATGTTTGAAAAGATATTACAATCTAGCATATAAACATCAATTCAAAATTAAGCTTTAGACTTATCTCTAGTTTCTTTGCCTCTTATTCCTCAAAGATTTTGCAGCTCTCATTCTTCTGGTTTGCTAATCTCTCCATTCAATGTCTTCTAGTTCATATCTGAACTGTACAGACATGCCTTGTGAGACAGAAGCTTGACCTTGATTTCTTTGAAGAGGTATTCCCACTGGAGGCTGCTGCAGATGCTGATCAGATCGTGGAGTTTGATCATTTGGACTCCTGGAGTTGCCACCCGACGATTGACCAGTATTAGTTTGCCTCTGCCTACCCTGCTGCGGAGGTGGTTGAATATGTGTTTGCGTCTGTCTCGGTCTTCCACCTCTGCTTCTATCTCCTTGCCCCCTGCTTCTATCTCCTTGCCCCTACTTTTATCTCCTTGCCCAATCTTCTCCCCCTTTATGTCATCATCAAGGGTTCGAATATCTACTAAGAGGCGTCTGACTCTGTCTACCAGGGCATGCATTTGAGTTCTTTGTTGAGAAATGTCACTAGTTTGTTCAGCAACTAAAGCCTCAGTGACCCTTCTTTGTTGCTGAAGCATTTTCACGGCATCGTTGTTTTGGGAGATTTGAGCAGCACTGCATTCTTGGAATTGGTTCAAAGAGATACGCAGTGCTGAAATCTGTTCTGCCATCATCTCATTTAGAGATTGCTGATTCTTTTGCATTAGTATCATGGCTTCTTTCTGCTTCTTTGTCTCGACAAAATGAATAGCATCCCTTTCTTTGAGGCTTGCAACCATTTCTCTAAAAATTTCCCTCAATAATTTAGACAGTTCAGTTCCCAATTGTCCTGACAGAGTTTTGACTAAGTCGAGGATGTTGTCGAATCTATAGTGAAGTGCAAGGGAGTGTTCTTCAAGGATCTTTTCAGACTCTGAACCTATTTGATTCAATGTTACAGTCAGCTTCTCCTTTATTGGCAAGAGAGCCAATTGATCTAGAATTTGTTGTGTTTCTGGAGGAGGAGGAGTATCTGTATTGTGTTCATCTCTCCCTGATAAACTTGTGAGAGCAAGAGTTGTATCAAAATATTCATTGTTGGAGGATGATGGGATGTCTGCTTGGGTTAAAGGGGTTGGTGATTGCTGAATTAGCGTAGTGTTTGGTTTATATATTTCTGTTTGTATTTCTTTGAGCTGCTCAGGACACTCTATAGTTTCTTCTTCGGATTGATCAGAGTGTTCGAATCGTAGTGTGTTGTCCAAGGTTGGTGTTTCACTAATTGAGCTTGCAAGCATTTCTTTGACAACTCGAGTGATGTGCTCAATTATTATTGGATTGTTAAGGGGTCGCTCTACGAAAATGAGTTGGTTATTTGGTTCATCAGGCACAGAGTTTTGGGACTCTGTGACTGGAACCTGATTTAGCATTACTTCATTCAGATTTTCCACCCTATCTTCCAACATATCATCTTCAACATCCATTATCACAAAATTTGTAGATATTATGGTTTCTTCATAAATTGGGGAGACTACGTTGTCTCTAATAACTGGTAGCTCCCCCTCGACTTCTGCATTCTCTGGATTAGGAGCTTCTAGAGTTTCTTCTTCAGCATTAGCTGGTTCCTTTTCGATTAGAATCTTTTCAGAGGGAACAATCATCTCATTTTGTAGCCCTTCAATAGCACTTGGTTCTGGCATTTCTTCTTCCTGCGGCTCAGTGATCTGTTCACCCTTCTCATCAGCTCTTTTTCTGTCCTCTTCCCTCAGTACTTTCTCATTGACAAGAATGTATTTATTGACCAATGCCCTCTTCCTCTTGGGCTTGACTGCATCTTTAGAACCTTCTTCAGCTTCAGTCCTGATAGTCTGTTCAGGCTGAGAGGCTGTTGCAGTAACTCTTTCCATAGCAGTGGCCAGCTTAGATTCTACGATTGGTGAAGATTCCACAATCGTAGTCAGTGTAGGCTTCCTTTTTCTGTGACTGCGTTTCTTCTTCTTTGAAGGCTCAGAACTTCCTTCGGCCATGTCTTCACTTGTTTCCCTCTTCTTCTTCTTCTTCTTTTCTTTCAGAGTCCCCTCTGATGCTTGAGCTGCTTCAGAAGTAATAACTCTGTCAATCATTAGGCCACTAGATTCCATTTCAGCATCAGGACATGCTTGAAGTACATCAGTGGTTAGGCCTTGGGGTTCCTTAGCCATTGACACGTCTTCATTCATCTTCTTCTTTCCTTTCCTTCTTCTGACCAAGGCTTCATCATTTTCTTTAGTTACTTCTTCTTCTTCTACCTCCTAGGCTTACTCCCTTACAGCAGATAGAATTACAGATTTCATCTTTACATTTTCTGCCAGGTTTCTCTTCCAGTTTTGAAATAATCGCTGGGTTATCTTCTTATTGGGGACAATGGAGACACCTTCTTCATCTTCATTCTTGTCACCCAGTGTAGCTTCTAGTATCATGCTGATAAATCTTTTATAAGGCATCTTTGCAGTACTCTTGGTCTTCTTAGGGCTTTTTATCCATTTTCCAAACCATTACATCAGTAAAGCTCCATAGTTTAGTTGGACTTTGAATCGAATAGCTGTCACGAGCTTCAGTTATTTCTCATTGACAGTATCGTGGCCAGAGTCTTTGCAGCTTATGCATTTGCCAACAATGTCAGCAAGAAACCCATATTCTTGGGGAAATTCTTTATTCTTGTAGCCACTGTTTCCTTCAGTTTTGTTGTGTCTCAACTTCTCCAGACCTTCAAGGAAATCGATTCAATCTAGTGATGAAAGACCTTTATTGATGAACCCTAGAACCAGGTTTATGCTTTCTGAGTTGAGTCGAATCTGCTAGCCCTTGACTTTGGTGATAATGGAGTCTCCTTCAACAATTCCATTTGTGTAAAACTCTTTCACTAGCTTGTTGTAGACTAGAGTGCTGGTGCTCAGAGCATCTTTAAGTCCGCTCCCTCCAGCAGTGAAAGTACTTTGTGAATATCTGGTCCAGCATCTTCAAACCCTTCAAAGCATAGTTGAAAACCTGAGATAATTCTAGAAGCAGCAATTGATATAGGTTGATTTTCCTGAAACGAACTTACTTGGCTTAGCTTTATGAAACTTAGGGTTTCATTTGAGAGTGAGAAAGAATAATCTTTTAAAATTCAAAGATGAACTGACATATGACAGTTTTAAAATTATTTTAAACAATTCCCTCCATATGATCTTCATCATGGGACACGTGCCGGACTCTGCGAAACTCCATGATTTTAACTTGTGTGGAAATCTCTATTCTGCCCTTAGCTCCCCCTGACCTAGTGTGTCCATGAAAGAAGACAACGAATGCCTAAACCCACTCCACGATTGTTGAGTTCGATCCTTTGCTCGCTTCTTGTCCATTGACTCTACGATTTTCTGTGATGCCTTCTGAAGTGGCAAGCCTTCTGGATTAAGATTGCTCAGGAAAGGACAACCTCTTAGTTTGTCACTAAGGATCTGGTTTGTCCCTTGAGATACTTATCAAAAGGTTACTTGGCTTGATGTTGCTATCACAGTGAGCTTTCATGCCTTGACTGGATCACTCCACGATCGTGGTTCCTCTTAGTCCTCTCTACGATTTTGACTTGGCCTTTATATCTGCAAGATTAGCACCATCTAGAGCATAGAATTCATGGTTGCAAATTTAGCATACCTAACTCACTTATTAGTTTATTAAATCTGGATTCATCTAATGGTTTTGTAAACACATCAGCAAGTTGATATTCAATAGGGATGTATTGCAAAGATATTGTTCCATTTTGAACATGATCCCTAATGAAATGATATCTTATTTCTATATGCTTGGTCCTAGAATGCATGACAGGATTAGTTGTTATTGCTATAGCACTTGTGTTATCACAGTGTATAGGTATAGATTTGAAATCAAACCTATAATCTGTTAGCTGGTTCTTCATCCATAAAATTTGAGCACAACAGCTACCAACAGCAATATATTCAGCTCTGCTGTAGAGGTAGCTACTGAATTTTGCTTCTTGCTGAACCAGGACACTAGTCTATTTCCAAGCAGTTGACAAGTGCCACTTGTACTTTTTCTATCTATTTTTCATCCTGCAAAGTCAGCATCTGAATATCCTGTCAGTTCAAATAAGGACTCTTTATGATACCATAGACCTAAGTAGGGTGTCCCTTTAAGATACCTGAAAATCCTTTTTACAGTCCTTAGGATTAGCTTGAAATCTAGCACATATATATGTTGCAAACATTATATCTGTTCTACTAGCAGTTAAGTAGAGAAGTGAGCCTATCATACCTCTATATTGAGTAATATCAATACCTTTACCTTTCTCATCTTTGTCAAGCTTAGTTGCTGGAGCAATTGGTGTTTTCATGAGAGAGGCTGATTCCATGCCATACTTCTTAAGTAAGTCTTTGATGTAGTTGGCTTGGCTTACGAAGATACCTTCATCAGTTTGCTTCACTTGTAATCCAAAGAAGAAGTTCAGCTCACCCATCATGCTTATTTCAAAATTGCTCTGCATAAGCTTGGCAAATCTCTTGCACAGATTTTCATCAGTAGAACCAAAGATAATATCTATATATATTTGAACTAGTAAGACTTTATCTTTGTGCTTCCTAAGAAATAGTGTAGTGTCTACTCTACCTCTAGTGATACCTTTTTTAATAAGAAAGTTTGTTAGTGTTTCATACCATGCTCTAGGTGCTTATTTAAGTCCATATAAGACTTTATCTAATCTATAGACATGATTAGAGAGGGTTGGATTGACAAAATCTGGGGGTTGCTCTACGTAGACTTCTTCTTAAAGTTCACCATTTAGGAATGCACTCTTGACATCCATCTGGAATACTTTGAACTTCATGTGAGCTGCAAATACAAGGAATATTCTGATAGCTTCAAGTCTGGCAACTGGTGCGAAGGTCTCATCATAGTCTATGCCTTCTTCTTGAGAATAATCTTTGGCCACCAGTTTTGCTTTGTTTCTAGTGATCACCCCATCTTCATCCATCTTGTTTCTGAAGACCCATTTGGTGCCGATGACTCGGTAACTCTTTGGTCTTTGAACAAGTCTCCAGACTTTGCTTCTTTCAAATTGATTTAGTTCCTCTTACATGGCTTCAATCCAGCTTGCATCTTGCATAGCATCTTCAATCTTCTTGGGTTCTATTTGAGACAAAAAACTTAAATAGAAGCATTTATTCTGAGTTGTGGATCTTATTTTGATTCTGGAAGATGGATCACCAATGATTAGATCTTGAGTGTGATCTCTTGCCCACCTGTTCTCTGTTGGAACATCTATTCTGATGCCTTCTTGTCTAAACTCCTCAAGATTGACTTCTGGTTCTTGTTGTTCAGAATTGTCGATTGGTTCAGCTCTCTCTACGATTTCTTCTTCTGACACTACGATTCTTTGTTCAGGAACTACAGTCATAGTGCTAGGCTCGACCGCTTCATTCGTAGTGTCAGTGTCGTCAATCGTAGTGTCTTGTGGTGCAGACTTGTCCAGGTCTGTTTCATCAAAGATGATATGGATCGAGACTTTAACACTTAATGTCTTCTTATTAAACACTCTATATGCTTTGCAGTCTGTGGCATAACCAAGGAAGATTCCTTCATCTGACTTTGGTTGGAACTTAGTCAGATATTGCTTTCCATTGTTGAGAATGTAGCATGAACAGCCGAACACATGGAAGTAACTGATATTTGGCTTTCTTCCTTTCCACAGCTCGTAGGGAGTCTTCTTTAGCGTAAAGTGTACAAGAGATCTGTTCTGTGTGTAGCATGCAGTGTTGATGGCTTCTGCCCAGAAGTATTCAGGCAGATGAGCTGCTGCTAGTAGAGTTCTCCCAGCTTCTATAAGTGTTCTGTTCTTCCTTTCAGCCACTTTATTTTGCTGAGGAGTTCGTGGTGCTGAAAAGTTGTGACTGATGCCATTGTCTGCACAGAACTGATCCATTTCTGAGAAATCAAACTCTCTGCTATGATCACTCCTTATTGCCTTGATAGTCTCTTCTTTTTCATTCTTCACCAGCTTAAACATCTTTATCAGTTGGGAGCTTGTCTCATCTTTTGAGTTAAGAAAGAACACCCATGTGTATCTGGTGTAGTCATCCACTACGACCAGTGAGTATCTCTTTCCTCCTAGGCTCATAGTTGGAATTGGCCCAAAGAGATCCATATGAATTAACTGTAGGGGCCTGTCAATTGAGTTGACTGCTTTGCCTTTGAATGAGCTCCTTGTTTACTTTCCAAGCTGGCATGCATTACATGGTCTTTCTTTGATGAAGCTGAACTTTGGTAATCCTACTACCAGATCTTTGGAAGTCAGTTTAGACATACTCTTGAAGTTGAGATGAGATAATCTTCTATGCCAAAGCCAACTTATTTCTTCAGTGGCTTTAGCAAGGAAGCATATTTTATCATCAGAACTGAGCTGAGCAAGATTGACAATGTATATATTTCCTTCCCTTGTTCCTGTCAGATTGATAGAGGATGTCTCCAGATATCTGACTTGACATTGATTGTTGAGAAATGTGACTAGATGGCCTTTATCACAGAGTTGGCTGATGCTAAGAAGATTGTGCTTTAAAAGATCAACATAAGCCACTTTGCTGAAGGACACTGCACCATTTCCAACTTACCCATAACCTCTTGTCTTGCCAGAGCTGTTATCTCCAAAGATAACTATTGGTCCCTCCTTCTCTGTGTAATTTGATAAGAGGGCTTTATTTCCGGTCATATGCCTTGAGCAACCACTGTCCAGATACCATTTTGTAGTTGTGGTGCTCATTTCCTGCAAACATAGTCAGCATTCATGTTGGTACCCAGACTAGCATGGGTCCTGCAATGTTAGTACCCTTAGGAACCCAAATCTGCTTAACTTTGGGTCTCCCATGCACAGTATTATGAAAGCATGATGCAGTTTTATGACCAAATCTTCCACAAGTAAAACATCCAAAATAGTTTATGTTTGTGTGTGTATGTGGATGCTTTCTCCAATTGGACTTGTGTGGGTATTTGTTGGTTTTACTCTTATATTGCATCTTCCTTTTCCATGCAGCCCTAGAGTTCACGTTCTGTGCTGAGTGAATCTCAACACTACGATTCCTTCCAAGCTTATCTGTGGAGTCAGTTTTACTTGACTCTACAATTAGTCGAGGTTAGGCAGTGATGACTGAATTACTCTTCACCTCTCTGAACCCTAGGCCAGCATGAGATCCGTAGTGTTTAGGAACACGTCTTGGTTTAGAAGAGCAGGGTTGCACTGGCCCATCCTTCTGTGTGGATTTTACAAATGTAATACTAATACTTCTATTTAAGTTGGAAGCACTACTTATATTAGTTCTCTTTGTCTCTTCCACACAGGGTTCTGAGGTTGGTTCCTCAAACCATAAGCCTGTTCTATCAGAGACACTTCTCTGATTGGATATCAGGGAGTCCATGGATGAAGAAGATCTATTCTATGTAGAGATGGTCTTTTCTAGCTCCTCAATCTTAGAGGTTAGATTTGACTCTCTCTGTATGTTCAGTTCATTTATCTTTCTTAAGATTTTATTCTCAGCTTCAAGTTTAGAGAGAGAGTTAGAACTTAGTAGAGCTGCTTCCAGCTCTTTTTGAACTTTTTCTTTCTCCTCTTGAAGATCAGTGTAATCTTTTGATAGAACTCTTAGCCACCTCATATTTTGATATAGATCAGTTGACATATCAGGAATGCTAGTTCTTAAATCATCAATGTCTATATCAGGAGAGTTAAAATCAAATACCTTGTCTATGACTGCTTCAGCATCTTTCCTGCTTAGTGCATCTTTGGCTATTAGACATATGTTGGCTTTTTGAGGTGCTTCATCTTCTTCAGACTCAGTATTAGTGTCATTGTCTGAGTCACTCCACGAACTTCCAGCTACAAGCCCTTTATCTTTCCTCTTATTCTTTTTGTAGCCCTTGAGCTCTTTCTTAGGGTTTGATTTCCTTTTTAGCTCTTCTCTAATAAGCTTGTTGCAGTTGGCAATGAAATGCCCAGGCTTCTTGCAGTTGTAGCATAGGTCGTTGATCTGCTTCTGACTGCTGCTGTTGTTGAACCTTTTAGGTTTGCTACTTCTGCCTTTGAGCATAAGTCTTTTAAATCTTCTGGCCAGCATTGCAGCTTCATCATCATCAATGTCATCTTCTTAATCAGAGTCTGACTCATTTTCCACCTGTGCTTTGGAGATCTCTTCCTTTTCTTTGAGAGCAACTCCCTTGTCCTTCCTTCTTCCTTCTGGTAGATTTTGACTCTCTGATTGCAGTGGTCTTGGCATCCCATCTGCTTGGTAAAGACCTCATGGACTTGATGACTAGATCTTTGTTTGGATAGGTCTTTCCATAGGCTCTGAGAGAGTTGAGCAGTGCAGTGAATCTTTCATAAGTGGAAGTGATATTTTCTCCTGAAATATGAGCAAACATCTCATACTGTTGAGTCAGTAGAGATTGCTTGTTTTCTCTGACTTCTTCCGTTCCTTCATGCATGGTGAGCAATGCTTCCCAGACTTCCTTTGCAGTTTTGCAGTAGACCACATTCTCCAACAGACTGTCTTCCAAAGACTGGAACAAGATGTTCTTAGCCTTCTTGTCAAGTTGAACATCTTTCTTTTTAGTTTCAGTCCATTCAGATTTGATTTTGACCACCGTGTTTTTTGGATCTTCTGCAGTTAGTGCAAGTCTTCTTGGTATATAGGGCCCATTCAGAACAGTTTCAAATAGATCATCATCTATTGAATCCATGTAGGCCTGTATCCGAACTTTCCAGTTGGCAAATTTATCTTTGTTGCACATGGGTGGTTTGCTTCCTCCACCTGTCTTGGTCTCGCTTATCAGTTGTGCGATAGGATCTACTCAAGCTTGTATGTTTAGATATGAGAACCTGCTTTGATACCAATTATTAGTTCCCAGAGGCACGTTAGTTACCTAGAAGGGGGGTTGAATAGATATTTTAAAATTTCTTTGTTTAAAATTCTTAGTCAGTATTAATGATACTGACTACAGCGGAATATATGTTTTGTTCCCCTTCAAGATAATGCAGTTATGGTTTGATAAGCAGTTATAGCAGTTATAACAGATATAGCAGTTAATGAGAGACAAAGAGACACAAGGTTTTAAGTGGTTCAGAGCCAACAAAGCTCCTAATCCACTCTTCTACTCCACGAGTAGGAAATCCACTAAGGATGTCTTCTTACAACTGAATCACTTTGATCACTTCAAGGCCAGCAGCCCTGGAACTTCACTTTGTTCACTTTTGAACTCTTCAAGTCCTTTAACTTGGTTCTTCACTTATTTCACTTCTGAACTCTTCAGGTCCTTTGACTTGGATCTCCTCTTAGTTCACTTTTGAACTCTTCAAGTCCTCTGACTTGGTACCTCACTTGGATAGGCAGTTGATAGTTGAGGTGTGCTACTCAGTTGTAGTTCATCTTATGTCTTTCAAAAGACTGAGTATCGAAGCAAACTTTCTTCATGATCGTAGTGTTTGCTCGTTGAGTGTTCTTGAGATTTTTTCAATGTAATCTTTCTTTTTACGTCTTGCTTGCTTAGTCTGAATCCTTGTCTGATTTCCTTACAAAAGAGTCATTCAAAAATAGCCGTTTGAATGCTCCCGTTGCTGCATTTAATGCTTCAGACATTTTTTGTGCAGTGATGTTGACGTTCTACTTTTTCTGTTGCACTGTCGCCTGGCCCACTGACACGGCAGACTGTATCTTTCACCTAACACCTGAAAAGGTGTTTTCTGCAGGCAGCTTTAGTCCTTTCTTTAGCTTTTTCAATACGCTTCTTCAATTTGGACTAAGGATGAATATGGCAGTATTGGGACTATCACTTTGTCAACGGCTATAAGCCTTTCTTCATTTGTTGCTCTTCCTCCCTTCATCAGAACTACGATCTTTGATGCTTACTGGAGGAACACTACGATTATAGTCACTGTGACATAATCGTTGTGTGTTAGCTTTGCACAGCTTTATTTAGACTTGATCGTAGAGAACACTACGATTCTCTTAAGCTCTTGCTAGACTACGATTTCCTGCTTGCTTGTCTTGCAGTCTCCACACTTCTGATAGCACTCTGCGATTCTCAACTTGACTTGACAGATGCTTCTTGTCTTTGTGATTCTCAGTGTGGCTCCCAAGGCAGACTACGATTCTTTAATGCTTTCTCTTGAGCTCAATGAATCTTGCCTTGGCCTCTGCAGACTTGATTCTTTGGCAGACTCCTTATCTGGATATCTTCACTTAAGCTCCACGTTTCTGCCTTAACTTCTGTAGACTTGAATCCCTTGGCAGACTACGATTCTGATATGATCATTCAAGCTCCACGAGTCCTGCCTTGTCATCTGCAGATTCGAATCCCTTGGCAGACTATGATTTCGGCTCTCTTCGTTCAAGCTCTACAATTCTGCCTTGTCTTCTGCAAACTCAAATAACCTGGCAGACTACGATTTATCGATATCTTTGTTCAAGCTCTACGATTCTGGCTTGTCTTCTGCAGACTCAAATAACCTGGCAGACTACGATTCTCGATATCTTTAACTTTTATAGCTCAAATAGATCATCCTAACAAGTTTGATCTTTTCTTCTATACATTCATTTACCTAAATGATAAACATTAAAGCTCAGATTAACCTAACATGATTGATCTGTCATCTATGTCCTGTATTTTCTTAAGGACTGTACACTTAAGCATTTATATTTACTTTCAATATTAAATCTGAATATGCAATTCCCAACAAGTTCTTTTTCAGTTGTGGAATAGTTTATATGAGTCGCATTCAATGTTCTAGAAGAATAGTAGATGACATGGATAGCTTTGTCAATCCTTTGGCCCAAGACGGCGCCGACAGCATAGTTGATTGCATCACACATTATCTTAAATGGGAACTTCCAAATTAGTGGTTGAATGACAAGGGCTGACGTTAACAATTTCTTTAGGGTATCAAAAGGCTCCTTGCATCCATCATTAAACTAGAATTCCACTCCTTTTTGGAGAAACTTACATAAGGGCAATGCTATCTTGGAGAAATCCTTGATAAACCTTCGATAAAATCTTGCATGTCCATGAAGAGAGCGTATCTCCCGCACACTGATAGGGTAAGGTAATGCAGATATAATATTAATTTTAGCTCTATCGACTTTTAAACTATTAGCTGACACAACATGACCAAGTATAATTCCTTGTTCTACCATAAAATAACACTTTTTCCAATTTAACACAGGGTTAGTTTCCAAACATCTATCCAAAACACGAGTCAAGTTATCTAGACATACATCCAAAGAATTTCCATGTACTATGAAATCATCCATAAAGTCCTCAATGTATTCTTCTAAAATATGGAAAAAAATACTCACCATGCATCTTTAAAAAGTACCTGGGGCAGTGCAGAGTCCGAAGAACATTCGCCAATAGGCAAAAGTACCAAAGGGATATGTGAATGTGGTCTTTTCTTGGTCCTCAGGTGCAATCACAATGTGGTTATAACCTGAAAAATCATCTAGAAAGCAATAATAAGTATGCCCAGCTAATCGTTCTAACATTTGATCAATAAAAAGAAGGGGAAAGTGATCTTTTCTAGTTACAACATTTAACCTCTTGTAGTCAATACACATTCTCCAACCTATTTTCATCAGTGTGGACACCAACTGGTTATTGTAGTTCTTGGCAACTGTGATTCTGGATTTCTTGGGAACTATCTGTACCGAACATACCCATTGACTGTCGGAGATAGGGTAGATTATTCCTGCGTCAAGCAATTTTATTACCTCTTTCTTTATTACCTCCATCATTGGTGGGTTCAATCGTCTTTGTGCGTCCCTCGTGAGCTTAGCTCCATCATCTAGTAATATTCAATGCATGCACATTGTAGGACTAATTCCTTTTATGTCTGTTATAGTCCAACCAAAGACTGTGATATGGTCCCTAAAAACTCTCAGCAACTTCTCTTCTTGCACTTTGGTTAGATTACTAGCAATAATCATAGGTAATGTATCATTAGTCCCCAAATATGCATATTTCAAGTGCGCAGGTAATTATTTAAATTCTAAGGTTGGAGCTTGCACAACAGATGGTAATTATTTTTGATGAGACATAGGTAATTGAATTGAATGAACTGCATACTTATCTGTGAATTTTGGCAATGTGTGTAATGCAGCTACAGTTTCCTTCAATTTTTGATTTTGCTCAATTTCATATTCCCTATCCATGTCCAAATTGCTGGAAATAGCAACCTCCAAGTTGTCCCTATGAAATTGTTCAAAAGTTTCCTGCACTAAAGAATCACACACATCAATAGCAAAAACCTAACTAATATCACTAGGGTACCTCATGGCATCATAGTTATTAAATTGGATCTTTTCGTCATCAAATTCCATTGTCAAAGTCCCGTTGTGCACATCAATCATAGTTCTTGCTGTTTTTAGGAAGGGTCTCCCTATCAAGATGTGGGATGGGTTTGGTGATGTATCATCCTCCATATCCACTATATAAAACTCTGCAGGAAAGATTAGTTCGTTCACTTACACCAAGACATCTTCAACTACCCCTCGAGGATAGATGTTAGTACGATCTACCAATTGAATAATCACACTAGTATTTTTCAAAGGTCCAAGATTTAGACATTTATAAACAGATAATGGCAGGGCAAAGGTGCAAAAATGCCCCTGACATTTATCCCGATGTCTATCGCGCACCCTATACTTTTTTTTAAAAACTGCCTATAACGTTACATTTTTTGAGTCGTCTGTGCCTTTCTCCCTAACGGACATGCCACCTAGACAAACGTGGTTGACACTTGGACATATTTTGTTGATGTGTCAAATAATTAAAACAAAAATTACTGTTGTAACATCTGATATGTATAAAAATAATATTTTATAATTTATTTATTATGTGTATTTTATTAATAAGTTTTATTTATTAATAATTTTATTATGTAAAATGACCCTTTTTTTTAAGTAACTATATTTTATGTACGTAATTATTTATTTTCAAACTTATTTTTTTAAGTAATTATCAAATCAATATTAAGTGAAATAAGTTTTTTTTTGGTTTTCTTCTCTAATTATTTCTTCTACTACTATTAGGTTTCAATGTTGTGAACCACCCACCCACCCCTCCCCCCCCCCCCCACCAGTCCACCACCACCACCATCTACTATCACCACTAGGGACATCAACACCACCAACAAAATTCAGATCTGTATAATCCAATAACAAACCAAATTCATCACCATCCATCACCAACAAATCCACCACTATGCACTGCCGCCTCTCAAAATCACGCCATCAACAGATCCACTACCACCACGACGAGATCCACCACCACCTACACATACAGATCCTGAAAGTAGTATGCATACAAGCCAATCATGTATGATGATAAAGCATATACTTTGGAGGCAATCTTATTTATTTATTAATAAAAATATTCATTTATTAAAGACATTTAATTATCTACATGGTGCTGTTTTTATAATATGTAAATAACCCATAGTTTTAAGCAATGCTTTTAGAATCATGATGATGATCATGCCAATGAGATCTAAATTCTTAGAAAGCTCTAAAACTAAAATAGTTCCTAATCATGGGATTACTAAAAAGGGGATTAGTAAATCCGGATAGATTAGTACATATGTTGCTTGCTCATTGGATGAGGATGATTGATCTCATAATCATTTGTGTGGAGACACTAAAGCAAGTATGTAGGTGCTTATTGGAGAATAAGTTCACTGAACGTGACTCGCTATGGAATACCTAATGGAGTTTTACTCGCCTGTCAATAGGAATTCCTAATGTGATAGTAGTGCAAGTGATCCTTGGACTTGAGATCATCATAGTATCTTGTATGTAATGAATTATACTTTAACTTATTCCTTAAAGCCCATTAGGGTATATAAAAGGGTATGCTTGGGTATAATGAGTTACATATGGAGACAATGAATGATCAATAAAGAATCTACCACCTCTAGTAAAGGAGGAGATATATCCTATGTGATTCGTTAAATGACAACCCAGGAATCCTTGGCTAAGGTAAAATGAAATTAGAAAGGAGTTTCTAATTTACATTATTTGGAGTTGTGCATTTTCTAATCGAAATACATATAATTAAATAAAATAATACTTGACAGTAAATTCATGTCTTATATTTAATTGGGACATTGTATGGTGGAAGGATTGAATTGTATGATAACTATTTACTCACAGGTTCTTTTATGATTAATGTTGAAATCTATATTATCTGGAAAGTCGTTGATCGCTAGGGAGGCTTATCCCTATTGTAGAATAAATATTATTTATTTAAATAGATTATTAGTTTAATTTATTTATTTAAATAAGATTAGAATTGTTCTAATTGATTTATTCACAACCGGTTTAATATGGAGAACCTAAAGGGTCACACCATAAAAGGAAGAATAATTATTTAAGAAGGCAATGGCATAATCGTAATAATGCATTAAGTGAAATTAATTTAATCTATGGTGATAGAATAAATTAAATAGCTTAATATTTATTATTTAATATTTTGGAAATATTAAATATAAATTAATAAGAGGAGTCTTATTAATATTATTATAATTATTATTATTTTAATTTATAAAGGAGTTTAGTAATTAATTTAATATTAGTACTCTCATTTATTCCTAATAAGATTAGGAGACAAATTAATTAAATGAATTTAATTAATTATTTCCCATGTGGTGGGAAGCCTAAATTAATTAAAGGAGTTTAATTAATTAAAAGAAATCCCATGTCTAATAGGATTAGAAGGGTTGACCAATATCTATATAAGAGGATTCTTATAATAGATATTACTTGATGTAATTTCAATTGTTGGAGAGTACTCCTTTTCTATAGAGGATAAAAAACTAAGGTTTAGCCAAACACCCTCCTTCTTGATAATTCCTCTTCCTTGGTGGATCACCTCTAGAGGCCAAACACTTGGGTGGCTAACATTGATCAAAGGAAGGAATCTAACCCGGAAATTCAAGGAGATCTCGAAGAACAAGGAGTTGAACTCGTACCTGTGGAAGCTTCGTTCTACAATGGTATGATTTTATAACTTCTTATTTATCGTTTTAAATTAATAATTTGCATAAAGGATGATCCGGGTAATGGTTTTGTAGAAATTTTTTTAAACTCTGATATACCATGCTTCCGCTAATTTTTGCAATTTGATTGCGTCACGATTTCTTACAAACCCAACAGTGGTATCAGAGCCAAACCTTTATGCAATTATTAATTTATTTTTGATTTCATATACATATGGGTATATATTTAAAATAATTTATTGGGCATAATTTTATTGTATAAAATTATTTTTTTTATGAAAAAAAAATATCGTTTTTTTTGGGACGAATCACAAATTTTTTTTTTGGGTGCTAATCTTGAATTCTGCAAAGAAAAGGTGTTGTCTCTTTCTTACTCCAAAAAGAAGATGACCCATCAGGAAAGGACTCTTTAATAAACCTGCAGGAGTCTTTTAATAAAAGAAGGTGACTTCTTTTTAAAAAATAAATGTGAATTTATATTATATATATATATATATATATATATATATATGATATATTTATATATTATATTCTAAATAATTTTATAATTAAAATAAAGAGTTTATTTTAATCTTGAAATTGGATTTCATGCAATTTAAAATTGCCCATTAAATGATACTCATATATATATGGAATATTTTAATTCATGAAATGAATATTTATTTATTGATATATATGGTGATATGTATGATAATAAATGGGGATTGATTATAGACTATTTGACCAATGTGATTGGATTTTATTTTAGTTGAATACTTGAATGAATGGGTTTTATTAAATGGGGTCTGTGTACCTCGTCTTCTCTAAATTTTTTTTCTTGATTTAAATTCTATCTCCCTCCTATGTACTTCCCCTTGACTGCTGATCAAGGTTTCTATTTAAATTAAATAGTTTAATGTAATAGAAATAGTTAGAATTATCTTGAAAAAATTAGAGACCAAGGAGCAAGGAGCGCGTGAAGACCCGTTTGTATGGAGCCCGGGTTTAAATGTAATAGTTATATTTAAATTTAAATTCTTGCACTCCTAGGTTTGACCTTTTGGTTCACTTGGTGGCTCTAGTGAACCAAACTAGAATAAAAGTCCATAATCAATCCGGGTAGAATATAATATTCTATATTGCATGCTAAATATTATATATATTATATTTTATGCAAACATGCTTCGCATGTTTAATAAAATGACCCGTATTTTATATATGTATATGTGCATGCGCGCTAAACAAGATGAGACAAATAATAACAAACCCCTCAAAGAAATAATATTAAGTCCGAAGCGTTCAAATGATATTTGGAATATCGAACGTCGCCTTCTAGCATGATAAATAAATAGAGTATTAAATATTTAATATGAGCTTGTTGTGCTATCCACAAGGCGAGTATTGCGTATTTAAGATGTTAATTAATCACATTTGATGCTTATCAAGAAAATTGAACGATCTAGTCTTGTTGTGCTATCCACAAGGATGAACATTTTTCTTTTTTGAATTTATGGAAGTGCTAGGCTGGACTTAACTTAAATCATTTTAGTTCGGATGTGCACACACTTGACCATTATGATTTAAGAGGCAAAATAAAAGGAGTTATATAGTGATGTAATTGACAAGAGTTGTCTACCTATTTATTTGTATATCGCTTGTTGTGCTATCCACAAGGTTATATACATTTGAAATGGGATCCTTATTCTCACTAGCAAATCTTTAATTAGATGTTGTCGAACTATATAAGTGAGGGTAATATAGTTTGATAAAAATAGTGGGAGATACCAATTTAAAATAAAGACCTAAATTTATTTTGGTATGCAAAATTAATAAAATGAATGTTTGCTAAAATGTTATTTTTCACATGCAGAATTTTAAAAATGTCAAAATCACTAATTTAACTGCGAAGCATACTTGATGCTAATAAGCTTACCGGGCCGAATTATACGGACTGGCTAAGAAATCTGAGAATAGTTCTCACTGCAAAAAAGATTTCTTATGTCCTAAACTCACCTGTCCCTGGAACTGTTCTAGAAACAGCCTCTGAGGAAGAGATTGCCACCATTGTAAAGTGGCAAGATGATGCATCTGTGGCTCAATGCATCATGCTCGCATCCATGAATAACGAGCTTCAGCGTCAGCACAAAAATATGGATGCTCCTACTATGTTGATTCACCTCAAGGAGTTGTATGGTGAACAAAGTAGGACTGCTAAATATGAGATATCTAAGTAGCTCTTCCGATCTCGGATGACCAAGGGCAAAGTGAACATAAAGGAACAAAAGAAATCTGATCCAGCTAGCAAAGGAATGTGCTTCCATTGCAACGAGCCGGGTCATTGGAAGAGAAACTGTAAGAAGTTTCTGGCAAAGAAGAAGCTTGGAGAAGCTTCGACTTCCAATCAAGGTTTGTTCATGATTGAAATTAATTTTTCAGAAAGTCAAAATTCTACTTGGGTATTGGATACCGGCTGTGGTTCTCACACTACAAAAATAAGGGGCATTGGCGACGGGCTCATTGCCGACGGCAAAATCCCCGTCGAGAATAAGGTCAATGCCGACGGTTTAGCCGTCGCCAATGTATGCCGTCGGTAATGGTCTTATTATTTGGCGCCAGACTCTCCTGGTGGAGGGAAACCTCATTAGCGATGGGAAATAATGTTATTACCGACGGGGATGCCGTCGGGAATGAGTCTTATATTTTAAACCCTGGTTCGACGGCAACGATTATATTTTTCATTCCCCCTCTTAATTTTCTCGTTCCCTCTCATTTAGCCATTTCACCCCAATTGATTCTAAGCTAGCATATCAGAGCTTTTGATTCTCAGCTAGCTCAATTGATTTGTCCAATTGAATCTGGTTCCTCGCTCATCATTTTCGCCCAAATTATCAGCCGCCAAGTTCGCCGCCCAGTTCGCCGCCGTGTACCGCCCTGTTTGCTGCAACTCGTTCATCATTTCGCCCCCATTTCGCCCCCAGTTGATTCTACAGTTGTTCTACACTTCATTTTGGTAAATTTTTCAATTCCATTTAACACTTCTATATATATATCACAAACATAGTTTAGGTGGACCAAATTAAACCATTCTTTTGATTGTTTATGTATTGTTTTTTTCTTAATATTAATTTTTAGGGCACCCCAATTTCTCCCTTGAACGGTTGGACCTTAGTATTGCCTTAGTTCATTCAAGATGCTTATTTTTTTCTACTGTCTTTTACATAGATTTGATAGTCATTATGGTATAGCTAGGTCATTTCCTAAATTCAAGTGTTGCAACTTTACTGATGATGCTGCTGCTAATTCGTCTGATAACTGAACACAGTAGCAGGAAAAACAGAAAACTATTATCTATCAAAAACCTTAGGAGTATTATACAAAATGCAGTACAAATTTGTAGGCTAGTCCATAACCTACTCCACATGAGTTATGGTGTATATCCGTTACACATTTTAAACCCCTCTTTACAGTAAAGAAAATACTTTATAAAAAAATTAAATTGATAATTATTGATGTATTTCCTTATTTAATTTATGAAATTTGTAATTATATTGCTTATATAAAGTTGCGTATCAAACAGTTATCCGACAGATATGAAAACCCATAAGATACAACTTACGGGACTCGATTCCGATATACAGAGGCCGAGTTATCAGCCCGTTTCCCAAACTTGCCAACACTTAGGCAAAAAATCGAAAAAGAGATCGAAACCCGCCTCGGTCGTCGAAATGACACGCAAACACAGACACAGCACCGCATAGGTGTTAGGCACGCGTTATAACTTATAGGACTCGATTCTGATATACGGAAGCCGAGTTATCAGCCCGTTTCCCAAACTTGCCAACACTTAGGCAAAAAGCCGAAAAAGAGACCGAAACCCGCCTCGGTCGTCGAAACGACACGCAAACACAGACATAGCACCGCATAGGTGTTAGGCACGCGTTATAACTTACGGGACTCGATTCCGATATACGGAGGCCGAGTTATCAGCCCATTTCCCAAACTTGTCAACACTTAGGCAAAAAATCGAAAAAGAGACCGAAACCCGCCTCGGTCGTCGAAATGACACGCAAACACAGACACAGCACCGCATAGGTGTTAGGCACGCATTATAACTTATAGGACTCGATTCTGATATACGGAAGCCGAGTTATCAGCCCGTTTTCCAAACTTGCCAACACTTAGGCAAAAAGCCGAAAAAGAGACCGAAACCCTCCTCGGTCGTCGAAACGACACGCAAACACAGACATAGCACCACATAGGTGTTAGGCACGCGTTATAACTTACGGGACTCGATTCCGATATACGGAGGCCGAGTTATCAGCCCATTTCCCAAACTTGTCAACACTTAGGCAAAAAGTCGAAAAAGAGACCGAAACCCGCCTCGGTCGTCGAAATGACATGCAAACACAGACACAGCACCGCATAGGTGTTAGGCACGCGTTATAACTTATGGGACTCGATTCTGATATACGGAAGCCGAGTTATCAGCCCGTTTCCCAAACTTGCCAACACTTAGGCAAAAAGCTGAAAAAGAGACCGAAACCCGCCTCGGTCGTCGAAACGACACGCAAACACAGACATAGCACCGCATAGGTGTTAGGCACGCGTTATAACTTACGGGACTCGATTCTGATATTCGGAGGCCGAGTTATCAGCCCGTTTCCCAAACTTGTCAACACTTAGGCAAAAAATCAAAAAAGAGACCGAAACCCTCCTCGGTCGTCGAAACGACACGCAAACACAGACACAGCACCGCATAGGTGTTAGGCACGCGTTATAACTTATAGGACTCGATTCTGATATACGAAAGCCGAGTTATCAGCCCGTTTCCCAAACTTGCCAACACTTAGGCAAAAAGCCGAAAAAGAGACCGAAACCCGCCTCGGTCGTCGAAACGACACGCAAACACAGACATAGCACCGCATAGGTGTTAGGCACGCGTTATAACTTACGGGACTCGATTCCGATATACGGAGGCCGAGTTATCAGCCCGTTTCCCAAACTTGTCAACACTTAGGCAAAAAGTCGAAAAAGAGATCGAAACCCGCCTCGGTCGTCGAAACGAAACGCAAACACAGACATAGCACCGCATAGGTGTTAGGCACGCGTTATAACTTACGGGACTCGATTCCGATATACGGAGGCCGAGTTATCAGCCCGTTTTCCAAACTTGTCAACACTTAGGCAAAAAGTCGAAAAAGAGACCGAAACCCGCCTCGGTCGTCGAAATGACACGCAAACACAGACATAGCACCGCATAGGTGTTAGGCACGCGTTATAACTTACGGGACTCGATTCCGATATACGGAGGCCGAGTTATCAGCCTGTTTCCAAACTTGCCAACACTTGTAGAACACAAACTAAAATTAAATGTACTCTATTTTCGACTTGTTATTAATATTTTACTTTTGTAGGGTCTTGTTGATGAGACTCGTGGGGGTGGAGGCTGCGTCACAGGCGATTCCCGTAGAGGAGATGGTGATGACCGCCGGGCTGATGCTGATGAGACTATGGAGGGTGGGACCGGCGATGGGACCGGCGGTCGTACGATAGATGGCGGTGATGATGGCACTGACATTCCTGATCTTGGGTTATAGTTAGTTTATGTTATATTTTGACTTACATGTATGTATTTATATAGCTTTTGAGTACAGACATAGAGTTTTGTATCTAACTATATTGATTGTTGATAGTAAAAGATATGATTGTTATTGATATGCGTGCATTGTCATTATTTGTTTTTTTTTAAATTTATAACAGGTACAATTATGTATATGTAAATGAACAGGGGAATTTTGTAATTTTTTTTTTAAACAGGTCATTGGCGAAGGGGGCATTGGCGACGGATTGCCGTCGGCTATGACCTACATGTCATTGGCGACGGTAAATACACTCATTGGTGACGGCAGTGCCGTCGGCAATGACAGTATCTAAAATTTAATTACTGGCGTCATGTCCGTCGCTAGTGCCGTCGGTAATAACTCATTACCGACGGCGTGCCGTCGGCAATGCCCCCGTCGACAATGACTTAATTCCCGACGGCGAGCGACGGAGGCCAGGGGCGACGACCTCTGGGGCGACGGTAGGGGCGACGGGAACTGCCGTCGGCAATGAGTCCATTGGCGACGGCATGAGGGTCATTGGCGACAGTTTGGCCCGTCGGCAATGACCCTTTTTTTTGTAGTGTCACATATGTAATAATGTGAAGGGACTGGTCAGAAGTAGAAAGCTGAACAATGGTGAGGTGATCCTGCGAGTGGGGAATGGAGCAAAGGTTGCTGCATTAGCTGTAGGAACTTTTTATTTAGCAATGCCTTCGGGCAAGTCCATTTATCTTAATAATTGTTATTATGTTCCGAATATTATTAAAAATATTATTTCAATTTCTGTATTGGATATGGAAGGATTTAACGTTGTTATAAAGAACAATAGTTGTTCTATTTATAAAGACGATATTTTATATGGTGTTGGAAATTTGCGAAATGGACTTTATACACTTGACTTACAAGAAAATATTTTTCAAATTGAACAAACTAAGAAAAGGAAAAGAGATGATATTAATTATACCTACATGTGGCACTGTAGACTCGGTCATATCAATGAAACAAGATTATCCAAGTTGCATAAAGATGGGCTCCTTGAGTTATCTGATTATGAATCATATCCAACTTGTGAATCTTGTCTCATGGGTAAAATGACTAAATCTCCTTTTAGTGGAAAAGGAGAAAGAGTTACAGAGTTGTTGGCATTGATTCACACAGACGTTTGTGGACCTATACAACAAGTGCACGGGGTGGGTATTCTTATTTTATTACTTTCACTGATGATCACTCAAGATTTGGATATGTGTATTTAATGAAATACAAGTCAGAATTATTTGAAAAGTTCAAAGAGTTCAGAAGTGAAGTAGAGAAACAAACGGGCAAGAGTATAAAGATACTTCGATCAGATTGAGGTGGAGAATACTTAAGCGATGAGTTTCTCAATTATCTCAAAGAAAATGGTATAATCTCACAATGGACTCCTCTAGGTACACCACAGTTAAATGGAGTATCTAAAAGGAGAAATCGAACACTGTTGGACATGGTTCGATCTATGATGAGTTTTACCGACCTTCCAATTTCCTTATGGGGATATGCCCTAGAAACGGCTGCATACCTACTTAACAAGGTACCTACCAAATCCGCCCCAAAGACTCCATATGAGATATGGAAGGGGAGGAAACCAAATCTTAAGCATGTTAAGACTTGGGGTTGTCCAGCTTATGTCAAAATGTTTGAAAATGATAAGTTACAGACTAAATCTGATAAGTGTAGATTTGTGGGATACCCTAAAGAAACTTTAGGGTATTATTTCTATCATCCAACTGATCAAAAGGTGTTTGTTACGAAACATACTGCCTTCTTGGAAAAGGATTTTATCCATGAAAGGGTCAGTGGGAGTAAGATATATCTTGAAGAAGTTCAAGACCCACAAATTACCACGGATCAAAGTCAGGTACCTGACAAAGTAGAAGAACCTACTATACCACACCCTGTTCGTAAATCTGGAAGAGTACCGAAGATACCTGAGAGATATAGATTTGTTATAGAGGATGACGATGAGGTACACATCATGAATGATGATGATCCATTGAATTACGAACAGGCTATGAGTAATAAAGACTCAGGGAAATGGCTTGAAGCTATGAAATCCGAAATGGACTCCATGTATGAAAACAAAGTATGGACTTTGATTTCACCACCTGAAGGCATTAAGCCTATTGGGTGTAAATGGGTCTTTAAAAGAAAGACTGGAGCGGACGGCAAGGTAGAGACCTATAAGGCCCGACTAGTTGCAAAAGGTTTCAAACAAAGACAAGGAGTTGACTATGATGAAACCTTCTCACCAGTAGCTATGCTCAAGTCCATTCGGATTTTGCTTGCGATTGCAGCTTATAACGACTATGAGATCTGGCAGATGGACGTGAAAACAGCCTTCCTCAATGGGAAACTTGAGGAGGATGTGTATATGACACAGCCAGAGGGATTTGTTTCAAAGGTTGGAACAAATCAAGTCTGTAAGCTGCAACGATCCATTTATGGATTGAAGCAAGCTTCTCGTAGATGGAACATTCGTTTTGATGAGACAATCAAAGAGTTTGATTTTGTCAAAAACGACGATGAACCATGTGTGAACAAGAAGGTTAGTGGGAGCGCAGTTTCATTCCTTGTATTATATGTTGATGATATATTACTGATAAGGAATGACATTCCTATGCTACAATCGATTAAAATCTGGTTATCTAAACACTTCTCCATGAAGGACTTGGGAGAAACATCCTATATTTTGCGGATAAAGATCTATAAAGATAGATCTAAAAGGATGCTTGGTTTATCCCAAGGAACGTACATTGATGCAATGCTAAAGAGGTTTAGCATGGAAGATTCCAAAAGAGGTCTCATGCCGATGAGCCATGGAATACATCTCTCCAAGAAACAGGCCCCAAAGACACCTGAGGAGAGAGACCGTATGAGTAAGATCCCTTATGCTTCTGCAATAGGATCTATCATGTACGGTATGATATGTACTAGACCGGATGTTGCTCATGCACTTAGTGTAATGAGAAGATACCAGTCAAACCCTGGAGAAGAGCACTGGAAGGCAGTGAAGAATATCCTAAAGTACTTGAGAAGGACTAAAGATATTTTTCTTGTCTACGGTGGGTCTGAATTAAAACTCAAGGGATTCACAGACTCAAGTTTTCAAACAGACCAAGATGACAGTAAATCTGTTTCAGGGTATGTGTTTACCTTGAAAGATGGTGTAGTGAATTGAAAAGGTTCCAAACAACAAAAGGTTGTTGGTTTAGTGACAGAAAAAGTATATAACTGTAAGTGAAGCTGCAAGTTGATGTTTTAGATGAAAAGTTCATTACAGAACTAGGAATAGTTCCTAAGTCTCATCTTGAATCTAAACATGTGTTGCGGCACTTTGATTAAAGAAATCATTGAAAGAGGAGAGTGTAGACTCTCAAGACAACATTGCAGATCCATTAACTAAAGCTTTAACACAACAGCAGTTTGATCGTCACTTAGAGAAGTTGGGTATGAGATACCATGGCGATTGGCTTTAGTGCAAGTGGGAGATTGAAAGTAGTATGCATACAAGCCAATCATGTATGATGATAAAGCATATACTTTGGAGGCAATCTTATTTATTTATTAATAAAAATATTCATTTATTAAAGACATTTAATTATCTACATGGTGCTGTTTTTATAATATGTAAATAACCCATAGTTTTAAGCAATGCTTTCAGAATCATGATGATGATCATGCCAATGAGATCTAAATTCTTAGAAAGCTCTAAAACTAAAATAGTTCCTAATCATGGGATTACTAAAAAGGGGATTAGTAAATCCGGATAGATTAGTACATATGTTGCTTGCTCATTGGATGAGGATGATTGATCTCATAATCATTTGTGTGGAGACACTAAAGCAAGTATGTAGGTGCTTATTGGAGAATAAGTTCACTGAACGTGACTCGCTATGGAATACCTAATGGAGTTTTACTCGCCTGTCAATAGGAATTCCTAATGTGATAGTAGTGCAAGTGATCCTTGGACTTGAGATCATCATAGTATCTTGTATGTAATGAATTATACTTTAACTTATTCCTTAAAGCCCATTAGGGTATATAAAAGGGTATGCTTGGGTATAATGAGTTACATATGGAGACAATGAATGATCAATAAAGAATCTACCACCTCTAGTAAAGGAGGAGATATATCCTATGTGATTCGTTAAATGACAACCCAGGAATCCTTGGCTAAGGTAAAATGAAATTAGAAAGGAGTTTCTAATTTACATTATTTGGAGTTGTGCATTTTCTAATCGAAATACATATAATTAAATAAAATAATACTTGACAGTAAATTCATGTCTTATATTTAATTGGGACATTGTATGGTGGAAGGATTGAATTGTATGATAACTATTTACTCACAGGTTCTTTTATGATTAATGTTGAAATCTATATTATCTGGAAAGTCGTTGATCGCTAGGGAGGCTTATCCCTATTGTAGAATAAATATTATTTATTTAAATAGATTATTAGTTTAATTTATTTATTTAAATAAGATTAGAATTGTTCTAATTGATTTATTCACAACCGGTTTAATATGGAGAACCTAAAGGGTCACACCATAAAAGGAAGAATAATTATTTAAGAAGGCAATGGCATAATCGTAATAATGCATTAAGTGAAATTAATTTAATCTATGGTGATAGAATAAATTAAATAGCTTAATATTTATTATTTAATATTTTGGAAATATTAAATATAAATTAATAAGAGGAGTCTTATTAATATTATTATAATTATTATTATTTTAATTTATAAAGGAGTTTAGTAATTAATTTAATATTAGTACTCTCATTTATTCCTAATAAGATTAGGAGACAAATTAATTAAATGAATTTAATTAATTATTTCCCATGTGGTGGGAAGCCTAAATTAATTAAAGGAGTTTAATTAATTAAAAGAAATCCCATGTCTAATAGGATTAGAAGGGTTGACCAATATCTATATAAGAGGATTCTTATAATAGATATTACTTGATGTAATTTCAATTGTTGGAGAGTACTCCTTTTCTATAGAGGATAAAAAACTAAGGTTTAGCCAAACACCCTCCTTCTTGATAATTCCTCTTCCTTGGTGGATCACCTCTAGAGGCCAAACACTTGGGTGGCTAACATTGATCAAAGGAAGGAATCTAACCCGGAAATTCAAGGAGATCTCGAAGAACAAGGAGTTGAACTCGTACCTGTGGAAGCTTCGTTCTACAATGGTATGATTTTATAACTTCTTATTTATCGTTTTAAATTAATAATTTGCATAAAGGATGATCCGGGTAATGGTTTTGTAGAAATTTTTTTAAACTCTGATATACCATGCTTCCACTAATTTTTCAATTTGATTGCGTCATGATTTCTTACAAACCCAACAGATCCACCCAATCTACCAATACAGCAAAAATCTAGAATAAGGGCACTAAATAATCCATTTCAGCAACCAACAAAAAAGAAATCATAAATACTCTCAATTTGGAATAGTAAATTTGAAAATAAATCACAAATTAAGGATGCCAGACCTCTCCGGTAGCCGAAAAGAGTTGCAGTATGGTTTAGGTTTTCGGTCATGGGAGAACTTGAGGTCGATCGCTGGTTTGGTTCAGCAAAATCGCCGGTCTAGAAGACATCGTCTTCGTTGAGCTCATCGCCGGCACTGGTGATAACGTCAGATGACGTCGGTGGAGAGAAAACGTTAAAGATTACCCTCTTTTTTATCCCCCCCTATTTTTCTCTCTCTCGAACATTATAATCTCATCATCTCATGGCTCGATTCCTCTCTCAAACCCTAACCCTAACCCGCACATCATCATCATCTTCGTATTCATCATCATAATCAGAATATCTATCTATCTCACCTCGCATCCTGGCCCACAGACACGGTTCCAACTAATCCGGCAATGCCCAACTGATCGAGGTCGACCTCAATTCTTCTTCTTCATCAAACGACGACGTCGAGCTCTTGGGAATTCGCAAGCTCGAGGACGTGATCCACAACATCATTGTGAAGCAATCCGCACCAGATTGACTCCCTTTCATGCTGAGCTCTTCTTTTTGGGTCCCACCTCGCGAGGGCGGTGGCGAAGCCTCCGGCGGTATAGAAATGGATCTGGTTTTTTTGGGTAGATATTATAGAGGGAGAAAAAAATTATATTGGAGAGAGAAAGAAAAAATAAATAGTATTGAAGAGAGAGAGAGAGAGAGAAAGAAAGAGCTTAGTCAGCAAAAAATGTCCAGGTGTAACCGGAGTTAGTCTAGGTGGCATGTCCGTTAGAGACATGGGCACAATTGACCTTAAATTAGTAACGTGAAGGGCATTTTTAGAAAGAAAAAAAAAGTATAGGGTGTGCGGTAGACATCGGAGTTAATGTCAGGGGCATTTTTGTACCTTTGCTCGATAATGACATCACATTAATTGAAACACCTAAATTTAGCATGAGCTTTTCAAATCTAGTGTTTGCTATCTTGCATGGGATTGTGAACATGCCTGGGTCTTTATATTTAGGGGCATTTTTCTTTGAAGAACAGCTAATACATTCTCCCCAACCGTGACTTTTTCATTATTTTTCAATTTTCTTTTATTAGTGCACAATTCTTTTAAAAATTTCGCATACCGTGGCTGTGACGCCCCCAAATTCAAACAATCATATCTCAAATTCGGTGCATCACGATCTATTTCTAAAATTAAAAACAACAGAATAATAGAATAATTTACATTGATTTAATATAAATATTTGTGTCCCCCGATCTCGCAACCATGACTAACTTAATACATAACTTAAATCCATAACTTAAAACATAAATTAAGTTCATTACAACATAATAATAGTTCTAAAGAAGAACAAAGCTACGTCGTAGCCTTGCCTTTGCCCTTATCCATACCATAGGGTCCGCACTGTTCTGCCTTAACTGAAATGTTTAAGGAAAGCAAGAAAGAGCAACAAATTTTCTCAGCAATTAATATAACAATAAGGGTAAGCATAATTATAAAGCTAATAATATCCAAGGTATAATGTCAAGGGATAACTTAAGAGTTTAAGGAATAATGTTGTAAAAAAAGAAATACCAATTGTTCCAAAACTGTCCTTTGAATTGTAAACGGAAGGTCATTATAGACCGAAGCATTATCAAAAGGATTCAAAGGTTTCAACGTTTTCCACAAGATAAAGTTTAATACTGAGAAGTCACAAAAGACCAAGAACTTCTGCTAGAATTAACAATGTTTTATTGAAAATTCGATATAAACAAGTACAACAGGTGATCAGCCTAAAGTACCCTACATTATGCATAATAGTTACATGCCATTTGTGCGCACGTCAGTTCCTCGACAGTTATATAGTTTCCCCTTCAATGAAGGTTGTTCATCTCAGTAGATTTATAAGATTCTGCACCAAAGTAATTGGTTTGGATCGTTTTCTAACTCATGATATTGGTCTAGCCAAATCAAATGGCGTAGACAACTTTTACAATGTATATACGAACAATATATAAGTTCAAGGCTCGCAACATGATTCGAAGAACATGATTCTGATTTCAATCAAGCTACAGAATATTAACTTATAATACAAGAATCATTCTAGCAATTATTTACTTGTACGACCAATAAGAGTACAAGTTTAAGTACTTGCTCAATAAAGAGTAAGGTTCGAATACTTGCCTGAGTAGTTGACTAATTCCCACCTTGACTTCTTATCCTCTGAATAATCTATTGTTATTATATTGTTAATCTCTATCATCTCATAAACATATAAACCTTAATTGGTCTAACACACTAGCCTTAGGTATCTAAGACTTCTCAAAACAATATATATCTTATTCATTGTTTCCCAAATTATTATCTCCTTCATTCCATTTTTAACCTTGCACTTTGTTAGATAATATTTTATTATCCTTGTTATTCGATTAAGGGTTTATACCTTATTATATTTATAACGTATCATTACTTCATTTAATTATTCTCTGAGTAATTCCCTTAATCATCATTAATTCATAATTGGAGATATTTATTTTAATTATTCATGTCTCATTGGTCCACAATTAAATAATCTTCAAAAAGTATTTAATTGTTTATTAATTACATTAATTCACAATTAAAATGTTCATTAATGCCACTTTTATTGTTCACACTTTATAAATTTCACAATTAGAAATAGTCTTCACTACTACCATATAAATTTTAAGTTTTATCGATTCACAATTAAGTACTATCTTAATTGTTTATTCGTTTCATAATTAAAACCTTATTTAGTTTTAATTTTTTATAGTTTAGGAAATCTCTTAAATAAATCCTAAATATTAGAATAAGTACCACTTATTAATTTACAATTAAAATTATTTTAATCTTCTTCAAGTAAAATAATCTTAAATTTTTATCACAAATTGTATTTAACTAATTCACAATTAAATTACTATAATTGTTTAATTATTAATAAAATCTCTTAATATTACTTTAATTAAGTATTATTATTTAATTTATTTTTATTTTTATTTTATTTTATTTAATTTTAGTTTAGAAAAATTTTATGTTCAGACCCGATTTGACCCGACCCGACCCGATTTAACCCGGATCTGGGTCAACTGAGAAATAGGCCTGGCGCGATAGCACCGAGTTTAAGCCTGCAGGCATCGCGGTAGCACTAGCCTTCCAAGGATTCTTTGATTTTGGTGTGGCGCAGCAGCGCCGTGATTTGTACTAAGGATGGAGCGGCAGCGTTGGTCATCCAGAAACTTTATCCCTTGAGATGGCCATGGCGCGACAGCGCCATTTCCAATTTTTTGGACAGCGCGACCCGACAGATTTCCTAGACTTGAAGTTTTTCAATATTTGATCTTTTATCTCTTTTGATTCAATCTTGCATAACTTGTGTATTATACATTCAGTTGCTTCCAAACCACTTCCATTACTTCACCAACTTACAATTCTTCAATACTACCTCCGTCCCACAATAAGTGCTTTTTTAGGCTTAACATTTTTTCCCAAAATAAGTGATGTGTTAGAATTCCAATAAAATTTTTATAATATTTTCCCATATGTGCCCTTATACAACCAATGGTATTTATTGCATATTTATTGGGAAGTTGAAAGGTTGAAGAAAGAGAAAGAGAGACTAAAAGGCAATAAAAAAAGTCTCAAGCAAAATAAAGAAAGTATATTAAGGGTATTTTTGTCATTTTAGCTTGTGTATTAGTTTCTGTGATTTAAGCTAAAAAAGCACTTATTATGGGACGGAGGTAGTATTTGCTTTCTTAAACAATTTTACAAAGTATTTATCCAATCAAATTTTATCGCTTTCCAAGCTAGGGTTTACATTCGGACGTGTTTTATGAAAAGTTCTGCCACGAGTTCATTGTATGCCTGATTACTACGATTCCACTTAAGTTATGTCCGTATCTCATAGTTGTTCAACGTAACATTATTGGATCATATATATGGCTTATACATTTTATGACATTAATCAACAACAATCATACTTCTAAGCATACTAAGCTAGGTTCCATGCTCACATGCACTTTTCTTGTTCATTTGGTTCTAAGATCACATACAAGGCATATATATCACATTATCTCCTTCACATACTCATCCTTATACCTTCGGATCCATCATGATCCCACAACACATAATTCTCCCACAACCAAGCATGCATTTCCTATTTAAAATCATAAACCAACCTATTATGACAAAGATAAGTAATAGATGGTGAACCTTCCTCTTAGTGGCTTTATTTCTCTGGGCTAGGAACTTCAAATAGGCCTCTACCTTGATTCATTCTTCTTGAACCACCAACTTGCAAGAATTCCTCTATTTTTCTTCCTTTTCTCTCAATTTCTCTCTAACTCCCTAATCTCCTAACACTTAGAAAAATATGGCAACCTTCTAAAAACAACATAAGACTCCTATTTATAGGAAAATCATAATCCAACTAGCTAGGATATTAACCAAGGGTAAAAGTGGAGTTGGTGAAAAGTTCCATCAACTCACACTATTCCTAGTGCTTACAAAATTATTCCACCCACATGGCCTTAACTTGTTAGCTTAAACAAGCCCAAAAATTAGCATTTTGATGAAGGAAGAGGAGGGTGGGCGGCACATGGACCCCTATGTCACATTTTATTTAATCTTTTGTACACCATGCTAGCTCATTTGCTCCTTATATAAATACATATACACATAATTGACTACATATGTACATATATATACACTCACATTAAATTTTAAGTATACTACACTTTTCATTCCTCATTACCTATTGGGCTAATCCCAAGTTAAATTAAATTTGGGCTAGTCACCAATACCTATACACATTGGGCTCCGTCATTAACCTAGTAATTCAGTTGTTTGGACCACACCTCCTAACTCTTGCAAGCATGTCACTTTAGTAATGTTGGGCTTAGATATTTCCTAAGTCCAATACATATCAAACTATTCATTAATTAATCCCATTAAAAATTAATTACGTCACACAAGGCTTAACACTTAAGCTTAATTAAGCTTATCATTATCATCAACATACTTCTTAACCATTTCATACTGATCCAATTTATATTGAATTATTAGTCCTATAACACACACACACACACACACACACACACACACACACACACACACACACACATATATATATATATATATATATATATATGCACACAAATAATTGCAAATACCTTTGTTTTATTACTAAAATTATTTATAAAATTCTCGGGTATTACAGTGGCACTTGTTTAATTGCATCAAGTAATGGAATAATCACTTCCACTTTCTTAAAATTCTTAGAATTTCTTTTTCTGGTTTATCTTTCTTTGAAGTTCTAAAATTTTTGGGGGGAAAGAGAAGAGGAATATTTTTAAGTTAACAAGTAGGGTCAGGATATACCTTGGGTTTTTCCATTCCTCCTTAGCTTTCTCTTTCATAAACTCAACTGTGGCTATAAGTGTATCCATCTGCTTCCCACTCCGCAAAGTTATAGCACTGGCATTCTCCTTAGGATTCACAACAGCTTGAGTTGGTAGCTTCCTTGAACCTTGAGAATCCAATCGACCCACTGTAGTAGCTAGTTGGCTCATTTGCCTCTCAAAACTATGGATGGAAGATCTCGTCTCTTGTTGAAACTTTTGTGTCTGTGTCATAAACGCCTTGAACATGTCCTCCAAGGATCTTTTAGAATTTCTCGGTGCTGTAGGTTTGGGTTGGTATTGTGGCTGAGTTGGCTAAATTTGATGTTTGTTTGGGTAAGACCCTTGCGCTTGCGGCCTAGCACCCCCATAACTCAAGTAGGGACGATCCCTTTATCCTGGATTGTAAGTATTGAAAAAGGGTCATATATCCTTTACGGTTGTGCCTGGTAATTTCCCACTACGTTAGCTTGCTGTGCATTCTCTTCCTCTTGTAATGTCGGGCATGAATCTGTGGGGTGCCTTGCCATTAAACATATTCAGCAAGCTTTTGCTACCAGTAAGTTACCTGTTGGTAATTGTTTCACCACAGTAGTTAAGTCATAAATCTGTTGCTCTAAATTACTTGTGCTTACCTCACTTACCCTTTGTGTTGGATGATCATTCCGTGTTTCATATTGTTCTGCGTTGGCGACCATATTTGCAATCAAATTCTTTGCAGCCTCCGGTGTTTTATCTATAATGCTCCTCCACTAGCAGCGTCGATCATACTCATATCCATCGATACAAGCCCCTCATAAAAGTACTGGATAAGGTGTTGATCATCGATCTGGTGGGGTGGACAGCTGGAGCAAAGCTTTTTGAATCTCTCCCAGTATTCATACAATGTTTCACCGCTGAATTGTCGAATTCTGCAAATTTCTTTCCTTACGTTGGCTACCCTTGAAGCAGGAAAGTACTTCTCCAAAAATAGCCTTTTTATGTCATTCCACAATTGCATCGATCCCGAAGGTAGATAATACAACCAATCTTTTGCTAAATCCGTTACAGAGAATAGGAAAGCTCTCAACTTTATCTGCTCCTCCGTAATCCCCTGTGGCATCATGGTTGAGCACACAACATGAAACTCCTTCAAGTGCTTGTAAGGATCCTCACCTGCAAGACCACGAAAAATAGGCAAAAGGTGAATTAGTCCATATTTTAATTCAAACGCAACATTGAAAGCAGGATATTCAATGCATAGGGGTTGTTAAGAGAGATTAGGAGTAGACAACTCCTTTAAAGTCCTGTTATTATTTGGCACCACCATCTCCTCGTCTAATTCGCTAGAGGAGTGGTAAGGAAGTAGTGTGAGTGCAGTGTTGAGGCTTGGGGATGGAGCTACGTCGTGTAACGACCCCAAAATTCATACAATAATATTCTCCTTCTCGATCGTTAACAATACAACTTTAATCTATCTTTACATCATTATTTGATATTAAAATCACTAAAAATGTGGATTATTTAAAACTTTTATAAAATATTTCTTTATTGCCTTGAATTGCAACCTTTACATTAAAAATATTTAATTCAAATCTATTACATGAATCGCTTCCTCTAAGTTACTATACAAAGTATTACATCACAAGTAATATCCGTTATACATCGGATAGCTCAACTTACAATTTAACAATCATTTTACATTTAAAACAATTACATTACTCATCTAGAATAAATAATTTCTTGCATCGCTATTGATCTTAACATTCAACTAGCACGTATCATTACCTTGCATCCTTGACCTGCAAAAATGGTTATTTGCAAGAGTGAGCTCGACAACTTAGCAAGTTCAAACAGTTTTCATACATCACATAGCACATAATAACATGCTCAACATACATCTCATAATAATTAAAGTAACATGGCATACATGCTTTAATTCACATAACAAATTAAAAGATTGAGTTCCTTACTCAACCAACATTCTTTAATCAATCAATGTAGTCATAAATTGACTTTAACATTCATGCTTACAACATATATAACATATCATGCTCTTTGCAATAAAATTTAAAACAGTTCATCAAGTTCACGTAGAAAATAGGAACCGAAATACTAGCCTTGATCGTTGTTTACCAATAACAGATTAACAACTTACAGCTATCTGCACTTCACGTGCCCTACACAATTATATAATCATGCACATCAACTATTAGTCACATAGCAACGCTTAGCAGTTGTAATGTAATTTTACACTACATCTCATAATCCTTCATGTTAACTAATACACAATGTTCAATTTGATTGTGTTAACTTTTGACTTATATCTCACTATATTTCTTTTTAGTAATATTCGAAATTCATTCAAGTGTTTAAGTCTTGCTAGGACTACTTATGGGTTTTATATTAACCCCATTTCATATCTTATAATGTTCATTTCATTTGACTTAAAACACTTTTTACGTTCGTTAACACTTGTTTCAGCGTTTCGACGTTCATTCGTCACACGCCCGAATCATCTCTCTTGTGTATGCTTAGTGTGCTTACATAACTTATCTAATACATCATTTATTAATGTTAAGCATCATTATATTTACTAACATTCATGTTTTATAATTTAGAACAACATCTATTATCGTCGACAGCACTATACTTGCATATGTACATGTCCGACGACCTCCGATTGCCTCTGAATACGCATCAGTCACAAAGATGACCATTTTAACCCCTGCTAACGACCTCAAATCAAAAAAGTTAAAGAACGAAAGTTGTAGGTCTACTCGTGCTCGTTCCAGATCATCTGAATCTCCTCAATCGGAGTTCGTATAAAAAAGTTATGGCTATTTTACTACAGGAGGTCAAAGTAGTTTTGCATTGGGTTCCCCGGCTCGCGAACTTGCAGAGAAATAAGCCAATTTGACTTATTTCTCCGCACCAAAGTTCGATTTTAACTAACACAATGTACATGAAACTTTATACAAACAAAATCTTAAACTTCTAACATGATTTTAACATACAATAACACCACAACACATAATCAAAGCACCTACTTTTCATGATTTTGAAGAAAACACCATTATTAAGCGTTCTTAACGAAAATTAACACTGTGAGTTCGTTTTTAACCCAAATCACATGATTCAAATCATGTTTTGTTCGTTTCTTGATATATTATTATAATCTATGATCAATTTACATAACATATCACAAGCAAACACTAATTTTGATATTTAAGAAACTTTTTTTCAAGTTAGTTCATTGTAAATTGCTATTTTTATAAAACTTATACTTTTAACAAAATAATTCACCGAAATTTTAATTCTCAACCGATTCCATTCATAATACATGCATTATTTTCGTTATGGAAGATAGTATCATGAACATCTTTCAATTTTGCATATTAATACATACTACATCATCACTTTTTATTCTAAAATCAACCAATATAATAAAACTCATAAGAACACAATTTTTGATTTCAAATAGACCAATTATCAAACTATTTCACTATGAATTTTGATGAACATGAAATTCCTCATGTTCATCATATATATTTAAATTAACCAACTAAAATATCATATAATTCAATTACAAGCATCTGTTATCATAATTCACATATATAATTTCATATAATATATATATCCCCAAAATCATAAGTTTTCATGAATATTCATATTTTCATAAAACTAAAACTTGAATCACGTAAAGCAATTCTTAAAACTCTCAGGTTAGAGATTATACCTTTTGCTTTGCTTATTGGAACGAAGGGGGTGATGTTATCTCAAGCTTCATTCCCTCTTCTTCTTCTTTCTCTCTTCTTCTTCCTTCTTTTCTCTGTAACTTCTCTTCTTTGTCTATCTCTTTGTCTAACCCTTGTTTTTGTTCTTGACTAACTCTAACTCTTTGTCTAACTCTTTCTAAACTAACGTAGTTTTTACAAAAACATAACCTGACATCATATATATTATATGTATAACTATATAATATATATTTAACACTCCATTATTAAATCACCCTATTTAATACCAGAATTACAATAAGTTACAAATAGAATTTGAAAAGCCCTATGGCTTGTTTGGCAAAACTCATTATTTTAAAAACATGTTTTTAATAGCTAAGGCCCCGTTTGGCAAAACTGATTTAAAACGGAGCAAGGACCTTGTTTGAAAAAACGGTTTTTAAAAAAACTCTTTTAATTCTTTTAATAAATCCTTTAACACATCTTTTTAATGTTATCCTTAAATTAATTAAATCTCAACATTATAGTTTAATTAATTAAAAGTCTAACATCAATTAATCACATAAAATTGTCACATAATTATAATTACTCGCTAATTATAATTTAATATAACACTCATCACATAACTCATCTAATTTAATTATCTCAATTAAATTAGAACTATAACATAAAATTATTACATATTAATTAAATTAAATACTAAATATTCATTTAATTAATATAATACACTTAATTACATTACTCCATAATAATCACATAATTATTTATTTAACTCAATAAATAAATCTATTAAAATATTTATTTACTTCAATAAATATTAAAATTAATATATACAATTCTCTTCACACTAAATCACATGTTTCACAATATATGGCACGTATACACATACTCAAACTCGAAACATCTCATAATAAGAATTTTATTTATTAAATTCTCATTTATTAATTCTTAAAAATTCGGGATGTCACATCCTTCCCTCATTATAAGGATTCCGTCCTCGGAATCAACGTAACCTCCCTTACTCGGTTTTCACAAAATCCCTTCATAATTTTATTGTTGAATAACTTCAACACATTACCTCAACAAAAGTTTTATATACATATTCTACTACATTCAGTTCTTCAACAAATTTTTAGGTTTTATTTCATAACCTTCAATCAACTCAATTATGTTTCAAATATTATATATTCTTTAACTCGTTCATTTTCTTTCTAAGGATCATTACCAAATACTCTACTCGTAGAATTCATATACTTCATAATTCACCATCTATAATTGTTCGGGTTACCACATTCACCCCTTCTTCTGAGAATTTCGTCCTCGAAATTTTTATTAATCTATCAAAATAGATTTTACGTTAATATTTATTCACTGGATTGTTGCGTTCTACGACTACTTCTTTATAAGGAATATCTTTCTTGCCACATTCATCTTCGGAATAATAAGAATCTTCCACAATTGCTCAATAATTGGGAAGCGATATAAATAACTCAGGAATTTAAAAGATTCCAAATCATGCTGAGGGGTCACAAGACCTTAAACTCATCTTTAGGTTTAATAGTGCTTCACCCCCGGTACTTCACACTATAAACCGCTCTAACAAAATGTTTAACAATCACACAGACTGTAAACATCCTACATCGGTGCTCTAGGGGATCAGACTATCGCACCACTACGTCGTGCAAAAACGTAGTACATCGTAACGACTATATGTGTTACACTCGAAACTATTGTCTCCGATAACATGTCCCCTTTATAGGGTTATTCACCTCAGCTTTCAACATCTGAATCCGCACCAGAACAACCTGGTTTAGCATACTTTGTCAAGAACCCTTGAATTTCATAAATATCTTTCAATATTTGTCTAGCTGAATCAAGTAGCATAGACTTCTAGCAATAATTCGGACATCAATAGATATATATATATATATATATATATATATATATATATATATTTAACCAACTCAATAAAAAATAATTTATAGTTTAAGAAAACTAAAAAAATAAATAAATCTTTTTATAATATCCTGATATCGTACCGTAGAAATGGCACATTGAGGATTTCGTCATTATATGACGAAAAGTGGGCTGACGATGCTACGATCACATCCAACACTATGTTCAACTGCAGTGATGACTTCCTCGATTATTGTTTCTACATCATATCAAATGATGCATAGAATATATAAAATACATTTTGAAAATTTCAAATCATTTTTGTCTAGCTGAAGCAATTAGCATAGACATGTGAATAATAGCAATATTTTTAAAACAATTCATTGGTTCAATCATTTGATCCAATATTTTTCAAGAAAAACAAAAGTGCAAACATCAGCACGAGGTCAACAAATTTCAAAAATCTAGTAAAGCTAGGAGATTTAGAATATCAAAGTTTTCTCCATCAATATAACTCTTTACTCCACCATTACTTAATCATTCTATCAATCTTAAACAACATCAATGCTTTCTATACCATAACCTTTCTATACCCAATATAGTTCATCGAATTTACCACACTTTGGAAGTTCAGGAACTTGCCACAATAATATGAGTTTAAGAACTTGTCCTAGCAATACGTAGTTAAAGAACTGATCAGAGACTGTCCATATGCTTAGGGGTTCAAAAATATACATACGACTATGAGTCACGAACTTACCATAAGTATGAGTTTTATGGACTCGCCTAACTTTAAGATCATCTAATGTAATCTTAATATCATCTAATCTAATCTCTATTAACTCTAACTATCAAATATACTATGAGAAAAGAATCACCTTCTCATCATATATATATCGATAGCGCGAAACCAACCTTCCAATGATTATCAATATGATAAACCAAGTGCAAGCACAAAACCCTGCCCACATAATCACCTTCTTCTAGAGGGATCATGAAAATTATAATAGGTGTACCCGAAGCTCAGCCACCACATGAGTCCTCAATTGAAATCTCACTTAACTCTACCTCACACATAACTTCTTGCTCTATACTAGATACAGACTTCTGTATCTCATCATTTATAACTCCTCGTGAGTTAATCTCGTAATATATCATAGTACCTTCTCGTTATAGCATCAAACTATAACTATTCAATCATTACAGACCATCTGTCTTTTATAACTTTAAAAGATCACGCTGTGATCTTATTCTATAATCATCTTCTTATGATTCTTTTCTTATCTCATTATCATTTTGTTTTAAAAACTTCTTATCTTACCTTTCATCATATCATACTGTGATTTCATTTATGCTTTTAATCTTATAGACTTTGTATATTCATCGTTATTCGTCATCTTTATTATTGGAGTTAGGCAACTTCTGATTCTTATCTACATATCTCTTCAAGATTCTTCTTCGAATCTTCTTGTTTATTTATTAACTCTTCCTTTAAGAATTTAATATCATTCATGTTACTCAATATTTTATTCGAGTTTTATCCCTCGCCATTCTAATCTTCTTCTTATAACATTTCTAGGACTTAACTCATCCTATACATCTACGTATATGAAAAGTTACCTTTTCATTATACGTAACTTAAACTTAACTTCTTATTCTCGAATGTCATAGTCTAAGGTACTCTTACTTAAGGTGTATAACCTACAGCTCTGATACCAACTGTAACGACCCCAAAATTCATACAATAATATTCTCCTTCTCGATCGTTAACAATACAACTTTAATCTATCTTTACATCATTATTCGATACTAAAATTACTAAAAATACGGAATATTTAAAATTTTTATAAAATCTTTCTTTATTTCCTTGAATCGCAACCTTTACATTACAAATATTTGATTCAATTCTATTACATGAATCGCTTCCTCTAAGTTACTATACAAAGTATTACATCACAAGCAATATCCACTATACATCGGATAGCTCAACTTATAATTTAACAATCATGTTACATTTAAAACAATTACATTACTCATATAGAATAAATAATTTCTTGCATCGCTATTGATCTTAACATTCAACTAGCACGTATCATTACCTTGCATCCTTGACCTGTAAAAATGGTTATTTGCAAGAGTGAGCTCGACAACTCAGCAAGTTCTAACAGTTTTCATACATCACATAGCACATAATAACATGCTCAACATACATCTTATAATAATTAAAGTAACATGGCATACATGCTTTAATTCACATAACAAATATAAAGATTGAGTTCTTTACTCAACTAACATTCTTTAATCAATCAATGTAGTCATAAATTGACTTTAACATTCATGCTTACAACATATATAACATATCATGCTCTTTGCAATAAAATTTAAAATAGTTCATCAAGTTCACGTAGAAAATAGGAACCGAAAGACTTGCCTTGATCGTTGTTTACCAATAACAGATTAACAACTTACAGCTATCTGCACTTCACGTGCCCTACACAATTATATAATCATGCACATCAGCTATTAGTCACATAGCAACGTATAGTAGTTGTAATATAATTTTACACTACATCTCATAATCCTTTTTGTTAACTAATACACAATGTTCAATTTGATTGTGTTAACTTTCGACTTATATCTCACTATATTTCTTTTTAGTAATATTCAAAATCATTCAAGTGTTTAAGTCTTGCTAGGACTACTTATGGGTTTTATATTAACCCCATATCATATCTTATAATGTTCATTTCATTTGACTTAAAACACTTTTTACGTTCGTTAACACTTGTTTCAGCATTTCGACGTTCATTTATCACACGCCCGAATCGTCTCTCTTGTGTATGCTTAGTGTGCTTACATAACTTATCTAATACATCATTTATTAGTGTTAAGCATCATTATATTTACTAAAATTTATGTTTTATAACTTAGAACATCTATTATCGTCGACAGCGCTATACTTGCGTATGTGCATGTTCGACGCCCTCCGATTGTCTCCGAATACATATCAGTCACAAAGATGACCATTTTAACCCCTGCCAACGACCTCAAATCGAAAAAGTTAAAGAACAAAAGTTGTAGGTCTACTCGTGCTCATTCCGGATCATTGTGAATCTCGTCAATCGGAGTATGTATGAAAAAGTTATGGCTGTTTTACTACAGGAGGTCAATAAAGTTTTGCATTATATTACTTAAACCACCCGGACTGCTTGTATCCCCGCTGGGGCGGGATTTCCTAGGCCAAAAGCCCTGCTGGGGCGAGGCTCCTTGCTGTTGGGTTCCCCGGCTCGTGAACTTGTAGAGAAATAAGCCAATTTGGCTTATTTCTTCGCACCAAACTCCGATTTTAACTAACACAATATACATGAAACTTTATACAAATAAAATCTTAAACTTCTAACATGATTTTAACATACAATAATACCACAACACATAATCAAAGCACCTAATTTTCATGATTTTGAAGAAAACACCATTATTAAGCGTTCTTAACGAAAATTAACACTATGAGTTCGTTTTTAACCCAAATCACATTATTCAAATAATGTTTTATTCGTTTCTTGATATATTATTATAATCTATGATCAATTTACGTAGCATATCACAACCAAACACTAATTTTGTTATTTAAGAAACTATTTTTCAAGTTAGTTCATTGTAAATTGCTATTTTCATAAAACTTATACTTTTAACAAAATAATTCACCAAAATTTCAATTCTCAACCGATTTCATTCATAATATATACATTATTTTCGTTATTGAAGATAGTATCATGAACATCTTTTAATTTTGCATATTAATACATACTACATCAACAATTTTCATTCTAAAATCAACCAATATAATAAAACTCATAAGAACACAATTTTTTATTTCAAATAGGCCAATTATCAAACTATTTCACTATGACTTTTGATGAACATGAAATTCCTCATGTTCATCATATATATTTAAATTAACCAACTAAATCATCATATAATTCAATTACAAGCATCTATTATCATAATTCACATATAGAATTTCATATATAACATATATATCCCCAAAATCATAAGTTTTCATGAATATTCATATTTCTATAAAACTAAAAATTGAATCACGTAAAGCAATTCTTAAAACTCTCAGGTTAGAGATTATACATTTTGCTTTGCTTATTGGAACGAAGGGATGATGCTATCTCAAGCTTCCTTCCCTCTTCTTCCTCTTTCTCTCTTCTTCTTTCTTCTTTTCTCTGTAACTTCTCTTCTTTGTCTATCTCTTTGTCTAACCCTTGTTTTTGTTCTTGACTGACTCTAACTCTTTGTCTAACTCTTTCTAAACTAACGTAGTTTTTACAAAAACATAATCTGACATCATATATATTATATGTATAACTATATAATATATATTTAACTCGCCATTATTAAATCACCCTATTTAATACCATAATTACAATAAGTTACAAATAGAATTTGAAAAGCCCTAAGGCTTGTTTGGCAAAATTTATTATTTTAAAAATAAGTTTTTAATAGCTAAGGCCTCGTTTGGCAAAACTGATTTAAAACGGTGCAAGAACCTTGTTTGGGAAAACGATTTTAAAAAAAACTCTTTTAATTCTTTTAATAAATCCTTTAATACATCTTTTTAATGTTATCCTTAATTTAATTAAATCTCAACATTATAATTTAATTAATTAAAAGTCTAACATCAATTAATCACATAAAATTATCACATAATTATAATTACTCGCTTATTATAATTTCATGTAACACTCATCACATAACTCATCTAATTTAATTATCTCAATTAAATTAGAACTATAACATAAAATTATTACATATTAATTAAATTAAATACTAAATATTCATTTAATTAATATAATACACTTAATTACATTACTCCATAATAATTACATAATTATTTATTTAACTCAATAAATAAATCCATTAAAATATTTATTTACTTCAATAAATATTAAAATTAATATATACAATTCTCTTCACACCAAATCACATATTTCACAATATATGACACGTATACACATACTCAAACTCGAAATATCTCATAATAAGAATTTTATTTATTAAATTATCGTTTATTAATTCTTAAAAATCCGGGATGTCACACGTTTGAATCTGCAAGTGTACTTTGGAATTTCTGAGCTTCCTTCCTAAACCTGCATGCAGTTCTCTCTATTTCTGAATCAAATTTCAAATCAAGAAAGTGAGAGGATCGATGCATAAATAAAAATAAAAATAAAAGAAAACAATGAATAAACAAAAAAAATAACACTCGCCGGCAACGACGCCAAAATTTGAGAGCTGTCGTTTAGCACTCCAAAATTAAACCTTACTCCTATTCTACTAACTCAAAAATTAGTATAGTAACAAGCAAAGATCGATCCCACAGAGAGTGTATGTCTTATATTTATCCAAGTATTTTCAAGTGAATTCGAGGTTTTGGTTCGACAAAGCTAAATTATCAAAAGTGAATTTAAAAGAAGTATCAATGAGTAACAAGCTTCAATTCTTCAGTTCAGTATCACCTTTTCACAATTATGGAATAACCAAGTTTTTACAATATTTTATCCTTCAATGAGATTAACAAACCTAGCTAGATAATCGCGATCGCAAATTACTCAAAATTCTCCTTATGTGTAAATCTATTGCGACGATTGCCAACAATAGATCCTAACTATCATACAACCTAGAACTATCAGTCTAGATTTAATACAATAGAAGCATGAAGAATGAGAATTAGATTGTTTCAAGCAACAATTACGCAATCAGGAATTATTTAACTTTACTTTTGAAAGCTTTAATAATATTCAAAAGCTTGACCACAATCAAATATCATTAATTGCTACTTATGACCAGGCATACATCGTTTACTTAATATATATCTTAATCTAGCAGATTAATCCTGCAAAAACAGATTTAGTTAATTGACTATCATACAAGAAGTTTATGTAGATAATCAGAATAAATCCTACACACGAAGGAATAAATAAAGTAAACTTGATTAAACTGTTAATTACGAATAAGGTTCAGCATCCCTTCAAAATTGAATTGAGAGATTAGTTCGACATGCCTTGATTTTCCAAAACTAAGGCTTTGATGAATGTAGAAGATGATATGTGATGATCTAAGATCCTCCCCTTATATTGGGTCTTGCATGTCTTTATAAAGCTTAATACAATCCCTGAAAACCTAAAATTTCACAATTCAATTCGTATTAAAAGTCTGCCTAAAACTTGCCAAAAATAAGAAATCGCTATATTTTTCCCGATAATCTCGCCGGGGCGAGATTTTTGTACTACCAACATCCGTCGAGGCGAATATTCTCTTTCCTGACTCCAAAACTGATCTCCTCCGAGGCGGTGATTTTCTTCACAAAAAGTTTGCCTAGGCAGAATATGACAAAGAAGTTTGCGCTGGGGCGACTCCAGAAGGCGCTAAGGCGTATATTTGCATAGAGCTCTGCGCCGGGGTGCAGCTTTGGCCCATGGAATCTCGACGGGGCGCAGAATCTTGTTTCTTGGTTCTTCTTCCTTTTTCATTAAAACTGTGACGCCCCCAAATCCGGGACCGCCACTTGGTCTCTCGAATTCGGTTCGTCACGTGCTCATGGCAATACAATAATAACTAAAATCACACATTCACAGCGGAATATCTAATTTAAAATAATATTCAATGATTTATTATAATTATTCCCCCAAGTCTCGCAACCTACAATACTTAATAGATTACATAATAATATCAATTAACGACTTATTACATAATCTAACTTAAGCTTAAACATAATCAAATCTAGTCTTACTACATCATCTTAATACAACATTAAATTATTTAAAAACATAAAAGACACAAGCTAGTTGGTAGCCTTGCCCTTATCAACGCCTGAAGGTTCACCATGCTCTGCCTTAACTGAAATGTTTTAGGAAAAGCAAGAATGAGCACAAATTGCCCAACAAGTAATATACAAGAAGGGTGAGTAATAAAATTCTCAATTCTCGAAAGGGTATAGCAAGGTTTGATAGTTCAAAGATAACAAGAATATCAACAGTTTTCAAATACAGTCGCTAAGGACAGAATAATATCAATGTGATTTAATAATAAATCAATTCAAGATATCAAGATAACTAAATACTGATCAATCACTAAGGACTATGAACTTCTACTAGAATTAACAGTATTAAACTAAAAATCCAACAAAAACAGGTACAACAGGTGATTAGCCTAAAGTACCATCGTTATGCATAACAATCAATCATACTCAAGTGCGCGCGTCGGTTCTCCGACAGTTATATTTTATTCTTCTCAGTCAAATACAAGATCCCGCACCAATCAATTGGTTTGGGTCGCTTTTCAACAATATAAGTCTAGCCGAATCAAATGGCATAGACACTTTCACAATATTCAAGAACAATACTAAGTTCATTATGAATAATAGCTTTAATGAAATAAGAGTTCAAGTATGCTAATTCAATTCAAACGAGTAAGTAAAGAAACTAGCTCGCAATATACAAGGATAGAATACTTGCACCGAAAAAAAAATAAGTAAGGAAACTTGCATCCAAAGAGATAAGGTTTAGATACTTGCCTTAAGCGTAGTCTATCCACGTAAAGTTAGCCAACACTTTCGAATTCCTATCGTAATATAGTTACGTATATATATGATATTCATTAGTCATATAATTAAACTTCACACTTTATCTTCGAATATACGATCAACACATAAGCTAAGTTTTAACCTAGCTACACAGTTATATATAATATAATTTCTATCCTTAACTTCCTCTTTTTTCTCAAGTTGATCATATTTATACATCATTACTATCATGTGAGACTACCACAATTAGCAAACATACTCGCATATTATTAATATCACATAAGACCACAATCAATACTAAATATATTTTATTTTAGCAAGTTATGGCATTCCCATAAGTTAACCGTCAAAATCGGATTCACGTATATCACATAGTATATATATACATGTTAATGAGTCTTTTTATATTTGTATAACCTTCCCTTGTTCCAAACATATGTGATATAGATTCTAAGTCTACACTTACGGTCATTCAAGGTCATTAAATTTACAAAGCCTATCATGCTTGCTTTCAAAACACTTAAGATAATCATATAACTCATTTGTAGGCATGCTTATGAGTATTCACATTTCATACATGTAACTATCATAGTTATTAGTTTGAAGACATGCTTCACTTAGGCCTATCTTGATTTCACGATATCTAGCATGGTAGGCATATATGTATGATACATTAGTGAGTCTAAGATTACCATCAAACACGTTCAAAATTATCAGATTCTAACTCTCGACATAACATATCAAAGTTCACGTTCAAAGCTCATATTTTCATTAGTAAAGCTTGCTAATAAGGCCTAACATGTTCATGCTATCTACATACATATGTTATCATGTCCGACATGCAGTTCACGGCCATATAAACATGCTTATAAGATCAGAATATCAACATGGTCATAGCATGTCAAAGTTTCTTTTTAAAACTTATATTTTTGTTAGGAATGTGCTTTAGTAAGGTTCACATGTTCACATTTTATTATGGAACCTATATACGCGAGTTAGCATGCTTTTCATACATCCTTAAATCATACTAATATGCTTGCAAGGTCAGAATGTTAACATGGCAAATATACATATCGAGTTTGTTTTCAAATTCAAAGTTTGTTTATAAAACGCTAAGTTTATCTCAAACTATAAGTATACGTGTAACTCTTAGTAAAACATGATTACATTGCCTTAGTATACCCATATATATGTACCACTCATGCTAGCATGCTTGTTCTAATTTATCTCAACAATTTACACTTAGCAGAATCAAGCAGGAAATCAAAAACTGTAGACAGTGTCCTGCGCAGCTGCGCAGCATGCCAAGGTCAAACCGGAGCAGCAGCGCCACCACTGGTTCTGGCCGGACTGCAGTCTGCTTCGGCAGTTATCAGCCTAATTCACAAAATTACTTCACCGATTCGATTTTTAAACATGCTACATTATATACTAACATGTTACTAGGTCTATATAACAACTAATAACCATTCTATAATTCAATTAACATTCCTTGCAACCAAAATCAAGAAATGGAATTTTGACATAAACTGAAAATGAAGAACATAAAGCAATCTTATACCTTTGCTATATGAAATGAACTTGCTGAAATTGAAATTTCTCCCTCTGTGACTATCTTGTTAACAAACTCACAACACTCTCAATCCAACACTTAGCAAAATTCTCAGCAAATCAAATTAAAGAAACATGGCTACTATTTATAGAACTTCAAATATACAGACAATGTGATTGTCCTTCAATTTAAACCAATGAGAATGTTAGATTACATGGTGGTTAAGAGGGAGTTGGTAAATGGTTGGTAAATCTCATCATCAAAACCACTCCCCATTGATCATTTCTAGCTAAGCTTGGGAGAAGAATGGGGAGAATAGGCCTTAGCCTTTTTGCCATACACGTGAAGGAGAAGGAGAGTGACTATTATATTGGGACAAGGAATTATCAGCATTTGCAACACTGATATATATATATATATATACAATACTTGTTTTACTATGCACATTTTATATATATATATATATATATATATATATATCCAAGTTGTATTTGTATAATACATTCTTAGGTTGTAATTAAAATATCACAATGTAATTCACATACTGTAATAAGTGTAATTTCACACATATGATCCATGTACATTATATTACACCAGTATAATTTAATCGGATACTATCACATTATTAAATTCTACAATCAACAGTTCATTACAATATATTCATATCATGTTAATGTATACTTATATACATATTGTCATATACACATAATTCATGTAGCTCACATACTTTAGTTGATCATAACATATAGTTTATGTATACTTGCATGTCACACTTAAGTGTTTCTCTACACTATATAATATAGTTATATTCCATATACCTTATATATTCAAGTATTGCACATTTGCACATATCAATTAATATAATCTTATTATATTAATAACTTATTTATTTGTCAAATAAATAAATTATTTATCTCATTGATTAATTAATGATAATATTAATTAATCCATTCCTCATTGATTATTAATTTCCATAATAATCGATTAACACTTATACGATTAATTATCACATTAACAACTATAAATTCCAGCACAGTTATAAACAAGTGGTTTATTATTATTATATTTCTTGCAATAATAATAATCACATATTATTAATTAATCACAGTTAATATTCCATAACCATTAATTAATATTCTACAATAGTAATTAACAACTAATATAGATTAATTGTTTACTTAATAATTCATTCGTTAATTAATATAATCATTAATAATCCTCATCACTGTGCCACACAAGACTATCAACGAGTTTATCGCAAACTCCATAAATTTCTTAATTATTATAATTATTCAATTTTTATATAATTGAATTAATTCATCTCATAACACAAAATCATTTATATATGAATAAATATTCACTTCCATTAATATATTCATTTAATAATATATGGAAATTCTCGGGTATTACATCCTCCCCCCCCCCCTTATAAAAATTCCGTCCCGGAATTGCTACAAGGTTACACAAATAGATGGGGATAATCCCTCATCATCCTATCTTCTAATTCTCACGTAGCCTCCTCGACATCGTGGTTAGGCCAAAGTACTTGTACAGAAGATATAATTTTATTTCTCAAGGCTTGCTCTTTCCTATCTAGTATTTGGATAGGAATTTCTTCATACGCCAAGTTCTTCTCCACTTGAATGGGCTCATAAGAAATCGCGTGCTTGTAGTCGGCCTTGTACGGTCGTAACACAGAAATATGGAACACATTGTGGATGTGCTCCAACTCGGGTGGTAACGCAACTTTGTATGCCACTTCGCCCACTCGCTTCAGTATCTCGAACGGTCCTATGAATCTTGGACTCAATTTTCCTTTCTTGCCGAAACGGATTTTTCCCTTCCATGGAGATACCTTCAAGAATACGAAACTGTCAACTTTGAAGTCTCGGTCCTGCCGATGCAAATCTGCGTATTTCTTCTAGCGATCTTGAGCTGCTACTAATCTGGCTCTTATCATTGTCACCACGTCTGTGGTTTGTTGTACTAGCTCTGGTCCGAGTATTCGTCGTTCTCCGACTTCGTCCCAACATAATGGCATTCTGCACTTTCTTCCGTAAAGAGCTTCGTACGGTTGCATGTCGATACTCGCATGGTAACTATTATTGTATGCAAATTCGACTAAGGGTAGATGGTCGTCCCAATTTCCCTTGGAATCCATCATGCAAGTTCTAAGCATGTCCTCCAGCGTTTGTATTGTTTGCTCATTCTATCCGTCTGTCTGAGGATGGTAAGCCGTACTCAACCTCAACTGTGTTCCCATTCTCTCTTGCACACTCTTCCAAAAATTGGACGTGAAGCGTGGATCTCGATCAGAGACAATAGATACCGGCACTCCATGTCTTGAGACAATCTCCTTTATATATAGACTCGCCAATTGGTTCAAACTGTAGCGGATCTTGATTGGTAGAAAATGTGCGGTCTTCGTTAGTCGATCCACGATAACCCAAATAGCATCATAACCTTTCTGTGTAACTGGAAGTCCTACCACGAAGTCCATGGTAATATGCTCCCATTTCCACTCTGGTATTTCCAACGGTTATAGTAAACCACTCGGCCGTTGATGCTCTACTTTAACGCGTTGGCAAGTCAAACATCTACTAACGCACTCTGCGACTTTTCATTTCAAATTGGGCCACCAAAAATGTTGCCTTAGATCTCGGTACATCTTCGTGCCTCCCAGATGAACGGAATATGTCATATTGTGTGCCTCGTGCAAAATCTCTTCCCTTAACTCGGTTACTGCTGGTACCCACACTCTTCCTTCGAATCTTAAGATACCGTCTTTATCCATTCGAAATTTCTCTTCCTCATTTTCTGTGATCCTCTTTCAGATTTCTCACACTCTTCATCCTTTTCCTGGGCTTCCTTCACTCTATCCAACAACGTCGGACAAGCTTCCATTACAATTAACTTCTCACCAGACTTTTCTGGTCCTTTCACTTCTATCTCCAATTTCTCCATCTCTCTTATCAATTCTTCCCGAGTCGTTAAATTAAACAACTTTTCCTTTCCTTTCCTGCTCAGAGCGTCGGCAACCACGTTTGCCTTTCTCGGGTGATAAAGAATATCGCAGTCATAGTCTTTGATTAATTCTAACCACCTTCTCTGCCGCATGTTCAACTCCTTCTGTGTGAATATATATTTCAGACTTTTGTGGTGCGTGTATATCTCACATTTTTCTCCATATAAATAATGCCTCCATATCTTTAACGCAAAAACTACTACCGCTAACTCTAAGTCGTGATTAGGGTATCGCTTTTCGTAATCCTTCAATTGTCATGATGCATACGCAATGACCTTGCTGTGCTGCATAAGCACACAACCAAGTCCCTTGTGCGATGCATCACTATACACCACAAAATTTCCCGCATCATCTGGTAGTGATAATACAGGCGCTTCGCTCAATATCTTCTTCAACTCCTAAAAACTCTCTTCGCATTTGTCGGTCCATACAAATTTTACCGTCTTTCTAGTCAAATTGGTCAATGGGGTTGCTATCTTAGAAAAATATTGGATGAATCTTCGATAGTACCCAGCTAACCCTAAAAAACTTCTTACCTCCGTCGGTGTTCTCGGTTGTTCCCAATTACTTACTGCTTCAACCTTCGCAGGGTCTACAGAGATTCCATTCCTATCCCCCACGTGGCCTAAGAATTGAACCTTCTCCATCCAAAATTCGCACTTAGAAAATTTCGCATACATCTTCTCCTTCCTTAGTGCCTCCAAAACAATCTTCAGATGTTCGGCGTGTTCTTCCTCTGTCTTCGAGTAGATCAAAATGTCATCGATAAAAACCACTACAAATTTATCCAAGTATGGCTTGAAAACTCCGTTCATCAAGTCCATAAATGCTGTCGGAGCATTAGTCAATCCAAATGACATTACCAAAAACTCGTAGTGTCCATCACGGGTTCGAAACGCAGTCTTTGGTATGTCCTCATCCCTCACTTTTAGTTGGTGATATCCTGTTCGTAGGTTAATTTTTGAGAAACACTTTGCTCCCTTTAGTTGATCAAATAAGTCGTCTATCCTTGGTAGCGGATATCGATTCTTGATCGTTACTCTGTTTAATTCTAGATAATCGATATAGAGCCTCATCGATCCGTCCTTCTTCTTAACGAATAGTACTGGTGCTCCCCAAAGAGAAACACTCGGTCGAATGTAACCCTTATCCAATAATTCTTGCAATTGTATCATCAATTCCTTCATTTCTACTAGCGCCATACGATATGGAGCTTTCGAAATCGATGCCGTTCCCGGTGCTAAGTCTATTACGAATTCGATTTCTGTGTCTGGCGGAAGACCAGGCAGATCGTTCAGAAACACATCTTAAAATTCATTCACTATGGATATATCCTTAATTTTTACTCCCTTTTTCTGAGTATCAATGATGTAAGCTAAATAACCTACACATCCTTTCCTTAATAATTTCTTGGCCTACATCATCGTAACGTAACACGATTGCTTAAGCGATGAGCTACCATAAAACACTACCTTAGACTTATTCGAAGTCTAAAGGTTCACACACTTGTTCTGACAGTCAATAATCGCAGCATGGTTATACAACCAATCCATCCCCAGTATTACGTCAAATTCTCCCAGTCTAATAGGAATCAAGTCTACGCTTAGTTCATGTTCTCTAATGTTTGCGCGATAATCTCGATAAACGTATTCTACAAGGATCACTTCCTTATTAGCAACTTCTATGATCAAAGGATTTTCTAATTGTTCTCGGGGTGTACTAAGTTTACTAGCAAATTCTTCAGATATAAAAGAACAGGTGGCACCCGAATCAAATAATACATAAGAATTTATATCATTGATTGGGATTATACCTGACACCACGTCCTTCGCAGCCATAGCGTTCTGGACGGTCATGTTAAAGGTTCTGGAGGTTGGGCAGTTGGATTGTGCCGGCCCGCTGATCATCAGCTTGTTGCCTCCTTGCTGATTGCTACCCCCGCCACTTCCCTTCTTTGGGCAATCCTTAATACGGTGCTCAGTTGAGCCGCAAGCAAAACACCCTTGGATCTTCTTTGGTTTCGGGCAGTTGGGCGAGATATGCCCTTCCTGTCCGCAGTTGTAGCAAGTGCCACGTCCCTTCCAGCACTCACTCTGGTGATTCTTCCCACACTTTGGGCATCCTTCAGCCCTCTTCTTGAAACCTCCACGAAAATTCCCTAATTGATTATTGTTGTTTTTGTTGTTGTTATTCTCCCATTTTCTCTTTCCCAAGTTGCTTCCTCCGCTATTGCTTCCTCCCGTACGGTTCTCTCCTCCAGTATTCTTTCCTTTCTTCTCCTTGTTATACAGACTTAAGGCCTCACTGCCTCCTTCCGCAATGATTGCCTTCTCCAGTAATGTTGTAAAGGAATCAATTTGAAGAACTGATACCTTATTGAACAACCACGGCTTCAACCCTTGTTCGAAGCGTCTAGCCTTCCTCTCTTCATCTCCAACTTGGTGTTCCGCAAATTATGCTAGTTCATTAAACTTAGCTGCGTACTGCGCCACCGTCATGTCACCTTGTTTTAGTTCTAAGAACTTCACCTCCATCCGATTCTTCATACTCTTCAGGAAGTAATTCTCGAAGAACAGCATCTTAAACTTATCCTAAGCTATTATCCCTTCTCTAGCTCTTTGTTGATTAGCCTCCCACCAATAGTTCTCTTCTCCCCTCATCATGTATGTGGCAAATACTGTCTTCTGATCTTCGCCTACGCGAGCTATAGTGAAAGCTTTTTTTATCTCCTTGATCCACATTTGTGCGACGATTGGGTCGGTGGTTCCCTCGAACTCCGGGGGTCCTACACTCTTAAAGTCTTTAAAGGTTGTTACTGGCACAGTCTGAGGGTTTGGGTGAACGGGTTCATTGTTCCTTCCCCTTAAGGCCTCTCTTAACAAGTCTACCAGTTTCTGGATCGGGTCAACTTGTTCCTTCTCGTTTTTAACATATTCTTCGGGTGCAGTCAATCTACGTCTGGGCGGCATTATCTGCATCACAAGTTTTCATTTTATTATTATTCAAGTATATTACTTAAGTATTTCTTTTAATACTAAAGGAATAAATTTATAACACATGTCTGAAATAAACTTCATTTATATTCATATGCCAAATCGTTTCATTACATGATTATCCTAACATACTGCTATAAATGTTATCACATATATCCCCTAATATCACAAAAGATAGGGAATATACCAACCTACTACCATACTACCCCTCTAACAAAGGCTTACACGGGGTTTACATCACTATCCCATATCTTACACAAAAGATAGGGATTACAACATAGAATGTACAACACATAAAGATAAATGCTACTAAATACTACTAGACCATCTACGGAAATCTCATCACATCATCCCGCGCTCCACAGCGCTCTTGTACTCCATCTGCGCTATATACGCAACCAGCTCTCGACTCAAGGTATGTAGAGTCTGTCCCTGCTCTGTCGGGTAGTGGTACACACCATCAATCACCATCTCAAAAGCTGAACAGAACACATATCCCATCTTGTTCATCTTCCTCTTCTTGCACCTAACCTCGTCCTCTAGGTCGTCAGCTCTCTCATTGGCCGCTTCCCACTTCTCCTTGAAGTGTAACCTATCCATCACCTCCAACTCTAGCTGAGTACGGAGTGCCTCTTTCTCAGTCTTCTCACTCAATTCTCTCTGTTCTACTTCTTCCACCTTCTCTGCTATATCTATATTTCTCGCTACCAACATGTGGAATAAAGTTCCCATCTGGATCCCTGCCTCCCTGCGGTAAGCGATCTCTACCTCTAGCTCCTGCATAGCCAGCTTCCTCTGGTGGTCCTCGTCCCTCAGCTTCTGGAACTCAGACTCTCTCTCTTGGGCCTCTGCCTCCAGCTCCTGAACCCTGCAGTCTAACTCTAGGATCCGCTCCTCATACTCTCCTAGCATCTGCTCCTCTACAGTAGCCTCATCAGAGTCCTCTACTGGCTCATCCTCCATCGGCTCGTCCTTCATCGGCTCCTCCTCTGGATCAGACTCTATCTCAATCTCGTCCTCGTCTTCAGACTCAAACGGTGCAACAGCCTGCACTGGTGTAGCCTCTAGAGGTGCCTCGTATACTACATGTATATCCCTGGACTCCTCCTCTGCCACTCTACTAGGTACACCTGTGTCTGTCATCCTACAATCACAAACACAAGACAAACAAACAGTAACTCCATTAGAATGTTAAATAAAACATAAGTTCATTGTATAGAATGAAGTTACATTTCATAACACGCTAAGTCTCGCTCTAGGGAAAACTCTATGTGAGTTTTATCTCATTTCCAACTTCTAAGTTCACCTAAGTTATAGTCTAAGGACACTTGTTCCTAAGGTTTATAACTACAGCTTTGATACCAACCTGTGACGCCCCCAAATCTGGGACCGCCACTTGGTCTCTCGAATTCGGTTCGTCACGTGCTCATGGTAATACAATAATAACTAAAATCACACATTCACAGCGGAATATCTAATTTAGAATAATATACAATGATTTATTATAATTATTCTCCCAAGTCTCGCAACCTACGGTACTTAATAGATTACATAATAATATCAATTAACGACTTATTACATAATCTAACTTAAGCTTAAACATAATCAAATCTAGTCTTACTATATCATCTTAATACAACATTAAATTATTTAAAAACATAAAAGACACAAGCTAGTTGGTAGCCTTGCCCTTGCCCTTATCAACGCCTGAAGGTTCACCATGCTCTGCCTTAACTGAAATGTTTTAGAAAAAGCAAGAATGAGCACAAATTGCCCAACAAGTAATATACAATAAGGGTGAGTAATAAAATTCTTAATTCTCGAAAGGGTATAGCAAGGTTTGATAGTTCAAGGATAACAAGAATATCAACAGTTTTCAAATACAGTCGCTAAGGACAGAATAATATCAATGTGATTTAATAATAAATCAATTCAAGATTTCAAGATAACAGAATACTAAGCAATCACTAAGGACTATGAACTTCTACTAGAATTAACAGTATTAAACTAAAAATCCAACAAAAACAGGTACAACAGGTGATCAGCCTAAAGTACCATCGTTATGCATAACAATCAATCATACTCAAGTGCGCTCGTCGGTTCTCTGACAGTTATATTTTGTTCTTCTCAGTCAAATACAAGATCCCGCACCAATCAATTGGTTTGGGTCGCTTTTCAACAATATAAGTCTAGCCGAATCAAATGGCATAGACATTTTCACAATATTCAAGAACAATACTAAGTTCATTATGAATAATAGCTTTAATGAAATAAGAGTTCAAGTATGCTAATTCAATTCAAACGAGTAAGTAAAGAAACTAGCTCGCAATATACAAGGATAGAATACTTGCACCGAAAAAAAAAATAAGTTAGGAAACTTGCATCCAAAGAGATAAGGTTTAGATACTTGCCTTAAGCGTAGTCTATCCACGTAAAGTTAGCCAACACTTTCGAATTCTTATCGTAATATAGTTACGTATATATATGATATTCATTAGTCATATAATTAAACTTCACACTTTATCTTCGAATATACGATCAACACATAAGCTAAGTTTTAACCTAGCTACACAGTTATATATAATATAATTTCTATCCTTAACTTCCTCTTTTTCTCAAGTTGATCATATTTATACATCATTACTATCATGTGAGACTACCACAATTAGCAAACATACTCGCATATTATTAATATCACATAAGACCACAATCAATACTAAATATATTTTATTTTAGCAAGTTATGGCATTCCCATAAGTTAACCGTCAAAATCGGATTCACGTATATCACATAGTATATATATACATGTTAATGAGTCTTTTTATATTTGTATAACCTTCCCTTGTTCCAAACATATGTGATATAGATTCTAAGTCTACACTTACGGTCATTCAAGGTCATTAAATTTACAAAGCCTATCATGCTTGCTTTCAAAACACTTAAGATAATCATATAACTCATTTTTAGGCATGCTTATGAGTATTCACATTTCATACATGTAACTATCATAGTTATTAGTTTGAAGACATGCTTCACTTAGGCCTATCTTGATTTCACGATATCTACCATGGTAAGCATACATGTATGATACATTAGTGAGTCTAAGATTACCATCAAACACGTTCAAAATTATCAGATTCTAACTCTCGACATAACATATCAAAGTTCACGCTCAAAGGTCATATTTTCATTAGTAAAGCTTGCTAATAAGGCCTAACATGTTCATGTTATCTACATACATATGTTATCATGTCCGACATGCATTTCACGGCCATATAAACATGCTTATAAGATCAGAATATCAACATGGTCATAGCATGTTAAAGTTTCTTTTCAAAACTTATATTTTTGTTAGGAATATGCATTAGTAAGGTTCACATGTTCACATTTTATTATGGAACCTATATACGCGAGTTAGCATGCTTTTCATACATCCTTAAATCATACTAATATGCTTGCAAGGTCAGAATGTTAACATGGCAAGTATACATATCGAGTATGTTTTTAAATTCGAAGTTTGTTTATAAAACGCTAAGTTTATCTCAAACTATAAGTATGCGTGTAACTCTTAGTAAAACATGCTTGCATTGCCTTAGTATACCCATATATATGTACCACTCATGCTAGCATGCTTGTTCTAATTTATCTCAACAATTTACACTTAGCAGAATCAAGTAGGAAATCAAAAACTGCAGACAGTGTCCTGCGCACCTGCGCAGCATGCCAAGGTCAAACCGACGCAGCAGCGCCACCACTGGTTCTGGCCGGACTGCAGTCTGCTTCGGCAGTTATCAGCCCAATTCACAAAATTACTTCACCGATTCGAATTTTAAACATGCTACATTATATACTAACATGTTACTAGGTCTATATAACAACTAATAACCATTCTATAATTCAATTAACATTCCTTGCAACCAAAATCAAGAAATGGAATTTTGACATAAACTGAAAATGAAGAACATGAAGCAATCTTATACCTTTGCTATATGAAATGAACTTGCTGAAATTGAAATTTCTCCCTCTATGACTATCTTGTTAACAAACTCACAACACTCTCAATCCAACACTTAGCAAAATTCTGAGCAAATCAGATTAAAGAAACATGGCTACAATTTATAGAACTTCAAATATACAGACAATGTGATTGTCCTTCAATTAAACCAATGAGAATGTTAGATTACATGGTGGTTAAGAGGGAGTTGGTAAATGGTTGGTAAATCTCATCATCAAAACCACTCTCCATTGATTATTGCTAGCTAAGCTTGGGAGAAGAATGGGGAGAATAGGCCTTAGCCTTTTTGTAATACACGTGAAGGAGAAGGAGAGTGACTATTATATTGGGACAAGGAATTATCAGCATTTGCAACACTGATATATATATATATATATACAATACTTATTTTACTATGCACATTTCATATATATATATATATATATATATATATATATATATATATCCAAGTTGTATTTGTATAATACATTCTTAGGTTGTAATTAAAATGTCACAATGTAATTCACATAATGTAATAAGTGTAATTTCACACATATGATCCATATACATTATATTACACCGGTATAATTTAATCGGATACTATCACATTATTAAATTCTTCAATCAACAATTAATTACAATATATTCATATCATGTTAATGTATACTTACATACATATTGTCCTATACACATAATTCATGCAGCTCACATAGTTTAGTTGATCATAACATATAGTTTATGTATACTTGCATGGTCACACTTAAGTGTTTCTCTACACTATATAATATAGTTATATTCCATATACCTTATATATTCAATTATTGCACATTTGCAAATATCAATTAATATAATCTTATTATATTAATAACTTACTTTTTTGTCAAATAAATAAATTATTTATCTCATTGATTAATTAATGATAATATTAATTAATCCATTCCTCATTGATTATTAATTTTCATAATAATCGATTAACACTTATACGATTAATTATCACATTAACAACTATAAATCTCAGCACAATTATAAACAAATGGTTTATTATTATTATATTTCTTGCAATAATAATAATCACATATTATTAATTAATCACAGTTAATATTCCATAACCATTAATTAATATTCTACAATAGCAATTAACAACTAATATAGATTAATTATTTACTTAATAATTCATTCGTTAATTAATATAATCAGTAATAATCCTCATCACTGTGCCACACAAGGCTATCAACGAGTTTATCGCAAGCTCCATAAATTTCTCAATTATTATAATTATTCAATTTTTATATAATTGAATTAATTCATCTCATAACACAAAATCATTTATATATGAATAAATATTCACTTCCATTAATATATTCATTTAATAATATATGGAAATTCTCGGGTATTACAAAAACAACTCCAATACGTCCCGGTTTAGTGCTTAAGCTCCATTCTGGCCTGAAATCTATAAACAAACCTATTAGACTCGTGTTAACAACCAAACATGCAATAAACTAAGCATAACGGAATCAAAATAAATGAATATTATGCACTCGTCACCTATCAATAGGAATTCTTTTAGTGATAGTAGTACAAATAATCCTTAGACTTGAGATCATCATAGTATCTTGTGTATGATAAGTTATACTTTGACATGTCCCTTAAGACCCTAAGGGTATATCAAAGGGTATGATTGGGTATAATAATTTATACATGGAGATAATGAATGATCAATAAAGGATCTACCACTTCTATTAAAAGAAAAGAATGTCCTATGTTATTCGATAAATGAAAACCCAGTAGTCCTTGGCTAAGGCAAAATGAAATTAGAAAGGAGTTTCTAATTTGCATTATTTGGTGTTAAGCATTTTAGAATCGAAATACAAATAATTAAATAAAATAAGACTTGATAGTAATTTCATGTCTTATATTTAATTGGGACATTGTATGGTGGAAGGAATGAATTGTACGATAATTATTTACTTAAAGGTTTTTTTATGATTAATGTTGAAATCTATATTATCTGGAAAGTCGTTTATCGCTAAGGGGGCTTACCCTTATTGTAGAATAAATGTTATTTATTTAAATGAATTATTAGTTTAATTTATTTATTTAAATATGATTAGAATTGTTCTAATTGATTTATTCACAAACGGTTTAATATGAAGAACCTAAAGGGTCACACCATAAAATGAAGAATATTTATTAAAGAAGCTAATAGTATAATCGTAATAATAAGTTAAGTATATTTAATTTATTCTATAGTGATAGAATAAATTAAATAGCTTAATATTTATTACTTAATATTTTAAAAATATTAAATATAAATTAATAAGAGGAGTCTTATTATTATTATTATTATTATTATTATTATTACTATTACTATTATTATTATTATTATTATTATTATTATTATTATTATTATTATTATTATTATTATTATTATTACTATTTTATTCCTAAATGAGTTTGGAAATTAATTAATAAGATACTCTCTCATATATATATTCCTAATAAAATTAGGAGACTAAATAATTAAAAGAGATTAATTATTCCCAATAGGATTGGAAGCCTAATTAATTAAAAGAGTTTAATTAATTAATATAAAACCCTAATCCTAAATAGTTTAGGAGGGTTGCCTACATTTATAAATAAGAAAGTCTTATTATGGAACAAGGTTACACACTACATTCTAAGAGTTAGGAGAGTATACAATTTCTATAGAGATAGAAATTAGGGTTTAGCCAAACACCCACCTTCTTGAATAACTCTTCTTCTTTGGTGGATCACCTATAGAGGCCAAACACTTGGGTGGCTAACATTGATCAAAGGAAGAATTAAACCCGGAGAACTCAAGGAGAGCGCGAAGGATTTGGTGTTGAACTCGTATATGTGAAAGCTTAGTTCTACAAGGTATAAATCTAATCTCCATTTATTTCGTTTAATTAATAACTGTGCATAAAGGATGATCAAGTTATATGGTTTGTCAAATTATAAAACTCTGATTTACCATACTTTCGCTTATGTAATGCAATTTGATTGCGCCCATTAAACTTACAAACCTAACAGATATGGTAATTATGAGTTTCTAGTAATGTCATTTGGTCTAACGAATGCATCTGCAGCGTTCATGGACTTGATAAATAGAGTATTACAGCCGATTTTGGACAAGTTCGTGGCGGTGTTCATCGATGACATCTTGGTGTACTCCAAAACACAAGAAGAACATGTAGAACATATGAGAGTAACGTTGGAGGCGTTAAGAAAAGAGAAGTTGTACGCAAAATTTTCAAAGTGTGAATTCTGGTTGGAGCGTGTTTAATTTCTTCGACATGTAATTGATAAGGACGGAATTTCGGTGGATCCAGCAAAGGTGGAAGTTGTGATAAATTGGGATTAACCGAAGACACCTTCAGAAGTAAGGAGTTTCTTAGGATTAGCTGGTTATTATCATTGTTTTATTAAAGATTTCTCCAAGATAGCGACTTCGTCGACTAACTTGACGAGAAAAGCTGTGAAGTTCATTTGGACGAATAAATGTGAAGAAAGTTTTCATGAATTGAAGAAAAGGTTAAGTTCAGCACCTGTGTTATCATTGCCTGATAATATTGGGAATTGTGTGGTGTATAGTGATGCATCGCACAAGAGGATAGTTTATGTGCTTATGCAAAACGACAAGGTCATTTTGTATGCATCGCGGCAGCTGAAGGACTATGAGAAAGGGTATCCGACCAATTATTTAGAATTAGTTGCGTTAGTGTTTGCTTTGAAGATTTGGAGGCACTATCTCTTTAGGGAGAAGTGTGAGATATATATGGACTATAAGAGTTTGAAATATATTTTCATAGAAAAATATCTAAATATGCGTTAGAGGCGATGGTTGGAGCTGATTAAGGATTATGATTGTGAAATCCTTTACCATCCGAGTAAATAGAATGTGGTTCCCGATGCATTAAGTAGGAAGGGTTGGGAGAAGCTGTCTTTATTAACTGCTCAGGATGAGCTAATCTCAGAAATGTACGAAGGAGTTGGAGGAAAAATTATTCCAGATGGAGGCCCATCCAACTTTAGTGGACAAAGTAAAAGAGGTTCAATTTCAAGATGAAGAGTGTGAAAAGATAAGAAAAAGGGCGTCTGAAGGTGAAAAGGTAAAATTCAAAATCGCTATCGAAGGGTTGTTGCGATTTGATGGAAGAATTTGTGTTCCTCCAGTACTAGAAGTCAGAGATGAAATTCTGCAAGAGGCCTATAATTCGAGATATTCACTTCACCCGGGAAGTAGAAAAATGTTCCAAGACCTTCGACAACATTTCTGGTGGTCGAATTTGAAAAAAGAGGTCGCTAAGTGTGTTGCTAAATGCTTAACGTGTCAGAAAGTCAAAGCAGAGCATCAAAGGCCAAGTGGTTTGTTACAACCATTGGAAATACCATAATGGAAATAGGAGCATATCACGATGGATTTTGTGGTAGGTCTTCCAACTAATCAAAAGGGTTATGCCGTGATATGGGTTATCGTTGATCGACTGACGAAGTCAGCTCATTTCTTGTCGATCAAGATTAGATTTAGTTTAGATAAGTTGGACAAATTGTATATTAAGGAGATTGTTTCGAGGTACGGTGTTCTGATGTCAATTATACCATACCGTGATCCGCATTTTACATGAAAGTAGTATGCACACAAGTCAATCATATTTGATATGATGAAACATATACTTTGTTACAATCTTTTTCATTTATTAATAAAAGAATTATTTATTTAAAGGCGTTTATATTATCTACATAATGCTGTTATATTTAAATGTGATAAACTCATAGTTTTAAGCAATGCTTTTAGAATCATGATGATGATCATGCTAATGAGATATAAATTCTTAGACATCTTAAAACTAAAATAGTTCTCAATCGATGGATTACTAAATAGGGGATTAATGAATCCGGATAGACTGGTACATACGTTGCTTGCTCTTTAGAAGAGGATGATCGATCTCATGATCATTTGTGTGGAGACACTAAAGCAAGTATGTAGGTGCTTATTGGAGAATAAGTACGTTGAACGTGGCTCGCTAAGGAATACCTAATGGAGTTTTACTTGCCTATCAATCGGAATTCCTTTAGTGATAGTTATATAAGTAATCCTTGGACTTGAGATCATCATAGTATCTTATGTATGAGGAGTTATACTTTGACATGTCCCTTAAGACGTTAAAGGTATATCAAAGGGTATGGTTGGGTATAATTAATTATACATGAAGATAATGAATGATTAATAAAAGATCTACCACTTCTAATAAAAGAAGAGAATGTCCTATGTGATTCGATAAATGACAACCCAGTAGTCCTTTGCCAATGCAAAATGAAATTAGAAAGTAGTTTCTAATTTGCATTATAGGAGTTTGTGCATTTAGGATCGGAATACATATAATTAAATAAAATAAGACTTGATAGTATATCCATGTCTTATATTCAATTGGGACATTGTATGGTAGAAGGAATGAGTTGTATAGTAGCTATTTACTCAAAGGTTCTTTTATGATTAATGTTGAAATCTATATTATCTGGAAAGTCGTTGAGCGCTAAGGAGGTTTATCCTTATTATAGAATAAATATTATTTATTTAAATGAATTAATAGTTAATTTATTTATTTAAATAAAATTAGAATTATTTTAATTAATTTATTCACAACCGGTTTAATATGGAGAACCTAAAGGGGCACACCATAAAAAGATGAATATTTATTTAAGAAGCAAATGATATAATCATAATAATAAGTTAAGTGTATTTAATTTAATCTATGGTGATGGAATAAATTACATAGCTTAATATTTATTATTTAATATTTTAGAAATATTAAATATAAATTAATAAGAGGAGTCTTATTATTATTATTACTATTATTAATATTATTTTAATCCTAAAGGAGTTTGGGAATTAATTAATAAAATTACTCTCTCATATATTTCTACTAAGATTAGGAGGTTAATTAATTAAAGGAGTTAAATTATTTATTCTTAATAAGATTAGGAAGCCTAATTAATTAAAAGAGTTTAATTATTTAATATAAAACCCAAATCCTAAATGGTTAAGAGGGTTGCCTACCTCTAAAGGTCAAACACTTGGGTGGCTAACGTTGATAAAAAAAAGAATCAAACCAGTGGATTCAAGTTGAACGCGAAAAGAATTTGAAGCTGAACTCGTACTAGAGGAAGCTAGAATCTTCAAGGGTATGAATCTTATTCTTAATCTTTTTGTTTAATTAATAACTGTTCATAAAGGATGATCCTAGTATATGGTTTGTAAAATTTTAAAATTCTGATTTACCATGCTTCCGCATATTTTATGTAATTTGATTGCGTTTATGAATCTTACAAACCTAACAGTAGCATCAGAGCAAAACCTTTATGCGAGTTATTAATTGTTCAGATTTGATATGTATGTTGATATGTGTTTTGAATAATTTTTTGGGCATAATTATTGGCAAAGATTCTTTTGAAGAAAAATTGCATAATTCGCGAACTGAAAAAATTGATTCTAGAGGCCGGCGCCTCATCGCCTGATTAAAGTGTAATCACGGCGCCGCAGCGCAGGTCCCGGATCTAGAAACACGAATTTGGCGCGGCAACGCCGGACCGGGTTTCTGCACGGGTAAACCGGCGCCGCAGCGCCCGAATCCAGTTCATTCGAAGCGCTGCAGCGCCGGTACCTAGAATTAAATAAAACTTTATTTTATTTATTAATTTAATTTCTAATTAAAATAAAAAGTTTATTTTAAATTAAAAATTAAATTCCATGATTTTTCCAGTAATTCTAAATTAAAATAAAGTTATTTATTTTTAAATTTTAGAACATGATTTCATATAGATTAAATAAAGGAGTTTATTTTAAATTATAATTGGGATTAATGCTAATTAATTTTCCAGTAATTCTAAATTTAAAGAAAGTTATTTATTTTTTGAATTTAGAATATGATTCCATATATATTAAATAAAGGAGTTTATTTTAAATCATAATTGGGATTAATGCTAATTAATTTTGCGCATTAAATCGATATCAATATATATATATATATATATATATATATAATTTATTAAATATTTATTAATTCATGAGATGAATGTTATTTATTGATGCATATAGTGATATGTATGATAATAAATGAGATTGATTATGAACTATTGACCAATATGATTGAATTTTTTTTTAGTTGGATGCATGAATGATTGGGTTTTATTAAATGGGGTCTGCGTACCTCGTCTTCTCTAATTTTTCTTGATGTAAAATTCTATCTTCGTCCTATATACTTTTCATTGACTACTGATCAAGGTTTCTATTTATTAAAATAGTTGATGTAATAGGATTAGTTAGAATTATCTTGAAGAATTAGAGACCAAGGAGCAAGGAGTGCTTTAAGACCCGTTTGTAATGGAGCTCAGGTTTAAATGTAATAGTTATATTTAAATTCCGTTCTTGCACCCTAGGTTTAACCTCTTGGTTCACATGGTGGCTATAGTGAACCAAACTAGAATAAAGTTCATAATCAATCTGGATAGAATATAATATTCTATATGCATGTTTATAATATATATATATATATATATATTTATATATATATATACATATATATATATTATATTATGCAACATGATTCGCATGTCAATTAATATGACGCGTATTTTATATATATATATATATATATATATATATATATATATTAAATATTTATTAATTCATGAGATGAATGTTATTTATTAATGCATATAGTGATATGGATGATAATAAATGAGACTGATTATGGACTATTGATCAATGTGATTGGATTTTATTTTAGTTGGATGCATGAATGATTGGGTTTTATTAAATTAGGTCTGCGTACCTCGTCTTCTCTAATTTTTCTTGATGTAAAATTTTATCTTCATCCTATATACTTTTCCTTGACTATTGATCAAGGTTTCTATTTATTAAAATAGTTAATGTAATAGGATTAGTTAGAATTATATTGAAGAATTACAGACCAAGGAGCAAGGAGTGCTTTAAGACCCGTTTGTAATGGAGCTCAGATTTAAATGTAATAGTTATATTTAAATTCCGTTCTTGCACCCTAGGTTTGACCTCTTGGTTCACATGGTGGCTATAGTGAACCAAACTAGACTAAAGTTCATAATCAATCCGGGTAGAATATAATATTCTATATGCATGTTTATACTATATATATATATATATATATATATATATATATATTATGCAACATGATTCACATGTCAATTAATATGACGCGTATTTAATATATATGTGTGTGTGTGTGTGTGCTCATGCACGCTAAACAAGATAAGACAAATAATAGCAAACCCCTCAATAATTTATATTAAGTCGTTCAAAGATATTTGGAATATCAAACGCCGCCTTCTAGAATGATAAAATTAATAGAGTATTAAATATTTAATATGAGTTTGTTGTGTCATCGCAAGGCAAGTATTAAATATTTAAGATGTTATTTTATCACATTTGATGCTTATAACAGAATTGAACAATACTGTTTTGTTGTGTCACCACAAGGATGATATTTTTCTTTTTGAATATATGGAAGTGCTACGTTGGACTTAACTTAGATAATTTTGATTCGGATGTGTCACCACTTGATCGAAATAATCTAAGAGGCAAAAGAAGTTACATGATGATGTAATTGGCAAGAGTTGTCTACCTATTTATTTATATATAGTTTGTTGTGTTACCACAAGACTATATACATTTGAAATGGGATCCTTATTCTCACTAGCAAATTTTTAATTAGATTTGCCGAACTATATATTATGAGGGTAATAGTTTAAAAAAAATAGTGGAAGATACCAATTTAAAATAAGACCTAATTTATTTTGGTAATTAATTAAATGAATGTATGCTAAAACGTTTTTTTATTTTCACATGCAGAATTTGAAAATGTCACGCTCACTATCACTGCGTAGCATACTTGATGCTAACAAACTGACCGGATCGAATTACGCGGACTAGTTAAGAAATCTGAGAATTGTTCTCACTGTTGAAAAGCTTTCTTATGTCCTATATTCGCCCGTCCTTGCAACTATTGCAGCAACAGCCTCTGAGGAAGAGATTGTAACTTTTAGAAAGTGGCAAGATGATGCATATGTGGCTCAATGCATCATGCTCGCATCCATGAGTAATGAGTTTCAACGTCAGCATGAAACTATGGATGCTCCTACTATATTATTGCACCTCCAAGAGTTGCATGGTAAGAAAAGTAGGACTGCAAAATATGAGATATCTAAGGAGCTTTTCCGATCTCGGATGACCAAGGGCACTACTATTGAGACTCGTGTCCTAAAAATAATCAATTTAATTGAACGTCTTGCACAACTAGGTTTCTTCATGGATGAGGAGTTAAGTCAGGATTTGATCTTGCAGTCACTTCCAGACACCTTCTCACAATTTGTTGTGAATTTTCACATTAATAAGTTGGATGTCAGCTTGCCTGAATTACTTAACATGTTGAAAACTGTTGAAGGTCACTTCCCATCCAAGAAGAACCAAGTCTTACTGGTGGATGATAAAAGTAGTATGCACACAAGTCAATCTAGTTTGATGATAAAACATATACTTTGTTACAATCTTATTCATTTATTAATAAAAGAATTATTTATTTAAAGACATTTATATTATCTACATAATATTGTTATATTTAAATGTGATAAACTCATAGTTTTAAGCAATGCTTTTAGAATCATGATGATGATCATGCTAATGAGATATAAATTCTTAGACATCTTAAAACTAAAATAGTTCCCAATCGATGGATTACTAAATAAAGGATTAATGAATCCGGATAGATTGATGCATACGTTGCTTGCTCTTTAGAAGAGGATGATCGATCTCATAATCATTTGTGTAGAGACACTAAAGCAAGTATGTAGATGCTTATTGGAGAATAAGTACGCTGAACGTGGCTCGCTAAGGAATACCTAATGGAGTTTTACTTGCCTATCAATCGGAATTCCTTTAGTGATAGTTATATAAGTAATCCTTAGACTTGAGATCATCATAGTATCTTATGTATGAGGAGTTATACTTTGACATGTCCCTTAAGACGTTAAAGGTATATCAAAGGGTAGGGTTGGGTATAATTAATTATACACGAAGATAATGAATGATTAATAAAAGATCTACCACTTCTAATAAAAGAAGAGAATGTCCTATGTGATTCGATAAATGACAACCCAGTAGTCCTTTGCCAATGCAAAATGAAATTAGAAAGTAGTTTCTAATTTGCATTATAGGAGTTTGTGCATTTAGGATCGGAATACATATAATTAAATAAAATAAGACTTGATAGTATATCCATGTCTTATATTCAATTGGGACATTGTATGGTAGAAGGAATGAGTTGTATAGTAGCTATTTACTCAAAGGTTCTTTTATGATTAATGTTGAAATCTATATTATCTGGAAAGCCGTTGAGCGCTAAGGAGGTTTATCCTTATTATAGAATAAATATTATTTATTTAAATGAATTAATAGTTAATTTATTTATTTAAATAAAATTAGAATTATTTTAATTAATTTATTCACAACCGGTTTAATATGGAGAACCTAAAGGGGCACACCATAAAAAGATGAATATTTATTTAAGAAGCAAATGATATAATCATAATAATAAGTTAAGTGTATTTAATTTAATCTATGATGATAGAATAAATTAAATAGCTTAATATTTAATATTAAATATTTTAGAAATATTAAATATAAATTAATAAGAGGGGTCTTATTATTATTACTATTATTATTAGTTTAATTCCTAAAGGAGTTTGGGAATTAATTAATAAAACTACTCTCCCATATTCCTAATAAGATTAGGAAGCCTAATTAATTGAAAGAGTTTAATTAATTAATATGAAATTCTAATCCTAAAATTTTTAGGAGGGTTGCCTACATCTATAAATAAGAAGAGTCTTATTTTTATTTAGGGGTTAATGCAATTTCCAAGAGTTGGGAGAGCAAACGTTTTCTAGAGAGAGAAAAATTAGGGTTTTGACAATAACCCATGTTCTTAATATTTGTTCATTCTTGGTGAATCACCTCTAGAGGCTAAACACTTGGGTCGCTGACGTTGATCAAAGGAATGAATCACACCCGGTAGATTCTACTCAAACAAGGAAAGGATTGGAGTTGAACTCGTACCTGAGAAAACTCGTATCTTCAAGGGTATGAATCTCATCTTCTTCTTTTTGTTTAATTGCACATAAAGGATGATCCGGGTATATGGTTTGTAAAATTTTATAACTCTTATTTTTACGCTTCCGTTGCTATATATATAAGTGTTGCATGCTCATGAATCTTACAAACCTAACAGTGGTATCAAAGCCAAATCATTATGCGAGTTATTAACTATTTAAATTTGATATGTATATTGATATATATGTTTTGAACAATTTAATTGGGCATAATTGTTAGCTAGGAATCATATTTTTGGAGAAAAACTGCACAATTCGCCAACTGGAAAACAGATTCTGGAGATTGGCGTCGCAACGCCGGATTGCAATACAATCCCGGCGCCGCAGCGCTTGCTCCTTGTCCCTAGCGCTATAGCGCCTGAAGCCAGATTTTCATCAGCGCCGCAGCGCCGCAGCGCTAGCAGCTGGTTTTTGTTTTCTGGTGACATGGAGCCGTGACCAGATGTTAGTTCATTAGCAGCGCCGCAGGGCCACTCTTCAGAAAATTTATATTTTTATTTATTTTTAATTTAGATAAAAGGTTTATTTTAATTAAAATTATATGTTTTTCTGTACTTATAAATTAATAAATGAGTTTATTAGATTTGGAAATGGATAAAAATAAAGATGTTTATTTTAATTAGAATTGGATTTCATGTTAACTAATTAGAGTTGGAATTAGATTCCATGATAACTAATTACAGTTGAAATTGGATTTCAAAACTAACTTGAATTGCCCATTAAATCGATATCAATGTATATATTGAATGTTTTTTTATTGATGCATATGGTGATATGTATGATAATAAATGGGGTTGATTATGGACTATTGACCAACGTGATTGAATTTTATTTTAGTTGGATACTTGAATATAAGAGTTAGATTAAATGAGGTCTGCGTACCTCGTCTTTTTTAATTTTTCTTGATGTAAATTCTATCTCTCTCCTATGTACTTCCCTTTGACTGCTGATCAAGGTTTCTATTTATTGTAAATAGTTTATGTAATATGATTAGCTAGAATTACTTGAAGAATTAGACACCAAGGAACAAGGAGCGCATGAAGACCCGTTTGTAATGGAGCCCGGGTTTAAACATAATAGTTATATTTAAATTTAATTCGTGCACCCCTATGTTTGATCTTTTGGTTCACTTGGTGGCTCGAGTGAATCAAACTAGAATAAAAATCCATAATCAATCCGGGTAGAATATTGTATTCTATAAGCATTTTTATACTATATATATTATATATTATGCAACATGTTTTGCATGTCAATTAATATGACGCGTATTTTCTATATATATACATGAGCGCTAAACAAGATGAGACAATTAATAACAAATAACTAAAAGAAATTATATTAAGTTGTAACGTTCAAAGATATTTGGAATATCGAACGTCGCCTTCTATCATGATAAAATAATAGAGTATTAAATATTTATTATGAGTTTGTTGTACACATACAAGACAAGTATTAAATATTTAAGATGTTTTATTACATTAAATATTTATAAAGGAATTAAACATTACCGCTTTGTTGTGCACATACAATGGCTGTAATTTTCTCTTCACTTATATGGAAATGCTTGTCGGACTTAACTAAGATTGTTTTGGTTCGGATGTGCACACACTTGACCATAATGATCTAATAGGCAAAATACAAAGAGTTACATGATGATATAATTGACAAAAATTGTCTACCTGATTATTTATATATAGTTTGTTGTGCACACACAAGACTACATACATTTGAAATGGGATCCTTATTCTTGCTAGCAAATCTTTAATTAAATTTGTCAAACTATATATTATGAGGGTAATATAGTTTGAAGAACATAGTGGGAGATACCAATTTAAAATAAAACCTAATTTATTTTGGTAATTAATTAATTGAATGTATGCTAAAATGTTATTTTATTTCACATGCAAAATTTGAAAAATATCACACTCACTATCATTGCATAGCATACTTGATGCTAACAAGTTGACCAGACCGAATTACACGGACTGGTTAAGAAATTTGAGAATTGTTTTCACTGTTGAAAAGCTTTCTTATGTCCAAAATTCGCATCTCCCTGCAAAAGATGTAGAATTAGCCTCAAAGGAAGAGATTGCTCTTTTAATAAGTGGAAAGATGATGCATTCATGACACAATGCTGAAAGTAGTATGCATACAAGCTAATCATGTATGATGAAAAAATATATACTTTGAAAACGATCTTATTTATTTATTAATAAAAGTATTCATTTATTAAAGGCATTTAATTATCTACATGATGCTGTTTTTATAATATGTATACAACCCATAACTAGTTTTAAGCAATGATTTTAGAATCATGATGTTGATCATGCTAATAAGATCTAAATTCTTAGATAGCTTTAAAAAAAAATAGTTCCAAATCGATGAATTACTAAAAAGGAGATTAATAAATTCGGATAGATTGGTACATATGTTGTTTGCTCATTGGATGAGGATGATTGATCTTATGATCATTTGTATAGAGACACTAAAGCAAGTATGTAGGTGCTTATTGGAAAATAAGTACACTGAACGTGACTCGCTAAGAAATACCTAATGGAGTTTTACTCGCCTATCAATAGGAATTCTTAATGTGATAGTAGTATGGGAGTTGTCGTTTAGCACTCCAAAATTAACCTTACTCATATTCTACTAACTCAAGAATTAGTTTAGTAACAAGTAAGGATCGATCCCACAAAGAGTGTTTTGTTTTATATCTATCCAAGTATTTTCTAATGAATTGGGGGTTTTGGTTTGTAAAGTTGAATTATCGAAAGCGAATTAAAAAAAAGTATTAATGAGTAAAAAGTTTCAATTCTTCAGTTCTGCATCGCCTTTTCACAATTATGGATTAACCAAGTTTTTACAATATTTATCCTTCAATGAAATTAATAATCCTAGATAACCGTGATCGCTAGCTATCCGAAATTCTCCTTATGTGTAAATCTAATACGACAATCGCCAACAAAAGATCCTAACTATCATATAATGTGACGCCCCCAAAATAGGTTCAATCCACAACCCATTCTGAGTCGCCAAGAAATACATGGTACAGAATTCAAATACAAATCTTTTATATCAAATTGTCGTGCACAATACGACCACACATAAAGTGTGAGTTTTAATATAAATACAGTACCCACCCTCCTTATCAATGATACGTTACATAAAGGTACAGTCAATAACTATTTTAGGAATTAAAATCTTTGGAAAATACACAAGAAAACCTTCGTACATGCGAGGCCATGCTTCTAAATTATAATAGATACCATAGGACTTGAGAATTATCCTTGGTTGACCCAATAGACCCCAAAGAAAAATGAGAAAATTACTATCATGTTCTTTCCAATGGTGGATTTTCTCTTGCCATATAATTATCTCTATTGTCTCCAACTGTGGATTATATTTCAACCATACACCAAGATTATATAGGTAGTGCTCATAGATATAACCAGCAAGTGGATGTGCACAACCATGTCTTATGATAACACGAGGTCGTATGTCATTTGACATCTTGTATGATAGTGGCAACACACCCTTCCAAGGTTGGGTTCACCCCACCTAAGTCGGGTCACCAAATCAACGGTTAAATGACATATAAAATACAACACACACATTTTAAATTCTCAATATAATTATTATCATACTATTTTATGGGAAACTTCAATAGCTATCGACCATCTTTCTATTCCCCTGTTATCCCCGCTCGACCCCGCTACACTCTTATTACCTGAAATGAATTGTGAAGCAAATGGGTGAGCATAAATAGCCCAGTAAAGAATATCATGACTAAAGATAATCAAATTATCAATAGCATTCGTCAGTAATAAATCAGAGATTTAGAACGATGGTAGATGATAAAACTTTTCAACCATAGTTGCAGCGGAACGAACAATCCATTAGAAGAGTCAAATAGACCATAATATCTATTATATTCTCCATGTTCAAAGTCCGCCAACAATGTTTTATCACTGTAACATCAATCAACAGTCCTGTCCACAATCATGTGAATAATTCATAATCATAATTGTGTTGCTAGATTCCTCTTTGCACCCAGGACGAAGATAATTTTCATCACCTGTCTTTACCTGAAAAACCAAAGATCATGGTTATACCAAATCACAGTTCCTGTTCATAATTATGCTAATCAATTCATCTTTGCACTACAGGCCAAACATATTCAACAATTAATCATTCATCTATACACTACAGGTTAAAGGCATCCATCTATAGCTCATCTTTGCACTACAGGCCAAAGATATTCACAAATCAACCGCTTATCTTTTCACTACAGGCCAAAGATATTCATCAATAGTTCATCTTTGCACTACAGGCCAAAGATATTCATAAATCAACAGCTCATCTTTGCACTATAGACCAAAGATATGCATTAATAGTTCATCATTGTACTACAGGCCAAAGATATTCATAAATCAACAATTCATCTTTGCACTACAGGCCAACGATATTCAAATCTCAAAAAAATATCTAACCATTTCAGATTTTATAGAAACAACATTTATAACCATGTTGATCAATTCACCTTTGCACTTAAGCTAAAGATATTCAATTGTAAACTCAATGGTCATAATCATACCGATCAACAATTCATCTTTGCACTACTGGCCAAAGAGAACCCATAGTCATGGTCATACCAATAATCTACCCATATTTACACTCAAGTTAAAAGGAACTTCCATCACAATGATTATAAAATGTTATATATGATAATAAGAACAATATGATCAAAACATGGATCTAATTTGAAGAGTAAGATTCATAAATCAAAGATAATTTGTATAGGAAAAAAAATATATTATATTTTTTTTATCGTGAATAGTACCCCGTGAATAGTAACTCATGAATAGTAATTCATGAATAGTAACTCATGAATAGTAGCCCATGAATAATAACTCGTGAATAGTAACTCCTAAATAGTAACTCGTGAATAGTAACTCGTAAATAGTAACTCATGAATAGTAATTCATGAATAGTAACTTCGACATGAAAAAGTAAAATTTTCATAATAAAGTGCAGACCAATATTCTGGTGAAATGATAATGAAAGAAATAACATTATTTACAAAGAAAATAACATCCCTTACCATCCCTTACGAATACGAAAGCAATTATAACCCTTACGAGTATAAAATCACGTCCTTTACCAAAATACCCTTTCACAAAAATAATATCATTTACGAAAAATCATATTATTTTACGAAAAATAACCTCTTTTACGAAACATAATAACATCCCTTACAACAATGATATCCCTTACCTTAGTAAAATACTGAATCTGACTGGAATATCGGATATTATGTTGACGAAAACTTGCACTGTTATCAACACTCAAAATACTCTTATCCTCACAAGAAATACGCTCAACATTATAGGGAGAAAATTTTCTGATTCTGGTGTGATTTTTAATTCTAACTAAGCACCCTATTTATAGAAAAATGCTAGAACGCCAAAACTGACCAAAGAAACCAACGGATGATTTTCAAGCCTCCACCTTTGAAATTTCTCCTCAGCAAAATTTTCAACATTTTATAACAAATAAAAGGACATGAGTGGGGCCCACCATTCTAAAAAATCTCCACCAAAAATATTTTAACTTTAAACAATATTCAAAAACTTCAATAATTCATAATAAATAGCCTTTTTCTTAGAAAAATATGAAGCTTATGTCCATTTCATATAAAATTTAATTCTCTACAATTTTGTAGAAGAAAGTTTTTCCAAATTCCGAACGAAAAATGACCCGAATTTACATACGGATGATTTTGTAGTCTATCAATATTGACAATTCACAACCGGATGATTCCTTTTCTTTTTTTTCTTTCTTTTCTCCCACACCAACATATTGACAATTCAAAAAAATCAGCAATTAAAACAACAAGTGAGGCCCACCAACTCACAAAACATGTTTTTAGCATTTATTGTAACAAAATCAATTCGGACCCAATTTGCTCTCTTTCTCCTCATTTTATTCATATATCGTGAATTTATTATAAAAATATTATCATTTAAATTATATTATTATATTACCACATTATACACTTATAATATAATATTATAATAATATATTTGAATGAATTATTTTATTATAAAAGATAAAATAACAATTGTCAACAATCGTCTCTTTTGTTAAAATTCCTCCATTTATATCCACGTTGAATAAATATTTTCATATTATTTTTATCAATAATTAATTATTATTCACAAATAATATTACAGAATCACAATAATGACAACCAGGTCGTTCTCAGGAAAGAGGGGGTTTCCAATAAGAATTTTTCTTCATTGGCATGCAATTATATAACCTAACCACTTTTATCGACAGAATTTTCTAGACATTGTCAATATTGCTATCTAATAATATCATTTCAATAATAGGTGTGATAATTATTGATTTAATAATGTGAAATTCTGTGCAGTGGTTATTGTGACAATTATTGAATCAATAATATAAAATAATATGCAATTATCAATGTAACAATTATTGAATCAATAATATAAAATAATAAACAGTAATTACCGTAACAATTATTGAATACATGACTTCTTACGTAAGAATCAATAATTAAAAAATACTGTGAAATACTGTGTACTACTGTGCAACAACGCGTATTATTGTACTTAACCACCGGGTATTTCAACAGTTTAACGGTAAAAGTTTTATTGTTATTTTATAAAAAAGTTATTTCTGTCGCTTTCTATATCCGACAGTTATTCTATTTTGGGGTCCACCAATGACTGCGCCGTCGTACGAATATTTTTCGAGAAAAAGAATATTCCACTACCAAACGAATATTTTCCGACAACAATGAATATTTTATAACCACTTGCTTACTTTGTAAAATGTACACATATCACCCTTAACTTTAACCTTTTATCAATTTAACCATTTACTGAATTAATTAAAAATTGAATACTTTATTTCATAAAATTCGGGGTCTTACAATCTCCCCTCCTTATGAAATTTCGTCCTCGAAATTTACGTACCTGGTAATTCGAAAATGTGAGAATACCTTGCTTTCATTCCAGATTCTATCTCCCCGGTCATTTCTTCTGTATCATGATTTCTCCATTGCTCATTCTAGAATACAGCTTCAAAACAAATGTTAATTGACATATCATAATTTGTAAATTTATTATGTAAGAAAATTCAGCTTAGATAAGTCACACACTAGCGAAGTATATTACTCGTCTCTCTCATCCTAGTTCTAGACTTAGATCTCAACCAGCGACCATATCCCTAAGCTCTGATACCATTTGTGACGCCCCCAAAATAGGTTCAATCCACAACCCATTCTGAGTCGCCAAGAAATACATGGTACAGAATCCAAATACAAATCTTTTATATTAAATTATCATGCACAATACGACCATATATAAAGTGTGAGTTTTAATACAAATACAGTACCCACCCTCATTATCAATATTACGGTACATAAAGTTACAATCAATAACTATTTTAGGAATTAAAATATTTGAAAAATGCTTAAGGAAACCTTCGTACATGAGAGGTCATTCTTCTAGGTTATAATAGATATCATAGGATTTGAGAATTATCCTTGATTGACCCAATAGACCCCAAAGAAAAATAAGAAGATTACTATCATGTTCTTTCCAATGGTGGATTTTTTCTTGCCATATAATTATCTCTATTGTCTCCAACTGTGGATTATATTTCAACCATACTCCAAGATTATATAGGTAGTGCTCACAAATATAACCAGCAAGTGGATGTGCACAATCCTGTCTTATGATAACACGAGGTCGTATATCATTAGACATCTTGTATGATAGTGGCAACAAACCCTTCCAAGGTTGGGTTCACCTCACCTAAGTCGGGTCATCAAATCAACGGTTAAATGACATGTAAAATACGACACACACATTTTAAATTTTCAATATCATTATTATCATACTATTTTATGGGAAACTTCAATAGCTATCGACCATCTTTCTATTCCCCTGTTATCCCCGCTCGGCCCCGCTACACTCTTATTACTTGAAATGAATTGTGAAGCAAATGGATGAGCACAAATAGCCCAGTAAAGAATATCATGACTAAAGATAATCAAATTATCAAATGCATTCGTCAATAATAAATCAGAGATTTAGAACGTATGGTAGATGATAAAACTTTTCAATCATAGTTGCATCGGAACGAACAATCAATTAGAAGAGTCAAATAGACCATAATGTCTATTATCTTCTCCGTGTTAAAAGTCCAACAACAATGTTTTATACCTGTAACATCAATCAACAGTTCCTGTCCACAATCATGTGAATAATTCATAATCATAATTATGTTGCTAAATTCCTCTTCGCACTCAGGACGAAGATAATTTTCATCACATGTCTTTACCTGAAACACCAAAGATCATGGTTATACCAAATCACAGTTTCTATTCATAATCATGTTAATCAATTCATCTTTGCACTACAGGCCAAAGATATTCAACAATTAATTATTCATCTATGCACTACAGGTTAAAGATACTCATCTATAGCTCATCTTTGCACTACAGGCCAAAGATATTCACAAATCAACCGCTCATCTTTGTACTACAGGCCAAAGATATTCATCAATAGTTCATCTTTGCACTACAGGCCAAAGATATTCATAAATTAACAGCTCATCTTTGCACTATAGGCCAAAGATATTCATTAATAGTTCATCTTTATACTACAGGCCAAAGATATTCATAAATCAACAACTCATCTTTGCACTAAGGGCTAAAGATATTCAAATCTTAAAGAAATATCTAATCATTTAAGAATTTATAAAAACAACATTTATAACCATGTTGATCAATTCACCTTTGCACTTAAGCTAAAGATATTCAATTGTAAACTCAATGATTATGATCATACCGGTCAACAATTCATCTTTGCACTATTGGCCAAAGAGAACCCATAGTCATGGTCATACCAATAATCTACCCATCTTTACACTCAACTTAAAAAGAACTTCCATCATCATGATTATAAAATGTTATATATGATAATAAGAACAATATGATCAAAACATGGATCTAATTTCAAGAGTAAGATTCATAAATCAAAGATAATTTGCACGGGAAAAAAAATATATTATATTTTTTTACCGTCAATAGTACCCCGTTAATAGTAACTTGTGAATAGTAACTCGTAAATCGTAGCCCATGAATAATAACTCGTGAATAGTAACTCCTGAATAGTAACTTATGAATAGTAATTCATGAATAGTAACTCGTGAATAGTAATTTGTGAATAGTAACTCCGACATGAAAAGGTAAAATTTTCGTAATAAAGTCCAGACCAATATTCCGGTGAAATGATATTGAAAGAAATAATATCATTTACAAAGAAAATAACATCTCTTACCATCCCTTACGAATACGAAAGCAATAATACCCCTTACGAGTATAAAATCACGTCCTTTACCAAAATATCCTTTCACAAAAATAATATCATTTACGAAAAATCATATTATTTTACGAAAAATAACCTCTTTTACGAAACATAATAACATCCCTTACAACAATGATATCCCTTACCTTAGTAAAATACTGAATCTGACTAGAATATCGGATATTATGTTGACGAAAACTTGCACTGTTATCAACACTCAAATTACTCTTATCCTCACAAGAAATACGCTCAACATTATAGAGAGAAAATTTTCTGATTCTGGTGTAATTTTTAATTCTAACTAAGCACCCTATTAATAGAAAAATGCCAGAACGCCAAAACTGACCAAAGAAACCAACGGATGATTTTCAAGCCTCCACCTTTGAAATTTCTCCTTAGCAAAATTTTCAACATTTTATAACAAATAAAAGGACAAGAGTGGGGCCCACCACTCTAGAAAATCTTCACCAAAATATTTTAACTTTAAACAATATTCAGAAACTTCAATAATTCATAATAAATAGCCCTTTTCTCAGAAAAATATGAACTTTATGTCCATTTCATATAAAATTTAATTCTCTACAACTTTGTAGAAGAAAGTTTTTCTAAATTCCGAACAAAAAATGACCCGAATTTACATACGGATGATTTTGCAGTATACCAATATTGACAATTCACAACTGGATGTTTCCTTTTCTTTTTTTCTTTCTTTTATCCCGTACCAACATATTGACAATTCAAAAAAAAATTAGCAATTACAACAACAAATGGGGCCCACCAACTAACAAAATATGTTTCTAGCATTTATTATAACAAAATCAATTCGGACCTAATTTGCTCTCTTTCTCCTCATTTTATTCATATATCGTGAATTTATTATAAAAATATTATCATTTAAATTATATTATTATATTACCACATTATACACTTATAATGTAATATTATAATAATATATTTGAATAAATTATTTTATTAAAAAAGATAAAATATTAATTTTCAATAATTGTCTCTTTTGTTAAAATTCCTCCATTTATATCCACGTTGAATAAATATTTTCTTATTATTTTTATTAATAATTAATTATTATTCATAAATAATATTACAGAATCACAATAATGACAACTAGGTCGTTCTCAGGAAAGAGGGGGCTTTCCAATAAGAATTTCTCTTCATTGGCGCGCAATTATATAACCTAACCACTTTCTTTGACAGAATTTTCTAGACATTGTCAATAATGCTATCTAATAATATCATTTATATAATAGGTGTGATAATTATTGATTTAATAATGTGAAATATTGTGTAGTGGTTATTGTGACAATTATTGAATCAATAATATAAAATAATATGCAATTATTAATGTAGGAATTATTGAATCAATAATATAAAATAATGAACAGTAATTACCATAACAATTATTGAATACGTGACTTCTTACGTAAAAATCAATAATTAGAAATTACTGTGAAATACCGTGTGCTATTGTGCAACAACACGTATTATTGTACTTAACCACCGGGTATTTCAACAGTTTAACGGTAAAAGTTTTACCGTTATTTTTATAAAAAGGTTATTTCTGTCACTTTCTATATCTGACAGTTATTCCGTTTTGGGTTCCACCAATGACTGCGTCGTCCTACGAATATTTTTTGAGAAAAAGAATATTCTACTACCAAACGAATATTTTCCGACAACAATGAATATTTTATAACCACTTGCTTACTTTGTAAAATGTACACATATCACCCTTAACTTTAACCTTTTATCAATTTAACCATTTACTAAATTAATTAAAAATTAAATACTTTATTTCATAAAATTCGGGGTCTTACAATCTCCCCTCCTTATGAAATTTCGTCCTTGAAATTTACGTACCTGATAATTCGAAGATGTGAGAATACCTTGTTTTCATTCCAAATTCTATCTCCCCGGTCATTTCTTCTGTATCATGATTTCTCCATTGCTCATTCTAGAATATAACTTCAAAACAAATGTTAATTGACATATCATAATTTGTCAATTTATTATGTAAGAAAATTCAGCTTAGGTAAGTCACACACTAGCTAAGTATATTACACATCTCTCTCATCCTAGTTCTAGACTCAGATCTCCACCAGCGACCATATCCCTAAGCTCTAATACCATTTGTGATGCCCCCAAAATAGGTTCAATCCACAACCCATTCTGAGTCGCCAAGAAATACATGGTACAGAATCCAAATATAAATTTTTTTTATCAAATTGTCGTGCACAATACGACACATAAAGTGTGAGTTTTAATACAAATACAGTACCCATCCTCTTTATCAATGATACGTTACATAAAGGTACAGTCAATAACTATTTTAGGAATTAAAATCTTTGGAAAATACACAAGAAAACCTTCGTACATGGGAGGCCATGCTTCTAGATTATAATAGATATTATAGGACTTGAGAATTATCTTTGGTTGACCCAATAGACCCCAAAGAAAAATGAGAAAATTACTATCATGTTCTTTCCAATGGTGGATTTTCTCTTGCCATATAATTATCTCTATTGTCTCCAACTGTGGATTATATTTCAACCATACACCAAGATTATATAGGTAGTGCTCATAGATATAACCAGCAAGTGGATGTGCACAACCCTGTTTTATGATAACACGAGGTCGTATGTCATTTGACATCTTGTATGATAGTGGCAACACACCCTTCCAAGGTTGGGTTCACCCCACCTAAGTCGGGTCACCAAATCAACGGTTAAATGACATGTAAAATACGACACACACATTTTAAATTCTCAATATAATTATTATCATACTATTTTATGGGAAACTTCAATAGCTATCGACCATCTTTCTATTCCCCTGTTATCCCCGCTCGACCCCGCTACACTCTTATTACCTGAAATGAATTGTGAAGCAAATGGGTGAGCACAAATAGCCCAGTAAAGAATATCATGACTAAAGATAATCAAATTATCAATAGCATTCGTCAGTAATAAATCAGAGATTTAGAACGTATGGTAGATGATAAAATTTTTCAACCATAGTAGCAGCGGAACGAATAATCCATTAGAAGAGTCAAATAGACCATAATATCTATTATATTCTCCATGTTCAAAGTCCACCAACAATGTTTTATCACTGTAACATCAATCAACAGTCCTGTCCACAATCATGTGAATAATTCATAATCATAATTGTGTTGCTAGATTTCTCTTCGCACCCAGGACGAAGATAATTTTCATCACCTGTCTTTACCTGAAACACCAAAGATCATGGTTATACCAAATCACAGTTCCTGTTCATAATCATGCTAATCAATTCATCTTTGCACTACAGGCCAAAGATATTCAACAATTAGTCATTCATCTATGCACTACAGGTTAAAGATATCCATCTATAGCTCATCTTTGCACTACAGACCAAAGATATTCACAAATCAACCGCTCATCTTTGCACTACAGGCTAAAGATGTTCATCAATAGTTCATCTTTGCACTACAGGCCAAAGATATTTATAAATCAACAACTCATCTTGGCACTATAGGCCAAAGATATTCATTAATAGTTCATCTTTGTACTACAGGCCAAAGATATTCATAAATCAACAACTCATCTTTGCACTAAGGGCCAAAGATATTCAAATCTCAAAGAAATATCTAATCATTTCAGAATTTATAGAAATAATATTTATAACCATGTTGATCAATTCACCTTTGCACTTAAGCTAAAGATATTCAATTGTAAACTCAATGGTCATGATCATACCGGTCAACAATTCATCTTTGCTCTACTGGCCAAAGAGAACCCATAGTCATGGTCATACCAATAATCTACCCATCTTTACACTCAAGTTAAAGAGAACTTCCATCACCATGATTATAAAATGTTATATATGATAATAAGAACAATATGATCAAAACATAGATCTAATTTCAAGAGTAAGATTCATAAATCAAAGATAATTTGCACAGAAAAAAATATTTTTTTCTCGTGAATAGTATCTCGTGAATAGTAGATGTGACAACCCGGATTTTGAAAAAATTATTATAATATGAATTTAATAAATAAAATTCTTATTACGAGATGTTTTGAGTTTGGATATGTGTATATATGTGTTATATGTGGTGAAGTATATGATGTGGTGTGAATATAAAAGATATATATATATATATATATATATATTCATAGGTTGGAGGAATGAGGTTTAGTAGTTAATTTATTTTAACTATTAAAGAAGGGAAACGAAATTGTTTGAAAAGGGAATTAAGTTAATTAAGTTGGAAGTTATATTATTGAATAATATAATTTGATTATTATGTCTTGTTGGCACTATAATTGCTATGAATTAAATTTCATAAATAATGAGAGTAATTCACTTAATTAAAATAGTGAATTAATATAAACATAATTATTTTAATAAAATATGAAGGTAATATATTACATGTAAGAGTAATATGTTTATGCAATGGCTTAATATATTATATTTAGCCAAATGAATGTAAATGGGTATGAGAATGAGAAGAACCAATATAATTATAAATAAATATTGGTGTTAGGATTAATGAATGAAATAAATATTCAATGAAAATTAGTATGGAATAATTTATTTAAGTATGATGGTATTAAATAAATTGATTAATATTTAAGTAGTGATTAGATGTATGGATTAAATAAATTATATTAAAACAATTTATGCGAGGAAAAGAATTAAATAATTATATATTATCATTATATAATTCATGTGAGTTAATTAAAATAAAGGGAATAAATATTAACTATTTTAATGGAAATATTTATTCTAATAGAGAAGTTTATTTTAGTTACAAAGGTAATTTCATAATTTATAGTGTAGTAATTATACATGTTATAATTGCATAATTACTTAATGAGGCTAAATAGTTTAACAATAAAATAAAGGTATGACAAATGGGCCTTATAATAAGAGATTTATAATAATAAATTAGAAATGTGTTATTTGATGCTAGCCAAACAAGGTCTTATGACCTTTGGTATTTTAAACAGCTATTTGTATTTTAACTGATGCGTTAAAAATATTATTAAGGCTTTGTCAGTTTTATTCACGTAAAAATATTCCTAAGGCTAAGAAGAAGAAGAACAGAGAAGAAGAGAGAGCCTAGAGGAAAAATTGAGAAGATATTTTATAAAATCAAAGAAGGAAGATGATTCAACCAAAGTTGCTCTAATCATCTAGATAATCTAAACAAGAATCAAATGTAATAATCTAGCTTTGAGTTCTTAGTTTTATTTTCTTGAGTATTCCTTGAAAAGTTGGATTTCTACGGTTTATTCGTTAAGGAATTGGTTATAGATGTTAATGGATATGTTTAATATGCTTTATATCATCTAAAAGTGATTTTTAAGAAATCAAATTCATAAAGATGTGTTGGAAGATGAAGAAATTTGGGTTATGGCTTAGTATATATATTTTGATATATTTTAAGGCTTAAATTGATGGTTAGATCATGTATATAACCTTAAATTGATGATGTATTATGATAGTACTCGAAAAAACGAAAACAAACCTAGTTGAACGAGTAAAAACGGATGTAAAACGAATTCGTAGTGAATGAATTCGCTAAATATATGTAAAACAAGAAAAATTAGCATAAACACTGAATTGTAGCCCTTAAAAGGAATTGTTAATATTTTTGAAGTTTTATAATTATCATATAGATGAGTAGTTTAGTGTTTCACGAATCCATAGAGTCGAAAACGGACTCAATTGGATGTGTATAGCTTGATTTATGATGATTGGAAGGAGGAAAGGGTTAGAAAATTCGTCAGAACCACAAACTGGAAAACAATTTGCGTAGCGCTGCCCGGGGCGCAGCTGCGCTGCCTCCAAGGCTATTTGGGGAGCAGTTGCGCTGGAAGGAAAAGTAAGTCTGGGACTATTTTGACCTCCTGCGGTAAAACAGCCATAACGTTTTCATACAAACTCGGATTGAGGTGATTCAAGATGATCCGGAATAAGCACGAGTAGACCTACAACTTTTGTTCTTTAAGTTGTTTAATTTGAGGTCATTAACAGGGGTCAGAATGGTCATTGTTTGGACTGATGTGTTTTTGAAGGCAATCGGGGGGGCGTCGGGCATGCACGTAAGCACATGTAATGCTCCCGACCATGTAAAATGATGTTCTAACTTCAATAACATGACTATTAGGTATTGTAATGATACTTAGCATTAACCCTTGAGTATTGGACAATTCGACTGGGCGTGCTAAGCGTGCGTAAATGTGTGTCGTTTGGGCGTTCGAATAGGCAAGTTTCACGTACGGACGTGCAAGCGTCGCAACGCCGTAACGAGTGTGTATGACCTTGTTTAATATTATGTTTTTATAAGAGTGAAACATTATGGAGTAATGTAACCCAATATAGGAGCATGCAAAACACATGCAAAAGAGGCGAGTTAGGCGTGTGACGTATAAACGTCGTGTAACGTAGTAATACACTTAAATAGTGTCTCGATTCTAATGAAACGAACATTATTATATATATAATATGGTTAATATAAAACCAATAGGTAGTCCTAGCAGGACTTAAACACTTGAATGAATTACAATCAAATTGAACATTGTGTATAGATAATAGGAAGGTTTATAAGATGCAGAGTAAAGTTTACATTACAACTAATATGCTTTGACCCTGTTTAATGTTTCAGATAATGTATTTGATAATGTATGATGGTTAACAGATGTTAAGTTATAAAGTTTAAATTTTACCTAATATATAAGGGTTATTGAACGTGGTTGTAAGTTTTAGTTTATAATAACTCTGATGAAGCGATTCATGAAATAAGGTTGAATCAAAGTTATGTAATGATAAAGGTTGAGATTCAGGGATAATAAAGAAGGAATAACATAAAAGTTTTAAATATTTCGTATTTTTAGTGATTGTATCATTGATTAATGATGTAAAGTATGAATAAGGATGTATTATTAACGGCCGATGTCGAGAGTTGTATTGTATGAATTTTGGGGTCGTTACAGTTGGTATCAGAGCTGATAGGTTATACACCTTAGGTAGGAGTACCTTAGGCTATGACCTTAGAGAATGAGAAGTTAAGTTACGTATAACGAAAAGGTGATTCCTTTCACATACGTAGAAGTATAGGATGAGTTAAATCCTAGAAATGTTATAAGAAGAAGGTGAGAATAACGAGGAATAAACCTCGAATAAAATGTTGAACTTTATGAACGAAGTAAGAAATTCTTAAAAGAAGAGTTAATAAATAAACAAGAAGATTCAAAGAAGAATCTTGAAGAGATATGAAGATGAGAATCAGGAGTTACCTAACTCCAATAATAAAGATGACGAATAACGATGAATAGACGAAGTCTATAAGATTAATCATAATGAAGTCATGATATGACATGATGATAGGTAAAGATAAGAAGTTTTCAAACAAAACGATAATGAGATAAGAAAGAATCATAAGGGAGATGATTATAGAATAAGGTCACGACGTGATCTTTTAAAGTTGAAAGTCAGATGGTCAGTAATGATTGAATAGTTATAGTTTGATGCTATAACGAGAATGTACTATGATATAGTACGAGGTTAACTCACGAGGAGTTATAAATGATGAGATACGGAAAATTCATATCGAGTAAAGAGCAAGTTATGAGCAGGATAGAGTTAGGTGGGATTTCATTTGAAGAATCATGTGATGGCTGAGTTGTACAAACCTTTGTATGGGCGAGGGTTTTGTGCTTGCACTTAGTTTATCACATTAATAATCATTGGAATGTTGGTGTCGCGCTATCAATGTATATGTGGTGAAAAGGTGATTCTTTTCTCATGTGTATATTTGATAGTTAGAGACTATTAAGATTAGTAAGATGTTATTAGGATTAAGTGCGAGTTCTTAAAATTTATGCTTATAGTAAGTTCATGACTCATAATCATATGGTATGTTTGGAACTCCTCAGCGAATGGACGCCTATGGTCTGACTAGGAAGTTCTTAAACTCATATTATTGTGAAAAGTTCCTGACTTCCAAAGTGTGGAAAGTTTTATGAACTATACTGGGAATAGAAAGGTTATGGTGTAGGAAGCATTGATGTTGTTTAAGGTTTATAAAATGATTAAGTAATGATGGATTAAAGATTTAATTGATGGAGAAAGTTTTATATTCTAAATCTCATAGCTTTGCTAGATTTTCGAAATTTATTGACTTCGTGCTGATGTTGCACTTCTGTTTTCATGAAAAACATTGGATCAAATGATGGAACCAATAAATTTTTTTAAAATAGTGCTATTATTCACATGTCTATGCTAATTGCTTCAGCTAGACAAAAATAATTTCAAAATTTCAAAATGTATTTTAAGTGTTCTATGCATCATTTGATATGGTGTAGAGACAATAATCGAGGAAGTTATCAATGCAGTTAAACCTAGTGTTGGATGTGATCGTATAATTGTCAGCCCACTATGGTATGATGTAGTATGACGACGTCATGTAATGAAGAAATCCTCAACGTACCATTATTACGGTACGGTATCAGGATATTATGAAAAGATTCATTTATTTTTAGTTTCCTTAAACTATAAAAAAAGGGGGGATTTATTTACTTTTAGTTTCTTTAAATGAAAAATAAATAAATTTTTGAGTTGGTTAAAGATATATATATATATATATATATATATATATATATATATATATATATATATATATATATATATCTGGATTGATGTCCGAGTTATTGTTAGAAGTCTATGCTACTTGATTCAGCTAGACGAATATTGGAAGATGTTCATGAAATTCAAGCGTTCTTTGTCAAACTATACCAAACCAAATTATTTTGGTGTGGATTCAAATGTTAAGAAGCTGAGGTGAACAACCCTGTAAAAGGGGACATGTTATCGGAGACAATGGTTCCGAAAGTAACACATATAGTCGTTACGATGTTAAGATGTAATACGTTGTGCACGACGTAGGGTTACGATAGGCTGATCACCTAGAGTACTTGCAGAGAGTGTTTTCAGTCTGTGTGATTGCTAAACAATCTGTTAAAGATGGTTTACAGTGATGATGCACTATTAAATCGGGAGAAGAGTTCAAGGTCTTATGACCCCTCAGCATGAATTAAAATCTTTTAAATTCCTGTTATTCATATTGCTTCTCAATTATTGAGCAATTGTGGAAGATTTTTATTATTCTGAAGGTGAAGGTGGAAAGAATGATATTCCTTAGAAAGAAGTACTTGTAGAACGCTTTAATCCAGTGAAAAAAGATTAACGCAGAATCTATTTTGATAGATTGAACGAATGAAGATTAATGAAAATTTCGAGGATGAAATTCTTAGAAGAAGGGGTGAATGTGATAACCCGAACACTTATAAGATAGTGAATTATGAAGTATATGAATTCGATGAGTAAGGTATATGGTAATAATCCTTGGAAAGAAAATGAATGGATTAAAGAATATATAATACTCAAAATATAATTGAGTTCAAGTGAAAGGTATGAAATAAAACCTAGAATTTGTTGAAGAAATGAATGTAGTAGGAAATATAAAACCTATACTAAGGTAATGTGTTGAAGTTATTCAACGATAAATATTTTTAAAGAGATTTGATGGAAAACTGAGTAAGGTAGGGTTTCGGTGATTCCGAGGACGGAATTCCTTATATGGAGGGAAGGATGTGACAACCCGAATTTTAAAAAAATTATTATAATAAGAATTTAATAAATAAAATTCTTATTACGAGATGTTTTGAGTTTGGATATGTGTTATATGTGGTGAAGTATATGATGTGGTGTGGATATAGAAGATATATATATATATATATATATATTCATAGGTTGGAGGAATGAGGTTTAGTAGTTAATTTATTTTAACTATTAAAGAAGGGAAACAAAATTATTTGAAAAGGGAATTAAGTTAATTAAGTTGGAAGTTATATTATTGAATAATATAATTTGATTATTATGTCTTGTTGGCACTATAATTGTTATGAATTAGATTTCATAAATAATGAAAGTAATTCACTTAATTAAAATAGTGAATTAATACAAATATAATTGTTTTAATAAAATATGAAGGTAATATATTACATGTAAGAGTAGTACGTTTATGTAATGGCTTAATATATTATATTTAGCCAAGTGAATGTAAATGAGTATGAGAATGAGAAAAACTAATATAATTATAAATAAATATTGGTGTTAGGATTAATGAATAAAATAAATATTCAATGGAAATTAGTATGAAATAATTTATTTAAGTATGATGATATTAAATAAATTGATTAATATTTAAGTAGTGATTAGATGTATGGATTAAATAAATTGTATTGAGACAATTTATGCGAGAAAAGGAATTAAATAATTATATATTATAATTATATAATTCACGTGAGTTAATTAAAATAAAGGGAATAAATATTAACTATTTTAATGGAAATATTTATTCTAATAGAGATGTTTATTTTAGTTACAAAGGTAATTTCATAATTTATAGTGTAGTAATTATACATGTTATAATTGCATAATTACTTAATGAGGCTAAATAGTTTAACAATAAAATAAAGGTATGATAAATGGGCCTTATAATAAGAGATTTATAATAATAAAGTAGAAAGGTGTTATTTGATGCTAGCCAAACAAGGTCTTATGACCTTTGGTATTTTAAACAACTATTTGTATTTTAACTGATGCGTTAAAAATATTATTAAGGCTTTGTCAGTTTTATTCACTTAAAAATATTCCTAAGGCTAAGAAGAAGAAGAACAGAGAAGAAGAGAGAGCCTAGAGGAAAAATTGAGAAGATGTTTTGTAAAATCAAAGAAGGAAGATGATTTAACCAAAGTTGCTCTAATCATCTAGATAATCTAAACAAGAATCAAATGTAATAATCTAGCTTTGAGTTCTTAGTTTTATTTTCTTGAGTATTCCTTGAAAAGTTGGATTTCTACGATTAATTCGTTAAGGAATTGGTTATAGATGTTAATGGATATGTTTAATATGCTTTATATCATCTAAAAGTGATTTTTAAGAAATCAAATTCATAAAGATGTGTTGGAAGATGAAGAAATTTGGGTTATGGCTTAGTATATATATTTTGGTCTATTTTAAGGCTTAAATTGATGGTTAGATCATGTATATAACCTTAAATTGATGATGTATTATGATAGTACTCGAAAAAATGAAAACAAACCAAGTTGAATGAGTCAAAACGGATGTAAAACGAATTCGTAGTGAATGAATTCGCTAAATATATGTAAAACATAAAAAATTAGCATGAACACTGAATTGTAGCCCTTAAAAGGAATTGTAAATGTTTTTGAAGTTTTATAATTATCATATAGATGAGTAGTTCAGTGTTTCACGAATCCATAGAGTCGAAAACGGACTCAATCGGATGTGTATAGCTTGATTTATGATGATTGGAAGGAGGAAAGGGTTAGAAAATTCGCCAGAACCACAAACTGGAAAAAAAAATTGCGTAGCACGCTGCCATGGGCGCAGCTGCGCTGCCCGGGGCGCAGCTACGCTGTCCCCAAGGCTATTTGGGGCGCAGTTGCGCCGGGAGGAAAAGTAAGTCCGGGCCTATTTTGACCTCCTGTGGTAAAACGGCCATAACGTTTTCATATGAACTCGGATTGAGGTGATTCAAGATGATCCGGAACGAACACGAGTAGACCTACAAATTTTGTGCTTTAAGTTTTTTAATTCGAGGTCATTAACAGGGGTAAAAATGCTTATTTGTTGGACTGATGTGTTTTTGAAGGCAATCGGGGGGGGGGGGGGGGGGGGGGCATCGGGTATGTACGTAAGCACATGTAATGCTCCTGACCATGTAAAATGATGTTCTAACTTCAATAACATGACTATTATGTATTATAATAATACTTAGCATTAACCCTTGAGTACTAGACAATTCGATTGGGCGTGCTAAGCGTGCGCAAATGTGTGTCGTTTGGGCTTTCGAATAGGCAAGTTTCACGTACGGACGTGCAAGCGTCGCAACGCCATAACGAGTGTGTATGACCTTGTTTAATATTATGTTTTTATAAGATTGAAACATTATGGAGTAATGTAACCCAATATAGGAGCATGCAAAAGAAGCGAGTTAGGCGTGTGACGTATAAACGTCGAAACGTCGTGTAACGTAGTAATACACTTAAATAGTATCTCGATTCTAATGAAATGCACATTATTATATATGAAATGTGGTTAATATAAAACTAATAGGTAGTCCTAGCAGGACTTTAACACTTGAATGAATTACAATCAAATTGAACATTGTGTATAGATAATAGGAATGTTTATGAGATGTAGAGTAAAGTTTACATTACAACTAATATGCTTTGATATGTGACTAATAGTTGATGTGCATGATTATATAATTGTGTAGGGCACGTGAAGTGCAGATATCTGTAAGCTGTTAAACTGTTATTGGTAAACAACGATCAAGGCAAGTCTTTTAGTTCTTATTTTCTACGTGAGCTTGATGATGAACTGTTTTAAAATTATTTTGCAAAGAGCATGATATATTGTATATATGTTGTAAGCATGAAATATTAAAGTCAATTTATGACTACATTGATTGATTAAAGAATGTTGATTGAGTAAGGAACTCAATCTTTATATTTGTTATGTGAAGTAAAGCATGTATGCCATGTTACTTTAATTATTATGAGATGTATGTTGAGCATGTATTTATGTGCTATGTGATGCATGACAGCTGTTAGATCTTGCTGAGCTGTCGAGCTCATTCTTACAAATAATCACTTTTGCAGGTTAAGGATTCAAGGTAACGCTATGTGCTACTTAAAAGAAATGAATCAGATGTAATGCATGAAGATTTATATACTTTGGCTGAATTGTTATTATTTTGGACCCTGTTTAAGATTTCAGATAATGTATTTGATAATATATGATGGTTAGCAGATGTTGAGTTGTAAAGTTTAAATTTTACCTGATGTATAAGGGTTATTGAACGTGGTTGTAAGTTTTAGTTTATAATAACTTTGACGAAGCGATTCATGAAATAAGGTTGAATCAAAGTTATGTAATGATAAAGGTTGAGATTCAGGGATAATAAAGAAGGAATAATATAAAAGTTTTAAATATTCCGTATTTTTAGTAATTGTATCATTGATTAATGATGTAAAGTCTGAATAAGGATGTATTGTTAACGGCCGATGTCGAGAGTTGTATTGTATGAATTTTGGGATCGTTACAGTAGCTCATGAATAGTAACTCGTGAATAGTAACTCATGAATAGTAACTTATAAATAGTAGCTCGTGAATAGTAACTCATGAATAGTAATTCGTGAATAGTAACTCCGACATGAAAAGGCAAAATTTTCATAATAAAGTTCAGACCAATATTTTGGTGAAATGATATTGAAAGAAATAACATCGTTTACAAGAAAAATAACACCCTTTACCATCCCTTACTAATACGAAAGCAATAATACCCCTTACGAGTATAAAATCATATTTTTTACCAAAATACCCTTTCACAAAAATAATATCATTTACGAAAAATCATATCATTTACGAAAATAACCTATTTTACGAAACATAATAACATCCCTTACAACAATGATATCCCTTACCTTAGTAAAATACTAAATCTGACTGGAATATCAAATATTATGTTGACAAAAATTTGCACTATTATCAACAATCAAAATACTCTTATCCTCACAAGAAATACGCTCAACATTGTAGAGAGAAAATTTTCTAATTCTGGTATGATTTTTAATTCTAACTAAGCATCCTATTTATAGAAAAATGCCAGAATGCCAAAATTGACCAAATAAACCAGCAGATGATTTTCAAGCCCCACCTTTGAAATTTCTCCTCAGCAAAATTTTTAACATTTTACGACAAATAAAAGGACAAGAGTGGGGCCCAACATTCTAGAAAATCTCAACCAAAAATATTTTAACTTTAACTAATATTCAGAAACTTCAATAATTCATAATAAATAGCCCTTTTATCAGAAAAATATGAACCTTATGTCCATTCCATATAAAATTTAATTATCTACAACTTTGTAGAAGAAAATTTTTCTAAATTCCGAACGAAAAATGACCCGAATTTATATACGGATGATTTTTTAGTCTACTAATATTGACAATTCAAAATCGGATGATTCATTTTCTTTTCTTCTTTCTTTTCTACCGCACCAACATATTAACAATTCAAAAAAAAGCAGCAATTACAACAACAAGTGGGGACCACCAACTCACAAAATATATTTTTAGCATTTATTGTAACAAAATCAATTCGGACCCAATTTGCTCTCTTTCTCCTCATTTTATTCATATATCGTGAATTTATTGTAAAAATATTATCATTTAAATTATAAAATTATATTATTATATTATCACATTATACACTTATAATGTAATATTATAATAATATATTTGAATGAATTATTTTATCAAAAAAGATAAAATATCAATTTTTAACAATTGTCTCTTTTGCTAAAATTCCTCCATTTATATCTACGTTGAATAAATATTTTCTTATTATTTTTTTCAATAATTAATTACTATTGACAAATAATATTATAGAATCACAATAATGACAACCAAGTCGTTCTCAGAAAAGAGGGGGCTTTCCAATAAAAATTTCTCTTCATTGGCGCGCAATTATATAACCTAACCACTTTCCTCGACAGAATTTTCTAGACATTGTCAATAATGCTATCTAATAATATCATTTCAATAATAGGTGTGATAATTATTGATTTAATATTGTAAAATATTGTGCAGTGGTTATTGTGACAATTATTGAATCAATAATATAAAATAATATGCAATTATCAATGTAGCAATTATTAAATCAATAATATAAATTAATTAATAGTAATTACCGTAACAATTATTGAATACGTGACTTCTTACGTAAGAATCAATAATTAGAAATTACTGTGAAATATCGTGTGCTACTATGCGACAACGCGTATTATTGTACTTTAACCACCGGGTATTTCAATAATTTAACGGTAAAAGTTTTATCGTTATTTTATAAAAAGGTTATTTCTGTCGCTTTTTATATCCGACAGTTATTCTGTTGTGGGGTCCACCAATGACTGTGCCGTCGTACGAATATTCTCCGACAAAAAGAATATTCCACGACCAAACGAATATTTCCCGACAATAATGAATATTTTATAACCACTTGTTTACTTTGTAAAATTTACACATATCGCCATTAACTTTAACCTTTTATTAATTTAACCATTTACATAATTAAAAATAGAATACTTTCATTTCATAAAATTCGGGGTCTTACATATAACCTAGAACTATCAGTCTAAATTTAATATGATAGAAGCATGAAGAATGAGAATTATATTGTTCCAAGCAACAATTACACAATCAAAAATTATTTAACTTGTCTTCTAAAAAAATCTTAATTGTAACAAACGAGAATTTTATATTTTAATTTTAAATATTTATTAAATAAAATAAATATTTTAATTGATTTATTTATTGAGTTGAATAAATAATTTATGTGATTATGTTATGGAGTAATTTAACTAAGTGCAATATGTTAAATTGATGTTTGAGTAATTTTGTGATGAAATCATAATTTACTTGAGATAATTAAATTAAATTATTATTATATGGTATTTGATAATGAGGATATAATAATAATTAAATTAGAGATTACTAATTTGTTATATGGAATTATGATTAATGAGTAAATTATAATTGTGTAGCAATTTTATTTATGTGGCAATTTTATTTTATTTAATGGATGTTAACTTTAATTTAATTAAATTAGAATATTGAGATTTAATTAAATAAAGTGTGATATTTAAAACCATGTAGTAAAAGGAGTTATTAAATATATTCAAAAGGTTTTTAAATTAGTTTTGCCAAACAAGACCCTTAAATCTATTTTAAAACAGTTTTACCAAACAAGGCCTTAGTCCTAAAAATCTATTTTAAATTAAAGAGTTTTTGCCAAACAAGCCTTATGGCTTTTGATTTTCAAACAAAAATATAACTGATATCTATTTAATAAAAGGTTTTAATATTTGTCAGTTATATATTATATGTAATTATATGTATATATCAGTTATATGTATATTTTATACTACGTTAAGTTAGTTAGAGTTAGAAAGAACAGAGAACTAGAGAGAAAAGAGAGAAGAAGCAGAAAGAAAGAGGAAGAAGAGCTTTGAGAAATCAAAACAAAGAATTGCCATCATCATCATCTTCTTCTCTTAAATCAACAAAGGTATAATTTAATTTAAGTTTTGTTCTTCCTTGTGTTCATAGTTTTAAGTTCTCTGTAACTTGATTTTTATTAAAATTCATGTAAATATAGTTTATATATGTTAAATTGTATGTATAAACTATTATATATGATTTATATGATTGTTTATGTGGCTTAATTCATGTAAATATGATGAACATTAAGAAATTATGTTCATAGCAGTTTACAGTGAATAATTTTTGAAAAGATGATTTCTTAAATATCCAAATTTGTGTTTGATTATGCTATATTATATAAATTGATCATAGATTGTTAAAAATATGTTAAGAAACGAAATTAACATGATTTGAATTGTGTGATTTGGTTTAAAAATAAAGCCATAGTGTTTATTTTCATCAAGAACATTTAACAATGGTGTTTTCTTCAAAATCATAAAATTAAGGGTTTTTGATTATGTGTTTTGATGTTTATATATATATTAAAACATGTTAGAAGCTTAAAGTTATGATTTTATAAAGTCTTATATGCATTATATGTATTAAATTCTATGTTTGGTGTTAGGAAATAAGACAAATTGGGCTTTTTCCTCCACAAGTTCGCGAGCTGATTTTTCCCATAGTAGAGATATCCGCCCCAGCGGGCTCAAATCCTCCCCAACGGGCTTCCTTGCTGTCCGAAAATGAGTTTTGTGTTTTGTGTAGTTTTTATGCATTACATGATAAGCTAACTTAATGTGATGAACTTGATGACATGTTAAGCATACATTGAGATATTAGAACAATTCATTAACATATTTCAAGTGATTAATTTGTAAGTTAGATACATTATGTAAACCGTTAATTGTAAAGTCTAATAACGCATTCAAAATCAATGTTCGTGATTGATCAGACTTAGAATTAATTATTATTGCAAATGTAATGATATGTAGGGTTAATTGAGAAACAAGAATTTTAATTTGTAGCTTGTGTACGAGGCAAGTTGTTCTATCCATTCTTGTTCCGTTTATGTAAGTATTCTATCCCTAATTTACTATTGTTAAGCAAGTTTCTAAACTTTACTTTTAATTGAGCAAGTCCTTTTATCATGCAATGGACAAGTATCTTATTGAAACAATGTAGCCTTAACTTAATTGTTCAAGCAATGTGTTATCGTATCTTTCAAATGCTTTAAGTTTAATTCTAAAGCATAAGTTATTTCATAATTCTTTGGTTATTGAATTCTTAATTATTGAAAGTTGATTCAACTACTCTTGAGTTGATGATAGTTGAACTCTAAATTACCCTTTGAGGTTATCCAAACCAAACTTTCTTTGGTACGGACTCGTTAATTAAAACTAATGCTTCGTACGAAGGGCTGATGCCCCTAAGTACGAGTTAAGGCCCATATAGTCTAACGACTGTTAAAGGTTTAAATAGAAATATTTATAACCTAGGACATAGTTCAAGGTCTTGTGAACCTCAGATGAATTCTAAATTCTACATTCAATTCTTGATTATCGATGATAGAAACGTTATTCAATTAAGTTGAATTTATTCAGTGGTACGTCATCATTATTGATTGTTATTTCAAGTGAGCTTTTATTTGCTCACTCTTGCATTTATATAACCATTGCAACCAAAGTTGAGAAAGCTGACGAACCGTCAACTAGCAAAGGAAAAGGCAAGATGAACAAGTGAAGACATGTTCATATTTGAAATAATTTGTAATAAGACTTTAAATTATGTTATGATGTTTTATTTTCTGCATTTGATGTTTATTAAGGTTAGGAACCTGAGAACGATTTGATAAGGTTGTAATCATTTGTATAAGGAAGATTTTATTTATTCAAGTTGTAGTTTATTTTGCATTCCTTATTTATGGGCAGTAGTTATGTTTATTTAGATAGTGAACACCAAATCCTGTGGAAATGAAGTACCCATATTTGGGGGTGTCACAAGTTGGTATCAAAGCTTTAGGTTATGAACCTTAGGTAGTAGCCTTATAGGAGATCGAAAATATAGTGATGATAGTTAAAGATAATAAACTACCTTACGTGCTATGTGTTTACGTTTACGTAACCGAGGAGTATCGATCGATATCACGTAATAATTAAACTTTAAAATTTTGTGTCAGGATGACGAATGTTGGAGAGTCCAGTCAGGCTAGGGAGGAGTTACCCCAGATGCCTAGGGATGAGGAGCCCTGCGACATCCATACTTTTTGGGAGCAGTTGGTTCAAAGAGAGCCATCTCCATTGATTACCGTAGTGGGTCATGAGCATGAGGCGGTCTTGGACCGAGATGACAAGGATGAGTCAGAGGAGGAGGAGGATCCTGAAAAGGAGATTCCACCTAAATCTATTAGCGCTGTGATGTACGAGGAAGTCTACGACCGTTACGTTGAGTTATAAAATAGAGTCGGAGAGCTGGAAGAGCTGGTGGACGAGAGTCTAACTACTATACAGCAGAAGGAGGAAACGATTCAGGAACTGGACGATCAGCTTGAAAATGCAAAGTGGGATCTAGTTCACGTTGAAAGTGAGAGGGATGATGCACTAGCTGAGTTAGCGAAACTGAAGAACGACATTAGAGAGGAGTTAGCAAAGTGTGCCAGAGCGGAGGATGCTTGCTTGAGTGCTACTTAACGTATAGATCGAGCTGAAGACGAGGTTCAAGTGAAGAAGGCCAAGCAGAAGGAGACGGAATACGCTTTTCATTCGACTATAGATAGGGCCTAGGATCGTTTCTTTTATTACCCAGCTCAGTTCAAGGATTTGCCGTGGTATATAGTGGATCGCAGAACAGTGTTTTGGGTGATGGAAGAAGAACGTGGAGAGGTTGTGCGATGTCTTAACATTCCTAGATAATGGAGTAACAAACTATGTGTTTCTTATGAATTTAATAAATTTGAATCCCAGAATTTGAGATAAGAATGGGATAAGATAATGATGTAATCCTGCAACTTGTTTCAGTTCAGCAAAGATGATGTAAATAGCAGAGATGCTATCTATTCTATGTTTTAAAACTTTAAATGAATAAATATCGAAGTCTATTGACGTGCTATGTGCTCAAGTGTGAATCAATTTATTTTAAATATTTAAGTTTGATCCTAAATATTTAAAAGATGATTAAGGGAACTAATAAGGGTATGTTTTAACAGAAAGATTCCTCCTAGAAGAATACCTATACGTCAACCACAAGAGGGTTCTACAAACAACAACAACAAAGATGAGGCGAATGCCAATCCAATTCAGCAATTGGTGAACCTACTGACGGGAGCGCTTGTGAATCAGTCGCGATGTTTAAAGAATTCAAAGTGGTATGACCGTCAAAATTCTAGGGATCTGTGAATTTGATTGAGGAACAGACATGGGTGATGGAAATGGAGAAGGTCTTTGATGTGGCAAGGATTAATGATGACCAGAAGACGGCTTTCGCGACATTCATGCTGAAGTCGGAAGCTAGCTACTGGTGGAAGGCTAACAAGACTCGGGGAGGAGAAGGTGTGATAGTGTGGGAAAGATTCAAAGAGATGTTCTTTGAAATGTATTTTCCAGTAAGTTCGCAGAACCAAATGGAGGTTCAGTTTCTAGAGCTGAAGCAGGGAGCGATGACGGTGCCAGAGTACGTCGCAAAGTTCAACGAGCTGGCAAGGTTCCCAATGTACCAGGTCAGTACTGATGAGAGGAAGGCAAGAAGATTCGAGCAGGGATTGAAGCCCTAGTTATATAGTAGGTCTCCATATTCTAGCTGAATACGTTTGTAGCTGTGTTGGAAAAGGCGATCATCGCGAAAGGTTGGAGCGATTCCTTGACCAAGTATAATCAAGACCAGAAGAAGAAGAAGAATGAGACAGAGAATAAGGCTGGTGGTAGCGATGCTAACAACCCGAAGAGAAAGTGGAAAGACAGTACGTCTGCTGGAAGTCAACAGGGAAGCCAGCTGAAGGGAAGGATTGAAGCATGTGCTTCATGCGGGAAGAATCACTCTGGTGTGTTCTTGAGAGGGAATCGAGTATCCTTCAATTGTGGTCAGGATGGCTACATTGCGCCAAATTGTCCTAACCTGAAGAAGGGAGCGTGCTTTACATGCGGGTCTAAGGATCATATGGCCTAGTATTGCCCAAAGAAGCCAGCCGGAGGGTCTATAGGAAGGAGAGGAAATGGCAGCGACAGCACTTTGGCTATCGCTGGACCACCACAGACGAGCCAACTCACTACCAGAACATTTCACATGACCGTGCAGGATGCTGTGTAGTCAAAGGATGTGGTGTCAGGTATCATTCCGGTCAATAGTATTAATGCTTGCGTATTATTTGATTCTGGTGCTACTTGTTCATTTATATCTGATAATTTTGCTAAGACTTTAAACTTACCTAAGGAGGAACACACTGAACATTTGAGGCTGACATTGGAATAGTTGAGATGGGAGAAGTTGTATGCAAAATTCTCAAAATACGAATTCTGGTTAGAATGTGTGCACTTTCTTGGCCACGTGATTGACAAAGATGGGATTTCTGTAGATCCTTTAAAGATTGAAGCTGTAATGAATTGGGATCAGCCGAAGACACCGTCAGAAGTTAAAAGTTTCTTGGGTTTGGCGGGTTACTACAGAAGATGTATTCAGGACTTTTCCAAAATCGCAACTCCGTTGATGAATTTGACTCGGAAGACGGTGAAGTTCGTTTGGACGGAAAAGTGTGAGAAGAGTTTTCAGGAACTGAAGAAGAGGTTGAGTACTGCGCCTGTGTTGTCATTGCCTGATAGTACAGGAAATTTCATAGTATACAGCGATGCATCACATAAAGGATTAGGATGTGTGCTGATGCAAAACGACAAAGTCATTGCTTATGTATCACGTCAGTTGAAGGATTATGAGAAAGGGTATCCGACCCATGACTTGGAATTGGCGGCAGTAGTGTTTGCTTTGAAGATATGGAGACACTATCTATATGGAGAAAAGTGTGAGATATACACAGATCATAAGAGTCTAAAGTACATCTTTACATAGAACGATTTAAATATGCGCCAAAGGAGATGGTTGGAGCTTATCAAAGACTACGATTGCATAATTCTTTACCATCCAGGTAAAGCTAATGTTGTTGCTGACGCCTTAAGCAGAAAGGGTAGTGAGAAGTTAACATTGTTAACTGCTCAGGAACAGTTGGTAAATGGGATGGCTAATTGGAGCTGGAAGTTAAGTATCCGAATGTGGCGGATGAGAGATTGTTCCAAGTAACTATCGGTTCAACTTTGGTGGACAAAGTGAAAGAGGCACAACTACATGATGAGGAATGTGAGAAGATCTGGAAGAGAGTAACCGATGGTGAAGAGATAAAGTTCAAGATTGATAATGATGGACTGTTACGATTTGAAGAGAGAATCAGGGTACCGCCAGTGCCCAAAGTTAAAGAAGAAATTTTGAGTGAAGCTCACAGTTTGAGATATTTGATTCACCCTGGGAGTACGAAGATGTACCAGTATCTCAGACATCATTTCTGGTGGTCGAATATGAAGAGAGACGTGACTGAATGTGTTGCAAAGTGCCTAACATGCCAGAAAGTCAAAGCAAAACATCAGAGACCAAGTGGATTGCTACAACCGCTGGAGATTCCGGAATGGAAATGGGAGCATATCACGATGGATTTTGTGGTTGGTCTTCCAACGACTCAGAAAGGCTATGATGCAGTATGGGTTATCGTGGATCAACTGACGAAGTCAACATATTTTTTTCCTATAAGGATTAGATTCAACTTGGATCAGTTGGCGAAGCTGTACGTTAAGGAAATTATTTCTAGACACGGTGTTCCGATATCCATTATATTAGACAGGGATCTGCGTTTCACGTCGAATTTCTGGAAGCGATTACAGGAATGCTTGGGAACGCAGTTGCAAATGAGTACGGCGTACCATCCTCAAACTGATGGCCAAAGCAAGAGAACGATTTAGACTCTAGAGGATATGCGGAGAGCTTGTGTTATGGACTTCAAAGGAAGCTGGGATGGTCATCTACCATTAGTGGAATTTGTTTACAACAATAGTTACCATGTGAGTATTGGCATGTCGCCTTACGAAGCATTGTACGACAGGAAATGCAGTACTTCAATATGCTGGGATAAGGTTGGTGAAACACAACTGTTGGGACCGAACTTGGTGCAACAAATTGCTGAGATCGTCATGATGATTAAAACAAGATTGGTAGCTGCTCAGGATAGACAGAAGAAGTATGCCGATTATCATCATTAGAATCGAGAATTTGAAGTGGAAAGCTACGTTTTCCTGAAGGTATCTCCATGGAAGGGGAAGATTCGATTTGGCAAGAAGGGGAAACTAAGTCCCAGATTTATTGGACCGTTTGAGATACTGTGAAAGGTTGGTGAGGTAGCTTACGAGGTTGCATTACCTCTAGAGTTAAATCATATTCATAACGTTTTCCACATTTATGTGTTTAGACTGTACAAACACGATTACAAGCATGTGATAGAGTATGAGCCGTTACAGTTTGACAAAGACTTAACGTGTGAAGAAGTGCATTTTCAGATAGTTAACAGAAAAGAGCAAGTACTTATAAATAAAGTGATACCTTCTGCTAAGGTAATCTGGAGGAACCACAATGTTGAAGAAGCTACGTGGGAACTCGAAGATGTTATGATGAAAACTTACCCCCAATTATTTGTTTAATTTCTTGTATATCGATTCTGGAAACAAAATCATTTTAAGGGGGGAAGAATGTGACGAATGAGTTTTTTTTTAGTTGTGATTCTGGGGACAGAATCCTTTTAAGGAGGGAAGATTGTAACAAACGAGAATTTGTATTTTAATTTTAAATATTTATTGAATTAAATAAATATTTTAATTAATTTATTTATTGAGTTGAATAAATAATTTATGTGATTATGTTATGGAGTAATTTAACTAAGTGCAATATGTTAAATTGATGTTTGAGTAATTTTGTGATGAAATCATAATTTAATTGAGATAATTAAATTAGATTAAAATTATGTGGTATTTAATAATGAGAATATAATAATAATTAAATTAGAGATTACTAATTTGTTACATAGAATTATGATTAATGAGTAAATTATAATTGTGTAGCAATTTTATTTATGTGAATTTTTTTTTATTTAATGGATGTTAACTTTAATTTAATTAAATTAGAATATTGAGAATTAATTAAATAAAGTGTTACATTTAAAACCATGTAGTAAAAAGAGTTATTAAATTAATTAAAAAGGTTTTTAAATTAGTTTTGCTAAACAAGGCCCTTAAATCTATTTTAAAGTAGTTTTACCAAACATGGCTTTAGTCCTAAAAATCTATTTTAAATTAACGAGTTTTTGCCAAATAAGCTTTAGGGCTTTTGATTTTCAAACAAAAATATAAATGATATCTATTTAATAAAAGGTTTTAATATTTGTCAGTTATATATTATATGTAATTATATGTATATATCAGTTATATGTATATTTTATACTACGTTAAGTTAGTTAGAGTTAGAAAGAACAGAGAACTAGAGAGAAAAGAGAGAAAAAGAAGAAAGAAAGAGGAAGAAGAGCTTTGAGAAATCAAAACAGAGAATTGCCATCATCATCATCTTCTTCTCTTAAATCAATAATGGTATAATTTAATTTAAGTTTTGTTCTTCCTTGTGTTCATAGTTTTAAGTTATCTATAACTTGATTTTTATGAGAATTCATGTAAATATAGTTTATATGTGTTAAATTGTATGTATAAACTATTATATATGATTTATATGATTGTTTATGTTGTTCAATTCATGTAAATATGATGAACAAAAAGAAATCATGTTCATAGCAATTTACAATGAACTATTTTTAAAAGATGGTTTCTTAAATATCAAAATTTGTGTTTGATTATGCTATGTTATAAAAATTGATCATAAATTGTAAAAATATGTTAAGAAACGAAATTAACATGATTTGAATTGTGTGATTTGGTTTAAAAATAAAGTCACATTGTTTATTTTCATCAAGAACACTTAACAATGGTGTTTTCTTCAAAATCATAAAATTAAGGGTTTTTGATTATGTGTTTTGACGTTTATATATATTAAAACATGTTAGAAGCTTAAAGTTATGATTTTATAAAGTCTTATATGCATTAGATGTAGTAAATTCTGAGTTTGGTGCGAGGAAATAAACCATATTGAGCTTTTTCCTGCACAAGTTCGCGAGCTAATTTTTCCCACAGCAGAGATATCCGCCCCAGCGGGCTCAAACCCGCCCCAGCAAGCTTCATTGCTGTCCAAAAATGTGTTTTGTGTAGTTTTTATGCATTACATGATAATCTTACTTAATGTGATGAACTTGATGAAATGTTAAGCATACATTGAGATATTAGAACAATTCATTTACGTATTTCACGTGATTAATTTGTAAGTTAGATACGTTATGTAAACCGTTAATTGTAAAGTCTATTAACGCATTCAAAATCGATGTTCATGATTGATCAAACTTAGAATTAATTATTATTGCAAATGTAATGATATGTAGGGATAATTGAGGAACGAGAATTATAATTTGTAGCTTGTGCACGAGGCAAGTTGTTCTATCCCTTCTTGTTACATTTATGCAAGTATTCTATCCCTAATTTACTATTATTGAGCAAGTTTCTAAACTTTACTTTTAATTGAGCAAGTCCTTTTATTATGCAATGGACAAGTATCTTATTGAAACAATGTAGCCTTGACTTAATTGTTCAAATAAGGTCTTATCTTATCTTTCAAATGCTTTAAGTTTAATTCTAAAGCATAAGTTATTTTATAATTATTTGGTTATTGAATTGTTAGTTATTAAAAGTTGATTCAACTACTCCTAAGTTGATGATAGTTGAACTCTAAATTACCTTTTGAGCTTATCCAAACCTAACTTTCTTTTGTGCAGACTTGTTAATTAATACTGAGATGAAAACCCTATTAATAGGGGATTACCTTGCCAAAGCGTTAAGATATTTGTGCACAATATATAGTATGAAGGGCTGATCCCCCTAAGTACGAGTTAAGGTCCATATAGTCTAACGATTGTTAAAGGTTTAAATAGAAATGTTTATATCATGGGACATAGTTCAAGGTCTTGTGACCCTCAGATGAATTCTAAATTCTACATTCAATTCTTGATTATCGATGATAGAAATGTCATTCAATTCAATTGAATTTATTCAGTGGTATGTCATCATTATTGATTGTTATTTTAAGTGAGCTTTTGTTTGCTCACGTATACATTTATATAACCATTGCAGCCAAAGTTGAGAAAGTTGACGAACCGTCAACTAGCAAAGGAAAAGGCAAGATGAACAAGTGAAGAGTTATTTAGATTTGAAATGATTTGTAATAAGACTTTAAATTATGTTATGATGTTTTATTTTCCGCATTTGATGTTTATTAAGGTTAGGAACCTGGGAACGATTTGATAAGGTTGTAATCCTTTGTATAAGGAAGATTTTATTTGTTAAGGTTGTAATTTATTTTTTGTTCCTTATTTATTGGCAGTAGTTATGTTTATTTAGATAGTGAACACCAAATCCCATGGAAAAGAAGTACCCGGATTTGGGGGTGTCACATTAATAATATCCAAAAGTTTGACCACAATCGAATATCATTAATTGCTACTTATGATCAAACATACATCGTTTGCTTAACATATATCTTAATCTAGCAGATGATATCAATGTACTAATTCAACCATGCAGAAACTAAATTAGTCAATTGAATAGCATACAAGAAAGTTTATGTAGATAATCAGAATAAATCTCATACACGAAAGAGTAAATAAAGTAAACTTGCTCCAACCATTAATTATGAATAAGGTTCAACATCCCTTCAGAATTGAATTGAGTAATTTAGCTTAACATGCCTTGATTATCCAAAACTAGGGTTTGAATGAATGTAAAAGATGATCCTATGCTAATAGGTCTTCATGTATTTATAATGTCTAATAAAGTCCCTATAATCCTCAAAAATCGCAATCCTATTCAACTTAAAAATCTGCCAATAACTTGCCAAAAATAGTAAATTCGCTGAATCTGTCTGCCAAGCCCGCCGGGGCGGGGTCTTCTATACTGCCAACACCCGCCGGGGTGGGTGTCCTTCTTTTCCCATCTGCAGAGCACACCCCCGCCGGGGTGGAACTTTTTCTTTACAAAAACTCGCAGGGGCGATAATGGCCAGAGAGGTAGGGGCCGAGGCGGCTTCCAAGAGCGCTGGGGCGGCACTGGACAGATAAATAGCCGCCGAGGCAGCATTTCCTAAGCCAAGAGGGTCGTTGGGTTGGCAATGCCTTGCATCCTAATTCTCCTTTCTTTTTCCCCGCAACAACTCCTAATAAACCCGTTTCTTCACCAAAGCTCCATTTCAACCTGAAATCCATAAACAACCCTATTAGACTCGTGTTAATCCACAAAACATGCAATGAAACAAGTAAAAAGGAATCACAATAGATAAATATTATACACTCATCAAATTCCCCCACACTTAGTTTTTACACGTCCTCGTGTAAACCAAATCCAAGGTTATGCTACCATTTACAAAATTTCATTCAACCATGGTATCAAAGAGTTCAAGTTACAATTCACGAGCATCAATGTTTATCAACAGAAACCTGATTCGTACTTTACCAATCAATTCATGACTAAAAACCTTACCAACTCACCAATAACTTTCAACAAATTGAACCGTATGCACATCAGTGACAATCCCATAATCCGCATACTTACCCAACTCAGTTGTTATGGAACAAAAACCACGCACACTAACTCATAACTGAAAACATGTTTTCCTGCTTTTTACTTTTCTTTCCTAAAGAATCTGCTTTTTAGCTCAGATGACTATAGTTTGATGTTTTTCTCATATTTTTTTCTTGACATGTGCAATGTCTCCTTTTCTTAGGCTTTTCAGTGTTACCCATTTAGCAAACTTTCCACCAACGACTCCTAAACCAGATGGTTTTAGGGCGCTGGGTGTAGAGACACCCCAAGGACTTACTTATTCAAGTAACAAAGGCAACAAAAGTTGACTAGTCAAGCTGCTTTTATCCATCACATTTTTCAACGTGAATATCAATGTTTCCCTAGGCTTGGATACCCAGTTATATCATAAAATGGACATTGAAGCAGATTTTCACTATTTTTTTTTTATCATACATCAATTTCATCATCATTTTTTTAATTTTCGTTCAATTTTTCTTTTCACAAGGTTCTTTCACTGACATAAGCAGTGAAAACAGTTCTAAAGCATGAAATCAGTGCACATAGACAACTCCACATAAAACTTAGTCAACTAAGCATGTTTCACATATTCAAGTACTCACATATCAACAAATTCCATTCGAATCAAGTACAATGGTTAATGACTTAGTTTTCATCCTTCATTAATCAACTAAATACCAACAAATCTTGAATTTGAACATCACTTTTCAATCCTTGACTCTAACTCCTCAACACTTAGGCGAATAAAATTATGGATTCATGCAAAAATTTCAGTAGACTTTCAAATTTCAGCAAAATTTAGGACTACTATACCTAAAAAAATGAAAAACTAAAATTCTCTCCCCCACACTCAAACCTTACATTGTCCCCAATGTAAGAAAATCATGCAAAGTAGAAAATACTACAACTAATAAATTAAAAATAAAAGGGATAGAAAGATCAAATTTGAATTCATGGGTTGCCTCCCAAACAGCTGCCCTTGTTTAACGTTGTTAGCTCGAATGTAATCCTCTCAATCATCCGGAAGCCGGATCCATCAGCGTCAACATCTCAACCTCCTCAACCTGACTGCTATCCAAAAATGGCTGCAACCTATGTCCGTTCACCTTGAACACATTCCCTGTCTTTGGATTTTGTATATCTATAGCACCATGAGGAAACCCATTAGTAACAACAAATGGACCCTCCCAACAGGAACGAAGCTTACCTGGAAATATTTTCAATCGTGAATTATAAAGGAGAACTTTTTGCCAAACAGTGAAATTCTTTGGCAAAATCTGCTTATCATGGAAAGCTTTCATCTTAGCCTTATATAGTTTAGAACTCTCATATGATTCAAAACGCAACTCCTCGAGTTCTTGTAACTGCAACTTCTTATGGACGCCAGCTTGATCTAAGTTCATGTTACACTATTTGATCACCCAAAAAGCTTTATGCTTTAGCTCCACAGGTAGGTGGCATGGTTTTTCGAACACCAACATATAAGGCGACATACCAATAAGAGTTTTGTATGCCGTCCTATATGCCCAAAGTGCATCATCCAGTCTAAGACTCCAATCTTTCCTGCTCGGGTTGACTACTTTCTCCAAAATGGATTTTAACTCTCGGTTAGATACCTCAGCTTGGCCATCGCTTTGCGGATGATAGGATTTAGAGACCATGTGAAAAACATTGTATTTCTTGAACAAAGCTGCCAATACCTTATTACAGAAGTGAGTTTCGCGATCCCTAATCGCCCGTAGTGCTGCAAACTTGACAATATGTTAGTCCTGACAAAATCTGCAACAACTTTAAAATCGTCAGTCATAGTGGCTTTAGCTTCCACCCACTTCGAAACATAATCAACCGCCAATAAGATGTAAACATTACCAAATGAAACAGGAAAAGGTCCCAATACCCCAAACATAAAAAATTTCAACAATTGGAATAGAGTTTTATGGCATTTGATGTCTATATGATATATTTCCTGTTCTTTGACAATTTTCACATGATTTGCAAAATAGATATGAGTCTTTGAAAAATGAGGGCCAAAAGAAACCACTCTCTAACACCTTATGTGATGTTTTTTTTGGTCCAAAATGACATCCACAAGCATAGGAATGACAAAAAGCTAGAATAGATTGGAAATCATTATCAGGTACACAACGTCTAACTATCTGATCAGCACAAAATTTCCACAAGTATGGGTCATCCCACACATAATGTTTTGCATCACTCCTAAGCTTTTCTTTCTGGGATTTTAAAAACACACCTAGTAAATATGCACTTACCAAATAATTCACAATGTCTGCATTCCAGTGAGTTGCATTGCCAATTGAAAGTAGATGTTCATCTGGAAACATGTCTCGTAATGGTAGTGCTTCTTCCTCCTTAAGAATTCTTCATAAGTGATCCGCTACCAAGTTATCCGCACCCTTCTTATCTTTAATTGCCAAGTCGAATTCTTGCAGCAACAAGATCCATCTTATGATTCGGGGTTTGGACTTCTTCTTAGTAAGCAAGTACCTGAGAGTAGCATGGTTAGAATAAACTATCACTTTAGTACCAAGTAAGTATGATCTAAACTTATCTAAAGTAAATACAACATATAAGAGTTCTTTTTCAGTTGTGGAATAGTTTATCTGAGCCGCATTCAATGTTCTAGAAGCATAGTAGATGGCATGGCTAACTTTGTCAATCTTTTGGCCCAAGACGGTGCCGACAGCATAGTTTCTTGCATCACACATGATCTCAAATGGAAACTTCCAATTTGGTGGTTGAATGACAGGGGCTGACGTCAATAATTTCTTTAAGGTATCAAAAGCCACCTTGCATTCATCATCAAAATGGAATTTCACATCTTTCTGGAGCAACTTGCTCAGGGCCAATGCTATCTTGGAGAAATCTTTGATAAACCTTCAATAAAATCCTGCATGTCCAAGAAAAGAGCGTATCTCCCTCATGCTGACGGGGTTAGGTAATACAGATATAATATTAATTTTAGCTTTATCGACTTCTTAACCATTAACTGACACGACATGACCAAGTACAATTCCTTGTTCTACCATAAAGTGTCATTTTTCCCAATTTAGCAGAAGGTTAATTTCTAAACATCTATCCAAAATACGAGTCAAATTATCTAGGCAAGCTTCCAAAGAATTACCATGTACTGTGAAATCATCCATAAAGACCTCAATGCATTCTTCTAAAAGATCAGAAAAAAATACTCACCATGTATCTTTGAAAAGTACTTGGGGCATTGCAGAGTCCAAAAAATATTCATCGATAGGCAAAGGTACCAAAGGGACATGTGAATGTGGTCTTTTCTTGGTCCTCGGATGCAATCACAATCTGATTATAACCTGAAAAACCATCTAGAAAGCAATAATAAGTATGCCCAGCTAATCGTTCTAACATTTGATCAATAAAAGGAAAGGGAAAGTGATCTTTTGTAGTTACAGCATTCAACCTTATGTAGTCAATACACACTCTCCAACTTGTTTGCATCCGTGTGGGCACTAACTCATTATTATCATTCTTGACAACCGTGATTTCGAATTTCTTCAGAACTACCTGTACCGGACTTATCCATTGACTGTCGGAGATGGGGTAGATGATTCCTGCTTCGAGCAGTTTTATTACCTTTTTCTTTACTACCTCCATCATAGGTGGGTTCAATCGTCTTTATGCGTCCCTCGTGGGCTTAGCACCATCTTCCAATAAAATCTGATGCATGCATGTTGCGGGACTAATACCTTTTATGTCTGATATAGTCCAACCAAAAACTGAGATATGGTCCCTAAGGACTCTCAACAATTTTTCTTCCTGCACTTTGGTTAGATTACTAGCAATTATCACAGGTAAAGTCTCATTAGTCCCCAAATACGCATATTTCAAGTGTGCATGTAATTGTTTCAATTCAAGTGTTGGAGCTTGCACAACAGATGGTAATAGTTTTTGATGAGACACAAGTAATTAAAGTAGATGGACTGCATACTTATCTGAGAGTTTTGGCAATGAGTGTAGTGCAGCCATAATTTCCTTTAATTCCTTATTTTGCTCAAGTTCATACTCCCTATCCATGTCCAAACTGCTAGAAATAGCAACCTCCAAGCTATCTTTATAAATTTGTTCAAAAGTTTCATGCACTAAAGAGTCGCACACATTAATTGAAAAAACTTGACAAATATCACTAGGGTACCTCATGGCATCATAGATATTAAATTGGAATTTTTTGCCATCAAAATCCATTGTTAAGGTCCCATTGTGCACATCAATCATAGTCCTCGCTGTTTTTAGGAATGGCCTTCCTAACAAGATGTGGGATGGGTTTGGTGATGTATCATCCTCCATATCCACTATGTAAAAATCTACAGGAAAGATTAGTTCATTCACCTGCACTAAGACATCTTCAACTACCCCTCGAGGATAGGTGTTAGTACGATATGCTAATTGAATAATCACACCAGTATTTTTCAAAGGACCTAGATTTAGAGAATTATAAACAGATAAAGGAATCACATTAATTGAAGCACCTAAATCTAACATGACCTTTTCAAATCTAGTGTTTCCTATCTTGCAAGGAATGACGAACATGTCTGGGTCTTTACATTTTGGGGGCATTTTTCTTTGAAGAACAGCTGATACATTCTCCCCAATTGTGACTTTTTCATCATTTTTCAATTTTCGTTTGTTAGTGCACAATTCTTTTAAAAATTTTGCATACCGTGGCACTTGTTTAATTGCATCAAGTAATGGAATATTCACTTCTACTTTCCTAAAAGTTTCCAGAATTACTTTTTCCTGTTCATCTTTCTTTGAAGGTCTAGAATTTCTGGCAGGAAAGGGAAGAGGAATATTTTTAAGGTGACAAGGAGGATTAGGGTGTACCTTTGATTTTTTCGGTTCCTCCTTAGCTTGCTCTTTCTAAAACTCAACTGTTGCTGTAGGTGTATCCATTTGCTTCCCACTCAGCAAGGTTATAGTACTGGCATTCTCCTTAGGATTCACAACAGTTTTTTGATGGTAGCTTCCCTGACCTTGAGAGTCCAACCGACCCACAGTAGTGGCTAATTGGCTCATTAGACTCTCCAAACTATGGATGAAAGATCTTGTCTCTTGTTAAAACTGTTGTGTCTGTGTCATAAATGCTTTGAACATGTCCTCTAAGGATGTTCCAGAATTTCCCGGTGCTGCTTGATGAGTTGGTTTTACACCTACGAATCAATGTCCATTATAGATTGATTCTTAGCTATCTCGAGTAGTTTTAGTGTATTTTACTCTAGTTTTGTGTTGTTGATTGCAGGAACCAGAATGAATGGGAAATCGGGACCTAATTGAAGATTTTACAGCTTGTCAAGGAAAGGGACACCCACTGGGGCGGGCCTCATAAGGCATAACCACCCGCTTGGGCAGTGGTGCAGAAAAGTCAACAGTATGAAGTGGCTACTCACCAGGGCGGGTGTACGCAGAGTAAAAACCCCCGCTAGGGCGGGGGTACAGCATCAAAAAAGGTAGTTTCCTTTCATGTTTGTGATTCTGCGGCAACAAAGATTGTGTTTGGCCTGTGGATTAGGAGGATATAAAAGGCTATCAAAGAGGCTATTACAGACACACTTAGACAGATTTCAAGCCCTAGTTTGTGAGCTTTGATAGAAACGAAGAATTGAAGCACGATTGAAGCAAGAAGAACACAAGGATCGTAACGAAGAGCGGTGATTCAATTCTAGTGTTTATTTTCTCTCTTCCTCTGTACGTTGTATTCAGAATGTTTACCACTATGTGGATTATAGTTTTTTATTCATTCATGATGAACTAAATTCTTATTTAAGCCTATAACGGATCTTATTACGTAACGGAGAATTGAATAGCTTTCAACTTAGTTTATGAATATTATCTCCAAGTTATTTACTATGTGTTGTGCATAACTTAAATAGTTGCTTGATCATCAATTATCGGTTATCCCATATAAATTCGAGAGATGATATATAGGATTAGAATTGGTCATAGTAACATATGTTTGTGATTTCTACTATAGTTAGGATTCATAATTTATGTGTAGGATAGAGATATCTATGCATTATACGTAATCTGAAGAGAACTTGATAATAAACATTTTTTAATTATAATTCACATAGAGATATAGTGAGTTGGTTAATTAAGGTGTCTTGCTTAATTCTATCATTTGTGGATTTGAGTGAGTATGGATTTAATGCATCGAGAGATGGTTATATCTACTTATGTGTTCTTGGTTAATAATCTGGAGTAATTGATATAAACTGAAGGAAAGTATATTATTCGAAGTGAAGTAATAAGTGAAGTTGTAGGCTTAATTCTCCAAAACTTAATAAAATCTTGAATTAGTGTTAATTTTAGTCTAAGTAGTAGTTTATTATAAAAATCATTAGTTTAATAAAGCTGAAATAATATAAAATTGGTACTTGTTTGAATAAATTGGAATTATTATCTCTGTGGGAACGATACTTGATCTTATCATTGTATTACTTGTTGACCACGTACACTTGCGTGTAGCGCGTATAGATTTTACCCAATAAGTTTTTGGCACCGTTACCGGGGACTGTAATTCCTTTTATTACTTACAATATCAGTTCAATTAGTTCAGTTTTAGTTAAACATATATTTATATTTTTATTCTTAATTTCTTTTGTTTCATTGGTTATTTCAGGTAATCTCGAGTAGTGTATGCAAACTCAATCTAAGAAGCCAGATTTTTGCCTCTTGAGGACGACATCGACAAACGGTTTCAGAAGTTAACTACGTGGATTGAAAAGACTTGAGTAGAACTTGAAACACCCAAAGACAACATGGCTGAACTGGAAGGGAAAGCACTACGGGATTATGCTACACTGCGGATTTTAGAAATTCAGTCCAGTATCACCAGGCTGGCGATTAATTCTATTAACTTTGAGATCAAGCCTGGAACGATACAAATGGTGCATAATAATTGCCAATTTGGGGGTCTTCCGAATGATGATCTGAACGAGCACATTGTCAATTTCATAGAAATCTGCGATACCTTCAAGTGCAACGGGGTTTCAGATGATGCTATCAGATTAAGGCTATTTTTGTTCACACTCAGAGACAAGGCAAAGGGTTGGCTCCATTCTCTACCACCGGGATCGATCACCACATGGAACGATTTGGCGCATAAATTTCTAGCTAAGTTCTTCCCGCTTTCAAAGACACATAAATTGAGAATGGAGATATCTTCATTTGTACAGCTACAAGGAGAACCATTATATGAAGCATGGGAGAGGTACAAAGAGCCGTTGAGAAAATGCCCTCAACATGGACTACTGCATTGGATGCAGATAAACACATTCTACAACGGGTTAGGAAGTTATACACGGACCAGCATCGATGCAGCCTCAGGTGAAGCTTTTCTGGCAAAGAAATTTGAGAAGGCATGGGACTTGATAGAAACAATGGCTACAAACAACTATCAGTGGCCGACTGAGAGAATGACTTAACCCAAAGTGGCAGGTATTTTGGAAGTGGAAACTATGACAGCTCTATCGGCACAAATAGCAGCGTTATCAAAGAAGATGGATGCCATATCCACGGGAAACATGCAGCAGGTAGCATTTATATGTGAGCTTTGTGCAGGAGAGCATCCGACAGAACAGTATGCGATCAACCTAGCTTCAGTACAGTTTGTGGGTAGCTACAACAGGCAACTCAACACTTATCAGAATGCATATAAGCATAACCAGGGGGCAACGAACCATCCAATTTTTTTATGGAGCAACAATCAAAACCAAAATCAGAATCAATAGCAGGCTCCACGACCATCATACCCCCTGGTTTTTAGAATCAACATCAACACTAAGTTCCACAGCAAGAGAAAAAGATTGGTTTCGAGGAGCTAATGGTCAAATACATAACGGGAAATGAAGCAGCAATGAAAACTCAGGCGGCTGCAATTAAGAATTTGGAAATTCAGGTGGGACAGATTGCTAGTGCATTGAACAGTAGACCCCAAGTAACCTTGCCGAGTGACACAAAAAAGAATCCGAGGAGAGGTCATGAGCAATGTCAAGCCATTACACTTCGGAGTGCAAAAAAACTAGCCGAGCAAGATTCAGAAAAGCCGACAACCGAGAAGAAAGTCGAGACTAGTGTGGAAGAGACAGTGGAAGGGAACAAAGAAGACAAAAAATCTGCAGTGAAGGAACATGTTGTTACACCGATAGTCTACCCACCACCACCCTTTCAATAACTGATCCGAATAAAAAAAATTACGAAAATAGTTTACTAAATTTCTGGAGGTGTTCAAAAAGCTACACATCAACATTCCTTTCGCGGAGGCATTAGAGCAGATGCCTAGTTATGCCAAGTTTATGAAGGATATTTTGTCAAAGAAAAAGAAATTAGAAGACTTTGAGACTCTGGCACTAACGAAGGAATGTAGTGCGATATTGCAAAAGAAGCTTCCACCGAAATTGAATGATCTGGGTAGTTTCACCATCCCATGCAAAATAGGGAGTTTGGCCTTCAACAAATGTTTGTGTGACTTAGGTGCAAGTATAAACCTTATGCCACTTTTGGTCTACACTCAGCTAGGGTTACCGACACCTAGACCCACAAACATCTCCCTACAGTTGGCAGACAGATCGGTAACCTATCCACGAGAAATTGTTGAAGATGTGTTGGTAAAGGTGGACAAATTTATATTCCCAGCGGACTTCATCATCTTAGACTATGAAGAGGATAAGGATATTCCAATAATCCTTGGGCGACCATTCTTGGCAACCGGTTGGACTCTCGTTGACGTTCAGAAAGGAGAGTTAACCATGAGGGTTCAAGATCAAGAGCTAAACTTCAACATGTTCAAGGCCATGAACTTCCCCAAAGAAGATGAGGAGTGTTTCCGAGTAGATATAATCGACAAGGTGGTGGGTGATGAACAACATTGGATATTGAGTACCAACCCGTTAGAAGAAAAATTGATGGGAGACTGTGAAGGAGAGGATCCAGAGTTAAAGGAGTATCTGCAACTGTTAGAGGCATATCCTAGAGTGAGCAGATTCAAATTACCGTTTGAGCCAATGGAAATAGCAGGAACTTCATCAGCAAGGATGAAACCATCTATAGAGGAACCACCTGCACTAGAACTCAAACCTTTACCCAACCACCTCAGGTATGTTTATTGTTGGGTTTGTACGAAATCGTGACGCAATCAAATTGCAAAAATTAGCAAAGCATGGTATATCAGAGTTTAAAAATTTCTACAAAACAATCACTTGGATCATCCTTTATGAAAATTATTAATTTAAAACGATAAATAAGAAGTTATGGAATCATAACCTTGTAGAACGAAGCTTCCACAGGTACGAGTTTAACTCCTTGTTCTTCGTGATCTCATTAAATTTTTGGGTTAGATTCCTTCCTTTGAACAACGTTAGCCACCTAAGTGTTTGGCCTCTAGAGGTGATCCACCAAGGAAGATGAATTATCAAGAAGGAGGGTGATTGGCTTAATTTTCTATCCTCTATAGAAAAGGAGTACTCTCCAACAATTGGAATTGCATCAACTGATATCTATTATAAGACTCCTCTTATATAGATATTGGTCAACCCTTCTAATCCTATTAGACATGGGATTTCATTTAATTAATTTAAACTCCTTTAATTAATTTAGGCTTCCCACCACATTGGGAATAATTAATTAAATTCATTTAATTAATTTGTCTCCTAATCTTATTAGGAATAAATGAGAGTACTAATATTAAATTAATTATTAAACTACTTTAGAAATTAAAATAATAATAATTGTAATAATATTAATAAGACTTCTCTTATTAATTTATATTTAATATTTCTAAAATATTAAATAATAAACATTAAGCTATTTAATTTATTCTATCACCATAGATTAAATTAATTGCACTTAATGCATTATTAGAATTATGCCATTACCTTCTTAAATAATTATTCTTCCTTTTATGGTGTGACCCTTTAGGTTCTCCATATTAAACCGGTTGTGAATAAATCAATTAGAACAATTCTAATCTTATTTAAATAAATAAATTAAACTAATAATCTATTTAAATAAATAATATTTATTCTACAATAGGGATAAGCCTCCCTAGCGATCAACGATTTTCTAGATAATATAGATTTCAACATTAATCATAAAAGAACCTGTAGTGAATAGTTACCGTACAATTCAATCCTTCCACCATACAATGTCCCAATTAAATATAAGACATGAAGTTACTGTCAAGTCTTATTTTATTTAATTATATATATTTCGATTATAAAATGCACAACTCCAAATAATACAAATTAGAAACTCCTTTCTAATTTCATTCTACCTTGGCCAAGGATTCCTGGGTTGTCATTTAACGAATCACATAGAACATATCTCCTCTTTTACTAGAGGTGGTAGATTCTTTATTGATCATTCATTATCTCCATATGTAACTCATTATACCCAATCATGCCCTTTTATATACCCTAAAGGGCTTTAAGGAACAAGATACTATGATGATCTCAAGTCCAAGGATCACTTGTACTACTATCACATTAGGAATTCCTATTGATAAGCGAGTAAAACTCCATTAGGTATTCCATAGCGAGTCACGTTCAGTGAACTTATTCTCTAATAAGCACCTACATACTAGCTTTAGTGTCTCCACACAAATGATCATGAGATCAATCATCCTCATCCAATGAGCAAGCAACATATGTACCAATCTATCCGGATTTACTAATCCCCTTTTTAGTAATCCCACGATTGGAAACTATTTTAGTTTTAAAGCTATCTAAGAATTTCGATCTCATTAGCATGATCATCATCATGATTCTAAAAGCATTGCTTAAAACTATGGGTTATTTACATATTATAAAAACAGCACCATGTAGATAATTAAATGCCTTTAATAAATGAATATTTTTATTAATAAATAAATAAGATTGTTTATAAAGTATGTGCTTTATCATCATACATGATTGGCTTGTATGCACACTACTATCAATCTCCCACTTGCACTAAAGCCAATTGCCATGGTATCTCATACCCATCTTCTCTAAGTGACGATCAAACTGCTGTTGTGTTATAGCTTTAGTAAATGGATCTGCAATATTATCTTGAGAGACTATATGCTCCTCTTTCAATGATTTCTTTAATCAAAGTGCCGCAACACATGTTTAGATTCAAGATGAGACTTAGGAACTATTCCTAGTTCTGTAATGAACTTTTCATCCGAAACATCAACTTGCAGCTTCACTTACAGTTATATACTTTGTCTTTGTCACTAAAGCAGCAACCTTTTGTTGTTTGGAACCTTTCCAATTCACTACACCATCTTTCAAGGTAACGACTTACCCTAAAGTGGATTTGATATCGTCTTGGTCAGTCTAAAAACTTGAGTCTGTTTAGCACTCTAGTTTAATTCAGACTCATCATGTGATATGATGACATCCTTAGTGTCAGTTAAGTACTTTAATATGTTTATCACTGTCTCACAGTGATCTTCTCCAGAATATGACTGATCAACATCAAGTCTCGTATATTTTATTGCATACATGATAGTAACTCATGCGATCTCTCTTTTATTGAGGATAATTTTAGAGAGATTCACTCCATGGCTCATCATCATAAGACACCTTTTGGAGTTTGCCATACTAAACGCCTTTAGCATCTAATGAATATACATTTCCTTGGGTTTAGCCGAACATCCTTTTAAATATATCAATAAAGATTTATATCCCCAATGTGGGATGTTCTACCCAAATTATTCATGGAGGAATGTTTAGACAACTTTGTTTTGATCGATTTTAGCATAGGAATTTCATTCCCTATCAGTAATATATCATCAATATATAATACAAGGAATGAAATAGCGCTCCCACTAACCTTCTTGTACACACATAGTTCATCCTCATTTTTGATAAAATCAAACTCTTTGATTGTCTCATCAAAACGAATGTTCTATCGAGAATCTTGCTTCAATCCATGAATGGATTGTTGTAGCTCATATACATGATTTGCTTTAACCATTGAAATAAAAAACTATCTGGTTGTATCATACATACATTCTCCTCTAATAATGTATATTTGAGGAAGGACGTCTCCACGTCCATTTTGCCAGATTAAGCAATAATAAGCTGCAATCGCAAGTAAAATCCAAATGGACTTGAGTATAGCTTCAAAATCCATTTTAAATTTTATGGTCATCTACCATTTCTCTGAGTCTTTATTACTCATAGCCTGTTCGTAATTCAATGGATCATCATTATTCATGATGTGTACCTCATCGTCATCCTCTATGAGGAATTCATACCTCTCAGGTATCTTCGGTACTCTTCCAGATTTACGAATAGGGTGTGATACAGTAGGTTCTTCCACTTGGTCAAGTACCTGACTCTGATCCGTAGTAATTTGGGGTTCTTGAACTTCTTCAAGATATATCTTACTCCCACTGACCCCTTTATGGATAAACACCTTTTCCAAGAAGGCAGCATGTTTCGCAACAAACACTTTTTGATCAGTTGCATGATAGAAATAATACCCTACAGTTTATTTAGGGTATCCCACAAATCTACACTTGTCGAATTTAGTCTGTAGCTTATTATGTTCAAACTTTTTGATATAAGTTGGACAACCCCAAGTCTTAACATGCTTAAGATTTGGTTTCCTCCCCTTCCACATCTCATATGGAGTCTTTGGGGCGGATTTGGTAGGTACCTATTAAGTAGGTATGCAGCCATTTCTAGGGATAACCCCAGAAGGAAATTGGAAGGTCGGTAAAACTCATCATGGATCGAACCATGTCGAACAGTGTTCGATTTCTCCTTTTAGATACTCCATTTAACTGTGGTGTACCTGGAGGAGTCCATTGTGAGATTATACCATTTTTTTTGAGACAATTGAGAAACTCACTGCTTAAGTATTCTTCACCTCGATCTAATTGAAGAATTTTAATACTCTTGTCCGTTTATTTCTCTACTTCACTTATGAACTCTTTGAACTTTTCAAATGATTCAGATTTGTATTTCATTAAATATACATATCCAAATCTTGAGTGATCATCAATGGACGTAATAAAAGAGGAATACCCTCCCCGTGCATTCGTTGTCATATGTCCACAAACGTCTGTGTGAATCAACGTTAATAACTCTGTAACTCTTTCTCTTTTTCCACTAAAAGGAGATTTAGTTATTTTACCCATGAGACAAGATTCACAAGTTGGATATGATTCATAATCAGATAGCTCTAGGAGCCCATCCTTATGCAACTTGGATAATCTTGTTTCATTGATATGACCGAGTCTACAGTGCCACATATAGGTATAATTAACATCATCTCTTTTCCTTTTCTTAGTTTGTTCTATTTGAAGTATATTTTCATGCAAGTCAAGTATATAAAGTCCATTTTGCAAATTACCAACACCATATAAAACATTACTTTTATAAATAGAACAACTATTGTTCTTTATTATAATGTCAAATCCATCCATATCTAATACGGAAATAGAAATAATGTTTCTAATGATATTCGGAACAAAATAACAATTATTTAAATAAATAGACTTGCCCGTAGGCAGTGCTAAACAATAAGTGCCTACAGCTAATGCAGCAACCTTTGCTCCATTTTCCACTCGTAGGACAACCTCATCCTTGTTCAGCTTTCTATTTCTGACCAGTCCCTTCACATTATTATATATGTGAGAACCACAGCCGGTATCCAATACCCAAGTAGAATTTTAACTTTCTGAAAAATGAATTTCAATCATGAACAAACCTTGATTGGAAGTCGAAGCTTCTCCAAGCTTCTTCTCTGCTAGAAACTTCTTGCAGTTCCTCTTCCAATTACCCGTCTCGTTGCAATGGAAGCACATTCCTTTGCTAGCTGGATCAGGTTTCTTTTGTTCCTTTATGTTCACTTTGCCCTTGGTCATCTGAGATCGGAAGAGCTCCTTAGATATCTCATATCTAGCAGTCCTACTTTGTTCACCATACAACTCATTGAGGTGAAGCAACATAGTAGGAGCATTCATGTTTTTATGCTGACACTGAAGCTCATTATTCATGGATGCGAGCATGATGCATTGAGCCGCATATGCATCATTTTGCCACTTTACAATGGTGGCATTTTCTTTGTCAGATGCTGATTCTGGAACAGTTTCAGAGAGAGGTAAATTTAGGACATAAAAAATCTTTTCAGTAGTAAGAACTATTCTCAGATTCCTTAACCATTCCGTATAATTTGGTTCGGTTAGTTTATTAGCATCAAGTATGCTTCACATTGAAATTAGTGATTTCGACATTTTAAATTTCTATATGTGAAAAGACAACATTTTAGCAAACATTCATTTTATTAATTTTGCATACCAAAATAAATTTAGGTCTTTATTTTAAATTGGTATCTCCCACTATTTTTATCAAACTATATTACCTTCACTTATATAGTTCGGCAACATCTAATTAAAGATTTGCTAGTGAGAATAAGAATCCCATTTTAAATGTATATAACCTTGTGGATAGCACAACAAGAGATATACAAATAAATAGGTAGTCAACTCTTGTCAATTACATCACCATGTAACTCCTTTTATTTTGCCTCTTAAATCATAATGGACAAGTGTGTGCACATCCGAACTAAAATAATTTAAGTTAAGTCCAGCCTAGTACTTCCATAAATTCAAAAAAGAAAAATATTCGTCCTTGTGGATAGCACAACAAGACTAGATCGTTCAATTTTCTTGATAAGCATCAAATGTGATTAATTAACATCAATACTCAATACTCGCCTCGTGGATAGCACAACAAGCTCATATTAAATATTTAATACTCTATTAATTTATCATGCTAGAAGGCGATGTTCGATATTCCAAATATCTTTGAACGCTTCGGACTTAATATTATTTCTTTATCATCTTGTTTAGCGCGCATTCACACACACACACACCAACATACACACACACACACACACACACATATATATATATATATATATATATATATATATAAATACCCGTCATTTTATTAAACATGCGAAGCATGTTTGCATAAAATATAATATATATAATATTTAGCATGCAATATAGAATACTATATTCTACTTGGATTGATTATGGACTTTTATTCTAGTTTGGTTCACTAGAGCCACCAAATGAACCAAAAGGTCAAACCTAGGAGTGCAAGAATTAAATTTAAATATAACTATTACATTTAAATCTCAGGCTCCATACAAATGGGGTCTTCACACGCTCCTTGCTCCTTGGTCTACAATTTCTTTAAGATAATTCTAACTATTTCTATTACATTAAACTATTTAATTTAAATAAAAACCTTGTAACGACCATGAATTTTAAACTCCTTATTAATTTAATATGTGATTTAAAATTCTACGAGTTAGTTTTGTGAACTTATTTACAACCTTATGTGGTTATGTGAATTTGTGAAATGATTAAAGGGAGTCACTAATAGTCTATTTAAATTGGTGGACTAACCCTAAGACTTTAATATCAGATAATTGATAGGATTATTAATAATTAAATATTCAATTTATTTGAATATAGTGTCAGAAATTGAACATATTAATTAATTGCAATTATGAGTTATTAAATGATAATGTGTTGATTAATAATTATTATGAATAAATAATAATTAATGAATAAGAGATTAATAAATATAATAATATTATATTTACTTGGTTAATTGTTTTATATAAGCATGAGATATATTAAACCAATAGTATATGGTGGATTACCCTCATATTATATATAATGCAAGGTGGCGCATCACTATGGCTATACATTATATATATATTGACTATATGGTAAGAGCAATTTCATTATGTGAGTGAACATCCATGTATGCCTCATCAACATATAGTAATATCAATGAATAATTATTATTTGATAATGATTTCATTAAGTTATTATAATAATTATAATAACAGTTATGATGGTAAATAATAATAATGCCTACTTGAATTATATCTGGTGTTAATAGAAAATGTACATGGATTATATGTTGTGTACTTATTCATTATTAATTGCTATTTGAGTTAACATAGTATCACCCATTTAAATGTATATGGAATAAATACATATAACTTAAGTATATCTATGTGCATATACATTATATAATCTAAGTATGTATATATTGTGCTAAGTGTTGAGCATACATAATATATATACAATTGCAAAGGCTGAGTTTACATTGTCCCTAAATGGGAGTCCCACCCTCATTTCTCATTCACGTGCCTACACTCCTCAAACTCAGCAAAGCTAGGATAGCCTTGTAGCAATAATGAGCAAGGGAGTGGAGATTATGATGAGATATACCAACTCCTCACCCACTATTTGATAACCATTAGCTAATTGCATCTCCCATTAGTTTGATTTGAGGAACAATGTCAAGAACCGGGTAAGAAATTGGCTATATAAGAACTCTTCCCTTCTCCTTCATTTCATTGCTGAGAAATATTTGCTAAGGAACTTATAAAGACTGAGTATACTGTTATTATAGAGGAGATTAAGAAGTATATTGCAGCTCAATTGTTTCACAGAGGTATAACTTTTCATCCCCATTCTTCAATTTCTGATAAATTGCTAAGTTCTTGATTATTTGAATTAAGCATGTATTAGTTGATATTTGATTTGGAATATGATTATTAAGTGTTGTGTAAAGATCATAAGCATGTTAGGAGTACGTTGTAGAATGACTGAATCGATTTTCTTATAAAATTTGTGAGTTGGGCTGAGGAACTGCCGAAGCAGCCTGCGTCTGTGTCTGGGCTGAGACAGGCGCAACTGCGACAGTTTCGAACTGGCCAGCTGTGCAGCTGCGCAGGGCCTGCACCAGCAGCTTTGTGTTCTGTTGTGATTTCTGTCCATGCTAGCATATGATACTACTTTGATCAAGCTTGTGAACATGGTTTAAATGTAGATATCAGTACAATAACATGATACAAGTACGTATTCCAAGATGCTATACGTATATATCATGGCCACACGTTTTATGAAAGGAAAATATATGTTTTAAAAAGGAAAACTTACAATTTCGAATATGAACCTTGACATAAACCTAGCATATGTATATATTCTGATATTTTTATAATATGACCGTATGATCTATATTGACATGAAATGTGCGTTTAAAGTGTTGAACACACTAACATACGTGATTGTAAGATTCTAGTGATTTCAAAAGAGAAACTTAAGAACTTTCAAAGTGAACTTGACTAAGGTTAATGTCTTTTAGACTCTGACTATTTAAGAACATATATGTGGCATATATATGAGTTCTAAGATATGTGAGTCATGACTATGAGACGCTTAATAGGTACTATGATACCTTGTTGACTTAGTGTGATTTCCAATGAGAAAACTTAGGATGTGAAAGCTAATGACATCAAACATCATGTGAATGATATTATGATCTTGCAAACATGTATAGTGGGATCTCATTACGCCTATAGATGTGTTGACATAAACATCATTTGGTTGAAACATGAATATCACCTAGGCACATGTACTCCAGTAATGAAATTTCAAGAATGAACTAATGAGGGTTAAGGTATACACATGTAGTATACGCACAAGAATGATTACTTAAACATTTTTTAACCTTGTTATGTGATAACATGACTTTAGTAATCAACTTTGAAGTATGAACTTGTTTAACTTAAGGTATGTGAATTACCGGCATGAAGACATATGATTTTGAATTGAATAGGGTGAGCATGCTAGGATTCAAACTTGAAAGTATATTCTTGAAGCATGATTACTTGAAATGCTAAATGTTCAAACCTATGTTGATGTATAGAAACTAGATATTCTAGCACTATTAAATCAAGGTCAGAGTTAATTGTTTATAGACCTAGTCAAAGTGATTGACTTACGTGAATTACATGATAAATTTATATGATGATTAGATTCTTGTTAGTGTATACTCGTATTAGTTTACACATGCTAATTGGAATACCGACTTATTAATGTTAGGTTATTTCAGCGAGATTTAATTAAAGCTAGAATTATTTGTAGCTGAGCAAACAGGCAAGTATCCGAACCCTACTTTTATTGTGTTGCAAGTATTCTAGACCCTTACACTACTTTATTTAATGAATCGTGTAAGCAAGTTTTCTAACTTCATTTGATTGTTATATTGAATGCAAGTTCTCTATCTTACACAACTTCGAATATTGTGCAAGTTTCTGAACTTCACTTTTTATTGTGCAAGTTTCATATCCTTCTCATATTGTATTGAGCAGGTTATTATTGTGTTGCTAGTTATTTATTGACGCTTGGAACTTATTTCCAAGTATGCTATTAGGTGGTTTAATTTCTCTACAATTATTCCACATCAATCTTTTTAATATTCGCACTTAGTGCACTTGAGTTCGTAGAGTCTTGGATTTGTACATTGTTTAAAGTTCTATAATTCTTGAACTGTGTCAGATAGAGTCTGAACCCTTGTTCGGTCAGACAATTGTATAAAATTTTATAAAATCTATCCAAATAAATTGATGGTAAGGATTCTTAGACTAAAAGAACACCCCTTATATATATAGTGGAGTACCCCAGGTATCTAGTATAAAGATACAAACAGCTGAGTTGAATGTTATGCATATACATGGCGTACGCGAGGCTGATCTCCTCAAGTACTTATTCTATAGCCAGTAACCAAAGGGTAAATCAGCTATTGATTTCATTGGAGTTTTATTGTTCAAAGTCTACTTGACTATCAGTTATTCTAAAAGCAATTATTATTCTTGCTTCCGATATTCATATTGTTGAATCCATTGTCAGATATATTCCTTTCATCATGATATATCCTTTATTGTTATATTTAAACTTGCTGAGCAAACTTGTTGCTCATTCTTGCTATATCATGACTTATATTGCAGTTAAGCCCGAGACTTCAGGGAAGGACAAGGGTAAAGGGAAGATGTAGGATTAGTTTGCATGGAGCAGACTTTATCTTTATGTTTAATTAATTTACTGTTATGTAATATGAATCCTATTTGACTATTCTAGGGTATATTTGTATGTTGTATTAAGGTTATTGAATCTTGGGACTAGTAACACCTTTTGAATGAACGACATACGTTTATTATATTTTAGCATTTAATTATTGTATGTTGTTTAGAGGTGGATGTTTGTATTGTATCGTGACAACCGGACCGGGGTCAGAGGACCCGAATTTGGGGCTGTCCCAAACCTTGATCAGTAGTCAAGGGACAGTACATAGGAGGGAGATAGAATTTACATCGAGAAAAAAATTAGAGAAGATAAGGTACGCAGACCCTATTTAATAAAACCATTCATTCAAGCATTCAACTAAAATAAAATCTAATCACATTGGTCAATAGTCCATAATCAACCCCATTTATTTTCATACATGTCACCATATGTATCAATAAATAAATATTCATCTCATGAATTAAAACATTCCATATATATATGAGTATTATTTAATGGCCAATTTTAATTTGCATGAAATTTAATTTCAAGATTAAAATAAACTCTTTATTTTAATTATAAAATTATTAAGAATATTATATATATATATATATATATATATATATATATATATAATATAACTTTAATATATATATATATATATATATTATATAAAATATTAAGGTAATTATGGGTCTTTCTTTTAAAACATCTTGCACGTTTCAAAAAGCTTGCAGAAACCTTTTTGTTTTGAATTGAATAACTTTTCATTTAAAACAATTAATATCCTTTTCTAAGGCAACGTGAGTCATCTTTTTAAAACAAATTCAGCAGGTTCCCTTTTAAAAAAAAAAATCGGCAGTCACCATTTTGTGATCAATTCGCAAACACAGCAAACCAAGAAGAAAAAAAAATTATTTTCGTTAATTTTTTTTTTCTTTCTCCCATAAAAAAATAATTTTATACAACTAATTATGCCCAATAAATTATTCTAAATACATACCCATATGTATATGAAATCAAAACAATTAATAATTGCATAAAGGTTTGGCTCTGATGCCACTGTTGGGTTTTGTACGAAATCGTGACGCAATCAAATTGCAAAAATTAGCAGAAGCATGGTATATTAGAGTTTAAAATTTTCTACAAAACCATCACCCGGATCATCCTTTATGAAAATTATTAATTTAAAATGATCAATAAGAAGTTATGGAATCATACCCTTGTAGAACGAAACTTCCACAGGTACGAGTTCAACTCTTTGTTCTTCGTGATCTCCTTGAATTTTCGGGTTAGATTCCTTCCTTTGATCAACGTTAGCCACCCAAGTGTTTGACCTCTAGAGGTGATCCACCAAGGAAGATGAATTATCAAGAAGTAGGGTGATTGGCTTAATTTTCTATCCTCTATAGAAAAGGAGTACTCTCCAACAATTAGAATTGCATCAACTGATATCTATTATAAGACTCCTCTTATATAGATATTGGTCAACCCTTCTAATCCTATTAGACATGGGATTTTGTTTAATTAATTTAAACTCCTTTAATTAATTTAGGCTTCCCACCACATTGGAAATAATTAATTAAATTTATTTAATTAATTTGTCTCCTAATCTTATTAGGAATAAATGAGAGTACTAATATTAAATTAATTACTAAACTACTTTAGAAATTAAAATAATAATAATTGTAATAATATTAATAAGACTTTTCTTATTAATTTTTATTTAATATTTCTAAAATATTAAATAATAAAAATTAAGCTATTTAATTTATTCTATCACCATAGATTAAATTAATTACACTTAATGCATTATTACAATTATGCCATTATCTTCTTAAATAATTATTCTTTCTTTTATGGTGTGATCATTTAGGTTCTCCATATTAAATCGGTTGTAAATAAATCAATTAGAACAATTCTAATCTTATTTAAATAAATAAATTAAACTAATAATCTATTTAAATAAATAATATTTATTCTACAATAGGGACAAGCCTCCCTAGCGATCAACGACTTTCCAGATAATATAGATCCCAACATTAATCATAAAAGAACCTGTGAGTGAATAGTTAACGTACAATTCAATCCTTCCACCATACAATGTCCCAATTAAATATAAGACATGAAATTACTGTCAAGTCTTATTTTATTTAATTATATGTATTTCGATTAGAAAATGCACAACTCCAAATAATACAAATTAGAAACTCCTTTCTAATTTCATTCCACCTTGGCCAAGGATTCTTAGGTTGTCATTTAACGAATCACATAGGACATATCTCCTCTTTTACTAGAGGTGGTAGATTCTTTATTGATCATTCATTATCTCCATATGTAACTCATTATACCTAATCATACACTTTTATATACCCTAAAGGGCTTTAAGGAATAAGTCAAAGTATAATTCATTACATACAAGATACTATGATGATCTTAAGTCCAAGGATCACTTGTACTATTATCACATTAGGAATTTCTATTGACAGACGAGTAAAACTCCATTAGGTATTGCATAGCGAGTCACGTTCAATGAACTTATTTTCCAATAAGCACCTACGTACTTGCTTTAGTGTCTCCACACAAATGATCATTAGATCAATCATCCTCATCCAATGAGCAAGCAACATATGTACTAATCTATCCGGATTTACTAATCCCCTTTTTAGTAATCCCACAATTGGGAACTATTTTAGTTTTAAAGCTTTCTAAGAATTTAGATCTCATTAGCATAATCATCATCATGATTCTCAAAGTATTGCTTAAAACTATGGGTTATTTACATATTATAAAAACAGCACTATGTAGATAATTAAATGCCTTTAATAAATGAATATTTTTATTAATAAATAAATAAGATTATCTCTAAAGTATATGCTTTATCATCACATATGATTGGCTTGTATGCATACTACTTTCACTTATTTGGGTAATTCATCTACTTTACCTGTTATTATTGCATTTGCGCTTAACGAATTGCAGGAAAGTAAGCTGTTAAGAGTTTTGAGGGAATACAAATCTGCTATTGGATGGACTATCGCCGACATCAAAGGAATCAACCACTCATTCTGTATGCACATGATTTTAATGGAGGAAGATGGCAAGCCAACAGTGGAATAACAAAGGAGGCTCAACCCAATCATAAAAAAGGTAGTGAAGAAGGAAATCTTGAAATGGCTGGATGCTAGAATTATATACCCAATTTCAGATAGTGCATGGGTGACCCGGTGCAGTGTGTCCCAAAAATAGGTGGTATGATAGTGGTGAAGAATATGAACAATGAATTGATACCGATAAGGACAGTGACCGGCTGGAGGGTTTGCATGGACTACAGGAAGCTCAATAATGCAACTAGGAAGGACCATTTTCCCTTGCCGTTTATTGATCAAATGTTGGACAGACTAGCTGGACATGAGTACTACTGCTTTCTAAATGGGTATTTCGGATACAACCAGATCGTTATAGTACCAGAGGATCAAGAGAAAACGACGTTCACTTGGCCATATGGCACCTTTGCCTTTAATAGGATGTCATTCAGACTGTGTAACGCACCGGCGACCTTTCAGCATTGCATGATAGCAATCTTCTCAGATATGGTGCAGCGCAGTGTTGAAGTGTTTATGGATAACTTTTCAGTATTCGGGGAATCTTTTGACAGATGTCTCGAAAATCTAGTCCTGGTGCTAAAAAGATGTGTTGAGACGAATCTGGTGCTCAACTGGGAAAAATGCCTATTTATTGTCCAAGAGGGGATAATACTTGGGCATAAAGTGTCAGGAAAAGGTTTGGAAGTTGATCAGGATAAATTAGAGACAATAGAGAATCTGCCACCACCAACTTCAGTAAAGGGTATTCGGAGTTTTCTTGGTCATGATGGATTCTACCTGCAATTCATCAAAGACTTCTCCAAAATTAGAAAGCCACTATGCAGTCTCTTAGAAAAGGATGTACCGTTCAAATTTGATGAAGACTATCTAACGGCATTTTAACAATTGAAGAAGAAGCTAACCACAACCCTCGTGATCATAGCACCGGATTGGACAATGTTGTTCGAGCTCATTTGTGATGCCAATGACTATGCAGTAGGAGCTGTGCTTGGACAACGATGGGAAAAAGTCTTACATGCCATCTATTATGCGAGCAAGACACTGACAGATGCACAGTTAAATTACACAACCATTGAAAAAAGAATTACTTGCGGTTGTGTACGCGTTTGATAAGTTTCGTTCATATTTGGTGGGAACTAAGGTGGTGGTATACATAGATCACTTGGCCCTCTGATATCTAGTTGTAAAGAAGGACACAAAGCCGAGACTGAGTCACTGGATTTTGCTCCTCCAAGAATTTGATTTAGAGATTAAGGATAGGAAGGGGACATAAAATCAGGTGGCTGACCATCTTTCACAGTTAGAGAATCTAAGTCAAGACCAGACAGACAAAGTAGTAATCAATGAGTCTTTTCCAGATGAACACTTATTTTTGATCCACGACGAGTTTTCGTGGTATGCGGATTTTGCGAATTACTTGGTAAGCAACATTCTCCCACCATATTTGACGCGCCATCAAAAGAAGAAATTCTTACACAACGTGATGTGGTATATGTGGGATGAACCGTATCTATTTCGACAGTGTGCTGACAGAATGATTCGGCAGTGTGTACCGAAAAGTGAAGTAGAAAGCATATTACAGGCATGTCACGCCTCATTATATGGGGGACACTGTGGGAGTGAGAGAACGGCTGTTAAAGTTCTTTAAGCAGGGTTCTACTGGCCCACATTGTTCAAAGACGCACATCAGTGCGTGAAAAATTGCGATAGATGTCAACGAGTGGGAAATATTTTGAAGCGGAAAGAGATACAAGTCAATATGATTTTAGAAGTCGAGGTTTTCGATGTATGGGGATAGACTTCATGGGACCATTTCCGTCGTCGTTCAGTAATTTGTATACCCTGTTGCCAGTCAACTATGTGTCGAAATGGGTGGAGGCAATTGCACTACCGATGAATGATGCGAAGGTTGTTTTAAAATTCTTGCAAAAGAATATCTTCACACGATTTGGTACCCCAAGGGCACTTATCAGCGACGAAGGGAGCCATTTTTGCAATAAGTACTTCACCGCTCTTTTGATTAAGTATGGGGTCAACCACAGAATTGCCACAGCCTATCACCCTCAGACGAGTGGCCAAGCCGAAGTATCTAACCGAGAGGTGAAGAGAATCTTGGAAAAGGTCATAAATCTGAATCGGAAAGATTGGTCGTTGAAACTTGACGACGCTCTGTGGGCATATCGGACCGCTTATAAGACCCCAATTGGCATGTCTCTATATCAGTTGGTCTATAAAAAGACGTGTCACTTTCCTGTGGAACTCAAGCATAAAGCTTATTGGGCGATCAAAAAACTGTTGGGTTTGTTTGAAATCGTGACGCAATCAAATTGCAAAAATTAGCGGAAGCATGGTATATCAGAGTTTAAAAATTTCTACAAAACCATCACCGGGATCATCCTTTATGCAAATTATTAATTTAAAACGATAAATAAGAAGTTATGGAATTATACCCTTATAGAACGAAGCTTCCACAGGTACGAGTTCAACTCCTTGTTCTTCATGATCTCCTTGAATTTTCAGGTTAGATTCTTTCATTTGATCAACGTTAGCCACCCAAGTGTTTGGCCTCTAGAGGTGATCCACCAAGGAAGATGAATTATCAAGAAGGAGGGTGGTTGGCTTAGTTTTCTATCCTCTATAGAAAAGGAGTACTCTCCAATAATTGGAATTGCATCAACTGATATCTATTATAAGACTCCTCTTATATAGATATTGGTCAACCCTTCTAATCCTATTAGACATGGGATTTCATTTAATTAATTAAACTCTTTTAATTAATTAAGGCTTCCCACCACATTGGGAATAATTAATTAAATTCATTTAATTAATTTGTCTCCTAATCTTTTTAGGAATAAATGAGAGTACTAATATTAAATTAATTACTAAATCCCTTTAGAAATTAAAATAATAATAATTATAATAAGATTAATAAGACATCTCTTATTAATTTATATTTAATATTTTCAAAATATTAAATAATAAATATTAAGCTATTTAATTTATTCTATCACCACAGATTAAATTAATTACACTTAATGCATTATTACGATTATGCCATTACCTTCTTAAATTATTATTTTTCCTTTTATGGTGTGACCCTTTAGGTTCTCCATATTAAACCGATTGTGAATAAATCAATTAGAACAATTCTAATCTTATTTAAATAAATAAATTAAACTAATAATCTATTTAAATAAATAATATTTATTCTACAATAGGGATAAGCCTCCCTAGCGATCAACTACTTTCCAGATAATATAGATTTCAACATTAATCATAAAAGAACATGTGAGTAAATAGTTACCGTACAATTCAATCATTCCACCATACAATATCCCAATTAAATATAAGACATGGATTTACTGGCAAGTCTTATTTTATTTAATTATATGTATTTCGATTAAAAAATACACAACTCCAAATAATGCAAATTAGAAACTCCTTTCTAATTTTATTCTACCTTGGCCAAGGATTCCTGGGTTGTCATTTAACGAATCACGTAGGACATATCTCCTCATTTACTAGAGGTGGTATTTCTTTATTGATCATTCATTATCTCCATATGTAACTCATTATACCCAAGCATATCCTTTTATATACCCTAAAGGGCTTTAAAGAATAAGTCAAAGTATAATTCATTACATACAAGATACTATGATGATCTCAAGTCCAAGGATCACTTGTACTACTATCACATTAGAAATTCCTATTGACAGGCGAGTAAAACTCCATTAGGTATTCCATAGTGAGTCACGTTCAGTGAACTTATTCTCCAATAAGCACCTACATACTTGCTTTAGTGTCTCAACACAAATGATTATGAGATCAATCATCCTCATCCAATGAGCAAGCAACATATGTACTAATCTATCCGAATTTACTAATCCCTTTTTTAGTAATCCTATGATTAGGAACTATTTTAGTTTTTAAGCTTTCTAAGAATTTAGATCTCATTAGCATGATCAACATCATGATTCTAAAAGCATTGCTTAAAACTAAGGGTTATTTACATATTATAAAAACAGCACCATGTAGATAATTAAATGCCTTTAATAAATGAATATTTTATTAATAAATAAATAAGATTGTTTACAAAGTATGTGCTTTATCATCATACATGATTGGCTTGTATGCACACTACTGTCAATCTCCCACTTGCACTAAAGCCAATTGCCATGGTATCTCATACCCATCTTCTCTAAGTGACGATCAAACTGCTGTTGTGTTATAGCTTTAGTAAATGGATCTGCAATGTTCTTGAGAGTCTATACGCTCCAAGGTGACGTCTCCTCTTTCAATGATCTCCCTGATCAAGTGAAATTGCCGCAACATGTGTTTAGATTTCTGATGAGACCTGGGTTCCTTAGCCTGTGCAACTGCTCCTGTGTTATCACAGTGTACGGGGACTGCTTCTGCAATGCTAGGAACCACACTAAGTTCTGTTATAAACTTTTTCATCCAAATAGCTTCCTTTGCAGCTTCACTTGCAGCTATATACTCTGCCTCTGTCACTGAATCAACAACTGTTTGCTGCTTGGAACTCTTCCAACTCACTGCGCCTCCGTTCAAGGTAAAAACATACCCCGAAACAGATTTACTGTCATCTTGGTCTGTTTGAAAACTTGAATCTGTGAAGCCCTCGAGTTTTAATTCAGATCCACCGTAGACAAAAAAAATATCCTTAGTGCTTCTCAAGTATTTTAGGATATTCTTCATTGCCTCTCAGTGCTCTTCTCCTGGATTCGACTGGTATCTGCTCGTTACACTAAGTGCATGAGTAACATCCGGTCTAGTACATATCATACCATACATTATAGATCCTATTGCAGAAGCAAAAGGGATATTACTCATACGGTTTCTCTACTCAGGTGTCTTTGGGGCCTGTTTCTTGGAGAGATGTATTCCATGGCTCATCGGCATGAGACCTCTTTTGGAATCTTCCATGCTAAACCACTTTAGCATTGTATCAATGTACGTTCTTTGGGATAAGCCAAGCATCCTTTTAGATCTATCCCTATAGATCTTTATCTACAAAATATAGGATGCTTCTCCTAAGTCCTTCATGGAGAAGTGTTTATGTGACACCCCCAAATTCGGGTACTGCAATTTCCACAGGACTTGGTGTTCACTGTACAAATATCATCTATTTATCTACCCATAATAAATGCAAACCATGAAATAAATAGAAGTAATCCTCCCCTTATGGGGTTACAACAACTGAAAAATAAATACATCAATCCCAGGTCGTACTTAACCTTAAATCTCAAATGCGGAAACATAAACAATTAAATAAGTCTTACACAACTTTAATATAAGTCTGAAACATAAACACATAAGATAAACAACAAGTCTTCATCACTTGTTGACCTTGCCCTTGCCTTTGCTAGTAGAAGGCTCATCGGACCTTTCGTTATTAACTGCAATGTTATTATTACGCAAGAGTGAGCACGATTGCCCACAAGTATAATAATATGACAACAATATAATAACATGCGAGTGAATCAAAGACATCTGAATAAAGAAACTCAACTTTTGACTCGAGGATAAATAACAGGAATCAAAAGAACATCTGAGGGTCATAAGACCTCGAACTATGTCCTATGTTGTAAAGTATTTAAGCTTTAAACCTTTAACAGTCATAAGACTATGGACTCTACTTCTTGTACTAAGGGGGATCAGCCCTTAGTACCATACTGTGCACAATATCTCAACGCTAAAGCGTAAATAATCCCCTATTAAAGGGTTGTTCATCTCAGTTTGACATCAGAGTCCACATCAAAGGAAGTTTGGTTTGGTTAAGCTCAATAAAAATTCTAAAATTTAGAACGTTCATCAACTATGGACTAGTCGAATCAATAAGGGTTCGCTAGTCTTATAAGGTTTAACAATAACAACGTTATTCAACTTGAATAATAAATATCAAGAGTATACAATCGAATAAGTATTGTATAACTGAAGTAATACTTAAAGGAATAGTAATATCTCATATGAAAATCTCAACTTGAATAAACAAGGATAAGAACTTGCTCAATGTAAAAGTAAAATTTGAGTTTAGGAAACTTGCAAAATATTAAATAAGTTTAAGGATAGAAAACTTGCCTCTTGCACAAGCTACAATTTATAATTCACGTTCTTTATTAAGTCCTACATATCAATATGTTCACAATACACATTAATCAATAACTCGATATACGTATCGAATCACACACATCGGTCTTGAGCACGTTATTGGACTATACAATTAACGATTCAAGTCATGTAACTAACTTATTAATTACTCATGTAATATAAGTTATTAACCTCTTATTATATGTTTAATCATGTCTTCATGTTTATTGCATTAGGTTCCAATTACATTTCTTGGACTTGAACAATTAAAATCTCATTTCTGGGCAAAATCTGCCAAGTGGCGCTGCAGCTCCACCATTTCAACTAAAAATGGCACTGCAGCTCCACTGGCGCTGCAGCTCGGACTTTAAGCTTAAGTCTGGCGCTACAGGTCTACTGGCGCTGCAGCCCCAATATTAGGTTTAAAGCTGGCGCTGTAGCTCCACTGGCGCTATAGCCCCACTATTAGGTTTAAAGCTGGCGCTGCAGCCCCACTTTAAGGCTTAAAGTTGGCGCTGCAGCTCCACACGCCATTTTCAAAATCTGCAGTTCACGAATAACAGAAAACCTGGCCCAGAATTCACCATTTAATGCTACCACAACAATTTAATTGTTACCCATGAAGTATGGACTTCACCAAAATACTATACAACATTTCTTGCATGATCTTAGCATTCTAAATCACGTAATTACACAAGTTATAGCAATTAAATTCACTGTTTTTCATACTTTATAAAGTTTTGAAAGAAAAATAAGAAATTCAACGTTACGGATTCGTTATAACACCGAATCCGTTCGTTTAACTTCCGTTTTGTTCGTTTAAACATGTATAATTATATTAAATCATCAATTTAAGTTAAATAAATGTGTAAGGTATGTAAATTTGGTACATAAGGGTCATATGGGCCATTCTTATGTTCTGAAACTTTGAAAATCTCAATTACCACATAATTACATAAAATTAACCACTATAATTTATGTATATATGATATACAACATGTTATGAACATCAATTAATATATATATATATAGCCATATCATAACCAAATGTAAATTTTTTCATTCTCACGGGATTTTAAAACACGTAAATGGAAAACTCTATAACTTTTTAAACTCCAATTTAGACATGTATGAACATACTTTAATTGGTAGAAACATGTTATGATCATATAATAACACATATAAAATCATATCATGCATTAATCATCAAATTAGTCATTCACAAAGAACTTTTTAAGAATACGTTAATGGAAACTGTAAGAACTTGAATTTAAAAACGTAGGAGAAAGAATTACCCTTGCTAGTTAGTGATGATGATGCAACTAAATTCTTTAATCTCTTCTCTAACTAATTCTCAAGTCTTTTCTCTCAATTTCTCTCTTTTTCTCTCTATGTTTTCTCTCTACTTTCTTAACTGATGAATGCAATATATGATATATGATATACCACTAATATGATATACGTATATAATAGTGTAGTCATGGGTCGTCCGTTAATCCCATAATGGGTTAACTGACTCCAACCCCCAATAAGGCTTTGTTTGCTTGTTCCTATTCCCCCTTTTCTATTTAATTTAATTAAAGCTTTATAATATAGTTTTAATGTCACACCAAATTAAATCAAATAATGTTATTTAAATCACTTAAAAATAGCATAAATCCATATTAAATCACATAGTCACATAATTAAAATTCTCATTCATTAATTATGCCAAATCATTAAATCTCTAATTAATTATTTAAATTAATTAGAATAACATTATGCTTATTAATTAATATATTAATCAAATAAGCTCAATTAAATACATACTTTGAATATAAAAATTCACCACATTAATTTAGCTAATGTGACACATATAATTAAATTAATCTACCACAATTTCATCAATTAATTATTTAACTCAATAATTAAATCATCAAAAATGTAATATTCCAAAATTTAAATAGGAATATTAATATAAACAGTAAATATAACTATGACTAATATCTTGTGTGATGTGTAGTTAACATTATTATTGGAATATATATATATAATTATATATCAACACATAAGATATAACTATGTACAGATATATGTAAAGTTTTATAGGTAAACCCCAATTTATAGTTTATTTAAATAAGAAATTCTAACCCTAATTATTATAATAAATGGTAATTATAACATAATACATTGATAATGTTATATATTATGATGAATATATACATATATTAATTTAATATGATGTATTAAATATTTAATTGGAAAAGATTGTAAGGAAACCCTAATTAGGGATTAGGAAATCCTAACCCTAATTATAAAACCCTAATCTTAATTAAAAACCCTAATTCTAAACTGATAAACCCTAATTGTTCATTATTGTTTTAAATTTTCTAAGAATAATATGAAATGACTAAATTACTCTTGGTTTTAATTGAAAAATTACCAAACTACCCTTAGTGTATGCGAAAAGACCAAAATGCCCTTATTTTGTTCTCTTATTAAACAAGATAGGAACAAATCTTTTGCTTGCAAGCAAAAGATTTGTCCCATGGCTCTACAACCTCTTAGCATGACAACACACCCTAACACATTAATTATCTAGGCTTAGTTGTCAAAATAAGAAAGAAAACTTAAGTTAACCCCACTTGAACTTTGGACATAAAGCTGAGTGTTAGTTCTTTAAACCTACTAATTTTACACCCAATATACATCATATATTAGTCCAGAAACCACACTTAACAAGCCAAGATCAGACTCAGAAAAGAGAAAAGAAAAAGTGATCAAAAAGGGTAAAAACCTAACCTTAACTTAATTTCTGATTTCTGAAGTTTTAATTGTTGTTGTTATTGTTTATATATGTTCATTAGTAAGTTATTAAGTGATCTGGGTTGCTAAAACACGAATCCATAACATTTAAAAGCATCAAAATGGAGTTTTAAGCAAAACTGTCAAAGTTGCAAAACAGGGTCTGACAACGAATGTCAGCCCTCTTATCTCGCTAACTGTTTGTTGTTTACATTTTATGAAAATTGTTAGTTGTACTGTGTAGTGTTGTTAGCAGCCTAGAAGTGATATACTGACAATCGGAACATAGGATTAGGAGTTATAAGCCGTCAAAGGTCGTTGACCGAGCATGACCGGCTGCTTTTTGGGTAACCTAGAAAGCTTAAGAACACGATCTGACAGGTGGTTTGACCGCCTAGATCTTTTTCCTGTCAGTCTGGTTGGGTGTTGGATGTTAATTTGATTGTACCTTGACATGAGTACTACATAACTAGAGCACTGTCAAGCCCTAAGAAGTCACTGGCTGGAAAATAGAAACGGTCAAAACCTGTTGACCGTCCAGGTTCGATTTCTGGGTAACCCAGAAATTTCGAGCAACGGTCTGACAGGTTGTTTAAGAGCTTGGATCTTGTTACTTGTTGAGATATAGACTCTGTGACTGCTCAAACCATGTACCCTTGTAGTTAGTCTATAGAGCCCGACGACTAAAACACCAAAATATTAACCGGCCGACAAGATATAAGACCCTAAAGGTCGTTGACCGGCGTTGACTGAACCTTTCTGGGCAGCCCAGAAAGGAAGAACAGCCTTAGGGTAGTTGGTTTGACCTATTGGTAAACTTATAGAGATATTTTTAAGTAGTGAATTAACCATGGACGTGTGCTATTATATCAGTACTACAACTTTGTCAAATTAGATTACCCAGAAACTATGTTAATTGCCAGAAAAATTGAGTCAAACCGAGCTCTAGGCTGTTGACCAAGAACACGTATAGCCACATTTCTGTCGCTAAAGGTCTTTAGCGACAGGCAATATTTGAAAAATTAATTTTATTAATTAAAATAAATATAAAAAAATATAAAAAAATTCTGAAAAATTATTTTTAATTATAATAAATAATTTTCAATATTTTGACATAAAATTTTATTAATATTTAATATATTTAAATATTAATAATAATAAGAGTAATTAATAATAAATTACTTAAAAATAATATTAATGATTTAAAAATCATTTTAAATAATAATAATTTATTTAAAAATGATAATAATGATTTAAAAATCATTATTAAATAAAATAAATTATTTAAACATAATATGGAAGAATTAAAAATTATTTTAAAGGGTTTATTAAATATTTAAAAATAATATTATTAACTTAAAAATTATTTTAAATGATATTAAATCATTTAAAAATTATTTTGAGCATTTGAAAATTATGCTAAATAATATCTGAAGCATATAAATAAGATATTAAAACTTTTCAATAAAATTATTGAAAAACTAATTCAATAACTATTCAATAAAGCTTTAAAGTACCGAACGGACTCCAAGATCAACCCAGGCACTAGTATTTTAATTAGAAATTAATTACTATTATTTCTAATGACTATTATAATATATATAGGTGGCGAATATACTTTCAAATAACTTAAGTAGCCGATCGTGATAAAAGACAAGTTTTTCTAACTTCATTTAATCTCTATATTAAATGTAAGCCTTATATATTGATATACGAAATTGTTATAACCATTATTCGTGATATCTGAAATTTGAAAAAGGTTATGACTTATTGTTCAAGCATAACCAAAATATATGAACTGTTATTTGCGTAGATTGTTGTAATTTGATATCAAAGTATAGACTGTGGTAAAAACCAATACTGTTTGATACAAATATATATACTGATACTATTAATGACCGGCAGTTTTACATTGTCCGGGTGGTTATTAATGACCGACAGTTTGACACTGACCGGGTGGTTGTATAGGATGATATGCATACTCCTAGATGGTGTGGTTGGCCAAATCAACCCGGGTTGCTAAGTCTAAATGACTGACAGACGCTCGTAATATGTGGGGTTTGGCAGATCAAACCTCAGTATATATATGTGAAAAATACTATAAACTTTACGTTCCTTCATTTCAGATATTGTGTGAGTATAAACTATAATTGTTTAAAATTTGCTGAGCATTTTAAAGCTCATCCTTGCAAATATTCTTTTCCTTTGCAACTACATTGAATATTCCGGAAAATCCAGGAAATAATACTTGTGGGTAGAAGTCTGTGGTTAAGAACGAATGTTTATTATAATACAAAGGGGTGTAATTCAGCATAACTTTGATGTAATAATTGAACGTTATGTAGTAAAATATTAGTAAGTGATTAAGTTATTAGTTGCATGATGTTACTTTATTCATGTTAAATAATATCAAGTACAATATCTATATGAACTATACATCTGAATGAGGGTATTGAATGATCTGGGGAGTTCTGTAACCAATGAGGTCGCTCCTCACTTCCAAGAACAATCTCATCATTTGTATTGTGAATGTCAGATAGATAGGAATTATTGATATGCAGGGAAAATATCTGTAAGATTATAAATCTATACATCCAAGTGAGGGTATCCAGACACGGAAATTGTTCTGACGAGAACTTTAACGGATTGAGATACTGTGAATTTTGGATTTATAGAAGTTATTATCTTATAGAATGTTTTCGTGAGCACCAAATTTGCTACAGGAAATGTAGAGATTTTGGGGCGTCACAGAAAAATATTTATTTAATTCAATAAATATTCAAATTAAATTATAAAAATCTTGTTCGTCACATCTTTCCCCCCTTAAAAGGATTCTGTCCCCAGAATCACGGTTCAATTAAATTTCGTTCCGTTACATTATTCTCCCCGTTTACAAAGATTCTGTCCCCAGAATCGCATACACATAAATTAAGTAAATAAATGTGGGTAATTCTTCATCATATGCTCTTCGAGTTCCCACGTAGCTTCTTCAGCATTGTGGTTCTTCCAAATTACCTTAACAGAAGGTATAACTTTGTTTCTGAGGACTTGCTCTTTTCTGTCAACAATCTGAACAAGAATTTCTTTATAGGATAAGTCTTTTTCAAAATGTAGGGGTTCATATTCAATCACATGCTTGTAATCGGGTTTATAGGGTCGTAAAACTGAAACATGGAAGACGTTGAGGACATTCTCGAGCGCCGGAGGTAAGGCTACCTCATACGCAACTTCTCCAATCCTTCGCAGTACCTTAAAGGGTCCAATGAACCTCGGGCTCAATTTCCCTTTCTTTTCAAATCTGATCTTCCCTTTCCAGGGAGAGACTTTCAAAAACACATAGCTACCCGATTCAAACTCAATGTTCTTACGGTGTGGATCGGCGTATTTCTTTTGCCTATCCTGGGCTGCTACCAGTCTTGTTCTGATCACTTTGACTATCTCTGCTGTCTGCTGTACCAGTTCTGGACCTAGTAGTTGTCTCTCGCCAACTTCATCCCAGTATAGTGAAGTTCTACATTTTCTTCCGTACAACGCTTCGTAAGGCGGCATGCCAATACTAGCGTGGTAACTGTTGTTGTAACCGAATTCCATAAGCGGTAGGTGATCATCCCAATTTCCTTTAAAATCCATGATGCATGCTCTCAACATATCTTCCAATGTCTGGATCGTTATTTCACTCTGCCCGTCTGTCTGAGGGTGATAAGCCGTACTCATTCTCAACTGTGTCCCCATGCATTTCTGTAGTCGCTTCCAGAAGTTCGATGTGAAGCGCGGATCTCTGTCGGAAATAATTAATACTGGAACTCCGTGCCTCGAAATAATCTCTTTCACATATAACCTTGCCAACTGGTCTAAGTTGAATCTGATTTTGATCGGAAGGAAGTGTGCGGATTTTGTTAGTCGGTCAACGATAACCTATATTACGTCGTAGCCTTTCAGAGTCGTCGGAAGGCCAACCACAAAATCCATTGTAATGTGTTCCCATTTCTATTTTGGGATTTCTAGGGGTTGTTGCAAATCACTCGGTCTTTGATGTTCTGCTTTCACTTTCTGACAGGTTAGACACTTTGGAACACACTCAGCAACATCTCGTTTCAAATTCGGCCACTAGAAGTGCTGTCGAAGATCCTGGTACATCTTGGTATTACCGGGGTGAATCGAATACCGTGAGCTATGAGCCTCGCTCAAAATGTCATCCTTAATCTCTGGCACTGACGGTACCCACACTCTGTTCTCAAATCTCAGTAGTCCCTCACTGTCTATCTTGAATCTCTGTTCGGTTCCTTCAGATATCTTTTTCTTTACCTTCTCACATTCTTTGTCCTGAAGTTGGGCTTCCTTAACTTGATCCAATAGGGTTGTACCAACTTGCATCTGAAATAACTTCTCGTCCATCTCCATCTGATACTTCACTTCCAATTCCAATTTTTCCATTGCTGAAATTAGCTCTTCCTGAGTAGTCAACATCATCAATTTCTCCCGTCCCTTCCTACTTAAGGCGTCGGCAACCACATTAGCCTTACCCGGATGGTATAAAATTTCGCAGTCATAGTCTTTAATTAGCTCTAGCCACCTTCTTTGGCGCATATTCAAGTCTTTTTGTGTAAAAATATATTTTAGACTCTTGTGGTCTGTATATATTTCACACTTCTCCCCATAGAGATAGTGTCTCCAAATTTTCAAAGCAAATACCACTGCAGCTAACTCCGAGTCATGGGTCAGATATCCCTTCTCATAATCATTTAATTGTCGTGACGCATACGCAATGACCCTGCCGTTTTGCATGAGCACACAGCCAAGTCCTTTGTGCGACGCATCACTATAAATCACAAAATTTCCTGTGTCGTCCGGAAGGGATAACACAGGTGCTGAACTCAACCTCCTCTTAAGCTTTTGGAAGCTTTCCTCACACTTCTCCGTCCAAACGAATTTCACCGATTTTCTAGTCAAATTCGTCAGCGGAGTTGTGATCTTGGAAAAGTCCTGAATGAATCTTCTATAATAGCCTGCTGATCCAAGAAAACTTCTCACTTCCGATGGTGTTTTCGGCTAATCCCAGTTCATCACAGCTTCGACTTTAGAGGGATCTACCGAAATTCCGTCCTTGTCGATCACATGTCCAAGAAATTGAAGTCTTTCAATCCAGAATTCACATTTTGAAAATTTGGCGTACAACTTCTCTCTTCTCAATGATAGTAGTGTGCATACAAGCCAATCATGTATGATGATAAAGCACGTACTTTATAAACAATCTTATTTATTTATTAATAAAATATTCATTTATTAAAGGCATTTAATTATCTACATGTTGCTGTTTTTATAATATGTAAATAACCCATAGTTTTAAGCAATGCTTTTAGAATCATGATGATGATCATGCTAATGAGATCTAAATTCTTAGAAAGTTTTAAAACTAAAAAAGTTCCCAATCGTGGGATTACTAAAAAAGGGGATTAGTAAATCCGGATAGATTGGTACATATGTTGCTTGCTCATTGGATGAGGATGATTGATCTCATGATCATTTGTGTGGAGACACTAAAGCAAGTATGTAGGTGCTTATTGGAGAATAAGTTCACTGAACGTGATTCGCTATGGAATACCTAATGGAGATTTACTCGCCTGTCAATAGGAATTCCTAATGTGATAGTAGTACAAGTGATCCTTGGACTTGAGATCATCATAGTATCTTGTATATAACAAATTATACTTTGACTTATTCCTTAAGACCTTTTAAGGCATATATAGGGTATGCTTGGGTATAATGAGTTAAATATGGAGATAATGAATGATCAATAAAGAATCTACCACCTCTAGTAAAAGAGGAGATATGTCCTATGTGATTCGTTAAATGACAACCCAGGAATCCTTGGCCAAGGTGAAATGAAATTAGAAAGGAGTTTCTAATTTGCATTATTTGGAGTTGTGCATTTTCTAATCGAAATACATATAATTAAATAAAATAAGACTTGACAGTAAATCCATATCTTATATTTAATTGGGACATTGTATGGTGGAAGGATTGAATTGTATGGTAACTATTTACTCACAGGTTCTTTTTGATTAATGTTGAAATCTATATTATCTGGAAAGTCGTTGATCGCTAGGGAGGCTTATCCCTATTGTAGAATAAATATTATTTATTTAAATAGATTATTAGTTTAATTTATTTATTTAAATAAGATTAAAATTGTTTTAATTGATTTATTCACAACCGGTTTAATATGGAGAACCTAAAGGGTCACACCATAAAAGGAAGAATAATTATTTAAGAAGGTAATGGCATAATCGTAATAATGCATTAAGTGTAATTAATTTAATCTATGGTGATAGAATAAATTAAATAGCTTAATATTTATTATTTAATATTTTGAAAATATTAAATATAAATTAATAAGAGGAGTCTTATTAATATTATTACAATTAATATTATTTTAATTTCTAAAGGAGTTTAGTAATTAATTTAATATTTAGTACTCTCATTTATTCCTAATAAGATTAGGAGACAAATTAATTAAATGAATTTAATTAATTATTCCCATGTGGTGGGAAGCCTAAATTAATTAAAGGAGTTTAATTAATTAAAAGAAATCCCATGTCTAATAGGATTAGAAGGGTTGACCAATATCTATATAAGAGGAGTCTTATAATAGATATTAGATGATGCAATTCCAATTGTTGGAGAGTACTCCTTTTCTATAGAGGATAGAAAACTAAGGTTTAGCCAAATACCCTCCTTCTTGATAATTCATCTTCCTTGGTGGATCACCTCTAGAGGCCAAACACTTGGGTGGCTAACATTGATCAAAGGAAAGAATCTAACCCGGAAATTCAAGGAGATCACGAAGAACAAGGAGTTGAACTAGTACCTGTGGAAGCTTCGTTCTACAAGGGTATGATTCCATAACTTCTTATTTATCGTTTTAAATTAATAATTTGCATAAAGGATGATCCGGGTAATGGTTTTGTAGAAATTTTTTTAAACTCTGATATAACATGCTTCCGCTAATTTTTGCAATTTGATTGCGTCACGATTTCGTACAAACCCAACAGTGGCATCAGAGCCAAACCTTTATGCAATTATTAATTTATTTTTGATTTCATATACATATGGGTATGTCTTTAAAATAATTTATTGGGCATAATTTTATTGTATAAAATTATTATTATTTTTTTAAAAAAAATAACGTTTTTTTTTTTGGGACGAATCACAATTTTTTTTTTGGGTGCTAATCTTGAATTCTACAAAGAAAAGGTGTTGTCTCTTTCTTACTCCAAAAAAAAAAAAGGTGACCCATCAGGAAAGGACTCTTTTAATAAACCTGCAGGACTCTTTTAATAAAAGAAGGTAACTTCTTTTTAAAAAATAAATGTGAATTTATATATATATATATATATATGATATATATATATATATATATATATATATATATATTATATTCTAAATAATTTTATAATTAAAATAAAGAGTTTATTTTAATCTTGAAATTGGATTTCATGCAATTTAAAATTGCCCATTAAATGATACTCATATATATATGGAATGTTTTAATTCATGAGATGAATATTTATTTATTGATATATATGGTGATATGTATGATAATAAATGAGGATTGATTATGGACTATTTGACCAATGTGATTGGATTTTATTTTAGTTGAATGCTTGAATGAATGGGTTTTATTAAATGGGGTCTGCGTACCTCGTCTTCTCTAATTTTTCTTGATGTAAAATTCTATCTCCCTCCTATGTACTTCTCCTTGACTGTTGATCAAGGTTTCTATTTAAATTAAATAGTTTAATGTAATAGAAATAGTTATAATTATCTTGAAGAAATTGGAGACCAAGGAGCAAGGAGCGCGTGAAGACCCGTTTGTATGAAGCCCGGGTTTAAATGTAATAGTTATATTTAAATTTAAATTCTTGCACTCCTAGGTTTGACCTTTTGGTTCACTTGGTGGCTCTAGTGAACCAAACTAGAATAAAAGTCCATAATCAATCCGGGTAGAATATAATTCTATATTGCATGCTAAATATTATATATATTATATTTTATGCAAACATGCTTCGCATGTTTAATAAAATGACGCGTATTTTATATATATATGTGCATGCGCGCTAAACAAGATGAGACAAATAATAACAAACCCCTCAAAGAAATAATATTAAGTCCGAAGCGTTCAAATGATATTTAAAATATCGAACGTCGCCTTCTAGCATGATAAATTAATAGAGTATTAAATATTTAATATGAGCTTGTTGTGCTATCCACAAGGCGAGTATTGCGTATTTAAGATGTTAATTAATCACATTTGATGCTTATCAAGAAAATTGAACGATCTAGTCTTGTTGTGCTATCCACAAGGACGAACATTTTTCTTTTTTGAATTTATGGAAGTGCTAGGCTGGACTTAACTTAAATCATTTTAGTTCGGATGTGCACACACTTGACCATTAAGATTTAAGAGGTAAAATAAAAGGAGTTATATAGTGATGTAATTGACAAGAGTTGTCTACCTATTTATTTGTATATCGCTTGTTGTGCTATCCACAAGGTTATATACATTTGAAATGAGATCCTTATTCTCACTAGCAAATCTTTAATTAGATGTTGCCGAACTATATAAGTGAGGGTAATATAGTTTGATGAAAATAGTGGGAGATACCAATTTAAAATAAAGACCTAAATTTATTTTGGTATGCAAAATTAATAAAATGAATGTTTGCTAAAAATGTTGTTTTTCACATGCAGAATTTTAAAAATGTCAAAATCACTAATTTCACCGCGAAGCATACTTGATGCTAATAAGCTTACCGGGCCTACTTATACGGACTGGCTAAGAAATCTGAGAATAGTTCTCACTGCTGAAAAGATTTCTTATGTCCTAAACTCACCTGTCCCTGGAACTGTTCCAGAAACAGCCTCTGAGGAAGAGATTGCCACCATTGTAAAGTGGCAAGATGATGCATCTGTGGCTCAATGCATCATGCTCGCATCCATGAATAACGAGCTTCAGCTTCAGCAAGAAAACATGGATGCTCCTACTATGTTGATTCACCTCAAGGAGTTGTATGGTGAACAAAGTAGGACTGCTAGATATGAGATATCTAAGGAGCTCTTCCGATCTCGGATGACCAAGGGCAAGGTGAACATAAAGGAACAAAAGAAACCTGATCCAGCTAGCAAAGGAATGTGCTTCCATTGCAACGAGCCAGGTCATTGGAAGAGGAACTGCAAGAAGTTTCTGGCAGACAAGAAGCTTGGAGAAGCTTCGACTTCCAATCAAGGTTTGTTCATGATTGAAATTAATTTTTCAGAAAGTCAAAATTCTACTTGGGTATTGGATACCGGCTGTGGTTCTCACATATGTAATAATGTGAAGGGACTGGTCAGAAGTAGAAAATTGAACAATGATGAGGTGATCCTACGAGTGGGGAATGGAGCAAAGGTTGCTGCATTAGCTGTAGGAAGTTATTGTTTAGTAATGCCTTCGGGCAAGTCCATTTATCTTAATAATTGTTATTATGTTCCGAATATTATTAAAAACATTATTTCAATTTCTGTATTGGATATGGAAGGATTTAACGTTGTTATAAAGAACAATAGTTGTTCTATTTATAAAGACGATGTTTTATATGGTATTGGAAATTTGCGAAATGGACTTTATACACTTGACTTACAAGAAAATATATTTCAAATTGAACAAACTAAGAAAAGGAAAAGAGATGATATTAATTATACCTACATGTGGCACTGTAGACTCGGTCATATCAATGAAACAAGATTATCCAAGTTGCATAAATATGGGCTCCTCGAGCTGTCCGATTATGAATCATATCCAACTTGTGAATCTTGTCTCATGGGTAAAATGACTAAATCTCCTTTTAGTGGAAAAGGAGAAAGAGTTACAGAGTTGTTGGCATTGATTCACACAGACGTTTGTGGGCCTATGACAACAAGTGCACGGGGTGGGTATTCTTATTTTATTACTTTCACTGATGATCACTCAAGATTTGGATATGTGTATTTAATGAAATACAAGTCAGAGTCATTTGAAAAGTTCAAAGAGTTCAGAAGTGAAGTAGAGAAACAAACAGGAAAGAGTATAATGATACTTCGATCAGATCGAGGTGGAGAATACTTAAGCGGTGAGTTTCTCAATTGTCTCAAAGAAAATGGTATAATCTCACAATGGACTCCTCCAGGTACACCACAGTTAAATGGAGTATCTGAAAGGAGAAATCGAACACTGTCAGACATGGTTCGATCCATGATGAGTTTTACCGACCATCCAATTTCCTTCTGGGGATATGCCCTAGAAACGGCTGCATACCTACTTAACAAGGTACCTACCAAATCCGCCCCAAAGACTCCATATGAGATGTGGAAGGGGAGGAAACCAAATCTTAAGCATATTAAGACTTGGGGTTGTTCAGCTTATGTCAAAAAGTTTGAACATGATAAGCTACAAACTAAATCCGAAAAGTGTAGATTTGTGGGATACCCTAAAGAAACTATAGGGTATTATTTCTATCATCCAACTGATCAAAAGGTGTTTGTTGCGAAACATGCTGCCTTCTTGGAAAAGGAGTTTATCCATGAAGGGGTCAGTGGGAGTAAGATATATCTTGAAGAAGCTCAAGAACCACAAATTACCATGGATCAAAGTCAGGTACCTGACCAAGTAGAAGAACCTACTATACCACACCCTGTTCGTAAATCTGGAAGAGTACCGAAGATACCTGAGAGGTATGGATTCATTGTAGAGGATGACGATGAGGTACGCATCATGAATGATGATGATCCATTGAATTACGAACAAGCTATGAGTAATAAAGACTCAGAGAAATGGCTTGAAGCCATGAAATCCGAAATGGACTCCATGTATGAAAACAAAGTATGGACTTTGGTTTCACCACCTGAAGGCATTAAGCCTATTGGGTGTAAATGGGTCTTTAAAAGAAAGACTGGAGCGGACGGCAAGGTGGAGACCTATAAGGCCCGACTGGTTGCAAAAGGTTTCAAACAAAGACAAGGAGTTGACTATGATGAAACCTTTTCACCAGTAGCTATGCTCAAGTCCATTCGGATTTTACTTGTAATTGCAGCTTATAACGACTATGAGATCTGGCAGATGGACGTGAAAACGGCCTTCCTCAATGGAAAACTTGAGGAGGATGTGTATATGACACAGCCAGAGGGATTTGTTTCAAAGGTTGGAATAAATCAAGTCTGTAAGCTGCAACGATCCATTTATGGATTGAAGCAAGCTTCTCGTAGATGGAACATTCGTTTTGATGAGACAATCAAAGAGTTTGATTTTATCAAAAATGACGATGAACCATGTGTGTACAAGAAGGTTAGTGGGAGCGCAGTTTCATTCCTTGTATTATATGTTGATGATATATTACTGATAGGGAATGACATTCCTATGCTACAATCAATTAAAATCTGGTTATCTAAACACTTCTCCATGAAGGACTTGGGAGAAGCGTCCTATATTTTGGGGATAAAGATCTATAGAGATAGATCTAAAAGGATGCTTGGTTTATCCTAAGGAACGTACATTGATGCAATGCTAAAGAGATTTAGCATGGAAGATTCCAAAAGAGGTCTCATGCCGATGAGCCATGGAATACATCTCTTCAAGAGACAGGCCCCAAAGACACCTGAGGAGAGAGACCGTATGAGTAAGATCCCTTATGCTTCTGCAATAGGATCTATCATGTACGGTATGATATGTACTAGACCGGATGTTGCTCATGCACTTAGTGTAACGAGCAGATACCAGTCGAATCCTGGAGAAGAGAACTGGAAGGCAGTGAAGAATATCCTAAAGTACTTGAGAAAGACTAAAGATATTTTTCTTGTCTACGGTGGGTCTGAATTAAAACTCGAGGGATTCACGGACTCAAGTTTTCAAACAGACCAAGATGACAGTAAATCTGTTTTGGGGTATGTGTTTACCTTGAACGGAGGCGCAGTGAGTTGGAAGAGTTCCAAGCAACAAACAGTTGCTGATTCAGTGACAAAGACAAAGTATATAACTGTAAGTGAAGCTGCAAGTTGATGTTTTTTGGATGAAAAGTTCATTACAGAACTAGGAATAGTTCCTAAGTCTCATCTTGAATCTAAACATGTGTTGCGGCACTTTGATTTAAGAAATCATTGAAAGAGGAGCATGTAGACTCTCAAGACAACATTGCAGATCCATTTACTAAAGCTTTAACACAACAGCAGTTTGATCGTCACTTAGAGAAGATGGGTATGAGATACCATGGCGATTGGCTTTAGTGCAAGTGGGAGATTGATAGTAGTGTGCATACAAGCCAATCATGTATGATGATAAAGCACGTACTTTATAAACAATCTTATTTATTTATTAATAAAATATTCATTTATTAAAGGCATTTAATTATCTACATGTTGCTGTTTTTATAATATGTAAATAACCCATAGTTTTAAGCAATGCTTTTAGAATCATGATGATGATCATGCTAATGAGATCTAAATTCTTAGAAAGTTTTAAAACTAAAAAAGTTCCCAATCGTGGGATTACTAAAAAAGGGGATTAGTAAATCCGGATAGATTGGTACATATGTTGCTTGCTCATTGGATGAGGATGATTGATCTCATGATCATTTCTATGGAGACACTAAAGCAAGTATGTAGGTGCTTATTGGAGAATAAGTTCACTGAACGTGATTCGCTATGGAATACCTAATGGAGATTTACTCGCCTGTCAATAGGAATTCCTAATGTGATAGTAGTACAAGTGATCCTTGGACTTGAGATTATCATAGTATCTTGTATATAACAAATTATACTTTGACTTATTCCTTAAGACCTTTTAAGGCATATATAGGGTATGCTTGGGTATAATGAGTTACATATGGAGATAATGAATGATCAATAAAGAATCTACCACCTCTAGTAAAAGAGGAGATATGTCCTATGTGATTCGTTAAATGACAACCCAGGAATCCTTGGCCAAGGTGAAATGAAATTAGAAAGGAGTTTCTAATTTGCATTATTTGGAGTTGTGCATTTTCTAATCGAAATACATATAATTAAATAAAATAAGACTTGACAGTAAATCCATGTCTTATATTTAATTGGGACATTGTATGGTGGAAGGATTGAATTGTATGGTAACTATTTACTCACAGGTTCTTTTTGATTAATGTTGAAATCTATATTATCTGGAAAGTCGTTGATCGCTAGGGAGGCTTATCCCTATTGTAGAATAAATATTATTTATTTAAATAGATTATTAGTTTAATTTATTTATTTAAATAAGATTAAAATTGTTTTAATTGATTTATTCACAACCGGTTTAATATGGAGAACCTAAAGGGTCACACCATAAAAGGAAGAATAATTATTTAAGAAGGTAATGGCATAATCGTAATAATGCATTAAGTGTAATTAATTTAATCTATGGTGATAGAATAAATTAAATAGCTTAATATTTATTATTTAATATTTTGAAAATATTAAATATAAATTAATAAGAGGAGTCTTATTAATATTATTACAATTAATATTATTTTAATTTCTAAAGGAGTTTAGTAATTAATTTAATATTTAGTACTCTCATTTATTCCTAATAAGATTAGGAGACAAATTAATTAAATGAATTTAATTAATTATTCCCATGTGGTGGGAAGCCTAAATTAATTAAAGGAGTTTAATTAATTAAAAGAAATCCCATGTCTAATAGGATTAGAAGGGTTGACCAATATCTATATAAGAGGAGTCTTATAATAGATATTAGATGATGCAATTCCAATTGTTGGAGAGTACTCCTTTTCTATAGAGGATAGAAAACTAAGGTTTAGCCAAATACCCTCCTTCTTGATAATTCATCTTCCTTGGTGGATCACCTCTAGAGGCCAAACACTTGGGTGGCTAACATTGATCAAAGGAAAGAATCTAACCCGGAAATTCAAGGAGATCACGAAGAACAAGGAGTTGAACTAGTACCTGTGGAAGCTTCGTTCTACAAGGGTATGATTCCATAACTTCTTATTTATCGTTTTAAATTAATAATTTGCATAAAGGATGATCCGGGTAATGGTTTTGTAGAAATTTTTTTAAACTCTGATATAACATGCTTCCGCTAATTTTTGCAATTTGATTGCGTCACGATTTCGTACAAACCCAACACTCAATGCCTCTAATGTTAACTTCAAATGTTCTACATGTTCTTCCTTGGTCTTCGAGTATACCAAAATATCGTCGATAAAGACCACGACGAATTTGTCCAAAAACGGCTTGAACACTCCATTCATTAAGCCCATGAATGCTGCAGGAGCATTCGTTAGACCAAATGACATTACCAGAATTTTGTAGTGACCATATCGAGTCCTAAATGCTATTTTCGGAACATCCTCTGGCCTCACCTTCAGCTGATGATAGCCATTCCTCAAGTCTATCTTTGAAAAGTACCTTGCACCCTTCAATTGGTCAAACAGATCGTCGATCCTCGGTAATGGATATCTATTCTTAATTATGACCTTATTCAGTTCTCTGTAGTCGATGCAAAGTCGCATCGTCCCGTCATTCTTCTTCACAAACAACACCGGCGCTCCCCACGGCGATACACTCGGTTGGATGTACTTCTTATCCAGTAACTCTTGTAGTTGTACCATAAACTCTTTCATCTCTATCGGAGCCATCCGGTACGGTGCCTTCGATATTGGGGCCGTCCTTGGCGCCAAATCGATCACAAACTCAACCTCTCTGTCTGGCGGAAGTCCTTGCAGATCATCCAAAAATACGTCCATGAAGTCCCTCACGACTGGTATATCTTCCACTTTCGGGTTTTCTTTACAACTATCGACTATGTAGGCTAAATATCCTACACAGCCTTGTCTTAACAATTTCCTGGCCTGCATCATCGTCAGACAACTCGCTTGTCTAGGCGATTTACTGCCATAAAATATAACCTTTAATGGGGTCATAAGGTTGATACACTTCTTCTGGCAATCAATTACAGCCCCATAATTGACTAGCCAATCCATTCCTAGAATAACATCGAATTCCCCAAGCCTAATCGGGATAAGATCTACGTTCATAATGTTACCCTTAATATCCACCCTACAGTTCTTGTGTACATACTTAACAGGGATCACTTCTCTATTCACAATCTCTATGTTCATGGGGTATTCTAACTCGTCTATAGGAAATTCTAAGTTCTTAGCAAAATCATCGGATATAAATGAACAAGTAGCACCCGAATCAAATAGTACATAAGCATTAACTTTATTGATCAGAATGATACCTGACAACACATCGCGAGACTGTACAGCATCCTACACGGTCATGTTGAAGGTTATGGCGGTTCGTCGGTTGGTTGCGGTTGGTCCCGTGATAGTTAGAGCACTTCCACCGCTGTTTCCCCGGTTCCCTCCTGATCCTGCCCCTCCAGATCCCTTCTTGGGACAGTCCCTTGCCAGATGGTCCTTTGAGCCGCAAGTGAAGCAAGCGCCCTTCTTTGGGTTCGGACAGTTAGGTGCTATGTGGCCTTCCTGACCACAATTGTAGCATACTCGTTTTTCCTTCATATAGACCCCCAGGTGAGCTTTCCCGCAGGTCGGACATGCTTCGATCCTCTTTTTCTGACCTCCTTGCTGATTCCCAGTTGATGAGTTATCATTCCACCTCCTCTTCTGATTGTTACTCCCCCCCCCCTCGTGTTGCTACCACTAGCCTTGTTAACTCCTTCACCTTCACTCTTCTTCTTTTTCTGATCTTGGTTATACTTTGTAACAGTGTCACTCCCGCCTTCAGCGATAATGGCCTTCTCCAACACCCCAGCAAAAGTTTTCAATTGGAACATTGACACTTTGCTATACAACCAGGGTTTCAGGCCCTGTTCAAACTGATAGTAGTGTGCATACAAGCCAATCATGTATGATGATAAAGCACATACTTTGTAAACAATCTTATTTATTTATTAATAAAATATTCATTTATTAAAGGCATTTAATTATCTACATGTTGCTGTTTTTATAATATGTAAATAACCCATAGTTTTAAGCAATGCTTTTAGAATCATGATGATGATCATGCTAATGAGATCTAAATTCTTGGAAAGTTTTAAAACTAAAATAGTTCCCAATCGTGGGATTACTAAAAAGGGGATTAGTAAATCCGGATAGATTGGTACATATGTTGTTTGCTCATTGGATGAGGATGATTGATCTCATGATCATTTGTGTGGAGACACTAAAGCAAGTATGTAGGTGCTTATTGGAGAATAAGTTCACTGAACGTGACTCGCTATGGAATACCTAATGGAGTTTTACTCGCCTGTCAATAGGAATTCCTAATGTGAAAGTAGTACAAGTGATCCTTGGACTTGAGTGTTGGGTTTGTATGTAACGCAATCATGCAATCATATCACATAAATAGGGCGGAAGCGTAAAAAACTAGGTTTTCAAAATTTATACAAACCCATAACCATGATCTTGCTTTGTGCTTGTTATCAGTAACAGAAAAGAGAGAACATGGAATTATACCTTTGAAGATCTAAGCTTCCTCAGGTACAAGTTCTACTCCTTTGATTCCTTTGATTCCTCTGATAGTGGCTCCTTCCCTTGAATAATGTCAGCCGCCCAAATGTTTGGCCTCTAACGGTGATCCACCAAGGAAGATGAAGAACTCAAGAAGATGGGTTATTGGCTTAACCCTTGTTTCTATCTCTATAGAATATGTGTACTCCCAACTCTTGGAAAATTTCACATCCCTTATTTCTTATATAAGACTCTCTTATATAGATATTAGGTTAACCCTCCTAATCCAATTAGAATAGGGTTTTATTTAATTAATTAATTAAATACTTTTAATTAATTTATATCCTAATCTTTATTAGGATTGAGAGAGAGTACTGATATTATATTAATTCCTAAACTCCTTTAGAATTAAAATAATAATAATAATAATAATATTAATAAGACTCCTCTTATTAATTTATATTTAATATTTCTAAAATATTAAATAATAAATATTAAGCTATTTAATTTATTCTATCATCATAGATTAAATTAATTATACTTAATGCATTATTACTATCATGCCATTTTCTTCTTAAATAATTCTTCTTCCTTTTATGGTGTGACCCTTTAGGTTATCCATATTAAACCGGTTGTGAATAAATCAATTAGAACAATTCTAATCTTATTTAAATAAACAAATTAAACTAATAATCTATTTAAATAAATAACATTTATTCTACAATAGGGATAAGCCTCCCTAGCGATCAACGACTTTCCAGATAATATAGATTTCAACATTAATCATAAAAGAACCTGTGAGTTAATAGTGACCGTACAATTCAATCCTTCCACCATACAATGTCCCAATTAAATATAAGACATGGATTTACTGTCAAGTCTTAATTTATTTAATCATATGTATTTCGATTAGAAAATGCACAACTCCAAACAATGCAAATTAGAAACCTCTTTCTAATTACATTCTACCTTGGCCAAGGATTCCTGGGTTGTCATTTAACGAATCACATAGGACATATCTCCTCTTTTACTAGAGGTGGTAGATTCTTTATTGATCATTCATTATCTCCATATGTAACTCATTACACCCAAGCATACCCTATATATGCCTTAAAAGGCCTTAAGGAATTAGTCAAAGTATAATTTGTTACATACAAGATACTATGATGATCTCAAGTCCAAGGATCACATGTACTACTATCACATTAGGAATTCCTATTGACAGGCGAGTAAAACTCCATTAGGTATTCCATAGCGAGTCACGTTCAGTGAACTTATTCTCCAATAAGCACCTACATACTTGCTTTAGTGTCACCACACAAATAACCATAAGATCAGTCATCCTCATCCAATGAGCAAGCAACATATGTACCAAACTATCCGGATTTACTAATCCCCTTTTTAGTAATCCCACGATTGGGAACTATTTTATTTTTAAAGCTTTCTAAGAATTTAGATCTCATTAGCATGATCAACATCATGATTCTAAAAGCATTGCTTAAAACTATGGGTTATTTACATATTATAAAAACAGCACCATGTAGATAATTAAATGCCTTTAATAAATAAATATTTTATTAATAAATAAATAAGATTGTTACAAAGTATGTGGTTTATCATCATACATGATTGGCTTGTATGCACACTACTATCAATCTCCCACTTGCACTAAAGCCAATCGCCATGGTATCTCATACCCAACTTCTCTAAGTGACGATCAAACTGCTGTTGTGTTAAAGCTTTAGTAAATGGATCTGCAATGTTGTCTTGAGAGTCTACACGCTCCAAGGTGACGTCTCCTCTTTCAATGATCTCCCTGATCAAGTGAAATCGCCGCAACACGTGTTTAGATTTCTGATGAGACCTGGGTTCCTTAGCCTGTGCAACCGCTCCGGTGTTGTCACAGTATACGGGAACTGCTTCTCCAATGCTAGGAACCACACCAAGTTCAGTTATGAACTTCTTCATCCAAACAGCTTCCTTTGCAGCTTCACTTGCAGCTATATACTCTGCCTCTGTCACTGAATCAGCAACCATTTGCTGCTTGGAACTCTTCCAACTCACTGCACCTCCGTTCAAGGTAAACACATACCCTGAAATAGATTTACTGTCATCTTGGTCTGTTTGAAAACTTGAGTCCGTGAATCCCTCGAGTTTTAATTCAGACCCACCGTAGACAAGAAAAATATCTTTAGTCCTTCTCAAGTACTTTAGGATATTTTTCACTACCTTCCAGTGCTCTTCTCCTGGATTCGACTGGTATCTGCTTGTTACACTAAGTGCGTGAGCAACATCCGGTCTAGTACATATCATACCGTACATGATAGATCCTATTGCAGAAGCATAAGGGATCTTACTCATACGGTCTCTCTCCTCAGGTGTCTTTGGGGCCTGTTTCTTGGAGAGATGTATTCCATGGCTCATCGGCATGAGACCTCTTTTGGAATCTTCCATGCTAAACCTCTTTAGCATTGTATCAATGTACGTTCCTTGGGATAAGCCGAGCATCCTTTTAGATCTATCTCTATAGATCTTTATCCCCAAAATATAGGATGCTTCACCCAAGTCCTTCATGGAGAAGTTTTTAGATAACCAGATTTTAATGGATTGTAACATAGGAATGTCATTCCCTATCAGTAATATATCATCAACATATAATACAAGGAATGATACTGTGCTCCCACTAACCTTCTTGTATACACATGGTTCATCCTCATTTTTGATAAAATTAAACTCTTTGATTGTCTCATCAAAACGAATGTTCCATCTACGAGAAGCTTGCTTCAACCCATAAATGGATCGTTGTAGCTTACAGACTTGATTTGTTCCAACTTTTGAAATAAATCCCTCTGGCTGTGTCATATACACATCCTCCTCAAGTTTCCCATTGAGGAAGGCCGTTTTCACGTCCATCTGCCAGATCTCATAGTCGTTGTAAGCTGCAATGGCAAGCAAAATCCGAAAGGACTTGAGCATGGCTACTGGTGAGAAGGTTTCATCATAGTCAACTCCTTGTCTTTGTTTGAAACCTTCTACAACCAGTCGGGCCTTATAGGTCTCTACCTTTCCGTCTGCTCCAGTATTTTTCTTAAAAACCCATTTACACCCAATAGGTTTAATACCTTCAGGTGGTGAAACCAAAGACCATACTTTGTTTTCATACATGGAGTCCATTTCAGATTTCATGGCTTCAAGCCATTTCCCTGAGTCTTTATTACTCATAGCCTGTTCGTAATTCAATGGATCATCATCATTCATGATGTGTACCTCATCGTCATCCTCTATAACGAATCCATACCTCTCAGGTATCTTCGGTACTCTTCCAGATTTACGAACATGGTGTGGTACAGTAGGTTCTTCTACTTGGTTAGGTACCTGACTTTGGTCCGTGGTAACTTGTGGTTCTTGAACTTCTTTAAGATATATCTTACTCCCACTGACCCCTTCATGGATAAACTCTTTCTCCAAGAAGGTAGCATGTTTCGCAACAAACACCTTTTGATCAGTTGGATGATAGAAATATTACCCTACGGTTTCTTTAGCGTATCCCACAAATCTACACTTATCGGATTTAGTCTGTAGCTTATCATTTTCAAACTTTTTGACATAAGCTGGACAACCCCAAGTCTTAACATGCTTAAGATTTGGTTTCCTCCCTTTCCACATCTCATATGGAGTCTTTGGGGCGGATTTGGTAGGTACCTTGTTAAGTAGGTATGCAGCCGTTTCTAGGGCATATCCCCAGAAGGAAATTGGAAGGTCGGTAAAACTCATCATGGATCGAACCATGTCCAACAATGTTCGATTTCTCCTTTCAGATACTCCATTTAACTGTGGTGTACCTGGAGGAGTCCATTGTGAGATTATACCATTTTCTCTGAGACAATTGAGAAACTCACTGCTTAAGTATTCTCCACCTCGATCTGATCGAAGTATCTTAATACTCTTGCCCGTTTGTTTCTCTACTTCACTTCTGAACTCTTTGAACTTTTCAAATGATTCTGATTTGTATTTCATTAAATACACATATCCAAATCTTGAGTGATCATCAGTGAAAGTAATAAAATAAGAATACCCACCCCGTGCACTTGTTGTCATAGGTCCACAAACGTCTGTGTGAATCAATGCCAACAACTCTGTAACTCTCTCTCCTTTTCCACTAAAAGGAGATTTAGTCATTTTACCCATGAGACAAGATTCACAAGTTGGATATGATTCATAATCGGATAGCTCGAGGAGTCCATCTTTATGCAACTTGGATAATCTTGTTTCATTGATATGACCGAGTCTACAGTGCCACATGTAGGTATAATTAATATCATCTCTTTTCCTTTTCTTAGTTTGTTCAATTTGAAATATATTTTCTTGTAAGTCAAGTGTATAAAGTCCATTTCGCAAATTTCCAATACCATATAAAACATCGTCTTTATAAATAGAACAACCATTGTTCTTTATAATAACGTCAAAACCTTCCATATCCAATACAGAAATTGAAATAATGTTTTTAATAATATTCGGAACATAATAACAATTATTAAGATAAATGGATTTGCCCGAAGGCATTGCTAAACAATAAGTTCCTACAGCTAATGCAGCAACTTTTGCTCCATTTCCCACTCGTAGGATCACCTCATCATTGTTCAGCTTTCTACTTCTGACCAGTCCCTGCACAGTATTACATATGTGAGAACCACAGCCGGTATCCAATACCCAAGTAGAATTATGACTTTCAGAAAAATTAATTTCAATCATAAACAAACCTTGATTGGAAGTCGAAGCTTCTCCAAGCTTCTTCTTTGCCAGAAACTTCTTGCAGTTCCTCTTCCAATGACCCGGCTCGTTGCAATGGAAGCACATTCCTTTGCTAGCTGGATCAGATTTCTTTTGTTCCTTTATGTTCACTTTGCCCTTGGTCATCCGAGATCGGAAGAGCTCCTTAGATATCTCATATCTAGCAGTCCTACTTTGTTCACCATACAACTCCTTGAGGTGAATCAACATAGTAGGAGCATCCATGTTTTCGTGCTGACGCTGAAGCTCGTTATTCATGGATGCGAGCATGATGCATTGAGCCACAGATGCATCATCTTGCCACTTTACAATGGTGGCAATCTCTTCCTCAGAGGCTGTTTCTGGAAGAGTTCCAGGGACAGGTGAGTTTAGGACATAAGAAATCTTTTAAGCAGTGAGAACTATTCTCAGATTTCTTAGCCAGTCCGTATAATTCGGCCCGGTAAGCTTATTAGCATCAAGTATGCTTCGCAGTGAAATTAGTGATTTTGACATTTTTAAAATTTTGCATGTGAAAAGACAACATTTTAGCAAACATTCATTTTATTAACTTTGCATACCAAAATAAATTTAGGTCTTTATTTTAAATTGGTATCTCCCACTATTTTCATCAAACTATATTACCCTCACTCATATAGTTCGGCAACATCTAATTAAAGATTTGCTAGTGAGATTAAGGATCCCATTTCAAATGTATATAACCTTGTGGATAGCACAACAAGCGATATACAAATAAATAGGTAGACAACTCTTGTCAATTACATCACCATGTAACTCCTTTTATTTTGCCTCTTAAATCATAATGGTCATGTGTGTGCACATCCGAACTAAAATGATTTAAGTTAAGTCCAGCCTAGCACTTCCATAAATTCAAAAAAGAAAAATGTTCGTCCTTGTGGATAGCACAACAAGACTAGATCGTTCAATTTTCTTGATAAGCATCAAATGTGATTAATTAACATCTTAAATATTCAATACTCGCCTTGTGGATAGCACAACAAACTCATATTAAATATTTAATACTCTATTAACTAATCATGCTAGAAGGTGACGTTCGATATTCCAAATATCATTTGAACACTTCAGACTTAATATTATTTCTTTGAGGGGTTTGTTATTATTTGTCTCATCTTTTAAGCGCGCATGCACATATATATATAAAATACGCGTCATTTTATTAAACATGCGAAGCATGTTTGTATAAAATATAATATATATAATATTTAGCATGCAATATAGAATACTATATTCTACCCGGATTGATTATGGACTTTTATTCTAGTTTGGTTCACTAGAGCCACCAAGTGAACCAAAAGGTCAAACCTAGGAGTGCAAGAATTTAAATTTTAAATGTAACTATTACATTTAAACCCGGGCTCCATACAAACGGGTCTTCACGCTCTCCTCGCTCCTTGGTCTCCAATTTTTCAAAATAATTCTAACTATCTCTATTACATTAACTATTTAAAATTAAATAGAAACCTTGATCAGCAGTCAAGGGGAAGTACATAGAAAGGAGATAGAATTTACATCGAGAATAAAACTAGAGAAGACGAGGTACGCAGACCCCATTTTATAAAACTCATACATTCAAGCATTCATCCAAAATAAAATCCAATCACATTGGTCATAGTCCATAATCAACCCCATTTATTATCATACATATCAACATATGCATCAATAAATATCCATTCATCTCATGAATAACAATGCTATTCCATATATGGATCGATGTTATTTAATGGACAAAAGTTTTGCTAAATTTTATTTTTGAAACAAAATAAACTCTTTTATTTTAATCAAAAATAAATCCAAATTAAACTCCTTTAAATTTAGCATTCTGAAATCATATTTCAGATAAAATAAACTTCTTTATTTTAAAACTTTATCAATTAAATAAACAGTTTACTTAATTAATTAAAATCAATTTTCAGGGTCTGTCCAGGTATCGGCGCAGCTGCGCCAGTAATGAACTGGGCAGCTGCGCAGCTGCGCAGGTAGACGGAAGCAGCAGTTTTTGCAGACCGGCGCAGCTGCGCCAGTAATGAACTGGGCAGCTGCGCAGCTGTGCCGTTCGTCGCAGAAACTTGCAGAAAACGATTTTTGTCCAGAAAAACGATCCAATTCTCACATCAATTCATACATGGAATTATAAAATTGATAATTAGAACAAAGTTAGGCTTTGATACCACTGTTGGGTTTGTATGTAACGCAATCATGCAATCAAATCACATAAATAGGGCGGAAGCGTAAAAAACTAGGTTTTCAAAATTTATACAAACCCATAACCATGATCTTGCTTTGTGCTTGTTATCAATAACAGAAAAGAGAGAACATGGAATTATACCTTTGAAGATCTAAGCTTCATCAGGTACAAGTTCTACTCCTTTGATTCCTTTGATTCCTCTGATAGTGGCTCCTTCCCTTGAATAATGTCAGCCGCCCAAATGTTTGGCCTCTAACGGTGATCCACCAAGGAAGATGAAGAACTCAAGAAGATGGGTTATTGGCTTAACCCTTGTTTCTATCTCTATAGAATATGTGTACTCCCAACTCTTGGAAAATTTCACATCCCTTATTTCTTATATAAGACTCTCTTATATAGATATTAGGTTAACCCTCCTAATCCAATTAGAATAGGGTTTTATTTAATTAATTAATTAAATACTTTTAATTAATTTATATCCTAATCTTTATTAGGATTGAGAGAGAGTACTGATATTATATTAATTCCTAAACTCCTTTAGAATTAAAATAATAATAATAATAATAATATTAATAAGACTCCTCTTATTAATTTATATTTAATATTTCTAAAATATTAAATAATAAATATTAAGCTATTTAATTTATTCTATCATCATAGATTAAATTAATTATACTTAATGCATTATTACTATCATGCCATTTTCTTCTTAAATAATTCTTCTTCCTTTTATGGTGTGACCCTTTAGGTTATCCATATTAAACCGGTTGTGAATAAATCAATTAGAACAATTCTAATCTTATTTAAATAAACAAATTAAACTAATAATCTATTTAAATAAATAACATTTATTCTACAATAGGGATAAGCCTCCCTAGCGATCAACGACTTTCCAGATAATATAGATTTCAACATTAATCATAAAAGAACCTGTGAGTTAATAGTGACCGTACAATTCAATCCTTCCACCATACAATGTCCCAATTAAATATAAGACATGGATTTACTGTCAAGTCTTAATTTATTTAATCATATGTATTTCGATTAGAAAATGCACAACTCTAAACAATGCAAATTAGAAACCTCTTTCTAATTACATTCTACCTTGGCCAAGGATTCCTGGGTTGTCATTTAACGAATCACATAGGACATATCTCCTCTTTTACAAGAGGTGGTAGATTCTTTATTGATCATTCATTATCTCCATATGTAACTCATTACACCCAAGCATACCCTATATATGCCTTAAAAGGCCTTAAGGAATTAGTCAAAGTATAATTTGTTACATACAAGATACTATGATGATCTCAAGTCCAAGGATCACATGTACTACTATCACATTAGGAATTTCTATTGACAGGCGAGTAAAACTCCATTAGGTATTCTATAGCGAGTCACGTTCAGTGAACTTATTCTCCAATAAGCACCTACATACTTGCTTTAGTGTCACCACACAAATGACCATGAGATCAGTCATCCTCATCCAATGAGCAAGCAACATATGTACCAATCTATCCGGATTTACTAATCCCCTTTTTAGTAATCCCACGATTGGGAACTATTTTATTTTTAAAGCTTTCTAAGAATTTAGATCTCATTAGCATGATCAACATCATGATTCTAAAAGCATTGCTTAAAACTATGGGTTATTTACATATTATAAAAACAGCACCATGTAGATAATTAAATGCCTTTAATAAATAAATATTTTATTAATAAATAAATAAGATTGTTTACAAAGTATGTGGTTTATCATCATACATGATTGGCTTGTATGCACACTACTATCATTGAGATCATCATAGTATCTTGTATGTAACAAATTATACTTTGACTTATTCCTTAAGACCTTTTAAGGTATATAAAAGGGTATGCTTGGGTATAATGAGTTACATATGGAGATAATGAATGATCAATAAAGAATCTACCACCTCTAGTAAAAGAGGAGATATATCCTATGTGATTCGTTAAATGACAACCCAGGAATCCTTGGCCAAGGTAAAATGAAATTAGAAAGGAGTTTCTAATTTGCATTATTTGGAGTTGTGCATTTTCTAATCGAAATACATATAATTAAATAAAATAAGACTTGACAGTAAATTTATGTCTTATATTTAATTGGGACATTGTATGGTAGAAGGATTGAATTGTATGGTAACTATTTACTCACAGGTTCTTTTATGATTAATGTTGAAATCTATATTATCTGGAAAGTCGTTGATAGCTAGGGAGGCTTATCCCTATTGTAGAATAAATATTATTTATTTAAATAGATTATTAGTTTAATTTATTTATTTAAATAAGATTAGAATTGTTCTAATTGATTTATTCACAACCGGTTTAATATAGAGAACCTAAAGGGTCACACCATAAAAGGAAGAATAATTATTTAAGAAGGTAATGGCATAATCGTAATAATGCATTAAGTATAATTAATTTAATCTATAGTGATAGAATAAATTAAATAGCTTAATATTTATTATTTAATATTTTGGAAATATTAAATATAAATTAATAAGAGGAGTCTTATTAATATTATTACAATTATTATTATTTTAATTTCTAAAGGAGTTTATAATTAATTTAATATTAGTACTCTGATTTATTCCTAATAAGATTAGGAGACAAATTAATTAAATGAATTTAATTAACTATTCCCCATGTGGTGGGAAGCCTAAATTAATTAAAAAAGTTTAATTAATTAAAAAAAATCCCATGTCTAATAGGATTAGAAGGGTTGACCAATATCTATATAAGAGGAGTCTTACAATAGATATCAGTTGAGGCAATTTCAATTGTTGGAGAGTACTCCTTTTCTATAGAGGATAGAAAACTAAGCCAACCACCCTTCTTCTTGATAATTCATCTTCCTTGGTGGATCACCTCTAGAGTCCATGTAAGAACCCGAATTTTCAGATATTATTAAATAAGGATTTAATAAATAAAATTCTTAAACTGTGAGATGGGTTCGAATAAAAATATATATATATGTGATATGAGGTATGTGGTATTATATTACATAGGGTAATATGGACTATGTAATATGTGTTTTTGTGATTAATGAATATATTATTAATATATATTTGTTACTTATCGTAGAGACGATTCAATTGAGGTAAAGGAAGTGGATAAATTCCTATCGATATTAAATAATTTATAGAATTATTTTATCATAGTAAGTTGGTGACATTAAATATCCTTAATGTATAATCACCATATTCTTGAGTATGTGTATTAATAACTAGTATGTTTATAATATAGGTTATTAATAGCACTTAAGCTATCCGTAAATAGGTTTGGATAGTGAAGCATGAGTTAGTTAAGGAATTAACTAATAAGAATAAATGTTAGTTAATTTAAGTTGGGAGTTATATTATGGAATAATATAATGTCAGTATTGAATCTTAATTAACTATGATGATATAGTACAATGTTTAATTTACTTAAGTAAAGGAGTGAATTAATATGTGTGTTGAATATGTAATTATAGTTGATACTTTTTATATATATTACTTAGAGTGGTAATATGTGAGAAAGTCTAATGTGCGAATAACGTTAAATATATATATACGTTATTAAAGAGAAATGGAAATCATTATATCTTTAAATAAATATTTGAAGAAATTATTTTGGAAACAATTTATAGAAAAGAAAGAGAAATAATTATTATAAAGGATATTAAAATAAATTCTAATATTGAATTATTTTAATAAAGGAGGAAATATTATTTTTGAATAATAATATTACCCTATATGTTTTTGGTATGATGTAATAAGTGTGATTAATTAATATGGTAAATATATTAAAACGTATTTGCTATATGTAATTAAATTGATGGAAACGATTTATTATAATAGAAAATAAACTTATTACCTATTTTCTATATATAATGTATGTACATGTGCCATACATGTAATTATTTTAGTAGATATTATATTAAGAATAATATCTTGAGACAATAAGTAAATCATTTTCTAACAATGAATATCTTTATTTGGAGAAAACATAATATTTTATGTTATGGCAAAATACATAATTCCTAATGTATTTTCAAGAAAGTTTATTAATGAAAGAAAACTAAGTTATTTCAATATATTAAATAACTTAAGTTATTATTTTATCGTAGATTTTATAATAATTAATAGAGTAAATATTAATTATTCTAGTGTAAAGGTTATACATATAATTGTTCAAGGTAGCTAAATAATTTAGCATTAAAGTGCATGTGTCACACAAACCTTATATTAAAAGAATATTAAAGTGTGATGGGAGTGATAATAAGCTTAAGGTAAGCTTGTGAGATATGCCTAGTGTGGAAAAGTGGTGGAATAAACATTCATTAAATAAATTAATGAATGAATAATTAATGGAATTAATTATTATTATTATGTGAATAAATTCCTATGTGCAATGATGTGTAATTATAAGTTATATAGTAGATACATCTATATAATATGGAATGAAGTGTGACACTTCAAGAAAACTATATAATATAGGAAATTATATGATTAAGTGTAATAATAAAGTTACAATAATGGGGTGTGACACTACTCAATTAAAATATATTCGGTATTGTCAAATGTACATGGATTATATGATTGGGTGTATGTGTGACCCTATCATACCATATGGTAATAACATTAAGTTATTAGATATAAGCTTGCAAGTTAGTCCATGTGAGAGCAATAATGGTCAATTAAGTGGTTAGGGTACATGAATAGTGGTAGTTGGTGGGAGTTAGCCACCAACTTCCCTTTTGCCCTTTGGGTAATAACCATAGGAGAATAATAGCTTGATAATGAATAGATGCAATACATTGGTGTGTAGAGTTTGTTAATTCAATTACTACATTGTTGCTAAGAAAGCATATAATAAGAAATGTAATTACACCATGAGCATGTTATAAGGTGTAATGATGAGGAAGGACCATGAATAGTAGTAGTTGGTGGAGTTAGCCACCAACTCCTCTTTGACCATTGGGTATTACCCATAGGAGGATAATAGATTGATTATAATAGAGAACATGTAAATTAGTAATGTAATGGTATTACTTTATGAACATATTATAAGATGTAACATTGAGTATAATATTATCTTAGGAGATTATATTATTATAAACTTGTGGACTATTAAGTACTAAGTTCACATAATTATGCCTTGTGTGGCATAAATAATGAAGTTAAATCAAGGGGATTTAATTGGAAGTATTAGGAGAAAATGAATGGTTGATATTAATTATCATTATAATATTTGAGTATATTTGTGATAATAATTTTATGGAAAATGGTGGGACGATAGTACCCAACCATATTATATTTAGTCCAATTAGAATATTAGCTTAACCTATGTACATGAGGTACATGATTATATGTAGTAGTGTATATTTAAAATATGAGTATACAATAAAATAATATATCATGGATATATTATAAATAATTATTAAATTAATAAAATTTAATAATAAAGGAAACAATGTAATGTGATAATACCCGATAGAATTATATCCGGTAAGATGAGATATATATGGATGATATATGATACATTGTAATTAGAGATTTTATTTACAATTCATTCATAACCTAAGCTATATGTATGAATGTGTATATATGTATATATTATATAACCTAAGTGTATATATTATATATAGAGGTGTGTAACCAAGTGTGGAATTACATTTGCTAATTGTTATTGCTGAGTTAGATTATTTGTCTCACAATGAGTGCCCAACTTCTCTTTCACGTGAATGGCTAAGGCTAGCCTATCTCCTTCATCTCTCAACTTCCTAGCTAGCAATGAGTGTGATGATTGTGAGGGGTGTGGGATTGATGATGGATTTCACCAACTCCTTACTAACCTCTTGTTAACCTCCATGTCTTTGATCAACCCATTGGTTTGATTCAATGTGCAAGAACCAAATTTGGTCCATAAATTCTCTATAAATTGAAGTTTCATATTCACAAATTGAAGTTGCTAAATAATTGCTAAGTTGATATAGAGAATATGGTGATGAGAGTTATGTGAGAAAACTGATTTGGGAAGCAAGCTTAGTAATTCAAAGCTCCAAGAGGTATAACTCTTACTTTAAATTCTTAGTTGTGAGTTTATAAATTCATAAGAGATTTCATGAATTAGTGGAGAATCGATATGTAAGATGATGTTAACATGTTAAGTAGAGTCTAAATATATGTTATAAATACAATATGATGGCTTTCAAGCTTGTTACATGAAGTAAGAAAAGGATTAGCTGAAGCTCTGTTTTAGCAGTAAAGTTTCTGGTCTAGAAACGGGGACGCGCGGCCGCGCGTCTCCCTAGTACAAATGGGGCGCGGCCGCGCCCTCTGCAGAAACTCTTGGTGATTTTGTGTTTTCTGGTTGGTTAAGCATACTAGTTAGACTCTAATAATTTCATAAAGGGGTCTGACATGTGTACTAAGGTTGTCATGCACATAGTGAGTTGTATTAGTTGGTTTAACATGATTTCCGAAAAGAAAACGTAAAGTTTTAAAAATGAGACTTGACGAATTTTGTGTTCTTTGAGTCGGACTTTTGAGACATGTGTAAGTGTCTTGGTTATGTGCATCAATGGGTATGAAGGTAGTTGTTGATTAATTACCTTGGCTAATAGTAAACAATTATACCTTGTTGTAGTGGAGTTTTTAATGAAAACTTAAGGTTTTATAAATGAATTTTGGCGTATATAAGTCATGTTTATATTCTGACTTTTTAAGCATGATTATATGGTTTAGATATGCATGATATATGAGTCGAAGGTATTGAGCATACACTAGAACACATTGTTTAAATTAAAAATGATTTCAAAAGACAAACTTAGAGTTTTTGGACGTATATATAGGATGTCCACGTTCTGATCATTGAGCATGTATAGATGACTTATATATGTGTTCTAATACATGAGAATCATGACTACAAGGTACTTTGCATATACTTAGTTACCTTTGTTGACTTAAAGCGATTTTTATGAAATGTTTAGAATGTGTAAGATGATAGCATCAAACACGGAGTGAGTTACATTATGATCACACGAGCATGTATATTAGGATTCATTATGCCTATAGACATGTTGACATAAGCATCATGTGATGAAACATGGATTTCACCTATGCACGCATATTCGAGAAAATGAATTTCAAAAGCATAGACTATGTGATTAAGTATACATGTGTAGTATAAGCACGAGCATGCCTACTTAATGTGTGTGTATAATATATATCAGAATGCATGATATGTTAGGACCAAACTAAGTTTATGAAATCAAAGTTCTGGTTCTGGCAGGGAGTCGCGCGGCCGCGCCACTCCCAAGCTTAATTGCCGCGCGGCCGCGCCGTGTTGCAGAGCTGCCAAGAACAGTTTGTTAACTGTCTGGTCCTAAGTTATTTTCCTTAAGGACCCTAAGGACCGAAATAGAATGGTTTCTATAGAATAAGTATGAAGGTATGATGTTGTAACATCGTGGTTATCCTAAGATAGAGTGAAACGAAACCAAGATTAGAAAACGATATACGAATTGTTATTCTATTAAGAGCATATGAAATGTATGACTGATGGATGTAAATCCATGATTATATAACTGTGTAGGAATACACGAAGTGCAGATAGCTTTAAGCAGTTAAGTCGTAGTTGTTAAACTACGAATCAGGCAAGTCTTTCAGTTCCTATTTGATATATGAATTCAATAACTGTTAGTTGAATTATATTATGCTGTGATAATGTGAACTTATATATGAATTGTATATGAGATATAAATGAGATTGAAAGTTGATCTTTGATGATATACTTGTTATGTGAAAAGTAACATGCGTAGTAAATATAAATTGTTTATAAATGCATGAACTGAGTATAATGTTGTATGCTATGTGATGCATGAAAACTGTTAGAATTGCTGAGCTGTCGAGCTCACTCTTGCAAATAACCACTTTTGCAGGTTAAGGACTTACGATAAAGACTTCGTGCTTCTTGATTGATAAAGATAGATAGTATCACAACGAAGAATACTGATTAGATTATTACTCGAACCATGTCTAGGTTCTAGTAGTTGTACTTGATATTTGTTTACGAGGTTTAATGCTTGTCGTACTATAAAGATGTATTAGATAATACATAGAGGATATCGAGTTGAGTTGTAAATACTTATACGATAACTCAGATAAGAAGGAATCATATTTTATAATTGATTCAAGGGTTGTAATTGATTCAAGTTATGAAATCAATAAAAGATTTTATTCAAGGAGGATTGAAAAAGTTTGAATTATTCTGCATTTTAGTAACATCGAACATGGTGTAAAGATGAGATCTTGGATATAAATAGAATTTATATTCTAAATTGTAATAAAGCAAGTTGTATTCTTTTAGTAATAAATAAAAGATGTAATAGTTTGACGATAGTAGTATCGTGACTGCACCGAATTCGAGGTTTCGAAGGAACGTGGATTTGGGGGCGTCACAGGTTGGTATCAAAGCTGTAGGTTATAAACCTTAGGTAAGTGTACCTTAGACTATAACCTGAGAGAGTGAAAGATAAGATTAAAATATATCTAAATGAAGATTCAAAGAAGAATCTCGAAATATCTAGAGAATGAGAATCAGGAGTTTCCTAACTCCGGTAATAAAAATGCTAAGATGATGTCTATAAGATGTATATGACAAAGATAATGAGAATAAACTCAGATGGAGTTTGGTTGATAATAGGGAAAGAACCCTAAGGTATAGTGATGATCACGACGTGATCAGATTGAACTGTGAAATGATAGATAGTCTGTAATGACTAAGTATGTATAGCTTGATGCTATAAGAGAATGTACTATGATAAAGTACGAGATGAACTCATGAGGAGTTGTATGTGATGAAACGTAGAAAGCTCGTAATGAGCAAGTGATAGAGTAAGATATGGTTAAGTGTTGGAATTCCATTGAGGACTCATGTGATGGCTTAGTTGTACAAACTTTTGTATGGGCAGAAGTTTTGTGCTTGCACTGAGTGCGTCACATTGATAATCGTTGGAATGTTAGTGTCGCGGTATCATTATACATATGGCGGAAAGGTGATTCTTTTCTCATATTTATTTTGATAGATAGAGATTTCTAAGATATAATTAGATAATACTAAGATTAGCTGCGAGTTCTTAAGACTTATGCCTATGACGAGTTCGTGACTCATAATCGTATGATGGGACCCCTCAGCGAATGGACGATTTTGGTCTGACTAGGATAAGTTCCTCAACCCATATGATTGTGGTAAGTTCCTGAACTTCCATGGTATGGTAAGTTGGTGAACTGTACTGAGAATAGATATATTATATAAGAGTTTTGGAATAGTAAGCATTGATGGTGGTAAGAGATTGAAGCGATGGAGAAATTGGATTTTCCTAAATCCTCTAGCTACGCTAGATTTTCAATAATTATTGACTTCGTGCTAGTGTTTGCACTTCGGTTTTCTTGAGAAAACATTGGGTCAGGTAACTGAACTAATGAGTTTTAAAAACAACACCGTTATTCGTATGTCTACGCTATTTGTTTCGGCTAAGACAAAAATGATTTGACAATCTTTCAAAATATATTTTAACCTTATGCATCATTTGATATGATGTAGAATGGTAAACGATGGAGTCATCAATGCAATCGAACCTAGTGTTGGTTGTGATCGAAAGATCGTCAGCCCACTATGGTATGTTGTAATATGACAAAGTCATAAAATGGCGGAATCCTCAACGTACTACTAATCTAGTATGGTATCATGACGTCATAAAAGAATTTTTGGTTTTCTTGTAAATTATAAAGAAGGTCAATTAAGTTGACTAAATTATTTCGATTGATGTCCGAATTGTTGATGAGAGTCTAAGCTATTTGATTCGGCTAGGCGACTGTTGGAAAGGGATTATAGAATTCAAGTATTCTTGTGTATGTATGCCAAACCAAATTGCTCTGGTGCGGATTTAGATGTTGAAAAGCTGTGGTGAACAACCCTATAAGGGAACATGTTTTCGGGGACAATGGTTCCGAGCGTAACGCATATAGTCGTTACAAAACACTACGTTGCGGCCCAACATAGTGGTACAATAGGTTGGCCACCTAGAGTACGTGTGGAGAGTGTTTTTAGTCTTTGTGATTGATAAACACTCTGGTTTGCAATGTGAAGAATTGTGTTGAAGCATTAGTAAACCTGTGGAAAAGTTCACGGTCTTGTGACCCCTCAGCATAAATTGGAATCTGAGTTATTCATACTACTTCCCGATTATTGAAAAATCGTGGAAGATTCTTATTCTTCTAAAGGATGAATGTAGTAAGTAGAATGATCCTTAAAAAGGAGAAAGTGATAGAATGCAATTGAGAAAGTTATAGTAATAAAACTTCTGAAAAGAGAATGAATAAAATTATTCAAGAGAATATGTAATAATCGGAATAGCACCGAGTAGAGGAAGTTTCGGTGATTCCGAGGACGGAATCCTTATAAGGGGGAGAGGATGTAAGAACCCGAATTTTCAGATATTATTAAATAAGGATTTAATAAATAAAATTCTTAAACTGTGAGAGGGGTTCGAATAAAAATATATATATATATGTGATATGAGGTATGTGGTATTATATTACATAGGGTAATATGGACTATGTAATATGTGTTTTTGTGATTAATGAATATATTATTAATATATATTTGTTACTTATCGTAGAGACGATTCAATTGAGGTAAAGGAAGTGGATAAATTCCTATCGATATTAAATAATTTATAGAATTATTTTATCATAGTAAGTTGGTGACATTAAATATCCTTAATGTATAATCACCATATTCTTGAGTATGTGTATTAATAACTAGTATGTTTATAATATAGGTTATTAATAGCACTTAAGCTATCCGTAAATAGGTTTGGATAGTGAAGCATGAGTTAGTTAAGGAATTAACTAATAAGAATAAATGTTAGTTAATTTAAGTTGGGAGTTATATTATGGAATAATATAATGTCAGTATTGAATCTTAATTAACTATGATGATATAGTACAATGTTTAATTTACTTAAGTAAAGGAGTGAATTAATATGTGTGTTGAATATGTAATTATAGTTGATACTTTTTATATATATTACTTAGAGTGGTAATATGTGAGAAAGTCTAATGTGCGAATAACGTTAAATATATATATACGTTATTAAAGAGAAATGGAAATCATTATATCTTTAAATAAATATTTGAAGAAATTATTTTGGAAACAATTTATAGAAAAGAAAGAGAAATAATTATTATAAAGGATATTAAAATAAATTCTAATATTGAATTATTTTAATAAAGGAGGAAATATTATTTTTGAATAATAATATTACCCTATATGTTTTTGGTATGATGTAATAAGTGTGATTAATTAATATGGTAAATATATTAAAACGTATTTGCTATATGTAATTAAATTGATGGAAACGATTTATTATAATAGAAAATAAACTTATTACCTATTTTCTATATATAATGTATGTACATGTGCCATACATGTAATTATTTTAGTAGATATTATATTAAGAATAATATCTTGAGACAATAAGTAAATCATTTTCTAACAATGAATATCTTTATTTGGAGAAAACATAATATTTTATGTTATGGCAAAATACATAATTCCTAATGTATTTTCAAGAAAGTTTATTAATGAAAGAAAACTAAGTTATTTCAATATATTAAATAACTTAAGTTATTATTTTATCGTAGATTTTATAATAATTAATAGAGTAAATATTAATTATTCTAGTGTAAAGGTTATACATATAATTGTTCAAGGTAGCTAAATAATTTAGCATTAAAGTGCATGTGTCACACAAACCTTATATTAAAAGAATATTAAAGTGTGATGGGAGTGATAATAAGCTTAAGGTAAGCTTGTGAGATATGCCTAGTGTGGAAAAGTGGTGGAATAAACATTCATTAAATAAATTAATGAATGAATAATTAATGGAATTAATTATTATTATTATGTGAATAAATTCCTATGTGCAATGATGTGTAATTATAAGTTATATAGTAGATACATCTATATAATATGGAATGAAGTGTGACACTTCAAGAAAACTATATAATATAGGAAATTATATGATTAAGTGTAATAATAAAGTTACAATAATGGGGTGTGACACTACTCAATTAAAATATATTCGGTATTGTCAAATGTACATGGATTATATGATTGGGTGTATGTGTGACCCTATCATACCATATGGTAATAACATTAAGTTATTAGATATAAGCTTGCAAGTTAGTCCATGTGAGAGCAATAATGGTCAATTAAGTGGTTAGGGTACATGAATAGTGGTAGTTGGTGGGAGTTAGCCACCAACTTCCCTTTTGCCCTTTGGGTAATAACCATAGGAGAATAATAGCTTGATAATGAATAGATGCAATACATTGGTGTGTAGAGTTTGTTAATTCAATTACTACATTGTTGCTAAGAAAGCATATAATAAGAAATGTAATTACACCATGAGCATGTTATAAGGTGTAATGATGAGGAAGGACCATGAATAGTAGTAGTTGGTGGAGTTAGCCACCAACTCCTCTTTGACCATTGGGTATTACCCATAGGAGGATAATAGATTGATTATAATAGAGAACATGTAAATTAGTAATGTAATGGTATTACTTTATGAACATATTATAAGATGTAACATTGAGTATAATATTATCTTAGGAGATTATATTATTATAAACTTGTGGACTATTAAGTACTAAGTTCACATAATTATGCCTTGTGTGGCATAAATAATGAAGTTAAATCAAGGGGATTTAATTGGAAGTATTAGAAGAAAATGAATGGTTGATATTAATTATCATTATAATATTTGAGTATATTTGTGATAATAATTTTATGGAAAATGGTGGGACGATAGTACCCAACCATATTATATTTAGTCCAATTAGAATATTAGCTTAACCTATGTACATGAGGTACATGATTATATGTAGTAGTGTATATTTAAAATATGAGTATACAATAAAATAATATATCATGGATATATTATAAATAATTATTAAATTAATAAAATTTAATAATAAAGGAAACAATGTAATGTGATAATACCCGATAGAATTATATCCGGTAAGATGAGATATATATGGATGATATATGATACATTGTAATTAGAGATTTTATTTACAATTCATTCATAACCTAAGCTATATGTATGAATGTGTATATATGTATATATTATATAACCTAAGTGTATATATTATATATAGAGGTGTGTAACCAAGTGTGGAATTACATTTGCTAATTGTTATTGCTGAGTTAGATTATTTGTCTCACAATGAGTGCCCAACTTCTCTTTCACGTGAATGGCTAAGGCTAGCCTATCTCCTTCATCTCTCAACTTCCTAGCTAGCAATGAGTGTGATGATTGTGAGGGGTGTGGGATTGATGATGGATTTCACCAACTCCTTACTAACCTCTTGTTAACCTCCATGTCTTTGATCAACCCATTGGTTTGATTCAATGTGCAAGAACCAAATTTGGTCCATAAATTCTCTATAAATTGAAGTTTCATATTCACAAATTGAAGTTGCTAAATAATTGCTAAGTTGATATAGAGAATATGGTGATGAGAGTTATGTGAGAAAACTGATTTGGGAAGCAAGCTTAGTAATTCAAAGCTCCAAGAGGTATAACTCTTACTTTAAATTCTTAGTTGTGAGTTTATAAATTCATAAGAGATTTCATGAATTAGTGGAGAATCGATATGTAAGATGATGTTAACATGTTAAGTAGAGTCTAAATATATGTTATAAATACAATATGATGGCTTTCAAGCTTGTTACATGAAGTAAGAAAAGGATTAGCTGAAGCTCTGTTTTAGCAGTAAAGTTTCTGGTCTAGAAACGGGGACGCGCGGCCGCGCGTCTCCCTAGTACAAATGGGGCGCGGCCGCGCCCTCTGCAGAAACTCTTGGTGATTTTGTGTTTTCTGGTTGGTTAAGCATACTAGTTAGACTCTAATAATTTCATAAAGGGGTCTGACATGTGTACTAAGGTTGTCATGCACATAGTGAGTTGTATTAGTTGGTTTAACATGATTTCCGAAAAGAAAACGTAAAGTTTTAAAAATGAGACTTGACGAATTTTGTGTTCTTTGAGTCGGACTTTTGAGACATGTGTAAGTGTCTTGGTTATGTGCATCAATGGGTATGAAGGTAGTTGTTGATTAATTACCTTGGCTAATAGTAAACAATTATACCTTGTTGTAGTGGAGTTTTTAATGAAAACTTAAGGTTTTATAAATGAATTTTGGCGTATATAAGTCATGTTTATATTCTGACTTTTTAAGCATGATTATATGGTTTAGATATGCATGATATATGAGTCGAAGGTATTGAGCATACACTAGAACACATTGTTTAAATTAAAAATGATTTCAAAAGACAAACTTAGAGTTTTTGGACGTATATATAGGATGTCCACGTTCTGATCATTGAGCATGTATAGATGACTTATATATGTGTTCTAATACATGAGAATCATGACTACAAGGTACTTTGCATATACTTAGTTACCTTTGTTGACTTAAAGCGATTTTTATGAAATGTTTAGAATGTGTAAGATGATAGCATCAAACACGGAGTGAGTTACATTATGATCACACGAGCATGTATATTAGGATTCATTATGCCTATAGACATGTTGACATAAGCATCATGTGATGAAACATGGATTTCACCTATGCACGCATATTCGAGAAAATGAATTTCAAAAGCATAGACTATGTGATTAAGTATACATGTGTAGTATAAGCACGAGCATGCCTACTTAATGTGTGTGTATAATATATATCAGAATGCATGATATGTTAGGACCAAACTAAGTTTATGAAATCAAAGTTCTGGTTCTGGCAGGGAGTCGCGCGGCCGCGCCACTCCCAAGCTTAATTGCCGCGCGGCCGCGCCGTGTTGCAGAGCTGCCAAGAACAGTTTGTTAACTGTCTGGTCCTAAGTTATTTTCCTTAAGGACCCTAAGGACCGAAATAGAATGGTTTCTATAGAATAAGTATGAAGGTATGATGTTGTAACATCGTGGTTATCCTAAGATAGAGTGAAACGAAACCAAGATTAGAAAACGATATACGAATTGTTATTCTATTAAGAGCATATGAAATGTATGACTGATGGATGTAAATCCATGATTATATAACTGTGTAGGAATACACGAAGTGCAGATAGCTTTAAGCAGTTAAGTCGTAGTTGTTAAACTACGAATCAGGCAAGTCTTTCAGTTCCTATTTGATATATGAATTCAATAACTGTTAGTTGAATTATATTATGCTGTGATAATGTGAACTTATATATGAATTGTATATGAGATATAAATGAGATTGAAAGTTGATCTTTGATGATATACTTGTTATGTGAAAAGTAACATGCGTAGTAAATATAAATTGTTTATAAATGCATGAACTGAGTATAATGTTGTATGCTATGTGATGCATGAAAACTGTTAGAATTGCTGAGCTGTCGAGCTCACTCTTGCAAATAACCACTTTTGCAGGTTAAGGACTTACGATAAAGACTTCGTGCTTCTTGATTGATAAAGATAGATAGTATCACAACGAAGAATACTGATTAGATTATTACTCGAACCATGTCTAGGTTCTAGTAGTTGTACTTGATATTTGTTTACGAGGTTTAATGCTTGTCGTACTATAAAGATGTATTAGATAATACATAGAGGATATCGAGTTGAGTTGTAAATACTTATACGATAACTCAGATAAGAAGGAATCATATTTTATAATTGATTCAAGGGTTGTAATTGATTCAAGTTATGAAATCAATAAAAGATTTTATTCAAGGAGGATTGAAAAAGTTTGAATTATTCTGCATTTTAGTAACATCGAACATGGTGTAAAGATGAGATCTTGGATATAAATAGAATTTATATTCTAAATTGTAATAAAGCAAGTTGTATTCTTTTAGTAATAAATAAAAGATGTAATAGTTTGACGATAGTAGTATCGTGACTGCACCGAATTCGAGGTTTCGAAGGAACGTGGATTTGGGGGCGTCACAGTCCAAACACTTGGGTGGCTAATGTTGATCAAAGGAAGGAATCTAACCCGAAAATTCAAGGAGATCACGAAGAACAAGGAGTTGAACTCGTACCTGTGGAAGCTTCGTTTTACAAGGGTATGATTCCATAACTTCTTATTTATCGTTTTAAATTAATAATTTGCATAAAGGATGATCCGGGTAATGGTTTTGTAAAAATTTTTTAAACTCTGATATATCATGCTTCCGCTAATTTTTGCAATTTGATTGCATCACGATTTCGTACAAACCCAACAGTGGAATCAGAGCCAAACCTTTATGCAATTATTAATTTATTTTTGATTTCATATACATATGAGTATGTATTTAAAATAATTTATTGGGCATAATTTTATTGTATAAAATTTTTATTTTTTTTTTAAAAAAAATGACGTTTTTTTTTTGGGACAAATCACAATTTTTTTTTGGGTGCTAATCTTGAATTCTGCAAAGAAAAGGTGTTGCCTCTTTCTTACTCCAAAAAGAAGGTGACCCATCAGGAAAGGACTCTTTTAATAAACCTGTAGGACTCTTTTAATAAAAGAAGGTGACTTCTTTTTAAAAAATAAATATGAATTTATATTATATATATATATATAACCTGATTCGTTATATAAATATATAATATATACGATAATATCAAATATATATATATATATATATGATATATTATATTCTAAATAATTTTATAATTAAAATAAAGAGTTTATTTTAATCTTGAAATTGAATTTCATGTAATTTAAAATTGTCCATTAAATGATACTCATATATATATGGAATATTTTAATTCATGAGATGAATATTTATTTATTGATATATATGGTGATATGTATGATAATAAATGAGGATTGATTATGGACTATTTGACCAATGTGATTGGATTTTATTTTAGTTGAATGCTTGAATGAATGGATTTTATTAAATGGGGTCTGTGTACCTCGTCTTCTCTAAAAAAAAATTTTGATGTAAAATTCTATCTCCCTCCTATGTACTTTCCCTTGACTGCTGATCAATGCTTCTATTTAAATTAAATAGTTTAATGTAATAGAAATAGTTAGAATTATCTTGAAGAAATTGGAGATCAAGAAGCAAGGAGCGCGTGAAGACCCGTTTGTATGGAGCCCGGGTTTAAATGTAATAGTTATATTTAAATTTAAATTCTTGCACTCCTAGGTTTGACCTTTTGGTTCACTTGGTGGCTCTAGTGAACCAAACTAGAATAAAAGTCCATAATCAATCCAGGTAGAATATAGTATTCTATATTGCATGCTAAATATTATATATATTATATTTTATGCAAACATGCTTCGCATGTTTAATAGAATGACGCGTATTTTATATATATATATATATATATGTGTGTGTGTGTGTGTGTGTGTGTGTGTGTGTGTGTGTGCATGCGCGCTAAACAAGATGAGACAAATAATAACAAACCCCTCAAAGAAATAATATTAAGTCCGAAGCGTTCAAATGATATTTGGAATATCGAACGTCGCCTTCTAGCATGATAAATTAATAGAGTATTAAATATTTAATATGAGCTTGTTGTGCTATCCACAAGGCGAGTATTGCATATTTAAGATGTTAATTAATCACATTTGATGCTTATCAAGAAAATTGAACGATCTAGTCTTGTTGTGCTATCCACAAGGACGAACATTTTTCTTTTTTGAATTTATGAAAGTGCTAGGCGGGACTTAACTTAAATCATTTTAGTTCGGATGTGCACACACTTTACCATTATGATTTAAGAGGCAAAATAAAAGGAGTTATATAGTGATGTAATTGACAAGAGTTGTCTACCTATTTATTTGTATATCGCTTGTTGTGCTATCCACAAGGTTATATACATTTGAAATGGGATCTTTATTCTCACTAGCAAATCTTTAATTAGATGTTGCCGAACTATATAAGTGAGGGTAATATAGTTTGATAAAAATAATGGGAGATACCAATTTAAAATAAAGACCTAAATTTATTTTGGTATGCAAAATTAATAAAATGAATGTTTGCTAAAATGTTGTTTTTCACATGCAGAATTTTAAAAATGTCAAAATCACTAATTTCACTGCGAAGCATACTTGATGCTAATAAGCTTACCGGGCCGAATTATACGGACTGGCTAAGAAATCTAAGAATAGTTCTCACTGCTGAAAAGATTTCTTATGTCCTAAACTCACCTGTCCCTGGAACTGTTCCAGAAACAGCCTCTGAGGAAGAGATTGCCATTATTGTAAAGTGGTAAGATGATGCATCTGTGGCTCAATGCATCATGCTCGCATCCATGAATAACGAGCTTCAGCGTCAGCACGAAAACATGGATGCTCCTACTATGTTGATTCACCTCAAGGAGTTGTATGGTGAACAAAGTAGGACTGCTAGATATGAGATATCTAAAGAGCTCTTCCGATCTCAGATGACCAAGGGCAAAGTGAACATAAAGGAACAAAAGAAATCTGATCCAGCTAGCAAAAGAATGTGATTCCATTGCAACGAGCCGGGTCATTGGAAGAGGAACTGTAAGAAGTTTCTGGCAAAGAAGAAGCTTGGAGAAGCTTCGACTTCCAATCAAGGTTTGTTCATGATTGAAATTAATTTTTCAAAAAAGTCAAAATTCTACTTGGGTATTGGATACCGGCTGTGGTTCTCACATATGTAATAATGTGAAGGGACTGGTCAGAAGTAGAAAGCTGAACAATGATGAGGTGATCCTACAAGTGGGGAATGGAGCAAAGGTTGCTGCATTAGTTGTAGGAACTTATTATTTAGCAATGCCTTCGGGCAAGTCCATTTATCTTAATAATTGTTATTATGTTCCGAATATTATTAAAAATATTATTTCAATTTCTGTATTGGATATGGAAGGATTTAACGTTGTTATAAAGAACAATAGTTGTTCTATTTATAAAGAGGATGTTTTATATGGTGTTGAAAATTTGCGAAATGGACTTTATACACTTGACATACAAGAAAATATTTTTCAAATTAAACAAACTAAGAAAAGGAAAAGAGATGATATTAATTATACATACATGTGGCACTGTAGACTCGGTCATATCAATGAAACAAGATTATCCAAGTTGCATAAAGATGAGCTCCTTGAGTTATCTGATTATGAATCATATCCAACTTGTGAATCTTGTCTCATGGGTAAAATGACTAAATCTCCTTTTAGTGGAAAAGGAGAAAGAGTTACAGAGTTGTTGGCATTGATTCACACAGACGTTTGTGGACCTATGACAATAAGTGCACGGGGTGTGTATTCTTATTTTATTACTTTCACTGATGATCACTCAAGATTTGGATATGTGTATTTAATGAAATACAAGTCAGAATCATTTGAAAAGTTCAAAGAGTTCAGAAGTGAAGTAGAGAAACAAACGGGCAAGAGTATAAAGATACTTCAATCAGATCGAGGTGGAGAATACTTAAGCAGTGAGTTTCTCAATTGTCTCAAAAAAAATGGTATAATCTCACAATGGACTCCTTCAGGTACACCACAGTTAAATGGAGTATCTGAAAGGAGAAATCGAACACTGTTGGTCATGGTTCGATCCATGATGAGTTTTACTGACCTTCCAATTTCTTTCTGGGGATATGCCCTAGAAACGGCTGCATACCTACTTAACAAGGTACCTACCAAATTCGCCCCAAAGACTCCATATGAGATGTGGAAGGGGAGGAAACCAAATCTTAAGCATGTTAAGACTTGGGGTTGCCCGGCTTATGTCAAAAAGTTTAAAAATGATAAGCTACATACTAAATCCGATAAGTGTAGATTTGTGGGATACCCTAAAGAAACTTTAGGGTATTATTTCTATCATCCAACTGATCAAAAGGTGTTTGTTGCGAAACATGCTGCCTTCTTGGAAAAGGAGTTTATCCATGAAAAGGTCAGTGGGAGTAAGATATATCTTGAAAAAGTTAAAGAACCACAAATTACCATGGATCAAAGTCAGGTACCTGACCAAGTAGAAGAACCTACTATACCACACCCTGTTCGTAAATCTGGAAGAGTACCGAAGATACCTGAGAGGTATGGATTCGTTGTAGAGGATGATGATGAGGTACACATCATGAATGATGATGATCCATTGAATTACGAACAGGCTATGAGTAATAAAGACTCAGGAAAATGGCTTGAAGCTATGAAATCCAAAATGGACTCCATGTATGAAAATAAAGTATGGACTTTGGTTTCACCACCTGAAGGCATTAAGCCTATTGGGTGTAAATGGGTCTTTAAAAGAAAGACTGGAGCGGACGACAAGGTAGAGACCTATAAGGCCCGACTGGTTGCAAAAGGTTTCAAACAAAGACAAGGAGTTGACTATGATGAAACCTTTTCACCAGTAGCTATGCTCAAGTCCATTCGGATTTTGCTTGCGATTGCAGCTCATAACGACTATGAGATCTGGCAGATGGACGTGAAAACGCCTTCCTCAATGGGAAACTTGAGGAGGATGTGTATATGACACAGCCAGAGGGATTTGTTTCAAAGGTTGGAACAAATCAAGTCTGTAAGCTGCAACGATCCATTTATGGATTGAAGCAAGCTTCTCGTAGATGGAACATTCATTTTGATGAGACAATCAAAGAGTTTGATTTTATCAAAAATGACGATGAACCATGTGTGTACAAGAAGGTTAGTGGGAGCACAGTTTCATTCCTTGTATTATATGTTGATGATATATTACTGATAGGGAATGACATTCCTATGCTACAATCGATTAAAATCTGGTTATCTAAACACTTCTCCATGAAGGACTTGGGAGAAGCATCCTATATTTTGGGGATAAAGATCTATAGAGATAGATCTAAAAGGATGCTTGGTTTATCCCAAGGAACGTACATTGATGCAATGCTAAAGAGATTTAGCATGGAAGATTCCAAAGGAGGTCTCATGCCGATGAGCCATAGAATACATCTCTCCAAGAAACAGGCCCCAAAGACACCTGAGGAGAGAGACCGTATAAGTAAGATCCCTTATGCTTCTGCAATAGGATCTATCATGTACGGTATGATATGTACTAGACCGGATGTTGCTCATGCACTTAGTGTAACGAGCAGATACCAGTTGAATCCAAGAGAAGAGCACCGGAAGGCAGTGAAGAATTTCCTAAAATACTTGAGAAGGACTAAGGATATTTTTCATGTCTACGGTGGGTCTGAATTAAAACTCGAGGGCTTCACAGACTCAAGTTTTCAAACGGACCAAGATGACAATAAATCTGTTTCGGGGTATATTTTTACCTTGAACGGAGGCGCAGTGAGTTGGAAGAGTTTCAACCAGCAAACAATTGTTGATTCAGTGACAGAGGCAGAGTATATAGCTGCAAGTGAAGCTGCAAAGGAAGCTGTTTGGATGAAGAAGTTCATAACTGAACTTGGTATGGTTCCTAGCATTGGAGAAGCAGTTCCCGTTTACTGTGACAACACAAGAGCAGTTGCACAGGCTAAGGAACCAAGGTCTCATCAAAAATCTAAACACGTGTTGCGGCGATTTCACTTAATCAAGGAGATCATTGAAAGAGGAGATGTCACCTTGGAGCATATAGACTCTCAAGACAACATTGCAGATCCATTTACTAAAGCTTTAACACAACAGCAGATTGATCGTCACTTAGAGAAGATGGGTATGAGATACCATGACGATTGGCTTAGTGCAAGTGGGAGATTGATAGTAATGTACATACAAGCCAATCATGTATGATGATAAAGCACGTACTTTGTAAACAATTTTATTTATTTATTAATAAAATATTCATTTATTAAAGGTATTTAATTATCTACATGTTGCTGTTTTATAATATGTAAATAACCCATAGTTTTAAGCAATGCTTTTAGAATCATGATGATGATCATGCTAATGAGATCTAAATTCTTAGAAAGTTTTAAAACTAAAATAGTTCCCAATCGTGGGATTACTAAAAAGGAGATTAGTAAATCGGGATAGATTGGTACATATGTTGCTTGCTCATTGGATGAGGATGATTGATCTCATGATCATTTGTGTGGAGACACTAAAGCAAGTATGTAGGTGCTTATTGGAGAATAAGTTCACTGAACGTGACTCGCTATGGAATATCTAATGGAGTTTTACTCGCCTGTCAATAGGAATTCCTAATGTGAAAGTAGTACAAGTGATCCTTGGACTTGAGATCATCATAGTATCTTGTGTGTAACAAATTATACTTTGACTTATTCCTTAAGACCTTTTAAGGTATATAAAAGGGTATGCTTGGGTATAATGAGTTACATATGGAGATAATGAATGATCAATAAATAATCTACCACCTCTAGTAAAAGAGGAGATATATCCTATGTGATTCGTTAAATGACAACCCAGGAATCCTTGGCCAAGGTAAAATGAAATTAGAAAGGAGTTTCTAATTTGTATTATTTGGAGTTGTGCATTTTCTAATCGAAATACATATAATTAAATAAAATAAGACTTGACAGTAAATTCATGTCTTATATTTAATTAGGACATTGTATGGTAGAAGGATTGAATTGTATGGTAACTATTTACTCATAGGTTCTTTTATGATTAATGTTGAAATCTATATTATCTGGAAAGTCGTTGATCGCTAGGGAGGTTTATCCCTATTGTAGAATAAATATTATTTATTTAAATAGATTATTAGTTTAATTTATTTATTTAAATAAGATTAGAATTGTTCTAATTGATTTATTCACAACCGGTTTAATATAGAGAACCTAAGGGGTCACACCATAAAATAAAGAATAATTATTTAAGAAGGTAATGACATAATCGTAATAATGCATTAAATATAATTAATTTAATCTATAGTGATAGAATAAATTAAATAGCTTAATATTTATTATTTAATATTTTGAAAATATTAAATATAAATTAATAAGAGAGTCTTATTAATATTATTACAATTATTATTATTTTAATTTCTAAAGGAGTTTAGTAATTAATTTAATATTAGTACTCTCATTTATTCCTAATAAGATTAGGAGACAAATTAATTAAATGAATTTAATTAATTATTCCCCATGTGGTGGGAAGCCTAAATTAATTAAAGGAGTTTAATTAATTAAAAGAAATCCCATATCTAATAGGATTAGAAGGGTTGACCAATATCTATATAAGAGGAGTCTTATAATAGATATCAGTTGAGGCAATTTCAATTGTTGGAGAGTACTCCTTTTCTATAGAGGATAGAAAACTAAGTCAACCACCCTCCTTCTTGATAATTCATCTTCCTTGGTGGATCACCTCTAGATGCTAAACACTTGGGTGGCTAATGTTGATCAAAGGAAGGAATCTAACCCGAAAATTCAAGGAGATCACGAAGAACAAGGAGTTGAACTCGTACCTGTGGAAGCTTCGTTTTACAAGGGTATGATTCCATAACTTCTTATTTATCGTTTAAATTAATAATTTGCATAAAGGATGATCCGGGTAATGGTTTTGTAGAAATTTTTTAAACTCTGATATACCATGCTTCCGCTAATTTTTGCAATTTGATTGCATCACGATTTCGTACAAACCCAACACAAACCTCCTTGCCTTCCTCTGATCGATGTGCACTTGATACGTGGCAAACCTAGCCAACTCATTGAATTTCGTTGCATATTCTGGTATGGACATATTCCCATGTTTCAGTTCCAAAAACTGGACCACCATTTGATTCTGCAAGCTGGTTGGAAAGTACATCTCAAAGAACATCTCTTTGAACCTCTCCCAAGTAATCACACTTTCACCTCCCCAGACCTTATTCGCTTGCCACCAATAACTAGCTTCGAATTTCAGCATGAACGTTGCATAGGCAGTTTCTGGTCTTCTCTGACTCTGGCGACGTCGAAAACTTTTTCCATATCCATGACCCAGGTTTGATCTTCTATCAGGTTCATGGTGCCTTTAAACTCTGGCGGTCCCACCGCCTTGAAGTCCTTGAACGTTGTGTTCGGTGGAGCTTGAGGTTGGTTGTTAAGCACTCCAGCAAGTAAGTTCGCCAACTGCTGAATAGGGTTAGCATTGATGTCGTTGTTGTTGTTCGTTAACCCTTCTTGGGCCTGTTGACGGTTAGATCGTCTCCTTGGCGGCATTTTTTTGTTAAGAAATACGCTTATTAGATCTTTATTCAATTCTCTATATATCCAAGACTTAACTTAAACATTTAGACACAATCAGTCAACACATTATCTCAAATAAACTCTGATGTTTTATTAAATCAAAAGTTTTAATATAACACGATAGCATCACTGCTATTTACATCAACTATCCCGAGATAAAGAATCTACAGGATTTAAAACATAAAATATTCCTCATTTTATAAACACATTGGAATTTACATTATTAACTACCAGATAGGTTTTACAAAATCAAATGTTCCTATCACTGCCCATTAAGGCGACGAACAGCTTTGCCACGCTCTTCTTCCATAATCCGGGACATCGTCCTACGATCTAGTATATATGACAGTAGTCCTTCGAACTGAATTGGGTACCTCATAACCCGATCCTGGGCCTCATTAATTGCATACTGAAGCGTAGAGTACGTCTCCTCAAGCTTGGCCTTCTTCGCCCAATAGTTATCTTTTGCGAGATCTGCTCGTCGTGATTCCCTTACCCAGGCCTCCTCTGCTATGGCCAGCCTTGCTGATTTCTCTTTTTGTTCATTCTTTAATTCCTCCATTTCCTCTGACTTCTGCTCGGTTTGGCCCTTCTCGTGAGCCAAATGCCACTCTACATTTCCCAACCGTGTGTGAAGAGCCTTAACCTCTCCATCCCTCAGCTCAATGGTAGACTGTTAAGTAACCAATCGCTCCCTCAGCTCCTGAATAGTCTCCCTCAGCTCCTGAACAGTATCACGTAACTCTATATTAAGGTCATACAGCTCGTCATACATCTCGACACTGATAGAGCTAGGTGGGAACTCTTCAGGGTCTTCCTCCTCCTCTTCGACTACCTCAGCCTGAACCTCAATCTCCTCAGGGTCTTCCTCAGAGTCCTCCTCTGAATCAGACACCAGCACATGCTCCTGACCAATGACTTTGATCAAGGGTGATGGCTCTCGTCGGACTAACTGCTCCCAGACTACGTGAATATCTCGGGGCTCCTCTTCTCTAGTCTCTAGGGGTACAAGGTCCCTGGACTGACTAGGTTCTCCAGCATCCGTCATCCTGACAAATAAAATTTTAAGTCTTAGTTATTATGTGATGCAAATCGATACTTGAGTATATAAGTATAAGCACATAGCACATAAGATAAGTTATTATATTTCTTAGAACTCGATAATAGTTATCATTACTATGTTCTCGATCTCTAAAAGGCTACTATCCTAAGGTTTTCCCCCACCTAAGGTTCATAACCTACAGCTCTGATACCAACCTGTGACACCCCCAAATCCGGGTACTTCAATTTCCATGGGACTTGGTGTTCACTGTACAAATATCATCTATCTATCTACCCATAATAAATGCAAACCATGAAATAAATAGAAGTAATCCTCCCCTTATGGGGTTACAACATCTGAAAAATAAATACATCAATCCCAGGTCGTACTTAACCTTAAATCTCAAATGCGGAAATATAAACAATTAAATAAGTCTTACACAACTTTAATATAAGTCTGAAACATAAACACATAAGATAAACAACAAGTCTTCATCACTTGTTGACCTTGCCCTTGCCTCTGCTAGTAGAAAGCTCGTCAGACCTTTTGTTCTTAACTGCAATGTTATTATTACGCAAGAGTGAGCACGATTGCCCACAAGTATAATAATATGACAACAATATAATAACATGCGAGTGAATCAAAGACATCTGAATAAAGAAACTCAACTTTTGACTTGAGGATAAATAATAGGAATCAAAAGAACATCTGAGGGTCATAAGACCTCGAACTATGTCCTAGGTTGTAAAGTATTTAAGCTTTAAACCTTTAACAGTCATAAGACTATGAACTCTACTTCTCATACTTAGGGGGATCAGCCCTTAGTACCATACTGTGCACAATATCTCAACGCTAAAGCGTAAATAATCCCCTATTAAAGGGTTGTTCATCTCAGTTTGACATCAGAGTCCGCACCAAAGGAAGTTTGGTTTGGATAAGCTTAATAAAAATTCTAGAATTTAGAACGTTCATCAACTATGGACTAGTCGAATCAATAAGGGTTCGCTAGTCTTATAAGGTTTAACAATAACAACGATATTCAACTTGAATAATAAATATCAAGAGTATACAATCGAATAAGTATTGTATAACTGAAGTAATACTTAAAGGAATAGTAATATCTCATATGAAAATCTCAACTTGAATAAACAAGGATAAGAACTTGCTCAATGTAAAAGTAAGATTTGAGTTTAGGAAACTTGCAAAATATTAAATAAGTTTAAAGATAGGAAACTTGCCTCATGCACAAGCTACAATTTATAATTCACGTTCTTTATTAAATCCTACATATCAATACGTTCACAATACACATTAATTAATAACTCGATATACATATTAAATCACACACATCGGTCTTGAGCACGTTATTGGACTATACAATTAACGATTCAAGTTATGTAATTAACTTATTAATTACTCATGTAATATAAGTTATTAACCTCTTATTATATGTTTAATCATGTCTTCATGTTTATTGCATTAGGTTCTAATTACATTTCCTGGACTTGAACAATTAAAATCTCATTTCTGGGCAAAATCTGCCAAGTGGCGCTGCAGCTCTACTGGCGCTGCAGCTCGGACTTTAAGCTTAAGTCTAGCGCTGCAGCCCCAATCTTAGGCTTAAAGCTGGCGCTGCAGCTCCACTGGCGTTCCAGCCCCACTCTTAGGCTTAAAGCTGGCGCTGCAGCCCCACTATTAGGCTTAAAATTGGCGCTGCAGCTCCGCACGCTATTTTCAAAATCTGCAGTTCACGAATAACAGACAACCAGACCCAGAATTCACCATTTAATGCTACCACAACAATTTAATTGTTACCCATGAAGTATGGACTTCACAAAAATACTATACAACATTTCTAGCATGATCTTAGCATTCTAAATCAATTAATTACACAGGTTATAGCAATCAAATTCACTGTTTTTTATACTTTATAAAGTTTTAAAAGAAAAACAAGAAATTCAACGTTACGGATTCGTTATTACACCGAATCGGTTCGTTTAACTTCTGTTTTGTTCGTTTAAACGTGTATAATTATATTACATGATCAATTTAAGTTAAATAAACGTGTAAGGTATGTAAATTTGGTACATAAGGGTCATATGGGCCATTCGTATGTTCTGAAACTTTGAAAATCTCAATTACCACATAATTACATAAAATTAACCATTATAATTTATGTATATATGATATACAACATGTTATGAACATCAATTAATATATATATATATATATATAGCCATATCATGACCAAATGTAAATTTTCCCATTCTCAAGGAATTTTAAAACACGTAAATGAAAAACTCTATAACTTTTCAAACTCCAATTTAGACATGTATGAACATACTTTAATTGGTAGAAACATGCTATGATCATATAATAACACATATAAAACCATATCATGCATTAATCATCAAATTAGTCATTCATAGAGAACTTTTTAAGAATACGTTAATGGAAACTGTAAGAACTTGAATTTAAAAACATAGGAGAAAGAATTACCCTTGCTAGTTAGTGATGATGATGCAACTAAATTCTTTAATCTCTTCTCTAACTAATTCTCAAGTCTTTTCTCTCAATTTCTCTCTTTTTCTCTCTGTGTTTTCTCTCTACTTTCTTAACTGATGAATGCAATATATGATATATGATATACCACTAATATGATATACGTATATAATAGTGGAGTCATGGGTCGTCCGTTAATCCCATAATGGGTTAACTGACCCCAACCCCCAATAAGGCTTTGTTTGCTTGTTCCTATTCCCCCTTTTCCATTTAATTTAATTAAAGCTTTATAATATAGTTTTAATGTCACACCCAATTAAATCAAATAATGTTATTTAAATCACTTAAAAATAGCATAAATTCATATTAAATCACATAGTCACATAATTAAAATTCTCATTCATTAATTATGTCAAATCATTAAATCTCTAATTAATTATTTAAATTAATTAGAATAACATTATTCTTATTAATTAATATATTAATCAAATAAGATCAATTAAATACATACTTTGAATATAAAAATTCACCACATTAATTTAGCTAATGTGACACATATAATTAAATTAATCTACCACGATTTCATCAATTAATTATTTAACTCAATAATTAAATCATCGAAAAATATTTATTTAATTCAATAAATATTCAAATTAAATTACAAAAATCTTGTTCGTCACAGTTTAGATAACCAGATTTTAATCGATTGTAGCATAGAAATGTTATTCCCTATCAGTAATATATCATCAACATATAATACAAGGAATGAAATTGCACTCCCACTAACCTTCTTATACACACATGGTTCATCGTCGTTTTTGATAAAATCAAACTCTTTGATTGTCTCATCAAAATAAATGTTCCATCTATGAGAAGCTTGCTTCAATCCATAAATGGATCATTGCAGCTTACAGACTTGATTTGTTCCAACTTTTGAAACAAATCCCCCTGGCTGTGTCATATACACATCCTCCTCAAGTTTCTCATTGAGGAATGTCGTTTTCACGTCCATCTGCCAGATCTCATAGTCGTTATAAGCTGCAATCATAAGCAAAATTCGAGTGGACTTGAGCATAGCTACTGGTGAGAAGGTTTTATCATAGTCAACTCCTTGTCTTTGTTTGAAACCTTTTGCAACCAGTCGGGCCTTATAGGTCTCTACCTTGCCGTCCGCTCCCGTCTTTCTTTTAAAGACCCATTTACACCTAATAGGCTTAATGCCTTCAAGTGGTGAAACCAAAGTCCATATTTTGTTTTCATACATGGAGTCCATTTCGGATTTCATGGCTTTAAGTCATTTCCCTGAGTCTTTATTACTCATAGCCTATTCGTAATTCAATGGATCATCATCATTCGTGATGTGTACCTCATTGTCATCCTCTATGACGAATCCATACCTCTCAGGTATCTTCGGTACTCTTCCAAATTTACGAATAGGGTGTGATATAGTAGGTTCTTCCACTTGGTCAGGTACCTGACTTTGATCTGTGGTAATTTGTGGTTCTTGAACTTTTTCAAGATATATCTTACTCCTACTGACCCCTTCATGGATAAACTCTTCTTCCAAGAAGGCAGCATGTTTCGCAACAAACACCTTTTGATCAGTTTGATGATAGAAATATCCTACGGTTTCTTTAGGGTATCCCACAAATCTACACTTATCGAATTTAGTCTATAGCTTATCATTTTCAAACTTTTTGACATAATCTGGACAACCACAAGTTTTAACATGCTTAAGATTTGGTTTCCCCCCTTTCCACATCTCATATGGAGTCTTTGGGGAGGATTTCGTAGGTACCTTGTTAAGTAGGTATGCAGCCGTTTCTAGGGCATATCCCCAGAAGAAAATTGGAAGGTCGGTAAAACTCATCGTGGATCGAACCATGTCCAACAGTGTTTGATTTCTCCTTTCAGATACTCCATTTAACTGTGATGTACCTGGAGGAGTCCATTGTGATATTATACCATTTTCTTTGAGATAATTGAGAAACTCACCGCTTAAGTATTCTCCACCTCGATCTGATCGAAGAATCTTAATACTCTTGCCCGTTTGTTTCTCTACTTCACTTCTGAACTCTTTGAACTTTTCAAATGATTCTGATTTGTATTTCATTAAATACACATATCCAAATCTTGAGTGATCATCAGTGAAAGTAATAAAATAAGAATACCCACCCTGTGCACTCGTTGTCATAGGTCCACAAACGTCTGTGTGAATCAACGCTAACAACTCTGTAACTCTTTCTTCTTTTCCACTAAAAGGAGATTTAGTCATTTTACCCATGAGAAAAGATTCACAAGTTGAATATGATTCATAATCAGATAGCTCTAAGAGCCCATCCTTATGCAACTTGGATAATCTTGTTTCATTGATATGACCGAGTCTACAGTGCCACATATAGGTATAATTAATATCATCTCTTTTCCTTTTCTTAGTTTGTTCAATTTGAAATATATTTTCTTGCAAGTCAAGTATATAAAGTCCATTTCGCAAATTTCCAATACCATATAAAACATCGTCTTTATAAATAGAACAACTATTGTTATTTATAATAACGTTAAATCCTTCCATATCTAATACAGAAATAGAAATAATATTTCTAATAATATTCGGAACAAAATAACAATTATTTAGATAAATGGACTTGCCCGAAGGCATCGGTAAACAATAAGTCCCTACAGCTAATACAACAACCTTTGCTCCATTCCCCACTCATAGGATGACCTCATCATTGCTCAGCTTCCTACTTCTGACCAGTCCTTGCACAGTATAACATATGTGAGAACCACAGCCGGTATCCAATACCCAAGTAGAATTATGACTTTTAGAAAAATTAATTTCAATCATAAATAAACCTTGAATGGAAGTCGAAGCTTCCCCAAGCTTCTTCTCTGCTAGAAACTTCTTGATGTTCCTCTTCCAATGTCCCTACTCGTTGCAATGAAAGCACATTCCTTTAGCTGGTTCAGGTTTCTTTTGTTCCTTTTCTTTCCCATTTCCCTTAGCCTTCTTGGATTTCTTCTTTTCAGAAGACACCTTGGGCCTCTTCTTTTTATTGGAAGATTCCACCATCAAGACATGGTTCTTCTTGGATGGAAAGTGACCTTCTGCAGTTTTCAGCATGTTAAGTAGCTCAGGCAAGCTAACAACTAGCTTATTCATGTGAAAATTAACCACAAACTACGAGAAGGTATCAGGGAGTGACTGCAAGACCAAGTCTTGACTCAACTCCCCATCCATGACGAAGCCAAGCTGTCCAAGGCGTTCAATCAAATTAATCACCTTTAAGACATGAGTCTCGATGGCAGTGCCCTCAGTCATTCGAGATCGAAAGAGCTCTTTAGATATCTCATATCTAGCAGCCCTACTCTGTTCACCATACAACTCCTTGAGGTGAAGCAGCATAGCAGGAGCATCCATTTTTTCGTACTGACGCTAAAGCTCTTTATTCATGGATGTGAGCATGACGCATTGAGCCACAGATGCATCATCTTGCCACTTATTGAAAGTGGCAATCTCTTCCTCAGAGGCTGTTTCTGAAATAGATTCAGGAACAGTTGAATTTAGGACATAAGAAATCTTTTCAGCAGTGAGAACAAGTATATCTGTTATAATCCTCTCTGGAACCCTATATACTCTTCCTTTCATGAGCCAAAACTGCAACCAACTTTCCATCAGAATCCTACTCGAATAAGGAAGCCAAATCTTGATCTACCGTAAATGCGCCCCGACGCACACTTACCCATGGAAAGGGCGCCCCGGCGCACCTGTGCCTAGGCGAAGAATTAATACTATGCACATGCGCCCCGGTGCAGATTGCAGCACCCAAAGCTCATTTCTTCATTTGTCAGCCTCCTTTCCGCTCCCTTCTCGTCTCGATCAGCTCCTACACAAAACCAATGCACATGCATGAAAAAGAACCTAAAACGTACTTGAAGTAGCGACATCTTAGGTTTAAATGGCGTCGATTCGTAGGTATGAAACCTACTTATCACTCCTGTTCCAAATATAGGTGGAAACAATGGTAACTCACGGTTGGTCATTTCTAAGCAATCCAAGGAGTTGGGACTGCCGAAATTTTTGGGAAAGCCAAAGCCACTCAAGGAAGAAGCTTGGGTTAAGCAAATCACCAAAATATTTGATGTCCTGGGATGCACAAAGGAGCAAAAGGTTCCCTTTGCCACCTTTATGTTGCGTGGAGAGGCAGTTTACTGGTGGAAATCTTTGAAACGTACTCAGCTTTTCGCACTTAAGATGTCTTGGATGAAGTTCCAGAAATTATTCAGCGAAAAGTTTTTTCCAAAAAGTATTCGTTATATAAAGGAGGTGGAATTCATCAAACTGGAACAAAACAATATGACTGTATCAGGAATAATACTTTTCTCGCGAATTACTATAAAGTGAAGAAGATGGTTAAGGGGTTAAATCTCGGGTATAAGAAGATCGATGCTTGTGAGAAGGATTGTATGTTATACTATGAGGAGGACAAAGATAACGTGCAGTGTGATATCTACAATTTGGCTTAGTACAAGATCACAAAACGTAGGGGGGAAGAATAGCCCGGGACTACTATACGAGAGCATCAGCCACCGACAGTATCAGATGCAGCGTGGGCTGGCATGTGTACGTACTGGGATGATATTGCCTTCAAGACCAAGTCCGAGCACATGAAGAAGAATCAAGGCCAGCTACGGGTTGTACATACTTCTAGCTCGCAGTCGTTTCAGGAGGTTAAGTCGGTATGTATTTATATTTAGTTTAGTTTCATATAAAACTATAACTATAGTAAATTAAGGTGATATTAATTAATGTACATGATTTAGGCCATGCGGAGTAGCTTGGGCCGAGCTCCTACTATAATTGAGTTTTGGGATAGAGTCCATACGCCGAAGGAGTCGACTTTGGGGTCGACGATGTCTCCAGCAACACTAGCTATACGGGTAATACATTTACTATAATAAATATTATTTATGATCATATTACATAATTTATATGATGATACCAAGTTAACTAACATGTACATATATTAAAATAAAGGACCGATTTGAGAAACTCCGCATCCAGTATATAGCGTTAGATTCCACCATCCCTCCGCCCAAGATTAGTTTATCTCAAGATGAGGAGACAGCTCTTTGGGATGCGTCTCAGGATCCTCCCACTAGCATTAACGGTCAGTATCGAGAGCTGGCTCTTTGGGTTTCTTGTTTATGAATAAAGTAAACTTATAATATTATTCATGTAAAAAAAATTATAGGCTCTAGCCAGCGTCTGTGTCCGAGAGCCCCCGTGGGACCATCATATAGGGCGCTGGCTTAGACGATGCTTTGTTCTAGAGGATTATGGCTGCGGTGTTGGAGAGGTTTGAGATGAATCCGTTATTCCGTTGTCAGGACCTGCCCAGCTGTTCTCGCGTCCATTAGCTTACGCAGGACGTTGTAGCTGGTGCCACCACCGAGAGCATGGGTATCCCTCCGGAGCAGTTCACCGCGATACGAGACGAGATTGTTCGGATGGTGGTTACCTTACTCATGGATGCGTTTGGGCCAATGCTGAGTTAGCCCTCGACTACTAAGGTATACAATTCATTTTAAATTCAAGTATATATTCAGTATGTTATTTAATTTTCAGTTAGTTATCTTTAACTGTATCATATATATGGACTAATATGAGTTCCATTATATTGTATCAACAGGGTGACGAGCGGGCTGACAATGCTGAGCGGTTGGATGACGACGGCGACGACGATTTTCATACACCAGAGCAGGAGCGACGCCCGCCCGTGACTTAGTTTTGTAGATGATCATTAGTACATATTTACTTTAGTTTAACTTAATGTGATGTAAATTTTTATAGTTTGGTTGATTTTTGACGTATTGTAGCTTTTAATTATCATTACTTTAGTTTGACATCTTTACTTTAGTTTAGTTTAATGGCATATTTGATATACTTTAGTTTAGTTGATCAGAACTTTAGTTTAATATGTCGTATTCATGTTGGCCTTGGAAATTTTATTATTATTGCCCTTGGTAATTCATATATATTCATGTTGTTGGAGAATATAGTTATGTTTTATGTGCTGTTGGGAAAAAAATAGGTTTACAGGTACAAAAAATGTGAGTTATTACCCTGGATATTGCCAAAACAGAATAAACATTAAAAAAAAGAAGGTTAACCTCGACGGAAAAAGGCTATCCTCAACGGATTTTCGTCGGAATTAAGCCTCTTCCAATTTTGGCAACCTTGCCATGTGGCAGGTTTAGGCTCAACAAAATATCCTCGACGAATACCATTCGGTCGAGAATAGCTTAAGGTCGACTGAATTTTCGATCGAGGTTAGTTCCGTCGAGGGTATTTATCCCCGACAGAAAGATCGACGAACTTAATTTCAACGTGTTTATATCCGACTGAATTTTCGACCGAATATTTCGTCGGGATTAAGCATAATCTCGACGGATTATACTTAATTCCGACGGAATATTCCGTCAAAAATAAGCCTTTTTGTTGTAGTGATATATGCGAGAGATATTACTCCCACGACGTTGTAGTATCGATCCACGACGATCACAAGCTTGTTCTTCATCCCCCAAGGTGAAATAAGCGATATTTTGTCCAGTTTACTGTTTATATAGTTAAAACTGTTAGATTCATTGTTCTACGATGTAAATCTATAGATAAAATTATTTTGCAACACATCTATTATGTTTGGTTAGCTTTTATTTACATATTTAACCATTCAAATTGGTTATATATTGCATATATACAGTTAGAAATTGTTTTTGGGCAATAGATCTACCAAAATCTATTTGGATCTAGTTTTCGAGAGGTTCTGGAGCATCAAAGCTCGAACCCTCGTGCTAGACCGACATAGATCTGGGACAGATCTAGTCATTGCAAACATCACAAGGCGTTGTCGGGTTCCTCAAAACCTTAGATCTTTATCTAATGGTGCAGTGGATCCGATTCATTCATATAAAAGATTCCAACTGATGGATTTTCTTATAGTGAATATCATGTATTAAATGCTTTAAAGTTTATAAATGTGAACCTAGAAATCCTAGGGTTGAGATTCCACTATCGGATCTTGACTAGATTCCCATTTTGAATATTTTTGCTTTTGAATGTAATATTAACTGCATAAATCCATGTATATGTAAATATTGGATCTTCAAACAACTTTTTGGCGTTCGTCCCAAGAGATCAGATTTAAGATCCCGTAATAGTGAAAACCTTTAATTGCAGGGTTTCAGATCTATCTATACAGTTTTCATGTCTGAATATGATCCAACCCTATTTAATGTTTTTTACATGCATCACCACCAAAACAACTTTCCCAAATAAATAGCTAGAAGCTTTCATAATAAAAGGTAGTATCAAAGGACCTTGATTTCTATTTGACGAAAGATTTGAAAACCTTGTTTGCTAAAACATTATTTCAATATACTTTGTTTAAAATTAGATTTTTCAATAAATCAAATCCTTCGTGCATAGGTGCAAAAGAGGTACAACACTACTTTCGAAGCAAAGGTCGTTCATAAACGCAAATAAAGCATTGGGTTTTCATAAATAAAGCAACGAGCTTTCACAATAAAAAATGGCATAGCAATGCGATACTAGATCAATCTAGGTTAATAAATGGATGTATCAAAGGACCTTAAATCTTATTTGACGAAGGATTTAAAAACATTGTTTGCTAAAACATCATTTCAATAAACTTTGTTTAAAATTGGATTTTAATAAATCAAATCCTTCGTGCATATGTGCAAAAGAGGTACAACACTACTTTCAAATGCAAAAGTCGTTCATATACGCAAATTCAAACTTAGAACACTCAAAATATATACACACACAAACACATTTTATGCTTAGCACTATAAGAAATTAGGGATATAGTCAAGGAAATTTTGTGAAGGAATTCATTCCTTCACACGAGGAGTTTTCTAGCGAAGGAACAGTGAAGGAAAAAAATATAGTGACAATACAGTTATTAGCGAAAGAAACATCCTTCACTATTTATATTTTTTCTTTCGCAAAATTCAGGTGGTTGAAGGATATTTGGCGCCTATTTATGATAAAAATTTGCGAGGAAAAAAACTATTAATGAAGGAATTACTACTCACTATACATTATTGTTCAGAGATTTTTTGCGAAAGATAAAATTAGTCACTGTTTTGTTCTAAATATTTTTTTAGAATTAATTATAGTAAATATAAATACATTAAATTTTTTACAGTACTAATTTTACTTTTAATAACACTTTTTAAGTAACTTATAATATGAGTATTTCTTTTAATAAATTATAAAAGAAATTAATTTTAATAACACTTCCTAATCTTCCCCCAAATGATAAGGGTTTCCACCAGTAGAGCCAGAGATACATAAGAAATTCTTCATATTGAAAATTCTCAATAGTTACAATTACCCACTTCGTCTTTAAAGATCTTTGGGTTGATCGCGAAATTCTCTCTACCCATGTATGATTCTTATTTTTCCTCGTTTTCCTTCAATTTTGCACAATAATTGTAGTTTATTCACTATTATGTATATAGATAATTTGTATCAAATTTGCGGTTTTTGATTGGGTTTTTTTTTTGTAGTTGAAGAAACTACTTGAGGCCCTAGACACTATAGTCTACTGTCTTGAACAAGTCCTTGGTAACAATTCCAATCCCAACCAGGTAAATTTTCAGTTCATTGATAGGTGGTTTGATCTACTCCTACAATATCAATAATAACTTTTTAAATTCCCTTCAACTGTGACAACCTGGATTTTCAAAATTATTAAAGATAGGAATTTAATAAATAAAATTCTTATTATGAGATATTTTGAGTTCAAGTAAATATTTATATATTTATATTGGGGAAATGAGGTTTAATAGTTAATTAAACTATTAAAGAAGTTAAATAAAATTGTTACAAAAAAGAAATTTGCTGAATAATAGTAGTTAATTAAGTTGAAAATTATATTATGAAATAATATAATTTAATTGTTATGCCTTGTGGGCAATGAAAATTATTATGAATTAAGTTTCATAAATAATGTGAGTGATTCACTTATTTAAAATAGTGAATTAATGTGAATATATTTGTTTTAATAAAATGAGAGATTAATATATATTACATATAAATGTAATATGTTAACGTAGTAAAACTATGAGTTTCGTAAATAGTTAAAAATATTTATTGAATAAAATAAATATTTTATTTAGAATATTTATGAAATTGAATAAATATTTTATTTGGAATATTTATGGAATTAAGTAAATATTCGATGGAAATTATTATAGAAATATTCTAATTTAATTAAATAAAAAAATTGGAGGATTAATGATTTGTTAAATAAATGGTAATTATTTTGGTTAAGTGATTAAATAAAATGAAGTGTGACATTTGGTGTGGCATATGATAAGAAGATTATTAAAATAAATAGAAAGGAGTTCTATTTGGGTAAGTTAAGCAAGGCCTTGTGGCTTTTGGTTTTTATAACTGCTAAAACTATACGTGTGTGTAACTCCCAATTGCAATAAGGGTTGGTGTTTTACGTATAATACTCCTAAGTCTAAGAAAACAGAGAAGAAGTGAGGAAGAGAGAAAGAGTTTGAGATAAAGGGGAAATTCTCTTTGAAATTGAGAAGAATTGGAGATTCAAAGAAGAAAGATGAAGAAGATTTTTCATCATCTAATCAAGTTTAAGAAGAATCAAAGATATTACTCTAGTTTTAAAGCTCTAATTAAGAGTTTCTCAAGTTCTTCATTTAAAAAACTATTTTGGTTGGGTGATTTAAAGAGATGTTGTATATATATGTTTATGGGTATGTATAATCTGATATATAGTCTCTATAAATAGTTTTAGAGTAATCAAAATCATGAAAACATGTTAAAGATGAGGAATTAGAGTTTTGTTGTAATATGTATGTTTTGGTCTATTTTGGAGGCTAAAATTGGCTAGTCTTTCATATGGTATTCTGTAAATTGATGATGGATTGTTGCTCTCCTTTAAGAAATGAAAACAACCCAATTGGAATGAACTAAAACGGAGTTAAATCGAGTTCGTGGTGAATGATTACGCTAAACATGTTAAAACATGAAAATTTGGTATGAACTTTGAAATTGAGACATTAGAATGGTTTGTTAGTGTGTTTGGAAGATGTTGATTCTCATGTATGTTGTAGTTTTAGAAGTTAGGAGTCTATAGAGTTGAAAACGAACTGATTTGGATGGGTAGAACTCGCGTTATGAAGATCGGAAGGAGAAAATGTCAAAAATTAACGAAAACAGAGCAATAGAGCAACCCATTCTGCTATTAGGCGCTGCAGCACTACCCCGAAGGCTATTTGGGGTGCCGCGGCACCGGAACAGTAGTATGGCAGGACTATTTTGATATTTTTGTAATGCAGCCATAATATTTTCATACAAACTCCGATTGAAGCGATTCAGGATTATTCGGAAAGATAACGAGTAGACCTACAACTTTTGTTTTTTAAGTTTTTCTATTTGAGGTTATTAGAAGGGGGGTAAAAATGGCCATATTTGGGACTAATGTGCATTCGGAGGCAATCGGAGGGCGTTGAGCATGCACGTATGCAAGTGAATTGCTTCTGACGATACAAGATGCTATTCTAAATTATAAAACTTAAAAATTATAAAATATAATGATGTTTAACATTAATAAATGATGTATTAGACAAGTTGTACGAGTATGCTACACATACGCAAGGGAGGCGAATCAGACGTGTGACGTATAAACGTTGAAACGCCATGTAAAGTGGTAATGAACTTAAAAAGTGTTTTGGGAATTGCATATTCAAATTTGATGTTGAAAGTAAATAAATGTGCATGTATTTTCCAATATTGTAATGTCCTTAAATAAAACATATGTACAAGGACTTAGATTAAGGATCAAAATTGTTAAGTTGATCTGAGCTAAAGTTTATCATGCTGCAATTGAATGTATAGAAGAAAGATCAAGCTTGTTAGGTTGATCTCTTAAAATGAAATAGTTAGGCCTTAACATATTCATAGTCTGCCGAGCCAGCCAAGAGTTTGCAGAAGCCAAGGCAGAATCGTGGAGCATCGAGGAAGTCACTCCAGAATCGTAGTCTGTCAAGGAAGCCACATTCAGAATTGTGGAGACAGTCCAAGCGCCTGCCGAGCCAAGTCAAGAATCGCAGTCAGCTCTCGAAAACGTGGAGTTTACAAAATGATGCAAGTAGAGATCGTAGTCAATCAAAGCTTAAGCACAATCGTAGAGTTCTCTATGATCAAGACTGAATCGCTTACGAGCACATCAACACATAACGATCGTGGTGTGAAGACAACAATCGTGGTGCTTCTTCAGTTAGCATCAGAGTATCAAAATTCGCCTATCTGATGAAAGAGGATGTCTAACAAATGAAGAATGGCTTATGATCGTTGACATTTCTGGAATCCCAATGCTCCAACACTTATTCTTAGTTTGAATCGAAGAAACATGTGGAAAAAGATAAGGGGACTACTTTTTGTCTGCTGAAAGCACCTTTTTAGGTGTTAGGTGAGAAAGCAGTCTGCAGTGTCAGGCGAGTTAGACAGCAGAACACCATGTTCCCAAGAAGTCAACATCAGTGTTCAGAAACGTCTAGAACATTAAATGCTCCAACGGAAGCCTTTCAACGGAAAGATTTCAAAGGCTCCTTCATAAGGAAAATAGATTGAAGATTCAGATTAAGCAAGAAAGAACGCATAAAGCTCAAGAACACTCAAAGCCAAACTCCACGATCCTGAAAGATAGCTTGCTTCGCTACTTAGTTCTTTAGAACTTATGCTTAACGACAACTGAGTAGCACACCAAAGAACTAAACTCTCATTACAGTGTATTCCAAGTCTATTGGACTTGATAAGTTCTCAGTGAACTAGGAGTGCCAAGTCTGTTGGACTTGAAGAGTTCTTAGTGAAATAGAAGTTTTAAGACTGCTGGTCTTGAAGGAATCTCAGTAATTCAAAGTTGTAAATATATCCTTAGTAGATTTCCTATGCGTGGAGTAGAAGAGTGGATTAGGCGTCTTGAGTTCTCTGAACCACTTTAAACAAATGTGTCACTTACATTGTGTATTCATTAATGCTATATTTGCCATAACTGCTATAACTGCTAATCGAACTATAAACTTGTTTTATCTTTATGGGAATCAAACATAACATATTCCACTGTGGTTAATTAATTTATTTGATTAATAAATCTGATAAGTTATTTTTGAAAAGTAAAAGTATTAAAAATATTTATTCAACCCCCCCCCCTTTCTAGATAACTTTTGTGCCTCCGGGAACTAACAATTGGTATCAAAGCAGGTTCTCTCAACTAGCCTACAAAGCTTAAGTAGATCTGATGGCACACATGATAAGAGAGCCCAAGATTGGTGGAGGCAGCAAGCCACCAAGATGCAACAAAGATAAATTTTCCAACTGGAAAGTTCGTATGCAAGCTTATATGAATTCAATAGATGACGATCTATTTAAAACTGTTATGAGTGGGCCCTACATTCCAACAAAGCTTGCACCTACTCCTGAAGATGCAAACAGAATGCAGATTAAGATTAAATCAGAATGGACTAACAACGAGAAGAAAGTTGTTCAACTAGACAAGAAGGCAAAGAACATTATGTTCCAGTCTTTAGAAGATGATCTGTTTGAGAATGTGGTTAACATCAAAACTTCCAATGAAGTTTAGGAAGCATTGCTCATCATGCATAAAGGAACAAAATAAGTCAGAGAGAACAATCAATCTCTTCTGACTAAACAGTATGAGATGTTCGCCCACGTACCAGGAGAGAACATCACTACCACTTATGAAAGATTCAATATCCTGCTCAACTCTATTCGAGCCTTTGGAAAGATCTATCCAAAAAAAGATCTTATCATAAAGTTCATAAGGTCCTTACCAAGCAAGTGGGATGCAAAAACTACTACAATTAGAGAATTAAAGAACCTCCATGAAATGACAGTACAATAACTTTATGGCAACCTTCTTACTTATGAACTAGAGCTGACTCAACGAGCAAAAACTCTATCTGATGGAAGAAAGAAGGACAAGGGAGTTGCTCTCAAGGAAACAGAAGCCGCCTTCAAAGCTCGAGCTGAAAATGAATCTGACTCTGAAGAAGATGATGATGAGGACATTGCAATGCTGGTCAAAAGACTCAAGAGGTTTGTCCGAAAAGGCAGAAGCAACAGACCCAAGAGATTTAACAACAGCAGCAGTCAGGAGCATATCAATGACCTATGCTATAACTACAAGAAGGCTGGCCACTTCATTGCAAACTGCAACAAGCCTGTTAGAGAAGAGCTGAAGAGGAGAACAAATCCAAAGAAGGAGTTCAAAGGCTACAAGAAGTTTCAGAAGAAAGACAAAGGTCTTGTAGCTGGAGGATCGTGGAGTGACTCAGAAAATGACATAAACTCTAAGTCAGGAGATGATGAAGAACCTCAAGTAGCCAATCTATGTCTAAAGTCCAAAGAAGTTAAAGACAAGAAGAGCACTGTCCCTCACGAAGTAAGTATTGATGATGTATTTGACTTTAACTCTCCTAATGTAGATATGGATGATCTAAGAACTGCATCAATACATGACGTGGTTCGGAGTTCTGTCAAAAGATTATTCTCTTCTTCAAAAAGAGAAAGAGAAAGTTCAAGTAGAATTGGAGACAGCTCTACTCAACACTTCCCCTCTCTCTAAACTTGAAGCTGAGAATAAAATCTTAAGATAGACCAATAAATTCAGCACACAAAGAGATTTAAATCTAACCTCTAAGATTGAGGAGCTAGAAAAGACTATTCTAATATGGAACAGGTCTTCTTCATCCATGGACTCCCTGATCTCCAGTCAGAGAATTGAATCTAACAAATCAGGTCTACGTTTTGGGGAATCTACCTAAGAACCATGTGTGGAAAAGCCCAAGGAAACGAACACTAGTAGTGCTTCAAATTTCAATAGAAGCATTACATTTGTGAAATCCACACAAAGTGAAGATACAATGCATCCTTGTTCTTCTGATCTAAGTCATGTCCCAAGACATAACGGATCCTATGCTGGCCTGGGATTCAGAAAAGTAAAGAGCAACTCTGTTACTACTCTACAACCTCGAAGGATCGTGGAGTCAAGTAAAACTAGCTCCACGAACCAACCAGGAAGGAATCGTAAAGCTGAGGCTCACTCTACACAAACCCTGAATCACAAAGCTTCATGGAAAAAGAAGAATCAGCATAAGGGAAAGGCTACCAAGTATCCACACGTCTAAATGGAGAAAGAATCCACACACACACACACACACAAGCATGCATCATACTAGATGTTTTGTATGTGATAGATAAGGTCATAAGGCTCCAGCATGATATTATAACCCTCTGTATTATAGACCCAAAGTCAAACAGATTTGGGTCCCCAAGGGAACTAACAGAGTAGGACCCATGCAAGTCTGGGTACCAAAATGAAAGCTTAATCTTACTACAAGAACAGAGCTCCACTGTAACAACCTGATATCTGGATAGTAGATGCTCACGGCACATGACTGGGAATAAAGCTCTCATGTCTAACTTCACAGAGAAGGAGGGTCCAACAGTCATCTTTGGAGATAACGGATCTGGCAAGACAAGAGGATATGGCTCAGTTGGAAATGGTGCAGTGTCCTTCAGCAAAGTATCTTATGTGGAAGGACTGAAGCACAATCTCCTAAGCATCAGTCAACTGAGCGACAAGGGTCATCAATTCACCTTCCTCAACAATGAATGCCAAGTCAGAGATCTGAAGACCTCTTCTTTAAAGCTTATTGGAATAAGAGAAGGAAATGTTTACATTGTCAATCTTGCTGAATTGAGTTCTGATGAGAAAATATGCTTTCTTGCTAAAGCCTCTGAAGAAATGAGCTGGCTATGGCATAGAAGGTCATCTCATCACAACTTCAAGAGTATGCCAAAACTGGCCTCCAAAGATCTGGTAGCAGGCTTACCCAAACTCAGCTTCATTAAAGAAAGGCCATGCAACGCCTGTCAACTTGGAAAGCAAACAAGGAGCTCATTTAAAGGCAAAGCAGTTAACTCAATTGATAAGCCCCTACAATTACTTCACACGGATCTTTTCAGGCCTATTCCAACTGTAAGCCTTGGAAGGAAGAGATACTCACTGGTCGTAGTGGATGACTACACCAGATTTATATGGGTATTCTTTCTAAGTTCAAAGGATGAAACGAGCTCCCAACTTATCAAGATGTTCAAGCTGGTGACGAATGAGAAAGGAGAGAAGATCAAGGCCATCAGAAGTGATCATGAAAAAGAGTTTGACTTCTTTGAGATGGATCGTATAGACAACGACATCAGTCACAACTTCTCAGCTCCACAAACTCCACAGCAAAATGGAGTAGCTGAAAGAAAGAACAGAACCCTGATCGAAAAGGGAAGGACTCTATTAGCAGCAGCTCATCTACCTGAATACTTTTGGGTAGAAGCCATCAACACTGCTTGCTACACTCAGAACAGGTCTCTTGTTCACTCTACACTGAAGAAGACTCCCTACGAGCTATGGAAAGGAAGAAAGCCAAACGTCAGCTATTTCCATGTTTTCGGTTGTGCATGCTACATTCTCAATAATGAAAAAAAAATCTGACTAAGTTCTAACCAAAGTCAGATGAAGGAATCTTTCTTGGATATGCCATAGACAGCAAAGACTACAGAGTGTTCAACAAGAAGACGCTAAGTGTTGAAGTCTTGATTCACATCATTTTTGATGAAGCAGACTCAGACAAGTTTGTACCACTCAACACTGCGATCGTCGAGCCAGACACTACGAATGAAGTGGTCGATCCCAACACCACGATCGTAGTCCCGAAAGATGGAATCGTGGAGCCAGAAGAAGAGATCGTGGAGAGAGCTACACCAGATGACAAACCTCTGCTACAAGAAACAGAAGTCGATCTTGAAGTATTCAGACAAGAAGACACCAGAAAAAATGTTCCAACAGGGAGCAAATGGGCAAGAGATCACACTCAAGACTTGATTATTGGAGATCCAAATGCAAGAATCAAGACCAGATCTGCTACCCAAAATGAGTGTTTCTATCTGAGCTTTCTATCCCAAATGGAACCCAAGAAGATAGAAGATGCCATTGAAGATTCGAGTTGGATATAAGTTATGCAAGAGGAGCTAAATCAGTTTGAAAGAAGCAAAGTCTAGAGACTAGTTCCTAGACCAAGGAATCACCCTGTCATTGGCGCCAAATAGGTTTTTAGAAATAAGATGGATGAAGATGGGGTGATCCCAAGGAACAAAGCAAGGCTGGTGGCCAAAGGTTATTCTCAAGAAGAAGGCATCGACTACAACGGGACCTTTGCACCTATTGCCAGACTAGAAGCAATCAGAATATTTCTTGCCTTTGCTACCCACATGGAGTCCAATGTCTTCCAAATGGATGTCAAGAGTGCATTTCTGAATGGAGAACTTCAAGAAGAAGTCTATGTGGAGCAACCTCCAGGTTTCATCATTCTAACTCTCTATAATTAAGTCTACAGATTAGATAAAGCCTTATATGGACTTAAACAAGCACCTAGAGCATGGTATGAAACACTAACAAACTTTCTTATTGAAAAAGGATTCATTAGAGGTAGAGTAGACACCACATTATTCCTTAGGAAGCACAAAGAAAAAGTTTTACTGGTACAAATATATATAGATGATATTATCTTTGGTTCTACTGATAAAAATCTATGCAAGAGATTTGTCAAGCTGATGCAGATCAAGTTTGAAATGAGCATGATGGGTGAGCTGAATTTCTTCCTTGGACTTCAAGTGAAGAAAACTAATAAAGGTATCTTTATTAACCAAGTCAAGTACATCAAAGACTTACTTAAGAAGTATGGCATGGAATCAGCTTCTCCCATAAAAACACCAATTGCTCTAGCAACTAAGCTTGACAAAGATGAGAAAGATAAATGTATTGACATTACTTAATACAGAGGTATGATAGGCTCTCTTCTGTACTTAACTTCTAGTAGACCAGAGATTATGTTTAATACATGTATATGTGCTAGATTTCAAGCTAATCCTAAGGAATCACACTTAACAGCTGTAAAAAAAATTATGTATCTCAAAGGCACACCTCACTTGGGGACTTTGGTATCCCAAGGAGTGCTCCTTTGAATTGACAGGATATTCAGATGCTGATTTTGCAGGCTGTAAAATTAATAAAAAGAGTACCAGTTGCACTTGTCAACTGCTAGGAAACAGACTTGTTTCCTGGTTTAGCAAGAAGCAAAACTCAATATCAACTTCAACAGCAGAGGCTGAATACATTGCTGCAGGCAGCTATTTTTCTCAAATCCTATGGATGAAAAATCAGCTAGCAGACTATGGGTTTGACTTCAAATCTATACCTATTTATTGTGATAACACAAGTACCATAGCAATAACACATAATTCTGTCATGCATTTAGGATAAAGCATATAGAAATAAGGTATCATTTTATTAGGGATCATGTTCAAAATGGAACTATATCTTTACAGTATATCCCTACTGAAAATCAACTTGCTGATGTCTTTACAAAACCTTTAGATTAATCCAGATTTAATAAACTGATAAGTGAGTTAGGAATATTAAATTTACAACCATAAGTTATATGCTCTAGTTGTTACTAACTATGCAGATAAAAAGGCTATATCAAAATCGTAGAGATGAAAGAGTGAAACTACGATCATGGAGAAGTCTCGGCATGACAAAGAAGTCCACTATGATGATAGCATAACCACCAAGTCTAAGCAGTTCTTCTAATAAGCGCCTCAGAGACAAACCTAGCCCTAAGTTTTACACTAAAAGGCCAGCCTTTTTTGAGCAACCTTAACCCAGAAGAAGTGATGATATGGAATGCATTACAAGGACCAGTGCAGAAGCTTGGGTAGAGACAAAACGATTGTGGAGCATTTTTAACAATGCAGACAACAATCATGGAGTTGGTTCAACGATCGTAGTCCTTGGGAAGGACACACTAGCTCAGGGGGAGCTAAGGGCAACTTAGTCTTTTTTATACAATCAAAAATCGTGGAGCCCTTCAGAACACGACACGTGCCCCACTCTGCAAAAAATAAAGAGGGAAGTCACATATACTTTTGAAAAGTCTTTTTGTCAGTTCACCTTTGAATTTTAAAAGTTTATCTCTCTCTCTCTCTCAAAGAAATCCTAGACTGAGAATTCAAGTATGCTCAGTTAATCTTGCACGTTTCAGGAAAATCTAAGAAATCAATGCCTTCTTCTAATGTTGTATCCGGCTATCAACTATGCTTCGACGAGTTCAAGACCGCCAACCCATAGTTTCACAAGATATTGTCTCTGTTGAAGAAAGCAGGTCTTGAAGAAGCTCTGAGCACCAGCACAAAGATCTACCCAAAGCTGGTGAAAGAGTTCTACTGCAATAGAGTCTTTGAGAATGGCGTCCTTACAACGAAGGTCAAGAATGTGCAGATTCAGCTCGAAGCTACAGATATAAACCTTGCTTTAGGGTTTAAATCAAAGGGTCTTGTATCTCTGGGCTTCATCGACTTCCATGAAGGACTAAAAAAGATGCATGATGTGATAAAATTATATAACTGCAAGTGCACAATGTCAAATTGAAGAACTTGCAAGTACAGGTCGAACCCACAGAGAGTAATTTAATTTTAATATTTTCTTAATATCTATTTTAGGCGAATTAGAAATAAAGATTGAGAGTTGATTAACTAGAATATGAAAACTAATAATGAGGAAGCAATCTAGGAATTCGAATCCATTAAATAATAAATATAACACATAATTCAATCTCTTCTGTATTATAACTTAATTATGATTTTGATCTCCCTTCTCTTTAATTTAGTAATTTTACAATTAACGTGGGCAAGCATAGATTATGAAAATTTAAGGATTAACTATAACCCATCAAAACTTCTTTGAGCAAGCATGGATTAAGAAAAACTCATATCTTAATAATAATCTATCAAAACCTCTTAATTAATTTAAAATCACATTAGAACTATAAAACGAAAGTATTTCAATAACGAAACATGAAAGCGAAATCAGTTAAACATAAAAGCATAAATAATAGAAGAGATGAAAAATATTATCATGAATAATTATTTAATTTCATCTTCATCCTAGATTAAAGAAATTTACTAGACAGGAAAAATAAAATAACTAACTAAAATAAGAAAACTTTCTTTAATTAACGATCATCTAACGAGCGTACAATAAAGAAGTAATTTAATCTACTCCTACTCCTACTCCTAACCTAAACTAATATAATACCTAATCCATATTCTCTATAAAACAAGATACCTATTTATAGGAATAATAAATTTGTAACCTAATTTAGATACATTGAACTTGGTCTCTTTTGTTCCCTTTAATCATCTACTTTCCTTCTTGACTTCAATCTCTATATGACAATCCTCCAAGAGTCCTTTTCCATCTTTAAAAGTAAGATATAAATCCTTTATTTGCTCCCCAAGAAAACTAAATGTTATTTCCTACAAACAAAAAAAAATATATTTGTTAAATAAAATAAGCATATAAAATAATGAATATGGGAATATTAAAATGTATTAATGACGTGTCTATTAATGCACCAAAAGAAGAATCAAGACATCAAGGGCTACAAGAAGAAACAATTTCCCTAGAAGTATGAGTTTCAGGATGACATTATTGGGAAGTGCATCTGCTGCAAGAGCTCTAGCCACGACTCTGTAAATGAGAACCAGCTAAGGCTCATGATAGCAATTTGCTTCAAAGCCCAACTCTACTATGGGGCTTTACTCATAGGATGGATTGGGAAGTGGATTCTCAGCTCAAAGAAGGCAAAGAGCACAAGAAAGATGTTCTTCGGGAGATTCATCATCATCATTCTCCAATCTGCTTTGGGAGACAAAATTAGAGATAAAGAAGGTGTAGCCATCCCAGCAACTCTTTGAAAACTAGAAGAGGAACCTTGTAGAGAACGTGAAAATGATGATGTCTAAGTCCAGTGGAAGGACTGGAGAAGTGAAGAAATCTGATCTGCAGGGAAGTATGTTAGTGGTGAAGGAAGCTAAGGAAGAAAAAGTAAATCAAGAAGAACCCTCTACTCTGGTCAGAAAGAGTAAGGGGAAGAAGAAATTAAGGGAGATTATTCAGATGCCAGAAGAACCTCAAGGCTCAACAACTGATGTGCCCCAAGGGTCTGACACTGAAGCTCTAAGTCACTCCACACAAAGGGAACTCACCTTGGAAGTGACCACATCTCCAGAAGAAGTCTTGAAGAAGAAGAAGAAGCAAAATGAAGAAGAGGCTAAAGGAAGTTCAAAGCCTCAAGAAAGGGAAACGCAGTCATCGAGTAAAGAAGTCTACACTCACTACGATCGTGGAGTCCTCAATCTCACTAATCGTAGAGTCCAGACTTACCATCATTCCATAAGAGGATGCTGCAACAGCTTTTCAGCCTGAACAGACTATCATGACTGAAGCTGAAGAGACTATTGCTGAGCCTGAGCCTAAAAGAATGAGGAAAAGGCTACTTAAGAAGTTTGTCCTTGTCAATGAGGAAGCAATGATGAAGATAAAGGAAGAAGAAAGAAGAATTACAGCAGAGCAGGCTGAACAAAAAACCAAATCTCCAACTTATGGTTCTCACAATGAGTCCTTGGATCAGACCAGGATCATTGATGAAGTAATAGCTAACATCAACAGTGCAGTTACCCCTACTGTATCTGATCAAGCTATTGTCTATGCTGAGGAGGAGCTGCCAGAAGCTAATAAGGAGAGTACAGCTCATGTTGAGGGGGAGTTTCTCGAAGTCCCTGAGCCAGAGAGTGCTCCAGCTGAGGGGGAGCAATCAGAAGCTACTCATGAAGCCCCCTTTGCCCCTCAAGAAATTGAAGAATTTGAAGCTGTAGAAATGGAAAGTGTTAAAGGAGAAAGGGAAGATATTGAGATGATGGATGTGGTGGAGATTTCCAATGAAGGTGATGAATAAGATGATAGAGAAAAAGAGGAAGAAGAAGTTGAGATATAGCAGAGTTCTGGAGTGTAAAAAGGAGGGCCAACTACAATCAATTATTTTCCTATCTGCCCATGATATCCTTTCATTGAGCTTTGATTCTCAACACTTGGGATCATATGTTCTAAGCTTACAAAACATATCCAATAATTTTTGTGCTAGCCCAGGGATTCCCAAGAAACCTCAACTTTCCTCGACAGATAATCACGAACCATTCGTCTTCAAAGACTGAGCAAGAGGTATACTACATTCCTATCTCTTTCAAAGTTAATCAGTGTCCTCTACCAAACTTCTATCAATTTGATGAACTCCCAAGGTGGATGGAAGTAGTTCTTAAACCACTGAATCAATTTCTAGTTACAGAGTCCCAAAACTCTATAACTGGTGAACCAAATGACCAACTCTCAATCATAGCACCATTTTCATTCAGCACTGTGAACGACTCCACAATCGTTAAGCAACGATTCATGATCGTCGAGCAATAACCCGACACCACAACCAACGAGCCACCAACGCAAATCGTCGAGCCAAATATTCCAAACACTGAAACAGCCTCCTCACCCATACACCAAACCCAAGCACCACTGACTCAATCCGATATTCCTTCATCCTTAAACAATGAATTTTTTTGATATGGGACTTGCTCTCACAAGCATGCCAAGGGTGCACACTACAACCTCCCCTCCTGACCTTCAGAGAATCATTGATCATCTCTCTGTCCTCCGCACCAAAGAGGAACTTTCTGAAGTCACAAAGAGGGTGGTCCAAGAGACGGAAGAGAACATTGAAGCTCATTCCCTGGTGATTCATCAACGCTTGAACCATATGATCGAGCCTGCCAACTTTTTGCCTGGCAACTTGGGGACTGAGCTTTCAAAGAGACTGAAGGAGATCATAAGGGAGATGATTGAAAGTCTGAATAAAAGGGATGAAATTCATTTTTAGGCTTCCAACAAGCACAAAGAAGCAGTTCTACTCCTCCAGAAGACTCAGGAATATCAAAATAATGCTATTACTGATCAGATTCACAAACTAAGTACCTCCCATACGAGAGTTCAAAGAGTATTCTTTAACTCGAGTAAGGCAGATAGACAATGACATGGACATGCTGCATCAACAAAGAGAAAATACCGATGCTATGGTTAAGGAGAATCGTAATAACATTGCCCAGTCGCGCTCCCAAATGCACGAGCTGGTGCAAGGAGTAAATCATCTGTCCAAAGACATTCGAACCCTGGATGCTGACATAAAGGGGGAGAATACAGAGGAAGGGGAGAAAGGAAAAGGCAAAGAGAATCAACTTGCATAATCTTCACTGAGCAATACTAAGAACCAACCTCCTGCAAGACAGACTCGCAATCAGCCTCAACGATCAGAACAATGCACACCAATTATTATGGCGACCCCTCTAAGGAGCCAAGGCACATCCTTTAGCTCACAAGGAGTATCTCACACTGGCTTGAATATGTCCATTGGAGATCCTGCCTTAATGAACATACATGATCACAATGAAAAACTCAGTCTGAGTGAGCTAGAAGAGATTGAAAGGCGAGATGAAGCTAGCAGAAAAAGGAGAGCTGAAGAATTTATTAATCCTCCAAGAAGCAAGAGGCCAAGAAGATAGAGAAGTTTCCATTTATTTTTATTGATGCAACTGTTATGAATTATAATATCCGTTTAACATCATCAATAAATTCATGCTTATTCTCTAGAATTTCAGTTGCTCACTAAAACACTAAGTCATATTTACTTTCTAGTATCATGCAATAAAATTTGATGAAATGATGCAAATCTCCTTGGTTATGTCAACATCAAATAGGAGGAGATTATTGGAAATTGCATATTCAAATTTGATGTTGAAAGTAAATAAATGTGCATATATTTTCTAATATTGTAAAGTCTTTAAATAGAATATATGTACGAGGACTTAGATTGAAGATCAAAATTGTTAAGTTGATCTGAGCTAAACGTTTATCATTCTGTAATTAAATGTATAGAAGCAAGATCAAGCTTGTTAGTTTGATCTCTTGAAATATAATAGTTAGGCCTTAACAGATTCATAGTCTATTGAGCTAGCAAAGAGTTTGCAGAAGCCAAGGCAAAATCATTGAGTGTCGAGGAAGTCACTCCAGAATGGTAGTCTGTCAAGGAAGCCACATTCAGAATCGTGGAGACAGTCCGAATGCCTGTCGAGCCAAGTTAAGAATTGCAGTCAGCTCTCGAAAACGTGGAGTCTGTAAAATAATGCAAGTAGAGATCGTAGTCAATTAAAGATTAAGCAGAATCGTAGAGTTCTTTACGATCAAGACTGAATCGCTTACGAGCACATCAACACACAACGATTGTGGTGTGAAGACAAAGATGGTGGTGCTTCTTCAGTTAGCATCAGAGTATTAAGATTACCCTATCTGATGAAAGAAGATGTCTAACAAATGAAGAATGGCTTATGATAGTTGACATTTTGGGAATCCCAATGCTCCAACACATATCCTTAGTTTGAATCAAAGAAACGTGTGGAAAAAGAAAAGGGGACTACTTTCTATATGCTGAAAGCACCTTTTCAGGTGTTAGGTGAGAAAGCAATCTGCAGTGTCAGGCGAGTCAGACAGCAGAACACCATATTCCTAGGAAGTCAACATCAGTGCTCAAAAACGTCTGGAACATTAAATGCTCCAACAGAAGCCTTTCAACGAAAAGATTTCAAAGGCTCCTTCATAAGGAAAATAGATTAAAGATTCAGAATAAGCAAGAAAGAACGCACAAAGCTCAAGAACACTCAAAGCCAAACTCTACGATCTTGAAAGATAGCTTGCTTCGCTACTCAGTTCTTTAGAACTTATGCTTAACGGCAAATGAGTAGCACACCAAAGAACTAAACGCTCATTATAGTGTATTCCAAGTCTGCTGGACTTGAAGAGTTTTCAGTGAACTAGGAGTGCCAAGTCTGCTGGACCTGAAGAGTTCTTAGTAAACTAGAAGTTCCAAGACTGCTGGTCTTGAAGGAATCTCAGTGATTCAAAGTTGTAAAGATATCCTTAGTGGATTTCCTACTCGTGGAGTAGAAGAGTGGATTAGGAGTCTTGAGTGCTCTGAATCACTTTAAACAACTGTGTCACTTACATTGTGTATTCAATAACTGCCATATCTGCCATAACTGTTATAGCTGCTAATCGAACTATAAACTTGTTTTATCTTTAAGGGGATCAAACAAAATATATTTTGCTGTGGTTAATTAATTTATTTAATTAACAAATCTGATAAGTTATTTTTGAAAAGGAAAAGTTTTAAAAATATCTATTCAACCCCCCCTTTCTAGATAACTTTTTTGCCTTTGGGAACTAACAAAGTGTTTTAGATCAAATGAAATAAACATTATAAGATATGTAATTAGGTTAATATAAACCATTAAGAAAGGCATTATGAAGCATGAGATTAATATTAACTCAATCAATTTTAATGAATGTAAGTCACATAATGTAACGCGATGGAAAGCTTTAAGAAATTAACTAAATGTTAAGTAGCAATTCAAAAGAATATTTTGAAATATAATAGGAAGGTTCCTTAATTAATTTAAATGAACTTAATACACATCTAATTCGATGTAATGACAACTATGACGACTTAACCAAACGTTAAGTGTCGATTAAAAGAAAAATATAAAGAAATTTGAGGCGGAGGTTAACTTAAGTAATGTTAACAAACATTATACATCTAATATGAAGTAAAGACGAGGTTTAAGACTTAACTGAATGTTAAGCGGTAATTAAAGTGGAACGTGATGAAGGAAAAGAAAGTGTAATGTAAATAAACCGAGTGGACAATGAGGAGTCCTAACAGGACTTAAACACTTAAATGAACTTTGAGTGTCACCTAGGAAGCAATGTAGTGAGACATAAAGTGGAAGTTAATACAATTAAGTTGAACATTATGTATCGATTAAAAGGAAGGATTATGAAAAATAAAATAAAGTTTATTTAAATGATTGTTAAGCGTTGCTATGTGACTAATCGTTGATGTGTTTGTTAATATGTTATGTAGGATTCATAAAGTGCAGATAATTATAAGCTGTTTTTGGTAATTGGTAATTGGTAATCTACAAGCCAGGCAAGTCTTTCAGTTCCTTTATGATCTGTGATCTTATATCTTGATGTCATACAAAATATTATTAAGTATGCTAAAGTTTGTGTTATTCTTTATGAGCAATGAAAGTCAATATATGACTAAATTGATTGGATTATGGTACCTAATAAGTATGTGATATATGATATGAACTGAAATTGTTTAGAGTATTAATACGTTGAACTTTAAGTTGTGGTCGTCAGACCATAACCTTTAATTTTCATTCCTGAGAAGGACAGCATAACCTTAAGGCCATAAGTTTGATATTGCTTACGAGTACGTCCAGGTGATCAACCACTAGTACCCTATGTTGTACAACACTATTCCGTTAAACATATTTACGTTTAACTCCGACACTTGTTCTTTTTGTCGATAAATGAATTAGAACATTTGTTTATTCGTTCTCATGCTTCCACTTGAATGCTTACACAAAGTAAGTGATTCAAGATAGCAACGATAATATTCTGGAAGATTGGTAAACCACCAACACAATATTTCCGCAATTGTCTAGCCGAATCAAATGGCATTGACACCTTCGTAAATATTCCATGTTATACATAATTCGAACACTTGTACAAATACTAAGATTTGCAAAAGTCTGGACTATACATATTCATGCAAGAACAATATATACTATAATATAATTATCGCGTACGATTTCAGAAGAACATAATCTAATGAAATATGTGACTTGTCTTACATACAGTATAGACAAGTTTTGAGAGAATTCATATAACACCAAGGTTATAGTTCATAGAGAACTTGAATAACGTAAAGTTAATACAAGAGTTAGAAACTTGTCTCAAGCAGATCTTGAACAAGATTAGAAAACTTGTCTCAAGCGTTCTTTAACAATCCTGACGATAATCGCCCTTCAAATGTCCTATATACTTGCATTATTCATAACATACAAATTAGGCATATAATGATAACAAATTCAATACACATTGCTTACACTATCTTCACTTCTACGTTCATATATGTATCATTAGATTCGAACTACTCCTCAAGTTTATTATTACTTGTTATAGTGCTTTAGTGTTCGTTTATTGAACACTTACCATAACCTTTGCGAATGACTAAGAAATATACTTTTGTATAATCTTATCACCATTGTTCACCCTTTCATAACGTTCATTGATTTAGTTTAATCATTTCACTAATTCTTCTTACCTTTCGTTTATACCAACTTCTTTCTGTTCTATATCTTAATCGAAATTATTTCATTAATAATTCTCGATTTAAGGATACTTATCATTCATTACGGCTTATTAACTTTCATATTTCATAAATTGATACTCGTCGATCATTGTTTAAGTACAATGCCTGACGAAACCCTAATTGGTTCATTAACTCGGACACATTCCTTTCAGATTCGCATTATCAAAATCCGTATAGAATTTACATGAGTTTTAACTTTATTCGATGCCATTCATGCATCTCGCACCTCTCTTACATGTTATATAAACTTAAGGCATGCTCACAACTCTTTTACGATTCATAGTTCACATTATCGGATTTTGAGTTTTAAATTTAAATATGTTTTGTCAACGTTTTATTCATAAAACCATTCTGAAACATGTTGTTTAAGTGATTTCTCTTCATGAATATTAACCATTTAGTTTCCCTATAATTACCATGTAGCAACCTAAGTTAACAAATATTCATGTTGAAAAAATTCCACTTAAGGGAGCTGCAGCGCCAAACTTAAGCTTAAAGTTGGCGCTGCGGCGCTGGCTCGCAAAATAATTTCATTGTTCCGGCGATGCGGTGCCAAGTTGGCTTTGCCATACGGTGCCCTCTATGCAGGGTCTCTTTTCGGCCTGGTGCTTCGACGATGGAGACTACTATATGGGCGGCGCTGCAGCGCCAGCCCTGTTCTTCAGAAATTTTTTTATAAGTTTTTAAATTTCTGAAATTCCCGAGCTCATAACGCGATCGTTATAAATCAAAATTGGCTTGTTCCAAAGCCAATAGTTCACATATATTATGTTCTACGATTCCATCCAGTCGAAATTCATTTCTGAATCCATTGGCGCAAAATTCACCATTTCGTCCATTTTTACGCGTTCGTTAAACGTTCATGAACGTTCGACGCTCAATTCTTCATTTTAACTCCGAATTCATTCGTTCTTACTCTCGCAAGTCTTATTTACCTAATTACACATTATGTAATCAAAAACCATCGTTTCTGAATCACACGACGACTTTTGACTTCTTTTTCGAGAAATTCACGGTTTCGACGATTAACGTCTAATTACGTAACTTTTGCCGAATCTTCGTTCTTTGATATTTCTACTTCAAACCAAATGGAATCAATCCATTGGTTGATTGTTAATGATTTTAACCATTCTAAACATTTATGTTTTAATGGTTTCAAATGTTCATCATGCAAATTCTCAAGAATTTGTTAAGTTCTTTATTAATACCTTAACCAATTATTCTGATTTCATTACTCATGGCTTATTAGTGTTCTTAATTCACCATTTAGCCAACCTTATATCTTCTTATTGAACATGATCCACCAATTCACTTCTCTATCAAATCTATTATTAAAAGACAATGAATTATCATTACTTTTCTTAGCTTTATACCTTTGATGATTTTTGGTAAACTTGATAGAAGTCTTATGAATTTCTTGGCTTCTTGATTGATTGGTTTCTTATCAAATCATAAGCTAGCTTCTCTTTTCACTCTCTCTCTATGTGTTCACTAATTTGATCAACCAAATAATGAAGACTAAGGCCTTTCATTTATAGAATTTCAAGAGTGAGGGTAGGTTGGTCATTTAGAGAAATTTCCACTAGTTTATAAGTTGGTCACTTAGGTTATGGTCCATTATGGTCAAAACCCCCAAGTTTCCATCCTTACATACCACCCCTTCATCATCCACCATCCATTATCATCAAACCATTCAATACTTACTATTCCCACCTCCTCTACCGTTCTTCATCACTAAACTAAGTCCATATGCCCACCATGTGCTATCACATGCTAACACATGTCATCCTATGTCTCCCCATGTGCTCATGGGTTGCCCCATAGGTTGCCCCATGGGTCAAACTTACCCGTTAACCCATTGGTTCAATCTACGGGTTTGATTATTAACATTAATTAAAATCGAACCTATTTACTTCGTATAAAATTCGTATTATACGTCGTATTAATTCTCGTATTCTCTTTGTACCATACTCGTATAATAACTAGTATTATACTCGTATTCGTTATGTATAATAATCGTTATTATTACACTTAACCCTTTTCTTCTCTTTAATTTCACTTTCCCTAACCCTTAGGGTTTTAAGTCCGCAAGAGAAAACTTCGCGAGCTATAAATGAAATATTATTACATATTCCATCTCGTCTTAAAATCCTATCATTATGCGTTTCTTGGAATTTCCATAATAATTCTCGAGCAGAAACGGATGAATAGTGATTTCATTCGAGAAAACTTTTCTCGGCTAACTTAACTTTTCACGGTATATTACCGTCAAATCTTTCGACAGAATGTCATTCCAACATTCCAATATCTCAGAAAGGCTTAGGTTCTCAAACCCTAATCCTTAGGGTTTCAACAAGTGAATAGTGCCTATTTCGTCTTTTTCTCAAAAATATTTTTATTCGCGAAAGCCTTTTATTTTTGCCTTGGAAATTCAAATCAATTATTTCTAGTACATAGCCAGAATCCTACGATCATCCCATCATTCTAGGTCATAATACGACCTTCTTACAGCTTACTAAGTTTAATAAACATATTCTAATTTTATTTAATAAAATCAAATAAAATTTATTTACATAAAAGTTCAATTTTCTCGGGTGTTACAATCTTCCCCCCTTAAAAGGATTCTGTCCCCAGAATCTAGATACACCTTACTCATAAAATGATTTTAATTATTCTTCACCTTCACATTAGAGTTTTCACTATGCTTTAGAACATTATGTTCCCTTAATACTACCTTTTCCCAAGGCAATCTGTACTCTTCAATTCTTATAGTTTCTTATCAATTAGTTAAATTTGAACTTACTCATTTACTTACTCCTATACAACCTAAAATAGGTTATGAACTTATTATATAATTGTAATCTTACTTACATGGTCGTAATACCTACACACATAACATTTCAGTCAAATCCTCCTATAACTAGGTAAAATTATATCATAAAACATCTCTCTATATCTTTGACTCTCATACCCATCAGTCTTCACCACTCAGGTCCTGAATACAATTTCTAGAATATAAGTCCTTCCTTATTTTAACCATAGGTGCAAGGATAATATATTATTGTACCTTAACCCTATCATATATCTTTCAAACTTATTTTCTTATTTCCTCATTTTCACTTAAGGTACTATTATATAGCCTTAATTCTTCACTTCCTAACTTCCTTGTTATCTGGAAATTTATTCCTTAATCGTCAACAATTCTATACACAGAATCGTGACCCCAATACTATGTTCATAATATACAAACAAATCTTCTTCATGATTTTCCATTGTTTTACCCTTCTACAATACTTACTTCTAACACCCTTTTATTCATCTTTGTTTTTAACTCACTATGAGCCTTAACATTGGCAACTCCCTTTGAACCCGATAACCTTAAGATATGGGCTACCTTCTTCATCTTTCCTTAGTGACACAAAACTCACAATCTTAATTCTTGATTAATTTTAACCTAACTATTTATCTCATACTTAACCTCCTTCGTGTGAAAACATATTTTAACCACTACGGTTCTCATATATTCCACACTACAATCCCTAAGATAGTAACTTATGTTACTAATCTCTTTCTTATCATAATTAAGACATTCCTTCTCATAATCCGTCTTCACTGGAATGCCTAACATTAACCTTACAATATTATTTTAGCACACCTCCCTTCATTTATACAATAACTCATCAATTACTATATACTTCCTATATCACAAAACAATAATACCAGAATCTCTTTTCATCTTCTTATCAATACTCTAAATTTTCTTCGCTTTTCTTTGACCATATTACCATATAGCCCTTCCTCCACTGATCCTTAACACTTCTATTCTTCCCTTCTTCAAATTTTATGGATATACCGATTCTTCTAAATTATATGACTCAAAAATTGAGCCTTCTCTCAATTGACATTATGCGCTCAACACTAGTGCCCTTCTTGCACAATCTTTTACACAACTTCTTCTTACTCATCGAAAAAACTGGCAATTCTTCATGGACTTCACTTATTCATTACCTTCCCCATTCAATTGGCTAATTCAGCCCTTCACAAATCTTCTTTTCAAAATATTAATATCTTTATGCCAAACCAAAGGTTTTACTTCTGTTTAAATCTTCTCATTTATTCTTTCTCTCTTGACCACAAATGTGGAATAAATTTAATAAGGTCGTTGAACTTGTCATACACTGACTTTAACATACCCCTCTACTTCTCTTTCAGAACCTACACTCCCATGCAATTTTTCTTTACAGCATCCATTTCTTATCTAATCCAATCCTTCAACTGGCTACATGCTCAGTTAAAAGATTTACCCTTATTCCATATTAACACTTTCCATCACCTGCCTCCTTTGGAAGGTCTCTATCAACTATATTGGGTTTTCTTGACCCTAATACTCATTTGGTTATGAGTTTCTTCTACTTATGATTTATTTCAATAAAAAACTCCTCTCACATTCCATTCTAAACGAAATATTTCATTATTCATTTCATTTCTTCATTTCACAACATTCGTATATATCATTAACACATACTTATTAACAGGCATGTACAATAACCACTTCATATTAATATGTTTCTTACAATACATACTCATTACATCATTATAGCTTCTGCTATTTACAATTCTATAGCACTCGCCGCTATTTACACAAGACTTTCCACAAAGGATAAAAGTAACATAGTTCTTCCTCAACTTGTACTAAAGTCGAGACTTACAAAAATATACTACTAAGTATACAAAAGCTGGGATTCTTATCCCATCTGAACTTCCTCCCAAAAATTATACGAGCCTAGTCCATCATACCATTCTTCTTTTCCTTCGCTTACTCCACTTGTTCTTCATCGGACATTTCTTAAACCCATGACCCAATGCTCCACATCCGAAGCACTCTTTTTCCTTGGGGTTGGGACAATGAGGAGAAATGTGCCCCATCTATCCACAGTTATAACATACAGCTTTCCCCTTTAAATAAATTCCCATATGTGTATTTCCACACTTTATACATATCTTAAACCCCTACTTAGGGCCTAGCTGCTTGCGCCCACCTTTATCTATCCATTTTCCTTTCCTCTTCTTACTTGTAGTGTCACGTACTACGCTACGCTCCACCGCCATCCCATTAACTTACGTCTTTAAGTCATCATACTCTTTCGTTACCTTCATTAGTACTCCTACTAATTGAGTAATTAGAAGTCTATCCTTCTTCCCCCTCGCTTCCAGGAGGAACACTTTTTCATTTAAAGCCCGAACCTCCTCGGATGCTTGACCTTTTCCAGTCATTACCACTCCATTCACAACAAATTTTTCCTCAGAGAAATCTTCATTTTCACCATCTAGATCCATCGTAGGTTCCCCTACTAAGACCTGCTCAGAAGATGCAACCGTAACCACTGCACCGTCAACAACTTCCGTTGGCACTCCCATATTTTCTTCAGACTCTCCCTCCCAGATACTTTCTTTATCATCCTGAGTTAATTACTCGGATAACAACTCCGATATAACTTCTAACATCTCTGCATCCATATGCATATCCTCCACCTTATCACTACACTACATCCTGCACTCAAATTATGTCTTAATTAGCACATAACAATAATTTATATTCATTATCACAAATAAAAATTCACTTTATGTTATTTTTAGTTCTTTATTCTACTTTCTTGATGAATTCCCATAATTTACCCTTTACCCACTCATCCTGAGCTTAACTATCAAGATTATAGCCTTAAGTATCCTTACTTAAGGTTTCTAACCTATCCGCTTTGATACCAACCTGTGACGCCCCCAAATCCGGGTACCATCAAACCCTGGACATGGTGCTACACGGTACTACAACATTCAATAACTATTAATAATTCAAGCTTACCGATACAAAGCTAAACTTATACTATTACATTAAATCCTTCAAATCTCAGATTCTTAACCCTTTACATATTCCTACCATAATAATATTCCACATTACATAATAATATTGTTCCATTACATACTCTTCTAAAGCTTCATTTAGTATTTTCCTGTACTGGATGCTCCGTCACAACAACCCTAGCTAAAATCATATAGTTTAAGCAAGGAATGAGCATCAAATTGCCCAGCAAGTATAACAATTCAACAATATAACAATTAAGAATAATATGATTCCACTTCCATAACTGAACAAGTAGTTATGAAGTACTATGAACAATAACGCCACCGTTAGCTTCTCTTTATACAATTCAGATGACAGAACATCATTAGAACTTTAAGTTGTGGTCGTCAGACCATAACCTTTAATTTTTTTTCCTAAGAAGGACAACATAACCTTAAGGCCATAAGTTCGATATTGCTTACGAGTATGTCAAGGTGATCAACCTCTAGTACCCTATGTTGTACAACACTATTCCGTTAAACGTATTTACGTTTAACTCCAACATTTGTCGTTCCTGTCGATAAATGACTTAGAACATCTGTTTATTCGTTCTCATGCTTCCACTTGAATGCTTACACAAAGTAAGTGATTCAAGATAGCAATGATAATATTCTGGAAGATTGGTAAACCACCAACACAACATTTCCACAATTGTTTAGCCGAATCAAATGGCATTGACACCTTCGTAAATATTCCATACTATACATGATTCGAACACTTGTACAAATACTAATATTTGCAAAAGTCTGGACTATACATATTCATGCAAGAACAATATATACTATAATATAATTATCGCGTACGATTTCAGAAGAACATAATCTAATGAAATATGTGACTTGTCTTACATACAGTATAGACAAGTTTTGAGAGAATTCATATAACACCAAGGTTATAGTTCATAGAGAACTTGAATAACGTAAAGTTAATACAAGAGTTAGAAACTTGTCTCAAGCAGATCTTGAACAAGATTAGAAAACTTATCTCAAGCGTTCTTTAACAATCCTGACGATAATCGCCCTTCAAATGTCCTATATACTTGCATTTATCATAACATACAAATTAGGCACATAATGATAACAAATTGAATACACATTTCTTACACTATCTTCACTTCTACGTTCATATCTGTATCATTAGATTTAAACTACTCCTCAAGTTTATTATTACTTGTTATAGTGCTTTGGTATTCGTTTACTGAACACTTATCATAACCTTTGCGAATGTCTAAGCAATATACTTTTGTATAAGCTTAGCACCATTGTTCACCCTTTCATAATGTTCATTGATTTAGTTTAAGCATTTCACCAATTCTTCTTACCTTCTGTTTATACCAACTTCTTTCTGTTCTATATCTTAATCTAAATTATTTCATTAATAATTCTCTATTTAAGGATACTTATCATTCATTACAGCTTATTAACTTTTATATGTCATAAATCAATACTTGTCGATCATCGTTTAAGTACAATGACTTACGAAACCTTAATTGGCTCATTAACTCGGACACATTCCTTTCGGATTCCCATTATCGGACTCCGTATAAAATTTACATAAGTTTTAACTTCATTCGATGTCATTCATGCATCTCACACCTCTCTTACATGTTATATAAACTTAAGGCACGCTCACAACTCGTTTACGATTCATAGTTCACATTATCGGATTTCGAGTTTTAAATTAAAATACGTTTTGTCAATGTTTAATTCATAAAACCATTCTGAAACATGTTGTTTAAGTGATTTCTCTTCATGAATATTAACCATTTAGTTTTCCCATAATTACCATGTAGCAACCTAAGTTAACAAATATTCATGTCGAAAAAAATCAACTTAAGAGCGTTGCAGCGCCAGACTTAAGCTTAAAGTCAGCGCTGCGGCGCTGGCTCGCAGAAATAATTTCACTGTTTCTGCGCTGCGGCTCCAAGTTGGCCTTGCCAAGTGGCTCTGCAGAGCCCCCTATGCAGGGTCTCTTCCCGGCCTGGTGTTGCGGCGTTGGCGACTACTATATGGGCGCCCTGTTCTTAAAAAAAAATCTAAGTTTATAAATTTTTAAAATTTCCGAGCTCATAACGTGATCGTTATAACTCGGAATTGGCTCCTTCCAAAGCTAATAGTTCACATATCTTATGTTCTGTGACGAACGAGATTTTTGTAATTTAATTTAAATATTTATTGAATTAAATAAATATTTTTTGATAATTTAATTATTGAGTTAAATAATTAATTGATGAATTTGTGGTAGATTAATTTAATTATATGTGTTACATTGATTAAATTAATGTGGAGAAATTTTTATATTCAATGATGCATTTAACTGAGCTTATTTGATTTAATATATTAATTAATAAGCATAATGTGTTCTAATTAATTTAATAATTAATTTGAGATTTATGATTTGACATAATTAATAAATAATTATTTTAATTATGTGATTGAATGTGGATTTATGCTATTTTATTTAATTTATTTAAATAACATTATTTGATTAAATTGGGTGTGACATTAATTAACTATACAATAAGAGTTTTATTAAAATAATTGGAAAGGGAGAATAAATGAGTTAGCCAAGCGAGACCCTAGAGGAGTTAGAGCCAGTTAACCCATTAAGGGATTAACCGACGACCACTCACCCACTATACTTATTATACGTACTACACTATACATATACTGTATACATCAGACTTATATTTCATATTACAAACAAAGAAAGAATTTTAGAGAGGAACGTAAAGAGAAATACACAGAGGAAATTGAGAGATTGGAAGTAGAATCCATATCATCTCCACAGAGTTTACATAGGGTAATTCCTTTGTCCCAGTTTTATTTCACGTACTATGTTTCCTTCATGAACATATATTCTAAGTTCTCTGTGTATGGAAAAATTAGCAATGTTTGATTATATACTTATATATGTGTTATTACATGATTATAACATGTTTTGTATTTGGTATGAATGGTTTAAAATAGTTGAATTCGTGAAATTAGGCCTTAATTGGGTTTACCAAAAGTTATAGAACCTTCTTTTCTATTTACGTGCTTTAAAAATTCTCTGTGAATGGGAAAATTGATATTTGTTCATTATATGGCTATATGTGTGTTCATATGTGTTTATAACATATTATATGCCATATATGCATAACTTCAGTAATCAAACCATCGAATTATGTTTATATTTGGGTTTTCAAAATTACAGAGTCGTATATATGGCCATACGGCCCTTACGTACAAATTTTATACCATGAATCGATGGTTTAACCTTGATTTAACATTTGCATATGATTGTACACGTTTATACGAACAAAACGAAAGTTAAACGAACGAATTCGGTGTTATAACGAATCCGTAACGTTAATTTCTTGATTTTCCTTCAAAACATGATTAAGTATAAAAAATAGTGAAATTATATGATTTGATTCAAATAATTGTATGTTTTAACTCGTTAAAATCGTGCTAAAAAGGTTGGGTAAGGATTATACGTGTATTATAGTGTATGGGTATGCTTAAATTCATGTGTGAATAAATTAATTGGATGTTTTTGGCCAAGTTCTATTTTTCTCGCGAACCTCAGAATCTAGAACTGGCATGTCGCACCGCAGCGCCAGCTCCAGACCTTAAGGTTCGCGCGACAGCGTCAGCCGCGCCGCAGCGCCAAGGATAGCTTGTATGGTGGTGCCGCAGCGCCACTATGTAGTTTGTCCAAATGAGAATTTTAATTGTTTTAGTCTAGGGAATGTAATAGTAACCTAATCCAATGAACATAAAAATGTGTTAGACATATAATGGAATGTTAAAATAGATTCTTAACATGTCAATGAAGTACTTACATGTTTAATTGAACTGTTGAACACATAGTTAGCTAGTCGTTCGTGAAATCTAATATTTTGTGAAGACAAATATTGTGATTTGATTAGTATAATCATAATCAGAGTTTAGACAAAAGAGAATGAACTTGTGATGCTAGTTACATTATTGATTAATGTGTATTGTGAATGTATTGGTATATAGGACTTAATAAAGAACGTGAATTATAAATTGTAGCTTGTGCAGGAGGCAAGTTTCATATCCTTAAACTTGTTTAATATTTTGCAAGTTTCCTAAACTCAAACTTTACTTCTACATTGAGCAAGTATCCTATCTCTAACTTATTATTATTAAGCAAGTTCTTAACATTCTAAGTTATTCATTATCAAGTCTTAGACTTGTGTTCTATAGCGAGCGAGCTCTTGTTTTTAATTGTTCAAGTTCAAAGGTTTCATATTTGATGCTATAACTCTTTTAAGCATGATTCAGCTATACAATACTTATTCGATTGTATACTCTTGAGATTTACCATTCAAGTTGAATATCCATGTTATTGTTGAACTTATAGGACTAGTGAACCCTTATTTATTCGACTAGTCCATAGTTGATGTACGTTCTAAATTCTAGAATACTTATTGAGCTTATCCAAACCAAACTTCCTTTGGTGCTGACTCTGATGTCAAAACTGAGATGAACAACCCTGTAAAGGGGATTATTTACGCTTTAGCGTTGAGATATTGTGCACAGTATGGTACTAAGGGCTGATCCCCCTAAGTACGAGAAGTAGAGTCCATAGTCTTATGACTGTTAAAGGTTTAAAGTATAAACACTTTACAACCTAGGACATAGTTCAAGGTCTTATGACCCTCAGATGTTCTTTTGATTCCTGTTATTTATCCTCGAGTCAAAAGTTGAGTTTCTTTATTCAGATGTCTTTGATTCACTCACATGTTATTATATTGTTGTCATATTATTATACTTGTGGACAATCGTGCTCACTCTTGCATAATAATAATATTGCACTTAAGAACGAAAGGTCCGACGAGCCTTCTACTAGCAAAGGCAAGGGCAAGGTCAACAAGTGATGAAGACTTGTTGTTTATTTTATGTGTTTATGTTTCAGACTTATGTTAAAGTTGTGTAAGACTATTTATTGTTTATGTTCCGCACAGATGTTCAAGGCTAGTATGACCTGGGATTGATGTATTTATTTTTAGATGTTGTAACCCCATAAGGGGAGGATTATTTCTATCTATTGCATGGTTTGCATTTATTATGGGTAGATAGATAGGTGATATTTATACAGTGGACACCAAATCCCGTAGAATTGAAGTACCCGAATTTGGGGGTGTCACAGGTTAGTATCAAAGCTGTAGGTTATGAACCTTAGGTTGGGGAAAACCTTAGGATAGTAGCCTTTTAGAGATCGAGAACATAGTAATGATAACTCTTATCGAGTTCTAAGAAAGATAATAACTTATTTTATGTGCTATGTGCTTATACTTATATACTTGAGTACCGATTAGCATCACGTAATAACTAAGACTTAAAATTTTATTTGTCAGGATGACAGATGCTGGAGAACCTAGTCAGTCCAGGGACCTTGTACCTCTAGAGGATAGAGAGGAGGAGCCCCGAGATATCCACGTAGTCTGAGAGCAGTTAGTCCGACGAGAGCCATCACCCTTGATCATATTCATTGGTCAGGAGTATGTGCCGGTGTCTAATTCAGAGGAGGACTCTGAAGAAGACCCTGAGGAGATTGAGGTTCAGGCTGAGGCAGCCGAAGAGGAGGAGGAAGACCCTGAAGAGTTTCCGCCGAGCTCTATCAGTGCTGAGATATATGACGAGCTGTAAGACCGTAACATAGAGTTATGTGATACTATTCAGGAGCTGAGGGAGACTGTTCAGGAGTTGGGGGAGTGGTCGGTTACTCAACAGTCTACCATCAAGCTGAGGGATGGAGAGGTTGAGGCTCTTCACACACGTTTGGGAAATGTAGAGTGGAATTTGGTTCACGAGAAAGGCCAAACCGAGCAGAAGTCAGAGGAAATAGAGGAATTGAAGAATGAACTAAAAGAAAAATCAGCAAGGCTGGCCACAGCAAAGGAAGCCTGGGTAAGGGAATCACGACGAGCAGATCTCGGAGAAGACAACTGTTGGGCGAAGAAGGCCAAGCTTGAGGAGACGTACTCTACGCTTCAGTATGCAATTGACGAGTCCCGGGATCGAGTTATGAGGTACCCAATTCAATTTGAAGGACTACCGGCGTACATGCTAGATCGCAGGACGATGTCCCGGATTATGGAAGAAGAGCGTGGCAAAGTTGTTCGTCGCCTTAATGGGCATTGATAGGAACATTTGATTTTGTAAAACCTATCTGGTAGTTAATAATATAAATTCCAATGTGTTTATAAACAGAGGAATATTTTATGTTTTAAATCCTGTAGATTCTTTATCTCGGGATAGTTGATGTAAATAGCAGTGATGCTATCGTATTATGTTAAAACTTTTGATTTAGTAATATATCAGAGTTTATTTGAGATAATGTGTTGACTGATTGTGTCTAAATGCTTAAGTTAAGCCTTAAGTATTTAAAAGATTGAATAAAGATCTAATAAGCGTATATCTTAATAGAAATATATCGCCAAGGAGACGATCTAACCGTCAACAGGCCCAAGAAGGGTCAACTAACAACAACAACGACGCCAATGCTAACCCCGTTCAGCAGCTGGCGAACTTACTTGCTAGAGCGCTTAACAACCAACCTCAAGCTCCACTGAACACAACGTTCAAGGACTTCAAGGCGGTGGGACCGCCAGAGTTTGAAGGCACTATGAGCCCGATAGAAGCTCAAACCTGGGTCATGGAGATGGAAAACATTTTCGACGTCGCCAGAGTCAAAGAAGACTAGAAAATAGCCTATGCAACGTTCATGCTGAAATCTGAAGCTAGTTATTGGTGGTAAGGGAATAAGGTCCGGGGAGGTGAAGGTGTGATTACCTGGGAGAGGTTCAAAGAGATGTTCTTTGAAATGTACTTTTCGACCAGCTCGCAGAATCAAATGGAGATTCAGTTTCTAGAACTAAAACAGGGGAATATGTCCCTACCGAAATATACGGCAAAATTCAATGAGTTGGCTAGGTTTTCCACGTATCAAGTTCACACCGATCAGAGGAAGGCAAGGAGGTTTGAGCAGGGCCTGAAGCCCTGGTTATATAGCAAGGTGTCAATGTTCCAATTGAACACTTTTACTGGGGTGTTGGAGAAGGCCATTCTCGCTGAAGGCGGGAGTAACGCTTTTACAAAGTATAACCAAGATCAGAAAAAGAGGAAGAATGAAGGTGAAGGAGTTAACAAGGCTAGTGGTAACAACACGGGAGGGAGTAATAATCAGAAGAAGAGGTAAAATGATAACTCATCAACTGGGAACCAGCAAGGAGGTCAGAAGAAGAGGATCGAAGCATTTCTGACCTGCGAGAAAGCTCACCTGGGGGTCTGTATGAAGGGAAAATGAGTATGCTACAATTGTGGTCAGGAAGGCCACATAGCACCTAACTGTCCGAACCCAAAGAAAGGCGCTTGCTTCACTTGCGGCTCAAAGGACCATCTGGAAAGGGACTGTCCCAAGAAGGGATCTGGAGGGGAAGGATCAGGAGGGAACAAGGGAAACAGCGGTGGAAGTGCTCTAACTATCACGGGACCAACCGCAACCAACCGACCAACCGCCAGAACCTTCAACATGACCGTGCAGGATGCTGTACAGTCTCGCGATGTGGTGTCAGGTATCATTCCGATCAATAAAGTTAATGCTTATGTACTATTTGATTCAGGTGCTACTTGTTCATTTATATCCGATGACTTTGCTAAGAACTTAGAACTTCCTATGGACGAGTTAGAATACCCCATGAACATAGAAATTGCGAATAGAGAAGTGATCCCTGTTAAGTACGTACACAAGAACTGTAGGGTGGATATTAAGGGTAACATTATGAACGTAGATCTTATCCAGATTAGACTTGGGGAATTCGATGTTATTCTAGGAATGGATTGGCTAGTCAATTATGGGGCTATAATTGATTGCCAGAGGAAGTGTATCAACCTTATGATCCCGTCAAAGGTTGTGTTTTATGGCAGCAAATCGCCTAGACAAGCGAGTTGTCAGACGATGATGCAAGCCAGGAAGTTGTTAAGACAAGGCTGTGTAGGATATTTAACCTACATAGTCAATAGTCGTAAAGAAAACCCGAAAGTGGAAGATATACCAGTCATGAAGGAATTTATAGACGTATTTTTGGATGATCTTCCAGGACTTCCGCTAGACAGAGAGGTTGAGTTTGTGATCGATTTGGCACTAGGGACGACCCCAATATCGAAGGCACCATACCGGATGGCTCCGGCAGAGATGAAAGAGTTAATGGTACAACTGCAAGAGTTACTGGACAAGAAGTACATCCAACCGAGCGTATCATCGTGGGGAGCGCCGGTGTTGTTTGTGAAGAAGAAGGACGGGACGATGCGGCTTTGCATCGACTACAGAGAACTGAATAAGGTCAACTTTAAGAATAGATATCCATTACCAAGGATCGACGATCTGTTTGACCAATTGAAGGGTGCAAGGTACTTTTCAAAGATAGACTTGAGGAATGGCTATCATCAGCTGAAGGTGAGGCCAGAGGATGTTCCGAAGACAGTATTTAGGAATCGATATGGTCACTACGAATTTCTGGTAATGTCATTTGGTCTAACGAATGCTCCTGCAGCATTCATAGGCTTAATGAATGGAGTGTTCAAGCCGTTTTTGGACAAATTCGTGGTGGTCTTTATCGATGACATTTTGGTATACTCGAAGACCAAGGAAGAACATGTAGAACATCTGAAGTTAACATTAGAGGTATTGAGAAGAGAGAAGTTGTACGCCAAATTTTCAAAATATGAATTCTGGATTGAAAGAGTACAATTTCTTGGACATATGATCGATAAGGACGGAATTTCGGTAGGTCCCTCTAAAGTCGAAGCTATGATGAACTGGGATCAGTCGAAAACACCATCGAAAGTGAGGAGTTTTCTTGAATTAGCGGGATATTATAGAAGATTCATTCAGGACTTTTCCAAGATCGCAACTCCACTGACGAATTTGACTAGAAAATTAGTGAAATTCGTTTGGACGGAGAAGTGTGAGGAAAGCTTCCAAGAGCTTAAGAAGAGGTTGAGTTCAGCACATGTGTTATCTCTTCCGGACGACACAAGAAATTTTGTGGTTTATAGCGATGCATCGCATAAAGGACTTGGCTGTGTGCTTATGCAAAACGGCAGGGTCATTGCGTATGCGTCACGCAAATTGAAAGACTATGAGAAGGGGTATTCGACCCATGACTTGGAGTTAGCTACAGTGGTATTTGCCTTGAAAATTTGGAGACACTATCTTTATGGGGAGAAGTGTGAAATATATACAGACCACAAGAGTCTGAAATATATTTTTACACAGAAGGACTTGAATATGCGCCAGAGAAGGTGACTGGAGTTAATTAAGGACTATAACTGTGAAATCTTATACCATCCGGGTAAGGCTAATGTGGTTGCCGACGCCTTAAGCAGAAAGGGTCGGGAGAAATTGATGATGTTGACTGCTCAGGAGGAGCTAATTTCAATAATGGAAAAGCTGGAATTGGAAGTGAAGTATTCGATGGAGATTGACGAGAAGTTATTTTATATGCAAGCTGGTATAACCCTATTGGATAAAGTTAAGGAACTCAACTTCAGGACCAAGAATGTGAGGAGGTTAAGAAAAAGATATCTGAAGGAACCGAACCAAGATTCAAGATAGACAGTGAAGGACTACTGAGATTTGAGAACAGAGTTTGGGTACCGTCGGTGCCAGAGATTAAGGATGACATTTTGATCGAGGCTCATAGCTCACGGTATTCGATTCACCCCGGTAGTACCAAGATGTACCAGAATCTTCGACAGCACTTCTGGTGGCCGAATTTGAGACAAGATGTTGCTGAGTGTGTTGCAAAGTGCCTGACCTGTCAGAAAGTAAAAGCAGATCATCAAAGGCCGAGTGGTTTGCTACAACCCCTGGAAATCCCAAAATGGAAATGGGAACACATTACGATGGATTTTGTGGTCAGCCTTCCGACGACTCAGAAAGGCTACCACGCAGTATGGGTTATCGTTAACCGACTGACGAAATCCGCACACTTCCTTCCGATCAAAATTAGATTCAACTTAGATCAGTTGGCAAGGTTATATGTGAAAGAGATTGTATCGAGGCACGGAGTTCCGGTGTCAATTGTTTCCGACAGAGATCTGCGCTTCACATCGAACTTCTAGAAGCGACTACAGGAATGCATGGGGACACAGTTGAGAATGAGTACGGCTTATCACCCTCAGACAGACGGGCAGAGTGAAAGAACGATCCAGACATTGGAAGATATGTTGAGAGCATGCATCATAGATTTTAAAGGAAATTGGGATGATCACCTACCGCTTTTGGAATTCGATTACAACAACAGTTACCACGCTAGTATTGGCATGCCGCCTTACGAAGCGTTGTACGAAAGAAAATGCAAAACTCCGCTATACTGGGATGAAGTTGGCGAGAGACAACTACCAGGTCCAGAACTGGTACAATAGACAGCAGAGATAGTCAGGGTAATCAGAACAAGACTGGTAGCAGCTCAGGAAAGGCAAAAAAAATACGCTGATCCACACCGTAAAAATGTTGAGTTTGAATTGGGTAGCTTTGTATTTTTGAAAGTCTCTCTCTAGAAGGGGAAGATCAGATTCGGAAAGAATGGAAAATTGAGCCTGAGGTTCATTGGACCCTTTGAGGTACTGCAAAGGATTGGAGAAGTTGCGTATGAGGTAGCCTTACCTCCGGCGCTAGAGAATATCCACAACGTCTTCCATATTTCAGTTTTACGCCCCTACAAACCCGATTACAAGCATGTGATTGAATATGAACCCCTACATTTAGAGAAAGACTTATCCTATGAAGAAATTCCTGTTCAGATCATTGACAGGAAAGAACAAGTCATCAAAAACAAAGTTATACCTTCTGTTAAGGTAATTTGGAGGAACCACAATGCTGAAGAAGCTACGTGGGAACTCGAAGAGCATATGATGAAGAATTACCCACATTTATTTACTTAATTTATGCGTATGCGATTCTGGGGATAGAATCTTTGTAAGGGGGGAGAATGTAACGGGACGAAATTTAATTGAACCGTGATTCTGAGGACAGAATCCTTTTAAGGGGGGAAAGATATGACGAACGAGATTTTTGTAATTTAATTTGAATATTTATTGAATTAAATAAATATTTTTCGATGATTTAATTATTGAGTTAAATAATTAATTGATGAATTTGTGGTAGATTAATTTAATTATATGTGTTACATTGATTAAATTAATGTGGAGAAATTTTTATATTCAATGATGCATTTAACTGAGCTTATTTGATTTAATATATTAATTAATAAGCATAATGTGTTCTAATTAATTTAATAATTAATTAGAGATTTATGATTTGATATAATTAATAAATAAGAATTTTAATTATGTGATTTAATGTGGATTTATGCTATTTTATTTAATTGATTTAAATAACATTATTTGATTAAATTGGGTGTGACATTAATTAACTATACAATAAGAGTTTTATTAAAATAATTGAAAAGAGAGAATAAATGAGTTAGCCAAACGACACCATAGAGGAGTTGGAGCTAGTTAACCCATTAAGGGATTAACCGACGACCACTCACCCACTATACTTATTATACGTACTACACTATACATATACCGTATACATCAGACTTATATTTTATATTACAAACAAAGAAAGAATTTCAGAGAGGAACGTAAAGAGAAATACACAGAGGAAATTGAGAGATTGGAAGTAGAATCCATATCATCTTCACAGAGTTTACAAGGGGTAATTCCTTTGTCCCAGTTTTATTTCACGTACTATATTTCCTTCATGAACATATATTCTAAGTTCTCTGTGTATGGGAAAAATTAGCAATTTTTGATTATATGCTTATATATGTGTTATTACATGATTATAACATGTTTTGTATTTGGTATGAATGGTTTAAAATAGTTGAATTCATGAAATTAGGCCTTAATTGGGTTTACCAAAAGTTACAGAACCTTCTTTTCCATTTACGAGCTTTAAAAATTCTCTGTGAATGGGAAAATTGATATTTGTTCATTATATGGCTATATGTGTGTTCATATGTGTTTATAACATATTATATGCCATATATGCATAACTTCAGTGATCAAACCATCGAATTATGTTTATATTTGGGTTTTCAAAATTATAGAGTCGTATATATGGCCATACGGCCCTTACGACCCTTACGTATAAATTTTATACCATGAATCGATGATTTAACTTTGATTTAACATTTGTATATGATTGTACACGTTTATACGATCAAAGCAAAAGTTAAACGAACGGATTCGGTGTTATAACGAATCCGTAACGTTGAATTTCTTGATTTTCCTTCAAAACATGATTAAGTATAAAAAATAGTGAAATTATATGATTTGATTCAAATAATTGTATGTTTTAACTCGTAAAAATCGTGCTAAAAAGGTTGGGTAGGGATTATGCGTGTATTATAGTGTATGCTTATGCTTAAATTCATGTGTGAATAAATTAATTGGATGTTTTTGGCCAAGTTCTGTTTTCCTTGCGAACCTCAGAATCTGGAACTGGCATGTCGCGCCGCAGCGCCAGCTCCAGACCTTAAGGTCCGCGCCGCAGCGCCAAGGATAGCTTGTATGGTGGCGCCGCAGCGCCACTATGTAGTTTGTCCAAATGAGAATTTTTATTGTTTTAGTGCAGGGAATGTAATAGTAACCTAATCCAATAACATAAAAATGTGTTAGACATATAATGGAATGTTAAAATAGATTCTTAACATGTCAATGAAGTACTTACATGTTTAATTGAACTGTTAAACGCAAAGTTAGCTAGTCGTTCGTGAAATCTAATATTTTGTGAAGACAAATGTTGTGATTTGATTAGTATAATCATAATCAGAGTTTAGACAAAAGAGAATGAACTTGTGATGCTAGTTACGTTATTGATTAATGTGTATTGTGAATGTATTGGTATGTAGGACTTAATAAAGAACGTGAATTATAAATTATAGCTTGTGCAGGAGGCAAGTATCCTATCCTTAAACTTGTTTAATATTTTGCAAGTTTCCTAAACTCAAACTTTACTTTTACATTGAGCAAGTATCCTATCTCTAACTTATTGTTATTAAGCAAGTTCTTAACATTCTAAGTTATTCATTATCAAGTCTTAGACTTGTGTTCTATATCGAGCGAGCTCTTGTTTTTAATTGTTCAAGTTCAAAGATTTTATATTTGATGCTATAACTCTTTTAAGCATGATTATGCTATACAATACTTATTCGATTGTATACTCTTGAGATTTACCATTCAAGTTGAATATCGATGTTATTGTTGAACTTATAGGACTAGTGAATCCTTATTTATTCGACTAATCCATAGTTGATGTACGTTCTAAATTCTAGAATACTTATTGAGCTTATCCAAACCAAACTTCCTTTGGTGCGGACTCTGATGTCAAAACTGAGATGAACAACCCTGTAAAGGGGATTATTTACACTTTATCGTTGAGATATTGTACACAGTATGGTACTAAGGGCTAATTCCCCTAAGTACGAGAAGTAGAGTCCATAGTCTTATGACTGTTAAAGGTTTAAAGTATAAACACTTTACAACCTAGGACATAGTTCAAGGTCTTATGACCCTCAGATGTTCTTTTGATTCCTGTTATTTATCCTCGAGTCAAAAGTTGAGTTTCTTTATTCAGATGTCTTTGATTCACTCGTATGTTATTATATTATTATCATATTATTATACTTGTGGGCAATCGTGCTCACTCTTGCGTAATAATAACATTGCAGTTAAGAATGAAAGGTCCGACGAGCCTTCTACTAGCAAAGACAAGGGCAAGGTCAACAAGTGATGAAGACTTGTTGTTTATTTTATGTGTTTATGTTTCAGACTTATGTTAAAGTTGTGTAAGACTATTTATTGTTTATGTTCCGCACAGATGTTCAAGGCTAGTATGACCTGGGATTGATGTATTTATTTTCAGATGTTGTAACCCCATAAGGGAAGGATTATTTCTATATATTGCATGGTTTGCATTTATTATGGGTAGATAGATCGGTGATATTTGTACAGTGAACACGATCGCTATTATTATACTCGTATTCGTTATGTATAATAATCATTATTATTACACTTAACCCTTTTCTTCTCTTTAATTTCACTTTCCCTAACCCTTAAGGTTTTAAGTCCGTAAGCGAAAACTTAGCAAGCCATAAATGAAATATTATTACATATTCCATCTCGTCTTAAAATTATATCATTACGCGTTTCTCGGAATTACAATAATAATTCCCGAGTAGAAACGGATGAATAGTGATTTCTTCCAAGAAAACTTTTCTCGGCTAACTTAACTTTTCATGGTATATTACCGTCAAATCTTTCTACAGAATGTCATTCCAACATTCCAATCTCTCATAAAGGCTTAGGGTCTCAAACCCTATATAACCCTTAGGGTCAAACCCTAACTCTTAAGGTTTTAACACATGAATAGTGCCTATTTCGTCTTTTTCTCAGAAATATTTTTATTCTCGGAAATCTTTTATTTTCGTCTTGGAAATTCAAATCAATTAGTTCTAGCATATAGCCAGAATCCTACGATCATCCCATCATTCTAGGTCATAATACGACCTTCATACAGCTTACTCAGTTTAATAAACATATATTCTAATTTTATTTAATAAAATAAAATAAAATTTATTTACATAAAAGTCCAATTTTCTCAGGTGATACAATATGTCTGCCATTGTGTTGTCCTTAAATGGTAATAGTATACTTCCAATTCCATATCTGATAGTCGGTCTAGGCATTATGTTAAAAAGAAAGACATGAATTATTTTGATACACATACGTGTGAGCAAATGATACCAAATTGTCTCAAATTTGATATCCTCAATTTCAAAACAATGTTATTACTTAACTGCTGCATGTATGATCTTGATCCTTGAGTCTTATCCTACGGGTCAAACTTATTCAAATTAAATGATGTCTGCAGGCTGAGAAGGTTTATAATCAAGATCTATATTTTAAAAGGACTGTCAAATATGTTGGAGAACCAATGACACATTTTGAATCTATTGCTTCCCCTGCGGTATTTTGACCAATGAATCTGATTGAAATGGTTATGATATCTCTTTGCAATTTTATATTTTATATTAAATTTCCTTATTTAATGTCAATTAGTTCATTTTGAAAATCTTAAATTTGTTTATTCACCAATATATACATCTTTGATTAGACTAACTTTTTCTATAGATCTGATTAAAAGGGTTATGATTCCTTATTGCAATTTTATATTACATTGACTTATTTAATGTTAAGTATTTCAAATTGCTCTTGTTTGTTTGTCACAATCTATCTTCAGAGATTTTGATTATGAAAAAATTACTGAGATGTACTATAAAAATGTGAAAGAATCTTTATGGGTCTAAAGAAAGAAAGGAAATAGTCAATGACAATGTCAATAATTGGGGGAAGTATATAGAATCTCACTTTATATATATTTGTTATCATATATCTTGTGGCACTTATTTTTGTTTGAATGCACAAAAATTATGAATTCATCTTTATATTGTTATATATTAGTAAATTTTAGTGGTATATAAGAAACATAGACAACTTTTATAATAGCTTTTAATTTTGTCAGTTATCAGAAATTATGAATACGTCTTTTTATATTGATCTTTTTTGTTTTTCATAACCTATCTTCGCTGATCTTGATTATGAAAAAATTATTAGAAATGTACTTACATGTCATAAACCTTGTAAATCTGAAAGAATCTTTATGGTTCTGAAAAAGGAAAGGAAACGATTAATGTTAGTAATTGGGGAATTAAGAATATAGAGTCTTTTTATATATGTATATATATATATGTGTGTGTGTGTGTGTGTGTGTGTGTGTGGATGTGTGTATTTGTTATTGTATATCTTGTGGCACGTATTGTTTGAATACACATCAATTATGAATGTGTCTTTCTATTGCTATGTAACAGAAATTTTAATGGTACAGAACATAGACAACTTATTTATTGCTTTAAAAATATTTAATTGAAAAACTGATGAATCTTGCTATTTGACAGAGACTGAGGACCCTCCATGGCATCAACAAATGAATGATATGATTCCCTGGTCGTTGTTCATAGCATTTCACGATTTGGTACATAGTTTATCTACTTGCTTCTCAAGATGTATATATTTTCTTACATGAGATTTACATTGTACTGATTTTTTTAATTTTACTTTTATACTGCCTCTACTATGAGAATTTTACATATGCTTTTTTATCAGAGTTAAATGTTGTATGCAAAATGTCTTGAGGTTGGACATATAGGTGACGGTAGACAATAGACACATATTTTACTATGGGATTGTCCGGTGTGTGTAGTTTGTAGATTATTGCATGCAAAATGAACACCTTAAGGTAGTGGCTACTAGTCTACTGTGGTCCACACACAAAGTAATAATGCTTATAATTTTGGAGCAATGTGTGTGCCAAAATTATTAACGTGAAATTTTTATTTCATAAACTTTTAGTAGAAGATTTATATGTATTATATAATATATATGTTATGGATCTTTCTAAGAAGAGGGAAATTATATATATAAGATTATAGGAAGTGAATCGAATAACACTACAAGCTACCTTAGTTGCATTCAAATAAAAAGGTTGGTAAGTTGATCAAACCTAGATAATCCTCACAGAAGAGTGTGATTGTATTGACAAATATCAGCTAGATGAAGGAAGTATAATTATTTCTTTGCATTTTGGAATAAATTCATTCCTACCAACTTTAATTCTTAAACATGTATAAAGTTAACTTATTTCCAGTATCGTTGTTTCTAATATTTTTGAATGTTTTCCATGACTAGATTGTCACCCGACAAAAATATTAGAGCTTATGAATGTCCTGGGATAACAATGTACCAAGTTGCAAGGGCCATCTTCAGGTTTGTTTCAAACCTTTTTACTCCTTATATTTCATTATTGGTCTAAATTTGAAGGGATCTAATGAAGATTATTTTAGAAGCGTTTTGTAGTGCTTATGCTACTTATATATTGCTCAATTAATTAATTCCATTTTGATCACGTAAAGAAACTTTTTGAAACGAGTATATAGATATCATCACTAATTTTAGGATATTTTTGTTTGAATATGAACTGTGTTCATTTGTTGCCTTTAGTTCCAAATTGAGTAAAACAATATACTGTGAGTTGAAGTAATAAATGGAGGGCCACAAATTTAACCCTCCCAAATTTGGATTCAAAGTTGATGAACTGCTATTAACCAAAATTGAGAATTTTTATTTTGGACATACTAAATAATTATAAGTTTTTAGTTGAACTTTTAGCTTGTGGCTTCTGAACTTGAAAATTTTACCTAAAGCAAAATATCTGATTAGGTGTTTATTCTGTATTCTAATCCTTGTTCATTGTTTTGGTGAAATACTTCGCGTAACCTAAGGAGCATTTGGAATCATATTTTTTGAGAGGTAATGAACCATGGTTTGAGCAACTCTCATGTTTAATTAAGCACTCATCTTAGAAAAGTCGAGATCATTAACTGGGATTTTTAAAGCTTTTCATCTTTTCTTATTCCTCATCTCATCTCATTGAAATTGAAATTTGGTGTTTTTCTTGTAGCATGAAGTTTATAGGTCCAACCTTGATTTCTTTGAAGAAAATGATGATGAAGTGGACCTACCATGATGTACGCTTCATTACTTCTAGTTTGTTGTTATTTTTTCAGTTTTCTTATGTTAGTTAATAAATATTGTAAGTACTATGGTCCTTGAGAGGCCAAAATACAATAACAAATTATGTAGTCATCGTGACTTAAGTATTATCTATTTATATATAGAGTATTGGTTTTAATTATTGGCTTTTTATGCATTAGTTTATCAATTAGTTTGAAACAAATATGATATTTATATTAACTTGAAATATTAAATTTATTATTTATTATAGAAATTAATAATAATAATAATAATAATAATAATAATAATAATAATAATAATAATAATAATAATAATAATAAATATGATATCATTGATTTGAAAATTAATTATAATTTGCAATGAATTTTGATTATTTACCAATATATATTTTATTTACAAATTTATAATTTGTGAAGGATTTTACTTGAGAAATGGAAATTAATGAAGGTTTATTTTCTTCACTAAAATCTTTTCTAGTTAATTAGTTAGTTATCAGTGAATGAATTTTTCTCTCACTAAATTGAAGAAATATTCTCAATTTATAATTAGTGAAGGAAAATATTCTCTAGTTAAATAAATTTGTTCTTCACAATATATTATTTGTGAGGGAATAAAGTTATTCATTAATTTCAAGTAGACCTTCTTAAAATATAATTCATGAAGGAAGCCAATCTTTCACTAAATTATAATATTCCATTACCAAATATAACTTGTGAATAAAAAGTTATTCACAATATATCCTTCACAAAAAATGTTTAGTTACTACTTAGCAAACGATACCATATTGTGAGGAGGTCTTTTGCGAGCAATCGTGTGAAGGAATTAGTTATTCGTAATAAATCTCTTGTGAGTGATATATTACATCTTGTGAAGGATGTGACATCCCGGATTTTTTAGAATTAATAAATGAGAATTTAATAAATAAAATTCTTATTTTAAGATGTTTAAGTACGAGTATGTGTATATGTGTTATATATTGTGAAATATGTGATTTGGTGTGAAGAGAATTTATATATTTAGTGAATTAAATAAATATATTAATTGAATTATTTATTGAGTTAAATAAATAATTATGTGATTATTATGGAATAATATAATTAAGTGTAATATATAAATTAAATGAATATTTAGTATTTAGTTTAATTGATATAATAATTTTATGTTATAGTTCTAATTTAATTGAGATAATTAAATTAAGTGAGTAATGTGATGAGTGTTACATGCAATTATAATTAGCGAGTAATTATAATTATGTGACAACTTTATCTGATTAATTGATGTTAGAATTTTAATTAATTAAATTATAATGTTAAGATTTAATTCATTAAAGATACGTGTTAAATGATTTATTAAAAAAATTGAAAGAGTTTTAAAACCGTTTTTCCAAATAAGGCCCTTACTTTTGTTTTAATCTTATTTTACCAAACAGGGTCTTAAGCTCAAAAGGTTAGTTTTTTAAAAATAAACCTGTTTTGCCAAACAAGCCTTAAGGCTTTTGATATTCAAAATTGTAACATATGTAATTAATAAAGGAATTAGTAGCTACATTAATATAGTATAAGTTATATATATATTGTATATATGTTATATGTATATTATATTTATAATATACGTCAGTTTAGAAGGGTTAGCCTATTAGAGAAAACTAAAGGTTAAACAAAGAAGAAATACAGAGAAAAGATAGAGAGAAAAGGAAGAAGAAGAGAGAAGAAGAAAGAAAAAGAGAGGAAGGGGTTTTGTGAGAAAACAAAACTAGACGCCTCATCATCATCTTCCTCACTAAGTCAAGGTTATACTCTAAATTCCTTGTTTTAATTATGTTTTTATGTTCTTCATAACGTAGTTCTCTGATAATTGAGTTATGGTGAAAATTGAAGAACATGATGTATATGTATATAAATTGTGTTCATAACATGACTATATATGAATTTTATGCGTAAGTTCATAGTTTAATTTGGTATGCCTATGATGAATATGAAGAATTAAAAAGTCACAGTGAAAGTATTTTGAAAAATATGTATAGTTTCTTTGAAAATCAAAATTTCATGGTTGATTGTTATTTGTGGCTTAAATTGATGTTAGGTTATGTTAATATAGTTATAAACAAATTCAAACATATTTTGAATTGAGTATTTCGTTTTGAAAATAAACTACAGTGTTCAATTTCATCAAGAACACTTGTCAATGGTTTTTCTTCAAAATTCATGGAATTGATTGTTGTAAACTATGTGTTTTAAGGATTAAATGTGTTGAAAAATGTTAGGAGTTTAGAAATTATGTTTTCTATTAAAGTTGTTATAAATTGTATTGACTGAAAGTAAAATTTGGTGTGGAAAAATAAGCCAAATTGGCTTTTTCTCTACACAGTTCGCGAGCAAAATTTGAACCCCTGGAGGGGACCCGCCCCGGCGGGCCTTGTTAGGCTTAGAACCCCCGCCCCGGCGGGAGGTATGCAGAAAGTTTTGATGCTTTAATTTCTTGTGCATTTTAGTTGGAACATAAAAGTTAACATGATGTGTGATGTGATAGCATGTTAGACTTACATTAGAATGCTAAATGATTTCTAATATATTATATTGATAAAATATAATATGTAATTATAATTTGAAATAATTATAATTATAGTAAAGGTTTAATGTAAATTATAATTGTTAAATTATAATGAATTGAGTTGATTGATTTAATCAAAGTAAATGTTTAAAATTAAATTATAATTAGTTTAATTATAATTTAATGCATGATGTAGTTTGATTAATTATAAATTATAATTTGTTTAATTATAATTTGATTAATTAGAGTAATGGTTTAAAGTAAATTATAAATGGTGTAATTATAAATTGTTTAATTATAATGCGATTAAAGTGGATGTTTAAATTGTAATTTAATATGAGTATGTAATTATTAATTGATCAATCATGTGATATATAATATGAATATGAGAAAATGTAATGTGAGTATGTGATGTAAATTATTATGTGATAATAATTAATAACTTATTGGTTAATGAGAAATGAGTTAACCTAAGTTGGTTAACTAACGATGATGATTAGCTATGTGATAATTAACTAATATTGTTAATTATACATATGATTTGACAGTAAGTGTCAAGCGAGTAAATAGAAGAGAATTACAAAGTGTAAATTAGAATTTACTTGGACGTTTGATAAGCGTTGCTAGGTGACTAATAATTGATACGTTTGGTAATACGTATGTAGGATTGATGAAGCAGATTATATTATGCTATTTTTTCGGCAATTGATAATCTACGAGCTAGGCAAGTCTTTCGGTTCCTATTTTCTATGTGAACTTAATGATATTATGGACTGTTCTAAATTATATTGCAAAGAGCACAATTTGTTATATATGTTGTAAGTATGAAATGTTAAAGTCAATTTATGACTACATTAATTGATTTAAGAATGTTAATTGAGTAAGGAACTCAATCTTTATATTTGTTATGTGATTAAAGCATGTATGCCACGTTACTTTAAAAAATTATAAAATGTATGTTGAGCATGTTATTATGTGTTACGTGATGCATGAAGACTGTTAGAACTTGCTGAGCTATCGAGCTCACTTTTGCAAATAACCATTTTTGCAGGTCCAAGATGCAAGATAAAGATACGTGTTAAGTGAATTATAGGAATCAATGTTCAAGAATATTATTTATGTTAAATATCAAATTGTATTTGATATTTTGATTGTAACGTAATTGGTAAGTTGTAAAATTGAGCTATCCGATGTATATGGACAATAATTGTAATGTAAGACTTTGTATAGTCATTTCGTTGTAACGATTCATGATTTAGATTTGAATCGAAGTTATGTAATGTAAAGGTTGCGATTCAGGACAATAAAGAAAGAGTTGTATAAAAGTTTTAAATATTCAGTATTTTTAGTGTTTTTAATATTGAATAATGATGTAAAAATAGATTAAAAGTGGTATTGTTAACGATCGAGTATGAGAATTATATTGTACTAATTTTGGGGTCGTTATAGTTGTTATCAAAGTTGTAGGTTATACACCTTAGGTAAGAGTACCTTAGGCAATGACCTTAGAGAATAAGAAGTTAAGTTAAGTTACGTATAACGAAAAGGTGATTCATTTCACGTACGTAGATGTATAGGATGAGTTAAGTCCTATAAATGACATTAGAAGAAGATTAGAATAACGAGGAATAAAACTCGAATAAACTGTTGAACTATATGAATGGAATTAGAAATTCTTAAAGGAAGAGTTGTTTAATAAACAAGAAGATTCAAAGAAGAATCTTGAAGAGATATAGAGATAAAATCAGGAGTTGTCTAACTCTAATAATAATATAGTTGATGAATAACGAGTAATTGACGAAGTCTATAAGTTTAAAAGCATAATGAAATTATGATATGTCATGATGACAAATAGAGATAAGAAGTTTTTAAAACAAAACGATAATGAGAATCATAAGAGAGATAGTTATAGAATAAGATCACGGTGTGATATTTTTTTAAAGTTGAAAGACAGATAGTCTTTAATGATTGAATAGTTATAGTTTGAGATTATAACGAGGATGTACTATGAGATAGTACGAGATTAACTCACGAGGAGTTATAAATTATGAGATACAAAAGTCTGTATCGAGTATAGAGCGAGATGTTATGAGTAAGATAGAGTTAAGTGGGATTTCAACTGAGGATTCATGTAGTAGCTGAGTTGTACAAATCTTGTATGGGGAGGGTTTTGTTCTTACACTTGGCTTATCATATTGATAATCATTGGAAGGTTGGTGTCGCGCTATTGATATATATATATATGACGAGAAGGTGATTCTTTTCTCATATTATATTTGATAGTTAGAGTCAATAGAGATTAGATTAGATGATAGTAAGATTACATTAGATGATATTAAGGTTAGGCGAGTTCTTAAAACTCATACTTATGGTAAGTTCGTGACTCATAATCGTATGTATGTTTCGAACCCCTAAGCATAAGGACAGTCTCTGATCAGTTCTTTGACTACGTATTGCTAGGACAAGTTCTTAAACCCATATTATTATGCCAAGTTCCTAAACTTCCAAAGTGTGGTAAGTTCGATGAACTATACTTGGTATAGAAAGGTTATAGTATAGAAAGCATTGATGTTGTTTAAGATTAATAAAATGTTTAAGTAATGATGGAGTAAAGATTTATATTGATGGAGAAAGTTTTTAAATTCTAAATCTCCTAGCTTTGCTACATTTTCAAAATTTATTGACTTCGTGCTGATATTGCACTTCTGTTTTCTTGAAAAATATTGGATCAATGATCGAACCAATGAATTTTTAAAATAGTGCTATTATTCACATGTCTATGCTAATTGCTTCAGCTGGACAAAATAGTTTTAAATCTTTAAAATATATTTCTATACATCATTTGATATGATGGACAAACAATAATCGAGAAAGTTATCAATGCAGTTAAACCTAGTATTGGATGTGATCGTATGATCGTCAGCACACTATGGTATGATGTAGTATGACAACATCATGTAATGACGAAATCCTCAACGTATCATTACTACGGTACGGTATCAGGATATTATGAAAAGATTTACTTATTATTTTAATTTCATTAGAAAAAAAAAAGATTTGTTTATTTTTAGTTTCCTTAAACGGAAATTTTTTTTTGACTTGGTTAAAGATATATATATATATATATATATATATATATATATTTCGATTGATGTTCGAATTATTGCTAGAAGTCTATGCTACTTGATTCAGCTAGACAAATATTGAAAGATATTTATAAATTCAAGCGTTCTTGGTTAAACTATGCCAAACCAAATTATTTTGGTGCGGATTCAGATGTTAAGAAGCTGAGTTGAACAATCCTATAAAAAGGGGACATGTTATCGGAGACTGCAGTTCCGAATGTTACGCATATAGTCGTTACGAATTACTACGTTTGGGCCCGACGTAGGGGTACGATAGGCTGGCCATCTAAAGTACCGATGCAGTTTTATAGTGTAAAGTACCGGGGGTGAAGCACTGTAAGCCTAAAAATAAGTTCAAGGTCTTGCGACCACTCAACATGATTTGGAATCTTTTAAATTCCTAAGTTATTTATATCGCTTCCCAATTATTGAGTAATTGTGGAAGATTCTTATTATTCTGAAAGAGAATGTGGTAAGAAGAATAGACCTTAGAAAGGAGTAGTTGTAAAACGCAACAATCCAGTGAATAGAGATTAACGTAAAATCTATTTTGATAGATTGATATATAAAGATTAATATATTAAAATTTCGAGGAAGAAATTCTTAGAAGAAGAGGTGAATGTGATAACCCGAATAATTATAGATGGTGAATTATGTAGTATATGAATTCTACGAGTAGAATATATAGTAATGATCCTTAGAAAGGAAATGAATGAGTTAAAGAAGATATATGATTGTGTTTGATTGAAGGTTATGTAATAAAACCTTAACCCTATTGAAGAGGTGAATTTAGTAGAGATATATGTATAGTTTATATAAATATCGTTAAGATAATGTGTTGAAGTTATTCAACAACAAAATTATGGAAGAGATTTTGTGAAAACCAAGAAAGGAGGTTTCCGTTGATTCCGAGGACAGAATCCTTATAAGGAGAGAAGGATGTGACATCCCGAATTTTTAAGAATTAATAAATGAGAATTTATTAAATAAAATTCTTATTTTAAGATGTTTAAGTACGAGTATGTGTATATGTGTTATATATTGTGAAATATGTGATTTGGTGTGAAGAGAATTTATATATTTATTGAATTAAATAAATATATTAATTAAATTATTTATTGAGTTAAATAAATAATTATGTGATTATTATGAAATAATATAATTAAGTGTAATATATTAATTAAATGAATATTTAGTATTTAGTTTAATTGATATAATAATTTTATTTTATAGTTCTAATTTAATTGAGATAATTAAATTAGGTGAGTAATGTGATGAGTGTTACATGCAAATATAATTAGCGAGTAATTATAATTATGTGATTAATTGATATTAGACTTTTAATTAATTAAATTATAATATTAAGATTTAATTAATTAAAGATATGTGTTAAACGATTTATTAAAAGAATTAAAAGAGTTTTAAAACCGTTTTTCTAAACAAGGCCCTTACTTTTGTTTTAATCTTGTTTTACCAAACAGGGCCAGAAGCTCAAAAAGATATTTTTTTTAAAATAAACTTGTTTTGCCAAACAAGCCTTAGGTCTTTTGATATTCAAAATTGTAACCTATGTAGTTAATAAAGGAATTAGTAACTACATTAATATAGTATAAGTTACATATATATTGTATATATGTTATATATATATATATATATATATATATATATATATATATATATATATATATATATATATATATATTATTTATAATATACGTCAGTTTAGAAGGGTTAGCTTGTTAGATAAAACTATAGGTTAAACAAAGAAGAAATATAGAGAAAAGATAGAGAGAAAAGGAAGAAGAAGAAAGAAGAAGAAAGAAAAAGAGAGGAAGGGGTTTTGTGAGAAAATAAAACTAGAAGCCTCATCATCATCTTCCTCACTAAGTCAAGGTTATAATCTAAATTTTTTATTTTAATTATATTTTTATGTTCTTCATAATGTAGTTCTCTGATAATTGAGTTATGGTGAAAATTGAAGAACATGATGTATATGTATATAAATTGTGTTCATAACATGCCTATATATGAATTTTATGCTTAAATTCGTAGTTTAATTTGGTATGCCTATGATGAATATGAAGAATTAAAAAGTCACAGTGAAAGTATTTTGAAAAATATATGAAATTTCTTTGAAAACCAAAATTTCATGGTTGATTGTTATTTGTGGCTTAAATTGATGTTAGGTTATGTTAATATAGTTATAAACAAATTCAAACATATTTTGAATTTTGTATTTCGTTTTGAAAATAAACTACAGTGTTCAATTTCATCAAGAACATTTGTCAATGGTTTTTCTTCAAAAATCATGGAATTGATTATTGTAAACTATGTGTTTTAAAGATTACATGTGTTGAAAAATGTTAGGAGTTTAGAAATTATATTTTTTTTTATTAAAGTTGTTATGAATTGTATAGACTGAAAGTGAAATTTGGTGTCGAGAAATAAGCCATATTGGCTTTTTCTCTACACAGTTCGCGAGCAAAATTTGAACCCCTGGAGGGGAACCACCCTGGCGGGCCTTGTTAGGCTTAGAACTCTCGCCCCGGCGGGGGGTATGCAGAAAGTTTTGATGCTTTAATTTTCTTGTGCATTTTAGTTGGAACATAAAAGTTAACATGATGTGTGATGTGATAACATGTTAGACTTACATTAGAATGCTAAATGATTTCTAATATATTATATTGATAAAATATAATATGTAATTATAATTTGAAATAATTATAATTATAGTAAAGGTTTAATGTAAATTATAATTGTTAAATTATAATGAATTGAGTTGATTGATTTAATCAAAGTAAATGTTTAAAATTAAATTATAATTGGTTTAATTATAATTTAATGCATGATGTAGTTTGATTAATTATAAATTATAATTTATTTAATTATAATTTGATTAATTAAAGTAATGGTTTAAAGTAAATTATAAATGGTGTAATTATAAATTGTTTAATTATAACGTGATTAAAGTGGATGTTTAAATTATAATTTAATATGAGTATGTAATTATTAATTGATCAATCATGTGATATATAATATGATTATGAGAAAATATAATGTGAGTATGTGATGTAAATTATTATGTGATAATAATTAATAACTTATTGGTTAATGAGAAATGAGTTAACCTAAGTTGGTTAACTAACGATGATGATTAGCTATGTGATAATTAACTGATATTGTTAATTATACATATGATTTGACAGTAAGTGTCAAGCGAGTAAATAGAAGAGAATTACGAAGTGTAAATTAGAATTTGCTTGGACGTTTAATAAGCGTTGCTAGGTGACTAATAATTGATGCGTATGGTAATACGTGTGTAGGATTGATGAAGCAGATTATATTAAGTTATTTTTTCGATTAGCGATAATCTACGAGCCAGACAAGTCTTTCGGTTCCTATTTTCTATGTGAACTTAATGATATTATGAACTGTTCTAAATTGTATTGCAAAGAGCCCAATTTGTTATATATGTTGCAAGCATGAAATGTTAAAGTCAATTTATGACTACGTTGATTGATTTAAGAATGTTGATTGAGTAATGAACTCAATTTTTATATTTGTTATGTGATTAAAGCATGTATGTCATGTTACTTTAACGATTATAAAATGTATGTTGAGCATGTTATTATGTGTTACGTGATGCATGAAGACTGTTAGAACTTGCTGAGCTGTCGAGCTCACTCTTGCAAAAAACCATTTTTGCAGGTCCAAGATGCAAGGTAAAGATACGTGTTAAGTGAATTATAGGAATCAATGTTCAAAAATATTACTTATGTTAAATATCAAATTGTATTTGATGTTTTGATTGTAACGTAATTGGTAAGTTGTAAAATTGAGCTATCCGATGTATATGGATAATAATTGTAATGTAAGACTTTGTATAGTCATTTCGTTGTAACGATTCATGATTTAGATTTGAATCGAAGTTATGTAATGTAAAGGTTGCGATTCAGGGCAATAAAGAAAGAGTTGTATAAAAGTTTTAAATAATCCGTAGTTTTAGTATTTTTAATATCGAATAATGATGTAAAAATAGATTAAAAGTGGTATTGTTAACGATCGAGTATGAGAATTATATTGTATGAATTTTGAGGTCGTTATAGTTGGTATCAAAGCTGTAGGTTATACACCTTAGGTAAGAGTACCTTAGGCTATGACCTTAGAGAATAAGAAGTTAAGTTAAGTTACGTATAACGAAAAGGTGATTCTTTTCACGTACGTAGATGTATAGGATGAGTTAAGTCCTATAAATGATATTAGAAGAAGATTAGAATAACAAGGAATAAAACTCGAATAAACTGTTGAACTATATGCATGGAATTAGAAATTCTTAAAGGAAGAGTTGTTTAATAAACAAGAAGATTCAAAGATGAATCTTGAAGAGATAAAGAGATAAAATCAGGAGTTTTTTAACTCCAATAATAATATAGTTGATGAATAACGAGTAATAGACGAAGTCTATAAGTTTAAAAGCATAATGAAATCATGATATGTCATGATGACAAGTAGAGATAAGAAGTTTTTAAAACAAAACGATAATGAGAATCATAAGGGAGATGGTTATAGAATAAGATCACGGTGTGATATTTTTTTAAAGTTGAAAGATAGATGGTCTTTAATGATTGAATAGTTATAGTTTGAGACTATAACGAGGATGTACTATGAGATAGTACGAGATTAACTCACGAGGAGTTATAAATGATGAGATACAGAAGTCTGTATCGAGTATAGAGCGAGACGTTATGTGTAGGATAGAGTTAAGTGGGATTTCAACTGAGGACTCATGTGGTGGCTGAGTTGTACAAATCTTGTATGGGCAGGGTTTTATGCTTACACTTGGTTTATCATATTGGTAATCGTTAGAAGGTTGGTGTCGCGCTATCGATACATATATGACGAGAAGGTGATTCTTTTCTCATATTATATTTGATAGTTAGAGTCAATAGAGATTAGATTAGATGATATTAAGATTACATTAGATGATATTAAGGTTAGGCGAGTTCTTAAAACTCATACTTATAGTAAGTTCGTGACTCATAATTTTATGTATGTTTCGAACCCCTAAGCATATGGACAGTCTCTGATCAGTTCTTTGACTACGTATTGCTAGGACAAGTTCTTAAACCCATATTATTGTGGCAAGTTCCTAAACTTCCAAAGTGTGGTAAGTTCGATGAACTATACTTGGTATAGAAAGGTTATTGTATAGAAAACATTGATGTTGTTTAAGATTAATAAAATGTTTAAGTAATGATGGAGTAAAGATTTATATTGATGGAGAATGTTTTTAAATTCTAAATCTCCTAGCTTTGCTAGATTCTCAAAATTTATTGACTTCGTGCTGATATTGCACTTCTAATTTCTTGAAAAATATTGTAGCAATGATGGAACCAATGAATTTTTAAAATAGTGCTATTATTCACATGTCTATGCTAATTACTTCAGCTGGACAAAATAATTTTAAATCTTCAAAATATATTTCTATGCATCATTTGATATGATGGACAAACAATAATTGTGGAAGTTATCAATGCAGTTAAACCTAGTGTTGGATGTGATCGTATGATCGTCAGCCCACTATGGCATGATGTAGTATGACAACGTCATGTAATGACGAAATTCTCAACGTATCATTACTACAGTACGGTATCAGGATATTATGAAAAAATTTACTTATTATTTTAATTTTCTTAGAAAAAAAAAGATTTGTTTACTTTTAGTTTCCTTAAACGAATTTTTTTTTGAGTTGGTTAAATATATATATATATATATATATATATTTTGATTGATGTCCGAATTATTGCTAGAAGTTTATGCTACTTTATTCAGCTAGACAAATATTGAAAGATGTTTATAAATTCGAGCGTTCTTGGTCAAACTATGCCAAACCAAATTGTTTTGGTGCGGATTTAGATGTTAAAAAGCTGAGGTGAGCAAACTTATAATAAGGGGACATGTTATCGTAGACTGTAGTTCCGAATGTAACGCATATAGTCGTTACGATTTACTACGTTTGGGCCCGACGTAAGGGTACGATAGGCTGGCCACCTAGAGTACCGATGCGGTTTTATAGTGTGAAGTACCGGGGGTGAAGCACTGTAAGCCTAAAAATAAGTTCAAGGTCTTGCGACCACTCAGCATGTTTTGGAATCTTTTAAATTCCTGAGTTATTTATATCGCTTCCCAATTATTGAGCAATTGTGAAAATTTCTTATTATTCTGAAAGAGAATGTGGTAAGAAGAATAGACCTTAGAAAGGAGTAGTTGTAGAACGCAACAATCAAGTGAATAGATATTAACGTAAAATCTATTTTGATAGATTGATATATAAATATTGATATATTAAAATTTCGAGGACGAAATTCTTAGAAGAAGGGGTGAATATGATAACCCGAATAATTATAGATGGTGAATTATTTAGTATATAAATTCTACGAGTAGAATATATAGTAATGATTCTTAGAAAGGAAATGAATGAGTTAAAGAAGATATATAATATTTGATATATGATTGTGTTTGATTGAAGGTTATGTAATAAAACCTTAACCCTATTGAAGAGGTGAATTTAGTAGAGATATATGTATAGTTTATATAAATGTCGTTAAGATAATGTGTTGAAGTTATTCAACAATAAAATTATGGAAGAGATTTTGTGAAAACCAAGAAAGGACGTTTCCGTTGATTCCGGGGACGGAATCCTTATAAGGAGGGAAGGATGTGACATCCCGGATTTTTAAGAATTAATAAATGAGAATTTAATAAATAAAATTCTTATTTTAAGATGTTTAAGTACAAGTATGTGTATATGTGTTATATATTGTGAAATATGTGATTTGGTGTGAAAAAAATTTATATATTTATTGAATTAAATAAATATATTAATTGAATTGTTTATTGAGTTAAATAAATAATTATGTGATTATTATGGAATAATATAATTAAGTGTAATATATTAATTAAATGAATATTTAGTATTTAGTTTAATTGATATAATAATTTTATGTTATAGTTCTAATTTAATTGAGAAAATTAAATTAGGTGAGTAATGTGATGAGTGTTACATGCAATTATAATTAGATAGTAATTATAATTATGTGACAATTTTATTTGATTAATTGATGTTAGACTTTTAATTAATTAAATTATAATGTTAAGATTTAATTAATTAAAGATATGTGTTAAACGATTTATTAAAAGAATTAAAAGAGTTTTAAAACCGTTTTTCCAAACAAGGCCCTTACTTTTGTTTTAATCTTGTTTTACCAAACAGGGCCTTCAGCTCAAAAAGTTAGTTTTTTAAAAATAAACCTGTTTTGCAAAACAAGCCTTAGGGCTTTTGATATTCAAAATTATAACCTATGTAATTAATAAAGAAATTAGTAGCTACATTAATGTAGTATAAGTTACATATATATTGTATATATGTTATATGTATATTATATTTATAATATACGTCAGTTTAGAAAGGTTAGGCTGTTAGTGAAAACTAAAGATTAATCAAAGAAGAAATAAAGAGAAAAGATAAAAAGAAAGGAAGAAGAAGTGAGAAGAAGAAAGAAAAAGAGAGGAAGGGGTTTTGTGAGAAAACAAAACTAGAAGCCTCATCATCATCTTCCTCACTAAGTCAAGGTTATAATCTAAATTCCTTGTTTTAATTATGTTTTTATGTTCTTCATAACGTAGTTCTCTGATAATTGAGTTATGGTGAAAATTGAAGAACATGATGTATATGTATATAAATTGTGTTCATAACATGCCTATATATGAATTTTATGCGTAAGTTCATAGTTTAATTTGGTATGCCTATGATGAATATGAAGAATTAAAAAGTCACAGTGAAAGTATTTTGAAAAATATATATAGTTTCTTTGAAAACCAAAATTTCATTGTTGATTGTTATTTGTGGCTTAAATTGATGTTAGGTTATGTTAATATAATTATAAACAAATTCAAATATATTTTGAATTGTGTATTTCATTCTGAAAATAAACTATGGTGTTGAATTTCATCAAGAACACTTGTCAATGGTTTTTCTTCAAAAATCATGGAATTGATTGTTATAAACTATATGTTTTAAAGATTAAATTTGTTGAAAAATGTTAGGAGTTTAGAAATTATATTTTCTATTAAAGTTGTTATGAATTGTATTGTCTGGAAGTGAAATTTGGTGTGGAGTAATAAGCCAAATTGACTTTTTCTCTACACAGTTCGCGAGAAAAATTTGAAACCCTAGAGGGGGCCCGCCCCGGCGGGGGGTAAGCAGAAAGTTTTGATGCTTTAATTTTCTTGTGCATTTTAGTTGGAACATAAAAGTTAACATGATGTATGATGTGATAACATGTTAGACTTACATTAGAATGCTAAATGATTTCTAATATATTATATTGATAAAATATAATATGTAATTATAATTTGAAATGATTATAATTATAGTAAAGGTTTAATGTAAATTATAATTGTTAAATTATAATGAATTGAGTTGATTGATTTAATCAAAGTAAATGTTTAAAATTAAATTATAATTGGTTTAATTATAATTTAATGCATGATGTAGTTTGATTAATTATAAATTATAATCTGTTTAATTATAATTTGATTAATTAGAGTATTGGTTTAAAGTAAATTATAAATAGTGTAATTATAAATTGTTTAATTATAAAGTGATTAATGTGGATGTTTAAATTTTAATTTAATATGATTATGTAATTATTAATTGATCAATCATGTGATATATAATATGATTTATGAGAAAATATAATGTGAGTATGTGATGTAAATTATTATGTGATAATAATTAATAACTTATTGGTTAATGAGAAATGAGTTAACCTAAGTTGGTTAACTAACGATGATGAATAGCTATGTGATAATTAACTGATATTGTTAATTATACATATGATTTGACAGTAAGTGTCAAGCGAGTAAATAGAAGAGAATTACGAAGTGTAAATTAGAATTTACTTGGACGTTTAATAAGCGTTGCTAGGTGACTAATAATTGATGCGTATGGTAATACGTGTGTAGGATTGATGAAGCAGATTATATTAAGCTATTTTTTCGATAATTGATAATCTACGAGCCAGACAAGTCTTTCGGTTCCTATTTTCTATGTGAACTTAATGATTTTATGAACTGTTCTAAATTGTATTGCAAAGAGCCCAATTTGTTATATATGTTGCAAGCATGAAATGTTAAAGTCAATTTATGACTACATTGATTGATTTAAGAATGTTGATTGAGTAAGAAACTCAATCTTTATATTTGTTATATGATTAAAGCATGTATGCCATGTTACTTTAACGATTATAAAATGTATGTTGAGCATGTTATTATGTGTTACGTGATGCATGAAGACTGTTAGAACTTGCTGAGTTGTCGAGCTCACTCTTGCAAATAATTATTTTTTCAGGTCCAAGATACAAGGTAAAGATACGTGTTAAGTGAATTATAGGAATCAATGTTCAAGAATATTACTTATGTTAAATATCAAATTGTATTTGATGTTTTGATTGTAACGTAATTGGTAAGTTGTAAAATTGAGCTATCCGATGTATATGGATAATAATTGTAATGTAAGACTTTGTATAGTCATTTCGTTGTAACGATTCATGATTTAGATTTGAATCGAATTTATGTAATGTAAAGGTTGCGATTTAGGGCAATAAAGAAAGAGTTATATAAAAGTTTTAAATATTCTGCATTTTTAGTGTTTTTAATATCAAATAATGATGTAAAAGTAGATTAAAAGTGGTATTGTTAACGATCGAGGATGGGAATTATATTGCATGAATTTTGGGGTCGTTATAGTTGGTATCAAAGCTGTAGGTTATACACCTTAGGTAAGAGTACCTTAGGCTATGACCTTAGAGAATAAGAAGTTAAGTTAAGTTACGTATAACGAAAAGGTGATTCTTTTCACGTACGTAGATGTATTGGATGAGTTAAGTCCTATAAATGATACTAGAAGAAGATTAGAATAACGAGGAATAAAACTCGAATAAACTGTTGAACTATATGAATGGAATTAGAAATTCTTAAAGGAAGAGTTGTTTAATAAACAAGAAGATTCAAAGAAGAATCTTGAAAAGATATAGAGATAAAATCAGGAGTTGTCTAACTCTAATAATAATATAGTTGATGAATAATGAGTAATAGACGAAGTCTATAAGTTTAAAAGCATAATGAAATCATGATATATCATGATGACAGATAGAGATAAGAAGTTTTTAAAACAAAACGATAATGAGAATCATAAGGGAGATGGTTATAGATTAAGATCACGGTATGATATTTTTTTAAAGTTGAAAGACAGATGGTTTTTAATGATTGAATATTATAGTTTGAGACTATAACGAGGATGTACTATGAGATAGTACGAGATTAACTCACGAGGAGTTATAAATGATGAGATACAGAAGTCTGTATCGAGTATAGAGCGAGACGTTATGAGTAAGATAGAGTTAAGTGAGATTTCAACTGAGGACTCATGTGGTGGCTAAGTTGTACAAATCTTGTATGGGCAGGGTTTTGTGCTTACACTTGGCTTATCATATTGATAATCGTTGGAAGGTTGGTGTCGCGCTATATATATATATATGACGAGATTGTGATTTTTTTATCATATTATATTTGATAGTTAGAGTCAATAGAGATTAGATTAGATGATATTAAGATTATATTAGATGATATTAAGGTTAGGCAAGTTCTTAAAACTTATACTTATGGTAAGTTCGTGACTCATAATCGTATGTATGTTTCGAACCCCTAAGCATATGGACAGTCTCTGATCAGTTCTTTGACTACGTATTGCTAGGACAAGTTCTTAAACTCATATTATTGTGGCAAGTTCCTAAACTTCCAAAGTGTGATAAGTTCGATGAACTATACTAGGTATAGAAAGGTTATGGTATAGAAAGCATTGATGTTGTTTAAGATTAATAAAATGTTTAAGTAATGATAGAATAAAGATTTATATTGATGGAAAAAGCTTTTAAATTCTAAATCTCCTAGCTTTGCTAGATTTTCAAAATTTATTGACTTCGTGCTGATATTGCACTTCTGTTTTCTTGAAAAACATTGGATCAATGATGGAACCAATGAATTTTTAAAATACTGCTATTATTCACATGTCTATGCTAATTACTTCAGCTGGAATAAATAATTTTAAATCTTCAAAATATATTTCTATACATCATTTGATATGATGGACAAACAATAATTGAGGAAGTTATCAATGCAGTTAAACCTAGTATTGGATGTGATAGTATGATCGTCAGCCCACTATGGTATGATGTAGTATGACAACGTCATGTAATGACGAAATTCTCAACGTATCATTTTTACGGTACGGTATCAGGATATTATGAAAAAATTTTCTTATTATTTTAATTTTCTTAGAAAAAAAAAGATTTGTTTACTTTTAGTTTCCTTAAACGGAATTTTTTTTTTGAGTTGGTTAAAGATATATATATATATATATATATATATATATATATTTCGATTGATGTCCGAATTATTGCTAGTAATCTATGCTACTTGATTCAACTAGACAAATATTGAAAGATGTTTATAAATTCGAGCGTTCTCGGTCAAACTATGCTAAACCAAATTATTTTGGTGCGGATTTAGATGTTAAGAAGCTGAGGTGAACAATCCTATAAAAAGGGGACATGTTATCGGAGACTATAGTTCCAAATGTAACGCATATAGTCATTACGATTTACTACGTTTGGGCCCGACGTAGGGGTACAATAGGCAACCTAGAGTACTGATGCAGTTTTATAGTGTGAAGTACCGGGGGTGAAGCACTGTAAGCCCAAAAATAAGTCCAAGTTCTTGCGACCACTCAGCATGATTTAGAATCTTTTTAATTTCTGAGTTATTTATATCGCTTCCCAATTATTGAGCAATTGTGGAAGATTCTTATTATTCTGAAAGAGAATGTGGTAAGAAGAATAGACCTTAGAAAAGAGTAGTTGTAGAACGCAACAATCAAGTGAATAGAGATTAACGTAAAATCTATTTTGATAAATTGATATATTAAAATTTTGAGGACGAAATTCTTAGAAGAATGGGTGAATGTGATAACCCGAATAATTATAGATGGTGAATTATGTAGTATATGAATTCTACGAGTAGAATATATAGTAATGATCATTAGAAAGGAAATGAATGAGTTAAAGAAGATATATAATATTTGATATATGATTGTGTTTGATTGAAATTATGTAATAAAACCTTAACCCTATTGAAGAGGTGAATTTAGTAGAGATATATGTATAGTTTATATAAATGTCATTAAGATAATGTGTTGAAGTTATTCAACAATAAAAATGTGGAATAGATTTTGTGAAAACCAAGAAGGGAGGTTTCCGTTGATTCTGAGGACGGAATCCTTATAAGGAGAGAAGGATGTGACATCCTGAATTTTTAAGAATTAATAAATGAGAATTTAATAAATAAAATTTTTATTTTAAGATGTTTAAGTACGAGTATGTGTATATGTGTTATATATTGTGAAATATGTGATTTGGTGTGAAAAGAATTTATATATTTATTGAATTAAATAAATATATTAATTAAATTATTTATTGAGTTAAATAAATAATTATGTGATTATTATGGAATAATATAATTAAGTGTAATATATTAATTAAATAAATATTTAGTATTTAGTTTAATTGATATAATAATTTTATGTTATAGTTCTAATTTAATTGAGATAATTAAATTAGGTGAGTAATGTGATGAGTGTTACATGCAATTATAATTAGCGAGTAATTATAATTATGTGACAATTTTATGTGATTAATTGAGACTTTTAATTAATTAAATTATAATGTTAAGATTTAATTAATTAAAGATATGTGTTAAACGATTTATTAAAAGAATTAAAAGAGTTTTAAAATCGTTTTTTCAAACAAGGTCCTTACTTTTATTTTAATCTTGTTTTACCAAACAAGGCCTTCAGCTCAAAAAGTTAGTTTTTTAAAAATAAACCTGTTTTGCCAAACAAGCCTTAGGGCTTTTGATATTCAAAATTGTAACCTATGTAATTAATAAAGGAATTAGTAGCTACATTAATATAGTATAAGTTACATATATATTTGTATATATGTTATATATATATAGTATATTTATAATATACGTCAGTTTAGAAGGGTTAGTCTGTTAGAGAAAACTAAAGGTTAAACAAAGAAGAAATATAGAGAAAAGATAGAGAGAAAAGGAAGAAGAAGAGAGAAGAAGAAAGAAAAAGAGAGGAAGGGGTTTCGTGAAAAAACAAAACTAGAAGCCTAATCATCATATTCCTCACTAAGTCAAGGTAATAATCTAAATTCCTTGTTTTAATTATGTTTTTTATGTTTTCATAATGTAGTTCTCTGATAATTGAGTTATGGTGAAAATTGAAGAACATGATGAATATGTATATAAATTGTGTTCATAATATGCCTATATATGAATTTTATACGTAAGTCTGTAGTTTAATTTGGTATGCCTATGATGACTATGAAGAATTAAAAAGTCACAGTGAAAGTATTTTAAAATATATATATAGTTTCTTTGAAAACCAAAATTTCGTGGTTAATTGTTATTTGTGGCTTAAATTGATGTTAGGTTATGTTAATATAGTTATAAACAAATTCAAACATATTTTGAATTGTGTATTTCTTTTTAAAAATCAACTACAGTGTTCAATTTCATCAAGAACACTTGTCAATGATTTTTCTTCAAAAATCATAAAATTGATTGTTGTAAACTATGTGTTTTAAGGATTAAATATGTTGAAAAATATTAGGATTTTAGAAATTATGTTTTCTATTAAAGTTGTTATGAATTGTATTGACTGGAAGTGAAATTTGGTGTGAAAAAATAAGCCAAATTTGTTTTTTTTTTCTCTACACAGTTCGCGAGCAAAATTTGAACCCCTGGAGGAGGCCCTCTCTGGCGGGCTTTGCTAGGCTTAGAACCCCCGCCCCGGCAGGGGGTATGCAGAAAGTTTTGATGCATTAATTTTCTTGTGCATTTTAGTTGGAACATAAAAGTTAACATGATGTGTGATGTGATAACATGTTAGATTTACATTAGAATGCTAAATGATTTCTAATATATTATATTGATAAAATATAATATGTAATTATAATTTGAAATAATTATAATTATAGTAAAGGTTTAATGTAAATTATAATGAATTGAGTTGATTGATTTAATCAAAGTAAATGTTTAAAATTAAATTATAATTGGTTTAATTATAATTTAATGCATGATGTAGTTTGATTAATTATAAATTATAATTTGATTAATTAGAGTAATGGCTTAAAGTAAATTATAAATGGTGTAATTATAAATTATTTAATTATAATGTGATTAAAGTGAATGTTTAAATTATAATTTAATATAAGTATGTAATTATTAATTGATCAATCATGTGATATATAATATGATTATGGGAAAATATAATGTGAGTATGTGATGTAAATTATTATGTGATAATAATTAATACTTTATTGGTTAATGAGAAATGAGTTAACCTAAGTTGGTTAACTAACGATGATGATTAGCTATGTGATAATTAACTGATATTGTTAATTATACATATGATTTGACAGTAAGTGTCAAGCGAGTAAATAGAAGACAATTACGGAGTGTAAATTAGAATTTACTTAGACGTTTGATAAGCGTTGCTAGGTGACTAATAATTGATGTGTATGGTAATACGTGTGTAGGATTGATGGAGCAGATTATATTAAGTTATTTTTTCGGTAATTGATAATCTACGAGCCATGTAAGTCTCTGGTTCCTATTTTTTATGTGAACTTAATGATATTATGGACTTTTCTAAATTGTATTGCAAAGAGCATAATTTGTTATATATGTTGCAAGCATGAAATGTTAAAGTTAATTAATGACTACATTGATTGATTTAAGAATGTTGATTGAGTAAGGAACCCAATCTTTATATTTGTTATGTGATTAAAGCATGTATGCCATGTTACTTTAACGATTATAAAATGTATGTTGAGCATGTTATTATGTGTTACGTGATGCATGAAGACTGTTAGAACTTGCTGAGCTGTCGAGCTTGTGACACCCCCAAATCCGGGTACTTCAATTCCACGGGACTTGGTGTTCACTGTACGGATATCATCTATCTATCTACCCATAGTAAATGCAAACCATGCAATAAATAGAATTAAATCATCCCCTTATGGGGTTACAACATCTGAGTAATAAATAAAATAAATCCCAGGTTATACTAACCTTAAACATCCGTGCGGAACATAAACAAATAAATAAGTCTTACACAACTCTAATATAAGTCTGAAACATAAACAAATAAAATAAATAACAAGTCTTCATCACTTGTTGACCTTGCCCTTGCCTTTGCTAGTAGAAGGCTCGTTGGACCTTTCGTTCTTAACTGCAATGTTATTATTACGCAAGAGTGAGCACGATTGCCCACAAGTATAATAATATGACAACAATATAATAACATGCGAGTGAATCAAAGACATCTGAATAAAGAAACTCAACTTTTGACTCAAGAATGAATAACAGGAATCAAAAGAACGTCTGAGGGTCATAAGACCTTGAACTATGTCCTAGGTTGTAAAGTTTTTATGCTTTAAACCTTTAACAGTCATAAGACTATGGACTCTACTTCTCGTACTTAGGGGGATCAGCCCTTAGTACCATACTGTGCACAATATCTCAACGCTAAAGCGTAAATAATCCCCTTTTACAGGGTTGTTCATCTCAGTTTTGACATCAGAGTCCGCACCAAAGGAAGTTTGGTTTGGATAAACTCAATAAGTATTTTGGAATTTAGAACGTTCATCAACTATGGACTAGTCGAATCAATAAGGGTTCACTAGTCCTATAAGGTTCAACAATAACATCGATATTCAACTTGAATAATAAATTTCAAGAGTATACAATCGAATAAGTATTGTATAACTGATTCATGCTTTTAAAAGAGTTACAATATGTAATATGAATTTCGAACTGGAACAATTAAGAACACGAGCTTACTCGATATAGAAACACAAGTCTAAGACTTAATAAATGAATAAATTAAAATTTAGGGAACTTGCTAAATTAATAAGTTAGGGATAGGATACTTGCCTCTTGCACAAGCTACAAATATAATTACAATTCACTTCCTCAACGTCCTACACATTACATTATGTATACGACATCGATTAGTTTTCATAACTACCATGTTTAACTGTAGAACTATTCACTTAAGTTCGACTTACAACTTGGTTTATAATATTACTCAATGGCTAACCACATAACATGAATGTAAACTCACAACATGCATATCACACATGTATAGCCCTTTAAACAATCATAATCAAGTTTTACAATTACGATATTCAAGTTCGCACTTAGTTTGTTAACTTGAACCTTCACATTATCTTATACATGTCAATAACTTAATTTATTAATCATGAACTTCAAATCATATAATATTCATGTATGTAACTTAAAACATCTTTTATTATCGAGAACACTACACTTGTGTGCGTGCATGTCCGAAACCCTCCGATTGCCTCCGAATACGCATCAGTCACAAAGATGACTATTTTTACCCATTTTAACGATTTCAAATTGAAAAACTTAAAGAATGAAAGTTGTAGGTCTACTCGTTATCTTTCCGAATCATCTTGAATCGCCTTAATCGGAGTTCATATGAAAAAGGTATGCTTATTTTACTACAGGAGGTCAAAACAGTCTCGAAAATAAAAAAAACAAAGGCTCCTGGACAGCCCTTATACCCATTGGGGCGGGTCCTAATACCCATGAACACCCGCTGGGGCGGGTCCCCCTGCTGGTGCACTCCCTGGTTCGCGATTTTGACAGTTCGTTGGCCCAATTACTCTAATTAAATGCAAATTAAACTCACACAGCGATTTCTATGAAGTACGAACTTCATAGAAACATCATACAATGTTACTAACATGTTTTTAACATCTTAAATCATGCAATTACTCGAATCAGATCATTAAATTTCACTGTTCTTGGTGTTCTTGACGGTTTTGAAGAAAATCAAGAAATTCAACATTACGGATTCGTTATAACACCGAATCCGTTCGTTTAACTTCCGTTTTGTTCGTATAAACGTGTACAATCATATGCAAATGTTAATTCAAAGTTAAACCATCGATTCATGGTATAAAATTTGTACGTAAGGGCCGTAAGGGCCGTATGGCCATATATACGACTCTGTAATTTTTGAAAACCCAATTTAAACAAAATTCGATTACTGCAAGTTATGCATATATGACATATAATATGTTATAAACACATATGAACACACATATAGCCATATAATGAACAAATATCAATTTTTTTCCATTCACAGAGAATTTTTAAAGCACGTAAATGAAAAACTCTGTAACTTTTGAAAAATCAAATTAAGCATAACTATATGGATTTAATCACATTAAATCATGCATACATGATATACAACATGTTATGATCATACAATAACACATATAAAATCATATCATACATTAATTATCAAATTAGTTATTCACAGAGAATTTCTAACATACGTTAATGGAAAACTTTAAGAACTTGAATTTAAAAACTTAGGAGAAGGAATTACCCTTGCTAGTTTGTGAAGATGATTCAAGGATGATGAAAATCTTCTCTCAATTCTCTGTGTTTTCTTCGTTGAGTTTTTCTCTCTAAAATTTTACTCTGATGAAATATAAAATTTTATATGTTATATGTTTATATAAGCCTATATAATTATACGCATATTCAAGCTGGTGGAGTCGTGGTCGGTTAATGCCCTTAGTGGGTTAACTGGCCAACTCCTTATAGGGCCTCGTTTGGCTAGCTCATTTATTTCTCCTTTCCACTTATTTTAATAAACTTTTATTATATAGTAAATCGTCACACTTCTAATTAATCAATTAATGTTATTTAAATCACTTAAATAAAATAGCATAAATTCATATTAAATCACATAGTCACATAATTAAAATTCTCATTCATTAATTATGCCAAATCATTAAATCTCTAATTAATTAGAATAACATTATGCTTATTAATTAATATATTAATCAAATAAGCTCAATTAAATACATACTTTGAATATAAAATTCACCACATTAATTTAACTAATGTGACACGTATAATTAAATTAATCTACCATAATTTCATCAATTAATTATTTAACTCAATAATTAAATCATCTAAAAATATTTATTTAATTCAATAAATATTCAATTTAAATTACAAAAATCTTGTTCGTCACAGAGCTCACTCTTGCAAATAACCATTTTTGTAAGTCCAAGATGCAAGGTAAAGATACGTGTTAAGTGAATTATAGGAATCAATGTTCAAGAATATTACTTATGTTAAATATAAAATTGTATTTGATGTTTTGATTGTAACGTAATTGGTAAGTTATAAAATTGAGCTATCCGATGTATATGGATAATAATTGTAATGTAAGACTTTGTATAGTCATTTCGTTGTAACGATTCATGATTTAGATTTGAATCGAAGTTATGTAATGTAAAGGTTGCGATTCAGGGCAATAAAGAAAGAGTTATATAAAAGTTTTAAATATTCTGCATTTTTAGTGTTTTTAATATCGAAAAATGATATAAAAATAGATTAAAAGTGGTATTGGTAACGATTGAGTATGAGAATTATATTGTATGAATTTTGGGGTCGTTACAAAGGATTTATCTTTCACTGGAGGCCATTTTTGGTGTAGTTTAGAAAAATTAATAAGATGCAGTAACCGTGTTTTCACGCAAGTCGAGGGGTGCCTAACATGTGACGAACGAGATTTTGTAATATAATTTGAATATTTATTGAATGAAATAAATATTTTTTGATGATTTAATTATTGAAATAAATAATTAATTGTTGAATTCGTCGTAGATTAATTTATTTATATGTGTTACATTGATTAAATTAATGTGGAGAATTTTATTATTCAAAGTATGAATTTAATTGAGCTTATTTGATTAAATGAATTATTTAATAAGCATAATATTATTCTAATTAATTTAATAATTAATTAGAGATTTAATGATTTGACATAATTAATAAATGAGAATGTTAATTATATGACTATGTGATTTAATGTAAAATTATTCTTTTTTAATTAATTGAATTAAGTAAGATATTTAATTACTTGCTTAAATGGGTGTGACATTATTAAACTATATTATAAGAGATTTATTAAAATAAATGAGAAAGGGACTCTTTAAGCTAGCCAAACATGGCCTTATAGAAGGTTGGTTAGTTAACTCATAGTGGGAGTTAACTGACGACCCATGATTTCACGAATTCTTTTCACGTAAACATTATATACATATATCATATATACACCAGTTCTATTTATATCAGAAGAAAGAGAAGAGAAAAACTTAGAAAAAGTTGAGATAAAATTTGAGAGAACTTTGAGAGAGAGTTGAAGAGATCAATAGTTGTAGAAATCAAAAGAGAGTTCATCATCATCACAATCTAGCAAGGTAATCTCTTCAACCCAAACTTCAATTACGTTCTTATATTTTTATGAAAACTATTCAAGTCCTCTGTGATTGATGAAATTTATAATTGGTGGGTATATGATGATATATATGTTAGTATATGTATATTATATGGTTTATATCATGTATTAACGTGTTAGAGTAACCAATTTTATATAGACATGCTATAATTAGAGTTTTCCATTCATGACTATTTTGAGTTTTTTGTAAAATAATTATTTTGTGATCAATACATGAATTAATGATTTATGTGTATTAAATGTTAATATATAATCATAACATATTTTCTACCATCTATGTATATTTTCAAACCATCAAATTCATGTAATTATGTTTTAATTAGGTTTTTCAAAAGTTATAGAGTATAAAAGTTGTATATATGGCCCTTATGGCCCTTACAAACAATTGTATGCCATGAATTGTTTGTTTAACTTAAATTTGTCAGTAAATTATGATAATACATGTTAAACCAAAGAAAATAAACTTTGAACAGACGGATTCGGAGTTATAACGAATCCGTGACGTCAAATTTCGTGTTTTTCTTCAAAACCGTCAAGAACACCAAGAACAGTTAAATTTCATGATTTGATTTAATTAATTGCATGATTTAAGATGTTAAAAACATGTTAGTAACATGATATGATATTTCTATGAAGTTTATACTTCATAAAAATCACGGTACTAGTTTAATTTGTATTGAATTAAAATTAATTGGGCCAACGAACTGTCAAAATCATGTACTAGAGTCCCAGCAGTGTGGGGCACCGCCCCAGCGGGAATGTGTAGGCTTAAATCCCAGCCCAGCGGGGGTGGGTTCTGTCCAGAGTGAAAAAAAAATGTAAACCGAGACTGTTTTGACCTCTTGTAGTAAAATAAGCATAACTTCTTCATACGAACTCCGATTAAGGCGATTAATGATGAATCGGAAAGATAACGAGTAGACCTACAACTTTTATTTTTTAAGTTTTTCGATTTGAAGTCGTTAAAAGGGGTCAAAACGGACATCTTTGTGGCTGATGCGTATTCGGAGGCAATCGGAGGCCGTCGGACATGCACGTACGCAAGTGTAGTGCTCTTGACAATAAAAGATGTTGTTCTAAGTTATAAACATGAATATTATATTATTAGAAGTTCATGATTAATAAACTAAGTTATTGACATGTATAAGATAATGTGAATGTTCAAGTTAATAAACTAAGTGCGAACTTAAATATTGTGATTGTAAAACTTGATTATGATTTTTTGAAGGATTATACCTATATGATGCACATATTATGAATTCATACTCATGTCATGTGGTTAGTTAATAAGTTAACACTATGAACCAAGTTGTAAGTTGACTTAAATAAAAAGTTCAACAATTGAACATAGAAGTGATGAAACTAATCGACATCGTATGCATAAGGTAATGTGTAGGACGTTGAGGAGTTGAATTGTAACTAGATTTGTAGCTTGCGCACGAGGCAAGTATTCCATCCCTAACTCATTATCGTTAAGCAAGTTTTTTTTATCTAAACTCTTTAAGTTGAATAAACGTTCTATTCCTTATTCTTATGTCAAGCAAGGTACTAAACTCAAAGTTTATTTTTATTGAGCAAGTTTTATATTCTTGAAATATTACCATGATACAAGTTCTTATACTTGTTAGTCAAGTTGAGATTTCATATGAGATATTATATTATCTTTAAAAGCATGATTCCAGTTATACAATACTTATTCGATTATATACTCTTGAGAAGTTATTATTCAATTTGAATATCGTTTATTGTTGAACCTTGTACGACTAGCGAACCCTTATTGATTCGACTAGTCCATAGTTGATGAACGTTTTAAATTCTAAAACTATTAGCGAGCTTATCCAAACCAAACTTCCTTTGGTGCGGACTTAGATGTCAAACTGAGATGAACAACCCTATTATAGGGGATTGACGATGCTTTAGCGTTAAGATATTGTGCACAGTATGGGTACTAAGGGCTGATCCCCCTAAGTACAAGAAGTAGAGTCCATAGTCTTATGACTGTTAAAGGTTTAAAGTATAAACACTTTACAACCTAGGACATAGTTCGAGGTTTTATGACCCTCAGATGTTCTTTTGATTCTTGTTATTCATTTTTGATTCAAAAGCCGAGTTTTCCTTATTCAGAAGTCTTTGATTCACTCGCATGTTATTATATTGTTGTTATATTGTTATGCTTGTGGGCAATCGTTCTCACTCTTGCGTAATAATAATATTGCAGTTAAGAACGAAAGGTCTGACGAGCCTTCTACTAGCAAAGGCAAGGGCAAGGTCAACAAGTGATGAAGACTTGTTGTTTATTTGATATGTCAGTGTTTAAGACTTATGTTAAAGTTATGTAGAACTATTTATTTGTTTACGTTTCCGCATTTGATATTTAAGGTTAGTATGACCTGGGATTGATTTTGTATTTTTATTCAGATGTTGTAACTCCATAAGGGGAGATATTGGTTTTATTTCTATCTATTGCATGGTGGCATTTATTATGGGTAGATAGATAGATGATATTTGTACAGTGAACACCAAATCCCGTGGAAACTGAAGTACTCGGATTTGGGGGTGTCACATAACACCTAATAGTATTGTGCATACAAGCCAATCATGTATGATGATAAAACACATACTTTGTAAACAATCTTATTTATTTATTAATAAAAGAATTCATTTATTAAAGGCATTTAATTATCTATATGATGCTGTTTTTATAACATATAAATAACCCATAGTTTTAAGCAATACTTTTAGAATCATGATGTTGATCATGCTAATGAGATCTAAATTCTTAGAAAGCTTAAAACTAAATAGTTCCCAATCGTTGGATTACTAAAAAGGGGATTAGTAAATCCGGATAGATTGGTACATATGTTTTTTGCTCATTGGATGAGGATGATTGATCTCATGATCATTTGTGTGGAGACACTAAAGCAAGTATGTAGGTGCTTATTGGAGAATAAGTTCACTGAACGTGACTCGCTATGGAATACTTAATGGAGTTTTACTTGTCTGTCAATAGTAATTTCTAATGTGATAGTAGTACAAGTGATCCTTGGACTTGAGATCATCATAGTATCTTGTGTGTAATAAATTATACTATGACTTATTGCTTAAGACCCTTAGGGTATATCAAAGGGTATGCTTGGGTATAATGAGTTACATATGGAGATAACGAATGATCAATAAAGAATCTACCACTTCTAGTAAAAGAAGAGATATGTCCTATGTGATTCGTTAAATGACAACACAATAGTTATTTGGAGTTGTGCATTTTCCAATCGAAATACATATAGTTAAATAAAATAAGACTTGACAGTAATTCCATGTCTTATATTTAATTGGGACATTGTATTATTGAAGGATTGAATTGTATAGTAACTATTTACTCACAGGTTCTTTTATGATTAATGTTTAAATATGTATTATCTGAAAAATCGTTGATCGCTAGGAAGACTTATCCCTATGGTAGAATACATATTATTTATTTAAATAGATTATTAGTTTAATTAATTTATTTAAATAAGATTAGAATTGTTCTAATTGACTTATTCACAACCGGTTTAATATGGAGAACCTAAAGGGTCACACCATAAAAGGAAAAATAATTATTTAAGAAGGTAATGGCATAATCGTAATAATACATTAAGTGTAATTAATTTAATCTATATTGATAGAATAAATTAAATAACTTAATATTTATTATTTAATATTTTGAAAATATTAAATATAAATTAATAAGAGGAGTCTTATTAATATTATTAAAATTATTATTATTTTAATTTCTAAAGGAGTTTAAGAATTAATTTAATATTAGTACTTTCGTTTAATCCTAATAAGATTAGGAGGCAATTTAATTAAATGAATTTAATTAATTATTTTCAATGAGGTGGGAAGCCTATTTAATTAAAGGAGTTTAATTAATTAAATAAAACCATATGTCTAATATGATTAGAAGGGTTGACCAATACCTATATAAGATGAGTTTTATTTTAGATATCAGTTGATGCAATTCCAAATGTTGGAGAGTACACCTTTTCTATAGAGGATAGAAAACTAAGTTTTAGCCAACCACCTTCCTTCTTGAATAATTCATTTTCCTTGGTGGATCACCTCTAAAGGCTAAACACTTGGGTGGCTAACATTGATCAAAGGAATAAATCTAACCCAGAAATTCAAGGAGATCACGAAGAACAAAGAGTTGAACTCGTACCTGTTGAAGCTTCGTTCTACAAGGGTATGATTTCATAACTTATTATTTATCGTTTTAATTAATAATTTGCATAAAGGATGATCCAGGTAATAATTTTGTAAAAACTTTTAAACTCTGATATATCATGCTTCCGCTAATTTTTGCAATTTGATTGCTCCATGATTTCGTACAAACTCAACAGTGGCATCAGAGGCAAACATTTATGCAATTATTAATTATTTTAATTCCATATATATGTATGGGTATGTATTTGGAATAATTTATTGGGCATAATTATTTGTATAAAATTATTTTTTATGAAAAAAGAAAAAAAAAGGAAATCGCAAAAAACTTTCTTTTTGGCAATTCACGTTACTGTAGCAGAAAGCTTAATTCAAAAGAAAGTGATTCATATAATAAAGGTTCCTGAAGGTTATCATATATAGTATATATATTATATATATATATATGTTATGAATCAGGATGGCTTCTAAAAAGGTTCACGTTAGTCTAATATATATATACCTGAATTTGTTTTATAAAAATAGATCAGACTATGTCTGATACAAGGGATCACACGGCTTCTTGACTAACTGATGAACTCGATCTAAACAGTCTACTTCGTTTTAACTTTGTTCAAACCTAATCTTTAATCCTGTTGACATTCCATTTAAAGACAGACCAAAGTCGCTTGAGTTCATACCCTCTTACTTATTGGCAGATACATACCCTTAGATCTAATGATTCCGCATGAGTTCATACCCTCTTACCTATTGGCAGGCACATACCCTTAGATCTAGTAATTCCCTTTCGCCTAACTGCTCACACTCTTGAGACTTAGAATGGCTCGACGGGACCTATGGCGATCCGGGGTGTTCTATAGGTGATAGGTGACTCAAACTAGGTGCTCTAAGGACGGAGCAACAGCTTAAAAGAAGAAGTATAAACAAGTTTTAAACTCAGACATCTGTGTTTGACCAGAGAACAAACAGTGACACTAAGGGACAACACCGTATGGTTCTGATACCATTTAACAGCGGACGAAAAGTTTAAATAAAATTTTAAACTAAAAATAATTTTGAAACTTAAAGAAGATGACCGGTGAATCGGTAAAGCAATCTCTTTCTTTTATTTATAAACATTTGGAAAAGGATTACATTAATCTGGAAATGTTTACTAAGGGAGGTCGAAACCATAAGGGCTTCGACCTTCAGAGAAGGTAGAGAGAAGGGAGAGAGAAGGAGGAGAGAACCTCTGTGAGGTTTGTCAAAACAAAACCTAATAAACTCTAACACTTGAGTTCATTTAAATAGAAACTAAAGTTACCGGTTTATATTTACCGAAGTAACTTTTATATTTACTTAAAGTTAAAAGTAAAAACATTTAACTAAAGGTAAAAAATATTTAACTTAGGTTAAAAGTAAATTAATTTTACATTTACTAAAGGTAAAGTAAAAATATTTAACTAAAGTTAAAAATATTTAACTAAAGTTAAAGTATTTACATTTACTTTTACTTAAGTAAATTACTTTTACTAAAGTAAAGTTGTTCTTTACTTTTAACTTTGTCGGATGCGTTGATTGCATCTGATGATGACTGAAACATCCGATGACTGTGGGACCCTGGGGGGCCAGCGTCGTCTGACTTCGTCTGACTATTGAGGTCCGGCTCCTTCCTCGCCGGTGGGCACTGTTGATCTTCTTCTCAGAAAGATCACCATCAGAATAGGGGATGGTGATCTCTCTGAGAAGAAGATCAACAGCGCCCACTGACGAGGAAGGAGCCGGACCTCAAAAGTCAGACGAAGTCAAACGACGCTGGCCCCCCAGGGTCCCACAGTCATTGGATGCTCCAGTCATCATCAGATGCAATCAACGCATCCGACAAAGTCAAAAGTAAAGGACAACTTTACTTTAGTAAAAGTAAATTACTTTTACATTTACTAAAGGTAAAGTAAAAATATTTAACTAAAGTTAAAGTATTTACATTTACTTTTACTTAAGTCCATAAAGGCGGAAGATGAAGGCGAAGATGAGAAGAGGGGCGCATGCAATCTAAATCACAACTATAGTATAACTATAAGAAATGATAACAACAGTTCATATGAATTAATAACAGTTTAAATAAATAAACTTTTATCGAATGAAAAGATTTACAAACAGATAACTGAAGATAACTTACAAGTAAACTCGATTATAGAAAACCTAACTTGGTATAACTAAGAAGAAGGCAAGAGGGTTAAAGACTAATCAGATAGGAATCTGAGTCTTTCAAAACTCTCTATTGGATTTCTAATCCTGCCTTATACAAATGACTTCGCTTCTCTTATATATGATAAGAAAAGGCATACTGATTACAACTCAATAATTACAACACATCTTTAACTATTTAAGAACAGTAATGCTTTTACAAAAGACATAAGCATCATTGAACCTTTTGACTAAATACAGACGTAATAATATAACTTTTGAATAAAATACAGACGTATTATTACAACTTTTGGCTAAAATGACCAGATGGCCGACAATGAAAACATGACTCAGCTAAAATACAAATCGACTTTACTTTAACTTTCGGCTACTTTTGAAAAAGGAGCACGCGTTGATGATGACTATTTTTGAAAGCAACAGTCTTTGATGCTTGCACCTGTGAGTGACTGAAGGCATCCTAGGCAAAAGGATCATGAGCATCTTGGAGGCTGATGTTGCCGTATGGATCTTCTTCATTGTTGGCTTCTTTACTGGATTTTGACGAAGACGATGAGCAAATTGAAGGAACACTATCCTCACTGAGCTTATCAACTCATTTTTGAATGAGCCGAGCTAATTTTTTTAACTCAGCATTAGAACAATGATCAATATTCGCGAAATCTAATTTTGTCTGAGAAGATTTTTTGGATTTACTAGAAGAAGATTCCTTGGGAGGAACCAATTTAATAGGGGTAGGGTTTGGGGGAAATTCCTTCTGGACTTGACCAACGATGCGATAAATATCAAATTTATCCCACCATTTAATAGAAAACTCATGAGTCACATAAGTCAATTGACTAACATGATTGCGAGTGATAATAGATTTATCCTTGGCTGACTCAAGATCAATTTCAATAGTAAGAGAATAAAGATCATAATTCCATTTAAGGATCCATGGAACTTTATATTTACTGATAAACTGAAGAATAACTGGAATACAATCATTTTTAGGATTGTTAGGACATCTACAACAAAAATGAGTAAGAACTGACTGGAGCTCAATAGGCAAAACGCTATGGATGAGACCAAATCTTTTCCACCATAGAACAAACCAATGAGGAATTTAACTTTTAAATTTGTGGTCAAACTGAACGAACCACAAATGGCTGAAAGAGGGAGTTTGAAACAAGAAGACTCTGTTCCAAGCTTCCATATAATCATAATAGCAGAACTGGCTATTGTTATTATCTAACTGACGAAGATCAGACGGATGATTACTCCAGTCAGACATGGAAGTAATCTGTTTAATATATAGAGAATGATAAATGACCTTAAAACTGTCATTTCTATCATAAATGGGTTTGACCAAGATTGATTGTGTTTGAAGAAGGATATCCTTATAATACACAAGGGATTTATAAAGAGCAAGAGGAAGAAAATGTCAACCAGTTGGGAGGAACTGGACAGCCAATTTAACTGGATCGTCAATGGATATCATATGAGACTCAATATGAAATAAATTAACTGAAAAAACGGGGACGTACTGCGAATGTGTTTGTTGACCAGGGTTAGGGTTACTAGAGGAAGTCGAAGCAAAGGGATCAATGGGCTTTGGTGACTGGGCCAAAACAGTATTGTAAGGCTTTGGGACAGTACCAAGAACAGTATACCTATTAGCTACATCAACAGGAGTAACTGGGATAACTGGATGAGGGATTACGGCTCCCAAGGGCCTTTAACTAGGGATTGGTCCTAGAGGGGGCCGAACATTCTAGTTTCCACCTCTCACGCTCATTTTTGATGGGTACCTGAATTAATAAATTCTCTCTTAAGAAAATCAGGAACAGAATTTTAACTTGCTTTAATATACTCAAGATCAAAATCAAAAATGCTTAAAAGAGATTGCCATCGGGCAAAAATATGCTTAGCAGTAATGTTTTTAACATCTTTTTCGAAAATATATTTAGCTGACTTGCAGTCAATTCGAACCAAAAATCTTTGATTTAATAGATTGTTTTGAAATTTACTAATGCATAAAACTAAAGCTAATTTTTTTTAATTGTACCATAATTAAGTTGAGCCTGATTTCACGCACCAGAGTGAAACCGAACAATTTGTTCAGAGGAAGCAGGAGTTAATTTCTACTTCAGAATGCCACCAAAACCAATTTCAGAGGCATCAGTTTCAACAATTTTAAACGCAGATTCATTGGAAATGCCAAGGCAAGGCAAAACCTTAACATATTTTTTAACTTGTTAGACGATGGAAGTATGCTCATCAGTCCAAGGAGGAGGGTTTTTATGTAAATGGAGAAACAATGGTTTATAGATTTTTCTAAGGTTTTGATAGAATTTACCAACATAATTCAGAGATCCTAAAAACCGCTGAAGTTGAGTTTTGTCAATGATTTTATCTGGGAATTTATCTGTGAATTGAATAACTCGTTGAATAGGACGGACTAGACCACGATGAATATCATGACCTAGAAATTTGACTTTTGTTTGGAACAAACTACATTTTGTAGGGGACAGAACCAAACCATTTACTTTGATTGCTTTGAAGAACGAATTCAAATGTTTGAAGTGTTCATCGATTGACTTGGAAAAAACTAAAATATCATCAATGTAAACAATGATGAAATGACTGAATGGATTCAAAATTTTATTAAGAATATTTTGGAATTCACTAGGGGCATTCTTAAGACCAAAGGCTTGAACGACCCATTCATAATGACCAAAGGGAGTGGTAAAAGCAGTTTTATACTTATCGCTAGGATGAATACTAACTTGCCAAAACCCTGACTTGATGTCGAATTTACTAAAAATGGTAGCATTACTAAGCCGACTTAGGAGATCTTCTTTGTTAGGTAAAGGATACCTAATCCATTCTAAGACCTTATTAAGGGGCTTGTAATTAATAACTAATCTGGGAACTCCTCTTTCTTTCTCAGCTTCATTATTAACATAAAAGGCTGAGCAAGACCAAGGAGATTTACTATATTTTATTAAACCTTTTGCAAGTAGATCATTAATTTCTTGCTTGTAAAGCTCCATTTATCGATGACTTATTTGAATAGGTCTAGCCTTAGTAGGAATCAAGTGTTCTCTAAATTCTTTAGCATAAGGTAGCCTAACTACATGCTTTCTTCTATGCCAGAAGGCATTAGGAGAATCAACACAGATGTTTTTAGTCATAAACACTCGAAGTTCTTCAATCTTATCTTGAATCTTTCAAGAAGAAGAAGATCTTCAACCTGTTTATATTTAATTTCTTGTTTTAAGAATTTTAACTGTGAAGTTTTATAGCTTAACAGATTTAACGATTTTAAAATAGATTCATCTTGAATAAATTTCAAATCTCTTTCTTTGGGTTGAGTAATGAATTCAAACACTACTTTCCGACCCAAATGTTCAGTCGTTAAACCATTATTACTAGTAGTAAATGGATATAATAAATATATAAACGAAAGTCCTAAAATAATCTTATCTGTCAAGTTGCGGATTAAAACAAAAGAAGTTTTAAAACACATATTATCTTGGCAAATATGAACTTTAGAAAGCTTATATTTTATTTTCATCTTACTACCATTAGCAGAATTCAGACGCTCACTAGTTTTCTTGTAGAACTGGGCAAAAATCAATCCTTCCTGAATACAATTAAGATCTGCGCCAGTGTCAACTAGAGCAAAAAATTATATTTTAAAAGTTCCATCGATAACTAGTTTAACCAAAATATACCATTTTTGAATGGTAATGTCTTTTAATCTATTTAGTGAATAACCTTGTACCATAAGAATGGACTCATCTTCTTTGACATTAGAAGATTCAGCTTCTTTATCATTTTCTGATGAATCAGATATATGAAGTTATGAACTTTTAGTCGCAAGATTAGTCATTTCTTTACGTAAGTCAGAAATCTCAGTTTTAAGACCTGAAATTTTCTTCTTAAGTTTGTTAACTTCTTGATTTAACTCGGGAAGTGTAACTTCTTTATCAGAGGTTTTAAATCTCTCTAAGGTTTTATTAAGGCTAATAACAGGTTTATCTTTTCCCTTAATGACCTTGTGTTTACCAGAAATGTTCTTAGTTAACAAATCTTTTAACTGCTTCATATATTGAGTTTTTAACTCTGGATTAGTAATTTTACCAATTAAATCAATTAACAAAGAGCTTTCTTCATCTTCTTTGTTAAGAACATTAATGGTTTTATTCTAGCAATCAGATCTGCAATTATCTGTACAAAGAGTGACTTCCTCGTTACCGCTCTCAGTTTGATTACTATCTTCATTATTAGAGGAATAAGGAATATCAGAATTGTCATTGCTGGCAACGTCATTCTCTATCCTTGTTAACTCTAGCAA